>CM072995.1:297940634-299190634 GCA_037038555.1 Rhynchonycteris naso
CAGATCACAAAAACAGGACTTGAAGAGTTTAAGGTCTCATAGCCTGTAAATAGCAGAGCAGGGACCTCAACTAGAGCTTTAACCAGGAGATAGAATCAGAATTGTCCTATTTGCTGCATCCCTCACACAGAAATGGACGTGTATGATGTCTCCCATATATCTGTTTCCTGACACAATGAGAAGAGGACTGATGTTAGAATAAATTAGTATATCTAACAGTTTCTGGGTGTGTAAGCATGAAGCCACTGGTGGGAATTAAAGATCAAGAACTTAAGGTTCTAAGTCGTGACCACTGTTCACATGCATTTACTAAGATCTGAAATGGGAGCTCACTGGGCCCTTTAGAAAAATGCTTTTGCAGTTAACCAAAATATCCCCTTTCGGCAGAGCCCCGGACACTAAGGCAGCATTGATGTGGCCAAATATGTGCTCTCGCTTGTAATATAACTGCTGGAAAAGAGAAATGGAGTAGAGATTAAGATACCCATATAAGAGATGAGAATTAAATTTCTACCACCACGGCCTGACCTGTGGTGGCACAGTGGATAAAGCTTCAACCTAGAGCACTGAGGTCGCCGGTTCAAAACCCCTGGCTTGTCCAGTCAAGGCACAAAGGAGATGCTTCCCATTGCTCCCACTGCCTTCGCTTTCTCTAAACACAATAAATAAAATCTTTTCAAAAAGTTTTCACCACCATGAACGTAGTGGATCTGTGAGGTCAAAGAATCTCCATGGTGTATGAAAAGAACATCGACTAGGAGTCACGAGCTCAAATCCAAGCTATATGACCTTGGGCACATCAGTTAACCACTCTAAGCCAGTTTCCTCATCTCTTCAATGAAGAGAATGATATCTACCTCATGATCTCCATGTAAGATTAAATAAGTGTAAGCTGAATATAAGACCAGATCCTTTCAATGCCCATGTTATTGAGATGACAAGGTCTTAGATGCTGGCTTCCAGCATAAACTGACAGTGTGCTTTGGAAAGGCATCCCTGATGTCCCACCCACAAGTTCTTCTATTAATGGAAAGGAGGTGAGAAACTGAATGGTTGAGACTTCAGAACCCAGTTCTCAGGTCTCCGCAGTCTTGACTGGAAACCTACATCACTAGCATATGCTTAAGAGAAGCCATTCTCCCTCTCTCCCTCTCTCTCTCACCTTCACCGCATTCTCAATTTAAAGGTTTGCACATAAAACTCAAGACAGTTCTATTTTCTCTGCTTCCTTGTGAAGTTCTCATTCTGTTCCTCAGAAGATCCTATTTAAATTTCTCCAACATGGGCGGACATGGGGTCTGTGTCTGACACTACAGAGCTGTTACCCCGACCAGAGGTCCAGGTCATATGGGGGTAGAGCTAGGACTAATGAGGTAGAATAGAAGGAGGTTCCAGCTCTGCATGTGGAGTATGTTTGTAACAGGGCTGCTGGCCAGCTAGACAAGCTTCCGAAGCAGGAAGCTCCCCACAGGAAAGCTCACCTGCTGCCTGACTGACCCCAATATCAAATTATGTTACTCAGTACTCGCCGTGTGCTTTCTACATCCTAGGCACCTGGAATACAAGCATGAGTAAGATGCAATCCCCAGGGGCTCACGTAGGGGAGACAAACATGTAAGAAGATAATTAAAAAACAGTATGGCAGCCTGAGCTGTGGTAGAGCAGTGGATAAAACATCAAACTGAAATACTGAGGTTGCTGGTTCAAACCCCTGGGCTTGCAGCCTGACCTGTGGTGGCGCAGTGGATAAAGCATCGACCTGGGAACACTGAGGTCACCAGTTCAAAACCCTGCACTGGTCTGGTCAAGGCACATATGGGAGTTGATGCTTCCAGCTCCTGCTCTCTCTCTCTCTCTCTCTCTCTCTCTCTCTCTCTCTCGTCTCCTCTCTAATGAATAAAATTAAAAAAAAAAAAAAAAACCCTGGGCTTGCCTGGTCAAGGCATATCTGGGAGTTAATACTTCCTGCTCCTCCCTCTCTTCCCCCTTCTTCCCTATCTAAAATGAATAAATAAAATCTAAAAACAACAACAACAATGTGGCCAGTACAAACATAGAGGAATGATAGGGCACTGAGAGGTGACCCTAACTCAGACTGGCAATTCTTTCTGGAAAGGTGACGCTTTGGCAGGGTTACAGAATGGTGCAGGGGAGGGAGAAGTGAGGAGTGAGATGGGATAGTGTAGAGAGGTATTTGGGACACAAGGAACCAGCGTGAGCAAAGAATCAGTTTCAATAAACGGGATGGTATAGGAGAGGTGCTCCGGTCAAGGGGTAATGGGGAGGAGCAAGAAACATGCCTGGGGATGGGGACAAGGCCTGAGGCCTTGTAAACTTGCTCCACAGATGACCTTTGTCCTGGAAGTGCGGGGCAGCCAACACTTTAAAGCAGGGGTGCTCAATACCTTGATCGCGATCCACTAGTCAATCGCGAAGGAAGTGTGAGTAGATCCCATGACATTAAAAAGACATTTGTCTTTTGATTGGCATACAGGGTAACCAATCTGACGTCTGAACTTTTGACACCCTACATATGAGCATTAAACCCGCTAACTTGTTCAGTTATATTGCTGCGTAGTTAGCCTTCAATTTATTTAAACTAAATACAACAAAGGGTATAAAAATGAGTGCCGTAGCTGGTCCGAGTAAGAAGCCTAAAACCTACCACTTTCATTCAGAATGGGAGGGGATTTTTTTCACTATGTCATATTCTAAGCGCGTTTGCCTCATCTGTCTGTGTGCCATTGCTATTCCAAAGAAGGGAAATGTGGAGTGGCTTTTTTGGACTGTTCATAAAAACTATGACATTGACTTTCCTCCAAAAAGAGAGCTGAGAAGGAGAAAGGTGAAAGAAGAATACACAATATTAAATAGTAATAATAGTAACTTAAATAATGATAATATAGAAGAAATAAATTTATGTTTTGCATTTTTATTGTAGGTAGTTCATTTTGACTTGGTCATCTTATAAGTAGCTCGCAAGCTGAAAAAGTATGGGCATCCCTGCTTTAAAGGTTTTAAACACAAGAGTGACTTGGTTTTCATATTCTTTGATTTAAGAGGGGTTTTTTGTTTTTCGTTTTCTTTTGGTTTTTTGCTTTTTTCCAAAGGGAAACTGCATGACAACCAAGAAAGCTACCGAATTGGGCTTTTGGAGCCAGAGCAGCCCTGCCCGACTCATGAACAAAGACAAGCCCAAAGCTCCTTTGGCTTCTGGCCTCTCTTTAATGCTGACCTCATTAAAAGGTGATGTGGGCACAAGGTGACTCAGTATTTAAGTAGCTCTGTGTAAAGCCAATAGTCAGGGCCACTATCACAGCTGCCTGACCTGTGCAGGTTCGCATTGGATTCGGACAGTCAGTAATGAAACAATGGAGCCAAGAACTGGTGAGCCATCGGCTTTAATCCTAGCTTGCACCCAGCGGGCAAGCAAAAACACACACTGGGCTCCAAAACCCACTCATTCAGTGCTCACAAAGCTACTGACTTATCCGAGTTTCCTAGCATCAAAGCTTTCTAGCTCACCAGACTTATTCACCTCTGTGCCCCATCTCCTTCTGCACAAACTGGCTTCTCCCTCAGCACTCTGCCATCTTGGCTGCTTCTCCTGGCCTCCATGCGGCCTTAATCTGCTCTCCTTTCCATACTAATCCCAGGAACCCAGGAACCGAGAGAGAGAGCAAGTTCCCGACCTGCCCCACTTTATACTGTAGAATCCAAACCTTTAATCCAATCTACAGACAAGAAAGTCTCTGATACAAAGTCAGCCATCTGAAGCATAATGGGATTCCTCAGGAGAGTGCACCACCCCACATCATCCAATCAGTCAAAGGTGTGGAGAAGAGCTTACTCTTAAAGCTAAGCCTTAGGCCATAACGACTCGGTTTGCTTACATTACAGCCTTTCCCCTACACCCATTCCAAGCATAAGGGCAAATAATATCACCTGGGTGACGGGTTTCCATGTGGGCAGCTCCATCTTTAACAAAGTGAGCATAATATATTTTATCTGCCCAATCCTCTGAAGCAGCCAGAACTCCTTGGGCACCTTTCTGAAGTGGGAACCTCAGCAGGGAGGCAGGCCTGGGGTAGCAGGCCACAAGGCAGTGGGCCACAGGGCAGTAAGGGTGCTGCAGTCTGCTCCAGGGGCCCCTGCACCTCAGCTTGCAGCTTCTCCTGCCCTCCTACAGACTCTGGGTCCTGGCTGACTTCACCTTGCAGTGGGAAGGGAGGGGACAGTCAGACACAAGCCCATCTTGCAGGGGAAAGTATCAACCACTACAACCATTCTGACCTCCTCAGCTGAGAAGTCTGGCTCCTGTACTTTTCCAAACCGCCAGTATGTCTCATCTCCAGAGTCACCATTTGGAACAACAGCTCCCTTCCCCAACTTCTAGGATGTCCTTAGTCCCATTCCTCATTACCTGCCCCCACTCCCAGAAGTCCAGGTTTAGGTTCTGCCCACTTCCTCTTGCCAAATCCCTTTGTGACTCCTTCAGTAATTGCTGCCTCCCTAAAGCCTCCTTGATTACTCCTTCATACCTGACCCCTCCCTTCCATTATTCTCCTTTATTCTAAACAGGAGTAGACTGTAATCTACACACTTTACAGTTTGACTGCTCCAGCCACTCCCCACACTAATCCCTGGATCTGCATTTCTCACTTGTGACGTTCACTCCCTTTGGAAGCCTTCCTTCTCCCTTCCAAGCACAGCACAATTGTCATCCTGACCCCTCCAAGACAGACTACATCTAACAGGACTTTGTTTACCTTTATTAAATTATGGGGTTTTGTTTACGTCATAATAACCTAGTACGAAGGTGTCAGGGGCCTCTAAGAGAATGTTGTGTAGTAACTCAATCCTCAGAACCACCCTGTTATTATATCCAAGTTTACAGCTAGTCAATGGGAAACTAATCCCTCTACATCCAGCAAACCCTCTACATCCAGCATGCTGCACCTGCAGACCAGGAAGCCTTGGAGTTCAACAGCAACACCCTATTCTTCTTGTACCTTAAGTGCCTGGCACAGAGTAGGTGATTACTAAATGTGTTCTGCATTTAACCGAAATTTGTTTAGCATGCATTCCCATGTCTTTCTCACATGTACGTTCTGCCTTCCCAAGGCGTCATGAGATCCTCAAGGAGCCAAGACCAAATTATCCCTTTCCTTCACAGGCCCACAGTCACAATGCATGCAGTTGGGGGCAAACTAATTTTAGATAATATATTTGTTAAGGGTGCACAATTTACAATGGCTTTTGCACATGCCTGATCCCAAAGGTTCTGACATCAGTAGGTGAGGAAGGTGGAATGGAGGTGGAGAAGGTAAGGCAACTGAGGTGCAGATTGTTTGAGATCTGGCCAAACTCTGAGCTAGAAATATCGGAATGAGATTACAGGGATTACACACCGGGGTTGAGTGAAGCACCTGAGAGCAGGTCTCCTGTTCACCCAGTAGTCCTGCACAGCTGCGGCCACATGAATGGGCAGGATGAATGGGTCAGCTCCTCCCCAACAGGGATGGCCTTGGCAGCTGGGGAAGGGGTAGAGGCAGGTCAGAGCCTGGAGAGAGGGGGAGAATTGGCCAAATGGGAGGCTGGGGGAGCCATGGCGGAGCAGCATGTGTTAAGTCAGGTTCAGGAAGGACTCTGTGGGCTTCCCGAAGTGTTTGGAAACATGACAAACATGACAAAACACCCTGATAGTTGACATGATTTTCCAAGTGTTCTGATAATACAGATATAAAGAGTCAGGAAAAACTGGTTTGTCCTTTGCATTAACTGGAGGTAGTCAATGTTTCCACGTTACTTGAAACTATCCCGTTGCATTTCTGAAAACCTATACCTCTATTTTATTGTCCTAACTCAATACAACGTTATATAGAATTTACTCAAGGTCGTGTGTAGAAGGGAAGCTTTTCCCTGGTAGAAAGCGCAGTGAACTTCAAGCCAAAAGACCTGCCTAGTTTACCAGCGGGGTGGTCTTACCCAAATCTCTTCTCCCCCCCCCCCCCCCCCCGCCAGCCTTGATCTCCTCTCTTGCAAAAAAAAAAAAAAAATGTCCATCTATTCCCTAAAAATTGCGACAATGACCTGCGCCAAAGCCTGTGAGCTCCCAGCCTAGGCTACCCGCTAATCTGAAGGGTCTCAGGGGTTGTGGTCTCACGCCCTTCACTATTCAGGAAATGAATGAGACACTGCAGATGCCTACGCCCGAAATGTAGAGAGAACCACCTCCCACTGGCACCTCTGGCCTCAGCCGCTTAAGTCAAGGCTCGAAGACAGCCGAGCTCCTGCGGTGGCGATGACAGGGGCGAGATAGGCTGTAACTACCCGAGTGCAGTGGGGTGGACCCGAAACCCGGGTTTCCTGACACTGGCACCGAGGGTGTGGGGGCTGCTTTTCCTCATTTTACCCTTCACGCCGGCTGCAAGGCGCTCCTGGAGGCGAGGAGACGCCGGGGATGGGGCAACCACCTCGCTTACCTGCGGCTCCACCACCCAACGCTGCTCCAAGCCGGCGGGCGCGGAGCGCGGGGCGCGGAACGCTGAGTACACGGGGATGTGGTCCCGGATGCTGTACAGGGTGGCGAAGCGCTCGGTGCCCTCGGAGCGCTGACAGATCTTCACGTGGCCCTCGGTCTCCAGCCCCGCAGGCGGGGTCTCCACGTAGAAGAACTGGTCACATTCGCCGAAGCCGGCATCCCCCTCGCCCACGAGCCGACCTTCCAGTAGCGCGCCCAGGGCGAGGAAGCTGCCCAGCGCGAACCAGCGCGCGGCGCCCATGGCGGCCTCTGCGAGCGCGGGGTGGCCGCAGCGCGGGCTCCGTGGGCCGGGCGGGAGCGCGAGGCCGCGAGCCGGGCTGGAGGGGAAGTCGGAACCCGGGCGCGGCGGGGCTAGCGCGCGAATGCGCGGGCGGGCGGCCCCGGCGGCGAGGGCGGGTCCGCGTCGCGAGGCCGCACCTCCCTCACACCCTCCCTCCCTAAAGATGGTGGCTGCAGAGGCCGGCGGCCGGGGCTGGGGATGTGGACAGAGTTCCCGGGATGCACTCGGGCTTCTAGACGCACGGCACCTGCCACCTCTCCGCCTCCCCTCAGCAGTCTGCAGGAACGCGCGCTCCGGAGAGCGGAAGATTTGAGTGGGTCGCCCTAATCGTAAGGGTTAGGGAGGGACGGTCCCCTGGGCTGAGCGCCAGGCCTCCTGAGCCGTCGCGCCACAGGGACCTTTGAGGATGCAAATGGACGGTGTGAAATGCTTTAAGAACTTCTCTTTGGAGCAGGGCAGAGACCCCCACCCAAAATCCGATGAAAATTCGTTTGTTTCCCTCTCCCAACGAAATGCTCAACTGCCTGAACAGGAACACAACTTTGATGCAGATCAAAAGCCTGGAGATCCAAGTTAAGAAATTCTGCTAGAGGACGTTCCTAACTTAGGCAGATAGTACAGCCCTTGTGGTTTAACTGGTGCAAGACTTATAAACAAAACCAATACCAAGAAAACAGGGATACCAGTCAACACAATTAGTTGATTGATTCATGGCGTCATTCATCCCACGGATTGCCTATGGGCTGGCAGAGGTCAGGTGGTAAACAAGAACAAGAGTTCTGTGACCATGAGGACTACAGCCTATTGGGGAAGCTTGTCACTATCACAGAAGTATGCTATCAAAGGAATAATTAAACACTGACCGTGGATCTATGAGAACCTGATCCCTACAAGGATTTGCCTGAAGAAGTGATGTCTGAGCTGCGAGCTACTGGATGACATTAACTGGGCAAAAAGTAAAACAACATGTGTTGGAAGAATTTAAGGAAGGCTGGTGTGGGTCTAGAGCAGAGAACTGGGAGGAAATTATGAGAAACGAGGCTAAAGAAATAGATGAAACCATATCATTCATGGTATCTATCATAGGCCAAAGGCCTTCAAATATTTTTAACAGGACCAAGGATGAGACAACAAGTTTTATGTAGTAATACTTATGCTCATGATTGGCATTACAACCTGGTATTTCTATTCTATTTTATTCTGCTTTTAAAAAATGCCACTGGTGACCCACACAATTGTTTCTGTGACCTACTAAGGGTTCATGACCTCCAGTTTGGAAAGAAATATTATGAATCATATTGAGGATTTTCAACTTTCAACAGTAGTGCTGCAATTGCATTTCCTCTCTGTGCAGAATTGGCAAATCAGAGTGGTTCAGAATGAATGAAGAAAAAAATTTACAATAATCCAGGTGAGCAATGGAAGCTCAGACGACAGTCATGGTAGAGGTAGAAAGAGCTACAGCACCTACTCAGGGCCAGGTGCTCTTACTTCATCTTATTATTTGATCTTATTTCTTGTTTTGCACTATAAACTAAAGGCAATAAAGCAGACAAAATTATCCTGGATGCCCATGGGGAACTGAGGATAAGAGTGTTTTGATGCTTGCCCAAGAGAGCATAGCCAGCAAGTCCTGAGCCTGAGTAGAACCAGGTCAATCTGGTTCCCAAGCCTGGCCTTTCCTCTAAGTCACAGCAAACCTGTAAAGTGAACCTACGAAGTAGGAGATGGATTATCAGGAGGATATATTTTGAAGCTTAAGAACAAATTCCATATGTGCTTGAATTCCTGAAAATGTTGACTAGGTTTGGTCCCAAAAATAAACCTAAATTTGTAACTTAATTTTTTAAAAAGGCACATTAAGTGGTGATGTCACAGAAAAGGCTAGACTTGCAGTCCCCTTTGATTTGGGGTTGATGACCTTAATCATCTAGTACTTGTATCTCAGCTGAATTATCTCTCCCTTGTAGACCTTGGTCATGTCCTCTCATGGGGGTGATGCCTCTCCTAGGAGGCTGTGAGGATTGCAGATTTTATAGGGTTTATTATATTTATATTATTATATGGAGTTATACATGTTCCCCGATGTCAATTCATGTTGTCAACTATAAAGAACTCTATAAACAACTATAAATCAATCCCTCTCTACCTGTGTTCTTTGTAAGTGCTTCTATTATGATGCTTATAATGTCAGGGTATTGATCATTCTTGTGTCTGTCTTCTCTCCTAGATCAAGTGCTGCTGGGGACAAGATGATGTCTTCGTAGTCTCCAAATCTCAATGGCTACCATAGCATCAGGAGTAATAAGTGTCAAGTGTGATGCCTATGTTATATTTTAATAAATGCAGAAAATATAATGAGATAAATTCTTGGTCTTTATAACTAAAATATTTATATATGACTTTAATTAACTGTTTCTCACACTTTCTGGATCCCTGTCCTCCGCTTGGATAAGCATAAATATCTCCGCCATTCACCCCAACCCCTCGTTTTTCCTCGGGACCCTGACACATAGACACAGAGCACATTTACACATTTCACACCCAGGATGATTTCATCGGCTTTATTTTCTTTAGTTTATAGTACAAAACAATAAAAGTTCTTTTTGTTGGCTTGCCTTCCAGAGATAAAATGTATAATATTGAACACACATTTGCAAATTACAAAATATCCTCACGCCAAGATTCCAGAACACACTACAGGATGGGAGAGCCTTGCTCTCATTTTAGTTTTTGCTGACTGTTCATTCCAGGGAAACACTGCCTTCAGCTGCATCTGTAGGCACAACACATGGCCCATCCATTGTTGATTGCTGTCTCTTGCCTCTAGTTCCTGTTCTTTCCCCCAACTGTTCTCACAGGGGAAGAGATCCCCCTGGGCCTCTGCACGCACACACAGGCCAATCCAACAGCAGCCACTAACCTTCAGCAAAGGACTGAAGAGCCTTTTGTGAAATAAAATGGCATCCTTCTTATACCTCTGCAGTTTGGTTGTTTCTGCTGCAAGCTGTTTGAAAACATGAGGCAACTGGATACTTCTCTAACGCCCAGCCCCTCCCCTCACTGCCTCAGTGCTCTGAGGACAATTGCATCCCCCCCACTACCACCTGGGACTACACATCCTGCGCTCTCCCACCCAGATTTTATCCTTTCATCTCCTCCAGTTCACTTTCCAGCTGGAGTGACTGCCCAAAATAAATCTGATGATGTGATCCTATGCTTACAGCCCTTCAATCCCTCTGGGTTCATTGTAGGATGAAGCAGGACGCTCTGCTCCACCTGACCCTCAGACCTCTGAGATTAGGCCCTGCCCGCTGGGGCCTCATCTGCTGCCACTCCCACCTGGCCCTCTGCTCTTATATTTCCTTGAGTGTACTGTACAGTGCTCTCTTGTCCCTGAGCCCTTGAGCCATAAACTACTTCCCATGGCCTGGAATTCTCACACCATTTTTTATCCCTTTCCCTCTTTCATTTACTTTTAGGTGTTTGTTTTTTATTTTTACACAATCCAGCTGAACATTAGTTCCTCTGGTCACCCATCTTCCTGACAAGTGTGCCCTCCTCCCTCTCGTCCTCCTGTCCTATGTGAGGGTAAGGTCCCCTTCGAAGTGTGTTTATTAAGCCATTATTTCCCTTGTATCTAGTTGCTACCTTCCCCCTTAGACATAAACATAGTATATTCAACACAGTTAATGAGGAAATAAATGAATAAATGAAAGAAAAGAACCCTTTCTTCATGTAACTTCATTTGGATTCTCATGCTCTAATTCATTTATTTTCAAAATGCTTTTTAAAACATCTACTAGGGGCTAGCTGTGATGCTCATTGCTGGCTACTCAAAGGGAGCAGAGTTAGCCTGGTCACTGCTCTGTCACCTTTGGGTAACTCTGAGAGCTGCTCTGCCTTAGACCAGCGAAGGAATGCTGGGAACTTTCACGCAGCTAGTGAGTTCTGTAACATTGACTTCCTATCATGTCCAGCTCCGTTCCAGTGCAAAAGTGACCCAGAACTTTGCACCACAGAACGTGAAGTGGGTAGGGAAGACAGACAGACAAGCAATTACAATCCAGTGTGAGAAGTGCTATTTAAGGAAAATACTATGTGTTATGAGGGCAGAGAAGGGTAATCTGGGGGGAAACAGCTCTGAAAAAGACAATGGGAATGGTAAAAAGTCACGCTTAATATATGTTGAACCAACAGCTCATTAACTAGACTAATGATTAATTTCTAAGCACCTGAAGTTATATAATTCCTTGGCTCTCCTCTAGGTAGACTGTCTAGCACCTATATGAAACTGACAAATAATAAGTAAGTTAACCCTGTTTGGATTACTAGGAAAGGTGGAGAGGCAGAGGAGTAGCTCTTATTTGGGTTAGAATGCCTAATTTATTTTAGGAGTAGCTCTTATTTGGGTTAGAATGCCTGATTTATTTTTCTGATAATGACTAAACCTAAGAAAGCATTCCTGGCTCAAATCCTCAAGTTAGAGATTGAACGACTCTGAGTCAAAAGAGATGTTCACAACCAAGCCAACAGGAGACTGAGTCATGCTCAGCTGAAATTATGGGCAGAGCTGTCTTCTTTCTAGCAAAGCTACCCTTCAGATGATTTGTAAAAGTAGTATTAGACAACCGGAGTTCCCATAGAAACAACATACATGTACACACACACTAAAGACACTGACCCCACCAAACTAATGGGCACTTCTAGTTGTTCAACTGTCTGAATATTTGTCCAGATGTTAGAAGATTACTTTGGGCAGGAATAACTTTGAATCCTGTCATGTAGAGACATACCTGAAATAATTTTTCTACCCTGGCCGGTTGCTCAGTAAGTTCGAGG
The DNA here is from genome assembly GCA_037038555.1 of Rhynchonycteris naso. Taxonomy (NCBI): domain Eukaryota; kingdom Metazoa; phylum Chordata; class Mammalia; order Chiroptera; family Emballonuridae; genus Rhynchonycteris; species Rhynchonycteris naso. Next base: position 297,952,301 of record CM072995.1, read on the forward strand.
GTTGTCCAAATTGTAAGGCTGCAGTTCGATCCCCAGTCAGAGCACATATAGGAAGAGACCAGTCAGTGCACAACTAAATAGAACAACAAATGAATGCTTCTCTCTCTCTCCCTTCCTTTCTCTGTCTCTCTAGAATCAGTCAATAAATTTTAAAATAAAATATAATTTTTATGATGTATATAATTAAAAAATTAATTAATAAATTAAAATATTTTGAAATTTTTTATTTATTGATTTTATTTAGATAGAGAGACAGAGAGACAGAGGAAGGAGAAGCAGGAAGCATCAACTCATAGTAGCTGCTTCCCATATATGCCTTGACCAGGCAAGCCTAGGGTTTGGAACTGCTGATGTCAGCATTCCAGCTCAATGCTTTATCCACTGCGCAACCCCAGGTCAGGCAATACATAAAAACTAAAAAATTTCTGCCTGGCCAGGTGGTGGCACAGTAGATAGGTCATCAACCTGGGATACTGAGGACCCAGGTTTGAAACCCAGAGGTTGCCAGCTTGAGTACAGAGTCACCAGCTTGAGCAAGGGGTCACTGGCTCAGCTGGAGCTCCACCCTACCCCAACCACCCTGTCAAGGCATAGATGAGAAGCAATCAATGAATAATTAAAGTGCCACAACTCGGAATTGATGCTTCTCATCTCTCTCCCTTCCTGTCTGTCTGTCTCTCTCTCTCTTTCTTGCTAAAAATAAAATAAAATAAATTTCCTGAAACTTTTTTTGGTTTTTTATATAGATGAGGAAATGAGTATAGTGGTTATGAGCTTTAACTCTGAAGTTAGACTGTCTGGATTCAAATGCCGACTTCCCTTACTGGCCGTGTGATTTTGAACAAAGTATTGAACATCTCTAAGCATTCATTTTCTCATGTATAAAATAAGGATAATGATAAAACCTACTTCTTAGTGTTGTTTTAAGTATTAAATGCATTTAACATCTTTAAAATTGAGCTGCATTTTCAAATGATAGTGTGGCATAGTTTAACTGCCTCAGTGGTGTATGAAATAATAATGCATCTTATAATCAGAGGTGTCTTCGATGTGATGAAATTCAGGATACAAAAAGCTTAGAGAAATACAGAGCACACAGACAGTATTAAATAAAAATTTAATGACATAAAGTTTTAAAATATAGATAGCTCTTCTAACCTCATCAGAGCCAATCAGCATAGCTCATTTTTAAACAAATATCCAAAATAACAATATCAAATAATAACATAATTGACCCATTTTCTAGGAAAGAGAGAAGCTGTTTTCAATACCTGGCATGAGGTTGGAGGAAATATCAGGTATCCATTCCTTTGTCTTCACCAAGATCTCAATGAGGTGCTGCTTTATCTTGCTGAAAGCTGCTGAGATATGTGTACCTTGGACAGGCTAACAAATGATGCCCCTTTAGATCAATATTCTTTCCCTGATTATGTAATGGAGAGACCGGGTGTCCAGAAACACAGCAGAAAAGTAAGATCTCTGACGGTGAGGTTCAGCAATCTAGCTTTGACCCTGAACCTGCAAACACCAGGGAGCAAACAAAAGTCCTATAGTTAACTGACCACTTTCTTCAAAGGATAGTGACCATCTGGCTACTCAAGAGATTTTACACCCTTCCCCAAATAGCTAATCAAAGTAACTGTTTTCTCATCATATACAGCACTCTCCCTAAGAGAAGTTTTAATGAGTATATATTTTTAAATATCCTCGCATTTCCAATAAAGCTTTAGTGAACCTTAAAGACTGGTCCTCATTCATAGGAATGAGGGATTCCCAAACACTTTCCAACTAACTTTACTTCAACCTCACTTCTGGGCCCGAAAAGGAGTTTGTGCAAATAACAGACACACAGATAGGAGTGAATGTTGTGTATTTGGAAAGTGGGTCAAAACAACCTTACCTGGTCTTTTTATTTTCTTGCTAGTTGCATATTCTCTTTTAAATATCAATACGAGAATGCAGAACATTCTGTTTTAAATTTCCACATTTAAAATTTTAATTTTGGATAATTTTTAATCTGCATATTTTTATTTATCTAAAATACGTATGGCCTTTGTATTAAGAAGTTATAAAAAAGAAGACTGAAGTATTATTAATATGTTTGTAATAGATGAAAATTGGAACAGTAGAATAAAAAATTGTATGCATGGTATGACTACTCTGTGTGAACATATGCAAAGGATAATAAAAGACTAAAAAGAGTTCAATAATTGTCTTTGCATGATGGGATAAGTAAAATTCTTTTATTCTATGTTTATATATTTAAAATTGCATATAGAGAAGCTATCTTACAAAAGAAAAAAACAAAATACTTTTTTAAAGCAAATAATATTAAATTCAGTTAAATTTTGGAGATTGGGTAAGTAAAAATTTTAGAAAAATTCTCAGGAAGGTTTCATTTTTACTAGTTGCTCACAGATCACTAAGGCACTCAGACATTTTTCCTTATAACACAAATATGAAACGGAGGTTCTGATACAACAAGATGACTTAAATCTACCTTCTCCAGATATGGATAAACTCTTGCCTCACCCCTATTAATATTATTTAGTATTTGTCCTGGTCCTTTCAGCCTGAAACAAAATGTCATAGATTGGGTGACTTATAAACAACAAACATTTCTTTCTCTCAATTCTGGGACATCTAAGATCAAAGTGCCAGTAGAAACAATGTGTGGTGAGAACCCACCAGGTTCCCAGACACGCATCCCCAAATGGCAGAAGGGGCAAGCCAGCTCTCTGGGGTCTCTTTTATAAAGCTACTAATCTGTTTCATGAAGTCTCCACTCTCTGACCAATCCCTTTGACGCCTTACTTCTAAACACCTTAGCCACACATAAGGTTTCAGTGCATGAATTTGGGGGGTCACAAACATTCAGTCCATGGCAGTATTATAGAAGACAACGCTCTGCTCAGTGGATGAAGGAAGTCTGTTTCAAATAAGTAGATGGTCTCTTTCTTCCAAATAGATAGAGGAGAAATTTATTCATTTATTCAATAAATGCTGAATGTCCCTTGTGGGCCAGGCCCTGTGCTAATTGCTGGGAACACAGAGTGAATAAAATATGGTCTCAGCTGTCCTAGAATTCACAGTCTAAGCTACCAGGTCATCTCTATTGTCAACAGAGAGCTTAAAACATTTATTTTGGAAATCCATCTGCCCAAATATCTATTTCATTGTAAATACTTACAAATTCAAAACAATTTTTATTTATTTTTATCACTAGAAAAAAATTAAGGAAAACCTTCAATCCTATATCTGCGTGAGCCTATCTCGGTGTGCACATAACAACATCTGGGAATTATACAAAAGCTCCAGAGGTGCAGAGAAATGAAGAAAGCACAGGTTGAGCATCAGGAAACTTTGGTTTAAACCCAAACTCTGCCACTTATAAGCTGTTTTAGCTCTCTGAAACTTAAATCCTTCACCTACAAAATGGGGATAGTAACGCCTTCCTCATATTGTTGATATGAGAATGAAATGGAATGACCAATATGAAGCACTTCACCTACAGCAAAACTCAATAAATGTTATTTTGTTTCCTCTGTACAGTTCTTTTATAGGTAGATGGCCTGGCCTTCATTTGGGGGGGGGGGATCGCAATTACAAAAATCTGGAACTTGTAAGACAGGTATTTTAGGGCTCTGGTTTTATTTTCAAAAATATTAAATTTAGTTTTATAGCTGCAGGATTCAATTTGACAATTTAATTCCAAATCAAGATAGGACCTTTAGAACACAGCCTCTTCAGCACAACCCTAGTAATAAGACCAAAAGACCTTTGATTCGTTGGCTTTGACCCAGTCTCAGCTAGCCTGGGAATCGCTGTGGGCAGAAAATGCTCATTAGGACAAGGTCTGTTAGAATGTAGCGTGTGTTTGGGGGCAACAGAGCCAGACACAATCTCTACCACATTGTCCACAGGATTCAGGCAACTAAATAAAAATGTGAGGAGAAAAAACAAAGAGATATTAAGAAACTGTTAAACTATCTTGCAGATGTAAAATGAGAGCATTCTGAAGATGAGAGAGGAGCTAAGAAATTTCCAGCATTTCACACTAAAACCCGAGAGTTTCGTGGTATCTAACCACCCTCTTCTAATTTGTCTTAAAAGGGATTTACTGAGAAAAATGGAAAGGAGTAGAAAGAACCATGACATTAGCCACACTCATTGAACTATCTGCTATCACACTAGACTTGCAATCTGGTTCTCCTGGGTCCTAATTTTGGCCACGAGTGGTGTCTTGATAACTTGTCATTTTCACCACAGACCTTGGTATTGCTGTTTGTCTCCACATGAAGACACCATATCTTGATATTTTGTGCCACTTCTCTTGGCTTCTCCCTAGAACTCTCCCTACATTTCCAAAGTTATCTAATGAACTCAGTTCCTGGGTCTGTCACAGGCCTGTCACTGTCACTTTGCCTTACACAGTGGGAGCCCCCTGCCCCCTGTAGCAAATTCCATTATTAAAGTCACTGGACATTTGAGGCCTTTGTCTTTGCTTTATTAATCTGCTCTACATGTACCCAGGACGCAACAGTCAGGGCATCTGTTACAAGTCTAATATTAGCAACAAACACAAGTCACATCATCTTGTATAAAGAGAACATTGAGGGAGAAACATTCGGTCACTAGCAGAGATGAAACAAGAAGCTCTGTCAAACTCTGGGCTGTCTGCTAGTTGGGAGGAGAGGGCAGAGAGGGAGGAGACTGAGTATAAATCCTTCTTTCTTTCCTTCTGATCTGCTGTGCTGGGGAAATACGACATACTCAGCACAACTCCTACTATATCTGGCCCCAGATCAGGCAGAGATCCACTATGGCCATAGAGAATATATAATGATCTTAAATGGTGAGAGTCAGAAATAACCATGCTTAGTCCTGGGCTTATGAAAGGTGTGCCTTCAACAAAGGATCTACCTAACAAGTTGCCTAAACTATAAACCTTTGGACACATGACTTAGAGGACTTGCAATGTTCTCACTTTTTGATGAGCTCCAAATGCAGAGCAAGATCATTTAGGTTAGCTGCTGTGGGCTCATAGAACCTTGGCAACTCAAAGTTCAAAATGGGGGGGGGGGTCATATCTCTGAGGTTGATGGGCGGACTCTGACCTCCGGAAATATTTTATTTAGCCAACAGGGCTTTTAAACTTTTTGAACAAGTTGCCAACATGTTAAAATCTGAATTATTTTTTTCTCATAAAATTCCAAGTTTGCAACTTCTCTTGAAAATTCAGAAACTGACAACTCAATGACCCCAATTCCCACAAAATAGTAGACTGGCCCTGGGGAAAGTCTTTGACCTTCTGATGGGGCCTGAAATGTCACCCTGACAGCAATGCTCACTTAAGAGAACTCGCTTGAGACCGGTGGGAATGTGAATTTTCCACTGAAAGTCAAGGGGCACACAGTAAAGATCAGATCTTGGCTGGGTTCTCTCTAACCAACCAGTCTCTGAGCGCTGTGAACAATGTGCAGGAGATGAAGGAAGGGAAAAGACCCCACTACGAGAAAATACAAATTCCCACTGCAGAAAAGCCAAGCCCTGTCTGCCCAGGAATGAGTGAGAGAGACAGTGCCAGCCAACACAGCCTGGACACTGTGACTCGAAGCAGAGAAGCAGAAACATTGGCCAAGAAGCGTGTCACATGTCCTGTGAGCTGGAATGAAGACCAGGGAATGGTGGGGGCAGGAGAGAAGAATGTGTGCTCTCCACGTCCTTTCATACTTTCACGGAGCCTGAAGGGAAAGAAAAACAGACCAGAATGCTCATTGGCAGTAGCTGAAGAAACAAGCTCCCATCCACCCCTGCAGTCGAACTCCCAAATGCTAGATGGGTGGTTCTCAACCTGACTGCATATAGGCACTACCCAGGGAGCTGTTAACATTTTGTCCTTCAGCCAATTAAAGTGGAAACTTGGAGGAGAAGGGCACTGGGTGTCCAGGGGTCAGGATGATTAAAAAGTGATTCCACTGGGTGAGAGCCAGTATGCTCACATAGTGCTTCTGCACCTTCAACTTGCCTGTGACTCACCTGGGATCTAGTTTAAATGCGGATTCTGAGTCATGGGTCTGGGCTTCTGTGTTTTTCCCAAGCTCAAAGGTGATGTCCATGCTTCACATATGGACTGTGCTTTGAGTAACAGGAAGCCACAGTCCTGTCCCTTTGTTATTCTTTTTTCTAGTAGTTTAGCAGGGAAGATTGCTGGTCTGTCACCTCTAAGTAACTCCAAAAGTAATAATAGTAATAAATACAAATAACACTAATATTATTAAAATAATACAAAATAAATAATAATAAAAAAATCAATAATAACTAGACTGGGGTATGCATTTTGCCAAAGACTGTGCTGAAGTTAGTTAAAAAAAATATGTAGTAAGATGTGAAATAATAGTTTGCTCTTACCTCAAGCTGGTATTGCTCAAAGTGTCTTACATTGAATGCATTTGACCTTCACCACTGCCCTTATTGTGGTGGGTACTTTTATGACCATTTTAGAACAAAGCACGCAGATGAACGCAGGGTGTGGGCGGTGACCACTCGGCTCCACGGTCTCTCCTGGGAGCTGGGATCTCAAAGTTGTGAGTCACTTACTCCCAGTCACACTAATAAGTGGCAGAGATGGGCTTCAGATTTCCATCTGCTTGACTCTACAGACTGGGCTCTTGGAACGGAAATGAGTGATGGATATAAACTGCAGGTCAGAATCTGGGCACTGACACTCATTACATGGTAGCTGTGTTTACTGGCCCTTTGGCCTCGCTCTTTTTACCTTTCTCCCAGAGGAACCAATGTAAACTTTACACAGGCAGTTTGGGGTAAGCTTTCGTCTACCCCAGCTGCTATAACAGAATACCATAAAAAGGGGGTGAGAAACAACATTAATTTCTCTCAGTTCCGAAAGCTGGAGTCCAAGAACAGGATGGCAACATGGTCAGGTTTGTGGTGAGGGCCTATTTCCTGGCATGCAGACAGGTCTCTTCTGGCTATAGCCTCATGTGTTAGAGAGAAAAACTATCTCTCTGTGTCTCTTCTTAGAACGGCACTATTTCTATCATGAGGGCTCCCCTTCATGACCTAATCCCTTCCCAAAGGCCCCACCTGCTAATGTCATCACTTTGGCAATTAGGGTTCTACTATGTCAGGGTTTGGGACCTATGGCTTGCAAGCCAGATATAGCTCTTTTGATGGCTGCATTTGGCTCACAGACAAATCTTTAATAAAAAAATAATAACATTAAAAATATAAAGCATTCTCATGTATTACAATCCATTCATTTACTACCACTCATGTTCATGATTGCGGGTGGCTGGAGCCAATCCCAGCTGTCCTCCGGGACAACACCAAATTTTTATTGAATAACGCATAATGTACATGGGTCATTGTGAGGTCAGGAAGTAAACTTCCCTCCTTTCAATCAAGTAGTCAGCTAGCTAATTGCAGAAACCCTTTGGACGAAAAAGATGGCTAAAAGAAAAAAAGATGAGGAGTATCGTACTTTTCAGCAGGAAAGGACAGAGGAATTCACCTTTGTGGAGAGAGCAGGTTCTGCACTGTGTCTAATATGCAATGATAAAATTGCATCGATGAAACGGTCAAATAGAAAGCGGCACTTCTATACATGCCATACTACATTTGCATCGAAATATCCAGTGGGGGACAGCAAAGAGAAAGCATGTCAAGAGCTACTGTGCAGAGTGCAAGCTAGTCAGCAGCAACTCTGTGTTTGACCCAACAAGGTGACTGGAATTCTGCTAGCTTTGCTGGTGCTTTAACAATTGTGAGAAACGAAAAGCCATTCAGAGATGGCAAGTATGCCAAAACAATCAAGCTTGATGTTGCCAATGAACTTTTTGATGACTTTTCAAATAAAGACAAGATAATCAAACAAATAAAAGACATGCCTCTGTCGGCAAGAACAGTTCACGATCGTACCATCATTATGGCAAATCAAATGGAGGCAACACAAGTGAAGGACATAAATGCAGCACCATTCTTTTCTCTCGCTTTGGATAAGTCAACAGACATAAACCATTTATTCCAGTTCACTGTGATTGCAAGGTATGCTGTGGGTGACACACTATGTGAGAAAAGTCTTGCTGTTTTGCCTATGAAAGAGACAACAAGAGGGGAGGATTTATTCAAGTCTTTCACTGAGTTCACTAAAGAAAAAAATCTACCAATGGATGAACTTATTTTGGTGTGTACTGATGGTGCTCCGTGCATGGTGGGGAAAAACAGAGGATTCTAGCGCTTCTTCATGAACATGAAAAGAGACCCATCCTAAGTTTTCACTGCATCCTACATCAGGAGGCGCTTTGTGCTCAGACGTGTGGCAAACAGCTTGGTGAGGTGATATTGCTGGTCATTCGGGTGGTGAACTTTATTGTTGCCCGAACTTTAAATAATCGCCAGTTTAAAACACTGCTGGAAGAAGTTGAGAATAATTATCCTGGTCTGCTTCTGCACAGCATTATGCATTGGTTTTCAAGAGAGAAGGTGCTCAGCTATTTCGTGGTTTGTCAAAGCAAAATCCAGACTTTTCTTGAAATGAAAAATGTTGAGTATCCTGAGTTAGCTAACACTGAGTGGCTCCTGAAGTTCTACTATCTCGTGGACATGACTGAACATCTGACCCAGCTCAATGTGAAAATGCAAGGCATTGGAAATACAGTCTTATCCCTTCAACAAGCAGTGTTTGCATTTGAAAACAAGTTGGAATTCTTCATCACCAACATTGAAACAGGTCATTTACAACACTTTGAAAAACTGGAAGAGTTTAAAGATGGATGCACAGCAAGTGAACCTGCTCAACATCTTGATCTCCAGCAGCTAGTGAGCTTCTCATCTAATCTTCTGCAGTCATTCAAAGAACACTTTGGAGAATTTTGTGAGTGCACTCATCTTTTTAAGTTCATCACCCATCCACACGAGTGTGCAGTGGACAGCGCCAACCTGAGTTACATCCCCGGTGTCTCCGTCAGAGATTTTGAGCTGGAAGCTGCCGACCTGAAGGCCCCAGACATGTGGGTGAATAAGTTCAAGTCACTGAATAAAGATTTGGAAAGGCTTGCATGACAGTAAGCAGAGTTGGCGAGCGAACACAAGTGGGGAGAAATGAAAAAGCTTCAACCCGCGGACCAGCTGATTGTCAAAACTTGGAACATGCTTCCAGTCACATACCACACACTGCAGGATATGAGTATTGCTGTACTGACAATGTTTGGCTCTACGTATGCATGTGAGCAGTCTTTCTCACATCTAAAGAATGTTAAGACCAACCTACGATCATGTTTAACAGATGGAAGTCTCAATGCCTGCATGAAGCTTAACCTCACCACGTATCAACCAGACTACAAAGCCATCAGCAAAACCATGCAGCACCAGAAGTCGCATTAATGGTAAGAAGTACTTTATTCATCATTGGTTAGCAACAACATAACAACGTTATTAAAAATAATTTAAAGACTTATTGTACTTTAAAAGTGTTAGTCTTACATAAAACGCACACATTTACTTGTATTTAGTGTTAAACATATCATATGGCTCTCACAGAATTACATTTTAAAATATGTGGCGTTCATGGCTCTCTCAGCCAAAATGGTTCCCAACCCCTGCACTATATGAATGGAAGGTTTACATTCAGTCCACAGCAGTGGTGTAGGTAGTGGGAGACAAAATGGAACACTGAAAATGTAATTTAAATGACCCAGCTCCCTAAAGGAGTCGAGGAATATCCATGGCATGGGCAGAAGAAGTAAAGGGTCTAACAAACAGTAAGCCACACTCACTTCTTAGAGTAAAACAGCTGAGGGAGCATTCAAAGCCACCACCTCTGTCCCTGTAGAACTGGCAGGGAAAGACTACAGATTCCCAGAACAGTCATTATTCCCACCAAAATGTGGCAGGTGTCCATTTGTTAGGCATGTTTGAGAGAAAGCAACTGGAGGACTGCCATGAGTCCAGGAACTGATCAAAACAACTCTAAGAGCCCCATGGGACTTTGGCCCTGAACTTAAAGACACATTCCTTGAGGGGCTCCAAAACCATCAGCATGGGGACAGCTTGGATATTGTTATGGTTCCTGAGAAGCTTCATCATGTTTAAACAGCCTAATTGCTTGTCTGTCGCTCCAAACAGACTGTAAACTCCATATTATGTTGTACCCTTAGTATCTTTAACAATACCTGGCACAGTAAGGGTGGTTAGAAATATCTGTTTAGTGAATAAATGAAAGTCTTGTATTAAAATATGAGAAACAGAGTTCATTCTCTGGCTCGGAAAATTATTTCAACCCCCAGCTTAGAGCTGGATATCTTATTTTAAACGATAATTTGTGTGAAAGCACCAATGCTAATTGTAGGGAATTTTCATTTATTTTAGCTGTTTTGTATAATGCTAACCCTATTATAGTTTCACAGAATTTATTTCTTCAATCAATAATATTCATTGAGTGCTCACTGAACAGAGGAAAACAAGAAAGATAATAACCAATTGTATTAAACTGGTCTAATCCATGAAATCCATAAGTCAAAATAAAGTTCTGAGGGTCCTAGAAGGTCCTCTGTAAGTACAGAGATGTAAGGTTAGACCACATGATTCCTAAGGAATTTCTCAGATAGGAGTAACAGAACCTGACCAGGAAGTGGCACAGTGGATAGAGCATTGGCCTGGGACACAGAGGATCCAGTTTCAAAACCCTGAGGTCTCCAGCTTGAAGAAGGGCTCATCTGGCTTGAGCGTGGGGTCACCGGATTGAGCATGGGGTCATAAATATGACCCTATGGTCGCTGGCTTGAGCCCAAAAGTCTCTGGCTTGAAGCCCAAGGTCTCTGGGTTGAGCCCAAGGTTGCTGGCTTGAGCAAGGGGCCACTGGCTCAGCTGAAAACCATTAGTCAAGGCACATATGAGAAAGCAATCCATGAACATCTAAGGTGCCATAATGAAGAAATGATTCTTATCTCTCTCCCTTCCTATCTGTCTGTCCCTCTTTCTGTTTCTCTCTCTCTCTCTCTCTCTCTCTCTCTGTCTCTCTAAAAAGAAAAAGAAAGAAAGAAAAAACATATACAGTGGAACATTGACGTTCACAGGGAATGGGTTCTGAGATCTTTGCAAATTCCTAATCCTAGCACTGTCCTCAATATTATCCTAACCTGGAGCCCAGATTTCGCTGTGCATAACTTCATACTCTAGATCTGCTGCCTATTCAACTCTCTCACCTGACCTTTCACCTGGTAGCTAGTTTTCCAGAGAATTCCTGTTATAGACTCCCAGGAGCTAAGGGTCTCTTTCCTTCACACTAGCTCCATAGTCATCTGCATTTTTCAAATATTGGGCCTCTACAAAATTCCAAAATATTGACTGCATGCCATTGACTTGATGTGGCTTATAAATAGTTGAAATGACTGTTGTCAATTTAATGAGAGCCAAGGGTCTGCTGTATCTGCCAGAGTCCTATCTAATTCAAGATCAGTCCGATGACCTACGGAGTTGGACACATGCTATGGCAGCTGGTGCCACAGGGAATCAAAACAGAAAGAGCTCCTGCTCTCAGGATTTGCAGCTGCCCGGAAAGACAGCCGTTCGCAGGGACGGCTGTGGATTATAAGTGCTCTCCAAGGCTCTGTGGGCCCTGAATTCCTCTATCCCAGCTTGCCGAAATCACCACTGCTCTGATCACTCAGCGGTTTTCTGGACGGGTATGTATTCACTGAGGGCGGACATCTTGTACCCATCCCCCAATTCAGACACCTGCCTCAGCTTTCAGTCCCTCACTCCTGCTCTTCGCCCCCTTGGGTAATCTGTAAGCATATTAAAAATATGCCCACCTCTGGGCATTTGCACGTGTTATCCCTCTGCCTATAATGATGACCCCCCCCACACACACACACTTACGTTCACATGGCATACTCAAAGACCACATCCCCAAGGACCTTCTTGATCAAAGACCACATCCCCCAAAAGTCCACCCTATCAAATATAGCATCCCACGCTGTTTTAGTTTTCCTCACAGCCTTATGACTATTTGACATGTTATTACATGTCACTTTATAATGCTCCAGGAGAGTTGAAACTTTGTCTTCTTCACTGTTGTGTCCCAGTTAGAAGAACAGTAACTGGTACACAGCAAGTGCTCAGTGAACATGTACTAAATGAATGAATGAATGAACAGGCCCTGAAATGCATAGGCAGAATGTGAATTTTTGAGAAGAGACTTTAATGGATGGGACAAGAAAAGTTGCTCTCTGAAGTCTACAAGCCTGGATGCAGTCTTTTTGAGGGGTATAGGGGGAGAAATAAACAATTAGGGCACAGCAATACAGGATGCCAGCGTACTAGAGGTGAGGTAAGAAAATGCAGAAACCCAGCAACATAAATGTTGTTTCTATAGGGTGGCATCTCCAACAATGACGCCTTTTCCCACAGTGCTCAGTTCTGCCCCTCTTGTCTTCTCTCTGAAATGGCTTATCTCAAAAAGATCTACCAAAATAATAAAAGAATGAGGGAGGGTCTCACTGCGGCATCCGCACCGCAGTCGCTGTGAGTCAGTGGCAGGGAGGGGCAGCAGGAGCACTTGAGGAATTTCAGTTTGCGAGGCTGGTGTGCAGACCAGAAGGGGCGGGGCAGCTGGAGGGAGGGGCTGGCTGCTCCTCACCAGGCTTCTGTTCAACTCAGATCAGTTTTCTTCCGCTTATCTCTGTAGTCAATCCCTAGCAACTGTTTGTGGTTTCCTATTTAAAGTGATGGAAGGTAACACCAACATTTGGGGGAGAAAGCAACTTTGAATCCACGTGTAGCCACAATCCAGTGAGATAAATGTAAAGCCAGTAGTCGAGGCCGCCATCGCAGCAGCCCGACCCATGCAGGTTCGCATTGGATTCGAACAGTCGGTAATGAAACAATGGAGCCAAAAACTGGTGAGCCATCAGCTTTAATTCTAGCTTGCACCCGGCGGGCAAGCAAAAACACACACTGGGCTCCAAAGCCCACACATTCAGTGCTCACAAAGCTACTGACTTATCCGAGTTTCCTAGAATCAAAGGTTTCTAGCTCACCAGACTTATTCACCTCTGTTTCCCATCTCCTCCTGCACAAACTCTTAACAAACTGGCTTCTTCCTCAGCACTCTGCCATCTTGGCTACTTCTCCTCCACATGGCCTTAATCTGCTCTCCTCTCTAATACTAACCTCAGGAACCCAGGAACCAAGAGAGAGATCAAGCTCCCAGACTGCCCCAGTTTATAGCCTAGTGTTGGGCAGATAAAATATATTATGCTCACTTTGTTAAAGATGGCGCTGCCCACATGGAAGTTTGTTGATATTAATGTGTGTTCTGGAACAGGCTGTGGGCAGGCCGGGTCGTCATAGCCTAAGGCTTGGTTTAAGAGTAAACTCTTCTCCACACCCTTGACTGATTGGATGATGTAGGGTGGTGATGTAGGGAGGTTCTTTGTTTGTATATTTGGATTAAAGGTTTTGAGTCTATGCTATAAAATGGAAGAGAGCAGTAGCTTGATCTCTCTCTTGGTTCCTGAGGTTAGTATTAGAGAGCAGAGCAGATTAAGGCCATGTGGAGAAGAAGTAGCCAAGATGGCAGAGTGCTGAGGAAGAAGCCAGTTTGTTAAGAGTTTGTGCTGGAGGAGATGGGAAACAGAGGTGAATAAGTCTGGTGAGCTAGAAACCTTTGATTCTAGGAAACTCGGATAAGTCAGTAGCTTTGTGAGCACTGAATGTGTGGGTTTTGGAGCCCAGTGTGTGTTTTTGCTTGCCCGCCGGGTGCAAGCTAGAATTAAAGCTGATGGCTCACCAGTTTTTGGCTCCAGTGTTTTATTGCCATCTGTCCGAATCCAATTCAAACCTGCGTGGGTCGGGCGGCTGTGATAATGGCCTTGGCTACTGGCTTTACATTTGGCGTAGTCTGTTGCAGGATTTGATACAGTTCAGCATGGAGCCACCACCACCTTTGAGCGGTGGAGTAGAGGACTGGTTGCTGTTTTGGTTTCCCATAGCTGTTTTTTGGGGGACTGTAGGCTGGCTGACTTTTACAGCCATGTGTGAGGAAACTGAGAGCTCTATGGAAGAGGCTGCCTGGGACCTGCAAACCGAGCAGTGGAAAGAGCTGGAGGAAACGTGGGAGAAAGAGATGTCGACCCTGGAGCTGAAGGAAGCGCTGGAGGAGGAGGCTGACCAGGTTTGCCAGATTCACCTGGAAATGGAGCCGACGCTGGATAAGGGATCACAGGTTCGTGAGTTGGAGATTGCCCTGGATGTTGTGGAGAGCCAGCAGCAGCATGAGGCCGAGCCTGAGGCCGGGGCCAGAGCTGAAGCCAGGACCAGGCCTGAGGCCGGGGCTGGAGCTGCAAGGCCCATGGAGCAGAAGGCAGCGGTGGCCCGGAGCTCGAGCCCAGCAGCAGGAGCTGATGTTTTCATTTCCTCTTTGGAGGATGAGGAGAATCTGGCTGGAGTTGAAATCCGCAGTCTCCAGAAGGTGAGAGCCCAGCAGCAAGGAGTAGCTATGCTCCTGGTAGGTCTGCGATTTTGGGACATAGGGGTGGATGCCATCATGCTCCCCAGAGCAGAGATGGAAATTCTGAGTGCCATGGCCACGTGCTCCTTTTTGGGACAGTGTGATACTTGCCAGGATGGCAGAGATGAGGGGGGAGGCTAACACCCCATGTGTGTGGACTGATTTCCTGGACTACGACCCGAGTGAGCACTGGCTCTTTTGTTGAATGGACTTACGTATTTTGGACAATGTGAAATACCCTGATGGGGGTGGGGGTGGCTTTGCTGGAGGCCCTCCTGCCCCGGGAAGCTTTTCCCATGGCTAGAAAGAAGGCTGAGGACATTTTGCACTTTTGGCAAAGTGCTTAGAGACTGGTGAAATGTGTGTACCTTTGTAATTTTTGAAATTGTATGATTTGTCATGTTGTAATTTGTGTAATGTGCCTAATTTCCTTGTATAGGGATGACAGTGGTGTAGATTGTGGGTAGTAAAGTGAGCATAAGGGTGGATTGTTGGGCAGATAAAATATATTATGCTCACTTTGTTAAAGATGGCCCTGCCCACATGGAAGTTTGTTGATATTAATGTGTGTTCTGGAACAGGCTGTGGGCAGGCCGGGTCGTCATAGCCTAAGGCTTAGTTTAAGAGTAAACTCTTCTCCACACCCTTGACTGATTGGATGATGTAGGGTGGTGATGTAGGGAGGTTCTTTGTTTGTATATTTGGATTAAAGGTTTTGAGTCTATGCTATAAAATGGAAGAGAGCAGTAGCTTGATCTCTCTCTTGGTTCCTGAGGTTAGTATTAGAGAGCAGAGCAGATTAAGGCCATGTGGAGAAGAAGTAGCCAAGATGGCAGAGTGCTGAGGAAGAAGCCAGTTTGTTAAGAGTTTGTGCTGGAGGAGATGGGAAACAGAGGTGAATAAGTCTGGTGAGCTAGAAACCTTTGATTCTAGGAAACTCGGATAAGTCAGTAGCTTTGTGAGCACTGAATGTGTGGGTTTTGGAGCCCAGTGTGTGTTTTTGCTTGCCCGCCGGGTGCAAGCTAGAATTAAAGCTGATGGCTCACCAGTTTTTGGCTCCAGTGTTTTATTGCCATCTGTCCGAATCCAATGCGAACCTGCGTGCGTCAGGCGGCTGTGATCCAGACCGCGACTACTGGCTTTACACCTAGAAAATCCAAACCTTTAATCCAATTATACATAAAGAAAGTCTCTGATACAAAGCCACTCATTTGAGGCATAATGGGATTCCTCCCTACATCACCACCCTACATCATCCAATCAGTCAAGGGTGTGGAGAAGAGCCTACTCTTAAAACCAAGCCTTAGGCCATAATGACCTGGACTGCCTACATTACAGCTTTTCCCCCCACAGCCATCCCAAGCATAAGGGCAAATAATATCACCTGGGTGACGGGCTTCCATGTGGGCAGCGCCATCCTTAACAAAGTGAGCATATTATATTTTATCTGCCCAACAATAAATATTACCTAAAGTTATTTTTAAAAATTATTTTTATTTATTAATTTAAAGGAGAGTTAGAGAGAGGGAGAAGGGGATAAGGAGCAGGAAGCTTCAACTCCCATATGTGCCTTGACGGGCAAGCCCAGGGTTTTGAACCGGCGACCTCAGCATTCCAGGTCGATGCTTCATTCACTGCGCCACCACAGGTCAGGCTAAAGTTATTTTCAAGTATCTGGAAAGGGCTCCTTATGCAGAAACTGAATTTATATAATGGGTAATTTCTATGATTAATTCAGTGTGGTCAGGTAGGCAGACAAATCCATGACAAACTTTTTATAGATCTTAAGAGAAGTCCCAAGACCCTAACACCAACTCCCCAAGTTGCATTCAAGTACAACTTCTAACATCTGTCTTATGAGTTTTGGCTTATAAGTAATAGTGATAATAGCTAATATATTTTTTTTAGCACAAATTATATTTGCATTGATCTGAACTTGTGAGCAAACTCCCACACAGGTGTAGTGCAGCTAAGAACTCCCTTTGACCAAATGGGGAAGCGGAGTTACAGAGGAAAGAGCCAATTTATTGCAAGATTACTCAGTAAGTCAGTGTAGGAGTCTGAATAAAGGTTGGGTCTTCTGGCTCCCGACTATTTGTGAAATCTTGACCTTGCCATGGTAACACTGCATGCAACCTGGCCAAATATGACAAGAAGTGGAATTTGCGGTTGTAAGTGAGCATGTGTGACCTTTTGTACAAATACTATGTGGCAGATCATTAGGGAAAAAACAAAACCAAACCAGTTTTCTCCAGTAAAAATAATGGGTAAGAGACAGTTTGGCAATTTCTTACAAAACTAAATATAGTCTTACCATATGATACAGCAATTGCACTCCTGGGTATTTCCCCAAATTAGTTGAAAACTTACTTCCACACAGAAACCTGGATATGAATGTTTATTAAAGTTTTAGTCATAATTGCCAAAACTTGGAAACAATAAAATGTCCTTCAGTAGGTGAATGGATAAGCAGTGGTACATTTGTACAACAGAATGCAAGATAAAGATATGACCTATGAAGCCAGGTGTTGGGCAGATAAAATATATTATGCTCACTTTGTTAAAGATGGCGCTGCCCACATGGAAGTTCGTTGATATTAATGTGTGTTGGGCAGATAAAATATATTATGCTCACTTTGTTAAAGATAGCACTGCCCACATGGAAGCCCGTCATCCAGGTGATATTATTTGCCCTTCTGCTTGAGATGGCTGTGGGGGAAAAGCTGTAATGTAGGCAGACCAGGTCATTATACACTAAGGCTTAGGTTAAGAGTAAGCTCTTTCCCACACCCTTGACTGATTGGATGATGTAGGGTGGTGCACTCTCCTGAGGAATCCCATTATGCCTCAAATGGGTGGCTTTGTATCAGAGACTTTCTTTATGTATAATTGGATTAAAGGTTTGGATTTTCTATGCTATAAACTGGGGCAGTCCGGGAGCTTGCTCTCTCTCTTGGTTCCTGAGTTCCTGAGGTTAGTATTAGAAGAGAGGAGAGCAGAGTAAGGCCACGTGAAGGCCAGGAGAAGCAGCCAAGATGGCAGAGTGCTGAGGAAGAAACCAGTTTGTTAAGAGTTTGAGCAGGAGGAGATGGGAAACAGAGGTGAATAAGTCTAGTGAGCTAGAAACCTTTGATTCTAGGAAACTTGGATAAGTCAGTAGCTTTGTGAGCACTGAATGTGTGGGTTTTGGAGCCCAGTGTGTGTTTTTTGCTTGCCCGCTGGGTGCAAGCTAGAATTAAAGCTGATGGCTCACCAGTTTTTGGCTCCTGTGTTTCATTACCGACTGTTCGAATCTAATGTGAACCTGCATGGGTCAGGCGGCTGTGATAGTGGCCTCGACTACTGGCTTTACATTTGGTGTAGTCTGTGGCAGGATTCGATACAGATCGGCATGGAACCACCACCACCTTTGAGCAATGGAGTAGAGGACTGGTTGCTGTTATGGTTTCCCATAGCTGTTTTTGGGGGGACTGTAGGCTGGCTGACTTTTACAGCCATGTGTGAGGAAACCGAGAGCTCTATGAAAGAGGCTGCCCATGACCTGCAAACCGAGCAGCGGATGGAGCTGGAGGAAACATGGGTGTAAGGCCAATAGCCGGGGTCACTATCACAGCAGCCTGACCCGTGCAGGTTCACATTAGATTCGGACAGATCGTAATGAAACACAGGAGCCAAAAACTAGTGAGCCACCAGCTTTAATTCTAGCTTGCTCCTGGCGGGCAAGCAAAAACACACACTGGGCTCCAAAACCCACACATTCAGTGCTCACAAAGCTACTGACCTATCCGAGTTTCCTAGAATCAAAGCTTTCTAGCTCACCAGACTTATTCACCTCTGCTTCCCATCTCCTCCTGCACAAACTCTTAACAAACTGGCTTCTTCCTCAGCACTCTGCCATCTCTGCTGCTTCTCCTGGCCTTCACGTGGCCTTACTCTGCTCTCCTCTCTAATACTAATCTCAGGAACCCAGGAACCGAGAGAGAGAGCCAGCTACCGGTCCACCCACTTTGTAGCATAGATAATCCAAACCTTTAATCCAATTATAAATACAAGAAAGTCTCTGATACAAAGCCACCCATCTGAGGCATAATGGGATTCCTCCCTACATCACCACCCTACATCATCCAATCAGTTAAGGGTGTGGAGAAGAGCTTACTCTTAGGAGGAGATGGGAAGCAGAGGTGAATAAGTCTGGTGAGCTAGAAAGCTTTGATTCTAGGAAACTCGGATAAGTCAGTAGCTTTGTGAGCACTGAATGTGTGGGTTTTGGAGCCCAGTGTGTGTTTTTGCTTGCCCGCCGGGTGCAAGCTAGAATTAAAGCTGATGGCTCACCAGTTTTTGGCTCCTGTGTTTCATTACGATCTGTCCGAATCTAATGTGAACCTGCACGAGTCAGGCTGCTGTGATAGTGACCCTGGCTATTGGCCTTACATTACAACTTTTCCCCCACAGCCATCACAAGCATAAGGGCAAATAATATCACCTGGGTGATGGGCTTCCATGTGGACAGCACCATCTTTAACAAAGTGAGCATTTTATATTTAATCTGCCGAACAGTGGGAGAAAGAGATGCGGACCCTGGAGCTGGAGGAAGCGCTGGAGGAGGAGGCTGACCAGGTTTGCGAGATTCACCTGGAAATGGAGCAGACGCTGGAGAAGGAATCACAGGTTCGTGAGTTGGAGATTGCCCTGGATATTGTGAAGAGCCAGCAGCGGCATGAGGCCGGGCCTGAGGCCGGGGCCGGAGCTGAGGCCAGGACCGGGGCTAGGGCCAGGGCAGGAGCTGCAAGGCCCATGGAGCAGAAGGCAGCGGTGGCCTGGAGATCAAGCCCAGCAGCAGGAGCTGGTGTTTTCAGTTCCTCTTTGGAGAATGAGGAGAATCTGGCTGGAGTTGCAATCCGCAGTCTCCAGAAGGTGAGAACCCAGCAGCAAGGAGTAGCTATGCTCCTGGTAGGTCTGCGATTTTGGGACATAGGGGTGGATGCCATCATGTTCCACAGAGTAGAGATGGAAATGCTGACTGCCATTGCCACATGCTTTTCTTTAGGACAGTGTGAGACTTGCCATGATGGCAGGAATGAGGGGGGAGGCTTTTAAAGCCCTATGTGTGTGGACTGATTTCCTGGACTATGATTGGAGTGAGCACTGGCTCCTTTGTTGAATGGACTTACGGATTTTGGACAATGCGAAATACCCTGATGGGGGTGGGGGTGGCTTTGCTGGAGGCCCTCCTGCCCCGGGAAGCTTTTCCCATGGCTAGAGAAAAAGCTGAGGACATTTTGCACTTTTGGCAAAATGCTTAGAGACTGGTGAAATGTGTGTACCTTTGTAATTTTTGAAATTGTATGATTTGTCATGCTATTGCTGTAATTTGTGTAATGTACTTAATTTCCTTGTATAAGAATGCCGGTGGTGTAGATTGTGGGTAGTAAAGTGAGCATAAGGGTGGATTGTTGGGCAGATAAAATATATTATGTTCACTTTGTTAAAGATGGAGCTGCCCACATGGAAGCCCGTCATCCAGGTGATATTATTTGCCCTTATGCTTGAGATGGCTGTGGGGGAAAAGCTGTAATGTAGGCAGGCCAGGTCATTATAGCCTAAGGCGTAGGTTAAGAGTAAGCTCTTCCCCACACCCTTGACTGATTGGATGATGTGGGGTGGTGCACTCTCCTGAGGAATCCCATTATGCTTCAGATGGCTGACTTTGTATCAGAGACTTCCTTGTCTGTAGATTGGATTAAAGGTTTGGATTCTACAGTATAAAGTGGGGCAGGTCGGGAACTTGCTCTCTCTCTCGGTTCCTGGGTTCCTGGGATTAGTATGGAAAGGAGAGCAGAGTAAGGCCACATGGAGGCCAGGAGAAGCAGCCAAGATGGCAGAGTGCTGAGGAAGAAGCCAGTTTGTTAAGAGTTTGAGCAGGAGGAGATGGGAAACAGAGGTGAATAAGTCTGGTGAGCTAGAAACCTTTGATTCTAGGAAACTTGGATAAGTCAGTAGCTTTGTGAGCACTGAATGAGTGGGTTTTGGAGCCCAGTGTGTGTTTTTGCTTGCCCGCCGGGTGCAAGCTAGAATTAAAGCTGATGGCTCACCAGTTTTTGGCTCCGTTGTTTCATTACCGACTGTACGAATCTAATGTGAACCTGCGTGGGCCAGGAGGCTGTGATTGTGGCCGCGACTACTGGTTTTACATCAGGACATATGGAGAAAATTTAAATGCATATTGCTAAGTGAAATAAGTCAATCTAAAAAGACAATATGCCATATGACTCCAACAATAGGACATTCTGGAAAAACCACAACTATGGGGCCAGTGAAAAGCTTGGTGGATGCCAGGGGTTTGGGGTAGAGTGGGGAATAAATCGGCCAAAAATTTAGAAGCAGCAATACTATCCTCTAGGGTTCTTCTGTAAGGGCAGATACACGCCACTGTACATTTGTCAATCCCACAGAATGTATAACACCGAGACTGAACCCTACTGCAAACTGTGGGTTTCAGAGGATAGTGATGTGTCAATGTAGGTTCATTGATTGCAACAGATGTACTAAGTGATGTGGATTCTGGTGGAGGAGACAGGAGTATGTGGGAATTGTCTGTACTTTCAGCTTAATTTTGCTGTCAGCTACTCTAAAAATTAAAGTTTATTAATTTTTTTTTAAAGAGGGTGAAGGGATTAGCCAAACACATACCATATTTCCCCATGTAAAAGACGTACCTTTTTAAAAATAAAATTGGGGCCTAAAAACTGGGTGCATCTTATGCAGCGGTTGCAGTTGTTGTTTTTTTACTTGCATTTCCGCTTTTTCGGGCTTGTTTTTGTGCTCATTGTTGAAGACAGTAATTCGTCATCAGACACAGATGAAGACAAGATAATGGATGGGAGTTTTGACAGTGAGGAGGAGTTCTATGAATTTTATGATGAATAAAACTTTAATTCAATAACTTTATGTAATACATTTATTTTTCAAATTTCAGGCCCCAAAACAAGGTGAGTCTTATATATGGGGAGTGTCTCATACATGGGGAAATAAGGTACATAGCATATACAGACAACAGGGTAGCAGTAGCCAGAGGGAGAGTGGGCTCGAGGAGGGAGGGGGGGAGAAGTGACTTTTAAAACAGACAAAGAAAAGAATGTTTTAATGAAAAGAAAAATCAACAACAACAAGAAGTGGTAACACTGTAGGGGTGGTGATAAGAATGACAGCGGAACTTAACATCATGGAAAGAGAAACTATGAGAGTACGTCCTCAGCGTGGTGCTAAGGGAGAGCGCTTGGGCGCATGTCCAGATTAACTGAGCACCCCCTGCGTGCCTGCCACACTGACATCCCACAAAACGTTGGCACTATAATTTTGACTCAGAGAAAATCAATGATCTTCTGCTGAAGGTCACATAGGAAATGGCAAAGCTCAGGTTCAAATGCTGTTCTTCGGACTCTGAGCCCAGTTCTCCCATCAACAGGAGAACTACTATTAGCAGAGGAGGATTTAACGGCAGGCCAACTGGCGCACGCCCTGGGCCCCGACTTCTGCAGCACCCCGTAAAACCCCAACTTTACACTTTTTTCTAATGACACCACGTTTGGTTTCATATGCAATTTTAACATTAATAGCACGTAACATTTTTTATGTATTTAAAAATAAGGTTAACGTGTATTTTTATTTTCCTGTCTCTCTCTCTTTTTTTTAAGGGGCCCAATATTTTCTTCTGCACCCAACTGCCTCAACTGACCTTAATGTGCCTCTGACTGCTGGAAAGGTAAAAACAGTGACTACGGAAAGGTGTGCTCTACTGAACACAGCACACTTCAGAATCAACTTGGCACGTATGCGTACAGAGCGGGGGTGCCGACGGACTGAGTTCGTGGATGGAGGGAAAAAATAAAGCCCCATCAATGGCATCATCATGTATTCACTTCACCCTTAAAAGAAAAATAAGAGGCTGGGGGAAGAGGAATAGGGAAGAAGTAACAAATAGAGAATCATTATAACAGATTCTCTAGTTACATCCAGAGTGACAGCCTTTCTAGAATGTCCCATAAGAAGGACGAAAGGCCATTTGTAATGAGCAAGCAGAGTCAGTATCCCGGGAGTCACCCTCTCCATCTGCTAGGAGAGCCCCAGACCTCTGGAGCAAGGCGGGAGTGCCTCACAGCCAGGGACCACGCAGGGAGTGGCTCAGTTCCCGGAAATCTGGCTCCGCTGTGATAGCTACCACTTTGAAGCCAACTATGCCCCAGGTTACTGAAGGGAAAACTGAAATGACAAGAAGGTGCAGAAATGCAGTGACAGAGGGGAAGCTGTGGGAGACTGGGAGACACAGCAGAAATCTTTCACCATCCAGGACTAGGGGTCCATCTGATGCCTCTGATTTAGGACAGCCAATTGGAGGCTCCTGTTCTGCAGCCTGAACTTGCTTCATCTTGCCCCACCCTTCAGTGACTTCAACCCTTTTAACCTTTTACCTCAGGTGCTACAAGGTGTCCTGCGTAACTCCAGTTACTACAGAGCTTTTTCCACCTACAGGACTGATTGTGCTCTGTGGCCAATAGCAAATCTCAGGTCCCCAGAGAGCTCTGTAAGTCACTGCCCTGAGGCCCACCTTACATCGGAAGGCCTAGTAGGAGGCAGGCAGAGCTTCTGCCATGGCCCCCTACCATGGGCATTTCCAGACACCGGAATCTCACTCCACAGTCCTGGGTATGCTGGTGAGAGAAAGGAGAAGTCCCTCTTGTCTGCGCTGGATGAGGAATAGCACCAGGCCTTAGTGGGAGTTAAGTTCCCCAACCCCTCTAGGCCCGGCAGGGCTCCCCAAGTCTCCTTCCTTCTCTGAAGTGCATCCCAGAGACTTGGCCCATCGCCCTCACCTCTTCATGGCTACAGTCTCTTATTCCTCCTCTACCTCCAAGGTAAACTCTCCCCACTCCCTACTTCTTACTGTTCCAAGGAGGAAACAGAGGCTTCCCTCCTTTTTGCTGCAGGAAAGCAGGAGGCAGCGCACACTCACACGCATGTACATGCATACACACTCATATGCATATACACGTACACACACACATTCATATGCATGTACATGCACGCACACACACACACAATTTTGTTGCCTGACAGAGTTCCAGCTCCCTTTCCAGACCGTAGCCACAGGTCCACTTTGAACTTTTCCCCTCTATTTTTATTCTCCTAAGGGTCCCCGTTAAAGATCCTCCTTGCCCGACCATGCAGTGGTGCAGTGGATAGAGCATTGGACTGGGACACAGAGGATCCAGGTTCAAGACTCCGAGGTTGCCAGCTTGAGCCTAAAGGTTGCTGGCTTGAGCCCAAGAGAGAGAAAGAGAGGGGAAAAGTGGGAAGCATAAACTCATAATAGCTGATTCCCCTATGTGCCTTGACCAGGAAAGCCCAGGATTTCAAACCAGCAACCTCAGCATTCCAGGTCGATGCTTTATCCACTGAGCCTTCACAGATGAGGCAAGCAAAAACATGGTTTAATACATTAGCCTCTATGGCTTTTACAACAATCCATAAAGTGGGCATAGTATCCCATTTTATAGATGAGGAATCTGAGGCTCTGAGAGACTGAATTAACTCATTCAAACTCTCATAGTGAGTGACAGAACTAAGATTTGATTCTGCTTTGTTGTCAAACATAATCCTTTTAACCACAAGCATTTCAGAGGGACAAATGAAAGCAGGGACTTGTGTTACTGCTGGGGTCCAGAATCCATCAGCTTTCTGCAGTGTTTTTGGAGCTCTGTCAGAAACACAATCAATCGTGTTGGTGGGCAGGCGACTGGATGAAAGAAGGTGAAGACATTAGCCAAAAATATCAACTTAACACACAGACACAGATAACAGTGTGTTATAGCCAGAGGGAATGGAGGGTGTGGGGGTAGGTGGAGGTGGCTAAAGGGGGGCATGGGGACAGAAAAAGCTTTGCTTGGGGCAGAGGGTGCACAATGCAGTGTTCCGATGGTGTTTTATTGAGTTGTACACTTGAAACCTGTATGGTTTTGCAAAACTGTCTTCCCAATACATTCAATTAATAAAAAAGAAAGAAACATACTGTAACAGTGTTTTGCAAACTTAACTTTGCCCCAGAGCTCCAATGATTAAGATTATCAAGTGGTGGCACATACAAGGCAAGAAGAAAGAAGTGGGGACAGACAGAAGAAAGTAAGGTCCAGAGGCCATCAAAGGACCCTCAGCTATGGAAACCTTAACAAGACCACAGGTTTCAGGGTTCTGCAATCCAGTATTGATTAGGGGTTGGTCCTCTGCCTCAGGGTCTAGACTTCTGCGCTTTGTGCCCACCGAGAGGTGTCTCTTTACCCAGGCCTGGGCAGTCACTTCGTGAGCCTCAGTTTCCTAAGGACACCAACCCCGATCATGTTTGCCAGGTGGGTAGAGATGCAGGGCAGACCTCCCTCTGTGCTCAGCTCCCTACTGCCAGCACGGTGGGGCTCCATCCATGTAATCTGCAATAGTCGGCTCCTGCCTGTGTTTCCACAGCTCTTTGTGCCAAGAGACAGATATGATGTGTTGATGCCTTTGATAACAACTCCACATGCCTGCTCCAGCAGGTCCTGAATGGTGCCCAGGGTTCAGCATGTCTATCATATAAGGAGTCATTGATTTTTAATGACAAATTTGATTGTATGTATAAAAGTGTTTTTAACTATTTTTGCTTCAAATCTTCAAAATCCTAGGTTCCTAGGTCTGATAACTTTTAGCTTTCTCTCAAAACTGGCAGTACTGCTCTATCAACCTGGCTTTTTCTTTTCCTGTGTTTAGTAAACACACCTTTCTCCCCGCCACGCCACCTGCTGGACACAAGTGGCTATTACAATGCTTTCAGGCCAGGTTTGGCGTTTCTTAGCCAGACCTGCCCTGTGTGTCTTTGGAATCCATGTAAGCAATATCTTTTTGAAATATATTGTTTCTTTCACAACTGGTGAAATGTCATTATTTTAAATCTTAGATTCTAGATGCCATATTCCTCAGATGCCATGGTTTTAAATTAATAAGCATCAAACTCCCAAATCTCAAGTTCTGTTCTGAATACAGCTGATGTTATAAAGAGCTGCAGAAAGCCACACTCATCTAAAACATATTCACCACCTCAACAAAAGCCATCTGTAAGGCCAGTGGCCATTGCCCCCGTGGCCAGGCAGGTTCTCATTGGATTCGGGCAGACGGTAAGGAACTGTGGAACCAGAAAGTGGTGGGCCATTCCATTTATTAGTCTCCTAAAGGCAAATGAGCAAACAGGCAGGGAAGACCGCTTCCCTTTCTCCCAGGGCTCCCAAGCCCCAAATTCCCTATCTGGACTCACCAGACTCGCAGGCCCCCCAAAAGCAAAACAGACTAGCCCAAAATACCCCTTCTCCGGCAAACAATAACAATCGTCCCCAACCCATAGAGGCAGGCAATCCACAATTTGCAATCTGCTGCCCTGAAGGCAAGCACCCACAGCCTTCCACAGACCACACACAGGCATGCGCGCACACACAAACACACACACACTGCGCTGCCTTGCACGAATGCAAAATACAAGTGAGCAAACCTAACTCACTTGTTTCACACTTGAAAAACATTGGTTTGCCCAACACCATCTCATATATCACACACCACCAATTTTAACTAGAACTCTTTAAGCAACTACAATTATAAAAGTATCTCCTTGCTTGCAATTCATTCAGAAACTAAATCCTAAATTCAGCAGTTTCTTGCACAAAAGAAATGGAATATTTTTATTAATATTTAAGTTAAAAAGTAAGATAATTATGACAGATATGATTGAAAAAATAACTTTATTCAATCAGCACCAGTATAATTAACATTGCCAGCAGCTCAATCACATGTTCTACAATGTTCTTTTTCACTACTAGCAAACTTGTTTATCATCTCACTAAAGAAAACTGTTTTCAGTGAAAATATTTCTTTGAAACATGAATGTAAAAAAAGCCCATACATGCATTAATAAACCGAAGAATTGATCAAATGAAATAAAATAGTCACCAAAACAAAAAAGTAATGATTTATTTAGAAATTCTTTTTAACTGCTATTAGAAGAAGGCAGGCAGAGAGAGAAAGAGAGAGTGTGTGTATGGCCATTGGCCACTGCCGTCGTGGCCATGCAGGTTCTCATTGAATTTCATCAGATAGTAAAGAAACAGTGGAGCCAAAAAATGGTGGGCCATACCATTATTAAAGTCTTGTAACAGCCGACAAGCAAACACGCAAGGAAAACACTTTCCTCTCATTCAGAGTTCCCAAAATCCTTACACATTCTCCAGTTCCACAACCAGGAGAATCTTGTCTGGTTTCTCCTAGAATCAAAGGCCCCCATAAGCCTCAGTAGGGCTCCCAAAGACTCTCAGCTCTAGTTCCCCATCTGCACACCTTCTCTTTCTGTGCCAACATGGCTTTTCTCCCCTTCTCCTTCTGCAAAACTACCTGGGCCCACAAAGACCCCTCCTCCAGCAAACACTAGCAAAACAATGGCCCTTCCCAAGCAGGAAAGTAATTTACAATTTCACAGAACACATATACCTGGTGTTGTCCAGCCCCAATGCAAACTATAAGCAAACAAACAAAAATTATATTTTACAAACTTATTGGCCAACAGAGAGTGTTGGGCAGATGGAATATATTATGCTCACTTTGTTAAAGATGGCACTGCCCACGTGCAAATCCATTGATATTAATGTGTGTTGGGTGGCAGGCTGTGGGCAGGCCGGGTCGTTATAGCCTAAGGCTTAGTTTTAAAAGTAAGGTTTTCCCCACACTTTTGACTGATTGGATGATGTGGGGTGGTGCACTCTCATGAGGAATCCTCCCATTATGCTTCAGATAAGTGACTTTGTATCAGAGACTTCCTTGTTTTGTAGATTGGATTAAAGGTTTGGATTTCTACACTATAAAGTGGGACAGACAGGGATCTTGCTCTCTCTCTCTCTCTCTTTCTCTCACAGTTCCTGAGGTTAGCATTAGAGAGGAGAGCAGATTAAGGCCATGTAGAGAAGAGGAGAAGCAGCCAAGATGGCAGAGTGCTGAGGAAGAAGCCAGTTTGTGCAGAGAGAAGGAGATGGGGAACAGAGCTGAATAAGACTGGTGAGCTAGAAACCTTTGATTCTAGAAAACTCGGATAAGTCAGTAGCTTTGTGAGCACTGAATGAGTGGGTTTTGGAGTCCAGTGTGTGTTTTTGCTTGCCTGCCGCATGCAAGCTAGGATTAAAGATGATGGCCCACCAGTTTTTGGCTCCATTGTTTCACTACCGACTGTCCAAATCTAATGAGAAACTGCGCTGGCCATGCGGCCCTATTGGTGGACTTGGCCACTGGCTTTACATTTGGCATAGTCTGTGGCAGGATTCGATACAGATTGGTATGGAGCCGGCACCCTTGAGGTGCTTGGTAGAGGTCTGACTGAAGTTATGGTTCCCCATGGCTGTCCTTTTGGGGAATATGGGCTAGCTAACTTTTACAGCCATGCATGAGGAAACCAAGAGCTCTATGGAAAAGACTGCCTGAGACCTGCAAACTGAGTAGTGGAAGGAGCTGGAGCAAATGTGGGAGAAACAGATGCCGACCCTGAAGCTGGAGGAAGTGCTGGAGGAGGAGGCCAACCATGTTCATGAGACTCGCCTGGAAATGGAGAAGCTACTGGAGAAGGAATCACAGGTTTGTCAGTTGCAGCTTTCCCTGGAGAGCCAGCAGCAGCAGGAGGCCGGGGCTGAAGCCAAGGTCAAGGCTGAGGCTGAGGCAGGGGCTATAAGACCCATGGAGCAGAAGGCAGCAGTGTCCCAGGGCTCAAGCCCAGCAGCAGAAGCTGGTGTTTTCAGTTCCTCTTTGGAGGATGAGGAGAATTGGTCTGGAGTTGCAATCTGCAGTCTCCAGAAGATGAGAGCCCAGCTGGAAGGAGGACCTGCTACACTCCTGGTAGGTATGCAATTTTGGGACATAGGGGTGGATGCCATCATGCTTGCCAGAGCAGAGATGGAAATGCTGACTGCCATTACCACATGCTTCTCTTTGAGACAGTATAAAACCTGCCATGATGGCAGAAATGAGGGAGGAGGCCTGAGGCCCTATATGCATGGACTGATTTCCTGGACTACGACCGGAGTGAGCACTGGCTCCTTTGTTGAATGAACTTATGGATTTTGGACAATGTGAAATACTTTGATGGGGGTGGGGAACGGCTTTGATGGAGGCCCTCCCCCTGCCCTGGGAAGCTTTTCAAATGGCAAGAAAGAAGGCCGAGGACATTTTGTGCTTTTGGCAAAGTGCTCAGAGACTGGTGAAATGTACCTTTGTAATTGTTGAAATTGTATGATTTGTCATGTTGTTGTAATTTGTATAATGTACCTAATTTCCTTGTACAGGGATGCCAGTGGTGTAGATTGTGGGTAGTAAAGTGAGCATAGGGGTGGATTGTTGGGCAGATGGAATATATTATGCTCACTTTGTTGAAGATGGTGCTGCCCACGTTCAAGTCCATTGATATTAATGTGTTATGGGGGACAGGCTGTGGGCAGGCCGGGTCGGTATAGCCCAAGGCTTAGCTTTTTTGTTTTGCTTTGTTTTTTACAGGGACAGAGAGAGAGTCAGAGAGAGGGATAGATAGGGACAGACAGACAGGAACGAACAGAGGTGAGAAGCATCAATCATTAGTTTTTCGTTGCTGTCACACCACCTTAGTTGTTCATTGATTGCTTTCTCACATGTGCCTTGACCGCGGGCCTTCAGCAGACTGAGCAACCCCTTGCTGGAGCCAGCGACCTTGGGTCCAAGCTGGTGAGCTTTTTGCTCAAGCCAGATGGGCCTGTGCAAGAAATTAGGATTAGCAGAAGGACTTATGTCTTTTCATGCTATTAATCACAATCATTCCTTCAGATCTATGGACTCTACATCACAGGTTGTCAAAAAGTTATTAAAAATAATTTGCCTGTGCTAGAACAAAATCCAAGGCAATTGTGTGTAATGTGCTTTCCCTGTATGCATTTTCAGAATTAAACAAAAATCTAGAAAAAATTAATTTTATATCCATATATTTTGACACATCTAATCATAAGGATATAAAGTTATTTCCAACCATTATTAGATTTTTTGATTCGGAAACTGGAATAAAAATTAGAATTTTAGATTTTGTTTCTTTGCCCAGCAAAACTTCTGAAATAATTTTCAGTTCCATTATTAATATTTGAAAAAAAACAATTTAAAACATAAAATGATTGCATATTGTGCAGACAACACGAACGCAAATTTTGGAGGAAAAGCAAGAAGAGGTACAAATAATATTTTTTATAAATTAAACAAAAACCTTAATCAAAGCATTGTTGGTGTTGGTTGTGCAGCGCACATAATACATAACGCCATTTAAACAGCTGCTGACTTGTTGCCAAAGACGTGGAAAATATTGTTATTAAAATATATTCTTATTTCTATATATACACTGTGCGCGTTAAAGTGCTTAAAGAATTTTGTGAAACTACGGAAGTAGAATATCAGAAAATACTTAATACAGTACAACGCGCTGGTTAGTTCTTTTGACAGCTGTCAAAAAAATTTTGAAAATATACGATCCTTTGAAATCTTACTTTCTATCACAGGATAAATGTCCTAGAGTTTTAGAAGAGTTTTTTGAAAAAGAATCTTCAAAAATTTGGCTAGAGTTTGTACACAATCAAGCAGCTCTTTTTCAAAATGCTATAAAATTTATTGAAGGTGACAAAATTTCGGTAATCGAAGTAGCAAATGAAGTTAATAATTTAAAATTTCAGTGTCAAGAATGGTTAGAAAATAATTTTCTTCCGTTAACTATCCGTAATAGTATAAGCCAGCTAGAAGAACAAGGTGCAATAAATCATGTAGATATCATGAATCACCTTAAGAAGTTCTATAGTAACTGCATAGATTATTTAGAAGAGTGGATGGTACATAACAATGGTATTGAACATTTTCATTGGGTTACATTAAAACAAGAACTTAATTGAAATGATGTGCAAAAATCATTCGATCATATTACTCAAAATTTCCCATATAGTAATATTTCTGAAAATGATCTTTTTAATGAGGTATCATTATTAAAAAAAAATAGATTGATAAGGAAAAGGTTAAATCTTGGGCATCAGCAAAAATCACAATAGAGAACAAATGGTTAGAAATATTTCATCATTTTGAAACAAACCACGTTTCATACAATAATTCACTAAAAATTGTGGAACACGCACTGTCTTTACCAGGCACTAATGCTGCGACTGAACACGTTTTTTCTATGCTAAATAAAGTGTGTACATCAGAAAAATCACAATTAAGTGTTGAGACTTTGAAAGCCATTTTATGTGTGAAATAGAATTTAACAAATTCTTGTGAAAAATTTCATGACCTTTTAAACAACGACAGCAATCTACTAAAAGAAATTCACTCAAATGAGAAATATGCCAAAGAATAAAATAATACTATACATAATTTTTTAATGTATTATATTTGTAAATTGTACTTATGTTGAAATAAAAAAAAATATATTACAATACTATTTTTGCATTCTATGGAATTTTTTTTTGCTCCATATAGACCAAATTTTTAATCAAGAACCCCCACCTCCACCCCCCGGTCAATGGTGCCCCGCTTTACCAGTTTTAAAATCTGGTCACCTTACCTTTGAAGCATTTTCTCAATCCGTTGAGGTTTTGCTTCCTGGCAATTGTCATCAGTTTGGCTCAAACTCGTAAAAGATTTTCACAGGTTATAAAGTTTCTTACATTGACAGGAGGAATAAACAGGCAAATGTTTGATAATATAAAGTCTCAATATCACACAAAATTTTCCAAGATCCAAAAATATGTTCTGTACTCAAACTTTAATGAAGCAGCATAGGTTGAGGGTGTGGTTCTATGTGTTCCATAAAAAGTTAAATTCACTCAGCACCATCCCTAACCAATCTGTCAACATCCACCAAAACCATTCATGCCCAATTCTGGTTCACTCCTTCAGTTTCCCATAAAATGAAAAAATTTTGCTTTGATAAAAATATTTTTTAATATTATTTTTCTTTCTTTTTTGTGTGTGACAGAGAGAGGGGACAGACAGACAGGAAGGGAGAGAGATGAGAAGTACAATTCTTCATTGCAGCACCTTAGTTGTTCATTGATTGCTTTCTCATGTATGCCTTGACTGGGGTACTACAGCAGACCAAGTGACCCCTTGCTCAAGCCAGCAACCTTGGGTCCAAGCTGGTGAGCCTTGCCCAAACCAGATGAGCCTGCGCTCAAGCTGGTGACCTCGGGGTTTTGAACCTGGGTCCTCCACATCCCAGTCCAATGCTGTATCCACTGCGCCACCGGCTGGTCAGGCTATATATATATATATATATATATATATATATATATATATATATATATACAAACACATATATATACACATATATATATTATTTTAATAAACTAAATATGTTCATTTTTAATTTAGGAGAAATGGAATCTCTATCACAGTTTCTAAGGTAAAAATAAAAAATATTCTCAAAACTAAAAGAATAAATGCTTTAAACGTTTTTGTTAGAGAGAGAGAGAGAAAGAGAGGGACAGACAGACTGGAAGGAAAAGATGAGAAGCATCAAATAGTTGTGGCACTTTAGTTGTTCATTGTTTTCTCACATGTGTGTTGACCGTGGGGATCCAGCTGAGCCAATAACTCCTTGCTCAAACCAGAAACCTTGGCCTCAAGCCAGTGACCATGAAGTCATGTCTAGGATCCCACGGTCAAGCTGTGACCCAGTGCTCAAGATGGTGAGCCTGCTCTCAAGCTGGAGGAGCCCACATGCTGGTGACCTTGGGGTCTCAAACCTGGGTCCTTGTTGGGTAGATAAAAAATATTATGCTCACTTTGTAAAAGATGGTGCTGCCCATGTGGAAACCCGTCACCCAGGTGATAATATTAGTTGCCCTTCTTGCTTGGGAGGGGCGTAATTATATTAATGTGTGTTGGGGGACAGGCTGTAAGCAGACAGGATCCTTATAGCCTTAGTTTTAAGACTAAGCCTTTCCCACCCTTTTTGATGTAGGGTGGTGCACTCTCATGAGGAATCCCATTATGCCTCAGATAAGTGACTTTGTATCAGAGACTTCCTTGTTTGTAGATTGGATTAAAGGTTTTGAATCTACACTATAAACTGGGGCAGATCAGGAGCTTGCTCTCTCTCAGTTCCTGAGATTAGCATTAGAGAAAAGAGCAGAGAAAGCCTATGTGGAGAAGAGGAAAAGCAGCCAAGATGGTGGAGTGCTGAAGGAGAAGCCAGTTTGTGCAGAGTTTGTGCAGGGAGAAGGAGATGGGGAACACAAATGAATAAGTCTGGTGAACTAGGAACCTTTGGTTCTAGGAAACTCGGATGAG
Organism: Rhynchonycteris naso; assembly: GCA_037038555.1. Classification (NCBI taxonomy): domain Eukaryota; kingdom Metazoa; phylum Chordata; class Mammalia; order Chiroptera; family Emballonuridae; genus Rhynchonycteris; species Rhynchonycteris naso. The sequence continues at coordinate 297,985,230 of CM072995.1, forward strand.
TCAGTAGCTTTGTGAGCACTGAAGGAGTGAATTTTGGAGCGCAGTGTGTGTTTTTACTTGCCCAACAGGTGAAAGCTAGGATTAAAGCTAATGACCCACCAGTTCTTGGCTCCCTTGTTTCATTACCATCTGTCCGAATCTAATGCAAACCTACATGAGTGTAAAGCCAGTGGCTAAGGCCATCATCACAGTCGCCTGGCCAGTGCAGGTTCACACACTGGGCTCCAAAATCCACTCCTTCAGTGCTCACAAAGCTACTGACTCATCCGAGTTTCCTAGAATCAAAGGTTTCTAGCTCACCAGACTTATTCACCTCTGTTCCCCATCTCCTTCTCCAGCACAAACTCTGCTCAAACTGGCTTCTCCCTCAGCACTCCATCATCTTGGCTGCTTCCTCTCCTCCACGTGGCCTTAATCTGCTCTCCTCTCTAATGCTAACCTCAGAAACTGAGAGAGAGCAAGCTCCCTCTCTGCCCCACTTTATAGTATAGAAATTCAAACCCTTAATCCAATCTACAAACAAAGAAGTCTCTGATACAAAGTCACTTATCTGAGGCATAACGGGAGGATTCCTCATGAGAGTGCATCACCCCACATCATCCAATCAGTCAAGGGTGTGGGGAAAAGCTTATGTAAAGCCAGTAGTTGAGGCCGCCATCACAGCCACCTGACCTGTGCAGGTTCACATTGGATTTGAACAGTCGGTAATGAAACAAGGGAGCTAAGAACTGGTTAACCATCAGCTTTAATTCTAGCTTGCACCTGGCGGGTAAGCAAAAACACACACTGGGCTCCAAAACCCACACTTTCAGTGCCCACAAAGCTATTGACTTATCCGAGTTTCCTAGAATCTAAGGTTTCTAGCTCACCAGACTTAATCACCTCTGTTTCCCATCTCCTCTCTACACAAATTGCACAAACTGGCTTCTTCCTCAGCATTCCGCAATCTTGGCTGCTTCTCCTGGCCTCCATGTGGCCTTAATCTGCTCTCCTCTCTAATACCTCAGGAACCCAGAGCGCAAGCTCCCGGCCTGCCCCACTTTATAGTGTAGAAATCCAAACCTTTAATCCAATTATACAAACAAGGAAGTCTCTGATACAAAGTCACTCATCTGAGGCACAATGGGATTCCTTATGAGAGTGCACCACCCTACATTATCCAATCAGTCAAGGGCGTGGAGAAGAGCTTACTCTTAAAACTAAGCCATTCTATAATGAACCGACCTGCTTATATTACAGCTTTTCCTCCACACCCATTCCAAGCATGAGGGCAAATAATATCACCTGGGTGACGGGCTTCCATGTGGGCAGCTCCATCTTTAACAAAGTGAGCATATTATGTTTTATCTGCCCAACAATCCACCCCTATGCTCACTTTACTACCCACAATCTACACCACTGGCATTCCTGTACAAGGAAATTAGGCACAGTATACAAATTACAACAGCAATAGCACAAATCATACAATTTCAACAATTACAAAGGTACATTTCACCAGTCTCTGAGCACTTTGCCAAAAGTGTAAAATGTCCTCAGCCTTCTCTCTTGCCATTTGAAAGGCTTCCCGGGGAAGGGGGAGGGGCTCCAGCAAAGCCACCCCCGACCCCCGTCAGGGTATTTCACATTGTCCAAAATCCATAAGTTCATTCAACAAAGGAGCCAGTGCCCATCCGGTCATAGTCCAGGAAATCAGTCCACACACATAGGGCTTTAGCCTCCCCCCTCATTCCTGCCATCATTGCAGGTCTCACACTGTCCTAAAGAAAAGCATGTGGCAATGGCAGTCAGCATTTCCATCTCTGCTCTGGGGAGCATGATGGCATCCACCCCTATGTCCCAAAATCGCAGACCTACCAGCAGCGTAGCTACTCCTCGCTGCTGGGCTCTCACCTTCTGGAGACTGCAGATTGCAACTCCAGCCCAATTCTCCTCATCCTCCAAAAAGGAAATGAAAACATCAGCTCCTGCTGCTGGGCTCGAGCCCCAGGCTGCTGTCGCCTTCTGCTCAGCAGGTCTTGCAGCTCCAGCCCCGGCCTCATGCCACTGCTGGTTCTCCACAACATCCAGGGCAATCTCCAACTCACAAACCTGTGATTCCTTCTCCAGCGTCTGCTCCATGTCCAGGCGAATCTCACAAACCTGGTCGGTCTCCTCCTGCAGCGCTTCCTCCAGCTCCAGGGTCAGCATCTCTTTCTCCCACATTTCCTCCAGCTCCTTCCACTACTCGGTTTGCAGGTCCCAGGCAGCCTCTTCCATAGAGCTCTCAGTTTCCTCACGCATGGCTGTAAAAGTCAGCCAGCCTACAGTCCCCCCAAAAACAGCTATAGGAAACCATAACAGCAGCCAGTTCTCTACTCCACCGCTCAGAGGTGGTGGTGGCTCCATGCCGATCTGTATTGAATCCTGCCACAGACTACACCAAATGTAAAGCCAGTAGTCGAGGCCACCATCACAGCCACCTGACCTGTGCAGGTTCACATTGGATTCGAACAGTTGGTAATGAAACAAGGGAGCCAAGAACTGCTGAGCCATCTGCTTTAATTCTAGCTTGCACCCAGTGGGTAAGCAAAAACACACACTGGGCTCCAAAACCCACACTTTCAGTGCTCACAAAGCTACTGACTTATCCGAGTTTCCTAGAATCTAAGGTTTCTAGCTCACTATACTTAATCACCTCTGTTTCCCATCTCCTTCTCTCTACACAAACTCTGCAAAAACTGGCTTCTTCCTCAGCATTCTGCCATCTTGACTGCTTCTCCTGGCCTCCATGTGGCCTTAATCTGCTCTCCTCTCTAATACCTCAGGAACCCAGAGCGCAAGCTCCTGGCTTGCCCCACTTTATAGTGTAGAAATCCAAACCTTTAATCCAATTATACAAACAAGGAAGTCTCTGATACAAAGTCACTCATCTGAGGCACAATGGGATTCCTTATGAGAGTGCACCACCCTACATAATCCAATCAGTCAAGGGCGTGGAGAAGACCTTACTCTTAAAACTAAGCCTTAGGCTGGGGCTCGGCGGACCATTGGTTCCCAGCAGCTGCAAAAACTGTTTGGGGACTAAAAGAGCAAGAGGGTCTCGCCCGCCGGGCCAGGACGACCAGAGCTGCAGCCATGGAGGACCAGAGGGAGGCTCTGCGGAAGATCATCACCACGCTGGCTGTGAAGAATGAAGAGATTCAGAGTTTTATCTACTCCCTCAAGCAGATGCTACTGAACATGGAGGCCAACTCTGCCAAGGTGCAGGAGGACCTGGAGGCAGAGTTCCAGTCTCTCTTCTCCCTCCTGGAGGAGCTGAAGGAGGGGATGCTCATGAAGATAAAGCAGGACCGTGCCAGCCGAACCTACGAGCTACAGAACCAGCTGGCTGCTTGTACACGGGCCCTGGAGAGCTCCGAGGAGCTTCTGGAGACCGCCAATCAGACCCTGCAGTCCACACACAACGAGGACTTTCCTCAGGCTGCCAAGCAACTCAAAGATGGTGTGACAATGGCCCCCGCCTTCCGGCTGTCACTGAAAGCCAAGGTCAGCGACAACATGAGTCACCTCATGGTGGACTTTGCACAGGAGAGGAGGATGCTACAGGCACTCAAGTTCCTGCCTGTCCCCAGTGCCCCTGTGATCGACCTGGCTGAGTCCCTGGTGGCAGACAACTGTGTGACTCTGGTGTGGCACATGCCGGACGAGGACAGCAAGATTGACCACTACGTGCTGGAGTACCGACGAACAAACTTCGAGGGCCCACCTCGTCTCAAAGAGGACCACCCCTGGATGGTTGTGGAGGGCATCCGGCAGACAGAATATACCCTGACTGGTAAGGGTGGCTCAGCCCAGCTGCCAACCCCCAGTGCTTCTCGGTCCTTCCTGGCTCTTGGTTCCCCATCAGCCAACTGGAGGTTGATGGATGGTCCCCAAAACTCATGGAGTGTGAGAGCAACCCTGCTGGGCTGATCAGGAGTAGCAGGAAGTAATAATGGAAAGGATATTGATAACAGCCGCTGCACTATTTATTGAGGGCTCACTGTGTGCTAAGCATTTAACCCACATTTAACATGTAGGCTTATCATCACTATTTTACAGATAAGGGAATTGAGGCACAGGTGGAGAAGGCACCCTCTATCTGCATCTTACTATTATTATTATTTTTTTTTACAGAGTCAGAGAGGGATAGATAGGGACAGACAGACGGGAACGGAGAGAGATGAGAAGCATCAATCATCAATTTTTTGTTGCAACACCTTAGTTGTTCATTTATTGCTTTCTCACATGTGCCTTGACCTTGGCCCTTCAGCAGACTGAGTAACCCCTTGCTCAAACCAATGACCTTGGGTCCAAGCTGGTGAGCTTTGCTCAAACCAGATGAGCCCGCGCTCAAGCTGGCGACCTCAGTGTCTCGAACTTTGGTTCTTTATTTAGAAGTTTAGTGATATTCTTGTGAACAGAAATAGGCTGTAGAAATGTGTCTCCTGTTTATATCAATTAGTCATCTGCATCCCAGTCCGACGTTCTATCCACTGTGCCACCTCCTAGTCAGGCTCTATCTGCATCTTATCTCTATTCTCCAGCATTTATTCATTCATTCTAGTTCAATGAGTGACTACATTGTACCAGGCACTATCCTGGTACAGATAAAAATCCCTCCCCACGTGGAGCCCATGTGGATTTCCATGGCACTTACAAGAAAGCAGAAAATCGGAGAATCCACCCAACTGGTAGGGGAGGGTCTGACGGAGGAAAGAGTTGAGCATCCCTAATGAGATTCGGAAGCTGTTCTGAGCCAGGAAAGCCCTCAGGGGCGGGGAGAGCCTTGCTGACAAGATAACTAGCACCAGAGCTGTTGGGCTATATTCAGCCTCTTCCTTGTCTGTAATTAGCATACCTGGTTAATAATGAGTATGCTAATTGAGAGAAAGAAGAGCCTCAGCCTGCAATAGGGCCTGAGGAGCTATTGGTTTATCCTTTGCATGGGAATCAAAATAAACACACCCCATTTTTCCTTCAATCTTTTTTATTATAAAATACAGGTAACATAATATTTACCATTTTAACTCTTTTTTTAAAATTTTTTTTAAATTTTATTCATTTTAGAGAGGAGACAGAGAGAGAGAGAGAGAGAAAGGAGAAAGGGGGGAGGAGCTAGAAGCAGCAACTCCCATATGTGCCTTGACCAGACCAGTGCAGGGTTTTGAACTGGCGACCTCAGTGTTCCCAGGTCGACGCTTTATCCACTGCACCACCACAAGTCAGGCCCATTTTAACTCTTTTTGAGTATATAGTTCAGTGGCATTCAGCACATTCACACTGTTGTGCAGCTGTCCCCACCATCCATTTCCATAACTTTTCTTTTTTCTTTATTTTTATTATTATTATTTTTTACAGGGACAGGAGGAGAGTCAGAGAGAGGGATAGATAGGGATAGAAAGACATAAATGGAGAGAGGTGAGAAGCATCAATCATTAGTTCTTCATTGCTGTTGCAACACCTTAGTTGTTCATTGATTGCTTTCTCACATGTGCCTTGACCACGGGCCTTCAGCAGACCGAGCAACCCCTTGCTGGAGCCAGCGACCTTGGGTCCAAGCTGGCGAGCTTTTGCTCAAGCCAGATGGGCCCGCGCTCAAGCTGGCGACCTCGGGGTCTCGAACCTGGATCTCCCGCATCCTAGTCCAATGCTCTATCCACTGCGCCACCACCTGGTCAGGCCATTTCCATAACTTTTCATCTTGCAAAACTGAAACTCTGTCCCATTAAACACTTACTTCCATTTCTCTCCCCCAAACCCCTGGCTCCCACCATTTGACTTCTGTTCCTATGACTTTTTATTACTCTAAGTACCTCATATGAGTGGAATCATACAGTATCTACCATTTCATGACTGGTTTACTTCACTGAACATGTCATTCAGGTTCATCCATGTTGTAGCACATGTCAGAATTTCCTTCCTTTTTAAAGACTGAATAAAATACTCCATCGTCTGGGTAAAAAAAAAAAAAAAAAAAAAAAACTAAGCCTTAGGCTATAATGACCAGACCTGCTTATATTACAGCCTTTCCCCCACACCCATTCCAAGCATAAGGGCAAATAATATCACCTGGGTGATGGGCTTCCATGTGGGCAGCTCCATCTTTAACAAAGTGAGCATATTATATTTTATCTGCCCAACAGTTTACTCTTAAAACTAAACCTTGGGCTATAAGGACTCTGCCTTCCCACAGCCTGTCCCCCACACCTAATAATATAATCACGCCTATCTCAAGCATAAGGGCAACTAATATCGCCTGGGTGATGGGTTTCCATGTGGGCGGTGCCATCTTTAACAAAGTGAGCATAATATATTTTATCTGCCCAACAATGAGCCAGGCGGCTGTGATGATGGCCGTGGCTACTGGCTTTACAGTCCTCAATGTCCCAGATGCTCTATCTACTGTGCCACCTCCTGGTCAGGCACACGCTTTACACTTTTAACTAAGAAACTTCTCCTTTTCTATCCATTTTACATTTAACAAGAAAAAAAGAACAATATTGTAATATGTAGCCTACCTTCCACTAATTTGAAATCCTAATTTCAAATTAGTTCCAGAGGCATAAAATGCTTTCTCACTTGAAGCATCCTGAAAGGAAATGAGCTAGAAGGCAACTGATATTTTAATTCAATCAGCCATAGTAAGGAAGGAGAAGTCAGGCCTCCCACCCCCACCCTTCTTCCTCTGAGGAGGAAGAAACAAGAAGAATGCAAAGGAAAGGAGCCAGCAAGGGTAGCTTAGTCAACTAATTATAGATTAACTACTGTATTTTTTTGCTCCATAAGACATACTTTTTTTTCCTCCAAAAGTGGAGGGGAAATGCCCATATGTCTCATGGAGTGAATGTTCATTTTTTTTTAGCTGCTGTGGGACAGTGCACTGGCAAACATATGTAGAATGAGTGCAAGTGGGAGCGTTATCATACTCGACATGGCAGCGGCGTGTGAAACCCAAGCATCTGCTGAGAGATCTCCTAGTTCTGGTTTCCACAGTTGCATGCAGTGCAGGAGGGAAGGTGAGCAATGTTGTGTGGGCGCGTTCATCTGGCATCATCTAGGCAGACGTGAGAAGCGCACTGCAGCGGTGGAGGCCTGCACTGCAGCTTCTGGAGCGCTGTGTGAAGTGTTAACATCACTTGCTACCCTATTAGTGCTTGACCAGTTTAGAGCACGTATTAGCAAAACCACACACACACACACACAAAAACTTTAAAGAAGTGAAGACTCATCTAGCTGTAATTCATGGGGGTCTCACCAGCCAGTTGCAATGTCTTGACATTTCCATCAACAAACCGTTTCACAGTGGTAGTCAACCTGGTCCCTACTGTGCACTAGTGGGCATTCCAGCTTTCATGGTGGGCGGTAGCGGAGCAACCAATGTATAAATAAAAAGATAGATTTAACTATAGTAAGTTGTTTTTATAAAGATTTATTCTGCCAAATTTAGCGAAAATCCGACATAAAGTACTTGTAAGTAATTATTATTATATGCTTTAACTCGCTGTAACTCTGCTTTATAAATTTTATAAAGTAAAGTTACTTCTCTACTTTATAAATCACCATTACTGTGGAACCAGTGGGCAGTTAGAAAATTTTACTACTAACAGAGATACAAAAGTGGGCGGTAGGTATAAAAAGATTGACTACCCTTGGTTTGAAGTCTATGCGAGAAGAGCAGAACAAATGGATGGCTGCTGGTAATCATGATCTAACTTCAACTGGACGAATGAAGAGACCCACTCTCACTCAAGTTTGTGAATGGGTGAAAACATCATGGCAGTCAGTGCAGAATGAAACTGTGGTACAGTCATTCAAAAAATGTGGCATTAGCAATGCCTTAGATGACACTGAAGATGGTATCATACATGAAAATAGCAAAGAAAGTGATACCAGTAATTGTGAACAACAGAGCTTCTTAAATTCTGACACTAGTGATGATGAGTTCTTGGACAACTAGAAGAGTATTTGAACATTAAAGTCTCTTCTCATTTGTTAATAACAGTGCTAATGGTTGTTAATACTGCTATTGAGTTTACACTGTTGAAATATTATTGTGGTATATTTTATTAAATATTTTAACACACCATTTGGTTCAGAATTTTTTTTCTTATTTTCCTCCTTAAAACCCTAGGTGTGTCTTATGGTCAGGTGCGTCTTATGGAGCAAAAAAATGGTATAGTACTTCCTATAGTTCTCTGAGAGGGTGTGTAGGGCCACTTGCTACACAGAGAAAATAGAACTTACATGAAAACCCTTTCCTCTTCTCTTTTCTTAAAAGTTTTTAAAACCTTAATTTACAAATTCCAACGCTTATTCTCTGACCTTACCTAAACTCACCCTCCCATCCTAGAGTGACATATACCTCTAGACAAAAGGATCATGAGACCATTGCATGAAAACCTGTATTCTGTAAAAGGTATATAAGATGTAAGAAATCTAACTTCGGGGAGTATGTGTTTGATTGCCTCTTTTGAGGTCACACTGCTCCACCGGCTAAATAAAGCCTACTTCCTTCATCAAGTTGACTGGGCGTTTTTGTCCTCCTTTATTCCTACAATAATAAATAGCCTTGTTGTAATTCAAGATAGTACTAAACTTAAAAACCACAGAAAAGTTGAAAGGTGAAGATTTCAAAATATTTTCAGTCAGGAAAGAGAAAGATGAGAAACGAGCTGGATAATTTTACTTACTCATTTATCCAAATAAGTATGAATTGAGTGACTACAATTACAGCTTAAGGTATCAAGATAGAGTCAATGAAAAACACAAAAATAAAATCAAGACTTAGACTTTCTTGAAAATATGTTCATTTTTATGGGGAAGTACAGAATTATAATTAATCAACAAATTGAATTTGAACACTGACCCCAACACTTACTAAGTGGTGACAGTAGTTCTTCCTTATCCGTGGGGGATCTAAGACCCTCAGGGGATCCTGAAATCATGAATAGCACTGAACCCTAGATATACTTTGTATTTTTCTAGACATATCAATAATAAAGCTTATTATTTATAAATTAGACACAATAAGATTTTAACAATAACTAATAATAAAACAACAGACATAACAATAGAAGTAAAATAAGGGTTACTGGAACAAAAACACCGTGATACTGTATCAGTTGATCTGATAACCCAGGTGGCTACTAGGTGACTAAGGGGTTGGGAACATCTACAGAGTGGATATGCTGGACAAAGGGATGATTTACATCTCGTGTGGGACAAAGTGGGACGGTGCAAGATTTCATCACGCTACTCAGAATGGAGTGCAATTTAAAACTTATGAATTGTTTGTTTCTGAAATATTCCATATAATATTTTTGGACCATGGTTGACTAAAGGTAACTGAAACCAGAGGAAACAAAACTGAGGATGACGGGGGACTACTGTAATTCTGCTTCTTCAACCAGTATAATGAGAACAATAATAATCTCTACCTTACAGGGTTACAGTGTGTTTTAAATGAACTGCTGATCTTATACATATGGTTCCTGGCATATTGTCAGTGCTCAGTCAAGTTTTATAGAAATTCAGAGGAGAGAGGTCCAGGATAATTAGGGAACCTTCACAATTAATTGGGGTCTGCCTAAAATAAGAGGAATGATAAAATGAATGTTTTGGGAAAGGAAGAAAGTTTGTAATTCTGACTGCCTGTGGGTAACCATTAATATAAACAAGAAACATGTGAAAGGTCTCAAGAGAGGTTTTTATACATTGTTTGGCAAGCTTACCTCCTGAGCTGTCTTACATGATCTTTTTGCCCACCCAACTGAGTCACCCTTGTAATCTCACCTTTTTTGAAACTTGATTTTAGGAATCCTTAACTGAGGCTGACTGCTGTTTCTGTATGCACTAATACCCAACAACTTTTCCCCTAATTGAGAGGTTCTTTTTGATTCTTTTCTTTTATTCTTAATATTTGACCCTCTTTGGTTCTTTCCTTTTATTTTTACTCATTTTAGATGTATAAAAAAGTTCTTTCTTTAATTTTTTTTTTTTTTTTACTTTTAGATAGAGGAGAGAGAGAAAAAGAGGGGAAAAACAGGAAGCATCAACTTATAGTATTTGCTTCCCATATGTGCCTTGACCAGGCAAGCCTAGGGTTTCGAACCAGCAACCTCAACATTTCAGGTTGACACTTTATTCACTGTGCCACCACAGGTCAGGCACAAAAAAAAATTCTAATTGAGTTCTGCTTTATCCCCACCTACCACCTTGACCACCCATCACCATCTTCTTGTTTAGGAGGACTAATGTCTGCCTCCACTTCAGAAAGGCTCTTGACTATTTCCCGAGTGCCCCAATAAGTAAAATCTGGGCAAGGGTGAAGAAGAAGAGAAAAAATTATATGTATAACTAGTCTCTTTCTTGGGTTTCCAGGTATTCAATCTTATCAACCAAAAAAAAAGTTTCTTTTGTCACTTCCCTTTCAGTACTTACAGTTCTAATATTTTGCATTGGTTAATACCTCCAATTTCATCTTAATTACTGGCAGAAATGTCTCAGTATTTCACTTTTAAATAAAATGCAAGCTTTGGGACTAAAATAGCTAATTATATAAATAGTGGAAATGTAAATTTTTTCATTTTAAGGAAGTATTCATTGGTTCCTACGTAGAAGTGAGCTTAAAACAAGACTGATTGTCAAATTTTGTCAAATACCTGTCAATATCTATGAAAATATTACAAGTTTTCTTCTTGAATCTACTAATAAGATAAGTATATTACTGATTTCCTTATTTTAAACCATCATTGTCTTCTTGGAATAAATTCCACTTAGTCATTATATCATTCTTTTAATGTATTTAGATTGTCTTAGCTAATTATTCATTAATAACATATTTTTCTCATGCAATATGTTTGTTTTTTCTTTAAACATTGTGCTTACTTTAAAAGTTTGAATTTTTTTTTCTTTTTCAATGCCAAACAGATTTGGAATTATCTGCTTTTTTAAGGTTTAACACAATTTTACTGTGAAATTATTTAGTGCTGGTGGTTTTTATTATTATTATTATTATTATTTTGTCCTGTTGGGGTTTTTTTTGGTGACAGAGACAGAGGGACAAAGACAGAGAGAGGGACAGATATAGACAGAAGGACAGGAAGGGAGAGAGATAAGAAGCATCAGTTCTTCATTGCAACACCTTAGTTGTTCATTGACTGCTGTCTCATATGTGCCTTGACTGGGTGGCTACAGCAGACCGAGTGACCCTTGCTCAAGCCAGCAACCTTGGGTTCAAGCTGGTGAGCTGTGCTCAAACCAGATGAGCCCACGTTCAAGCCAGCAACCTTGGGGTTTTGAACCTGGGTCCTCTGCGTCCCAGTCCAATGCTCTATCCATTGTGCCAACTCCTGGTCAGGCTGTACTGGTGGTTTTTGAGGAGGCAGATCTTTTGATGTCTTTCTATTATTCTTTCATAGAAATTTATGTCTTAGATTTTCTAAATCTTCTGAAATCGGTTTTAGTTCATTTCCCCTAGAAAGGTATCTATATTACCTAAGCTTTTATTGATTTATTTATATTATTTTATAGTTTTCCTAACTCATTAATTTCTATACGTCTTTATTAATTCCTTCCTGCTACATTTCATCAGTTTGGTTTTTTTTCCTCGTTTCATGAGACAAAAGCTTAATCAAGTTAGTATCATTCTTTCAACTTTATTGATAAAAATAGTTAAGGCTATACATTTTCCTCAATCTATTTTAATGAAGTCTTATATATTATATTACTATTTGATTTCATTCATTTTTAAATCTAAAAACACTTCAATAATGCTTATTGTGTTTTAAACATCCATTTTAGCACTTTACAAATATTAACTTGTAGAACTGTCATACCAGTCATATGAGGTAGGTGTGATTACTATCCTGATCTTACAGTTGAGGAAACTGAGTCACCATGAAGTTAAGTAATTTGCTAAGGTCACACAAACTGATAAAAGTGAAACTGGGATTCAAAGACAGGCAGTATGGTTCTGAAGTTCATAGAATTAACAAATATTCTGTTTCCTTGTTTCCTAGGAGTTAGAAGAACTTCTGTTCCTATAATCTACAAGTTGAAAACTCAGTTGAGAATTTTTAACTTTCCAGAAAGAAAGGACCTCTTTATTTTCTGATTTTTAACATTAGTTTTTATTTCTCTTGTATGAAAATTAAGAAGTTTGATTTTTTCCCTTATTTTGGAATTTCTTGACATTTTCTCTTCACCCTAATATACTGTTTTGTGATTGATCCATTGGCACTTTATGTTGGGGACCGCAAGCCGACAGGGTCCTTGCAGTTCAGATATTTGGGGGACAGAGGTATGGGGACTAGCAGTGAGCTGACAGTCTGCCCCCCCCACACACACACACACAAACCTCACTTGCTTGGTTAAGTTGCTGAAGGCTTGGTTTTTCTCCACACATCCATGTTAGCTGTGATGCTGGATTGTTTGTATTCCATGTCACTCGGAGAGACAAGGTAGTTCTCTTTCTATTCTTTGTTTTGTGAAGTTAAGATGTTACATATGCTGGGGTTTTCTATACTTGGGAGAATTATTGGGTTGCCTTGGAAATGTGATCAGAGATCTCATGGATTGGCTAATGACTCTCTGCCCTATAAAATAAAGCCAGGTTGAGGGTGGAGAGCTCTCTCTGACTTGCCATCAGCTTGCAGAGGTCTCCTGATCTCATCCTTTTCAATTTTATTTCTTCATTCTGCATCATTCTCCCTCAGGACCTGGAATTACTAGCCGTGCTGGTTTGTGGCAACTTTATAAGAGGGAGTACTCTATTACCAGGTATAGTACATAAATTCTACCTTATTGTTAATGTTGATTAATTTTCCTGTATCCATAAGTTTCTCTTTTATTTTTCTTTTTGTCTTGCACTGCATGAGGAAAAGGGGGTTCTGAACACCTGATTCCAATGTGTGAGGAAGGTTTTCCATCACATCAGCACCAACAATGGTCAGGACACCAGCAGGTTGTCCTACAATTCAACTCAATTCTACTACTATCTGCCTGGAGATAGCATCAGATCTCCCAGGTAAAGGGGCTTGGGCTTACAAGTCTGCCACTGCCTTCTTCAGAGGCCAGTCACAAGCCCAGGTACGTTAGACCCACTGCCTATAAATCAGACATTCTTCTAGTCACCTCCTTGGGTTTGTTTAATATGCTAGAGAGGCTCACAGAACTCAGAAAATCATTTTACTTAGTAGCTTGCCAGTTTATCATAAAAACTTATAACTCAGAACAGCCAGATGGAAGAGATGCATGGCGCATGGCATGGGGAAGGGCATGGAGCTTCCCTGCCCTCTCCAGGAGCACCACTCTCCCAACATCCATGCACCCACCCATCCAGAAGCTTCCCCCATTTTCTTTGTTTGTTTGTTTCTTTTTTTTTTTTTTTTTACAGGGACAGAGAGAGAGTCAGAGAGAGGGATAGATAGGGACATATAGACAGGAATAAAGAGAGATAAGAAGCATTAATCAGTTTTTCGTTGAGACATCTTAGTTGTTCATTGATTGCTTTCTCATATGTGCCTTGACCGCGGGCCTTCAGCAGACCAGGCAACCCCTTGCTTGAGCCAGTGACCTTGGGTCCAAGCTGGTGAGATTTGCTTAAACCAGATGGGCCCGCGCTCAAGCTGGCGACCTCGGGGTCTCAAACCTGGGTCCTCCACATCCCAGTTCAACGCTCTATCCACTGCGCCACTGCCTGGTCAGGTTCTTTGTTTATTTTTTTAGGCAGGTTTTATTACATAATCATGACTGATTAAATCACTGGCCATTGGTATTGATTCCATCTCCAACCCTCTCTCTCCTCCCAAGGGATGGAGAGAGGTGGTAAGGGTTGGGACCTAAAGTTCCGACCCTCTAATCACCAGGTTGGTTTCTAGGGTGACTAACTCCCCCTTAGGTCACCAAGCAACATTCCAAAAATCACCTCATTAACATAACAAAAGACACTTTTATAGTTCTCATCTCTTGGGAAATTCCAAGGGTTTTAGGGGTTTTGTGCCAGTAACAGGGGTGAAAATCAAATATATATTTATTTGTAAATCACAGCATCACATAAGAATATTCTATGTTTTTCTTTTAATTTTTTTTATTTTATTCATTTTAGAGAGGAGACACAGAGTGAGAGAGAGAGAGAGAGAGAGAGAGAGAGAGAAAGGGGGGAGGAGCTGGAAGCATCAACTCCCATATGTGCCTTGACCGAACCAGTGCAGGGTTTTGAACTGGCGACCTCAGTGTTCCAGGTCGACGCTTTATCCACTGCGCCACCACAGGTCAGGCTAGAATATTCTATGTTTAATGTGTTTTCTTAACTTGTTTTATGTTCTGTAATTTATAGTTTAACAAAGTTGCATGGATATTCATGACTGTGATATTTTCATGGTGAAACTTATTCCAGGTACCTTTGAGTCTCAGTTCTAATTTGCCTTATATTTAGATTCATAACTCCTGCTTTCTGTTTGTTATTTGCTTCATAGTGTTTTGCCTCTTCTTTTACTTTTAACTTTTCTAAATCACTTCATTTTATATTGTTAAAAGATAAACTAAGGTATATTAAAATGTTGAGTGATTCAAGTCAGGGAGCATCCAATCTAGCAGATAGAAAGGAGGTCTGCGAGGTTCAAAACCCCGAGGTCACTGGCTTGAGCCCAAAGGTCGCTGGCTTGAGGGGTCACTCTGCTGGAGCTCCTGGTCAAGGCACATATGAGAAAGCAATCAATGAACAACTAAGGTGCTGCAATGAAGAATTGATGTTTCTCATCTCTCTCCCTTCCTGTTGCTCTGTCCTTGTCTGTCTCTTTCTCTCTCTCTCTTGCTAAAATAAAGAAAAGAAAAAGGAGGAGGTCCAAAAAGCTGTACAAAATGAAAACTTTTATAGGCAGAAGGGAGCAGAAATAGAAAGTTATACTGGCAAAAAAACTGAGGTAATTATTATTTCCTTTAGCAGGTGGCAGGGGCCCATCAGGCAGATTACTTAACTGCCTGTAATGCTAATCTGGTGAGTCTTGAGATACCATGCCTGGGAGAGTAGAAACTGTAAGTAAATTAAGTCTTGGTTAGGTGATGTGACCCTTATCATAAGTGACTCCATTTTAGCCCTGTATTCTTGTTTTTAACAATATGTAATTATTTCATATAATTCTGATAATTTTAGAAATGCATTCTCTTTGTTTTGCAGATACAGTATATACCGAGGATAACAACTTTAATAAAACATTAGTAAAATTACGAACATCCCCAAGACAGTACTGGCTTACAGACTCATTGGGCAAAAGGTCTAGTTTCAGCATGAGCAGAGGCCTGAGCAGTGGCCTGGGAGATTGGGTGTGTTAGAGCTACAGGAGCGTGAGAAACTCCTGGGGCTCAGTTGTTGCTGTAGCAAAGTAGAAACCAGGGTCAATAACTTAGGGGCTCAGATGTGCGTTGGGGATGAAGGGACTCAGCATTATCCAATGTTGCTCCAAATCATTGTGGAGACTAGCTGTTAAACAAGCAAACAAGAAATCTTTCACTTCCACACCTGTAATTCTTTTTATAAGTGAGGCTTTATTGAACAAAAATTCTAGCTAAAAGCTAGAAAACCGGTCTGAGGGCATAGAACCTAAACCACAAGCAGCATGGCTAGATAGAAAAGACAACATACCCATTGTCCCAGATTGAGGTAGTCTGAAAAAAATTTACATGAGCTATAGGCAAAAGGTGGGGAGAAGGTGAAGTGAGGCCAGCTCTGGGGTAGGTACACAATCTGAATGAAGAAATGTCTGCTCCTGTAGATGGGCTGTGGGCAGTAGTCCAGAAAGCCCACGTGTAAACAAAGGAGGCTCCTAGAGTTAGATGGTGCCTGGCTAATATAATCCATAGAACTAGTTGTCTAGAAATTGATCTGAAGTCCAACAAACATCCACAAGAATGTGACCAGTCTTTTGTTAGCTGGCTCCCAGCCATTAACATATTAACAGCCTGTTTCTGTCTCTCAGTCTCTTCCTGCTATAATTTAATCTAGAACATATCAGAATTTTCTCCTTATCAAGGCATACCAAAGCAGAGGAGGTATCCTGAAGGTCATATCAAAACAAGCAGTGTCCATGACACTTAGGGCAACACGGAGGCCAAAGGCCCATCGATGTTCGGGAATGGGCTGATAGATGAGGTCCACTTCGGTGGTGACCAGTAGCCCCTGTTGTCATAGTGGTAGAAACATCTGGCACCTTAAGAAATATATCATTTCTAGGACATAAAGCACCTTGACTTGGAAATAGGTCCAGCCCTGATTATTGCTTGGCTGGGAGGTTTTGTGTGGTTCCCAGGGTTGAGGGTCAGATACAACCAACCATATTTGGCAATTTCTTCATCAGTGATAGGCTCAAAGACCGAAGACCATCCATTGGTGGTGAACATGTTCCAGGACTCAAGAGATGCAGCTATCTCTAGCTTTAGCCCCAGAGGATCAGGGTTAGGGGGTCCTAGAGATTTTGGCAACTGCAGCCACCGCAGGGCCATAGAGGCATAAGAGTGATCCATCCTTATAACATCAGAAACGTTCACAGGGGACTTGCAGTTTCCAGCAGTGTTTGCGGGCAACGATCTCACATTACCAAAGACATTGGGAGGAGTTAGCGGGACACTGTCAGGGAGATTGGCTGTAATACTGTCCAGAGATAGCAGGCACGGGCCACAGTGCATCGGTTCATTGGGATCTAATGGGGGCCTCAACGGTTGAAAATCAGGGGCACAACAGCAACCCAAAGCCACCACAGGATGAAAGGACCCAGGACTGAGTACTGCAGGATTGTCTAAGGAGGGTCCAACAACAGGCCAGGCTTCAGAGTCCCGGGATGAGCGGCGCCTCTTCGCTCGAGCCTGAACTGTTGATTCTTGAGTTCCCTGTTCCCGGGGACGACGACCACGAACACACTTGCCAGTTGGCAGGAGATCCCGGGCAGAGGGACCTGCGGTTGGCGGCAAGGATGGGTCGGGCTTCGAGGAGCAGCGGCCAGCAGCAGCTCCGGCCTGGGCGGCAGAGGCAGCGCCCCGGACTGGCGAGGGGCCCACGGACGCCTGACGCACAGGGGCGCGGTGTAGGGGCCCACTGCCCGCGCCCGCGCCCGCCGGCCTAGGGCTGCGCGGGGACCGCCGGGGTGGCAGGTGCTTCAGGCTCAACGCGGCTCTCCCGGCCGACCGGCCCGCCCTCCAGGTGCTCAGCTCCCGGCTGTCCGGCGCTGTGGGCTCCACGTGGTCCACAACAGTCCGGTCCTGCCCGCGTTTCCACTGCTCGTAGCGCTCGGGCTGCAGGATGCGCACAAAGGCGTCCATGGAAAAGCTGACCCTGGCTTCCCCGCAGCTGCACTGAGAGGCCACTTTGCCATAGTCGATCCATCGCAGGGTGGCAAAGTTGATTGCCTCCGCACAGTTGAAGCCGTGGTTGAAGCCAGCGTGGTAGCCATAGGGAAACGTCACCATGAACTCTCCGGCCTCCTGAGTGATGCGACTGAAGGGGATCCCGTTCTCCCTGAGGACAGTGGGCGAGATGAGAGCCACCTTGTGCCGCAGGAAGGCCTCACAGCTCCGAGCACTGCCCGGGAACAGCTCCCTGGCCAGGCGTTCCAGGCGCTGGCCATGCTCGGGGGGCACTGCGTACCAAGTTTTGGGTTCCCCGATGTGCAGGTAGTTGATGCTGTAAAGGTCCATGTCTTCCGTGTGCCAAGCGAAGGTGGTCTTCCACATGCCAAAGTACAGGTAGGGTGTGTTGACGCCTTCGATGACAACCCCACACTCCTGCTCCAGCAGGTCCTGAATGGTTCCCAGGTGGCCAAGGTTCCACTCTTTAGTGTTTACATCAAATAAGGAGCCACTGATGTTGGAGCCATAGATGGGAGAATGGTAGAGCCGGGTTTTCCAATATTTTCGCTCCAAATCCTCAAAATTCAAGTGTGGTGGAGTGCGGTATTTTCCACTGTTTGCCAGGTGGCGGTACTCCCCCACGGTCATGGCTTTCTTCTTCTTGTGGTATTGAATAAACAGGCCTGCTCGGCCATGGGCTACCTGCTGGAGAGGAGTGGCTATTAAGATGTCACTGATATCATCATAGGTCTGTCTGGCTTTCCATTCCTTGGGAGGAATTATCTTAGCCAGACCAGCTCGGTGGGCACCTTCGGATTCCATGTAATCAATATATTTATTGAAATCTTTAAATTCTTCCATGGTTGGGTGAAATGTCATGATTGTATAACTTGGGTTCTGGGTAAGACAGTGCTTAGACTTCATGGCTGCAATAGAAGCACTCGTCTCCCAGGTTCTTAAGTAAGTTTCAGGTACGTCTTTTCTATTGTTTTCTTCAGTTTAAAAAGAGTTTTGTACAATCAACTGTTCAAATTATTAAAAAAAGAAAAAAGTTTTGGTATATCCTTCAGGCAGTAGCTCAGACCTGAGTGTTTAACAATTAAACCTCTTCAAGGCTTGCAGATGTACCAGTGGGACTACACTCTGGTCAGCATTTTGTGCCTGAAGGAAATGGAGTAGTTCCCAGTGGAGCCCACTTTGAGCCATGTCCCGGCTCAGGCTGCAGCTCTGGGAGATTCCTCTGGTGGAATGTTGGTGTCTCTGAGCCTTCTCCTGATTCACAGGCTTGAGTGCATGGATGGTTCGTCACCCCACTGTAGCAGAAAATCTCTTCAAGGAAGTTTAAAAGCTAAGCCGGAAAAAGAGAACACAGAATATTTGTAAAATATTATAATAGAGAACAATATCCAATAAAAATGGTGACCCAAACTATAACTTGATTCTTAGAAAAAATCATTAGAAAAAGACATAAGCTTTAAGAGAAAAGAGAAAAGTAAAAATAAATCACAGTATGATATAATAGGGGGCATAGCTAAAAATGCAGCAGGAAAATATTTAAAAATTATACTTTAATGTTATGAACACCTTGGTGCTAATATTTTTTAAAACTAAAATGAATCATTTTCTCAAAAGTACAAATACTTCTTAGTGGTCCAAGGAAAAAAATAAAATACTGATACATACCAATCAACTAAATAAAAATGTAACAGTGATTTAAATTAAACTTATAAAAACTTAACACACCATTTTGTAAGTGCATTCTGACTTTTACCTTATGCAAACTTGTCCTGGGTATGCTATTCAGTTTACTTCATTAGGCTAAAGGCAAAGTCACCTGGAAGCCGAAACCAGAAGAGGGCAACACTAGATAAGTACTATATAAAGTCAAGTTAATCTAGGGGCAAAGTTGCAAAAATCTCAAATAATGATAAATTGTTGCAAGGATTGTTTTAAAAATCTAGCAGTGTATCAAGTACCTTAACAAATAAAATGGAAAAAATCATCATCTAGTGCATATAGAAAAATATTTGAAATAACATCAATTTTATTATTTTAATACCTGCTTTCAAAAAAAGGATAAAATTCCTTTAATAGAAGTGTATTTATGTAAACAACAAGTAGGCAAAATTTGCAGAACACTGATTTATATACTCCTTACAAGCATTATCTTTAATGGGTAAACATTTGAAACAATCTAATTAATTAAAATCTAATAATTAAAAAAATCTAATAATTAGTTTGCATTAACAAATTATTAGAAATAAAAGCGTCAACAAAATTTCTAGACACAGATTCACATACAGAAACCTATAGCAGTCTAGCCTGACCAGGTGGTGGCGCAGTGGATAGAGCGTCAGAGTGGGATGTGGAGGACCCAGGTTCAAGACCCCAAATTCGCCAGCTTGAGCATGGGCTCATTTGGTTTAAGCAAAAAGCTCATCAGCTTGGACCCAAGGTCGCTGGCTGGAGCAAGGGGTTACTCAGTCTGCTGAAGGCCCCCGGTCAAGGCACATATGAGAAAGCAATCAATGAGCAGCTAAGGTGTCGCAATGAAAAACTGATGATTGATGCTTCTCATCCCTCTCTGTTCCTACCTGTCTGTCCCTATTTATCCCTCTCTCTGACTCTCTCTCTCTCTCTGTCTCTGTAAAAAAAATAAAGTTAATAAAAATAAAAAATAATATAAAACTTTAGTCAGTACTTTAAACTTGTAATAAGAAAGTAACTCTTTTAGTCAGAAGGGCAAATAGCAGAAATAAAGTAACCTACCTTCCACCAGGAAAATCCTGACTCCAGATGAAGGCACTGCAGGATCCAGAGACATGTTATCCTCTTGGTAGCTAGCCTTCAAATGCAGCCCCACATCCTGAGGGTCTGGCTTTATACCTGGGCAGTAACTTAATCCAATCAGTGTCCAACTAAGGTGATCACGAGAGTAGGGTCTTGATTGGTCATCTTACTTTGTCCGTGCCTCTTTGTTTTCTTAAGCCAATCTTTTTTTAGATTGTATACTGTAATTCATTGGTTTTTAATATATTCAGCGTTTTACAACCAACACAATTTTAAAATATTTTTATCCCCCTCCCCAAATATTCATTTAACAGTCACTCACATTTCCCCTTTCAGTTCCCCAATCCCTAAGCAACCACTAATTATTATGCTTTCTTTAACGATGTTCCTATCTGGAAAATAATCATTACCTTTTGGAGATACATTCATAAGTATTCGTGGGTGAAATGATGTGAGATTTGTTTCAAAATAATCCAGTGGTTAATATAGTCAATAATATTGTAACAACTGTGTATGATGTCAGATCGATAATAGGTTTATAGGAGAGATCATTTTGTAAATTGTACAAATGTCTAATCACTGGCTTGTTCACCTGAAACTAATATAATATTGTATGTCGACTGTGATTGAAAATTTTAAAATATTTTTTAAAATGATGCAGTGGTGGCTGGGAGCGGGGGGTGACGAGATTAAGTTTAAAGAGCAGAATGCTGACAGTAACTGAAGCTGGGTAATGCATGGGGTTTCATCACACTATTCTCTCTACTCTTGTATATTTGAAGTTTTGTATAATAAAAACAAACAAGGTCATTTATTATGTCATAAGGAAAAGTGGCAAGGTGGTCATAGGCAATACTAGTTGATTCAGTTCATTAGTTGATTCAAGGAGGATCCCGTTACTGTGGTTCTCTGGCATGATGACTGCCTCCTGGGCTGGATTCCTCCCAGTGCCGACAGGGCAGTTGTGCTCTGCACACTGCATACCGACAACACTGTTCAGAGGAAACAGAAGGGGACAAACTAGTGCATTACGGCCACTTTATTTGTTATTGATTTTTAGAGAGAGAGGGAAAGAGAGAGAAAGAAATATAATTTGTTTTCCACTTACTTATGTATGTATTATTGCTTGTTGTAGGTGCCCTGCCCCAGGCTCGGCTGCAACCTTGGCACAGGGGGATAACACTCCAGCCAACTGCGCTGCCCAGCCATGGCTTATTGTTTCCATTGTTTTTAAATATATTGATTGATTTTTAAAGAGAGGAGGGAGAAAGGGGGGGCAGGAAGCATCAACTCATATTTGCCTTTCAAAGTGGGGACCTCAGCATTCCAGGTGGAGGCTTCATCCACTGCATCACCACAGTCAAGCCTCGTTGTATCTATTTTTGCGAGGGAGGAAACCTTCTCCAGAAGTACCCAGGACTTGTCATTTCTCCTTGGCCAGAATGCCCCTTCTTTTTTTCTCCCTTCCTTCCTTCCTTCCTTCCCTCCCTCCCTCCGTCCCTCCTTCTTTCCTTCTTTCCTTCCTTCCTTTTCATCTTCCTCCCTTCCTCCCTCCTTTTTTCCTTCCTTCCTTCCTTCCTTCCTTCCTTCCTTCCTTCCTTCCTTCCTTCCTTCCTTCCTTCCTTCCTCAGAGAGAGGGACAGACAAACAGGAAGGGAGAGAGATGAAAAGCATCAATTCTTTGTTGTGGCACCTTAGTTATTCATCGATTGCTTTCTCATATGTGCCTTGACTCGGGGCGGGGCTACAGCAGACCGAGTGACCCCTTGCTCAAGCCAGTGACCTTGGGCTCAAGCTGTCGACCTCGGGGTTCAAATCTGAGTCCTCCGCATCCCAGTCCGATCCAGAATGCTCTTTCTTAATTCAAACAAACAGCAACAGGCATGAGACCATCAAGACTCTTCCTTTGAAAATCAGTCCCAGATGAGTCACAAGAGCACCATCCAGGAGCTCACAATGACTGATGACTCACAAGAGAAGGAGTGGTTCCGCCCCAGAGCTGATCTGGTCGGGGCAGGTTTCCTCCTTGTAGAGCCAGGCGGGTGGTGGGTCTGACTCTGCATCCTACATACAATGCAGTGACTGAATATACAAACAACGGTCATCCTCTCTGAGCCCAATCTCTGCAGCAATAGGCCCAAATCAGCCAAGACAAGGTTGCTAACTGCCAGATTTTCTCGATTTTGGCCCACGTGGAAAGGAGGCTGAATACAATTCAGAACCGAATCCAGCCCTCCATGTGGGTCACAGCGTCTGTGGCTCTGGCGTGGGCCTGGGTTGCAAAGCCAGGAGAATCAGAGCCCCAAAGAGAGGAACGCACGGTCTCAGAGCCTAAGGAGGGCAACCATCTCGACCACAGCAGGAGCCTTTGGGCCTCACTGACAAGGGGCACAATGTCCTGGCACTGACACCTCCCGCTCTTAAACCAATCTGAAATCAAACAAAGAGGATGGAAATTAAGATTGAGAAAGTCAAAGCTTGCAAATATTAAACAAATAAACAACAAAAAGTCTGGTCTGGCAGCAATTAATATCAAATGTACATATAAGATAAAGGAACAACATTTCTGTAAAGCCAGTAGCCAGGGCCACCATCACAGCAGCCTGACCCGTGCAGGTTCACATTAGATTCGAACAGTCGGTAATGAAACAACGGAGCCTAACACTGGTGAGCCATCAGCTTTAATTCTAGCTTGCACCCAGCAGGCAAGCAAAACACACACTGGGCTCCAAAACCCACACATTCAGTGCTCACAAAGCTACTGACTTATCCGAGTTTCCTAGAATCAAAGGTTTCTAGCTCACCAGACTTATTCACCCCTGTTCCTCATCTCCTCCAGCACAAACTCTTAACAAACTGGCTTCTCCCTCAGCATTCAGCCATCTTGACTGCTTCTCCTGGCCTGCATGTGGCCTTAATCTGCTCTCCTCTCTTCTACCTCAGGAACCAAGCGAGAGATCAAGCTACTGGTCTCTTTCACTTTATAACATAGACTCAAAACCTTTAATCCAATTACACAAACAAGGAAATCTCTGTATAATGGGATTCCTCAGGAGAGTGCACCACCCTACATCATCCAATCAGTCAAGGGTGTGGGGAAGAGCTTACTCTTAAACTAAGCCTTAGGCTATAACGACCCGACCTGCCCACAGCCTGTTCTAGAACCCACATTAATATCAATGAACTTCCATGTGGGCAGCGCCATCTTTAACAAAGTGAGCATAATATATTTTATCTGCCCAACAATTTCATAAATATTAAAAACTAAAAAGATCATTAAGAAAATAATATGATGAACTTTATACACCTAAACATATAGCACTGTGATATAGCGCACAAAGATTGAGAATTATAAAGTAAAACTGATACATTTGCAGTTACGTTGGGAGGCTTTTTTTGTGTGTGTGGCAGAGACAGAGAGAGTCAGAGACAGGGACAGATAGGAACAGACAGGAAGGGAGAGAGATGAGAAATATCAATTCTTCATTGTGGTTCCTTAGTTGTCCATTGTTGGGCAGATAAAATATATTATGCTCACTTTGTTAAAGATGGCGCTGCCCACATGGAAGTTCTTTGATATTAATGTGTGTTCTGGAACAGGCTGTGGGCAGGCTGGGTCATTATATCCTAAGGCTTAGTTTAAGAGTAAGCTCTTCCCTACACCCTTGACTGATTGGATGATGTAGGGTGGTGCACTCTCCTGAGGAATCCCATTATGCCTCAGATGGGTGGCTTTGTATCAGAGACTTTCTTGTCTGTAGATTGGATTAAGGGTTTGGATTTTCTATGCTATAAACTGGGGCAGTCCGGGAGCTTGCTCTCTCTTGGTTCCTGAGTTCCTGAGGTTAGTATAGAGAGGAGAGCAGATTAAGGCCACATGGAGGCCAGGAGAAGCAGCCAAAATGGCAGAATACTGAGGGAGAAGCCAGTTTGTTAAGAGTTTGTGCTGGAGGAGATGGGAAACAGAGGTGAATAAGTCTGGTGAGCTAGAAACCTTTGATTTTAGGAAACTCGGATAAGTCAGTAGCTTTGTGAGCACTGAATGAGTGGGTTTTGGAGCCCAGTGTGTGTTTTTGCTTGCCCGCCGGGTGCAAGCTAGAATTAAAGCTGATGGCTCACCAGTTCTTGGCTCCATTGTTTCATTACCGACTGTTCAAATCTAAGCGAACCTGTATGAGTCAGGCGGCTGTGATTGTGGCCGCGACTACTAGTTTTACATCCATTGACTGATTTCTTATATGTGCCTTGATGGGGTGAGGGGGTGTGGGGGGTGGGGGAAGAAGGGGCTACAGCAGATCGAGTGACCTCTTGCTCAAGCCAGCGACCTTGGGCTCAAGCTGGTGTGCTTTTGCTCAAACCCGATGAACCTGTGCTCAACTGGTGACCTTGAGGTCTCGAACCCAGTTCCTCGCGTCCCAGTCCGACACTCTATCCATTGCCCCACCGCCTGGTCAGAGGGGAGGATTTTTTAAAATACCATTTCCTCAGAACCTGACAGAAATCAGAGAAAAGGCTGACCTGTGGTGGCGCAGTGGATAAAACCTCAACCTGGAACGCTGCTTGGAAATCTCAGGCTTGCCTAGTCAAGGCACATACGAGAAGCAACTACAATTACTAGTTGATGCTTCCTGTTCCTCCCCCCTTTCTCCCTCTCTCTCTCCTCTCTCTAATAAATAAAATCTTAAAGAAAGAAATCAAAGAAGAACAATTAAATGCTACGAAAGTTTGAAAAACTTTAACAACACATAGTAAATGGAAAATGCTTTTTAAATACATATAAAACATTTATAAAATGTTATCAATATAAGACCACAAAGTAAATATCAATAGAAATTTCATAGAATTAACATTGAGTACCGTCTTGACTACAGTAAAATAAAATTGAAATTCAACAGAAAAGTGAAATTATTTATTTAAAAATTGATATTCACATATCTATAATAATGTCTATATAATATCTAAAGCTCTATTAATTTTTATGTTCAGTTTAAGAAGTTATTAAAAAATTATGCAAAAGAAAGATAAAAATAGCCTAACTGGTAGTAACACAGTAGATAGTCAGCCTGGGATGCTGAAGACTCAGGTTCAAAACCCTGAGTTTGATGGCTTGAGCTCAGGCTCATCGGCTTGAGCATGGAGTTACTGGCTTGAGTATGGGATCTTCGACATGATCCCATAGTCACTGGCTTCAGAAAAGAGTCAGTGGCTCAGCTGGAGCACCCACCCCCTCCACCTCTATCAAGGCACATATAAGAAACAATCACAAACAACTAAAGTGCCCCAACTATGAGTTGATGCTTCTCATTCTCTCTCTGTCTCTCTCTCTTGCAAAATAAAATAAAAATTACAAAAATGATTGAATGAAAAACAAAAAGGAAACCATATACAAAAAAAAGAGAGATGATTAATAAAAACAAAAATATTATACTTTTAAAGAAAATTAAAATAAAGAACTGGCACTACTGATGAAGGAAAAAGTTTCAGGACTGGGCAAGAAATATACAAGAGCCTGGAGCATCTTGTAATGTCTGAATTTAAGGATGTATTAAAAACAAACACATCAAAGAGATAGGAGTAAACTCCCAATGGCCAAAGCTCAAACAGTTTGAGCAACAAAACAAAGTAGTATTTAATTATAATCCAAAAAATAAAATAAAGATTTTTAAGTCATACTGATATAAATGGTTGATTAAATAAAAAATTTGAGAGAGGAAACAAATCTCTCCTGCAGAAGACTCCAAATAATTTACGTAGTAGTCCACCCTAAAGGAGGGAAGAGTAGCACCCTGTCCCCTGACTGTGGGCTAGGAATATTGACTGTCTTCAGGAGTGCATAGTGGCAATTGGTAGTGGGTGGAGGTGCGTGAGAGCCGTAATTTCATAGTGGAGAATGCTGACAAACACTATTTCAGCCAGAGTCCTAAATTATGTTGATAGTTTATTCCCATAATCTGATGTGATTAAAAGGGCACTTTATCTGTGTCACCTTCCTTAGAAAAACACTAAACCTAGGCTAGTTATAGGTAAAACATCAGACAAATTCCAGTAGATGGGCATTCTACAAAATACTTGAGAAATACTCTCTCAAATTGTCAAGTTCTATATAAACATTTTGTCAAAAACAAGTAAAATTTGAGAATCTGTTATAGCCAAGGGAAACTGAAAAAGGTATAAAAAACTAAATGTAATTTGGTGTGTTGAATGGGATCTTGGAACAGAAAACGGGCATTGGGTAAAAACTGAGGAAATCTGAATAAATTACAGCCTTTATTGAGTAACATATTGGTATTGGTTCATTAATTGTAACAACTATACCCGAGTAATATAAGATGTTAATAATAGGGGAAAATGTGAATGGGGTAGGTTTGGGGTGTTTAAATGGGAACTCTCCCAACTATCTGATCATTGTTTTGTTTTGTAAAGCTAAACTGTTTTAAAAAGAAAAATATTACTAGGTGTAATAAAATAAAAAATAAACAAGAGAAAGTATCAAAGAAAAATATTAGAATAAAAAAATAGAAATTAATCAATTTTTAAGAAGTCTACAGGCCCTGGCTGGTGGCTCAGTGGATAGAGCACTGGCCTGGCATATGATGTCTTAAGATCAATTCCTGGTCAGGGCACACAAGAGAAGCAACCATCTGCTTTTCCCCACTCCCTCTCTTTCTTCTCTCCCTCTTTCCTTCCTACAGCCAGCTAGTCAAGTGTGGCCTCAGGCACTGAGGATACCTCCATTGGGGCACATCAGCCTCAGGTGCTAAATATAGCTCAGTCCTGGAGCACTGGCCCCAGAAGGGGTTACCAGGTGGATCCCAGTCAGAGGTCATGCGGAAGTCTGCCTCACTATCTCCCTTCCTCTCACCTAAAAAGATTTTTAAATAAATAAATAAGAACACAATATTGCCAGTCACTTGGGAGGCTGACTTTTGCTCCTCTTCAGGAGTACAGTCCCATCTTCCTCTAACACTAACCTTATCCTAAGTACAAGCATATTAAATTGGTAAACAATATTAATATAAAACTTCCCATTTTTGAAAAGTTCATAAAATTGTTATGCCCTGGCTGGGTAGCTCAGTTGGATAGAGCATTGTCCCAATATGACAAGGTTGCAGGTTAGATTCTCAGTTAGGGAACATACAAGAATCAACCAATAACTGCATAAGTAAGTGCAAAACAAATTGAGCTCTCTCTCTCCCTTCCCTTCTTCTCTCTCTAAAAATCAATAAATTTAAATTTTTTAATTTTTTTAAAAAAGGAAAAGTATTCTGTGTGCTCTACCTATTTAAATAAACCATTTAAAATAAAAACAAACATTCATAAATAGAATACAAGTTGTCTCTCACCATATCGCGGTTCACTTTTCACAGTCTCACTTTATTGCGGATTTTAAAATTGTATGTATCTAATTTTGTATTGCGAATTTTTCACTATTGCAGGATTTTGCTATATATAGATATTTTTATATATTTATGATTGTATTTACTTTTGTGGTAAAATAACCGTTTTCTAGCCTAAAAATTGAAAACAATATAAAAAATATTAATTAAAAGATTAAATCGAAATAAAGCCTTCAAATATATATAAATAATAAAATAAACATAAGGTCACTACTTTGCGGATTTTCGCCTATCGCCGGGGGTTCTGGAACCTAACCCCCATAATAGACGAGGGACCACTGTACTATAATCTTCTGTGTGTATTTTTTCTTCATTTATGTTGTTGCATATAGCTGGACTCTGTTCAGTTTGGGGGTTGTATTAAATTGTATAAACATCTCTACCGTTTCTGAGCCTTTGGGTTGTTTCTTCTTCTGGCCTATTACTCTGTTGTTCTAAACAGTCCCCCATATGTATATTGGAGCATCTCTCACTTGTGCCTAAAATTTAACCTCTTGGCCATAGGTTATATGAATTCAAATTTTATCTTGTAAGACTTTTTTCAGCATCTTTTCTTTCTTTTCTTTTCTTTTTTTTTTTTTTTTACCAATTACACACCCACTAGCTTTATATGGGTACTCACTGCTCTTCACTTTTGCAAACGTTTTGTGATCAGCCTTCTCAGTCTTAGCCAATCAGGTGAGGGTATGTCTCATGATTTGCATTTCCTTAATTACTAATGAGGGTAAGCAACTTTTTCATTTTTATCAGACAATTTGATATGCTCCTTCATGAAGAACATAATCAAATATTTTGTCCATTTTTCTGCTTGTTTGTCTTTCATTCTATCTTCGTGGTGGTTCTTTATATATTCCGTATATTCTCTTTTTATTGGATATGGGTAATACAAGCCCTACTCCTTGATTCTTCGTCTCACTTTTTCTTATCTTTTGATGAACAGAAGTCCCACTTTACCTCTAATAGTACAAATATTATTAAAATTAGCTAACACATATGGTGACTATTAAATGCCAGACACTGTTTAGTGTATTCTGCATAGACTAACTCATTTAATTCTCAAAGTGACCCTATACGGGAAATCCTATTAACCCTCTTACTCAGATGAGGAAACTAAGTCAAAGAGACATTAAGCAACTTGCTCAAGGTGACAGATCTAGTAAGTGATAGTAGAGTCAGGTATTTAAATAAGAATTTGCAGCCCTGGCCAGATAGCTTGGGTGGTTAGAGATGATTCTGAATTGCAGAAGTTGAGGGTTTGATCCCCAGTCAGGGCTTATACAGGAACAGATTGATGTTCTTGTCTCTCTCCCCCTTCCTCTCTCTCTAAAATCAATAAAATAAATATTTTAAATAAGAATCTCCACGATGACTTTTTAAAAGAAGAACAAGAGGGGTGACTTTTTCCCTAACAAAATGCAATATTTGGGCTGAATGGATAATTAAATCTTATGTACAAATAGACCAGACATGATATATGTATATGAGGGAATTTGTATCTAATGAAAGCGGCATACCAAACTAGTGAAAAAAAAAATGGACTGTTCAGTATGTGGTTCTTAAATAAATTTGGAATAATTTACATACTGAAGATACAAAACAGAACTTTAAGACTATTAGGGAATATATTGAAGAATGTCTTTATGAACTCTGGGTGAAAAAAAATGTCTCAAAGAACCAAAACATTATGATGGAAATGTCTGATATATTTAACTGATTCCAATATAGTGACAAATGTGATAGCGAATTTTATGTATGGATCTGGTTGGGCTAAGAGATGCCCAGATAGCTAGCTGGTAAAGCATTATTTCCAAGTGTGTTTGTGTGAAAGTCTTGGAAAGAGATTAGCACTTGCATCATTTGACTGAGTAAAGATGCCTTCACCAACACAAGTGGGATCATCCAAGCTGTTCAGAGCCTGAATAAAACGAAAGAGCAGAAAAAGGATGGATTCACTCTCTGCTTGAGCTGAAATGTTCTTTACCTATCCTGGTACATCTTATATAGGTACTCCTGTTGCTGGGCCTTTAGCTCAAGACTTGGACTCCTATCATTGGCCTCCAGATTCTCAGGCCTTCAAACTCAGACTGAATTATAACACCATGTTTCAGCTTCTCCAGCTCGCAGACTTGGCAGATCACGGGATTTCATGGCCTCCATAACTTGAACTAATTCCAGTAATAAAGCTCCTCATATACCTATATCTTTTCTACTCGTTGTTTCTCTGGAGAATTGACTAATGCAATGATGTAAAACAAATGAAAAAAATACAGGCTAGAAAAATTTTCTCATCATACATAAAATAGACAATGAATCAAAAAATCACAAAACTTTCACCAAAACAAAAACAAACAAGCAAACAAACAAAACAGAAAACCTTTCACAGATCAATAAAAAAGTGTTGACTTCAAAAAAGTGGGCCAAGCCTTAGGTTAAGCATTTCACAGAAGAGAAAATCCAAATGACCAATAAATATGAAAAAAAAATGTGTAGGTCACTAGTAATCAGGGAAGTGCAACAAGGTACTACTATATATTTTTCATCCATTTAGATTAGGAAAAATGAAAAGGTCTGACAATATTAAAAAATGGCCAAATACAGAGAAACCAGCTCTTCCACACTGCCAATGGTAAACAAACTTGGAGGCCAACCTGGTTGTTCCTAGAGAAGTTGAAAATGAACATAAACACAACCCAGTAATTCTATTTCTATGTACAAAGCTATTCAGTAAACCATTGTTTAAATTAACAAAGATATGGAAATAACCCTATTGTTCATCACTAGGGGAAAAATACAATTACAGATCTAGTTGACTTTGTTGGACTGACCAAAGCCTCCACATAACATTGTTTTTAGATCTTGCAGAGGTAATACTGACTTTTTAAAAAGACCCCTGGCCAATTGGCTCAGCAGTAGATTGTCAGCCCAGCGTGTGGAAGTCCCGTGTTCGATTCCCGGTCAGAGCACACAGGAGAAGCACCCATCTGCTTCTCCACCTTTCCCCCTCTCCTTCCTCTCTCTTCTCCTCCCACAGTCAAGGCTCCATTAGAGCAAAGTTGGCCCAGGCACTGAGGACGGCTCCATGGCCTCCGCCTCAGGCACTAGAATGGCCCTGATTGCAGCGGAGCAATGCCCCGGAGGGGCCGAGCATCGAGTCCTGGTGGGCATGCTGGGTGGATCTGGGTTGGGCGCATGCAGGAGTCTGTCTGTCTGCCTCCCCACTGCTTCTCACTTCGGAAAAATACAAAAAATAAAAAATAAATTAAAAAATATAAAAAGAGGGTGGTGGTGGGGATAAGTTGACAAAACCACACACAATATATTACCTTTAACTGTGTAGATTTTCATGATAACTTTGAGAATATACACTAAACTTACCATTATTTCTCAGAAGTGGAAAGAGGCCTAGGAGAGATCATGAAAGTGAGAACAAAGGTAGATCTATCCTTGCCTTTATGTAATTTTCAACATCCCTTGCTTTTCCAAGACCAAGAACTAGAGCAAAAACCTACTGGGCATGGAGACAGCTGGATGTGAGCACCCTTTATTGGCATAAGTGTGTTTAAATTAAATGTGTTGGCATGTGCAAAACAGAATTTTGAATAGACTTGCTCAAAGAACACCCTCCACTACCACCCCAGCTCCTTTCCAAGATGAATTTAGAAACCAGTTTATTGGTACAGTTAAACTGTATTTTCAATATTGCTTGTCCTTACTGGGAAAAATAAATTTTAAAAATCTATGCAAGTAACTGAGTGAAAACATTAGTGCAATGGGAGCAATATTTCCTGGGAAAAAAAAATTTCTTACTCTCCAAAAACTCCATTTTATTTTTAATCCTACGTTTCCCAGGACATCTATTTGCCAAAGAATAGACTGTGATATTCCTGAACTATAACAAGGAAAATTTCAGTTTCTAAAATTTAATATAGGAATATGAGCCTTCAGAGACTTCTCAGAACTCATTAATTTCTATGCATTGACATATCCATAATTAACCTAAGTTGAAGGACAAAAAAAACACAAAACAACTCTCAAGATGTTACTTATCACAAAAGATTTATTTCTTGCTCATGTGAAGCCAGTTGCTCTCCAGGGCGCCCTCCTCCCAGGTGAGTCCAGTCTGCTTTCATCTTGTAGCTCCACCACCCCAATATTTGGCTTAATCTCCTTTTCAGCCAGGCATCTTGCTCTTCTCCTCCAGTACCCAGACTCCCTGAGTTCACACTCTCTGCTTCAATTTTCCACAGAATACACTGCCATCTCCTGTTACATTAGAATAAAGAAAGTTGCCTAGCTCCATGGTGGTAAGGACGTGACATGGGTTTTTGATGCTCTTCAATTAGAATGTCTAACCATCACTACTTAATTATGCCTGTCTTCCATTTTAAACTATACTTCAAATTCCTGAGCCTTACTGAAATTCTGAAAGGGAGAGCTGGGGACAGGGGAAAGATAATTTGCTTCTTCGAAATATTTCCTCCTGTATCTAAACTATCATTTTTAATTTCCAAAATTTATTCTGAGTTTGTCCACTTCTGTGCACTTTCAGTACTAACCCCTAAGTCAATTCGATGTTCTAAATACTTCTCCTAAGCTGATTATTTAAATATGTAAATCAGATCATGTTTAGAGCCGTTTTAAATTTCCAGTACCTTCTTATTTCAAGTTGAAAAACATTCAAATACTTAACATACCTGCCTGTCTCCTCCCATTCTATGACCAAACACAAGTGAGTTTCCTTTCTATTCCAGAATAGATCTATTACACTTGCTGTTTCCCCTATGTGGAAATCAACTGTGGACTCTCTTTCTGTCAGTTGCATTTGGGAAAGGTCTCCTGCCCTAAGACACTTTCCCTGATCGCCAGAAGCCAGGCCAGTCCCTGCCAGTACTGCTCTGTCATCCCATCCCCACCTACTATACTACCAATTCAAATTATCTTGTTTATTTATCAATGGACTTGTTTACTGAGAAGAAACAATGAATTAACCATGGAAAATATACAGACAGCTTTGAAAAAGCAGTGCAATTGAAGAGAAGATATTTGAATGATGGCATCTTTGTCCTATGCTTGCTCAACTCTCCCAGCAACTTGGGCACTACTGCTCAGCCAAGCACCAGACGTTTCCCACCAAGTCATCCTCAAGATGATGCCTGCACATCAAATGCCCTGGCCAGGTAGCCAGCCAGAGCCCAGCAACCATCCCCCCAACTTCACTCACCCAACTCCACACAATTTTACCAGGCCATAAAATTAAGTATCACTTAAAATGTTTTGATATAATTATTAAGAAAAGTACAGAAAACAATAACTTCAACCTCCGAATTGGTTGAAGGGACAATGTTAGAAAAAAAGTCAGATTTTTGTTACCTTTAATATATTTGCGACAAATACTGGTGATAACATTTTAAATACATCAATGACTCAGAACGATCACAAATTATTTTCTGAGCCTCTTGCTACTAACCTAATGATTAAAAGAGCAGAGGAGAATGAGGAGGAGGAGGAGGAGGAAGAGGGGGTGGGGGAGGAATAAGAGGAGGGGCAGGAGGGGGAGGAGAAAGAGAAGAAAAGGAAGGGAAATTGGAGGGGACTGAAGTCCCCGATTCTACAGAAGCTGGGCAACACCCAGAGTTGTTCCCGAGGATGGGAATTTAGATCAGGCTTTGGCAAACTCAACCGAACCTATTGGGTTCGCAGAGACACAAGGGTGTCCAGGGGATGAAACCTCAGTTGGCGACACAGAAGTTAGCAGTGTCCAGAGACATTCCAGGGTCTGGGAGGAAAAACAAACTATGGCAAACTTGGTAAATACCACGGATTCAGCCCAACTAGGCGCAACACCGGAAACTATCATGCAAGACCAGTGGCTTACAAACTTGCCCAAAGTTCTGAGTTGGAAATGTGGCTAGCCTCAATGAGTCTCCACGCCAAACAGCAATGGAGAACAAAGGCAGGCGTCCCCTGGGCTTAGGGAACAGGAGCAAAGCAGCATTCGGAAGTCACCGCAGGATGCCGGGATCCAGGGCTAAGTACTGCAAGATTGCCCGCGGAGGGTTTATCCGCCAGCACAGGCCGGGCTTCGGTGTCCCGAGCTACGCACGCCGTGTCCACTAAGCGGCGCCTCTTCCCTCGAGCCTGAATTGTTGATTCTTGAGTCCCCTGTTCCCGGGGACGACGACCACGAACACACTTGCCAGTTGGCAGGAGATCCCGGGCAGAGGGACCTGGGGTTGGCGGCAAGGATGGGTCGGGCTTCGAGGAGCAGCGGCCAGCAGCAGCTCCGGCCTGGGCGGCAGAGGCAGCGCCCCGGACTGGCGAGGGGCCCACGGACGCCTGACGCACAGGGGCGCGGTGTAGGGGCCCACTGCCCGCGCCCGCGCCCGCCGGCCTAGGGCTGCGCGGGGACCGCCGGGGTGGCAGGTGCTTCAGGCTCAACGCGGCTCTCCCGGCCGACCGGCCCGCCCTCCAGGTGCTCAGCTCCCGGCTGTCCGGCGCTGTGGGCTCCACGTGGTCCACAACAGTCCGGTCCTGCCCGCGTTTCCACTGCTCGTAGCGCTCGGGCTGCAGGATGCGCACAAAGGCGTCCATGGAAAAGCTGACCCTGGCTTCCCCGCAGCTGCACTGAGAGGCCACTTTGCCATAGTCGATCCATCGCAGGGTGGCAAAGTTGATTGCCTCCGCACAGTTGAAGCCGTGGTTGAAGCCAGCGTGGTAGCCATAGGGAAACGTCACCATGAACTCTCCGGCCTCCTGAGTGATGCGACTGAAGGGGATCCCGTTCTCCCTGAGGACAGTGGGCGAGATGAGAGCCACCTTGTGCCGCAGGAAGGCCTCACAGCTCCGAGCACTGCCCGGGAACAGCTCCCTGGCCAGGCGTTCCAGGCGCTGGCCATGCTCGGGGGGCACTGCGTACCAAGTTTTGGGCTCCCCGAAGTGCAGGTAGTTGATGCTGTAAAGGTCCATGTCTTCCGTGTGCCAAGCGAAGGTGGTCTTCCACATGCCAAAGTACAGGTAGGGTGTGTTGACGCCTTCGATGACAACCCCACACTCCTGCTCCAGCAGGTCCTGAATGGTTCCCAGGTGGCCAAGGTTCCACTCTTTAGTGTTTACATCAAATAAGGAGCCACTGATGTCAGCGCCATAGATGGGCGAATGGTAAAGCCGGGTTTTCCAATATTTTCGCTCCAAATCCTCAAAATTCAAGTGTGGTGGAGTGCGGTATTTTCCACTGTTTGCCAGGTGGCGGTACTCCCCCACGGTCATGGCTTTCTTCCTCTTGTGGTATTGAATAAACACGCCTGCTCGGCCATGGGCTACCTGCTGGAGAGGAGTGGCTATTAAGATGTCACTGATATCATCATAGGTCTGTCTGGCTTTCCATTCCTTGGGAGGAATTATCTTAGCCAGACCAGCTCGGTGGGCACCTTGGGATTCTATGGAAGCAATGTATTTATCGAAATCATTAAACTCTTCTTTGGTTGGATAAAATATCATTATGTTACAATTTGGGTTCTGGGCACAATTAGCCTTAGACTTCATAGCTTCCATGAATACAAAACAAACTCCAAAGATTTCAAGAGTGTTTTAGGTAGTTGAGGATGCTGGAAAATGCTACTTTTTCAAAAATGAGTTTGAACTGAGGTAGCAGGAACCACCAGTGGACTTTTATGAAAATTAGATAATGGTGTAGGGCTTGCTGATTCACCAAGAGACTCTGCTCTGGTGGAAGCTTTGCCCAAGGCTGAGACTCTGCGATGTTTCTCAGTTGGCTGTGTCCTCTTGAGGTCTATGGGGTCACAAGTCCTGGCTGGAGAACACCAAAGGTATTATCTTCAGAGCAGGGTTTGAAACAAAACCTAAAGAAAAGAATACAGAAAGGCTTAAAATGTTAGGGAAAAGTTATTAGGAAACTACAAATAAAATACCATCCTGGGATATTATTGCACACTCAAAGAAAGGCTAAAATTTTATAACATTGTAAATAGAAGAGATGGTGTGAATGTGGAACAACTGGTTTTCATACCTTAGTAGAGAGAATAGAATCATTTCACTTTGGAAAACAATTTGGACAGTATCTACTAAAATTGGGCATATGCATACTTAGAAAAGAGAACATATGCATGTAGGAAAGAGAACATATACATGTGCTATGATCCAACTGTTCTCACATGCCTAGAAAATGTGTGCTGCTGTGCACCAAAAGTCATATTCAAGAATGTTCATAACAAAATTATTTCTAGTAGCCAAATATTAAAAATAACCCAAATATCCATCATAGTAGAATGGTAAATATATTGTGGTGTACTCATACAATGAAGACAAACAAAAACTACATTTAAATACAGAAATAATTTTATAAATATAATAATGAGCAAAATCATCCATACTTTAAGTAATACCTATTCCATGATGTCATTTATATGAAGATTAAAATGTGTTAAGGTAATCACGCTAGAAGTCAGAGTAGTGGTTTCCTTGGGAAAGAGAGAGATTGTGAGTGTGGACATCAGGTGGTCTCTGGTGTGATGTTAATATTCTGTCCTGAACCGAAGTGCTAGTTACATGACCATCAGAATAGCTAATGTGATAATTTGTCAAGCTTTGACAACTTTCATAAATTTCTATATGTTTATTTAAAAATATAGTTTAGAGTGAAAAGCTTTAAAGAACAGTAAAATATATATTTCCTTGTATTAAAAGTAAAGAATGAGTTAAAATAAATGAACTAAACATTTCATTGAAGAAGCTATAAAATAGGAAGAAGAGTAAAGAAATAGTAAAGATTAAAGGTTATTAATGAAAGATAATACATGCAAAACAGAGGGGTGATGACCAAAAATATTCTTTGAAGAGACTAATAAAAGCAACAAACCTGGGCATAACTGATCATGAGAAAAGAAGGAAGGTAAAAATAAACAATACTAGGAATCAAATTGTGCTCAAAGCTAGTAATATAGTAGAGAATTCCTAAAATCTCCAAAGACAATCTTAGCAACTTGACATTAAGATGCCTGACCTGTGGTGGCGCAGTGGATAAAGCGTCGACCTGGGAACACTGAGGTCGCCAGTTCAAAACCCTGCACTGGTCTGGTCAAGGCACATATGGGAGTTGAGCTTCCAGCTCCTCCCCCCTTTCTCTCTCTTTCTCTCTCTCTCACTCTGTGTCTCCTCTCTAAAATGAATAAAATTAAAATTAAAAAAAAAAGATTTTGATAAGAGAACAATTTTCTAGAGAGGAAATATACCTGAAATGAATCTAAGAAAAAACTAGAAAGCATGAATACCCAGTATAAAAATCTGGTTCTAAGTATGACCCTTAAATCCTATGAGTCACATCATTTTATAGGTGAATCTAAAAATGTAAACAACAGTTAACTCTTATTATGCAAATTCTTTCAGAGCAAGAAAAGAGTTGAAGAGCTACTCAGATGATGCTATTCCTGTCTCTGACAGCAAAATTAGAAAAGGACAACAGAAAATAACACTACCAGCCATTTTTATTTATAAGCATAGATGAAAGCATGCTAAATAGAATACTACCCAAATATGCCAATATATCAAAAGAATAATACTACCATAAAAAAAGAATAATACTGTACATCATAACCAAATAGAATGTATCAGGAATAAAAGAATGTCACCCCAATAAATTTAATTAAAAAGAAAAGAAACTTCTTTAAGGTACAGGGTTCAATGTAAAAAATAAATACCAAGTATCATTCTTAATAGTGAAACAAAAGAAACATTCTCACAAACTCAGGAAAAATGTATCAGTAAATCATTTCATTAACACAATCTCAAGTGGTCCCTTAACAGAGATTGTACACTCTCCTAATTTTGAAGCTTTTTCATTCTCCAAATATTCTATTTCACCTTCCCCTCTCAAACTTCGGGGATGCCTACTCCATCCTATTTGGAATCCTTCAAATACCTTAAAGCCCTACCTGACCTGGTCCGCCATCACCTTGTGACTTTACGTCTTCCTACCCTACTCCATGCTCTCTCTGTTCCAATCATATTCCTGGTTGTGTCTCAAAAAGCCCAGTATTCTCCTGCTCACAGGCAATTCTCTTACCTCCTTAGTTTCAGCTCAAATATCAACTTCTCAGGAAGGCCTCCTCTGATGGTCTTGTTTTCTCTGAAGAAAACATCTCCAAATGAAACATGTATTGATGTTTAGGGCCCAAATATATGTCTCTTCGAAAGTCTAGTCAGATCAGCCCCACCCTAATTCCATTATCCTTAGTCCAATCACAGTTGAATCCAATCAGCTATCTAACCATCTCTTCCAATTGAACCACGCTTCCTTGTTCTAGTAAAAAGCATTTTCGATGTTATCAGCTCAAAAAATAAAAGTATTTTACCTACACTTTTTTTCTTTGAGCTTTCTTACAAGAAAATATGGGAGAGTAAGGACTGCCACTCCTCAACAAGTCTAAAATCACATTTTAAAGCATTTTATTTTATTTTTTTCCAAGGACAGAGAGAGAGAGTCAGAGAGAGGGATAGATAGGGACAGACAGACAGGAATGGAGAGAGGTGAGAAGCATCAATCATTAGTTTCTCATTGCCCTTGCGACACCATAGTTGTTCATTGATTGCTTTCTCACATGTGCCTTGACCGCAGGCCTTCAGCAGACTGAGCAACCCCTTGCTGGAGCCAGCGACCTGGGTCCAAGCTGACAAGCTTTTTGCTCAAGCCAGATGGGCCCGCGCTCAAGCTGGCAAGCTCGGGGTCTTGAACCTGGGTCTTCCGCATCCCAGTCCAATGCTTTATCCACAGCGCCACTGCCTGGTCAGGATAAAATCACATTTTAATTTTATTTTTATTTTATTCATTTTAGAGAGGAGACACAGAGAGAGAGAGAGAGAAAGAGAGAATGGGGGGAGGAGCTGGAAGCATCAACTCCCATATGTGCCTTGACCAGACCAGTGCAGGGTTTTGAACTGGCGACCTCAGTGTTCCCAGGTCGACGCTTTATCCACTGCGCCACCACAGGTCAGGCTAAAATCACATTTTAAAAATAAAAACAGGAAGACAATTTGACTTTGGGTGATGGGTATACAACATAATCAAATGTTAAAATGACCTGAAGATGTTTTCTCTGAATCTATGTACCCTAATTAATCAATGTCACCCCGTTAAAATCAGTTGTCTAACAAACAAGGATGGCAGATAAATAAATAAAACCAATTTGTAAGCTCAAACAAATGGCTTCCTCCATAGCTAGAACAACTGTGCCTGGAAAAATTGCTAAGAAGACCACATGTAGATTGAGAGGAATGACTTGCAGATGAGACAGTAGGATTTATGCCGGGTTCCCTAGGACAAGTAAAATAACTGAGACTCACCAGTCAGGAGGTTCAAGCATGCCTGCTCCTCTTTTAAGTTGGTGCATGAAATCAGAGGAGGCTTCCTAAAGATTCTGAATCCACTTCAAATCACCCTAGTAAATTATTGGAAATTTCTGAGTTACTGGTTCTGAATAAATTTCCTGGAAGTTTGCCAGAAACAAATCCAGGTTTTGGGGGAGGCCTAAAGGTTATGCACATTTCAGCACCCTATTTGGAACAAGAAGATTCCTCTGCCAGAATGGAGGGGAGTAACACAGCACAGCCAGCACAGCTGTCAGGGCCCAAGGACTGTCAGCATCAGGTCTGCAGGAGGACCATGCGGGGAGGAGCTCCTGGGAGGAGGAAGGCCATTCCCTTTAGAGACCAGGCACTTAATCTTCTTCACCCAGCACTCTCCCCAATAAGACTACACATGTCAGCTTTTTGCCACTGCTCAAAATAATATAACCCCTGCCTGACCAGGCAGTGACGCAGTGGATAGAGCATCGGACTGGGATGCAGCAGACCCAGATTCAAAATCCCCAGGTAGCCGCTTAAGGACCGGCTTATCTGGTTTGAGCAAGGGACCACTCGCTCTGCTGTAGCCTCCAATCAAGGCACATGTGAGAAAGCAACCAATGAACAACTAAGGTGCCTCAATGAAGAACTGTATGCTTTTAATTTTTCTCCCTTCTTGTCTGTCTGTCCCTATCTGTCCCTCTCTCTGACTCTCTGTCTTTGTAAAAATAAAAATAAAATAAAAAAATAATAGAACCCTCTACATCTCCATGGTCCCCTAGGATCTTTGTGTCAGACATCCATTCAGATGAGAGAAAGCTGGGCCTAAGCCCAATCCTCCTCCATCCCCATCCCTATGGAGGTCACCACAATTTGGCTTCTTTGACTAAACATAAACCCTTTTTTCTTTGGGTCTGGAGTCAGAGACAAAAATAGCCAAGGAATATCTTGCTCTCTGTAACCATTTGCTCGTGGCTTTCAGAAGAACGTATCAAATCAATGTAGCAATGTTTGCTGCTGCCCTGAATGCTAAGGGGCCCCTTGAGGGGTCAGTAGTGGCTCTTGGCACCTCTTCCCCAGCTGGACCCTCATGCACCCAGGAATCTGCAAAGGGTGAGATAAGGAGGATCAATACACTCTCTCCTTTTCCAACTTTAAAGTTAAGTGATGACTGAAGGGTTATAGCTGGTGAAATAATTTCTAGGTCTCTATAGAACTTATTGCTAATAAATGGAGGTGGGGGAGGCAAAGTGGATGACAATCTGGCTCATCCTTGAGGGAGTATGATTTGATTGATTTAGACCAGGGTCCCCAAACTTTTTACACAGGGGGCCAGTTCACTGTCCTTCAGACCGTTGGAGGGTCAGACTATAAAAAATAACTATGAATAAATCCCTATGTACACTGCACATATCTTATTTTAAAGTAAAAAAACAAAATGGGAACAAATACAACATTTAAAATAAAGTACAAGTAAATTTAAATCAACAAACTGACCAGTATTTCAATGGGAACTATGGGTGCGGATGCATACTGTGCTCCTCTCACTGACCACCAATGAAAGAGGTGCCCCTTCCGGAAGTGGAAGTGCGGCAGGGGCCGGAAAAATGGCCTCAGGGGGCAGCATGCGGCCCACGGGGCCGCAGTTTGGGGACCCCTAATTTAGACACTAAGCAGTAACATTGATCTCTTCCTATTTCAGATACACATGGTGAGCATTCATAGTATTAGAGATAAACTGTTATGAAGGAGCAGCATTGTCCAAAAATGACCCTAGATGTTCACTCTGGAGTACCTGAACAATAGGCTAACCCAGAGCTCTTATCAGCTGGATGGGAAGTGCTTCAGCTTCCTATGGGAAGAATAGCTTCCTTTCCATGACTAGAGGACAATATCATCTAAAAGGACCCAAGATCCCCAGCTGCCTCTTTTAAACTTCTTTTTTTTAAATTTTATTTATTTTAGAGAGGAGACACAGAGTGAGAGAGAGAGAGAGAGAGAGAGAGAGAGAGAAAGGAGGGAGGAGC
Source organism: Rhynchonycteris naso (assembly GCA_037038555.1). NCBI lineage: Eukaryota > Metazoa > Chordata > Mammalia > Chiroptera > Emballonuridae > Rhynchonycteris > Rhynchonycteris naso. The sequence continues at coordinate 298,026,160 of CM072995.1, forward strand.
TGGAAGCATCAACTCCCATATGTGCCTTGACCAGACCAGTACAAGGTTTTGAACTGGCGACCTCAGTGTTCCCAGGTCGATGCTTTATCCACTGTGCCACCACAGGTCAGGCTTTTTTTTTTTAAACTTCTTTTTTTTAAATTTTATTTATTTTAGAGAGGAGACACAGAGTGAGGGAGAGAGAGAGAGAGAGAGAGAGAGAGAGAAAGAGAGAAAGGAGGGAGGAGCTGGAAGCAGATCCCCAGCTGCCTCTTAAAGTACAGAGCCTCTGACTCTCAGACAACTCATGTAAATGGCTGGCATGACATCTAGGCAGCTTGATTCCCCAGGCAGTCTGTTTCTTGATAAAGTTACTGTCATTGAAGCCCTATATGAAGGAAGAGCAATGGGGGAAGGGACCCCTAACAAAACCCAAGTCATTCCCAGCATCTCTCCTGAACATGGTATGCCTCTCTGCAAGGATGCTGAAGAAACGGGGAGACTGTGTGTGCCTTAGTTTTGATGTGTTCCCTTACATCATAGTGGTATTTCCCCCTGCCTTGTACAACTGGTGGCAGCCCCACAAGAACTAATTTAGCATGACAGAATTTTTCCTCATAAGAAAGGAATATTAAAAAGAGAGGGAAAAAATAGTAAAGTTCCATCAGGGTTAGGGTTTTTCCAAGCAAGTATATCTCAGAGAGAGGGGGACAAGGTATTGATGAATTGGATAGAATGATTATAATGGTGGGCCATTAAATCTATCTTAGTTTAAAAAGGAAATGAAAACATGAGGGAGGTGAAGGAGAATGAAACAGTATTTGATTTGTGGGCTAAATTTCTCCACTATGTCAAATAATTCTGTTAGAACCATAGGCAATGTAAGCTAGAAATAAAATGGAATGCTTGATTTTTAAACTATGGACATTTTTTTTTCAGTTGAGTATCCATTTTATTGATGTCTTGAAATATTTTTTACTTTATTCTGTTAAACCTCAAACTGTCTCCCTCTTCTCATATTCTCTCTTCCAAATTTCTCTTCCTTCTCAGTCCTGAAATTCCACCCCTTCTTAAGTAGATGAATTAGACCCCCTATCTTCTTTTATTGGCCCAACAAAATACCATCTCTTTTTTTATCTCCTATAGTTCTCTCTTAGCACTTATCATTTTTACGTTATATTATGTGAACGGCAAAAATTGCCCTTATTTAGCACTTAATCTTTGCCAGGCCCTTTAATAAGCACTTTTCATAAAGCATTTCATCCAAACCTCATAACTAGTCTATGAAGTTTGGACTATCATTATCCCCACTCTATGGAGGAAATAATCAAGGTGTAGAAATATGTATATTTAACTCAATAGCTTGTGTTCTCAAGCTGTAGAATTATCTCTGTACTTGTCTTATCTTCCATATAAAAGTATTCTGAAAGCATGGTCTATGTCTTGTTCATCATTGTATTTTCCTTTGTACTTTACAGAGTATGCATTTCAAAAACTGGTATTAAATAAATACCTAAGTAAGGTCCTTTGTCACACACTGCAGCCTCTCTCATCATGTCACAGCCCATCTTTCTTCCTGCTCTCTTATCTCAAGGGAAGAGTCGGTACTTCTTCCTCTCCAGGGCTCATCTCTCTATTCAAACTCAGAGCAACACTTTACACTTGTTCAAGAATTATAGTCAATTAAGTAATCACTATTGTCTTTGTTTCTCTTAAAACATCAGTTGTCAGTCTCTTTCATTTAAGCTGTCTTTTCTCACCTTCCCTTAAATACCAAACACGTGAAAAACAGAAATTACAGCAGTTTACATTTGCAAACTCATTTCCTCAACTACATACCCCAGAGAGGTTCTTATGCTGCCCTTACCTGCCTTATGTAAGAATCCAGGGACCTGGCTTGCCTTCCTCCCTACTTGACAATTGTCGCCACCCAAGCTAGACCTGAGGTTCTGTAAGTGCCACGATTACCAGCTCTCTGGGATAGTCTCCCATTGCACACTCATTTTTTAATCATAAAAATTCTTCTACAGCCTGACCAGGCGGTGGTGCAGTGGATAGAGCGTCGGACTGGGATGCGGAAGACCCAGGTTCGAGACAGCGAGCTCGCCAGCTTGAGCGCGGGCCCATCTGGCTTCTGCAAAAGCTCGCCAGCTTGGACCCAAGGTCACTGGCTCCAGCAAGGGGTGGCTAAGTCTGCTGAAGGCCCGTGGTCAAGGCACATTTGAGAAAGCAATCAATGAACAACTAAGGTGTTGTAATGGCAATGAAAAACGGATGATTGATGCTTCTTACCTCTCTTCATTCCTGTCTGTCTGACCCTACCTATCCCTCTCTCTGACTCTCTCTCTGTCCTTGAAAAAAAAAAAATTCTTCTACAACCCCCTGGCAATGGGCAAGGAGACACCTGATTGGTGGTGTTGCTCCTATATCAGTTAGGGGCAAAGCAGATGTACAGTCCTTAGCTCACTCTCGCTTGATGGCTGTGCTGTTGTTATCAACAGAGCTGTTTCATGCCTGGGACACATATACAAAATCTCCTACAATAATTTTACTATAAATCTTTATGTGCTTTTTGGTATACATATCAAATATTTCATTCTTTCTATCTGAAAACTTGATTGAAAGAAATGAAAAAAGAAAAGTGGAACAATTTAGGAGAATTAAATATGAGAAACTTAATGCCTAACCAGACAGTGCACAGTGGATCGAGTGTCAGAGGACCCAGGTTTGAAACCCCTACGTCGCCAGCTTGAGTGCAGGCTCAGCTGGCTTGAGCACAGGCTCAACAGCTTGAGCGCAGGCTCATTGGCTTGAGCGTAGGATCATAAACTTGAGCCCAAAGGTTGCTGGCTTAAAGCCTAAGGTCACTGGCTTGAGCCAAGGTCTCTGGCTTGATCAAGGAGTCACTGCTCTGCTGTAGCGCCCACCCCCCATCAAGGCACATATGACAAAGCAATCAGTGAACAACTATTAAGGAGCTGCAACAAAGAATTGATGCTTCTCATCTCTCTCCCTTCCTGTCTGTTCCTGTCTGTCCCTCTCTCTGTCTCTCTCTGTCACACACACACACAAAAATATGAAAAACTTATATACCATGCTCAGGGCCTTTTTCCTAAGAAATAATAAAATGCTGACTATGAATATCACATAAGCCCTCATGTCTTATTGAATTATTAATATACAATTAAAATAAGCTTTGAGTTGAGCAATTTTTATTTGTTTTATAAACTAAATTATTTCCTTTCTACATTTCTAAGGATTCTAGGAAGAATGAGGCATGGTCACCATACACACACAAGTGCACACACACATAATCAATCTTCAGATATTGAGCATCAAATAAAAATATTCTGATTCTGTAAGTAAAACTCTGTGCTCAGTACATGCTTTTCAGAATTGGTCAGGCACAATGACAACGATCCTTCAGTGCTCCAGGCAAATATGTCACCTCTATGAGTCTCAAATGGTTGCCTTTACTGTGAAACTGCCTCATGCTTCTTTCAATTGGAGCCTCAGATATCAGTAGAGAATAAATACCCTTGCACTTCAGATACTAATCCATTTCATCCTTAACCATAGTATCCATACTAACACAGAAATTCTTCATCTAAAGAAACCTAACAGTTCTGACAATTGAAGTGAAGTATTTTCTTATTATCAGAATGATTTAAAAATACCGGGTTTCTTCAATTTGATGGATTTCTGGAAATTAGGAGTCTTTATTCTATGTATTTTAAAAATAATTCCTTCAAGCTTCCTTGGTGTGTGTGTGTGTGTGTGTGTGTGTGTGTGTGTGTGTGTGTGAGAGAGAGAGAGAGAGAGAGAGAGAGAGAGAGAGAGAGAGTTTTAAAAGCTGGAGAAGGTGAGGCTTGAAGTAAGTTTAACAGTCCCTATTACTGTGGCCATCGACCAGATTGCTCTCCAATTTCAGGACAGCAGGAAAGCCTTTTTGTCCTTCATGTTACATGAATATATCACATATTTTATTTCAAATGGGAATTGTTGACAAAATATCTCAGAAATTAGCCATTGTTTCTACTGATAATATCTAAATGCTGTGTCTAATAAATTCTTCTCAAATTAGAAAGTCTACTTTCTATTCTTTGAAAACAATTTATAACCATAATATTTGATGATTAAATAAATTCTTTTTTTTAGAGATAAGTGACTCAACATTCATTATGAAAGGGCTATTTTGTTTTCACTGTTCCACAATTATTACTAGTCACTTATAAATACCAATCCTATTTTTCAGTACCTTGAACAGTATATACAGCAAAATATTAGTTGGATAAGTGAAATTTCTTAGATTAGATGGATATATGGGAACAGAATTACTGCATTGTAGGATTTAAATATTTTAAGATCCTTAACATATGTTGTCAAAACTTTGTAGAAATAATATATCATTTTACATCCTCACCATTGAGTAACTTTATCTTAGGGGAAAATATCTTTACTAATTTGGTAAGTGAAAAAGTGTAGCTCAAATTTTAATTTACATCTATTGGATTACCACTAAGATTGATTTTTCTTAAATTGATTTAAGAGAAAAAGAAAGGGAAAGACAGAGAAAGTGTAACATCATTTTGTTCCACTGATATATGCAGTCATTGGTTGATTTATATGTGCCATGCCTGAACCCACAACCTTGGCGTATGGGGATGATGTTCTAACCAACGGAGCTACCCAGGGAGGGCTTAAAAGATTGAGTTTTATAGAAATAAATATTAGCTATTTTGATTTCATTATATGTGTTGGTTCATACCCTTTGCTCATTATTTCTAACAAGGTCCTAGTGTTGTTTTCTCTTACAAAATATAAACATTTTACATATCTTATGAATATTTTGCATATTATTTTACATAGTATATGAATATTGTACATATTGCTTATACAAATATTTTACATATTAAACTCTTTTACATATGTTCATAAATTTTTCTCAGTTTGCCATTCATTTTTACTTCAAGTTAATTTAAAATGTTTTGAGATGTATTTCAGTGTTTTATGTTGAGCCCATCTTTACATTTGTAATATCTTTCATGGCTTTTATGTTTAGAAAGTTACTTCCCCATTGAGAGGCAGATAATATTATCTTATAGTTATTTTTCCTTCATATGCTAATTGTACCTTTAGTTGTGATGTTGATTATACTGTTAATTCTAACTGGGTGGTTTTATTAACTTTTTAAAATTGTTTATGGGTATGGTGTGAAGAATGAGAAAAATGTAATTTTGACTCCTAGTCCTCCTTTATATGCAACATGCTAGCTGGTTTTTTGTTTTTGTTTTGTTTGTTTTTTGTGGGAGAGACAGAGAGAGTCAGAGAGAGGGACAGATAGGGATAGACACACAGGAAGGGAGAGAGATGAGAAACATCAATTCTTTGTTGCGGTTCCTTAGTTGTTCATTGATTGATTTCTTATATGTGCCTTGACTGGGGCCTACAGCAGACCAAGTGACCCCTTGCTTGAGCCAGCGATTTTGAGCTCAAGCTGGTGAGCCTTGCTCAAGCCAGATGAGCTCGCACTCAAGCTGGAGACCTCGGGGTCTCGAACCTGGATCCTCCACATCCCAGTTCGACGCTCTATCCACTGCACCACCGCATGGTCAGGCTAGCTGTTTTCTTTCTCTGCTGTCTTAGTTTATAAAATTTTTTCTTTGTCTCAGGATCCTTAAATATTTTCAGTCTCAAATTCTGGTTCTTTAGTGGTAGGAGAAGCTTTATTTACTTCTTTGATGACTCCTTCTACCTTTTTCCTCTGTACATTTATTCCTGTTATTTGGCTATTGCACCAGTGTATCTTTTCTTCTCCCAATTATCTATCCCTTTATTGCTATGTTTTATCTTCTGAAAAATTTCATCTTTCTCTTCCAAACCTACTATTCTCTTTTTCATTCTATCAAATTTTTAATTTCCAAGTCATTCCTGTTTTCTTAGCATTTTTGTGTGTGTAACTTCCTTTTTCCTTTTCCTTTTTTTTTTTTTTAATTGTCCTGTTCTTGTTTCTTGGGTGCATTTCTTCTATTTCTCTAAAAAAAAAAGTATATTTTTAAGTTTTCTTCCCCCAGTATGGTCTGTTTCTTTCAAATTTTTTATTCATTTGTGATTGTTGTTGTTGGTTTCTACCTTTCAAGTTTAAGGCTTTCCTCAAATGTCTAGTGATCATTAGTAGTTGGCTCAAATATGAGTATAGTACAAAAAACTGATGAGCACTCAGGGTGAGCAAGAGCGTTCATTGACTATGCTTTTTCCTGGGTGAACCTCTGTTCAACAGTGAAGGCTCTTTTGTTCTTCCTCCTGGAGGGGACAGGCTGGTTTCCCCATGGAAAGCAGGTCCTTGAAATTTCCAATACCCAACTAGTGAAAGTCACTAAATCAACTTGTTTTCCCTATGACAACCATATTCTTAACTGTTCCTGGAAATTTCCAGTCCATAGACCAAGAAGCTTAGTCTTCTGTCATGGTGAGAGAGGAGCAGCTTACTCTACTGCCCAAAGGAAGGGAGAGAATCTAGAGCTCTGTCTATCCTCTTAGACTTTTCAACGAATCCTCCTTAGCCTCATTTTAACAGCCACATCCAGAGGTGCATAGTGACAGGAGGTCATAAACCTTTGGGATTGTGTAAGGACAATTGTATTGCTTCTTGGCTTTCTTCACTGCCAATTTAGGATTCAACTTTTCAGGGTTTAGTAAATCATCTGTTTTCAACTTTTGCTACTATCTTATCTCTTTTAGGATTTCTCTCTTTGTAATTTATTTCTTAAAACAAAACTCCTGCTCCTGTCTCTTCAGTGGAGTTTGGGAGAAACAAAATAAAATGATTGTGTTTAAATCACCATCTTTATTTCTTTTTTTTTCTCAAATGTCTCCCTCAATAGTTCCTTACGCTCTAATCAAATACTTCCAGTCATTTTCCGACTCTGTGCTTCTCCTCCCTCACTTCTCTTCCCTTTTTTAACGTTATAACCTATGCCTCCCAGACAAATCTCCTACCTGAGGCTCCCCTACCAGCCCTGGACCTTGACGAGGATTCTGCCCTCCATACTCCATGAGCACTATTTACCTGAGCCATTTATTGAGTTCCTAATACAGACTGTTGAGGTGGGAGCTCTCCAGAAGGTCTTACTTGTTTGCCAGCTTTCGTCTCCAAAGGGCACTTGTCTAAAGTAATAAATCCCTCCCATGAGATGTGCTTGCTTCTCTCTCCAAGATCTCTGCGTGTTTCTGCCCCACACGCATCAAGATTTCCTTCTTGATAAGATGCATGGAAAAGAGAAGATTAAAAGGGTGACTGTTACTATAACCTTTGTGCCTCAAAGCCAATATTTGGTGTGGACTTCTTATGTAGGAACATCCAAGAGTGGATATAGAGGAGAAAAACACATGGTGGGAAGAGTCAAGCATGAACTGCATAGATTAAATCATGACAAAGATCAGGACTTGGCCTTTATATCAGCAACATTGCTGTTGCATGGACACTGGCAGTCACAGTGGTATCTGGCAGCAAGAGAGGCAGGAGTCAAATGTCTTCTCGAGCCCAGTATTTCTAAGACACAGCCACTCTATTGAGTTTGGAGGCAACTTCTAACATTTCTTTAGTAACACATAGGCCTGCTTCTTGCACTGTCTCAGAGATTTTGTAAACTACTTAATACAAAAAAAAAAAAAGAAAAAAGAAAAGATCTTTGGCTTAAACTAAATAGAGTGAAATCTGTATTATGCAACTCAAGAACCCTGGCTAATATACTTACTCTCCCTCATTCCCACTCTTCAAAGGCAATCCCTCATGTATTTCATCTGTTTCTTGTTCCCTCCCAGCAATATTTTGTGGAAAAACTCATACTGTTGAAGAAATGGATTTAGTTCTCTTATGCTCTATCTCAGCACACATAGATGCAGCCGACCCCATCCTCTCATATACCCATATCAGATTTTTTGGTTAAATTAAGTCTGAATAATTACCATATATAATTAATCACAGCTGAGTTATGTAGTTTACTATGATTACACTGCCTTTCATGAAAAAAGTTTTATTTATCCTATAGTTAACACTTGTCTCATTATTTCATTTGCTTAGTTTTATATACCTCAAATTCATTTCCAGTACTATAAATCTCTTCTAAATACATAAAACATATTAGTTACTAACTCAGATTTCTCTTTTCAGAAACATTCTTCCTGGAGCCTTCCATATGCTTACTTGAATCTGGACTAGTTAATCTTTAGGCTGTGGCACAGCCTGCATCCTGAGGCTTCCTTTTTCCTCTCTACTATGTTATATCCCCTGGTTCCTCCAGCTCAGCCTTCTTTCCTGGTTTATTCCTTTGTGTTAGTAGAGCCTGTCCACCAGGAACAAACTTGGGCACTTCATTACAGCTCAAAAAATCTACAGGAGGACCAGAGAATAGGGTTTAAAGACTATGCATCTGGAAACAATATACAAATTAACCAACAACCCATATAATAAGGTATTTCAGTGCCTCTCCTCTGGTCAAAGGCATCAAAAGACCCTGACATTACCAACCAGAACCAATGCCACTGCTGCCTCTGAAAGCTATCTCTTCCACCCTCCTCCAGGAATAGATCCTGTGCAAACTCTACTCCTTACATTTCTTCATATGAAGGTCTTCCATGGAAGTGTCTGATTGAGAAAGCCTAGGTCATTGCTGCAATATATGCTGGATATGTTTAATTCTGACTTCAACTCTGGCAAAGCAGGGGGCATGTGAGAATTTCACAAACATAGAAAGGGAATTCTCAAGTTATTGGCTGGTCAAATATAACTGTCTACATGAATTTGCTGTCTGAAAATGCCTGTGTTCTACCCTTATGCTTTTCTTTCAGGATTCTGAAGACTCTGTTCCATTAAATTCTAGCTGCTAGAAACCCAAACCAATCTGTTTTCTAATCCATTTTGTACAACCTGTTTTTACTCTCTTGACCCCTTAAGAATATTCCTTTGAGCCTTGTTTTCTGAGATTTCATTAAGATATGATTGGTAAGTCATTTTTTGTCAACTATTATGCTAGACCTTCAGATAGAGAAACTCATATTCTTCATTACTGTGAAATTCATTACTATTCATTTAATATATTCCTTCCCACTATATTTTCAGTCTCTGTGGAATACAATTAGCAAAATATTAAATCACTTGGACAGATCCTCTCATTTTCTTATCTTTGTTCTCCTCTTTTCCATCTTTTTATTATATTTTATATTCCAAACTTTCTAGCAATTATTTTTCACTTCCACAAATTTTTGTTTTCTGAATATTCCTTTTATTATATAGAGTTCTGATATTCTTTATGGCTGCAGATTTTTTCTTCTGTCTCTAGAAGTATTAATTATAGGGATTTTTAAAGCTTCATTTGCTCTTTACCTGGTGTCTGTGTCCTCTGAATTCATCCTTCCAGGATGTTTTGTTTCTGCCTTTCATTGTTAAATGTCTTCCTTATGTCTAGTAATTCTTAGCTAACGTTTAAGAGCCCAGCACTAAGGAGTTGCATTTGCTATGAGTGACAGGTAGACTTCTCTGAGAGTGCTCCTCATGGACCTAGTTATTTCCTTTGGGGATGGGGGCAACTGTCAGTATCTGAAGGTAAGAGTATAATGAAAAAACTCAAAATTTATATGGCTCCCTGACTTAAAATAAGGGCCCAGGAGTCTACGGTGTCTTAATTTTTTGTTTTTTGAGAAACTTTAAAAATAAAAGAAAATAGTATAATAAAAACCTGCTCCAACCAGCCAGAATAATCATCTTAATATTTTGTCATATTTGCTCCAAGTGTTTTTTTAAAACAGCTTTATTGAGATATAATTTACATAACAAAGATTTCACCCATTTTATGTGTACAATTCAATGAATTTTGGTATATTTACAGCTGTGTAACCATCATAACCTAATTTTGGAACATTTCCATCACTCCAAACAGAAGCCTCAGGCCCACGTGCAGTCACAGCCCATTTCCACGCTCAGCTCCAAGCAACCACTAATCTCTGTCCTTACAGACTAGCCTGTTCTGGATGTTTCATATATATGTAATCACATGTGTGGTCTTTTTTTCACTCAGCATGTTTTTGAGATTCATCCACCTTGTAGCATGTATCAGTATTTTGCTTTTTTTTTTTAATGGTTGCATAATATCCCATTGTTATGACTACACCACCTTTTATTTATCCATTCAACAGCTGATAACATTTGATTTGGTTTCATCTGTGGGCTGTTATGAATAATTGTTATGAACTTTCCTGTACAAATCCATGTGGGGTCACATGATTTTATTTTCCTTAGGTAGATACCTAGGAGTGAATTACTTGGTCATATGGTAACTCTATATTTAACATTTTGAGAAACTACTAGTTTTTCCAAAGTGCCTGTGGCATTTTAAATTTCCACTCACAATAAATGGGGGTTCCCATTTTTGCACATCCTCACCAGTTGTCAGTGTTTTTCTTTTTTTTAAATAGCCCTTCCAGTTGGTCTGAAGTAGGATCTTGTGGTTTTTGTTTTTATTTAATTTATTGTGTTTACATAGATTCTAGAATCTTATGGTTTTTAATGACTACTAAGGTTGAGCATTTTTTTCCCCATGCTTATTGGCCATTCATACATCATTTTTGAAGAAATTTCTATTGAAATCCTTTGCTTATTTTTTGTCTTATTGAGTTCCAAGAAGTCACTATTTGTCCTAATATTAAGTCCCTTGTTGAATATATGATTTTCAAATATTTTCTCCCAGTCTATGGGTTGCCTTCTCACTTTCTTATGCCTTTTTTTTTTAGTTTAGTTTTTTTTATTTTTATTTTTTCCAAGGACAGAGAGAGAGAGTCAACAGAGAGAGAGAGAGTCAGAGAGAGGGATAGATAGGTACAGACAGGAATGGAGAGAGGTGAGAAGCATCAATCATTAGTTTCTCGTTGCCCTTGCAACATCATAGTTGTTCATTGATTGCTTTCTCACATGTGCCTTGACTGCGGGCCTTCAGCAGACCGAGCAACCCCTTGCTGGAGCCAGCTACCTTGGGTCCAAGCTGGTGAGCTTTTGCTCAAGCCAGATGGGCCTGCACTCAAGCTGGGGACCTCGGGGTCTCGAACCCGGGTCTTCCGCATCCCAGTCCGACGCTCTGTCCACTGCGCCACCATCTGGTCAGGCTCTTATGCCTTTTGAAGTGCTCAAGTTTTAAAATTTGATCAGATCCAATTTGTCCATTTTCTTTATCACCTGTGCTTTTGTTGTTGTACCTAAGAAATTGCCTAGTTTGAAATCATGGAAGTATATTCCTATGTTTCCTCCTAGGACTTTTGATTTCAGCTCACATTTTATGTCTGTGATCAATTTTGACTTAATTTGAGTCTGGTAGGAGGTAGGGATCCAAATTTATTCTTTTGTATGTGTGTATCCACTGTCCCAGATTTGTTAAGCAGACCATTCTTTCACTATTGCACTGTTTTAAAACCTTTGTTGAAATCAATTGACCATAAATGTTCAGAATAAGGGTTCATCCTGAACTTGCAATTCTATACCATTGAATTATATAGCTTTTCTTATACTAACATTTAATTATTATAGCTTTGTAGTTTTGTTTTGTTTTTACAGAGACAGAGTCAGAGAGAGGGATAGACAGGGACAGACAGACAGAAACGAAGAGAGATGAGAAGCATCAATCATCAGTTTTTCGTTGCAACACCTTAGTTGTTTATTGATTGCTTTCTCATATGTGCCTTGACCACGGGCCTTCAGCAGACTGAGTAACCCCTTGCTCGAGCCAGCGACCTTGGGTCCAACCTGGTGAGCTTTTCTGCTCAAGCCAGATGAGCCCGCGCTCAAGCTGGCGACCTTGGGGTCTCGAACCTGGGTCCGCCGCATCCCAGTTTGATGCTCTATCCACTGCGCCACCACCTGGTCAGGCAGTAGTTAAGTTTTGAAATGGAAAAGTGTGAGTCCTCCAAATTTTTTTTGTTGTTTTTCAAGATTGTTTGGCTACTCTGGGTTCTTTGTTTTATATATCAATTTTAGGATCAACTTTTAATTTCTGGGGATGAGGAGAAGCCAGCAAGAATTATGATTGCACTGAATTAATCCATTTTGGGAATATTTTCATCTTCACAATATTAAATCTCCTGATTTATGAATATGTACTTTCCATTTACAGTATTTAGCTCTTCTTTAATAATGTTTTGTAGTTTCCAGTGTAGAAATCTTGCATTTCTTTTGTTAAATTTATTCCTAAGTATTTTATTCTTTTTGATGCTTTAATGGATTGTTTTCTTAATCTCATTTTTACATATTTACTTTTAAATTGATTTTAGAAAGGAAGGGAGGGAGAGAGAAAGAAAGAGACAGGAATATCTGTTCCTGTCTGTGCCCTGACGGGGGATCAAACCAGCAACCTCTGTGCTTTGGGATGATGCTGTAAGCAACCGAGCTCTGCAGCTAGGGCAATTTCATTTTTAGATTCTTCATTGTTAGTGTATACAAACTAATTGGTTTTTGTATACTGATCTTGTATCTTGCAATTCGTTGAACTTATTTATTAGTTCTAGTATTTTGTAGTTTCTTAAGATTTTCTCTACATAAAGTCATGTAATCTGTCTATATAATATTATTTCTTCTTTTTCAATTTGGATGCCTTTTATTTCTTCTTCTTGTTTAACTTCCCTGAGTAGAATCTCCCCTGAAATGTTGAATATAAGTAATGATAACAGATATGTGAAGGTCTTGTCCCTGCTTCAAGTAATTTTAGAAGGAAGAAATAAGCATTTCAGATGAAGTAGAAGTCCTTTTCAGATCCAATCCCCTAATCCTAATATATCCTTCTCCTTCTTAGCTCCATAAGCAACAACTATTATGAATTTGGTGCATTTTCTGTGGATATCTTTTCATTTTTGTGTGGTGTGTTCTCTAATAACAGAGTATTGTTTCATATATTAGCAATTTTGTATTTTACAGAAATTTTATGCCCAATATGCTAAAATCATTGTAATTTTTTAATTCAACAGTAAATATCAGGATATATTTACATGTACATATACATACATACATACAATCTGCCATAAGAATATATTCTATTAATGCATTTCTCTATTGGTAGGTATTTAAAATACTTTCAGTGTTTTTATTATAAACAATACTGCATTAAAAAAACCTCACGTCATAATTATATGTAAAAAACTTAGATTTACAGGTGATATATTATAGAATTGTACATCTGAAAGCTAGATTTTATTAGTCAATGTCACCCCAATAAATTCAATTAAAATTACACAATAAATAAGGATATTTTAAAGTGTTATATTTTTTAAAGATTTTACTTATTGATTTCGCAAAGGGGGGGATGGGGAGTGAGAATTATCAATTCATAGTTGCTTCACTTTAGTTGTTCATTGCTTTGCTTGTTGTATGTCCCTTGAGTGGGAAAGCTCAGGGTTTGGAACCAGTGACCTCAGCGTTCCAGGTTGACATTCTAGCCACTGTGCCACCACAGGTATTTTTAGATGATACAGAAACATGCTGTAATTTATGAGGCAATGTCAAGTTGCTTTATTTATTCTTTTTAATTTTTAAAGATTTTATTTACTCACTTTGGAGAGGAAAGAGAGAGAGAGAGAGGCAGGGAGAGAGGGAGATAAGGTGGGGAGGAGAAGGAAGCATCAATTCCCATATGTGCCTTGACAAGACAAGCCCAGGGTTTCCAGTTTGACGCTTTTTCCACTGAGTCACCACAGGTCAGGCTCAAGTTGCTTTAATATACTAAACAGAGGAGGAAAGTTTTCTCCACACCCCCAGATACATTTGATAATGTCAAATTTTTAGTTATTTGCAATTTGATGGGCAGAAAAATTTATCTCCTGTAGGATTATTAGTAGTATTGTGTGCCCTGTTTTCTGGTCAGGTGACATGTTTTTTATTGATTTATTGAACTTTTGGGTTTCAGTTTTGTGAATTACCAATTATATCCTTTGCTCCTTTTATTTTTTTAGTTGGGTTGTTTTTCTTTATATACTGATTGATAAAATTTCTTTAATGTTTGGGATACTAATTTTATGTCTACTGTATTATAAATATCTTAACCCAGCCCACCGTCTGCATTTAAATTTATGATATTTTTAAGATATTTTGAAATTTTTAATGCAATCAATCTTATTAATTTTTCCCATTATGATTTGTTCCCTTATACCCTGTTTAAAGAATCCACTTTTCCTTGAAATAACAAATATTTTTTTTCTTTGTTTTAATTTCTTTGATTTTCATCCTTGTTTCACCCATTTAAAGCACTGTGTCATTGTTGTTGAGCTAAGGACTTAATTGTCTTCCACCATTTTCCTCACTGAGTTGGAATCCTCCAAGTCTCAGTATAAGTATAGACCTCTTTCTAAACTCTTCATTCAAGTCCATTGATCTATTTGTCTATTTCTGTGCTGAAACTGTACTGTTTTAATTACTATAGCTTTAAACTTAGTATTGATAATTGGTAAGACAAGTTCCTATTGTACTTAATTCACCTTTTTTAGAGTTAATTTGGCTAGAAGTAGAGTTAAACTTCAGTATTCATATTAGAATATATTTGTCAAGTTCTATAAGAATCATATTGATTTAAATTAAAATTGCATGAAGTAAAAGAAAAATTTGGGGTGAACACAGCTCCCATATTGAGCATTCCTACCCACTAACTGGTCTTCCATTTATTTGAATCTTGTATGTATTTCATAAAGTTTCAGAATATTATCCATACAGATAATGTATTTGTTTCCTTAGATATAGTCTTAGGAACTTTATAATTTTTTGAGTGCTATGTGAATAGACATATTTTTCTATTAATTTTTAGTATTTATTAATCTTTTATATCTTTTCAATTCTTAAATCCCTTGTTTCCTATTAGTTCTACCAGCTTGCCCAATGATTCTACAGTTTTCCATGTAGGTAATCATAATTTTGGGAAAATTATTTTAAAATTATATCTCTTCTTTTCTAGCATAGATCTTATTCTTTTTTATTTTGGAGCTCGGCAGAGATGAAAGTCTTATCTAATTATATATAATCTCCACTAAAATGTTAAATGTTTAGTGAGTTAGTAGAAATTCTATACTTATTTCATATTTTAGTAAGAGTTGTTCTAAACTTTTTTTAAGTTACACCCTATCATTGATCACCTAAAATCTGAGGTACTTTGAGAATGACAGGAACTCAAAGTAGACAGGCACACATCAAGACCTACTAAGTGATCATCAGCTGAAAAACAATACAGAGTATTTGAGCAGTGCAAAAAATAATATTGACCTAATGGGCACATATAGAATTTTGTAATCCCAAACTGCAGAATATAATTTTTTCCAAGTACTATGAAAATGTTACAAAATTGGCCATAAAACTGTGGCCATAAAACAAGTTTTAACAAATGTCAAAGGGCTGAAAGTAGGCAGAACATGTTCTCTGACCACCAAACAATAAAAGAAAATTTAATATTAAAAATATAATTAGAAAATCCCCAATTTCATAAAATAACACACTTCTAAATAAACCTTTAATCAGAAAAAAAATGAAAATTAACAAACACTTAAACCAGTGGTTCTTAACCTGGGTTCTATCGAACCCTAGGGGTTCGATGAGTCAGTCTCAGGGGTTCGGAGAAGCCTCTGCCACGGAGGCCAGAAGAAAGTAATACTGTAATTTGTTGTGAGTTAATGCACTTTGTTGGTTTTGTTCTTTGAGCAAGGTGATGTTCATGCATGGCTCATTTTGTGCACCAGTAAAAAAACATATACCTATGTCTTGAATTTGGAAAAAAAATCATACTTTATTTATCACTAAAGAAGGGTTCCGTGAATGCGCATATGAAACTGGTGGGTTCGGTACCTCAAAAATGGTTAAGAACCACTGACTTAAACTAAATGAGAATAAATATTCTACATTTTAAACCTTGTAAGATACTGGTAAATGATGAGATTTATAGGTTTAAATAGCTAAGAAAAGAAAGCCTGAAAAATTAAATGAGCTCAGCACCTATCTCAGGAAGTTAGGGGAAAAAAATACAGCAAAGAAAGTAGAAGAGAAAAAACAATAAAAATTAGACCAGAAATAGAAGAAATAGAAAAGCAATAGAAAATAGAAAGGATGAATAAAAGCACAAGATGATGATTTGAAAGTCTAATAAAATTGATAAAACTCTGGTGCAAAGGGAAAGACCAAAGTTAAAAGGCACAGATAACCAATGTCAGCAAAGATAGAATTCACCAAGATATTTTAAAATTTAGATGAAATAAATTCTCAGGACAGCAACTACAAAACTGGTATAAGAACAAATAAAATGTGAATATATATATATATATATATCCATCATGGAAACTGAAGTAGTTAAAATTCTTTTCGCAAAGAAAACTCTTAAGCCCAAATGGCTATACCAGCAAATTTAATTCCAATCTTAGACAAATATTTCCAGAGAACAGAAAAATAAAGAACATTTTCCACATATTTCATGATACAAACCTTATGATACAAGTCTTCAGAAAGCATACTATGAGAAAGGAAACTAATAGGTCAATCTCATTTATGAACATATAAAGTCCTAAACAGACTCTAAGTAAACTGATTTTTCCAATATATTTGTCATGATCGAGATGGGTTTATTCCAGGGATTAAAGGTTAGGTGATAATTTAACAAATAAATTAATATCATAACATGCTAAGAGGTTAAAAGAGAATCTCATTAGATGCAGAAGTGTTTGATAAAATTCATCATCCACTTAGCATACTTAAGATTGTAGGATATTTTTAATTGAATAAATGCATCTATCCAAAACTTTTAGTAAACATCATACTTAAATAGTGAAAAGTTAAAAGCTTTCCCTTTCAGATCAGGAAAAAGACAAGGATGCCTGTGATCACCTCTTTTATTCAACATGGTCCTGGATGTTCTATCCAACATACAAAGGCAAGGCAAAAAAGGGAGTAGAAAGAAGAATATCGGAAAGGAAGAAACAAAGTTGTCATTATTCATAGCTATGATTGTATATGTGAAAATTTCAGAAGATCTATGAATAAACTATTCTAACTAATAAGAGAATTTAGCAAGGTCTCTGAATTTAAAATAGTAATATATAAAAAACAATTATATTTATATGTACCAGCAACAATCAATATTTTAAAAATATGCCATTTATAATAGCACAAAAAATTAAATAGCACCTAAGATTAATGGTGACAAAAATTTGCAAGACTTCTGTGAAGACAATAATATAAATTTACTGAGGCAATTAAGAAAGACCTAAATAAATGAAAATATATAAACTATTAATATATTTGATTCAATATTGTGTCAATTTTTCTTGAATTGATCTATAGATCCAACATTATCCCAATAAAAATCTCAAAAGTATTTCTGTAACACATCACACTTTAAATTTCATATTGAAGTGCAAAGGGCCAATAGCAAAGCATTCATAAAAGAGAGACAAGGTAAGACTTGCTTTATCAGATTTCAAGACACCCCTCTATCACACTATGAACAAAAATGAATTCATAGTGGAACTGTGAAAGGCATAACTATGTATAAAACCTTCAGAAGATAGTATCTGAGAGTATCAACATAACCTCAAAGTAAGGAAAAATTTACAATAAATTCAATACAAATTTTTTTAAAAATAAATTTCTTAAGAAAGGAAAACTTTTATTTTTTTTAGTGAGAGAAAGAGAGACAGGGACAGACAGGAAGAGAGTGAGATGAGAAGCATCAATTCATAGTTGAGGCACCTTAATTGTTCAGATTGCTTTCTCATACGTGCCTTGACCAGGAGGCTCCAGCCAAGCCAGGGACCCCTTGCTCAAGCCAGTGACCTTGGGCTCAAGCCAGAAACCTTTGGGCTCAAACCAGCAACCATGAGGTCATGTCTATGATCCCATGCTCAAGCCAGTGACCCTGCACTCAACCTGGTGAGCCTATGCTCAAACCAGATGAGCCCAAACTCAAGCCAGCGACCTTGGGATTTTGAACCTGGGTCCTCAGCATCCTAAGCCAATGCTCTATCCATTGTGCCACGGCCTGATCAGGTGAAAGGAAACTTTTTCTTTTTTAAAAAATTTATTTTAGTAAAAAAAAAAATTATTTTAGTGAGAGGAGGGGAGGCAGAGAGACAGACTCCTGCATGTGTCCTGATTAGCATCCACCCAGCAAGCCTATTAGGGGCTGATGCTCTGCTCTGCTCCTCCAGGGCTGTTGTTCGGTTGGTCAGCAACTGAGCCATTTTTTTTAGCATCTGAGGCAGAGACCATGGAGCCATCCTCAGAGCCTGAGGCCAACTCGCTGGAACCAATCAAGCCATGGCTGTGGGAGAGGGAGAGGGAGAGAAAGAGAGAGAGAGAGAAAGAGAAAGAGAGAGAGAGAGAGAGAGAGAGAGGAGGGCTGGGGGTGGAGAAGCAAATGGTCACTTCTCCTGTGTGTCCTGACTAGGAATCAAACCCAGGATATCTATAGGCTGGGCTGACGCTTTACCAGAACCAACAGACCAGGGCCAGAAAAAGTTTCTTAATCAAGAAATAACATTAAGCAAAAAGGACAATACTGACAAATTAAACTATTCTTATATTAAAGATCTTAATATATGAAAATATACCAAAAAGAAAAGCCAAGAAGTAGAAAACATATGTGTGTAGCACAAATAAAACAGAGAACTGGTGCCAAAGTATTAAGAACTTATAGAAACCAATAAGAAAAAGACAATTCAATAGAAAGACATCTCACAAAAGGAGAAATCCAAATGGACAAGAAACATATGAAAGGTGATAACCAAATAAATGCAAATTAAGATCTTAATGAGATATCACTATAAACCTATCAGATAAGCTATAATTGAAAAGTTGGACAATATCAAGTGTGATGAGAATAGGAAACCAGGAGAACTCATATATATATATATATATATATACACACACACACACACACACACACACACACACACACGAAATGTACACATTGTACCTCTGCACATTTATAAGAATGCTCAGTGGCATTATCTGTAATACCCCCATACTAGAAACATAATTATTAAAATACCTTACACTATGTATTTTTACACAGTGAAATTCTACATAGTATACCACAACTACACATAAATAAAGTAGGACAAAATGCAAAATACAAAAAGTACATATATAATATGATTCATTTAAAAAATTTATATAAAGTTCAAAGTTTGGCAAGACTATAAACATTATCATTTAGAAATGATTACATAGGCATTTATTGAAATTTATTTGATGGCTTTATATTTTTATTATATTTATAAATGTTCAATGTTTATTGAAAAGAATATGCATCTCTTATTTTGGCTGAGTAATTTTCTATACATATATAACTACAATATATAAATGCAAATATAAATGTAGTAAGTATAGTATGTATGCACACAATTCATCAATGTTGTTACTGTCAATCTGAGAGAAGTTTGTGTTAAAAATTCACACTGTAATTGCAGATTTGTGTTTTTCCTTTTAATCATTTTTGCTTCATATTTTTCCAGACTGTGTGGTTACACAGTTCATACATGTTCATGATTGTAATATTTTCCTAGTGGATTTTTCCTTGTGATGCAATGAGATACCCCTATTAATGTCCTTGTTAATGCTATTTATTTAAAGAATACTTTCGAGAATATTACTACATAAATTTTTTTTTGTTATTTAGAATTTGCCTGGAATATCTTTTTCTAACCCTTTATTTTCTATATTTTAGTTCTTCAGTTTTAACTGTTTGTTTCCAATTGTCTTAGATAATGGACTGGCCAGCTAGTGAGGTAGCCATATGCTTAGATTAGGTAAAAGGTGGTTAAATTATACTATTAGCCAGTAATCTAGTCTGGAACATCACTAAATTTCATTTTGAGGCTATCTCCAGGAAATCAACTCTCTGGGCCCCAAAATGTCTTCATTTACAATCAGGATTTTGTTAGTAGAAAATAACTTACTTTTTTCACTTATCAAGACAGATTATAGCACAATCTTTTTATATTAGAAAATTGGTCATTTTCAGATTAAAAATTTAAAACTGATACCATTATTTCTATTTGTTTAAATTAAAATGTGATCTATGACTTGTGTCCTTGGGTTTTTCCTCCATTTCTTAGTAAAAGTCTCAAAGAAACACTGCCAAGCAAAATTTTCGCATTTTGTGGGCTGATAACTTTGTAAATGAGGGAATATACTAGGATTGGGGAAAGTGATTTAACTGGAAGAGGGAGGTTGGGTTAACCTGAGGTGTGAGTGGATGTGGGGAGGGACTGAATGAATGAGAAACTTCATTTAGAGATTTTTTCCTAAATAGAAACCATCTTTCTGGGTCTTGGTATATCTTTATTTCAAATCTACATTTCAGACTAGCAAAGCATAAATTACTTTTTTCTCCTTTAAAACATAGCAAGATTAAGACAATACTTTTTAGATCAAAATGTGACTTTTTTTCCTGTTAAAATTCATTCACCCATTCATTCGTTCATTCATTCACCCATTCATTTGTTCATTCATTCAGTTTTTCACGCACTTGGAAAACACCTGTGGATGCCAGGCATTGTTTTAGGTGCGTGGCCTACATCGCTGGGCAATACAAAGATCCCTGCCCTTGCAGAATTTATATTCTGCATAAGCTAGGTGGAGAAAAAAGGAAACATAACTAAATTATGTAAGAGCAAGGAAAATAATATGTGCTATGCAAAAAAGAAGAGTAGAGAAGAATAGGGTGATAAGGGGTGCAGTATATTACAGGACAAAGCAGGAGGACTACAACTTTAAATAGGGCTGTCATGGCTGGCTGACCTCATTTGAACAAAGACTTGAAGAGGATTTTTGGCCAAGGAAATAGCTAATACAAGGGCCCTGAGGCAGGAGCTATGCTCAAGCAACACCAGGGAGGCCTGTAGCCTAAAAAGAGGAAAAATAAACAATTAGCAAAGTATAAGGGGACTAGTAGGCAAAATTAAGGGCCCAAAAAGATTTCTGTGGTAATTGGTTTAAAATGAGAATTCTTCAGAGGTTATATATGATTTTTTTTGCCAGCAAAGGTAACTGATAGAGTGGCTTTTAAATATTTAGTAAACGTACTTTTCATTTCTTTTTCTAATACTTTCAAAGGCTATATCGTTTCATTTTTTTATTAGTACTTTAAAATCACTTAAGTAATAAAGTGTTTGGTTTCTTTTTCTTATTAATACTTTCAGACCATTTAAGTCAAAGCTCTTAATTTTGTAGACTGATTATAATGTATGTTGATGTTAATGAAATTACAGGAATGGTTATTTAACTATGGCTGATGATGAAAAGATTGAGGTAGTAGGCCAGCAGTTAAAATAGTCAGTATGATTGGCTCAGGGCTTATAAGGGCAGCTGGAACATAAAAACCAAGGTATTTTCTATAACTGAGTTACCACCTTGACATTGTTACTTCATTCCTCCACTTCATAGTGCATCATCAATCATTCACTCATTCATTAAATACTTACTCAGCACCTATTATGTGCCAGGCACTGTTCTATATGCACAGGATACACCAGTGAACAAGAGAGACAAGGTTCCTGCTTTCCTGGAACTTATGTTCTAATACAGGAAAATAGACAATAATAATAAAAATAATATTAATTATAGTAATAGCTAACATTTATTTAACAAGTACTGTTTTCTGAGACAGTTTTAAGCACTTTACAAGTATTAATTCACTAATCCTTATAACATTATGAAGTACACACTAGAATTATTCCCAATTTATACATGACGAAGCTGAGGGCACAGAAAGGCAAAATAGCTTGCCTAAGGCTACACAGCAAGGAAAGGGCACAACTGGAATTTAGAAACAAGCAAGTCAGGCTATAACTCTTTTACTCTTAGTGACTTTGCTATGCTGCCTTTCAGACAAGAAACAAAGCAATACACAAATAATGAATAAATTCAGATAGGTTTAGTGCTATAAATATGAAACATAATATAAAACAGGGTGATGTGATGCTATATGTGTGTTGGAAGACTTGGGATGCAAATACAGATGCCAGGGACAACCTCACTGAAGTGACATTTGAATTGAGACTTGAAGCATAGTAGTAGTTATTGTGGGGCACAGGCAGCAGGGAAAATCTAGTGTAAAGGAATCTTTCCTTGCTTGTGAAACAGAAATGCCCAGTTGGCTGTGGCTAGAACTTAGTGTGTAAGAGAGTGACTGCTTGGAAGTGAAGTCAGGGAGATAGGCAGGCCAGGCCATATAAAGAAATTTAATTGCAGTGGGTTTTTATGCAGGAGGTAAACACTACTTGCAAAATTAAATGTAGGACAAAAGTGGAAGCAGGAAGACCCATTTGGAAGCAGTTACAATCAAGGTGGAAAATGATAGTGGCTTGGATTACGGAGGGTAGTGATGGTGAAATAAAATTTAGGGTCTGTTTAGAAAGTTTGAATTGGCAAGACTTGTGAAGGAACTGGAAGTGAAGAGGGAATGAAATTTAAGTAGGAGCCTTGAGGTTTTGTTCTGAGTGACTAGTGTCCTTTACTGAGAAGTGTAAGGGGAGGGGAGAAAAATCTTCAGTAAGAAAAATCATTATTTACATCTTGAACTGTATGGAGGGATCTTTCCTACTCCCTTCTCCCCCAAATTTATAAGTTTCAAAGAAAAAGTTCTGGTGGTAAAAGTATTTTAATATTCAATTTTATAATCTCTTTAAATAAGAAACTTGAGAGAGCTGAATCTTCATTTGTTTAACAAATAATTTATTGAGCATCTACTCTACCCAAGGGCTATGTAATAAAATAGCAAGCTAAACTAAGTAAAAAGATCCCTGCTCCCGGAGCGTTTGGGGGGATGGAGGGGACGGGGAGGACCGGACGGTTGATTTTCCGTTCGCTGTCTTATTAAAACTTCACCTATGCACGAGTAGCCATCTTACAGTAACTGCATCTCGTGCTCCTGGCGGTTGGGCCCATCTTTCTCAACGCTCCACGTCAATTCATAAATGAATGAATCTTAACAGTGACATCTCCCCTCCCGCTAGAACTTGTTTGGTTTTTTTTTTTAATAAAAATTTTAATAAACAATACGAATACAACCTTTGCTTTGAAGACTAATATTTTTGCAGGAATGGTACCTTTATAAAGATCGTGGTTGCCCCCGTACATATTTGTTCTTTCTTCATATCCAATTAAATGAAAATACTAGTTTTTCCGTAGCCCAACTCTCTAGGCTGGCTGGGTCTAGGTCAGGAGAAAAGAAGCAGGAGCCGTTGGATTTAAACAGTTTGGTGTAATCCTTTTCTACGCTCTCTCTCGCTAGCCGGGGACGTGGTGTCGGCTACCCGGGGCTTTCCGTCCACGCAGTACCGGAATGAAGGAGTCTGGGAGGGGGTCGGGAAGGAAAAGACGGAAGAGACATTAAGTAATTGGTTCTTGAAGGTATAAAATGATGTTTAGAATCAGCTCTAAGGCACTGATTTCAAACGCCCGCCCCCTGGGCCGTTTCGGCCCCGCCCCTCACTGTCGTCACACCGACTTCCACCTCGGTTCCTGCGGATTGGTCGCTGCCTCCGCCTCTGAGGTGCGGCCTGAGTGTCCGGGGTTTGCTTCCGGTTCTTGGGTTTTGGCCCCCCGGGTGCAGAGGATTCTGGGAGTCAAGGGTCGATATGGTGTCAGTGTGATCTCCGCAGGCTGCTGAGTTGGACCTCGGCCGACGTGAGTGGCGAGGGGATAGCAGTTTGTCTTTCCCATCCGAATGGGGCGGGAAGAGGCGGTTGGGCTCCCAGTGGCGGGCGGAGAGCCGCGCGCGTGTGGAGCGGGCCCCAGCGCGGCGGGCGGGTAGCGGAGCCCGGCGCCGCGGGTGCGTCTCGAGTCCCTGGCGCCGCGGCGAGCGCAGCGCGAAGGCAGCATTGCAGATAGTGTTAAACAGGGTCCGGGCCTCCCCGCCCCTGTCGAGTCTGCAAGGCCAAGGGTCAGTGAGTTCCTGGTGACGTCGCGAAGGCGAACTCTCGGGAGACGGTAATAATTACCCAGGGGCGTGTGGAGGCGGCGGCACCCCCCACCCCCCAGCCGCAGGAAACCCTGGTTCGTCCCTTGGATACATCCCTTTCCCTTTTTTTGAAAATCTGGAGACGTATGCCAGTTTCCCTAACATCCTCCGCATACTACACTTGCTTTCTGGTGTTTACGGGGTTTTAGGAGTCAATTCTGCTATGAGATGTTATTTTTGGCTTGTACATAATCAAACGTAACGTAAGTAAGGGGTCCCTGGTTCCCTGATTCTATCAGCATCCTTTGAGGACGAGGTTCCTGTCTTTTGAGCATTGCTTAAATTATAACCTGCAACATATCTGATGTATACTATGTTGGCTGCTGTAAGAGACAGTAGGATCAGCAAAAGGTTGCAGAAGTTTGCACAAGTAACACCTTTTATACAGGCCATTCAGTAATTGTGATTAAAATATATGTTTTTGTGATTTTTTTAAATACTCTTTTTGTAGTTACTACCCCATTTGCTGTTGTGTGAGGTTTTGATAAAATGTGAACCTTGGGAGTCTGGGGAAGTAAGGTGGAGCTGAGAATTTTTGAAACTTGGTTGTGGCAGCATTGTATTTTACTAGGGCTTTGCCTTGTCCTATCTCATAATACTGTAATTCTATGACTCTATGAGGAATATCCCCGTTCCACAGATTACGAAGACTTAAGCTAGGCTAGGTGACTTGCCCAAGGCCACAGAGCCAGTAGGAAAACAGGAACACAAACTCCAATCTTCGTGACAGAATTTTTGTACTAGATAGATGTTACCTAAGAAGCCATATTCCATGTACACCCTGTGCCTCATTATTTGTCTTCTTGAGCACTTTTGTTTGAGGTTATTTAATTAAGTTTGGAGGTATGGAAATTATGCTGTAAGGATGGATATTAATACTTTAAGAACAGAAAATTTGTTGTGGGAAATAACTTGATACTATTTTTCTTCAAAGTATAAAAGATGACAACAGCAGCTCGGCCAACTTTTGAACCTGCAAGAGGTGGCAGAGGAAAAGGAGAAGGTGATTTGAGCCAACTCTCAAAGCAGTATTCAAGTAGAGACCTACCGTCTCACACAAAGATAAAATATAGGTAATGAAGACTTCGTTTTTTCTTGTTCATAAAGCAAAACCAAATCACTTCAGTTACTTATTTTTAGATGGATAGAATGCAGTAAAATAGGTAATACTAAAATTATGCTCTGCCCTGCCTGGAAGCTTGGTTGGTAAGAGCATTGACCCAATATGCCAAGGTTGTGGGTTCAGTCTCCAGTCAGGGCACACACAAGAATCAATCAATGAATGCATAAATAAATAAGTGGAACAATAAGTCAGTATTTCTCTCCTTGCTCCCTCAAATCAATAAATAAAATTTTAAAAAATTATGCTCAAATTGTGAAAATCTACCATGTATTTATTAAGCAAAAATTCCTATTAACTGAGAATATCCATATGTTGACAGAAAAATAATGCATTGCTTCAGAGAGACAATGCACTATCAATACTTATCAATATGAGGATAAAAGTGTTACTGTAACACAAATATGACTCAATTTGACCTACGACTATGAAGACATTTTCGTTTTTCTGCACAACCTTATAGGAATCTCTGAGATTCATTTGGGAGTTCATGAAATATTGGCAACATCACTAAGATGCCTGTTAACCCTCAAGTTAGGCTAATAGTCTTGTCCAGTGTCTTCTGTTGTGCTTAAGAGACAGGAGATTTTTGTGAATTATCTTCCATTGCTACAGCCAGGTTTTGTGTTTTTTTGTTGTTGTTTTTGCTTAATATTTTATTGATTTTTTTTAGAAGAAAAAGAGAGAGAGAGAGAGAAAGGTCAGGGGGAAAGGGAAACATCAACTGATAGTTGCTTCTCGTATGTGCCTTGACCAGGCAAGCCCAGAGCTTTGAACCAGCAACCTCAGTGTTCCACGTCAATGCTTAATCCACTGCGCCACCACAGGCAGGCCATGTGTGTGTGGGTATGTGTTTTTAAGAAATATTTTTGCCCTGGTTTGTTTATACTATAGGCAGACCACTCAGGATGCCCCTGAAGAGGTTCGGAACCGTGACTTCAGAAGGGAGCTGGAGGAGAGGGAGAGAGCTGCTGCAAGAGAGAAAAACCGAGATCGTCCCACTCGAGGTACCAGCACTGCCCAGCCATTTACTGTCTCAGAAGTGTTGACAGTTGTTTTTTTTCTTCACTTGGTAATTGGAACAGATTACTATATTTGTTTTTACTTATTTATTTTAGTGAGAGAGATAGACAGGAAAGGAGAAAGGTGAGATGCAGCACTTAGTTGTTCATTGATTGCTTTCTCATATATGCCTTGACTGGGCAGCTCCAGCCTAGCCAGTGACCCCTTATTTAGGCCAGCGACCTCAGTGTCCCAGGTTGACTCTCTATTTACTGCGCCACTGCCTAGTAAGGCTATTTGTTTTTAAATATTGACCTGAGCTGCAACACTTTGCTAAATAATATGATAGGATTAGATTAGACTAGACTAGGTTAGATTAGATTAGAGATGATAATGTTGATTCCAGTTTCATCTTTTTGTGGCTGTATATTAGAAGGAACAAGATGACCTGGGGCTATTGTTTCAGTTGAGGCCAAAGAGTTTTCGATTGTAAGAGCTAGACCTTTGTGAAGCCCCATAGTTTCTGAGTAGGAAGTCCTCCTATTCTTGTCCCTGGCTATTTGAAGGCATCTAGGGGAATGGGGCATATATTTCCAGTTTATGTGAACTATTCTCTAAATTTCCTGAGAGGCTACAATTCCCATATTAAAATCGATACTTTCATTAATTTACTCAGCAAATATTTATTACCCAGGGTTTACTTATTTGCCAGGCATTGTGGTTTTGATCTCTGTTGTCATGATAATTATACTTTAAGTTCTTTGTGCCCACAGGTTCCTCAAGTGTTAAAAGAAATGCAATATTTGTTTCAGTAAGCTAAGTGATGTTGTTTTTCCCCAGAACATACAACCTCCTCGTCAGTGTCCAAGAAACCTCGGTTAGACCAGATTCCTGCCGCCAACCTTGACGCCGATGACCCTCTAACTGATGTATGTTTTGTTTTCTCCTTTCATCTCCGTAGTAATTTATAGCATGTTTATTTGTAGCATTTTTTATTCTTTTGGCTTTAAGAAGTGCACTATATTTGTCTTTACTTAACTGTTACCCAAATGATAAGCTTTATAGTTTTTTATTTTAACTTTATAGTTGATTTTAAAACAAAAAGTACTGTTGTTTAGTTAATCAGATTTCAAGAATAAGTTTGATCTCTAGAGAACTATATGAGGAAGTGATCTAAGGAGAATATGCTTACCTAAAAAAATAATTCTCTATATTAAACCACAGAGGTTGGACTGCCATGTTATAGACCTCCAGAAGGCACTCTTCAGACTGGGTTCTCGACCAGTAACAGCCCCTGGATTGAGCCCAGCGGCCTTTTGATATTAGATACCAGTGATGCCCCTCCAGATGTACACTGCACTTAATGGCTTCCTCTGCTTAGGGAGGGAAGTGATCTAAGTCAAGGTTTGTGAGGATTAATGCTTTAGTTAATATTAAAATTTAATGAGATCCACAGCCTGTAATGATTTTGTGGTTTTCCACATACAGTGAAAAAATCTGAATGACCTTTTATGAGTATCATTTAATTAAGCACCTATATCAGTAATTAATTCTAGAGTGTCCAGATTGATTGAAATAATTCAGTATTTAGAGATAGGGAACTCAGTGAAACTGAATGATTATTCATTTGAAATTGGTTTCTTCTTAGACTTTAGCACCCTTTTTATACTTTTGATTATCCTTCCTAGCTTAATTTGAGCTATGTTGAAACTATTTTCGGTTCTTAGGACGATGCACTATGTACAATTGTACTGTGTAATAGTGTAGAGTGATCCTTGTCTAGTTTTGAAATATTCTCGTATCTAAATTCCCCTTTGGAAATTTGAAAGGTTCTTTGTTATAGTGTTTGTTATAATTTCTGAAACATCAAAGTTGACATTAGTAAGTATTTATGAGTTTTTTGTGGGGTTTTATTTTTTTGGTTGGTTAATTTTAATCATATTTAGGTGCATTTATTTTTCCCACTAGGAAAATTAAATCTCCTAAGATCTAATAAGTGCAGTTTTTATGGGGAAAAAAAATGAGTAATATGGATTTTCTCTCTGATCTGGCTACTACTGTTCTTTTTTAGGAGGAAGATGAAGATGAAGATTTTGAAGAAGAGAGTGATGACGATGATACTGCAGCTCTTCTTGCAGAACTAGAAAAAATTAAAAAAGAAAGAGCTGAAGAGCAGGCCAGGAAGGTGAAATCACAGTGTTAAATATTTACATCTTCTTGCAAAAACTAAAATAGAAGGATTTCTAATTTAAGTAATATACTATAAATTGTTCCTGCCATGTCTAGGTAGTATAGCACTTGTAGATCTATAAATTTGGTATTTTTTGTGTTTAATTCTCTTGGTTATGTTATAAATTCTTTCCAAATAGTTCAGACATGCTTTATAATGTAACATTTATCAAGTTGCTCTTCATCCACTTAGTTTGTTTGTTCAATAGACATTTAGTTAATGTCTATCAAGTGTCAAATAATAAAAGATGATTAAGCTTTAGCCTTGGCCTGCACAGAACTCATGGATATAATGAGGTCATTCTCTGTCTCTCCTCGCCTCCTGCCTCAACCTTCTTTCCAGGCACTTGTTGAAGCGGTCGTTAATAGATTTTCTCTGACCTAATTTCTCTGAGTCTCCACAGTCTCTGAATTTACATAATGGGAGAAAAGGGTTATCTAACACAAAGTTGGTTATAAGGATTAAAAGGACCCCTAGTAAGCCTGACCTGTGGTGGCGCAGTGGATAAAGCGTCGACCTGGGAACACTGAGGTCGCCAGTTCAAAACCCTGCACTGGTCTGGTCAAGGCACATATGGGAGTTGATGCTTCCAGCTCCTCCCCCCTTTCTCTCTTTCTCTATCTCTCTCTCACACTCTGTGTCTCCTCTCTAAAATGAATAAATAAATTTAAAAAATTTAAAAAAACCTCTAAAATAAAAATTAAAAAAAACTTTGAAAAAAAAAAAAAAAAGGACCCCTAATAATAAAAATGAGATGAAACTAGGGAGGCAAGAGCAGGTCAAAAGTATTAGAGGTTGGTAAACCAGTGCTAAAGGAGTTTGGACTCTGTTCTTAAGGATGTGAAAAGCTAGTCTCTACAGGGAATTGGTGAGATTGGATACGTGTTTTAGAAAGATACTGTGGCAGGCATATGGCCGGTACCCTGGAAGGAACTGGCGTAGGAGGCCATTTTAGTAATCGTCACGTGCCTGCAAGAGAGTCACACATAATAGAGGAGTTGGAATTTAAAAGTAAACAAACAGATGCTGATAGAGCTATTGAGGGAGTAGAATTGGTCAGATAAAGGAGCTGATCAGAGGTCCCAGTAAAGATGACCCCCATGCTCTGGGTAGATGTCGGTGCCATATACTAACACAGAAGGATGGGTACAGTTAGGTGGAGAGGAAAGAGATGATGAGTTCTGTTTGGAACATGTTGAATTTAATACATTGTAAGATATTCAAGTTAGAGATATCAGCCTCCACTTTCAATCAGAATAGAGCAGCTTTTTTATGGAGTCTTTGTAAGATTTCATTTGAGCCAAGAATTGTTGCTATTTAAAAAAAGAAGACTTAGAGATAAAGACTGACATCAGTTGATGCTTTAAAACTAGAGAGGTGGAGTTTGTGTGGGTCAGAGGGTCAGGGCAGAACTCAGAAAAGAGGTTGAATTTGAGATAGGCTTTGAAGACTGCTAGAATTCAGACTGGAAAAAAGAGAAGTATTTAAATATTCAGTTCTGATCAAAGTTTGGCATAGGATAGCATAACCTCTATAATAGCCTATCAAGTTTTGTATCTAATTGTAGAAATCCAAAGAATTTAAGAACATTCCTGATACACTTGTATACCAGTAGAGGGCACTTGTTCTATTCTAAATTCTTTTGGTTTATGTAACATCTGAATACATAAGGAGAGAAGCAATTTAAACGCTTTGGTTAACCTTTAGAGAGGATAAACATTTTAGATCTTTAATTTTGTGAGGTTCATCTAATCTCTACAGAAATGTGTTGGTGCTTGTTAGGATTGAATGACAGTTTTTAATTCTTTTGTCTCTATTGCCCTGGCTTTCTTAGTGGTTGATTTTTGAATGACCCAAAATAACATTTCAAACCAGTCTGCCTATGTCAGGGGCTGGGAAACTTTCTGGAAAGGGCCAGATATTAAATATTTATTGTGGGCCACACTGCCCTTGTCACAACTACTCAGCTCTGCTATTGTACCACCAGCAGCCATAGACAGTACATCTATAAGTAAATATGGCTGTGTTCCAAGAAAGTTTGATATGCTGTATACTTGAGCTCTTAGTTTTCTAGCATCTCAGAAATGTCTTAAATAGCAGCATCAATATAATTGTTAAAGATAAATAGCTTTCTATAAACTGTATTATCTGTTATTACTCTATGGTGGCTATTCCTGACTTTCTTAAAGGTCTGAGCAATGGCCTAAATTATCTTTTTCATCTGAAAATTGCATTTGCTAACCTTCTAGTTGTGTGACCTCAGAAAAAAATGAAGTCCAGTGTTCACATCTGGATGTTAAAATGAAGTATTGTTAGCCTGTTTAAAAATCAGGTTATTTTTTCTAAGTGGTTTAATGTAGATTTACTTTACTTTTTTTTCTAATTTTTTTGTTTAGGGACCTGGCCCTTCGGGTCAGCTTAGGGCCAGCTGGTAGTGTTGTGGATTCTTGACTTTGTGCAGGAAAAATTTCACAACACGAAACCAGGTGATTCTGAGAGTATGTTTATTAAAGCTGGGGACAGTAAAACAAGGAAGGGGCTAGACTAGAAAAAGCAACAATGGAGAGTCTAGGGGGGCTGCCTTGCCTGTATAGAAATCTGCGGGGAAGAAATGAGTCTACACTGGGAAGTCAGAGAAAAGGGGCCTCGGAGGCAGGTTCAGGGGTTAGCCTGGGACTAGCGGCCACTGCCATTGCAAGCCTCGTGAGGACCCTTAGCGTTTAGGAGATGCACACCGCTGGGGGAAGAAGAGAGGGAAGGGGAAGGGGAAAGTGGGTTTGCTCCAAGGAGGGAGCGTGCACCGGTAGATTTATTTTAAATGGACTTTCAGAAAGTGTCTTTCCTTGATCTGATAAGTCATCAGTTTCTATCATCCACAAGACACAGCAAAGTGGGATTTATCTGTTTTAAGATAGCATGGAGTCATAGATCTAGATAGAGGTTTGGTTGAGGATTTTAAATATTGTATATTTCTAATTCTAAGAATGAAACTGACGGATTTGAATTTAAAGAGGTCAGTGCTAAAATAAAAGTGGAAAAAGACAGGCTTGTAACTTACAATATGAGAGGTATAAAAATAGAAAGTAACCGCCCTGGCTGGTTGGCTCAGTGGTAGAGCGTCGGCCCAGCATGTGGATACCCTGGGTTTGATTCCCAGTCTTGGCGCATACAAGAAGCGACCATTTGCTTTTCTACCCCCCCCCCCTTTTCCTCTTTTCTCACTCTATATCTCTTCCCTGCGTTTGAGCAAGTTGGTCCCGAAGTTGGCCCCTGGGCACTGAGGATGGCTCCATGGCCTCGCCTCAGGCTTGTTAGCTGAGTAATGGAGCAACAGCCCCAGATGGGCAGAGCATTGCCCCTTAGGGGGTTTGCTGGGTAAATCCCAATCTGGGCACATGCAGAAGTCTGTTTCTGCCTCCCGCTTCTCACTTAAGAAAAATTAAAAAAAAAAAAAATAGAAAGTAGAGTTAAATTATAGGAACAAAATGGATAAACCTCAGGTAAATTAGTAGAAATGCATGTTAGCAATATAATTTTAATAGCCTGTCTTATTTTAGGAGGTACTTCTTGATTGATAATTACTAGTCACCAGTCCTAGAGATTCAAGTTTACATTGTTAATAATTAAAAATAAAAAATATTGCCTGACCTGTGGTGGCGCAGTGGATAAAGCGTCGACCTGGGAACACTGAGGTCTCCAGTTCAAAACCCTGCACTGGTCTGGTCAAGGCACATATGGGAGTTGATGCTTCCAGCTCTTCTCCCCTTTCTCTCTCTCTCTCTTTCTCTCTCTCTCTCTCTCTCTCTCTCACTCTGTGTCTCCTCTCTAAAATGAATAAATAAAAAGAATTTTTAAAAAAAGTATTTATAACCAGTTATGTATAGCCCTTCTTTAAAAATTGTTTGCTAAACATCTTATTTTTTGTTTTGTTTTTAGGTTTTTTTTTTTTTTCTTTCCTAAGTGAGAAGCGAGGGGAGGGGCAGACAGACAGACTCCCACATGCACCTGACTGGGATCCACCAGGCATGCCTACCAGGGGGTGATGCTCTGCCCATCTGGGGCATTGCTCTATTGCAACCAGAACCATTCTAGTGCCTGAGGTGGAGGCCATGGAGCCATCATCAGCACCTGGGCCAACTTTGCTCCAATGGAGCCTTGGCTGTGGGAGGGGAGGAGAGAGAGAGAGAGGAAGAAAGAGAGAGAAAAAGAATAGGGGGGAGGGGGAAGAAGCAGATGGGTGCTTCTCCTGTGTGCCCTGGCCGGGAATCAAACCTGGGACATCCACACGCTGGGTTGATGCTCTACTGCTGAGCCAACATGCCAGCCAGAGCGCTGTTTAATATGTTCTTAAGTTATTAGAATGTTTATTGGTGTACCCTCTTACACTAAGCAATTATGTATATACTTTAAGAAATAAAATAGTTTGCCTGACCAGATGATGGCACAGTGAATAGAGCGTCATACTGGGACTCTGAGAACCCAGGTTTGAAACCCTGAGGTTGCCAGCTTGAGTGCAGGCTCATCTGGTTTGAGCAAGGCTCACCAGCTTGAGACCAAGGGGTCACTCGGTCTGCTGGAGCTCCCCGGTCAAGGCACACATGAGAAAGCAATCAATGAATAAGCTACCAGAACGAATACTTGATGCTTCTCCTCTCTCTCCCTTCCTGTCTGTCCCTGTCACTCTGTCTCTGTCACAATAAATAAAGTAGGTTAAAGTATGCATTTGAAGAATTTCAGTGAGAAGAAACTAATGGATGTATGTTGGCATGTGTGAAATATTTATAATAAAAATGTCAAATTATCTTACTTTGAAATAAGACTTTTTCGGTATGTCTTGAAAAACAAAAATAATATGACCTTAATGCTTATTGCTAACAGTCTTTTAAAATAATAAAGAAGATTGACCCTGGAGTTAGTATAAATGGATGTAAACCTTCCCCTGTCATTCACAGGAACAAGAGCAAAAAGCTGAAGAAGAAAGGATTCGTATGGAAAACATTCTGAGTGGAAACCCTCTCCTTAATCTCACCGGCCCATCCCAGCCTCAGGCCAACTTCAAAGTTAAAAGAAGGTACAATACAATAATGAGTTTGAAATAAACACATGGATTATGAGTTTCATAGCAAACTATATTATGTAAGGCTTCTACATCCCACTTTCCACTGATGCTCTCCCTGTCAGATTTTGGAATAGTGGAAGAGGAAGAAGGGAAGAAAATAATTTATGTTCAGTAGATATTTACAGTAGCTAGCTGTGTACCAGGTAATTGTTCCAAGCATTAGAGACGGAGCAGTGCACTGAGGCTTTGACCCTGCTAAGTTTACATTTTTGGTGTATGTGTCAAGGGGCCCCAAGACCACCCTTCACATTCAGAGACTCACTAGAAGGACTCAGGGCAGCATGTAGTTGTACACATGACAAACAAAGCATCAAAGGATCCAGGTGCATGCTTCTTTACGCTCTGTCCCTTCCGTGAGGGGTCACACAGAGCACCTCCGTTCCCCTAGCAACGAAAGTACAGTAACACATGTGCAATGTTTCTGCCCAGGGAGGCCCATTAGAGACTCAGTGCCCAATGTTTTTGTTGCAGGCTAGTCATAGAGGTAACCTCTGCCTAGCACATAACCAAAATTCAGACTTCCAGAAGGGACATAGGTGTTCAGCATAAACCACATTGTTTTGTGCAGACAGTCTAAGCTCAGCGATAGAAGATTCCTGCAGTCTAGGTTTCCAAACACCAGCCTTGTTGCTAGCCTTGCAAGCAGGCCTTTAAGGGTGGCAGTTTTAGGCCCACCATGCTCTTCTGTGCAGTGTGTGTGTGTTTGGAGGGGTGGAGTAGAGGACTGAACGGGGAGAGAGTACAAACAAGAAATAACTGAATGGAGTACTTCAGATCATGATACATAGGAAAACAAACTGAACAGCTTATAGGAAGTGCTGAGTGGGAGGGAAGTTGGTTGGTATTTTGTGTAAGGTGATCAAGGAACCCAGTAGGCTTAACTTAAACTAGACCTAATATTTCTCACCACCTCTGCTGCTACCACCTCCATCCAGAGTGGCGCAGGGCCACTAACCGGTCTTGCGCACTCACCACTGTCTAAACCACCTCAGTTTTCTTAACAGTAAGGTTGACCTTTAAAATGGAGATCACAGTCTTCTGGTTTAAGCCATCCAGTGGCTTCCCAACTCATTCATAGTAAAAACTCAACTTCTTACAATGGCAACAGCATAGTCAAAGAAGGGAATTGGCTAGCTAGTGACATTTTATCAGAGACCAGATTCTAAGGTATTTGAACTGAACAATTAAAAGGATCAAGATGGGGAAGAATATAAACAAAGGTTGGGGTAGGTGAGGCAGCAGGTACAAGACGTGAAGTTTGGAATGTTATAAAAATCTGTGTGGAAATGTTGAATAGGTAGCTTGATAAATGGTTCTGGACTTAATCTTGGCTGGAGGTAATGAATTTGGGAGCTATCGACTTAAAAGAAGTTCTCTATTGCCCTGCCTGGTTGGCTCAGTCGTAGAGCATCAGCTTGTCTTGTGGATGTCCCAGGTTGGATTCTTGGGCAGGGCACACAGAAGTGACCATCTACTTCTCCACCCTTCCCCTTTAGCTCTATCCCTCCCTCTCTCCCCCGCCCCTCCCAGCAACCATGACCCAGTTGGCCCTGGGCACTGAGAATGGCTCCATGGCCTCTGCTTCAGGCACTAAGAAGAGCTTGGTTGCTGAGCAACAGAGCAATGCCCCAGATGGGCAGAGCATTGCCCCCTTGTGGACTTGCTGGGTGGATCCTGGTCATGGCACATACGGGAGTCTGTCTCTGCCTCCTGTTCTCTCACTGAATTTAAAAAAAAAATTTTTTTTATCTAAAGCCATGAAGACTAGATGGGATAAGTACAGCTGGAGAGAAGTGCGAAAACTGATCCTGGGATAATGTTTAGAGGTTAGATAGGTGATTAGGTATTAACACCTGGAACATACTAGGTGCCCAGTACATACTAGGTGCTCAATAAGTATTGACTGAATGAATTTTGAAGGAAAAAAAATTGGCTAAGAAGGAGCATCCAGGAGGAAGGAGGAAGAATTAAAAGATTTTTTGGGGGGGTGGGGGGGTGGGGAGGGGTGTTGGAAGCCAAGCAAAAAATCTTGCTTTTGAGAAGAGAACAGTGATTAGGTCAAATACTGATGACAGGGTAACTAAAATGAGCCCCATGAAGTGGCTGTCGCATTTAGCAGCATGCAGTGTTGGTGGTGAGAAGGAGGGGCTAAATGCCTTTTGGGAGTGAGCTGAGAGAAGGGATGAAGAAAAAAACTACATTGACTATATTAATATTAAACTATATAATTTGTTCTTCTGCCTTGTTTGGATGCTAATGGAATTGTTTGGAGATTGGAATGTGTCCTAATATGCAGGTCACATTTGACCTGGCTCTGCTCAGCCTTTTACTTAACTGTGTCTTGCACGGTCGTGACTTTACTGACACTCCCAAAGATGACCACGTTCTTTGCTTACTTTCTACATGCAGTTCTCCTGGCACACATACATGGCACACAAGCACATGTCACATGGACTTTCATTTTATGTGTATTTGTGAAAGTATATATGTTACATGATGGGTTTGTGTTTTATATGCTAGATGGTATTTAAAATTACAGTCTTGATTTTCTGTAAAATGTGGTTTATAGCCTATCCCTGGGTGTGTATGCTTGTGCCTTGTGAAACCCAACCCAGGGAATCCAACCACAGGCCTGCCCGAGGCTCTGCAGACGCTGTTTCTGTACAGTGAATGCAGCTGTGCTCCAGTACATGCGCCAGGCCTGTCTTCTCCTTTTGTCGGAGAATGTGAATAGTTCAGCGATGATTACCGAATGTTCACTTGGTAAAAAGTTCCCTATTTGAGCTTTAAGGGTTCAGCTGATGGAAGGAGTAGATAAAATCCTTTAAACCACATAATCTGAACTACAGTAAATTGGTCAGTTATGAGCTGTCTATGCTGCCCAGCAGGTACCAAGTACTGCCTCTTTGTTTCTGACCTGAAAATATTCAATATTTATGCAGGTAAAATGTATGTATTTCTGCTTTTTGAATTATTCGAAGTTTATTATACTGGATAATGTTCTAAATAGGAATTGCCCTTTCTGTTATTATAGAGCAAGATTACACCTTATTCAGAATTACTTTATTCTTTTTGGTATAGTTGCTACCTCTGTATACCTGCTGAGCATCTTTCTGTGTAATGACTGAGCTTTGCAATTTACATGGTGTTTGTCTTCTGATACAAGCATTATAAAAACATTACATTTCCTTTTTTTCCTTCAGGTGGGATGATGATGTTGTTTTCAAAAACTGTGCAAAAGGTGTAGATGATCAGAAGAAAGACAAAAGATTTGTCAATGATACTCTGCGGTCTGAATTTCACAAAAAGTTCATGGAGAAATATATTAAATAGTACAGTTTTATGTGCTTAATTAAAGACTGTAAAATGTAAACAATCGTTCTGACTTTATTTTGGTTAATTTGTTTTATTTTTTTCTCTTTCCCCCCATTTAAATTAAGAATAGACTTTCCTAATTTTAAGGTGCAAAATATCTTTTCCTTGATTGATACCCTATTTGTTAAGGACTTGGGAATAGGGTTAATACAGTTTTCAGTGTTTTATTTTTAATATGGGGAAGGTAATCTGCTTGTAATAAATGTTTTTAATCTAACCATATCTGTGTCCCCCAGCTTTTTTTTGTGCAAATGCATGCAGCTTATAAAACATGGCATATTTTCTTTTGTATATTATATTTCTTTGTACATTAATTTTTTTCCTCACTTCTTTCTGTTGCACTGACTTAAAGTCAGTTAATTCATGATATCTTCTCTGTAGTTTTGAAAAGTATGATGAAAGGTTAAAGGGATTCCATTGTAGAGCACAGGATGCTATGGAAATGTGTCATCAACCAGGAAGCACCCTGCTTGCTTCCTGAGGGAGCACAGGGACCTTTTTTGCAGAGTCTCCTTTCTTGGCCTAAGACAAGAGCTCCTGAAGCTTGCCTGGAAGCATGTGCACTCGCCTGTGTTCTCAACACCCACCGCCTGTTACTCTTGAATGAGATGAGTTACACTCTGTCATACATTAGACACAAAGCCTAAGAAAGTTTTAACATTAAACAATATATGTAATAAAACCTTTGGAAACAAGATTTTACTTATTTGTTTGTTATCTTGGAGGATGTGTATTGGGAATGTCTCTGTACAGGTGGGAAACGAAGTTTTCTCCTAAAACCTGGGCTGTAATTTTAAGGGTGTCACTTTGATAGGAAGTTTGGGACCAAAAAATTGAGCTTTTACAGCTAGACCCATGCTAAGACCTTACCCACTCCTCCGGCACTTCCCCAGTGGGGAGCGTGGACACGGTGTGTGTGGCCTGAGTCAGTAGCACTGGAAACAGCTCAGGTCTGGATGTATTCATGCTCTACATTTAATTTCCCATCTGAGCTATTAACTTAAAATTTTGAATACTTTAGTGGGTTTTTTTTAAGCCTTTAATAATATTAAAGCATTTTTTCTCCAACTTCACAATTTATAAGGTGCATTTACATTCATTTTCAATTTTCTTCATAGCAATAACTAAGGGGAATAAAGAGCCAGGTTATTCAAAGGGGAAGAAAAAAACTGGGTTATTCAAAGTTAAGAAGAAAGATTCAGGCTGATAATTGGATCAAGGTTAATACATGATGAGACATGTATAAGTGCCTTAAAATTACATGAAAATGTGCTTAGAGATGAATGAGTGGCATTAGATTTCCAAAACTGAGTTCTGGTTTGGGTACACCATTACTCCCAAGATCCACTTCCGATTCCCTGTTTGAGCTTTAGGGGTTCAGGAAGAATTTTGAGTAAGGCCAATTTCAATTTCTCCCTAACCCTAATATTTTCCCATGTAAAACACAGTATATAACCAGTCACAGATTCAGGATACATAAATGTTACAGTTCCAGGTTTCAGATTCATAGAGCAGGTAACAGCCTTAGCTAAAAGGCCTTGCTCCCTTGTCATCAAACCTCTTCTGTTGACTTAATTGAGGGATCTGTGCAATCCCTTCAAGAGCCTGCTTAGCCTGGGCTCTGAAGCCACATGGACCGGGAGGTGACGCCCAGCTCTGTCACTTTGGGCTTGACTAGAACTTGACCATGGCAGGGTGAACTTGACCACGGCACAGTGTACAGAGATGTGTTGTAGAATTGGGCACCTGAGACCTGTGTAATATTAACCAGTGGCACCCCAATAAAATTCAATTTAAAAAGAAATGACCAAGTGTGCTTGTCCTTTTAATCACCACACTTTGTTTCATAGATGGGGAAATTGAAGTTTGTAAGAAAACTTTAAAAAGTAAGCAGAGTCATAAATCTTAATGGGGAATAGGGCCAGATTCACACTTGGAACTGCCTTTATTCTAAAGCCTATCACAGCCCTGGCCAGTTGGCTCAGTGGATAGAGCGTCAGCCCAGTGTGCAGATGTCCCGGGTTCAATCCCCAATCAGGGCACACATCTGCTTCTCTTCCCTTTTTCTCACTCTTTCCCTCCCGCAGTCAGTGGCTCAATTGGTTCGAGCTTTGCCCCAGGCACTGAGGATAACTTGGTTGGTCCAAGTGCATCAGCCTCAGGTGCTGAGAATAGCTAGCTGGGTTGATTCGAGCATCAGCCCTAGACAGGGTTGCCAGGTCAATCCCGGTCGAGGTTCATGCAGGAGTCTATCTCACTATTTCCCCTCCTCTCACTTAAAAAAAAAAAAAAGTTTATTTGGGCCCTTGTCTTATCCCTTTAGTGGATTGCACTTTCCTTCTAAAAATGTTAAACATTTCAGATTCCTAGCGCTGTGTTACACAGAGCAGTCGTTTCTTTTCTGTGTTGAATTCTACGTGTTTTTGTCTAGATATCAGGGCAGGTGTTCATGGGTTAATCTAGGCTTAAAGTAGTTATAACGAAATGTTTTTACAGTTAAACACACATCCACACTTGCCCCCACCTCTCTCTCACACATACAGACGTGTTTCCCTCACCCTATTCTCAATTGCCACAATACATGGAGATTTACACCCCAGTTGCTTCTCTGTGATCTGGGAGTTGGCATGCTGTCATGGCTTACTAACTGCTCCCTGAAAAAAGGATCTGAGAAGGGACTCCCCAGGTCCCATGAAAAATGATGAGGTTGTCCTTGGCAAGGCTAGAAACCAAACTCAGCCTTTGGCCTTGCCGTCCTGCTATCCAAGCAGCTCTGGTATTTATAGCATATTTTTGGAACAGTGACAATAAGGTGCCCTACTAGGTTAGGAAACTGTAGGTTTTGAAGTTATTTTTTACTTACACTAAAGCATTCTTCAAGCTGACTTATGGGTTAAAGCCCAGCATAGCTTGGCCAGAGCTAGACTAATTACTTCTTGTGCGGGCATTTTAGATTCACAGAGAACCGTGGGAGAGCTATGGTTCTGACCTTGGGAGATTATTCCAATGTCAGGAAATATTTTATTGCTATATCATTAAGGGATCTAAGTTTTGTTCCAAAAAGTTCAGCTGTTCAATTTAGTGGTTCTGTGACTAGATTGGTTTTCCATATCCACAAAGGTATTTTGGTATGTCAGAGTTCATTTAAAAGTGTTATAAAGGTTATTTTCTGGTACATTTGGATAGCTTGGGTGATAGAACCCCTCTTCTCTGTCCCAGGGTTGACTTTGTGGCCACCTTCAGGTCAGAGTGAGACAGGGTTTCTCTGAAGAACAGTCATCTGCATGTGCATTGATTGCCCTCCTGCCTAGTGGTCCACTGTGAACATAAGGTCAACATCCATCAGAAAATGGCTTGCCCCTTTCAGACTTTCCCTGCTTACCTTCTCCTCATTTCTGAAACAGAATGCATATTGTTGTTAATGAGAATTTAAAAAATTTAAGATGTTATTGATGCATTATTTGTTCTTTAATAATTATTGTGTAAAAAAATCTCACCATATGTTAGTTGATACATACACTCAAGCACACATGCTCACTACTACTGTCCTTATTTACATTTTTTTGCCTCACTTTATTTCTGTTTAAATATATATATATATATGGCTCTTGCCAGGTAGCTCAGTTGTTTAGAGTGTCATCCCAATGCACCAAGGTTGCAGGTTTGATCCCTGGTCACATACAAGAATGTACAACCAAGTGGAAAAACAAATAGAACTTTCTCTTTCTCTCTAAAATCAATAAATAAAAATAAATTTTTTTGATATATATATTTAATTTTACATAAAATAAATATATCTTACATAATGCTTTAAAAACAGACAGACCCAGCGTTTTCTTTTACTTGGCTTCTTCTTTTCTGTTTTCTCTCTTCTACTTCTACATTAGCACCCACCAGGGAACCCACGCATATCATCCACATTTTTCTCTGTACTCATATCCTCTCCCCCCTTCTCTCTCTTTCTCTCACACACACACACACACACACACGCCTGTGTCCGCATACATTTGTTTGCTTTACTTATATAAGATCATATGACATAAATATATGACTGTCATTTTGATTCACAAAAATTTGTAGAAATATTTCCAAGATAACTGGTTCTAATTCATTCCTTTTAATAGCTGTGTGTGCAAGACTCAGAGATGTTCTGCAACCATCTGGCACTCAATAATTACCTCTTGCAATAGCTACTTAGTAAATAGTCAGAAATTTTGTAAGCTAGTTATAAATCATAAGTAGCTTGAAATCATCCAGAATGGAAGAATTTACACCATGGAAGTTGGCAAACACTACAAATCTGGACCTTTGTTTTTTTCAGAGAGCTAGCACACCAAAAGTTCATAGTAGTTTACACAATCACCTTTTGACTAACTTCATTTTATACTTCCTTTTAATTTTTTCTGTCGTTCCCCTTCTCCTCATGTGTTGTAATAAACTCAGAGGATTTGAGCAGTGTTGTAATGAAGAGGTTTGGACAGTTCCCCCAAATCATTCTCAGTCCTGACTGGGCAGGATAAAGGGGGTGGGGTGCCAGGTACCAGACCTCAACTACCTATTGTTTCCTTTCTGCTTCCATTTTTGAGAATGCCCTGTGTGGACGCTTTCTATAATGTTCTCCCATAGCTTTAACCTCTCCTCCTTCCTTCCTTCCATTTCATACTCTCCTCCATTTAAGCCCTTCCTGCCTGTTGCCCTTCTCTGCTCCTTCACATAGAATAGCTAAGTCATGGTCCCTTGGGTTTGGAAAATTTTGCCCCTTGGGCGATTGAGTGGTGTGGAGGTTTGGAGGTTGGGTAGTGATGGGAAGAAGTTTGCTCCACTGGGTGAAGCTCCTTCAGTAAACATGGCATGGCTTTATGTCGCTGAGCCCCACAGCTGTGTCTCCAGCCACATCTATTGCCAGAGCTTCTGCCCTTATTTACAACTGTCTGTTGAGCATCTCCACTCATGGTGCACAAGCACCTCACACTTAACAAACATCTCCGAGATGGAACTCCTCTCTCCCTTTCTGCCTTTTACCAACACCTCGACTTAGGGTAGCGCTGCCACTTTACTGCTATATACCCTGAGAACAGCAATGTTAGGGGGCTTTCAATGATACTGTGCAGGCAAAAAGCCTAGGTGTTCGGCACTGTTAGTCCTCTCACCTCATGTCCCTCTAGATTTCTTTTTTCCTTCTGTCTCTCTTTTCCCAAGGGAAAAAAAATCTATTTAGGGAAAAAGCAAATTTCATAGACTTGCTAAAGAAAATTTGCTTGCACTTAAAGGTAGAAAATGTTCTTTAGACAGAGACGACAGGCATGAGATTCTCAAGAGGAAAGTCACACTCAAAGTTGTTACGTTTTACAACTATTTTATTGACCAAGACTCACATGAGAGGTGAGATAAGGTGGTTGATGACAGCGGAGCAGAGGGCATAGATACATCCTGCCTTTTTGTCACTGTTAAAGGTAAGGTGACCAGATTTTAAAATTGGTAAAGTGGGACACCATTGATGGGGGGTGGGAGGGTTCTTGATTAAAAATTTGGTCTATATGGAGCAAAAGAAATTTTCATTGAATGCAAAAATAGTATAGTAATATATTTTTTTAAATTTCAACGTAAGTACAATTTACAAATATAATACATTAAAATAATTATGTATA
Organism: Rhynchonycteris naso; assembly: GCA_037038555.1. NCBI lineage: Eukaryota > Metazoa > Chordata > Mammalia > Chiroptera > Emballonuridae > Rhynchonycteris > Rhynchonycteris naso. The sequence continues at coordinate 298,068,662 of CM072995.1, forward strand.
GTATTATTTTATTCTTTGGCATATTTCTCATTTGAGTGAATTTCTTTTTAGTAGATTGCTGTCGTTGTTTAAAAAGTCATGAAATTTTTCACAAGAATTTGTTAAATTATATTTCACACATAAAATGGCTTTCAAAGTCTCAACACTTAATTGTGATTTTTCTGATGTCTATACTTTATTTAGAGCAGAAAAAACGCGTTCAGTCGCAGCATTAGTTCCTGGTAAAGACAGCGCATGTTCCACAATTTTTAGTGCATTATTGTATGGAACATGGTTTGTTTCAAAATGATGAAATATTTCTAACCATTTGTTCTCTATTGTGAATTTTGCTGATGCCCAAAATTTAACCTTTTTCTTATCAATCTATTTTTTTAATAATGATACCTCATTAAAAAGATCATTTTTGGAAATATTACTATATGGGAAATTTTGAGTAATATGATCGAATGATTTTTGCACATCATTCCAATTAAGTTCTTGTTTTAATGTAACCCAATGAAAATGTTTAATATCATTGTAATGTACCATCCACTCTTCTAAATAATCTATGCAATTACTATAGAACATTTTAAGGTGATTCATGATATCTGTATGATTTATTGCACCTTGTTCTTCTAGCTGGCTTATACTATTACGAATAGTTAACGGAAGAAAATTATTTTCTAACCACTCTTGACACTGAAATTTTAAATTATTAACTTCATTTGCTACTTCGATTACCGAAATTTTGTCACCTTCAATAAGTTTTATAGCATTTTGAAAAATTGCTGCTTGATTGTGTACAAACTCTAGCCAAATTTTTGAAGATTCTTTTTCAAAAAACTCTTCTAAAATTCTAGGACATTTATCCTGTGATAGAAAGTAGGATTTCAAAGGATGATATACTTTCAAAATTCTTTCGACAGCTGGCAAAAGAGCGCATTGTACTGTATCCGAGTACTTTCTGATATTCTACTTCCGTAGTTTCACAAAATTCTTGAAGCATTTCAACACGCACAGTGTATATATAGAAATAAGAATATATTTTAATAACAATATTTTCCACGTCTTTGGCAACAAGTCAGCAGCTGTTTAAATGGCATTATTATGTGTGCTGCACAACCAACACCAATAATGTTTTGATTAAGGTTTTTGTTTAATTTATAAAAAATATTATTTGTACCTCTTCTTGCTTTTCCTCCAAAATTTGCGTTCGTGTTGTCTGCACAATATGCAATTATTTTATGTTTTAAATTGTTTTTTTCCAAAATATTAATAATGGAACTGAAAATTATTTCAGAAGTTTCACCGGGCAAAGAAATGAAATCTAAAATTCTCATTTTTATTCCAGTTTCCAAATCAAAAAATCTAATAATGGTTGGAAATAACTTTATATCCTGATGATTAGATGCATCAAAATATATGAATATAAAATTAATTTTTTCTAGATTTTTAATTCTGAAAATGCATATGGGGAAAGCACATTACAAACAATTGCCTCGGATTTTGTTCTAGCACAGGCAAATTTTTTGTTGAATAACTTTTTGACAACTTGTGATGTACAGTCCATAGATCTGAAGGAATGACTGTGATTAATAGCATGAAAAGACATAAATGAGTCCTTCTGCTAATGCTAATTTCTTTTCTTCGTTTCCATAAGTTGTTTTCCGAAAAAAAATCCTGTATTTTGGAGGAAGATGCAGCAGTGTTTAAATATCTTTTATGTTTCTGTATCTCCAAGTGCTTTGAAATATCATTCTTCCCGCTGTGTGAAATAGAAAATTTACCATTACATTTCTCACATTTTACCATGTAATCACTTTTGGTTTTTTTAATAACAGGAAATTCACTTGTTAGATCATCGTTGAATTTGCATCCTCTTTTCTTACTCATTATGTTAAAAATCTAAAAAAAATAATTTAAAATTATATTATAAATTATTATATACATATTGCTTAAAAACACAGTAAGTAGGTACATGATTACATGAACATATCTTATTGTTAGTTTATATATTAAATTGATTGTTATAAAGTAACTATATTTTTAAAATTATTTTAATTTTAATCCTATATTTCTTTCTAAATAATAACAATACTAACTTGTATTATTTTTCCTCTGAATTTGCCGTAATGTAAGTCATGGCACTTTCAAGGCCAGCGCTAGACTTTTTGCCGCCACTATAAAATATAAATAATACAAGTGCTGTCTGCTAAATTCAAGAAAATTTATGTATTTATGAAAAAAATAAATAAATTACTTATCTAAATTTTCTGAATAGCTGATTTGTTGACATCACTTGTTTAACTAGCACTAGCACGCAGTACGATGTGTATCATCTGAGAGACAGTTACAAAATGTTTTTGTTGTTGCCAATGCCAAAAAATGCGATTGTTCAATAAGTCCAAACAATGGTGATCGAATTCGAACAACTGATCAACAATGGGAACTTTTTTTTTTTTTTATTCATTTTAGAGAGAAGACACAGAGTGAGAGAGAGAGAGAGAAAGAGAGAAAGGGGGGAGGAGCTGGAAGCATCAACTCCCATATGTGCCTTGACTGAACCAGTGCAGGGTTTTGAACTGGCAACCTCAGTGTTCCCAGGTCGACGCTTTATCCACTGCGCCACCACAGGCCAGGTTTTTTTTTTTATTATTCAACAATGCGAACTTTGATAAGCAGTTCTCGATAATCAGTTCTCAACAATTACTTGTTGTTATTATTAAAGTTTAACATAAAATTAACAAAAATAATTAAAAACTCATATCCTGGCGAAATAGCCACATGACCACCGAAAACCGTATATTCCCTTCCCGTTCTCCCGCCGTTCCCTAGTTTTTTTGTGCAGTCTTTCCAAAAATCGGAACTTTTTAAAAATGCGGCAGGACGTGGGACCAATTGTTAAAAATCAGGACTGTCCCGCCAAAAGCGGGATGTCTGGTCACCTTAGTTAAAGGGGCTCCAGTCCAGAGTCCACTGAAACTGATCATGTATCAGAGAACGCTGGCCAGGCTGAGGTTGGGGGAATTGTTTCACTGAGGTCAAATAAATAAGAAAAAAAAAGTTTCTCTTGGGTTTCAGTTTAATTCCTCTTGAGAATTAGCAAAGGCTGCAGGCACAAACATCAGTCCCGGACAAACACTACTACATCCATTCTCTCGTTATTTCCTGAGTTGGGTAATTGGGAAGGCTCATAAAACATGTGAAGACAGAACACAATTATTTAACAGGAGGTCATAAGCTTGGGAGCACCAAGGCAGCATACCAGGAAAAGTGAACATTGCTCAGAAGTCTGTGGTTTTGAGGTGGAAAAAAAGAGAAAAACTACAGAGGAAATACAGTGTGGTGTGTTTTGCTTATAATAATAGGGCTTTTAGAAGGTGGATCTAAAACGTATGCTTTAAAACTGAGCACCTACTATGTGCAAGTCTCTATTCTAAATGTGGAACCTCAAAGATTCCTCTGACACTGTGCTATCTTCTGACACAGCTGTCTGCCTGTCTGGGGTCAGACAGAGCTGGTATCATATCACAGAGGCACCACTTAGTTGACTTTGGGCCAGTCATGTCATCTTGAGCCTCAGTTTGATAACCTGAAAAATGTGGATAATAATCCCATTTTGTAACAATAAGACAAAACATGTGTGAAGCTCTTTGCATAATGCCTGATACACAGTAAATGGTCAATAAACCTTGTCTCCTGCCCCCACCCCACCTTCTCCTACTCTCTCACATCAACAAGCTACCATCTTTGTTGCTGTGTTCCCAGTGCCTAGAGGGTGCGCACTTTAGGAGAAATAAATGAACATGTTCAAAGGCGAACAATAAAAAAGAAGTATGGTGAATGGGAACTGTTGAAAGAACCCCACGTTTATGCCACATTTAGTCCAGAAAAGAGAAGATTCAGGTATTGGCTAGGAGGTGTCAGAAGCCTATATTCATCTTGGTAGGAGGCTGTCGTGTGCACGAAGGATGAGCCTTGAAGCGCCTGACCCAGACGCAGATTTCAGCCCATTAGGCGCAGAGAGGCGCCCTCCGGCGGTAGTGAAAGGCAAGCGTGAAGGCTGAATGTTTGCAGGTGGAGTTACAGGTCATGGGATTTAAGTGCTGCAAGCTTTAAGGAAGGTGTGGAGGGACAACTTCTGCCCGCTTTCGTCACTGAAAGCTCTGATTTGGAAAATTCTGCCCTTTTTTTCACCCCCTTTGCCACTCCCCCGAGAATTCTGCACTTTTATAAACAGTCACTGACTAAGGACGTCAATGGTTATCAACTGTGGCCATTCCAAACTTCACCTGGAATTTTCCCGCTTCCTAAATAATGGTGAAAACTTTGTTGTCCAATATAATAACAATTACTATTTCGCTCAGCCCCTATGCTTGTCTGCTTGTAGTTTCTCAAATAGTACAGTATTCTAGCCCACTGCCTTGTTCTTGTCCTTACACTGTTCCTCCTCCCTGCACTGCCATCCCCCACCTTACAAACCCTCTATCCAAAGTATGCCCATTCCTTGTGATCCAGTTTAAATCTACCACGACCCTTCCCAGGTCCCTGCAGGTGCAATCAGCAATCCTTCTTCCACCGTTCCACAGTATTTTCTTGTTAGGTTCACTGGAGATCTCATGGTGTTAACTATCTCCCACTATGACAGCTTCTGGCCCGTCATAGAGGCAAACTGTTATTTATTCTTAGTTCCTCCTACTCTAAAAAAATAATAATGGTGCTCAACACTTAATTTTTTAAAGGTTTATTTATTTATTTTTATTTTATTTAAAATGTTTCATTTAATTTTTAATTGAATTCATTGGTGTGATATTGGTTAATAAAATGATATAGGTTTCAGGTGTACAATCCTAAAATCAATCATTTATATATTGTATTGTGTGTTCACTACCCCAAGCAATATTTAGTTTTTAATTGTTTGAGCAGCACAAGTAAACTACACATTATTCTCTCCCCTTTAAAAACAAAGAAAACAAGCATGCAAAACTGAAAATCCAATTTCCAGTCATTTTCTGTTTGTCTACCTTGTTTTTCTCTTCATATGGGTCCATGAGAAAAAGAGCTACAACTATTTACTTACATTGTGAGTGACCGTGGGACAATGCTTAGTTCAGTCTTAGGTCCTTAAATATCACTTTTGCTCCTTTTCGCTACAATCCCAACAAATCTCCAGTAGTGAGGAGCATAAACTTGTGTATTTGGATTTAAGTTCTAGTTCCAGCACCTACTAACAGGACGATCTTCAGCGAGATCATAGATCCGTGGATGGGGCCCAGGTTTTCTCAGCCGCCACACGGGATGGATGACAGCTTGCCCTCAGGATGATGTGGGAAATCGAATAAAATGCAAATTCCTTTACAAGTGTTAGTGGCTAATATTATTAGTATTTGGAGCAGTTCTATCTTCTTTGCTACCTTCTTTGTTAAGCGGTTAAGTCCATAGCAGATGCTTCAAGAAGGGCAGAAGACCACTTAACTCACTGCGCTCCACGGAGCTGTATGCAAACTCAAAGGGCATTACTGAGGTTGCTTTGTATTTCTACAAAGCACATTTCCTCTCGTAGGGTTTCTTGCTCTGAAAAAGAGAGACAGGCACCTGTCCTGCAAAGCCAGAGCATCATTAAACACTCCCTTTCATCAACTTTAGTCCTTAGAGAAAAGGAACTCAGTTTCCTATTGCTGAAGCATGAAAGGAGATTAATAACAACAATAGTTCATGGAGATAACATTCCAGAAAAATGCCTCTCTGTTCTAATTCTTTCACCTCAGAGAAATGGGGCCTCACAGGTAGTAGAATTGAAATGATTATAAGTCATACGGAGGGAGCAATACAGAATGAATTTGATCACCCCTGAATCCCATTGCTTGCCTTTCCTGAGTTCTCCATTAAATTCAATCTGCTCTTCTCAGTTGAGGCCACATTTTTAGGAGTGACTTAAACTAGTCTAGAAATTTGAGCCCACAGCACAACCAGATCTTCACTTAAAGTGATCAGTGCCAGGGTTTATCATTCAAACTAATGTCGTGGAAAGAGCATTGGCTTAGATATTGCCCCCTTTTGGGCTGGGTGAGCCTGGAAAATATGGCTGCTGTGCTATCATTTAAAACAATGGGGTAGCTCAGTTAGTTAGAGGGCATTGCCTGGATTGACCAAGGTTGGGGATTCGATCCTTAGTCAAGGCACATATAAGAATTAAGCATGAATGCATAAATATGTGGAACCACAAGTCAATGTTTCTCTCTCTCCCTTCCCCCCCCCTCTCTCTGAAAATCAATCAATCAATAAAAAATAAAAATAAATAAAACAATGGGGTAATAACAAGACCATGGTCGGTTGCCTGTGAGTGACAGGAATTGGCTAAGGGTTTCTCTCTTTCCTCTTCCTTTTCTTCACATTTCCTCAAAGTGCAAATTTAGTGCCTGTTTGGAGATTATCTCCCCTTATACTACTTCTAGGTACCTGTCTCTTTTTTAAGAAATGCGATTTTATTTTAACATAAGTACTGAAAACACAAAAACTCTTCAGCATTCCAGTCATTATAAGAGCCTGACTTATGAGCAATTATGTTTATGGAGGGATGAATGAAGAACATCTAGTTCCTTCACTGATCTACGTGTTAACCTGAGTTTTATCATTGGATTGGTAGATCATGCAATATCTATGCTCTTGAACCAATGAATTTGACCTTCATAGAATCACTTTCAATCGACAGTTGCTCAGAGCGGCCCATAGTCTCCAGAGCATCATGAGAAGCAGCCCTGGGCAATATCTGATTGTAGCTTTTCTAAGGTGTTTTTTAGGATGTCCCCTCCCCCACATGTCGCTACAGCACGTCTCCCTGATGAGAAGCAGGTCTTGACCACTGGAAAAGCAGTGTATCTCCTGGAGGAGAGGGGCTGGTGTTGCCTCACAGACTTTCTGAGTCCTGCAAAGGCCAGGAGCAGGAGCCTGGTCACGAGGGGTTCCGAGGCAGAGCTGTGCAGAAACCTCACATCCCGCCTTCCTCCACACTTCCTGCGAGGCACTCCCCAGCACTGTTTTTCTTGTGCCCGAATTCCTTCCACCTTTATTTTTCTTTTTGTCAATATATATTCTTGTAAGCATCACACAACATTTCTAGAATCATAGAATGCCTTAAATGGTTTCCTAGAAGTTCCTTGTGTAAGGTATTTTCCCCGCTGAGAAAGAATAAAATCAGCGTAGTTATTAAGTCTTAATTATTGAGGCTTTATTTGGTACAGAGTGTTACTCGGTCAGGACTCACTGGCACAGGAGATGAATGCCAGGAATCTCGCGCTGGGGACCGCATGGTGCCAGATTTTAAAAGGGGCACTTCCGGGGTCGTCTAGCTAATATGACGTAGTGAAATCTCACTGGCTGATGGACAGTCGTTTTCTTCCCAAAGGTTTATGGGAAGTGTAGTTTCCACATGCCTGGCCATGTGGGCGATCCCAGACAAAGACTGGGGCTCTGATTTCCCACTTGACCATCCCATTGCTAACCACCCTACTTCCCAGCCTTTTTTGGTTACATAGAAATGGGGCGCCGTTTATCATTCTGTCTGCTTCCTGCTGATTAGGGGCATTGTGGGGAGGGGGTTGGCTGGTGGTGGCTTTGAGGGGTGTTAGGAGGAACATCAGTTTGGCTGTGAGTCAAGAAACTTTGCGGATGTGCTTCGAACAGCACTGCTCCCTGGTTCAGTCCACTCCGGTTGCAGGTTCTTGGTGGGAGGGACAGGATGCAGAAGGAGAATCTGCAGGGCCTAATCTCTTGGTAGGCCGCAGACGAGTAGGGCCCAATGGATCCAAACTGTCAGCGATCCTGCATGGGAGCAAGCTTGAGGCACGAGACCTGGTTAGAAATGAGGGTAGCATTGATTATGGGGGAGCCTTTGGTAGTGAGGAATGGCAGGAGTAAGTGGGAAGACATTGTCAGCTGGGTAGTGGCTCCGACACTGTGTAGAACGTCTCGACCCAGAAGGGGTACAGGGCATGATGACATAACTAAGAATAGGTGCAATAAAAAGAAATTCCATCCACACTGCATTTCAGGGGTAGTGCACGAAGAGGAGAAGGGGTCCCATCAACCCCCATAACCGAGACCTGTGAAGGAATTAGAGGTCTAGAGTATGGTAGCAAAACAGAGAAGGTAGCCCCCGTGTCCACAGAAATGAAATGGACTTACTCGCTACCTGTAGCTTCACCCGTGGCTCAGAGAGAGTGAGGGGGGGGGGGTCTCCGAGTGTGGGCCATGGCAGCTGTCCATGAGGCCTAGGAATTCAAATGATGGGTTTACTTCGCTAGCTTAGCCTCCCATCTGAGTGGCCTGTCCTCTGCGCTGAGATGCTGAGGATGTGCCTGCTGTCCAGAGGGGGCAATCGCTCTGCCAGTGACCAGGATGCTTGCACTTAGGACAAGGCTTAGTGGGTAGCCTTGGTCAGGGGCATTCTCGAGACCCTCCCTGCCACACTTAAAGCAAGCTCCCGGTGGGGATCCTGTTTGCGGCCCAGACTTAGGTTGAGCACTTCCTGTGCTTTGCCCCTGTTACTCTGGCCTAAGGGCTGCCACAGTAGCCTGGGTTTGGAGTGCTACATTCTGTTCCATGCAGACCTGGTGAAAAACCTTAATGCCATGTTCATCAGGTCTTGGATAGGGGTTTGCGGGCCCTCCTCTGCCTTCTTAAGTTTCTTCCGAATGTCTGGGGCCAATTGGGAAATAAAGTGAGTAGCTAATACAATGGCCCTGGCACTGGAACTAGGGTCTAAATGAGTATGGATGACCATAGCATCAGTGAGGCGATTTAAGAAGAGAGCCGGATTTTCCTCAGGTCCTTGATTAATTTCCCTTAACTTGTCATAGTTAACTACCTTTTGTGCTGCATCCTGCATGCCAGCTATAAGACATTCAACCATCTGACCATGTTGTCTCCTACCTGGTTGTTCCTTCTGGTAATCCCAGTAGGGGTCTGTGTCAGGGACTGCCTCTGGGCCCACCGGCATTTGAGCATTAGAGGTGTGAACCTTATCTGCATGAGCTCGTGCTGCTGTCTGGATCCAGTCTCGTTCGTCGGGAGTAAGGGTAGAAGACATAATTATATAGAGATCATGCCATGTAAGGTCATATGCCTGAGTAAGATATTGGAATTCCTTGGTATAGTTGGTAGGATTAGAAGAATAGGAGCCCAAACGCTTTTCAATTGCAGACAGATCAGAGAGGGAGAAAGGCACATGGACTCTAACAACCCCTGCCGTCCCAGCCACCTCGCAGAGAGGGCATAGGAGGTCGGCTTCCTCTTGTGGCCTGGAGTAGGATTGGGTGTGAGTGCTAACAGGGGAGGAGAGAGAAGGATCAGAGTTTGCTGGCGGAAGAGAAACAGGATTTAATGAAGAGACGAGATGGGACTGAGGGAGTGGTACAGGAGGGAAACAAAGTTCCTCAGCGGAGTTGGCAAAGGAGGAAAGATCTGGAGTGGAGAGTTTGGCTGAGGTTTCCCTGGCCAGAAGGACCTGCATTGTAGAGCAGCTGGTGCAGAGATTAGGACAGAACACAACTTAAGAAACCCCTGTATATAAGAAATATCTGTCCATTTTCCAACTTCTTGGAAATAGTTTTGTAAACCAATAAGGATGTTAAAATAGAAACTTCCTTCCTGAGGCCACCTGGTCTGGTTATCCAGTGGGTATTGTGGCCAGGCTACGCTTCAGAAGAAAATTAGTTTCTTCCTTTTTAGGGAGGGATAAATGTTTGGGAGGTTTTGGATAAGGCACCCCAGGGGTGTTTTAGAGTCAGGCTTGGATTCCTTTGCCCCCATGGTCACCCCTCAGTTCTTGGAGAATGGTCAAGAGATGAGTTATTGGCGTCCCCAAACTCAGACTCTGGCCACGGAACGGATAGGGAAAGTGGATATATGCTTGGACATCTCCAAAGCACACATTTACTCAGACGGAAAAGGCTTCCCTGACGTAGCTACGGTTTCCGGACAGGGAGCCTCGGCAGAAAGAACCTGAGGGGGTTTGGAGGCAGGGAGCTTACCACACCATGCGCCAACGTGGAAGGTTGGTCGGATATCCTGGGTCCTCGTTCTTCCTTGGAGGGGACGGGAAAAGAGGAGCGGTTCGTTGCGGACTTCAAACTCCTCCCAGGGGAGGACAGCAAGATGGCGATGGAGTAGGCGGAAGTACCAACTTCCAACTCCCAGACCAAAGTGGATTATAACTTAATTTTAAGAACCATTATCTGGATAAACCAACTTTGAACTAAACTAAGTGGACTCTTCAACCAAAGAACAGTGAAGAAGCCACATTGAGACTGGTAGGAAAAGCAAAAACGTGAAGAGGGCTGCCCAGCTCCCCGGAGCGAACGACAGCCTGGAGAGACCTGCGTGGTGGGAGGAGAGTTTGGCGGAGAGGGAGGGACCTGGGTCCCAGGAACCAAGCCCCAGCCTGCAACCCCAGAGCCTAGAAGAGGCTTTTGGACAGTATTGAGCTGTGAAACAAGTGAGGATACTGTTTGTGAGAAAGAGACAATTTTCTCAGTCCCAAGATTATTCTTAAAGGGACAGCGCAGAAAACCTCTCACAATCACTCACCCGGGGCTCCAGGAAATGGGGACAGAGGAAAGGACCAGAGCAGAGGGAAGAGAGTGTGGACTGGAAGGCACAGGGAGAAACACTCTGAGGGACAGCCACCCTAACTCCTGGGCTAAGTCACTTTCCTAATCAGAAACAAATATTTCCTCTGGAACTAGCAATACAAGCAAAGGGAGACAGGACACCAGGCAAATAAGCTCTCCCGTGACATTTAGAGCAGAGCTGTTTAGACGGAGGGAGATTCCAGGACTACAGTATGGAGTGTTAGGGTCTGAGCTGCAGTGCACCCACCCACACTGCTGAGGGTTTGCTGGAGGGATGGTGGCAACAGGATGCTGAAACGCAGTTCTGTCGGTGGGGACGGATGCCCAGCCTGCGTGAGCTCGGTCTAGCCCAGGAGGGGTGGAGGGGACATGCAAAAGCAGTCTGGCAGCTGCGGGCCCACCTGTAGCCCCACCTGTGGGGGAAAAACAGGAGGCCATGAATGGGCAGAGAGTTGCTCTGCAACCCTCGACCCTGCACAGGCCAGCACTGACTGCGGGGGTGGGGCTTGGGCCAGGGACAGGTGGAGGCTCGCGCCTGAGTGCACGTGAGCAGCCCCGCCTTGCTCAAGAAACCGCAGTTTGCTGTCCTGGGTGCGTGAGTTGGCTCTGAATGTGGGGGTGGGGCTAGAGCCCCAGATGAGCGGAAGCTCGCAGCCCTGCCCAACCCGATAAACCGTGGTTTGCGATAGTGCACAGGTGGGCCCTGGCTCCGGATGGGCAGAGGCTCAAGCAGAGTGCACATCAGCAGCCCCATCCAACCCGAGAAACTGTGGCAAGCAGGCTCTGACCACGAGGTCTGGGTGGAAGCCCAAGAACAGGCTGGGTCCGCAGATGAGCAAAGGTGCTCACCTCTATCCTTGGTACTGAGGCTTGTCGCTTGAGTGCAGTGTGCAACCCAACCTATGGGGGCGAAGCGAAGGCCCAGGCAGGCTGAGGCTTGTAGAGCCGGGCACCAGAACACAGCCCCTCCTGCGGAGGAGAGTTGGAAATCACAGCAACAGCCACAGTGGGACGGCGCTGGCAACGCCCATACCCAACCGCCCTAGGCAGTGGCAGAGGGGGTGGTGGGCTTGCAGACAGACCACACCTAGAGAACACAAAGACAACACCCATTGGACTCCAGTAGCCACAACCTTTTATACACAGACAAAATGGGCAGGCAGAGAAATGCAACACAAATGAATGAAGAGAAATCTCCAGAGAAGGACCTGAATGAACCAGATATAACCAAATTACCAGAAGCAGAATTTAAAATAATGATAGTTAGGATGTTCAAAGAAATTAGAGCAACAATGGACAGTAATTACGAACACCTAAATAAAGAGATAACAAGTATAAAAAAGGAAATTGAAATAATAAAAAAGAATCAGACAGAAATGACAAATACAGTATCAGAACTGAAGACCACAATGGAAGGAATTAAAAGCAGGATGGATGAGGCTGAGGGTCGAATCAGCGAGTTAGAGGACACAATAAACAAAGGCACAGAAGCAGAGAAGAAAAAAGAAAAGAGTCTCAAAAAATGTGAGGAAACTCTAAGGGACCTCTGTGACAACATGAAGAGAAATAACATCCGCATCATAGGGGTTCCTGAAGAAGAGGAGAGAGAACAAGAAATAGAAACTTTGTTCAATCAAATCATAGCAGAAAACTTCCCTAAATAAAGGCTGGAAAACATTTCACACGTTCAAGAAACACAGAGAACTCCATTAAAGAGAAACCCAAAGAAATCTACACCAAGACACATCATAGTTAAAATACCAAAGCTAAGGGATAAAGAGAAAATTTTAAAAGCCGCTAGAGAAAAAAAGGCTATTACCTACAAAGGAGCCCCCATAAGGATGACATCGGACTTCTCAACAGAAACACTTGAGGCCAGAAGGGAATCACAAGATATATTCAAAGTAATGCAGAACAAGAACCTACAACCAAGACTATTCTATCCAGCAAGGCTAACGTTTAAAATTGAAGGAGAAATAAAGAGCTTCCCAGACAAAAAAAGCCTCAAGGAATTCATTAAAACCAAACCAATTCTGCAAGAGATACTAAGGGGCCTGTTGTGAACAGTTCAAAAGAGGAAAGAATATAGCAAAAGAAGATTACAGCTTTAAAGAATAAAATGGCAATAAAAAACTACATATCATAATAACCTTAAATGTAAATGGATTAAATGATCCAATCAAAAGACATAGGGTAGCTGCGTGGATAAAGAAACAGGACCCACACATATGCTGTCTACAAGAGACACACCTTAAAACAAAAGATGCACATAGACTGAAGATAAAAGGGTGGAAAAAAATATTTCATGTAAATGGAAATGAAAAGAAAGCCGGGGTAGCAATACTTATATCTGACAAAATGGACTTTAAAACAAAGGCTGTAGTAAGAGATAAAGAAGGACACTACCTAATGATAAAGGGAACAATTCAACAGGAAGATATAACTATTATAAATATCTACGCACCAAATATAAGAGCCCCGACATACATTAAGCTGACTTTGATGGATATAAAGGACGAGATTAACAGCAATACTATAATAGTAGGGGATTTCAATACCCCACTAACATCACTGGATAGATCCTCAAGAAAGAAAATTGATAAAGAAACAGCAGACTTAAAGGATACACTAGATCAACTCGATTTAATAGATATCTTCAGAACTTTTCACCCTAAAGCAGTAGAACATACATTCTTCTCAAGCGCTCATGGTACATTTTCTAGGAAAGACTACATGTTAGGACACAAAAACAGTCTCAACAAATTTAAGAAGATTGAAATTATATCAAGCATTTTCTCTGATCACAATGCCATGAAACTAGAAATTAACCACAAAAGAAAAAATGAAAAATACTCAAACACTTGGAAACTAAATAGCATGTTATTAAATAATGAATAAATTAACAATGAGATCAAAGAAGAAATAAAAAAGTTTCTAGAAACGAATGATAATGAGCATACATCAACTCAAAATTTATGGGACACAGCAAAAGCAGTTCTGAGAGGGAAGTTTATTGCACTACAGGCATATCATAAGAAGCTAAAAAAAGCTAAAATAAGCAACCTGACTCTGTATCTAAAAGAACTAGAAAAACAACAGCAAGTAAAGCCCAGGACCAGTAGAAGGAAGGAAATAATAAAGATCAGAGCAGAAATAAATGACATAGAGGCTAAGGAAACAATACAGAGGATCAATGAAACAAGGAGCTGGTTTTTTGAAAAGGTAAACAAGATTGATGAACCTTTAACTAGATTCACCAAGAAAGAAAGAGAGAGGACTCAAATAAATAAAATTAGAAAGGACAGTGGAGAAATAACAATTGACACAACAGAAATACAAAGTATTGTAAAAAAATACTATGAGGAACTTTATGCCAAAAAATTAGACAACCTAGGTGAAATGGACAAATTTCTTGAATCATATAATCTTCCAAAAATCAATCTGAAAGAATCAGAACACCTAAACAGACCAATTACAACAAATGAGATTGAAACAGTTATCAAAAAACTCCCAAAAAGAAAAGTCCTGGGCCTGATGGCTTCACAAGTCAATTCTACCAAAAATTCAAAGAAGAACTAACTCCTATCCTTCTGAAACTATTTCAAAAAATTCAAGAGGAAGGAAGACTTCCAAACTTCTTTTATGAGGCGAGCATAATTCTGATCCCCAAACCGGGAAAGACAACACAAAGAAAGAAAATTACAGGCAATATCCCTGATGAATTTAGACGCTAAAATTCTCAACAAAATATTAGCCAACCAGATCCAGCAATATATGAAAAAAATCATACACCATGATCAAGTGGGATTTATTCTGGAGAGGCAAGGCTGGTTCAATATTTGCAAATCAATCAATGTGATTCATCACATAAACAAAAGGAAGGATAAAAATCACATGATAATTTCAATAGATGCAGAAAAGGCATTTGATAAAATCCAGCACCCATTCATGCTCAAAACTCTCAGTAAAATGGGAATACAGAGAACATTCCTTAACATGATAAAGGCCATCTACAACAAACCCACAGCAAACATCACACTAAATTGGCAAAAATTAAAACAATCCTCTTAAGATCAGGAGCCAAGCAGGGGTGCCACCTTTCATCACTCTAATTCAACATAGTTCTGGAAGTCCTAGCTATAGCAATCAGACAAGAAGAAAAAATAAAAGGCATCCAAATTGGAAAAGAAGAAGTACAACTGTCATTATTTGTAGATGATATGATAGTGTATATAGAAAACCCTAAAGTCTCAGTCAAAAAACTATTGGACCTGATAAATGAATTCAGCAAGGTGGCAGGATATAAAATTAATACTCAGAAATCAGAGGCATTTTTATATACCAACAATGAACTGTCAGCAAAAGAAATTAAGGAAACAATCCCCTTCACTATTGCAACCAAAAAAATTAAGTACCTAGGAGTAAATTTAACCAAGGAGGTTAAGGACTTGTACTCGGAAAATTATAAAACATTGATAAAAGAAATCAAGAAAGATACAAACAAATGGAAGCATATACCGTGCTCACGGTTAGGAAGAATAAACATCATTAAAATGTCTATATTACCCAAAGCAATTTATAAATTCAATGCAATACCAATTAAAATTCCAGTGCCATACTTCAAGATATAGAACACATATTCCAAAAATTTATATGGAACCAAAAAGAACACGAATAGCCTCAGCAATCTTAAAAAGAAAAAATAAAGCAGAAGGTATCACTCTTCTGGATATCAAGGTTTACTACAAGGCCATTGTACTCAAGACAGCCTGGTACTGGCATAAGAACAGGCACATAGATCAATGGAACAGAACAGAGAACCCAGAAATAAACCCACAGCTTTATGGACAACTGATACTTGACAAAGGAGAAAAGAGCATACAATGGAGTAAAGACAGCCTCTTTAACAAATGGTGTTGGGAAAATTGGACATCTACCTGCAAAAAAATGAAACTAGACCATCAACTTACACCATTCACAAAAACAAACTCAAAATGGATAAAAGACTTAAATGTAAGCCATGAAACCATAAACATCTTAGAAGAAAACATAGGCAGCAAGCTCTCCGACATCTGTAGCAGCAATAAATTTGCCGATTTATCTCCACGGGCAAATGAAATAAAAGGCAAGATAAACAAATGGGACTATATCAAACTAAAAAGTTTTTGCACAGCTAAAGACAATAAGAACAGAATAAAAAGACAAACCACACAATGGGAGAACATATTCGACAACACGTCTGATAAGGGGTTAATAACCAAAATTTATAAAGAACTTATAAAACTCAACACCAGGAAGACAAACAATCCAATCAAAAAATGGGCAGAAGAAATGAATAAAAATTTCTCCAGAGAGGACATACAGATGACCAATAGGCATATGAAAAAATGCTCAACATCACTAATTATTAGAGAAATGCAAATTAAACCCACAATGAGATATCACCTCACACCAGTCAGAATGGCGCTCCTCATCAAAACAACACAGAATAAGTGCTGGCGAGGATGTGGAGAAAAGGGAACCCTCCTGTACTGTTGGTGGGAATGCAGACTGGTGCAGCCACTGTGGAAAACAGTATGGAGATTCCTCAAAAAATTATAAATCGAACTACCTTTTGACCAGCTATCCCACTTTTAGGAATATACCCTAAGAACAACATAGCACTGTTCGAAAAGAAGAAATGCGCCCCCATGTCCGTGGCAGCATTGTTCCCAATAGCGAAGATCTGGAAACAGCCCAAGTGTCCGGCAGAGGACGAGTGGATTAAAAAGCTTTGGTACATATATACTATGGAATACTACTCAGCCATAAGCAATGATGACATCGGATCATTTACAACAAAATGGATGGACCTTGATAACATTATACGGAGTGAAATAAGTAAAACGGAAAAAAACTGAGAACAGCATGATTTCATACATAGGTGGGACATAAAAGCGAGACTATGAGACATGGACAAGAGTGTGGTGGTTATGGGGTGGGGAGAGGGAGGAGAGCTTTGGAGAGGTGGGAGGGGAGGGGCACAAAGAAAACCAGATAGAAGGTGACAGAGGATAATTTAACTTTGGGTGATGGGTATGCAACATAATTGAATGATAAGATAACCTGGAGATATTTTCTGTGAACATATGTACCCTGATTTATTAATGTCACCCCATTAGAATTAATAAAATAAAAAATAAAAAACTTCTCCCGGGTTTTCAGCACCAATAACGTAAGGTGTTTTCCCCACCGAAAAAGAATAAAATCAGCGTAGTTATTAAGTCTTAATTATTGATGCTTTATTTGGTACAGAGCGTTACTTGGTCGGGACTCACTGGCACTTGAGATGAATGTCAGGAATCTCACGCTGAGGACCTCATGGCGCCAGATTTTAAAAGGGTCCCTTCTGGGGTCGTCTAGCTAATATGACGTATGCAATCTCACTGGCTGATGGACAGTCGCTTTCTTCCCAAAGGTTTATGGGAAGTGTAGTTTCCGCAAGCCTGGCCATGTGGGTGATCCCAGACAAAGACTGGGGCTCTGATTTCCCACTTGACCACCCCATTGCCAACCACCCTACATCTTGTATGTAATTTAAACTCTTTAAGTATAGTAATCAAAACAAGATGAGGTTTCTGTGGACTAAATGTTCGATTGGCCCCAAAAGTCATGTGTTAAAGCCCTAATGTACATGTGATGTCATTAGGAAGCAGGGCCTGTGGGAGGTGATTGGGTTGGGAGTGGGGAGTCCTTCTGATGGCATTAATGTGCTTGTAAGAAAAGCCAAGAGAGAGGTGGTCTCTTGGTCATGTGAGGAGGTAGCCAGGAGGTGGCCAATGCAAACCAGGAAGAGAGTTGTCACCAGAGCGAATCTGCCAGCACCTTAATCCTAGACTTGCTAGCTTCCAGACCTGTGAGAAATAACTTTTGTTGTTTAAGCCTCCTGTTTATAGTATTTTGTTATAATAGCAGCTCGAGCAGACTAAAATAGAGCATAATTTTTTCCCATTTCTGTTATGTCTCCCATTGTGTCAGTTTGGATGCTAAGACAGAATTAGACAGTGAGGAGATTTCTTGGTGGCAGACGGGGAACACTGGTGGCATGAGGGAGCAAGGGTGAGTGGGCGGAGCCTTCAGTCCCTCAGTGGGTCTGACACCTGTGAAAGGAGGGGGAGGACAGAGCCCTGGCTGAGAGGGACAGCCGGCTGCATGGGCTCTAGAAGAGTCTCAGCCAGGCCAGTGGGGGGCCCAGGGCTCAGGTTTCCTACTGGAGGAGCCTGCATTGCTCAGGGATGGTCAGGCTGCTATGCCTTGTCATTGGCCATTGGCTGGGGGATAGCATGGCTTCCGCATGAATGCTTGGGGAGATAGATCTAAATAAGTAGCTGCTCAAGGCTGTTCCCCAACTCCCTTTTCAGGTTCTCTTGAAGGGAGCTCTGAGGGGCACACCTCGGTGCCTGTGATCGCTTCCCCCAGAGCCTAGCTGGCTACAGGCCAGGTACTCAATACACTGCTATACAGAAATGTCCTGAAGCAGTGCTCATGTGTTGAACCTTCCAGTTTCTCTTCATCATTAAAACTTAGCTATGTTGCATGCTGTTCTCTTAAGATTCTGTGTCTCATTTTCTTAGGATCCTAATGCCCCCTCATGAAATGACTGTCAGAAGAGAGTGGTTAAGGAGTGTAGGTCTGAGACCAATCGTCCCAGGTCCACCTCCTGAATCTACCAACTACAGGATGTGGAAAGTGGAACAAAGTACTGAACTTTGGGCCTTGGTTTTCTCATTTACAAAATTATGACAATTATAAAAGCTATCTTGTGGGATTGTAAAAATTGCTACACGTGAAGCACTTAGAACAAAGCTTTGGAAATAACAAGTTCTCAAACAATATTGATTAACGATTACTAGGGTCTAAATGTGTCCCCCCCCCATTCTTATGTTGAAATCTAACCACCTCAAGGTGATAGTATCAGGAGATGGGGTCTTTGTGTGGTAGTTAGCTTATGAGGGCAGAACCCTCATGAATAGTATTAGTGCCCTTATAAAAGAAACCTTAAATCTATTTTTTTTGGCTTAATCCCTTTACCCCTTTCACCCAGCCCCCAACCTTCCTCCTCTCTGACAGCTCAGTATGTTTTCTGTATCTATGAATCTGTTTCTATTTTATTTGTTAGTTTATTTTGTTCATTAGATTCCACATTTAAGTGAAGTCATATGGTATTTGGCTTTCTCTGTCTGGCTTATTTCACTTAAGGTGGTGAACACACAATACGATATATAGATGATATATTATAGAATTCACACCTGAAATCTACATAATTTTATTAGCCACTATCACCCCAAAAGTTTAATAAACATTTTAAAGACTAAAAATGAAGTCTTTTTTGTAAAAAGGAAAGAGAGAGAGAAGACACCCCAAGAGATCCCTCTTATGGGTAAGGACACAGTGAGAAGTCTACAGCCTGAAGGGGGCCCTCCCCTGACCACACTAGCATCCTGATCTTGGCCTTCCAGCTTCTAGAACTATGAGAAATAAATTTCTAATATTTATAAGCTTCCCAGTCAATGGTATTTTGTTAGAGCACTATGAACAGACTAGGACAACTATTAATTAAAACAAGTTCTCAGTCAAAATTATTATTAATATGACATGTCTCCCATTAAAACATATGATTTGTAATTTTGCATTTCAATTTATCCTATTTGAAAACTTCTAGTAGGCATTTCAAATGGTGCAACAGAAGGCTTCAAGGAACCCTTTATATCATTTCATGGAGGTTGGAATCTATTCTGTCTGGCTTTGAAATCAGACACAAAGTTGTTAGCTTAAAAAACCTAATCCATAATAAACACTCAAGATGGGAGGGTGATGTCAGCTTCATGGCAAAATGAGAAGACTCTTTTGTTTCTCCCCTTAAAGTTACAAGTCAGACAACTATAACTCAACAAAAGATCTGCTCAACATGCCTGAAAGTACCACAAACCAAAATGGTAGCTGTTTTCACCATGAGCGCTGTTAAACATAGTCTCTGCCTTAATTTTTTGTCTTTTCATTTACTTAACGCAGTGGTTCTTACCTGGGTTCTATCAAACCCTAGGGGTTCGATGAGTCGGTCTCAGGGGTTCGGAGAAGCCTCTGCCACAGAGGCCAGAATAAAGTAATACCGTAATTTGTTGTGAGTTCATGCACTTTGTTGGTTTTGTTCTTTGTGCAAGGTGACGTTCATGCACGGCTCATTTTGTGCACCAGTAAGAAAACATATACCTATGTCTTGAATTTGGAAAAAAAAATCATATTTTATTTATCACTAAAGAAGGGTTCGGTGAATGCACATATGAAACTGGTGGGTTCGGTACCTCAAAAAAGGTTAAGAACCACAGACTTAACGTTTACTGAGCATCTGTGCATATCAGGCACTATGGTAAATGCCAGAGAATCAAATTAATCAGACACAGCTCTTGCCTAAGGTGACAAGATTTTAAAATTGGTAAAGTGGGACACCATTGACCAGGGGGAAGGGGGGTTTATGATTAAAAATTTGGTCTATATGGAGCAAAAAAAATTTTCATAGAATGCAAAAATAGTATTGTAATATATTTTTGTAAATTTCAACATAAGTACAATTTACAAATATAATACGTTAAAAAATTATGTATAATATTATTTTATTCTTTGGCATATTTCTCATTTGAGTGAATTTCTTTTTAGTAGATTGCTGTCGTTGTTTAAAAGTTCATGAAATTTTTCACAAGAATTTGTTAAATTCTATTTCACACATAAAATGGCTTTCAAAGTCTCAACACTTAATTGTGATTTTTCTGATGTCCACACTTTATTTAGCATAGAAAAAAACGCGTTCAGTCGCAGCATTAGTTCCTGGTAAAGACAGTGCGTATTCCACAATTTTTAGTGCATTATTGTATGGAACATGGTTTGTTTCAAAATGATGAAATATTTCTAACCATTTGTTTTCTATTGTGATTTTTGCTGATGCCCAAGAGTTAACCTTTTCCTTATCAATCTATTTTTAAAATAATGATACCTCATTAAAAAGATCATTTTCAGAAATATTACTATATGGGAAATTTTGAGTGAGTCAGAGGGATCGGGTTACACGGTCCCGAAACTGATGCCAGAGCTGCACGAGCAGGCGGGAGCAGGCAGGGCAGCTCCGCTGGCACACTCGCACACGAACGGTCATGCACACTTCCCGCCTAGACTCATCCTTGCAGCGGCTGTGCTCCCGGCGTCCAGTTCAGCCCCACCGCCAGCTGGAGACAGAGCGACTTGCCCCTCGCGCAAGCCCGGAGCCGCTCGCCGGTGTCCAGGACGCGGGCCTATGGGTAGTTAGGAGACTTGACAGCCGCCGCCCCAGCAGGTATGTCCCGCCCGAAGTTCTTTGTTTTGGGGCCTGCAGGGAGCAGCCAGCTCTTGCAGCAGTGCTGGTGCTTCCAGGTCGAGGCAGGGTCTCCCCGCCGAAAACTGTATATTCCCTTCCCATTCTCCCGCTGTTCCCTAGCTTTTTGTGCATTCTTTCCAAAAATCAGGACTTTTTTAAAACACCGCAGGACGCAGGACAAATTGTTAAAAATTGGGACTATCCCGCCAAAAGCGGGACATCTGGTCACCTTACTCTTGCTCCCCACGAGACCAAACGCTGAGAAGAGAGATAGCATAGGTACAAAAGTAACTGTAGAAAGGTTAGAAAATCATGATAATTTTAGAAGAGGGCTGAATAAAGTGCCAAGATAGTAGAGAAGAAGGAAAAATGGATTCTAGATGGGCATCAGGGAAGAAATGCTAGAAAAATAGGTCCTTCACTTGGTTTGTAAATGCCAACCAAGATCTAGACCCACAGGACCTGGGACTGCAGAAGGAGCCCTTGGAAAAGGAAAACACATTTGGCATTACGTTTATCATCTGCCATCACCAGACCTGGGGAAACTACATGTGTTTGCAGGGCAGTGTTGCTCTATAGGAACCAGCCGCCTCTCAAATCATATTATAAATACAAATGGCAGCCCTGTATAGCAGATCAGAAATCGTAACAGTGATAGCTTCAAGCCTGCCATCTGTTCCTTCTAAGCATTTTGTAAACAATGCTCATCTCCGAACGCTCTTCTGAAACTCGTGGGGAAATACACCAGGGCCTTTTCCTCTCTTTTGTTGCAGGTCATTATCAGAGCAATTGCATGAGGAGCCAGCACCTATTAAGGACTGTGACTCTATCCTTGCCTTGGGTGGGAATCACCTCTTGTCTCCTGAATTCCCCTCAAGTTTTGTTACTCTTTTGATTTGTTCATAGTCTGCGTTCATGTCCTCCACTAGGCTTCTCCTAAAATAAATGCAACCTGCAGGCTCACATCTTTGTGTTTCTGTTCCCCAAACCTCTGCTGGGAGGTGGCCATGGTTGAGATCTCCAGTAAGATGGGCTAGTCCTTGGCCATATTTCAGTTGCCCCCAATTGGGGTCCATTTTGTAGAACAGCAGGAAACTCCATTTTCTTTCCCCTGTTAACATTTACCATTGGGAAGCATGGGACAGGCCAGGAGATCTCTGGTTCCCTGTTCTGGCTGTAGCAGTTCTGATTCTAAAGTAGGAAAAATGCAGTGAAGTGCCACATGATGCAAGAGAGGGTTCTGGATTCCTGGCATCATAGACCGGGAGGAATTGGTTTAGGGAAGGGAAAAGCATGTAGAATAAGAGTTCAGTTTTGGAAAGTTTCAGATCCATTTTAAATCATCCATGTAAAGACATAGAGTAGGCAGTTAATTATCTACATATGGAGTTAAAACACCAAGGTCAACATGTAATGGACATGAATAGAGAGAAATTTGGGAATTTAAGTGTTATTTAAATCCTTGGGACTAGATAATATTCAAGGAAGTGGATGTTTATAGAGAAAAGAAAATCAGCCCTGGCCAGTGGGTCAGTGGATAGAGCGTTGGCCCGGTGTTTGAATGTCTTGAGTTTGATTCCCAGTCAGGGCACTCAAGAGAAGTGATCATCTGCTTCTCTCCCTCTTCCCCTTCTCTTTCTCTTCCCCTTCTGCAGCCAGTGGCTCAATTGGTTTAAGCATGGTCCTGGGCACTGAGGATAGCCTTAGGTGCTAAAAATAGCTCAATACTCAAGCATCATCCCCAGACAGGGTTGACAGGGAGGTACCGGTCAGAGCACATGCGAGAGCCTGTCTTTCTATCTCCCCTTCTCTCACCTAAAAAAAAAAAAAAAGAGAGAGAGAGAGAGAGAAGAAAAGAAAAGAAAAAAAAACAAAGAGAGAAAGAGGGAGAGAGAAAGAGCCCAAGGAAGGACTTTTCAAAGGTTAGAAGTCAAGGATAAGATGAGGACTCAGCAAAGGAGATACAAATCGGTCAATGAAGCTGGACAAATCCAACACAATATGAAACCATGGAAGCAGGATGAGGAATGATGAAACTGGACAGCTGGCTGATAGGTCAAGTGATGGGGGACTGAGAACTGACTGCTGGATTTAGCAACTTCAGGCAATCTGCTCTGACTTCTGGGTTTTGTGTTCCAGGCAAATGCTTTCCCTGAGCTCTGCGTTCCTTTCCTGGACCCTACCCTCAGCTTTTCTGTATAACAAATGTCCTTGATATCCTATGCCACTACCCTGATCTTCTGTCTTCAGGCATTACAGGTAATCTTAACCTCCTGGGGTCAGGGGTTTTTTGAGAAAGCTATATAAATATGTGTTCTTTCTCCACATATACTTACAATTACATATTATAATTTCTGGGGTTCACAGACGTCATAATCACGGATCCCAGGATAAGGAAGCCTTACTCCAAGCTCACCTAATGAGGTTCCTTCAGCTCCGGAAACACAAAGGTCTTATAATCCTTGTCTGTCCTTTTGAGATCCTAAACCCTCCTCAGATCTTTGTTCAAATCAAAAACAATTAGAACTAAGAGCAAATAATGTTTTTACTACAAGCTCTCAGGGCAGCAAATTTAGGACAAACATAAGCAGACATGGTAACCAATTCAAACACATGGTAAATGAAATGATTTCAGCTGTACTCATGCCTTTGTCACTCAGCTTAGCTCCACTCTCTTCTGCTAGTTACCATAGGTGGTTAGACTAAAGGCAGCCAAATCCTCTGAATCAAAGACCATAAACCCAACATCTGTGGGGACCAAGCATGTACTGTAATAGGTTGAGATGCATGGAGAACACCCAAATGCCATGGTTTGTAGTGACTAGATAACGTAGAGAGGACATACTTGGTTTTAAAGGAGCAGCTGATACTCTGCTCTTGCAAATGTTGACATGAGAGAATTTCAGCTCATATTGCTAGAACTTCCAAGTTTTTAGATATTCTGAAGTCTTGATTCTCATATAGGCTAAATAAAATGTGTAAGCAGCAGGTGGCATATATGGTCTATAGGGAACCACATATGCCATGACTTATAGCTTATGACCCCACAGCTAGGATGAACTATAATATGTTTATAGATAATTTTGGTCTGTAGTCTACTTCTTTTGTTCATTGTGACAGACTATTTTCCTAAAATTACCAAAGTATTTCCAGTCTCACATATTTTCTAGAACCTTATTCTTTGTATTAAGCAAAACTTGAACCTGGCCTTTATAGCTGGCTTGACAAACAGACATGATGCTATGAGATTTCCAGGACCAAATCATACAAAGCAACAGGCTTTCTGCCTTGGTCTCTCTCTCTCTCTCAGGATGCTCTGAGGAGGCCCAGACTAACCCAGCGGGTTCATATGGAGATACTCCTATGCAGAGCAAATGAGAATTGTCAACCAGCATCAACCGCCCAACAAAGAACAAACCTTCAAATGATTATTTTTTAATTTATTGATCTTAGAGAGAGAGAAAGAAAGAGAGAGGGGAACACGAATTTTCCTGTATGTGCCATGACCAGGGATCGAACCGACAACTTTTGTGCATCAGGATAGCACGCTAACCAAGCGAGCTATCCAACCAGGGTAAACCTTCAAATAATTTTAAGCCCTGAACCTTTAAGTCATCCAGCTGAGGTCATCAGGGAGCAAAGACAAGCTGTCCCTGCTGTGTTTTGTCCAAATTCCTGACCCACAGACTCTGTGAGCATAATAAACAATACATTTATGCCACTAAGTTAGAGCGACTTGTTAGGCAGCTTTCATAACTGAATTTCCAGTTACAGAGATGGAAGTTTTCCAGCAATTTCATCTATGGAATATACCTTTTAAAAGCATCTTCTCTCTCTGTAGTATTTTTAAATTATGCTTTTCTTTGGCTGATGTCCCTGCTGATATTCCTATGACTGAATTCCAAGTTTTTCCAAGACTGCAGCATTCACTTTGATAGATGACCCGGTTGTTTTCCATGTGAGCACAGCTGGCCTTTGACCAACTTCAGCTCCTCTCCAGTTTCCCAAGAACCTCACAGGTCACGTCCTGAAGCAGACTCCCAGCTCTCAGTCAAGGCAGCCAAGCTACATTTGCATTCTTTAGCCTTTTCTTTTTCTTTGAACTGTTGATTGTGTTGTGTGCCCATCACCCAAACCATTTTCCATCATCATATATTTGTCCCTATTTACTTCCCTCTCCCCTCGCCTTCCCCCTTGGTAACCTCTTCACTTTTATCCAATTTTACTCTGTAAAAAATAGCAGTTTTTACTAAGCAGGCTTATGTCTCAAGTTCTAAACGCGGCTTTTTTGTTGGAGAGGCATCCTCCACCTTGTCCATCCGGGTTGTGACTCAAGCAGTAGTACTTCCAGTCAATGAAAGGACATGCATGACAATATGAAAATATTTTAAATCCCCTTTAGCTCTATAAAATGTGTGTGTGTGTGTGTGTGTGTGTGTGTGTGTAAGCTCTATATATTTTTATGGCAAGAATAACATAATTTGAGTTCCTACAGTGTGAAAGGTGCTAAGCAGCACTTTCTGTATATCACACATAATCTTTATTCTCACCTCTTAACCCAAGCTAACCCTCTCTCTGTTAACCCCTCTTCTCGTCCACCAGCTCACTTTCGTGGGCCCACCTCCAGCTGAGCAAAGTTACCATTCATGGCACAGTGTCACTCTTTCTTGAGTTCTCAAGTTTACCTGAATTCTTGATACATCAGGAATGATGTGTGCTACTTTTAGACTGTAGAAGTGGTGGGATTCAGTTGGTCCACACAGGTTTGGCAGAACTGATAACTAATTTTTTGTTAAGTTCGGCGAACCAGTTGTTAAAATGGCACTTGTAATCAGGGTTTTCTTTAAGGTGGATGCCTGGGCAGCCGCCCAGTGTGGAAATCACAAATTTACATCCCTTACTCTTTTTTAATGTTCATCGGCACAACAGTGTATTCTAAGTGCCCGTAGTAATGTCCATTCCGTCCATAGGTGAAAAAAATTTGACAGAACTATGTTTGTAATATTTACTTATTCATTTCATAAAACTTATTATACCTTTGATGAAATGCTACATTTTAATTCCCTCATGTTTGTTACTTCAATAAACAAACATATAAAGTAAAGAGAAAAAGTGCCAAACTATCAGGGGATGACAAGCTGTCATTCGAAATATCTTAAGTAACAGTATTATTGCTTTTTGTTAGGTATTATTTAATATTTTTATTAATGTTTTAAAACTCTTTCTTATAACAATCTAGTTTTGTGTACCTCTTTTATTGTTCTTATTTAAGTATTAAATGCATGAAATAATAAACTACCTTTCGGTATATCACTATTTTATACTTACAACAGTCATTAGGCCAGAGAACGGGCTATTAAATTATTTGAATCCCACCACTGGATTACAGTCATATAAACAAGTGGTTCTCAGAGTATGTCCTAGGAACATAATCGAAAGCCAATTCTGTGTCCCCCACCCCAGGCCTGATGGGTCAGAAGCTTGGCCGGCCACCTGTGTGTATTAATAAGCCTCCAGGCCATTCGGCAGTGCACTCAAGTTTGAGAGCCTCTGATGTGAACTGCATGTAAGTAAGTATTAAATAGTTCCACAGACATGGCGAATGAAAAGTTTTCAACCTTAACCTCTGCAATGAGGCTATGAGCTTTAGTAATCCTAAAATAAAGCATTTATAAATTATAAGGAATCGGCAGCAGAGTGAAGAGGAAGGGTACAGAAGGACAAGACCAGAGATGAGAGTCAACCTTCCAAGCAACCATCGCTCAGAACTGGTTATTCTGGCGAGTGTCAGGGACGCTTATAAAATCCATCCAACTCCACAGCAGAACTGTGATTTTTCAGAAGCTTTACGTGAAACCATACACAACCAGAAAGTCAGAGCAGGGCAGGCGGAGGGCCAGGGTTCCAGGGGCCTCCAGCTCACTCTCTGTGGTGGCCCCTGAGTTATCTTGAAAAACCACTCACTTATTTTCTTGCAGCTGTGATTCTGTAAAGTCATCAGTAGAGCCATTGGTCATCTTAGCCACCAGCCAGAGCAAAGCCACTAAGTTGTCAGCAACAGGTGGGACATGAGGACAAATAACAAGGAGGTCCAGTGAACTCAGGATCCCTGCCTGCAGGGGGCGCCATCACACAGGACACACAGCAGCTTTGTCAGTCTAGAAAGCCAAGGCAAGGATCAAGCACCAGGATAATCTCCCCTGACGCCCACTGCTGGATCAGTGGGGTGAGAGGGAGGACATGACCACAGGTGAATCAAGCCCCCGGAGTGGGGGAGTGGCGGGCAGGCACTGACAAAAAGAGACTGGAATGACTGTGAGCACTTGGTTGGTTTGAATGGTTTCTCTTGGACAGTCTCCCATTAGGGAGGGCATTTGGGGAAGCATTTTATAATTTGTGGTTATGTATAAAGATGTAACACACACATTGTATAGAAAATGGTTCTTGTTCCTCACAGAGTTCAGTTACTCTCAACAGGTCACTTTGCTGCATTTAGAGTGTTGCCCTCTCGAAATCATGAACCCCTGAGAACAGGCTCCATGCATTTAGCTAACACCAGCCCAGAGCTACTGCAGACAGATGTTCAAGTAATCCTGGTGGAATGATGGAATCGATCATTGCAGGAGGGGCACTCACCTGGGCAATCCCAGGGACAGTGGAGGTCAGTTGGTCATCACACCTGCTGTGGGGGGCACCCTTCATACCCACAGTGGGCTCCTGGTTTTCTTCCCTGCTCTGAGAGAGCAGCTGGAAGATGAAAGACACAGAGCCCAGAGTCCACGAAGGTGCAGCATGCAGTAGGCAATAGACCTTACTGCTCATACCACAAGCAGAAACGGAACTGAAGTTGGTCTCACTGGTCCCCAGACTCAGAGTATCAATCTTGTTGGCTACAAGTTTGCCCCGGACCTTGGAGTTTTCTGCCCAGTTGCTGTTTCTTGTGGCTCATTTAAGCCACTGTCCACTGCTGGACTCTTAGGAGGAAGGGAGCTGAGCTGAAAATCAGCCTCATTCAATTAATCTGCCCAGGATGTTTCACCTTTTCCCTTTATATCCTGGGAGAGTTTCCTTTTATAGACAGAAGGCCTGTCTGACCTAAGATAGAACTTATTCTCTTGCGCGCGCGCGCTCACACACACACACACACACACACACACACACACACACACACACACACACACACACACAGTGGTCCGTAAAGTCATGGTGCACTTTTGACTGGTCACAGGAAAGCAACAAAAGATGATAGAAATGTGAAATTTGCACCAAATAAAAGGAAAACTCTCCCAGTTTCATACCTATTCAATGCAGTTCTATGTGGGCTCCATTTGTTGCCCTACACACATCCAAATGATAGCAAAGTTCTTGCCACACATGGGTAAGGACGTCTGGTGTAACGGAGTGAATAACATCCGTGATTCTCTGTTTTAAGTGATTAATGTCATTGATATGTTCATTGTACACATGTTGCTTCACATAACCCCAAAAGTAAAAGCCTAAGGGCGTCAGATCCGGGGATCGTGGTGGCCATGGCTTGACAGAACCCCTGCCTATCCATCGCTGGGAAAATATTCTATCCAGAAACTCACGAACAATGGTGGCGTAGTGTGGAGGAGCGCCGTCCTGTTGAAAGATGACACCTGGAAATTGTGGCACTGCATACAATTCCAACATGTCAAGATAGGTGTTTGCCGTCACAGACTGCTCTGTGAAAAAAAAATGGACCTATCACCTTATCATGCATCAGGCCACACCACACGTTCACTTTATGGGTGTTACATGCATACTCATTGTAGACATGAGGATGTTCAGCAGCCCATATTTGGACGTTATGGCGAACACGTCCACAGATATGGAAGGTCGCCTAATTGCTAAACACAATCTTCTGCAAAAATCTTGCATCATTGTCAATCTCATGAAGCATATCTGTAGCAAACATGCATCGTGTGAGTCTATCCGCCGGTTTGATAGCGTGCAACAGCTGCAATTTGTACCCCGTAACACAGAGACGTTTCTTTAACACCTTATGAACTGTAATCTTGCTTAGGTGTAATTGTCGAGCGCACGCATGCACAGATATTTTAGGGCTCCTTAGGTAGCTATCCCGTATAGCCTCTACAGACTCATCACTGACTGATGGCCTACCAGAACGGGGTTTCTCCACCAAACTGCTGGTTTCCTTCAACTGCTTATCCCACCGAGTAATGTTATTCCTATGTGTTGGCGCTTCATTATAAACGCACTGATATTCACATTGTGCTTTGGTCATGGATTCGAATTGAGCCACAGAACACACTGAACTTTCCTCTGTACCATCCGCATCTGGACTGGCATGTCCGTGGGCTGCTCCTCTGTATACACGGTGTTACGTCATCATCTGCGCATGCGCACATGCTGCCACATTATCCTACAGAAACTGGGAGAGTTTTCCTTTTATTTGGTGCAAATTTCACATTTCTATCGTCTTTTGTTGCTTTCCTGTGACTGGTCAAAAGTGCACCATGACTTTACGGACACACTGTATACACACACACACACACACACAAACACGTAAAGGGGTTTGTTATGCATTTACAAATAAATGACTACAATTAGGTTTATTTTTCCTAAAGCTGGCATTTTTGTGTTTATTTATTTCATTATTATTATTTAAGTGAGAGGAGGAGAGATAGACAGACGCCCACATGTACCCTGACTGGATCCACCCAGCAATCCCCTTTTGGGGCCGATGCTCAAATCAGCAGAGACACTGGCTGTGAGAGGGGAAGAGGAAGAGAACTGAGAGAGGGTGGGGAAGAGAAGCAGATGGTGGCTTCTCATATGTGCCCTGACCAGGGGTTGAATCCAGGGTGTCCGCCCGCCAGGCCAACACTCTATCCACTGAGCCAACCGGTCAGGACCTCAAAGCTGGCATTTTAAACACTCAGTAAAATGTTTTCTATAAAGTCCTAGTGATTGTAAAGTTCGGAAGATAGGAGACAAGTCTGCCACCCACATCTCACTCCCTAGCAGAGAAGGATAAGGGTAGTTAAGGAGTATTATGGACTGACTGTGTCCCCAAAAATTCATGTTGAATTTCTCTCTGTCTCTCTCGTCCCAAGTGCATATGCTGCATTAAGTTTCTGTTGTTTAAGCCATCAGATGGCCTGATCTGTGGTGGCACAGTGGATGGACTGTCCAACTGGAACGCTGAGGTCATCAGTTCGAAGCCGTGGGCTTGCCTAGTCAGGGCACATGTGGGAGTTGATGCTTCCTGCTCCTCCCCCCTTTTCTCTATCTCTTTCTCTTCTCTAAAAATGTATAAGTAAAATAAAAAATAAGCCACCCGACGATGGTGATGTCATAGCAACCTGAGCTTACTGAGACAAGGACAATGACGGGAGTGAAACAGAGGGCTGGAACTAGGGCCCAGCTTAGCACTGCTTTTCTCCTGGGTTGTGGAGAACCAGCCCTGGGTTTTCTTAGCCACTGCAGGGAATGGTCATTATGGCAACGGCACTGTGGGCTCAGGCTGAGGCCTGGATGCCAAATCCCCCATCCCTGCCATAGGACCAACAGCCTGCTAACTAGGATTGTCATGCAATAGGCACACCGTGGTATTCAGGCCCACAACCAATCTCAGGTGCCCCCCCCATCACCCTACTCCAGACTCTTCTCAACAAGCTGGAGCCTCACTCTCTTGGGCTTTTTGAGAAGGAGGAGATCGAAGAGGTTGCACAACAATCAGTAACTTCCTATTCTTGACTTTCCTCCCCACAGTCAAGCTGACCAGTGGGTCGTGGGGAGGCTGATAACCTTGAATGAGGGTTTGGCATGCTGCTGCATGCCAACATCTGTTCCAAGGAAAATATAGTGTCCTTCTCTGTCACCCAGGGGCATGGCCTGCTCCTCAGCCCTACCACCCAGCCAGATCCCCACATCAAGGCAGGAATGAGGCCAGACCAGAAAGGTTCTTACCATATTTACTTTAAAGAGAAAAAGATTATGTGAACCCAGTGTAAAAGGTTCTCATTCACAGCAGATGTTGGGTTTATGTAAAAAAATAATCAGAAAGGTTTTGTTGTCCCAGATGCTCCTTGCAAAACAAGCAGAAGCTCCTCATTTCTCCCCATGTCTCATGGCTGGCCCGACCCATCCTGAGCTCTCTAGGGGGTCAAGGGTCATGGGGTCAGGGGAGCAGATGGTGACCCAGACTCAAAGCACAGGAAAGGAATTTCTTGTGTTCTTGTCCGAAGGGCTTCCTCTTCCCCACTGAGACCCAAGCCAGAGAAATTAGGTCAAATAGCAGTAAGAGAAATGATTTCCAGTAGAGAAGAAAGAAATCCAGACAAAAATGAGGACTTTCTGGAGCTCGGGTCACCTGGTTCGGCGGAGCTTTAATGTCCTTTGTAAGAAGCAACATGGTATATGCGAAGGAGCACTGGACTGGAGTCAGGAAAACTGAATTACAGATCCAATGTTAGCACTTCCTGGCTATATAGCCTCAGAGTCAACAAGTCACTCAATCCCCAAGGACTCAGTCTCCTTGTCTATTAAATGGAGAAAACACGTCCTGGTGTGCCTGGTCCACACAGAGGTCAGGGGGATGGTCAGATGAGAGAAGAGGTATGCCGAGGCTCTTGGTAGACATGCGATAGAAACAAAACAGACTTCTGAGCACTTTAAATCACTTGAAGAAATGTGATGTGAAAAACAGGCAGTAGTCAGTCTGGTGTCAGGAAGCCGGGGCTGCTCTCTGAGCGGTGGCCAGTGGACCGCCCTGAAGGCGATCTGCCCTGCTGTGGTGCTCATGCGATCACTGTTCCTGGAGTCCCAGTGCTGGCTTGCAACCTGTAGAGGACCTGAATCTGGCTCTTCCCAGAACTAACTCATTGAGCCAGGTCATGTTGACAGGTCTCCATTCTGTGGACAGAATTGGTCAAGCTGGATTTGGGGCTGAATTGAATTAATGAGCCTGGAAGACTCATCTGACACACACCCAGGGGTCTGGAAAACCTGGGAACCATGTGGTAAAAGCCACAGACAGAAAGGTAGTTATCCTGAATGCACAGTGTAGAAGGTACCATAGGAATAATAGCTGTTTGTTACTATTTGTTGAGCTCTCATTCTGTGCCAGGCGCTGTGCAAAGTTCTTTGCAAATATTACCTCTTTTAATTTTTATCAACACCCTATGAAGTAGCTATTGTCACTTTACTTATGAGAAAACCAGAGCTCAGAGACAATAGGTAATTTGTCCTGAGTTATACAGGCAAGAGAACTGCAATTCAAATGAAGGTATACGTGACACATAAGACTGAGTTCTTAACTGCTATCCCAGAGATTCCCACCCTGTAGGGCCATCAGATTCACCTGCAAGGCTCATTGGAACACGAACTTCTAGGCCCCGTACCCAGAGTGTCTGACTCAGGAAGTCTGGGGAGGACCTGAGAATTTGTATTTCTAGTAAGTTCTCCAGGGCTGCAACTTGCCTGGGCAGCAGCCTTGGAACACTGTGGCCACCGCCTCTCCTACTGGGAGCCCTCTGCAGTGGGCAGTGCTGACCAGCCAGAGCGACCCCACCTGTGCGCACACTGGTGGCTGACGGCACTGGCTGTCCTCAACCCCCTTCCCAGAAGTTAATTTCCCCCTACAGGAGCCTCACCTCAGCTAGGCATGGTGAACATAGGGGCTCTCACCTTTCTAGAAGACTGTTTGCCAGCTTTCTCTCAGTTCCTTATTTACCTCACTCATGATATGTTTAAAATAGTCATTAACCTTAGAAGTGTCAGAATCTGGAGGGATCTCTTACAGAATCTCAGAACTGAAAAAGACCTGAATCCTCCCTGGGGTGTCAACAGAGCCTGCAGAGTAGGATGCCGATTACTATTGAGGCCAAGTGCTCGTAGCTCTGGCAGAAGCCAGTCCGGTGAGCCTGGCTGAATGGCTTGCAGAGGCTCGCCCTCCCTCTCTGTGTAGATGACTGGCTGGTCCTGGCTGTTCACACCAAGCTCAGCCCTCTCCTACAGAATGCTTGAATTCATTTCTTAGTCTCCTGTAGCTGGCTAAATGCTGTCTTTGCCCAAGACAGATACTTCCACATTCTAACGCCTGCATGAAGGCCATAGATAGAACACTACAGTCAAAATCAACTCTGTGTAATAACTGTGAGGACTCCAAAGAAAGGTTTTCCTGCTTTGTGGTTTTCTGAAATACAAGCGGACACTAATAACATAATTTCACCATGAAAAGAACAAGAAACACCTTCAGTCTTTATATGGTCTTCAGACACACACACACACACACGCTCACTGAGGACTCTGCATCTTTCCCGGGGTCCTCTTCATCACGCCTATTCCGCTGTCACCAGGAAAGCTCAGTGTCTGTGGGTGGGCCACCTGTCACCAGCTCACCTCTCCAGCAGTCAAATCACAGTTCTCCTCCACCCCACTTTAGCCCTTTTCCCCATGGCCACTCCTAGACCTTGTCATTACCTAGAAGTCATCTCCAAAGAAACATGGAGGCTTCTAGTTGTTAGATAGCACACAGCACTCTCTCACCCTAATCGCCGTCCTTCCTGAATGTTCATTCTTTTGCCTGTACCACACCTGTCCATGGATCTCATCAATACCTCCCTGTCCACTACTCCCTCATTCTGCCCACCTCCCACTGCCAGCCCGTCTTCACCTCTTCTGCTCCACAGTGGTAATCCTGTGGGCCACCGCTAACTTTCTTGTTACATTTTCAACTCTTTCATCCCACTGACATTATTTCTGTACTCACCTGGAAAAACTTCAACTCTGCATGATTTCAACCCATCTGAATTCTCTCTTCTTATTCTTAGACTTCAAAAGAATGGCAAGAGACCATACAGCCATGTGCAGATTGAGGTAATTACAAGTGAATACAGGCCTCCAAATTCAGAAAATGTCTCAGTGCTGCCTGGGAAGCCTTTAACAGGTCCCTAGTCAGCAGCTGGGTGCCAGGCCACAGCTATTACACAAAACATTGGTGTAAGGCAAGGTCACCCTTTCTTCTGGGCCAGGCAGAACTCAGGGCTGGGAGCGGGGCCAGGGAGCGCTCTGTAAAATTTAAAACAACACACCCGCACCTGCTCTGCCTTTTTGGTTCCCTCCAGTAGCTGTTCTAGAACTTCCCTCTGCCCATCGTTCCCCCTGGACAGCCTTGCCTTCACTTGATAGAGAAAGTAAAAATCATCAAGGGAATTTCCATAGATTTCTGGTTTCTATCCTTCACAAACTCATCTGTATATGCACAACCTCCCTTCTATTTCCTCCATCCTCTAAAGAAGTCTCTCTCCTACTCCTGAAAACAAATCCTTCCCATGTGTGTGTCCATTCTCTCCCCTCTCTTCCTCTCTTAATAATCCTATTTTTTCTCTTTCTACCCATATCTTCTGATCAGGATTTAAATGTGTACAATCCCTCTCATTAAAACAAACAAACAAACAAACAAGCAAGCACTCTGACCAATCTGATATTCAACTTAAGTACTGCTCTCCTTTGCTTCACCCAATACAATAAAATTAGTGTTATAATTCTTTTCAAACAAGAATAAAACAGTACAATGTGCACCCGTGTACTGTATTTACCCAGATTCAAAACATTGCCAAGTTTCCAGCCAGGTTCCCTGAACAAGCGATGGGTACTGGCACCCCACTCCAGCTATAACCCTGCGGTCCGGTTTTCCCCTCACCACCACAGTGAAATTGCTCCCAGGTATTTCTGTGGGCCTGATGGCCAACTCAGGGAGGTACTTTTCAGACTGTAGCTTCTTATTGACCACTTTGCCCTTTGAATTTCTCTCCTTCCTGGTTTATTTGTCCCATTTTCTCCTGGTTTCATTGCTACTGTTCAGCAATAAAACCTCTTGGCTCTGCTTGTTTCTTAAAAGTTTCTTTGGATTCTAGCTTTAGCTTCCTCTTTCTCTTCACTCAGGCCTCTCCTGACATATACCCTTACCCCTCTGAATTCTACTTTCCTGGCTAATTATTGGTATTCTGTAATAAGCTATAAATCCCTTACGGTATGTTTATTGGTATATTACCAGAACTCAGATTAGTTTCTAGTGCAAAATCAGGCCCAATAAAATGTACATGAATGAATGTACTCCATCCTTTCAATACCAATGTCAAGAGAACCTCCAGCAAAACCACTTTGCCAGCTCGTTTACTGAAGCCTCCAGCTTGACCACGAGTAGGCGCAAACAGAAACAGCTCTTTATTGTCTCTGCTAATTGGGGCATGAACAGGGGAAAGTTCGGTGAATTCTGAAGTCTCATTTAAGCCTAGTTTCAAAGTCTCCTAAAATACCAAGAGCCATTCATACCAGTAGAATGGATCTATGTTTTAGACACTTGGCCTGTCCTGTGTCACAGGCCAAGTGACAATACCTGTTCACCAAGTCACAGACCAAGGAGCCACAATAAGATCTGCAGCAGGGGAGAAAAAGAAAGCATTGAGGACAGAGATTTTCCACAAATCCTGAATAACCAAATGGTATCTTCACTTCATCATATGAATTTTGAGGCTAGGAGAACTCCTTTCCAGCCTAGCAGACCTGGTCTCAGGTGTGGATAGCCACTCTACTGGCCTGTTAAATTGTTACTTTTCCTGCTGATCTACACTGTGAGCACTACCAATTGGATTCTCAATTGGTCGTGGAGATGTAAAACTGGAAGCCAAATGGAGGAAATTACTAAACCACAATACATAATAAAAATAACTGCCATTTACTGAGTACCTCCTACGTGCCAGGCACTGAACCCGGCTCTCTGCATACATTCAGTCCTCCAACTGGCCAACAAAGTAGCTATTACTACTGATAATGGGATTGACAACAACATTGTTGTGTTTTTCAATATTTTGCAATTGTAAGCAATACTGCAATGAATATCCTTGGACATACCTCTCAGAATACGTTGCTGACTATTTCTCCACACCAGCGCCTCTCAACTAAACTGTATATTGGGATCCCCTTGGGAGTATTTTTAAAAAATGAATATAGATGCAAAAATCCCCAACAAAATATCGGCAAATCAAATTTAACAAAGTACAGTATAAAAATGTTATAAAACACTATGCAAAGCTAATTCAATATTCCAAAATCAAGTAATTCATTACATCAACAAGCTAAAGAAGAAAATCATATGATCATATTAATAAATGC
Source organism: Rhynchonycteris naso (assembly GCA_037038555.1). Taxonomy (NCBI): domain Eukaryota; kingdom Metazoa; phylum Chordata; class Mammalia; order Chiroptera; family Emballonuridae; genus Rhynchonycteris; species Rhynchonycteris naso. Next base: position 298,104,821 of record CM072995.1, read on the forward strand.
AGAAAACATTTGACAAAACCCGACATCATTCATCAAAAATCTTAGAAAACTAGGCATAGAGGGGAGCCTCTTCAATTTGAAAAAGAGTGTCTACCAAAAACTTATAGCTAACATCATACTCAATGGCATAATCCATGAAGAAACTAGATGCTCTCTCCCTATGATCAGGAACAAGGCAAGGATGTCCCCTCTCAACACTCCTTTCAACATTGTATAGGAAGTCCTAGCTAATATAATAAAGCAAGAAAAAATAAAATAAAATTTATATAGACTGGTAAGGTAGAAATAAAACTGTATATTTTGCAGATGACAAAATTGTCCATGTAGAAAATTCCAAAAAAATTAACAACAACAAACTCCTGAAACTAGTAAGTGATTATAGGAAACTTGCAGAATACAGCCAATTGCTTCCCTCTATACCAGCAATAAACTGGTATAGATTGGAATTTAAAATAAAAAACACAACATCATTTACTTTGGCACCAAAAAATTGAAATAGTTATGGACCTAACAAAATTTTCATAAAGTCTATATAAGGAGAACTATAAAACACTGATGATATAAATCAAAGAACTAAATAAAAAGAAAGATACTCTGTTTATAGATAGGAAGACTAAATAATGTCAAAACAATGTCAGTGCTTCCCAATTGGATCTCTGGAGTCAATGCAACCTCAATCAAAATTTTAGCAAGTTATTTGTGGATATAAAACTGATTTTAAAGTTTATATGAAAAGAGAAAAGGCTGAGAATAATCAACATAGTACTGAAGAACAAAGTTGAAGGACTGACACTACCGTATTTTAAGACTTATTTTAAAGCTACAGTAATCAGATCAGTGTGGTATTGGTAAAAGAATAGATGAATAGATCAATGGAACAAAATAGACCAGTGGCCCTGGCTATTTGGCTCTGTGGATAAAGCATTGGCCTTGCATGCAGAAGTCTTGGGTTTTATCCCTAGTCAGGGTACACAGAAGAAGTGACTATCTGCTTCTTTTACCCTTCCTCTTTCTCTTCTCTCCTTCTTCCCCTCCTGTAGCCACTGTCTCAGTTGATCTGAGCATCAGCCTCAGGCACTGAGGATAGCTCTGTTGATTTGAGCATCGGCCCCAGATGGGGTTGCTAGGTGGATTCCTGTCAGGGTGCATGTGGGAGTCTGTCTCTCTATCTCCTCTCCTTTCACTTAAAAGAAAAATAGAGAGATCAGACATACAGCAACATAAATATAGTCAACTAACTTATCAGTACCTCAGATAAATAAATAAATAAATAAATAAAGTCAACTAAGATTTGAAAAGGGAGCCAAAGCAATTCAATAGAGAAGAGATAGTCTTTTGAACAGATGGTGCTGAAACAACTATATACTCACATGCCAAAAAAAGGTGGGGGGGGGGAAGAAAATTTAGACATAGATGTTACACCTTTCACAAGAATTAATTCAAAATGGATCATAGAGCTAAATGTAAAATGCAAAACTATTAAACTTCTGGAAGATAACATAGGCGAAAACCTAGGTGATCTTGGGTATGGCATGGCTTTTAGATATGACACCAAAACAAAAGCACAATCCATGAAGAAAAAATCTATCTGTTGGACTTCATTGAAATCCAAAACTTCTGTTCTGCTAAATGCACTGTTAAGAGAATAAAAATATATGCAGACGGGGGGAAAATCCTGCAAAACGTATATCTGATAAAGGACTATTATCCAAAATACACAGAGAACTCTTAAATTTCAACAATAAGAAAACAATCTAATTTTAAAATGGCCAAAGAATCTAAACACACCTCACCAAAGAAGACACACATGGCAAAGAAACATATTGGACAAAATGCTCAATATCATGTCATTAGGCAATTTCAAATTAAAACAAGATAGCACTACAAGCCTATTAGAATGGCTGAAATCCAAACACTGACAACAGCAGATGCTTGTAAGGATATGACACAACAAAAACTCCCATTCATCGCGGGTGGGAGTGCAAAATGCTACAGCTACTTTAGAAGACAACTTGGCAGTTTCCTGCAAAGCTAAATATGAGCTTACCATATGATCCAGCAGTCATCATGCCTCTAAATATTTACCCAAATGAGTTGAAAATATATATCCACACAAAACCTGCCCATGAATATTCTTTTTCCATTGATTTTTGAGAGAGAGACAGAAAAAGGATGCAAGGGAAAGACAGGGAAGCATCAACTTGTTGTTCCACTTAGTTGTACACACATGGATTATTTCTCATGTGTGCACTAACTGGGGCTCGAACCGGCAACCTCAGGGTCAAGCCAGTGCCCTCAGGATCCAGTGGACAATACTGGATCAAACTAGTGACCTTGGCTCTTCAGGCTGATGCTTTAGCCTCTGTGTCATCGGCCAGGGCCTGCACATGAATATTTATGGCAGTTTTAAGCTTGGAAGAAACCAAGATGTACTTCAACAGGTGAATGAGTAAACAAAATCTGATACATCCATACATTCTATGATTCCAACTTTATGACATTATCACCATCATTGTCATCACGGTGTTTGCAGTCCCACACCGAGCTCACAATGTGACTTCACACCCGTGATTTAATCTGATCCTCACAAGGAGCCCACAAAATAGGCAGGGCAGAGGGCTTGATTCCAGTTCGAAGATGGAAAACTGTGATTGGGAGATTGCACTGCCTGAGGTCACACAGCTGGTAACAAAAATGTGTCTTTCCATCCAGATCTTGTGTTATACGTCACTGCCTTTAGTCCAACCTCTTGGGCCTTGACTGGACCTTGGACCGTGGTGGTAAGGGGTACCGGGTATGTGATCATGGAACTTGAAGTGTTGTCTTGGAGAGGAGTGCAGGAAAGAGGGTCTAACAAGTGGATTCAGTACCTCCTGCTCTGTCTGGCCATGGGTCAGCACTCTGGTCCCTGGGTCCCTCTTTCTATCTTTCTTTGTTGCAGGCACTGACACACAGCATGCAGCGACAGAGAAGCAGCAGGATGCCTATTGTTTATTTATTGAGAACATGTCAGCGGATTCCTTCTCTGTTTGCCTGGAGGAGACCAGTTAAGATGTGCCAACTTGTGCCCTATCAGTCCTGGGGGCTGGATTTACTGGCCAAAGAGATACCCACTCAGAAAGAAGAAAGAGGATTTTTTTTTTTTTTTTTTTAGGTAGGAGAATGCCCATGAGATATCTATAAATGAATGCAAAGGAAATTTGCTAAGGAAATGTACAGAGGGGTGGAAAATGAGAAAAAGTGAGAGACTTGCTCTTGCTAGCCTCTGGTTACCATGACAACAATGGCATCTTAAAATAAGCGTACCTGATCATTTTAAGTAAGAGGGTTTCTTTTTTTTTTTTTTGGTTTTTTGGTTTGCTTGTTTTTATACATATTAAGGCCTGCTAGATTCCAGCCTTTTCTTTAATTTTGGAATATAGAAATGTAAATGTGCCTGACCTGTGGTGGCACAGTGAATAAATAAAGTGTGGACTTGGAATGCTGAGGTTGCCAGTTAAAACCCCTGTTGCTTGGTCAAGGCACATATGGTAGTTGATGCTTCCTGCTTCCCCCCTTCTCTCTATCTCTCTCTCTGTCTGTCTTTCTTCTCTAAAATGAATAAATAAAATCTTAAAAAATAAAAAAAGAAATGAAAGTGTGAGTCTGTTTCCCAGCTCAGCACCCTGGTATAGTCTTGGGGACAAATGTGAACCTGAACCTGACTGGTAGTGGCACAGTGTATAGAGTGTCGACCTGGAATGCTGAGGTCCCAGGTTTGAAACCCCAAGGTCACTGGCTTGAGCATGGGCTCACCAGCTTGAGCACGGGGTCGCTAGCCTGAGTGTGGGGTCATTGACATGACTCCATGGGCACTGACTTGAAGCCTGGGGTTGCTCGCTTGAGCACAGGGTCACTGGTTTGAGCAAGGGGTCACTGGCTCAGCTGGAGCCCCCCCGGTGAAAGCACATATAAAAAGCAATTAATAAACAAATAAAAAGTACTGCAACTATGAGTTACAAGTTGATGCTTCTTATCTTTACACCTTCCTGTCTTTCTCTCTCTCTTTTTCGAAACAAACAAAAATGTGGACCTGAGCCTGGAACCCTGTTATGAAAACAGTTAAGCATGCTGCTCAGAACTGAAAGAGCCAGACCTTGAGAGCTCAGGCAGGGCGTGGCTGTGGAGGGATGGAACTGGCCTTTCCAGAGACCCAGTTAGGCACACCCACCTGCAGGTGGTGGGGCTGGTCCTCACAGCAGTGGACAGGATACAGCCACTGTGAGGGACCTGTGGTAATTTGAATAATCCTTCCCCGCAAGATATTCATGTCCTAATCCCTGGAATAATTTATGAATGCAGATGTAATTCAATTAAGGATCGTGAGTTAGGGATGATTATCTTTGATTTTTTTGGTGGCCCAATGTAATCACAAGGTCCTTATAAGAGGAAGTCAGGAGAATCAGAGGCAGAGAAAGGTATGTGACAGTGGAAGCAGAGGAAAATAAAGAAATACACCAAAGCCTGACCGGTGGTGGCATGGTGGATAGAGTGTCATTCTGGGATGCTGAGGAGACAGGTTCTAAACCCCAAGGTCTCCAGCTTGAGCACAGACCCATCCAGCTCGAGCATGGGGTTGCTAGCTTGAGTGTGGGATCATAGACACGATCCCATGGTCACTGTCTTGAGCTCAACGTTGCTGGCTTAAGCAAGGGGTCACTGGTTTGACTGGAGTCCCCTGGTCAAGGCACATATGAGAAGCAATCATTGAACAGCTAAAGTGCTACAACTACAAGTTGATACTTCTCATCTCTCTCCCTTCTTGTCTCTTTTTATATATCTCTCTCGCAAAATAATAATAACAATAGAAATATGACAACAAAAGCAGGGCCTGCGCACTGAGGAATTCAAGCAACCTCTGTCCGCTGGAAAGGGCAAGAAAATGGATTCCTCCCTCAAGGCTCTAGGAGGAATGCAGCCCTGTCAACACCTTGATTTGAGGCTTCTGACCTCCAGAACTGTGAGAGAATAAACAGGTGATGCTTTAAGTCCCTAGGTTTGTGGTAATCTGGTACAGCGGCATTGGGAAACTCAGAGAGGACTAATTTTCAATAATGGCCCCAGCCATCACCTTGGAAGCAAAGGGACCACCAGAAAGCGAGGGCCTGCCAGTGAGAGGTCAGAGTTTCCAAGCCTCTGTGCACCTGGCATTTAACAGCAGGGCAGGATCCTTGGAATGAGGGATGCCCGGGGAGAGAAAGGGCCTGGCTTTAGGTTTTTGGCAGCTTCAGCCACAGTCAGCAGTCTCACATAGCTTCCCCAGCCCATGCAAACAACTGGAAAAGGAAACCAGAACAGTGAGGACTCACCAACAAATCCTATCAACTAGCTGTGGTCTAAAATCAGGGAGGCCATAAAGCTGCGGAAGAGTCAGTTATATTCAGTACTTGAATGTAAGTTGCAACCATTAAGCTTGCACACGCACATATGTGTCTATACCACATATCTCTAGGATCTGTCTTGCCCCCACAGCATGTCTCTTCTCATTCAGTCCATCTTCACCTGTTATGGTCCCAACCTCCAATGGGTCCTCCTGCTGCCCTCACGTCTCATCCTCTGTGTCCTTTCCAAAATGCTAATCTTACTCCATCACCTCCTAGATAGCAACCTTTCCGTGGCTTCCTATTGCCCCAAAGGTTACAAGTCAAATTCTTTACTTCTCTAGACCAGAAGCCCCTCAAGGGCAGTGGTTCAGGTAGAACTCCCTGGCCTAAGAATAGGGCATGAGAGCTGGTGGACCCCTACCGCATATTAATAGGAGGTCTGACAAGAACCGTCTTGACTCAACTTTCGTGACTTCCACTTTCAGACCCCTCCAACCATCCTAAACCTCTCGTTTCCTTGAGTTCTATTTCTTCTCCTGGTCTCTGTTTCCCTGGTCTCCAGCCCCCACTTTTCGGGTGTTGCAACCTCCTACTCATCCTTGAGGATTTAGTTAAACAACCCCTATTCTCAGAGGCCTGCCTGATCTCCAGGTTCAGTTCTCATACTGTAGCTTCCTACACTGTCTGGAGCTTCCTCTACCATAATGCTGATCAGCTTTATGCTCAATGACTGGGTTCCAGAACAGCGCTGCTGAGATTTGGGGTTGGATGATTCTTGCTGTTGGGGTTTACCTATGTATTGTAGGATGTTAGAAAACATCTCTGTAGCAACCCCCTCTCAAGTCATGATAATCAAACATATCTGCAGACATTGCCAATTGTCCGGACAGGAGGGGGGAAATTGTCCCATGTGGAGAGCCACTGCTCTTGTGAAAGCAGGGTCTATGACTGTCTTGTTTACTTTGGCCTCTCTAATGTCCAGAAAAGTAAACCTGGACCATTGTAGATGCTAATAACCAATTGAGTTATTAAAACTCATGGGTGCCCAGCCTTTGTGGCCACTAAACGCAGTTCTACATGTCTTCTAGGCCAACTCGCATAAATACGGTCCTATCTTCTCCAGGGTCCATTCTGTCCTTGAAAGTCTTGAAAAAGGCTTTTCCTGGGTGCTGAGGAAACCTCTGAATCCAGATGGGGGTTACAGACGTCCCACAGATCTTAAATATCTTATCTCCTCCCAACATCACACCCTAGCTGACATCTGGCTGTTAAGGTGAACTCTGAGCCTTGCACATTAGAGATTCAACATATTGAAAGCTGATTGGAATAATGGAAAAGGGCAGTGGTCTGGGACTCAGTTCTACCATAAAAAGTTCTGTGACTCTGGGCAATTTACCTCTCTGAGCCTCAGTTACTTTTGCTGTAAAAGAAGGAGCTTGGACAAGGAATGGCTTTTTCTAAACAGCTAGAATGCTGTGCTTCAGAAAATAACACCATGGAAACTACAGGAAACAACAGACACTTAAGGAAAAACAATATTAGAGAAAGAACCAGCCCGTCGAGTCCAGGAGTCTCTCAATCACGCTCTGTTGTCCCTGTTTCAGGCATGCTCTGGTCTTCTGCTCTGACCTCATATGATGGTGTTTCTGTCATGTTGCCTCTGCCGCAGGACTGTGACCCCTGCAGGCAGGCACACTATGTGCACCCTGAGTTCCTCGGAACCCACCACGAGCAGCAGACACAGCAGATGCCCATACAATGCCCACTCCCAGGCAGGGCTCTGCACACTTAGAGTCACTCATTTAATCCTCATACCAGTTCACAGGGAGGGGCTAATATTATGTCCATTTTATAGGTCTGAAACCTGAGGCACAAAGAATTTAAGAAACTTGAACAAATTTGTACGGTTAGTAAAGTAGACAAGCCAGGACTCCAGCCCAGGCAAACAGGCTCCAGTGTCCACCTGCGCTGCCTTGAGTAAGTGTTCCATATACAATGGTGACTTAAGTGACCGAATAAATTAGTCTGTAGGCTCCAAACTCCGCCCAGAGCCAGAGAAAACACCCTGTAGCACACTGCAGGATAACACCCAGGAAAAGGCCTGGACACTCCAAGATGTAGATTTTTCCATAGTGAGAATTAAGCTACCCATAATTCCGAGGTTCCCACATACACACACCTGGTGCCTCTACTACACCCAGAGCTCAGTGAGCACAAAACCAGCTGTGCCCTGACTTAACCCTTAACCCATCTCTCCCAAAGCCTCGTTCCTGCTCAGATTCAGGTGAAACTACCAGCTGGCCATCTCAGAGATTTAAAGGGAATAACTCAAAGAAAGCAATGACCACTGGCTGCATGTCTGCCTGCTCAGGGACCTTCTGTCCAGATGGCCCACGTGGAAATGACAGGTATCTGCTCCTCACCACATGCACAGGGAGTGGCCCTAGCGGCGGTGAACAGACTCACCTCCCAGCACTATCGTCAGCCAGCTGTGGGCTTTATTTTCTGAGCTTCAGTGTATGCAACTGTCACAGTAGTGGTGTGACATCCATCTCATAAAGTCCTGAGAGGACTTAGTATGTGTGAAGTGAGGAAATGATCCTTATTGAGAACGGTTCTGAAAAGGGCACTATTTGCCTTGTCCACCCCTATCTTGGCCCTTGACTGGAGACTCCAGCTGTTGGTTGGTGTCTCCAGTCTGTCCTATCAGAAACTTTTCCTGAATAACACCTGAAAGGGCGCTGTAATTCAGAACATCGGAACTGCAGAAGGATGAATGGAGCAGAAAAGCACTCATTGCAGAGTCAGTGCGGCCTGGTTTATGAAGGCTGAGTTGGAAAACACATGGTGTCTCATTGTCCAGACCTGGGTGGGAGTCAGAGACATCTGGGCCGTGTATGGGCTCTGCCATCACACTGCCTCGGGAAAGTGACTTACCTGCCTGAGTCACACTTTCTTGTTCTCTAAAATGGGGACAATAATAGTGTTGCTGTGAGTATGAAATGTGATAGTGTTTGTAGAATTCTAAAATATATTTATTTAAATGTATTGGGGCAACACTGGCTAATAACATTATATAATTTTCAGGTGTACAAGATTATAATTCAACATCGATGTACTCTATTGCGTGCTCACCACCCAAAGTCTAGGACCATGTATTTGATGCCCTTTACCCACTTCGCCCGCCCCCTTACCCCTTTTATTTCTAATAACCAAAATTTTATTGTCTGTGTCTATGAGTTTGTTTTTATTTTCTTTGTTAGTTCATTTGTTACTTTTTGTTTTATACTCCACATGAGTGAAATCATACAGTTTTTGTCCTTTTTGATCTTGGCATAATAATCTCAAGATCTATCCATGTTGAAAATGGCAATATTTCATCTTTGTTTGCTTTATCATAGTTCTTAAGGTCAACATGCCCACCATTGCTGGGACATACAACCATCTGCACACCATGCACAAGCAGAGTGCCGAACATCAAACCATAGGAACAAGACTTCTTTACAACTGGTAAGGCAAGCGGCTAGAGTTGTGTACATCCAGGTCTGTACTCTGCCCCGTTTCTGGGTCACCATTGCCAGTCCTGATCCCATTCTGGTATATTTCAGGCTATAGCAGAAAGGACTTCTGTGAAGTCATGGCAATTCTGCTGATGTACAGTTTTAGTCTTGAGATACTCAAAGAGTTGCAGTCATAGCTATGCTGATGCTCTCAACTTTACTAACACTTATTTTTCTTTTTTCAAGAAAAAGAGACAGAAACAGACAGACAGGAAGGGAGAGAAATGAGAAGCATCAACTCATAGTTGCGTCACTTCGATTGTTCATTGATTGCTTTTCATACGTGCCTTGTCAGGGGGCTCTAGCCGAGCCAATGACCCCTTGCTCAAGCCAGCGACTTTGGTGTTTCGAACCTAAGTCCTCAGTGTCCTATATCGACACTCTATCGACTGCACCAACACCAACCTGACTCAATGTTACAAACTTGGATTGTTCAAAACTCAGTTCCTATTTGCAACTGCTTGGAGTTATGCAATAAAAGGGAATGTTTGAGATGTCCTTAACCATCCTAGTGCCTTGCCCAGTGCCTAGTCAAAATAGGTGCTCCGTAAGTACATATTTATTGAATGAATGAACAATGCTTCTAAAAATTGCCTCCTACAAAATGCTGACAAATATCCTCACCAGGAGTGTATGTGTCCTGGACTTCTCTGCACTGCCCATTTCTCAGGAGCCTTTTTACTTTTTTGGGCATCAAGTGTTCTTAAATGCAGCAGCTGGAGCTAAAAAACTGGTTCCCTTTCAATAAAATGTAGCTTTGTTCCCACTTTTCAGGTTAACAGTTTCATCTTCACTGCATGGAGATTTCAAATCTAGTGTGATATTGGGAAGACCCTATAAAAACATAATCACTACCATTTCCTGTGAATTAACAAGCTACTGCAAGTTTAAAGCAAAAGTAGCCCGTTACTCTCTACTCCTCATTTTCCATAGGTAGAACTATTTTTTAAATAGGTTCAATATAGCAAAATTGAATTTGATAGAAGCAAAGAAAGCAGAAACATAAGATTATTCTGAGCCAGAAGTGGGTCCCAAAAGCTCAGGTTATTTACTTGCTGTGGCTAAAGGATGTCAGTATTTAGAATATATAAAGCATACTTGACCCACCTCCCTGACTCTAATCATCCATCATACAAAGGCACAGGGATCCTGCTAAAACATAAATTCAATCTTGGCTTCCGAAACACAACACCCTTCTGGTTTTCCTGCTACCATTTTTATTTTTCCCTTCTTTGTCTTTTTTAGAGGCTCAACTTCCTCATTTGGTTCTTCCCAGGGAGTTCCTCAAGGCTTCAGACTAAGCCCACTTTAACACTTACTCCAGGCCTTTGCTGGGTAGCTCAGTTAGTTAGAGCATTGTCCTGGTACACTAGGGTTGCAGGTTCAATCCCTGGTCAGGGCACATATAAGAATCAACCAATGAATGCATAAATAAGTGGAATAACAAATCAATGTTTTTCCCTCTCTCTCCCTTTTATCCTATCTAAAATCAATACATAAAAAGTTAAAAATATACTTGCTCCATGTGTTCTCCCCCAGCTACCTCAAGCACACCTAGAGTGTTGTTTCCCACCCACAAACAAATGACCAACATATTTCTATCTCCAGCCCAGATATCTCCTCTGATTTCTAAATGTATGTATTCAATTGCTGCTTTGATGTCTTCACTTAACTATTTCAGTGGCATCTCAAACTCAGCCTGTTCAAAGTGAACATGGGATCCTTTGTTTTATTTTCTTTTAGCATCACTCATCTCACCAGTGCCCTGCCAATCGTCCAGCCACACAAGCCAGACCCACTGTCGTCTCCAGCACAGCCCTCTCTTCCTCCAGCCCCATGTCCACCTATCACCAAGTTTTCTTCCCATCTTTATCACTACTGCCCTGGAGCAAGTGTCCGCAATCTGTCACCTGGACCGCTGCAACAGACGTTCATCAGCTTTCCATAGTCTCTTGGGTTCTCCTTCCAAATCTTTTTTTTTCTTTCTTTCTTGAATTGCTGATCTGTCTCCCATTTCTAACAACTTAATAAGAATTAATGACTTTTTCCAGGGTTCCCAGCTCTTCTGAGGATAAAGATCACCTGGAAAATATTTTAAACCATTTTCTGGGGGCCCAATACAGACCTATTAATGAGATTTTCCAGGGAAGATCCTCAGCAATCTGTGTATTACATAAGCAGCCCAGTAATTCTTACTGTCAGGCAAGTTTGAGAGACATGGCTCTAAAAACTTCGACATGTTCTGCTGTGTGTCCGGGGGCCTGTGTCATGCCTGCCTCTTTAGAGAAACCAGCGCCCTGCACTGCAGCTAAACCAGACTTTCCCAGGTTTCCAGAACTCTCTAGAGAGCCTGTCCTCCCTTTCCTCTACTCTCTTCTAATCAAGCTTAGGCAGAGATGACTGTGCCACCAGCCAGAAGTGCGTCTTCCCCCATTGCTGCCTCTGCAGGTCCCATCTCCCCCTTTCTTATTGGCCCCGAGAGTTCAGTCCAGGTGCCCTCTCCTCGCCTTCCTAGTCAGCTGAACTCAGAGAGGCCTGAGTGACTGTTAAGAGAACTCTCTAGCTTTGCCTTTCCTCTCGGCACTGGCTATATGAGGAAACCCAGATCTTCCCTTGGTTGGGATGGGGCCCCAGGAAATGGCTTGTTCAGCTGAAGGTGCTCAGCAATGAAGGTGACGAGACAGGACTAGTTCTGGGGGCAGAGGGCTTTATGCAAGAAGAAGGCAACTTCTCCTGGCTGTGAGGGTTGGTGAGATCCTGGCATCTTTGGAACTTCCCTTCTAATACCTAACATGGTATAAAACATGTGATGAAGCTCTGAATTTAGCTCCACTGGGTTTGCGTCCCAGCTCTGCCACTTTCTAGCAGTGTGATGTTACTTAACACTTCTATACCTCTGTTTCCATATCTGTGAAATGCATTTACCATAGAGAGCTGTTATGAGGATTAACTGGGTTACACTTAGAACATGTGAAAGAATGACTGGCTTAGAGCTAGTGCTGTTTTGTTATTACTATTACTGTGCCCCATGCATTTCCCCGTGATTAGCAATAACCATCAAGGGCATTGACGAAGAGGGGAAACTGGGGTACACTGAGACTCAACAGAACTCACTATGTCTTGCTGGGGGACAGTGTGAAGAGCAGAGCAGGTAGCCAGAGGAATGAAGAAGAAAAGCGAGTTCCTGAAATAGTCAGAAAGAAAAAGAAGGGGGCAGGCTAAGCAGAAGTCTGGGAAGTCTCCAATATAATAGGGTTCAGAGCATGTGCCTTAACATCTGTCAGGATTTAAATGCCTGAGTGAATGCTTACTGTGTCTCAGTTTTATTTTATGTAAAATGGAAATAATATTAGTATATATCTCATTGGTAGCTATAATGGAAAACAAACAAAATACCCAGACTGGAAAAATGCAGAGGCCATTTATCCAAAAGAATCAGTTCCCATCAGCTGAGTCTGGCTGAGACTCAAAGGTGGGCTTGGAATAGCAAAGCTCTAGAGGCGGATAAAGAGGAAGGTGTCAGGTGTACCCCGATTACGGGCGGCTGGCCTGGGCAAGCTGGAGGCGGGCCTCCAGAAGCAGGTGATCCTGTGTGATTAACTAAGAAAGCATATTTGACTTTCTCTGGATGGTCCTAAATTGAGGTTAGGGCAAAACTCAAGGATGCTGTCAGTTATAGATTAAGTTCTAACTACTGTGTGCTGGCTGCTACAGAGGTTGTGGTTTGGCTTCCTGGGCTGTTTGTGACAGGCTGTGGGTCAGAGTTCGATTTGTATATTCAGTCTCTCATTATTAATATCAGCTTATAACAGAAGCTAAGATATATTTATAGTTATCAATGACAAATTCTACTGATAGTAAATATAACCAGAGTGCTCTTCAGAATGCACATTAGTGCTTAATAAATTTTGGAAAAAGAGGGAAAAAGAACACGTGAAATAAGTCTTTGAGGATATACAACTATGAACCACATAAATCAAACATTAATGAAATTGCGCTATGTGCTTTGTATTAGAGAGTGGGATGGATTGCACAAGATGATTTTCTAGCCCCATGATTCAAGGATGCAAAAGGAACGCGGTGTTTTGCGTAACATGAGCATTTTATTTGATTGTCAACATTTCTCATCAGGCAAAAGCCCATTCACATCTATACTCACCCACCTGACAGCAGCCTACCCCAGTAGATGCTCAGGGAACATCACCTCCCTGCTCCAATCATTGACCAGCCTGGGCTCTGCTCCACTCTGTCTTTTCACTTGCTGCAGAAGGCAGCAGGCCTGATCCTCCAGTTACAGCCTGAGTAACACTGGAAAAGTCATCTCTCTCTGCATTTCCTTCTCTTTGGGATAATTATTCTTGCTCAGTCTACTTCCCTGGCTTAGTAGTGAACATAAAGTAAATTAATGTGTGTGTGTGCACTTTGCAAAGTGCCAACAAAGGGCTGGATTAATAATGCACATTACTTTACTTTGCTGTGCTCTCTTAGACTAAAATCTGAGCATGCTGTGTCTCTGTCCAGGAAACAAGACCTTGAGCCAGGGAGGGCCAATTCTGGGAATAACATGAAAGGAATAAATCTGGTCAAGATCATGGGTAAAACTGGCTGAGGCACCAGTTAACTCACCCCCCCCCCACACACACACCACACCAGGAATGAACCTCCAACCATAGATCAACATGGTAGAATCCAGGAACTTTAGAGATGAGCAGGACCTTACTTTCAAGTCCTCCAGGCCAGTCCCCAACCCACCACTTCTCCAGGATTGGAGACTTGGAGATTTTCAAGTTCTCCAAGTCCGGACAAGTGGCCCCAGACTTACCCAGAGCACTTTCTCTTTATGGGTTGCTCTAGTTATCAGAAAGCCTACACCTTAAGGTAAGGTGACCAGATTTTAAAATTGGTAAAGCAGGACACCATTGACCAGGGGGAGGGGGGTCTTGATTAAAAATTTGGTCTATATGGAGCAAAAGAAATTTTCATAGAATGCAAAAATAGTATTGTAATATATTTTTGTAAATTTCAACATAAGTACAATTTACAAATATAATACATTAAAAATTATGTATAGTATTATTTTATTCTTTGGCATATTTCTCATTTGAGTGAATTTTTTTTTGGTAGATTGCTGTCGTTGTTTAAAAGTTCATGAAAATTTTTACAAGAATTTGTTAAATTCTATTTCACACATAAAATGGCTTTCAAAGTCTCAACACTTAATTGTGATTTTTTCGATGTCTACACTTTATTTAGCGTAGAAAAAAACGCGTTCAGTCGCAGCATTAGTTCCTGGTAAAGACAACGCGTACTCCACAATTTTTAGTGCATTATTGTATGGAACATGGTTTGTTTCAAAATGATGAAATATTTCTAACCATTTGTTTTCTATTGTGATTTTTGCTGATGCCCAAGATTTAACCTTTTCCTTATCAATATGTATTTTTAGTAATGATACCTCATTAAAAGATCATTTTTGGAAATATTACTATATGGGAAATTTTGAGTGAGTCAGAGGGACCAGGTTACATGGTCCCGAAACCGATGCCTGAGCTGCAAGAGCAGGCAGGAGCAGGCAGGGCAGCGCCGCGGGCTGCACACTAGAGAGCGGTCGCTCACACTTCCCACCTGGACTCATCCTTGCAGCGGCCACGCTCCCTCAGTCCAGCCCCACCGCCTGCTGAAGACCAAGCGGCTTGTGCCTTGCGGAGCTCAGAGCCACACGCAGGTGTCCAGGACGCAGGTCTCTGGGTAGTTAGGGGACTTGACAGCCGCCACCCCAGCAAGTACCTCCCGCCCGAAGTTCTTTGTTTCGGAGCCCCGCACCGGGCAGCCGGCTCTTGTGGCAGTGCAGGCACTTCCAGGTCGAGGTGGGGTCTCCCCGCCGAAAACCGTATATTCCCTTCCCATTCTCCCTCCATTCCCTAGCTTTTCATGCATTCTTTCCAAAAATCGAGACTTTTTAAAATGCCACAGGATGCAGGACAAATTGTTAAAAATCAGGACTGTCCCACCAAAAGCGGGACGTCTGGTCACCTTACCTTAAGGTGTAGCCAAATCTGTTTCTGGGTTAGTCCATGCTTGGGCCTCTGGCTTCCCTCTGGAGTGGCCCAGGATGAGTAAACATACCTCACCACATGGCAGTCCTCCAAGTATTTCAGCATAGCCATTATACTCAGGTGGCCACATCAATGGGAGAGGAATGTTTACAGGTTAACACTTTCAGCTGCTATGGATGGAAGGACACCTAGTAAGGCTGTACCAGGGCCCACACAGGGCCATGCTCCCCACAGAAGGGAATCCATCTTAAACCCACATGTGGCCTAGAACAACTATACTTCCTGACCAAAAAAAAGCAAAGAGAACAGTCATCATGTGACCAGGAGAACAGTCATCAGCTGAAGGAGAGACATTATCTTGCAAAATAAGCAGAAATCAGGAGCTTTATGCAAAGGGTATCAGAGAGAAACAAATCTCCTTAACAACACAGATAATATTTCCTACAATAAAATAAATTCTTCCCTGGCCAGATAGCTTGGTTGGTTAGAGTGTCGATCCAAAGCGCAGAGGTTGCAGGTTCAACCCCCAGTCAGAGCACATACAGGAGCAGCTCAATGATCCTGTCTCTCTTGTTCCCTTCCTCTTTCTCTAAAATCAATAAATAAAAATTTTAAAAAAATTCTGATCAATTACAGATACAAAAATTTCAACATTTAGTAAAAAGGATAGTTACAAGGAAATGGCTGTCCAGAACATGCTAGTTGAGGAAGGGGGGGTGGAAAGAACAGGGCAGATCTCAGAGGAAAGGGTCCATGGACAGGACCTGGAGCTGAACATCAGTATGAGAATGTTCACGGTACCCGTAGTTGTTCTGGTGCTCAGTTTATTGAACAGTTTATATATCAGGAGCACGTTGCAGCTTTAGCTTTCCTCTGCCTTCACCTATGCCCTGTGGACTCTCTTACCCCTCTGGGCAGGTCCAGCCCAGTCCTGCTGAAAGCTTCATCTCATCAGATTCAAAACTTTTCTTGTCCATCTAGTGATTTAGAGAAAATTCAGAAGAACGTGTTACACATACACTTTGGGGTCACAATCAGAAAAATCTGGACTCCAAGGAAATGATATCAGACAAATGACCCATTTTCTTCAAACAATAAATTGTAGGAGTGAGGGTGGTTGGTGGGGAAAAGGGAGTAGAGATGCCAGGGAGACCTGTAGAGCAAAAGAGGCTGAAAACACATCAGCCAATCACAGTGAGCGGAACTTGCTTGGCTCCTGACTCAAGCCAACTGTGAAAAGTAAACATTTATTACATTTCTGAGAAGTGAAAGTCTGAACACTGCCCATTTGATATCAAGAAACTGTGAAGTTTCTTTGGGTGATATTAGCATTGTGGTTGTTGTTTCAAAAAATACATTCTAAAGGAATACATTCTAAAATATTTATGGATTAAATGACATAATGTCTGTGATTTGCTTCAAAATGATATGAGAAAAGGGCAATTGAGGATCTAGATGATGTAAGATGGGTGGTAAGTTGATAAACCTGGAATAGTTGGATTTCTTCTGAGAGTGCAAAGGCGGGAACTATTCGGTCTTCCTAAGCCACAGAGCTCCCTGCCTCCCCCCTCTAAGGAGGCACTGGCCAGCCCACACTCCACATGGAGGGGGCACTATCCTCAAGACCTCTCTGGAGATCCATGCTCTGCCACCAGGGACCCCTGTCTCCATCCCTCTGAGCCCCACCTAGCCTCACCTGCCAACCTACTGTCCTACCTGGATGCCACAGCAGGCACGCTGTCACTTGTCTGTAGGTGTATCTTCTAGGCTTTTGGGATGAAGTCCAGACCCACTAATGTGGCGCACAAGACCCTTCTCTACTTTCCACTCTCCCTCCGCACCCCCACCCCTTGCTCGAGCCCCAGCCGCGGTTCCTCCAAGCTCTCACGCAGGCTATTTCCTCCACTAGTTCTCACTCCGCACCAATTCCAGCTTCTCCTTTGGCAGTCTGCCCTAGGTGTAGATGTCATCTATGCTAGGAAGATGCCCTCTGAGGCAAACATGACACCCCCTCCAAGGAAGGTCTTGCTGCCCTTGGGGAGGAATGCATCAGCCAGCAGCATGGGCTGTCGGCCCCACATCCCGCATCTGAGCAAGGCGGGGGCAGGGGAAGCCCAGCAGTGTCACCTGTGACAGGCCATCATCCCTCCAGGACCTATGCCTGGTTGGCTGAGGCTTTGTTGGGACTGCATTGTAGTTTGATTTCTTCTGCAGTCCAAGTCTGCTCCCCACCCCTTCTTTTCACAGGTGTCTCCTTCTAAACATCTCGCAACCCAAATTTCATTTCAGCATCTTCTTCTGAGAAACCAGCCTGCAATCCCATCCTACCCCACACCTCCTGTGTCCCTGTTCTGGGTAAACGCCCGACCTGTTAATCGGACAGCACCACTCACCTCCATCCTTTTATGCCATCCCCCCGAGTCATGATTGTCTCTGTAAGAGTGTGGAGCCCCCAGGGGACAGCAGCTCCCTTGGGTAGGCTCTCATTGCAGTGTCCCGGACCTGCCACCATCCCCGGCACACTGCTGGCATTCAGTCAACAGAAATCAAATCCTACTGCTTAAAGCACTTGTAAGTGAATATATTATATTTCCATGGGTCCCTCCTCTTTCTTGAGATTTTCCAAGGTTTGGCCTAAAAAGCCACTGTCAATGAAATAATATCAGTTTTAGGTGAGAAAGCACCACTCTTTAAAAAGGGTGGTTTATTAAGGAGACTTGACTTAGAGTGGTGAATCCACAATACAAATATAGATGATATATTATAGAATTGAAACCTACATAATTTTATTAACCAATGTCACCCCAATAAATTCAATAAATTTAAAAAATAATAAAATAGGTGGATTATTAAGAGGACCATGCTAGAATGAGGTATGCAATGGGCACAGCTATTATTTGGATCTATTAGTAAATAACTGTCATCTAAAAGACATTTGGAGACATCATCCTACAGATATGTCCAAAGGAAATTTTAAAAAATAATCATAAAAGCTGAATGTTGAATGGAAACTGGTGTTCCCTGGGGTATGAAGGGCCTGAGGACTGGTATAGATAGATAGATACATAGTAAGCCTTCCGGCACTTAAATGGCCAAGTGCGTCTCTGGGGCCATTTTAGGTCAATTTTCCACAAAAAATCTGCAACCAGAAAGAGGCTGCCTGGATTCTCTTTCTTAGTAGCTGTGGGATTATCAACACAGAGAGGAAAATCCTCCTTCTCCATCTCTCTGCACTCCTCCCTCTCTTCCCTGTGCCACCCTCTTTCTTCAAGCAGATTTGCTGAATCTCTATCGAGCAAAATTAGAGATGTAACTAGGTTTCCAAGCTCATGTTGCTCAGCACAGGACAGCTAATGAGTCGCGTGCCAAGAAGTTGGAGCAAGGAAAGCGACTTTATTTGTAAAGCCAGTAAGCCAAGATCATGGCAGACTGGGGTCTTAAAAATTCACCTTAAGAACATACAGAATTCAGGCTTCCTTTATGTCATGGGGAGAGGAAACAGGAGGGGCAAAAGGTGATGGATGACCACAGACATCTGGGCACCTGCAGGAGTTCAAGGAAGATTGCCAAACTTCTCTCTTTCTAGTTTGTTGGGATGTGAGTCTGGTCTTGAGGTTTCTGCAAATCATTACACACACACACATACACACACACACATACATACAATCATTATTTTTGTACATACTTCCTTTATTTACTAAGGAAAGGCATTTTTTGGTAAGGGGCTGTTTCTATAAAGCTCAATTTGTAAGCATAATTCCTGTAATGATTAGTATGTCTACAGGCAAGACTAAGCAGATGTTGTTGACCTGAAGGCCACTGGAACAAAGCAGGTTTGAAGAAGATGGAGTCAGCGTACTTCACTCCGATTACCTTACCGAGATGATGACTTACTGAGGTTGTTGTCTTGGGCAAGAGGAAGAGACTGGGGGCAGCCGCTCCCCTGGGCCTGTGCTCTGCTGTGTTAGCAAAGACCCAGTTGTAAAGGTCAGGGAGCCTGCCTCCTATGACATCCTGAAATGTGCTAAGTGAATTAAAAGTTCTGGGACCAATTCCAATGTGCATGTGTTGGGAGTAGGGAGTGGGGGACAGGTTTACATACCACCAAGCAATTCTAGGAACACCAGCTGGATGTCCTATATTTAACACAATTCTGACACTGTCTACCCAGAGATAGCATCAGATTACATTCAGTTTGCAGGTTCAGTCCTATAAAACCGTCTCTCCCGGCCTGTCCCGTCCCGTTTCCGACACCAGACAAAAACCCAGGTAGTTACCGGTGCTTTTGATCAACTGGCTAGAAATGGGAGATTCCCAACCACCCTCCTTGGGTTTGATTAGTTTATGAATAGTTCACAGAACTCAGGACGCTTGTTTACTCAGTAGACTGTTGATTATTACACAGGATATTAAAGGATACATACACATCAACAACCAAATGGATAGAGGCATAGGATAAGATTTCAAACAAAGGGCTTTCTGCCCTCATGGGGTTTGGGGCTGGTACGGGAAGCATTCCGGTTCCCCAGCGAGGAGGTATTGTGGACCTCGTCCTCTCAGGTTTATATGGAGGTTTCATTATGCAGGATGATGACTCATTGACTGTTGGTGATCAATTCAATCTCCAGTCCTTCTCCCCAACTTGAGGGGGGGATGGGTTGAGAAGTAGGAGTGAAAGGTTCAATCCTCTACTTATCGTTGGTTTCCCTGGCAACCAGCCCTCATCCTTAGGACCTATTTAAGTCACAGCATTAACTTAACGCCACTTGTGATGAAAAGGGGTTTGTTAGGAATAACAAGATGGCCGTTTCATCTTTATGGCTCTGACTTAAGGAATTAAGGACAAGAGACCAGATATAATAAAAGATACTCCCATGGCTTTTATGACTTAAACAATGCCAAGGATTTTAGAAGCTGTGAGCCAAAAACAGTGGTTGAAAACCAAATATATATGAGAAATATATCTGGTCATGTGAAATAGCAGTATCTCATGTGTCTTCTGGGAACAAGAGCAGTTGGGTGAGAGCAGTGGAGAGCTGGCACAATACCACAGGAAAGAGTACAACTGTGGCAAATTCTAGCTCAGCCAAGCCCTGGCGGACGGTGTGTCCGTAGGCACGTGAGCCGAGCGCTCTGGCCTAGCCTCATTTCCTTATCTGTAAATGGAAGACACTTTTGTATCTAACGCATGGGGCTGAGGTTTAAATCATGTAGGTAATTAATGTCTGCAAAGTACACCCAGGTGATAGTGATCTAGGCATCCTCCTCCTGCTACAGTGCTTTCTTCTCTAAGGAGCAGAGGAGAGTTGGGGAAGGAAAAGCTTGTTCTTCAAATCAATGTTCTAGATATTGGGGCTGTCCGATAGAGCTTCTGTGGTGATGAGTGTGTTCTATCCCTGTACTGTCTGATACGGGCACCACTAGTGACATGTGACTGCTGAGCACTTGAGATGTAGCTGGTGTGGCTGAGGCACTAATTTTTTTTTTCTTTGTCAGAAAGCTGCTGGAAAATGAATTCTGGTGTTTCTCAGCAGATCAAACACAAGGTCTTTATTTATTTATTTACTTATTTATTTTTAATTTATTGTCTTCACATTGTTTCAAGTGTCCCACTCAATATAATATCATCTACACACTGCATAGTGCCCCATGCCCCATGCAAAGTCTGTTTTCAGTCCCTCCACTTGCCCCCCTCCCTCTAGCTATTGCTCCCCTGTAGTCTGTATATGTGTTACGTATATATGATTTCAGCTAATCCCTTCACCTTCTTTGATTCTATCCCATCTTCTCCCTTCCCTTTTTTATTTCATTTCAATTTAATTGATCTAAATGTAAAGAGTCACATGGCTAGTGGCATCTGTATTGGGTAGCCTATCAGAACCATCATTACATTTATTTATGATGCAGTTTCTTTTTTCTTTTTCTCTTCTTCTTCTTCTTCTCCTCCTCCTTCTTTTTTTTTTTAGGTGAGAGGAGGGGAAATAGCAAGGGAGGTTCTCACATGAGCCCCCAACTGGGATCTACCCGGCAACCTCATCTAGGGCTGATGCTCGAATACCAAGCTATTTTTAGCACCTGAGGCTGTCTGTTGCTCTTTAGGAACCCAGGACCATGTTCCAATCAATCAAGCTGCAGGAGGGAAAAAAGGAGAGAAGGGGGGAGAACAGTAGATGGTCACTTCTCCTGTGTGCCCTATGAATCAAACCTGGGACATCCATGTGCCAAGCTGACACTCTATCCACTGAGCCACCAGCCAGGGCCAAATTCAGTTTTCAAAGAACTTTTATCTCTCTTGTTTCTACTGTCTCTTTGATCCTGTAAGAGATGGGCACCATGCACCATTAATCTCATTTTATACATAAGAAAACTGTGGCTCAGAGAGGTGCCTTAATGACCAACCTGGACCTAGAGTCCTGGGCTCCTGAACAATCTGAGGAGGGTGACATTTTTGCCCTCCAGACATCAGAGGATGACTTCCAGGCCCAAATAATGTCTCACTTTATTGCCATGACTGTATAAAGGGTTAGACAGACACCAGGAGCTAGCATTGGAGTAGCAGAATTTCCAAGTTAGGATCTAAGAGAGAGAAGGGTGACCAATTACCATGGCAGGCAACTAGAGAGAGCTGTTAACAGAGCAGCAAGCTCTGACACCAAGTCATTTTCTTCATTTAGATGCTTTTTGAAGGTGCAACAGATGACCAACTTCTTGGTGATATTTTCATGTTATATATAGGCACTGGCTCCAAAGCATCTTTCCCTGATGTCAGAATGCACTGATTAATTAGATCAATGGTTTGTATTTTTGTTTTGTTTATTGACTTACTTATTCAAAGGCAAATTTCCAAAGGCTCATCAAGGCTTGCAAGTCATTTTCTGAAAGTGGCCTTGAATGGGAGGAAGAAAGAAGAGGTGAGTAATGGGAAGAGGTGGGGTGGGGTGGGACTTATGGAAGGGCTACCTCACTGAAAACGGAGGAGCAAAGGAAACTGAAGAAAAGACTCAGTTACTAGCCTAACTCTCCTTCTACTGGGGTAAGAAAAGCACATAAGGACTTTAAGTTTTCCCTTTACCCTACCTGTGACTGAGCAGGGAGGCAGGAAGGGTCACATGTCCTCCCAGGAGGACAAGGCCCTGGTCTCTGAGTATTAATAATTCCATCGTATCCTAAGAGAAAATCTCTTCCCCTGGGCCTTAAGGGACATCTCTTTCCAACCTGTGAACAAGTTGGTGGGGCGGGGGGTGGGGGAGATACTGCTTCCATTCTATTTGAAACTGAGCCTCATTGAGCCCCGTAACCTGCCAGGATCATTCAGCTAGGTTGCTCCACAGTAGCAGAACCAGGGCTGTGTGACTCAGCCTGAACAGGATGCTTGCACAGGTTACACACTACCCATCTGCAGGAGGTAGCAAGCATTTGACATCTCCCTAGATGTGAAATGTCTTGAGGGAGGGGTGCCTTTTTTCTGATTTGCAAAAGGTACCATTTGAGCCCCCAGAAGCACTGGCATGACCACAGCTCCTTCTCTACCCACAAGGACTGGAACCGTGATGGGCTGGTTGTTCAGAAGCCAAGAAGATCGACTCTGAAGGCTGCTTCTGCTCAGTGGGCCTCCTTCTGCACCTTTACTCGGGCTAATCTCAATATCTACTGAGAACCTGCTAAATCCCAGCCAGGACCTGGGGTAGGGATCGAGGTTGGAGGTCAGAAGGAGATGCCCTTCACTGAAGAAGAATTTAGGGGGAAAAATAAGATAGAAAGAAGAAAAAAAATCATTCCTTGTTGACCAAGAAAGGAGCAGAAGCAACAGACTAAAAACATGGACTCTGGAGCCAGATGCTCCACCACTTACTATCTGGCCAACAGGCAGTAAGTTCCTCAGCTTCTCTGAGCCTCAGTTTCTTCATTTGTAAATAGTGGTTCCACAGGTTGTTGTGAGAGCTTGGCATGGGACCAGGCAGTCAGAGAACCACAAAGTTTAGCTACCACCATTGCTAATGGGTGTCAGTTCAGCAATCAGGTGGACCCAGAGGCCTAGGCTGGGAATGTGGAAGTTGAGCAACGCTTGACATTCCTGGTTGCAGCCCTAGGAGCCTAGGCCACGGGGGTAAGTGAGCCTCATTCTCACCAAGGCCATTCTGGGCATCTTGCCTCAATTTTTG
Organism: Rhynchonycteris naso; assembly: GCA_037038555.1. Lineage (NCBI taxonomy): Eukaryota > Metazoa > Chordata > Mammalia > Chiroptera > Emballonuridae > Rhynchonycteris > Rhynchonycteris naso. The sequence continues at coordinate 298,127,962 of CM072995.1, forward strand.
TTGTTGTTGAGAAAGAGAGAAAGGGAGAAAGATGAGAAGCATCAACTTGTAGTTGTGGTACTTTAGTTGTTCATTGATTGCTTTCTCATATGTACCTTGACTAGGGGGCTCCAGCCAAGCAGTGACCTCTTGCTCAAGCCAACAACCTTGGGCTCAAGTGAGTGACCACTGGGTCATGTCTATAATCCCACGCTTAAGCTGGTGACCTTGTGTGTTTTGGTCCCAGGTTTAAAGTGTCCCAGGTTGATGCTCTATCCACTGTGTCACCACCTAGTCAGGTCTGCCTCAAATTTGTAACAGGAAGGGTGTTGAGGGAGATTATCTGTCCTGGGCACTGAGCACCTTACACATTCTTGTGAGGTATGCCCAGAAAGCGAGACCCTGACTGCTGTTTACCCAGACTGGTTCTTAAGGTCGTGTTTGCAGTAACCACCCCTGAGGGATGAGATACTATGTCAATGACAAGGCAGCGTTTCTTTCCACTCTCTGTAAAAGCAGAGGCTTCCTCCAGCTCAGTGATGCTTCGCTGTCATGCAAACGCACTGTGGGATAGCGTCACTCTGGGCCCCTCTGCATTGCCCCGTTTGATTGGGGCAAGGGAGACTGATGCCCACATGATGCACAGTCTGCTTTCTGTGCCGTGTACAAGACAGTCCTTTGCCTCTAATCAGGCATGGCATGTTCTGCCGCATCTCTAAGCAGGACCAGGCTAGCTTATTACCTTGGAAGTAGGGAAAAACCCTAGACCCAGGCTTCAGGAGCCTTCTAATTTAGGGGAGGAGCTATGGGGGTTTATCATTTAGAAACTTTTTATTTCTGAAACTACATCTAACTATTGAACACACTAGGGACTGGGAAGAGAAAAAAACACATCAAAATTTATCAACACACCTGTCTCCTTGGCCATCAGCACAGCCTTGGATGGGCCTTCTGAGTCAGGCTGGCAGGAAGGTGAGTTGGATGGGGCGGCTGTGCTGCTGGCCTTGGAGAGGGAGTTGGGGAAGGGTGGGCAAAGGCTGCAACGCTTTATTGCCTGTGGAGTGCCGCGACCAGCTCAGCAATGGGTGTGCATGAAAGGAAGGTGCTGCAGGACTTAAGGAAAGACACACAAGATGCAACATAGAGAAGAGATGAGTACAGGGGACTCCTAGCCTCTAGGACTGAGAGCCCAGATCCTCTGCAGCCTCGTCATATTTATGCGTTTCTTTACTTATCAAGCACATTAGCAGAGCCTGGGTCAAATTAGTCTAGAATGGATTCAGGTGCAGAACTAATAACTTTCAGATATGCAGGAAAATGGCTATAGGGATCAGCTGTTTCCTATAAACAATCTTATCAGTGCTGGCTGGGGGGACATTCTGCTCCCGCAGGACTTGAAGTTCGCACCAAGGACTTGTTTCAGAGCAGCAGCCTGTGGCCATTTTCCTCCAGTGGAGTGCGCAGCCTGTCCTGCTGCCTAGGAATGGGGGCTGATGCTGTGTGACTCGAATTGCAAGGAATTTCAAAATTATCCTACATCTCCGATCTTCAGTATTATTAAAGAACAACCAAAACTGGGAACATAAAGTCACAACTATCAAGGGTCTTCTGTTTTTATTTATTAAGCATTCTGCGTCTGTGTAGTTTGCTGTTAACTTCCTGGAATCCTGGTGGGAAAGTGGAAGATAACCCCCAGGCATGAACTATGTAATGAAATATCAGAAAGGCAAAAAGGCCCACTCCCCTGTCTGGAGGGTGATACTAGTGATGCTCCAAGGAGGTGAGAAAAGGGAGAGGAGAGATGCTTTGGCTCACATAACCAAATCGCCAAATCGTGAGGACAGGGGTGGCCATGGATGGCAAGAACCACGGGCAGGAGCTCATCTGGGTGCTGATCTCAAATCTGACATTAGTTTTTTTCTGTAAGCTACAGTTCCTTTACAATTCAAGATTTTAGGTTTTCAACTTATTGTAAAATTTTCAACATTTAGTTTAACATAATGAAGTAGAATGTCTTCTTGGGCATCATCTTTGTAAAAATATAGTAATTTATATAATGCAGTAAATACACTAATACACTAAAAGATATGATTGCATCAGAATTTGTCTACAATTTCAAAATAGAACATATTAAAACACATATTTTAATAAAATTGGCGCAAAACTTATTTAAATTCTATTCAGGCAAAAATTTGCGTTTGTAGCTCTTGCATTTCTGTATTTGTTGAGGACAATCTCATTTGATGCTCCAGCAGTGGTCTGCTCATCGCTAACAGCTCCAAGATTTTCGGGAAACTTATCAAGGTGACTGTTCAGGAAGTGAATCTTAACGCTCATGTTACATCCAATGTCGTGGAAAGCCAACAGCATCTTTTGAACCAGAAGTTCATAGTTTTCTGCTTTTTTGTTGCCAAGGAAGTTCTTTGTAACTGCCACACAAGACTTCCATGCTGCTTTCTCCTCCTTATTCATCTTCCTGGAAAATTCTTTGTCATGAATGAGGGTTTGAATTTGAGGTCCATCGAATACACCTGCTTTCATCTTCTCAAAAGACAAGGCAGGAAAAGCAGAAATAATATGTTGAAAGCATTCACTTTCTTTATTCAAAGCCTGAGCAAACTTCTTCATTAAGCCAAGTTTGATATGAAGTGGGGGAAAAATGATCCCGTCTCGATTAACTATGGGTTCATTCACAATATTTTGTATCCCTACTTCCAGAGCTTCACGTTTCGACCACTCCTTCTGTGTCCAGTGTTTCTCCTGAGCTCAGCTGTTTCACAAACACCGAAAGCAAGGATATTTCATGAAACCTCTCTGTTGTCCTAGCAGGAAATTTACCATTTAAGATCCAGACAAATGATCCAGTTATGCTCCTCATATTTCAGAAAGTCGAGGACAATTTTTATGTCATTATAATCTTCTCGCAGATGCGCTGAATGGCCAATTGGAACCACTGCATAAACATTACCGTTGTGTAGGAGAACACATTTCAGACTCCATTTAGAGCTGTCAAGAAATAGCCACCATTCTGTGGGACCATAAGTGGTAACACTTAGCTGGCTGAGAAGACAACTGATATCAAGACAGTAAACAAAGTGTTTGTCTTGGAAAAAAAAGTCCACAAAAATTTGTTCACGCTTCCTGAAATGGGATACTTTAGCTGACTGGTGAAGTATATTCTTTTCTTGAAGTCTGGCTAATAACTCATTTGCTTCTTTGATAGGTCCAAATCTCTTACTAAGTCATTCAATTTGGGTTGGCTAAACTGCTGAGGGGTTAATGACTACTTGGCATCAGAAGAAGACCCTTCAGATTCTACAACCATTTCCTCATGCATCTTATTAAAATACCCTTGATCACCATGTTCACTTTCTTCATCCTTAGAAGAAATAAAACCATTGAAAACTGGAACCGGGAGTGTCTCAGAGTGTGGGATAGGTCGTATTGCTGAGGGAATATTAGGATATGCGATCATATGCCATTTTTTCTTGCCAATGTCCTTTGTATGGATCTAACAGAAATAATAGTCACTGCTGTGGTCCTTAGGTTTACGCCAAACCATGGGAATACCAAAAGGTATTCCTTTGCGTTTTCCTTTTGTCCACTCACGAAGCATTTCCTCACAATTATGACATACAATATGAGGAGCCCAATTCTTGTCTTGATCGCTAAGGGAAACTTGATAATGGGCAATATATGCACATGTCACGAATGATGAAATATTGCGCCTTTGACGTTGAAGTGTGGAACAGCCACATGTGTAACAGAAGGTGTCAGGACTATTCTTACATTTATGTCTACTCAAAGAAGCTATGATTCAATCTTAAAACAAAATAAGAGGGTGTTTTTATCAGATAATAATTTTTACATTTAAAAACAACTACAATTATGTAAAAGTGATGTTTGTAAAACATTAATTGTCTTGTGGTTATGTTCAATCCAAGAGTCGTTGTCCTTTAACTCCAATTTAAAAACCAATGCATGCCATTAACTATAACAAAAAGAAATTAAAATTGCATAAAAATTAGAGCATGTACCCAAAAACGAATTTCAGATTTGGAATAAACGATGCATAAATATATAGAAAAAGTTCTAAAACCTCATGCAACAGAAAATGAAAAAAAAATGTTCCTCAGTAGCTATTGATATCTAAAAATTTTAACTAAAAATTTTAATTCAAAAATTTTAATTATTGGCACAATTTCTTTTTACAAAATAAAGGTACTTATGGTTACTGCCTCCAACTATCTTTCTACCAAATACAATCATATTGAGAACGTAAACAGACCCGTGAGAGAAGAGGGCAGGAAATTGCATGGCTCCTGGGAAGTGTCTCTCTCAGTGGTCTTCTGGAAGGGCCGGGACGGGACAGCAGATGGCCCTTATTGGCAGGAGAGGAGCTCTTAGAGAGAGCAGAGGGGGGAAATGGTCAGTCTGAGCTCTCTAAATGTGTCCCACCTGTGAGACTGCCCCATGCAATCTCCGGTGGAGCCTCCATCTGTTCTCACCAGGGGAGTTGTCCACACCGCCACCTTGGGACTGGGGGTTGCAGGACACAGCTAGGCACCATCAGCCACATTCTCCCCCAATGCTGAGGATGGTGAGGTATTAATAGATCTGTCCAGGGACCCAGGCGTATGTGCCCCAACAAGGACGAGCAAGGGCAAAGTTCTTCCTTGCACGTATTTTGAGACCTCAGTTAGACTTAAACATAGAGGCCACATGATATACTGTAGTGGGAAATCCGGTGTTGAGTCAGCTGAGCTACGCTGCCACTTTCTTGGTAAGTGTGGAACTTGGATCATTGCTTTCTTTTCCTGCATCTCTCTGTACTTGCTGTCCTGAGAACCAAATGTAGCGACTGATGTAAAATGCCTGGCACACAGTAAGTGTTCAGTTCACCTCAATCCTTCCTCCCCTCCCTTCAGGGCAAGAATGGCCCGAGCAACCAGTACCTCTGGCTTGCCTGCAGCATCTGAAATGCACTGGACACATAATTAATTTTTAGTAATAACCTGGTAAGTGGTTTACAAACTGGGCTTCTGTTTACAAGCAATTCTGAAAGCTAAATATTTGTAAAAACTTGATAGACACTCTGCAAAATGAAAGTGATAGGGACAAGGGAAGGATAAATGCCACCAACAGCCTGGACAAAGCCAGACTAGCATTGAGTTGGATCACAGCAGGAAAACGTGTTCTCCTCTAGGCCAAAGACTAGGATGTTGGATGGAAAACCAGCCCTTGGTTAGAGAGCTGGCAAGTTTTCAGGATAGAAACAGGGCAAGCCAGGCCAAGCTGGGCCTGAGCCATTAGCTGGGTCAGGGCACTGTCAAGTCCCTGGGGTCCCAACGTCATCATGACATTAATTACCAATTTGTGCTTGGACAGGCAATTGGAAATGTTACGATGCACTTGGAGGAGCTTGGTTGGGGACAGACAGCGCCTGACCAAGCCTGACATATATTGCAAAATGTGGCGTCTTTCTTAACAGAAAAACTGATCACCTCCCTGGTTGGCTCCTAGCTCTCAACTCCTGGGCAAGTGCTGTGGGAGGCTGGGTGGGAGCAAAGGCACATACCCTTGATTTCAATCAATTCCCCTCTTCCATACAAAGCAGTACTGACAGAGGCTAGTGAGCGAGATATGCTGGTGGAGACATCTCCCTAGGATCTGTTATTGAATGAAGAAAAGCAAGTTGTATAAAATAGTATGATCTTATTTTTAAAATTAATATTCACTCATATATATTTATATACCGATTTGGTTATATACAATTGTTAAAAATGGCTATTAACAAGAATTTGGAGGAGGGAATGTCTTCTATTTTATACACTTTTATATCTTTTTTTTAAAATAATGTGAATTATTTGCAATTTTTTTTTTCAATTCCTTTTTCACTTGCATATCTTTAAATAAGATTTTACTTTAGTTTCCCTGAAAACGTTACTGCACATGCAATAAGAAGCTTGGGATAATTCACATTTAGCTCAGGTTTTAATGAGCATCTATTCTGGGTATAAGACCATGTTCCTTCCCAGAGAGGTGAGCTGACAGTCAGTCATGTGTGTAGTTTACTGTGACAGAAAGCAGCCTATGGCTAGGACTGGAATGGATGCCATGACACTCGGAGCTGGCATTGGTGCAGGGCCTGTGTGCAGGCACATTACAACTCTTCTCTCATTAGATCCTGAGCATTGACACATCCAGTCATCAAATGCTCCAGCACCTATGGTGCCCATCAGGTCCAATCAAGGATTTCATCTGACTGCAAAACAAAGACATCTCTGAATGAGTTCTGAGGTCTTAGGACATGTCTGTCTGAGAAAAACAAGAGCGGGACCCCAGCCGGAGAGCAGGCCCTATGATGGTGTCTGGCTGGGTCCCTCCTCCCCACACTGTCTGCCAGATGTGCCCTGTGTAAATAAACAGTCAAGTGGCTCTAAATCAGATCTACATCTTACAAATAAACCAGAGGCTTTGAGCTAGTCTGTCCATCCAGTTCAGGCCATCTGCTGGAAATACCCCATTTCCAAACAGAGCCTCAAGAATGTTATATAAAAAATGTTATTTTCAATTAGCCATTTGCCTATCAATTCTCTTTAGAATTATTTAAAACAAAAGCAAGTAAATAAGCCATTAAAAATAAAAACTAAGGGACCTAGTCAGCTGGCTCAGTGCTCAGTGGTAGAGCATTGGCCTGGTGTGTGGATATCTTGGGTTCGATTCCTGGTCAGGGCACATAGGAAAAGCGGCCATCTGCTTGTCTACCCCTCCCCCTTTGGTTTCTCTCTCTCTCTCCAACTCCTGCCGCCATTGCTTGATTGGTTTGAGTGCATTGGCCCTGGGTACTGAAGATGGCTCAGTGGATCTGCCACCTCAGGTGCTAAAAATAGCTGGGTTGTGAGTATGGCCCTAGATGGGCAGAGCATTGGTCCTAGACGGGATTGCCAGGTGGATCCTGGTTGGGGTACATACAGGAATCTGTCTATCTCCCCTCCTCTCATTTGGAAAAGAAGAAGAAAATAACTGAGGAAAGTCAAAGGCCGCAATAGAGTGAGTGTTCATGGAGAGAACGGGGACTTAGAAATGAGCAAGTCTAGAAAGGTGAGCCAGCCTGGTTCAGATGGGAGAGCCAAGTGTGCGCTGCACTTCTCCTAAGCCTGTTTCCTCATCTGGAACTCGGGTGAGGATGTATGATACCCACCTCGGGGGGTTTTAAAGGGAAGCGATATTCCAAAGCCAATTCAATAAATGTTCGCCTCTCCCTCCCTCCAACAGTCAGAGGGGTGAAACTAATCTGGACGCCAAGTTACTTATGACCAGTTTCTAGCAACAGGATTGGGATACACATCAAGATCTTCGGAAGAGCCACCCTTTGACAGAAACCCACACCAGATGGAGAGGGTCTCATCCCAGGCTCCATATGGGGAAGTGTTGGAGGTGGTGACACACTGGTCCAGAGAGCACAGGCTCTCCTGGACATAGTATCGGTGTCTGCCACCTGGGGACAGCGCCAGTGAAGGAAGCACAAGGGACATACAAGGTCATGCTTGATAAAAGGGCAACAGAAACAATAGAACAGCAACATTATTTAATGACAGAAATATTTTATTTCACCATCATAGGACTTTATAAGAAAGGAACTTCAGAGCTGCATTCACTTCTCATTTTAGAAGTTATTCCTGAGAAGGAAGGGTCCAGGTGGCCCACAAGCATTGCTACTCCCTTTCATTCACGGAGGTCCCAGCAGAAGACCTCAGGACAGAGGCCAGCACTCCATCAGGGCACAGCCAGAAGTGGTTAGCACTTGGAAGAACTGCTGGGGATGTGATTTCTTGCCTGCAGTGTACAAGGAGCCAAGAGAAAGGCCAGAGCTCGGGGCGCATCACGCAAGCCGCAAGTACTGGCTCGGGGCAGGGAGATGGCAGAGGTGGACACCAGCTCGGAAGGCTTCTTCAGCAGATCACTAAAGACAATGAGGTCTTCCAGCTGTCTTCCTGGAGCAGTCCTGAGGGGTGGAGGCCGGGGAGCAGCCCAGTTTGCCTTTTACACTACACGAGTCACATATGCATATACGCAGAGACCTGAGGGTCCCTGCAGAGAATGCTTTTGGGTAGAAGGCAGGACATGTGAGAACCCAAGCAGACAGGTGCTCTGCTGTCTCCCAGCACCTACCCGCCTTTCACTGCAAGTGCACAGGCTCTGCATCCTGGGCTTAGATACCTCTATGCCATCTTTTGCACATTACGCTCTCTGCTGAAAGAGGCATGATCAGAGAGTAAACTGAGGGTACCTCCCCCTCCCCAGCAGTGGCTCCTCAGGCTGCTAAGGTTAATTCCTGAGTGACAGTGGTCACTGGCAGACTCTGAACCCAGGAATCCCCAAAGGGGACACTCAAAGAGATCAAAGTGACAGTGTCCCCAGGCCCAGCCTCCCTTTCTCCTTTCCTTATTTGTGTACAGGAGCTGGAGAGGGTGGGCGGCCAGCTCCAGTGGTCTGGATGACTCATTTCCTTCTCAGCATCAAGAGCCTGTGTTGGTGTAAGTGAGGCCTGCAAGGGGGGCACCGGGGCCTCTGGCAGCAAACAGTGAGCAATGAAATGAAATGACATTCAACACACATTCATGGAGCACCCAGTACGCAAATTCTTTGGAAAAGAAAAGAGCAAGCATGAGGGAGAGAAGAGTGGTTTCATCCATTTATTATATACAATATTAAGGCACAAGTTTAAGCAGCAAAGAACAGGAAAATCTTTGGCTAACCAACAACAGTATTGGTACTTTCTGGGTGGCACACACCATGTTCTTGAACTCCCCCCACTCTGGACACAGACCCACCCAGCTGTAAAGCTCGGTACCCCCTCCAACACACAGACCAGCAGACTCAGGTGCCAAAACGTCACACCAGAGTCCGCTGCAGAGCGCACAGCACATGGCCACCAAGCACAGCGCCGCCCACACAGCGGGTGGGAAGCACGTGTCAGGCCGCGCTGGCTGAGGTCGCTGCAGGCACCCGCCCTTTTTCACAGAATTCCACAGATTCTGTAAGTACCTTGCTGAGGAGGAGGGTCCACTCACTGTCACTCCTCAAAATGGGAAGAAAAAAAAACACCTTAACTCAAAGAAAACCACTGTGCATACATCTGCTTACATTCTGTTTTTGTAATAAATACTTACAGGTGTCTGTCTATATGTGAACAGAATCTTAGGCAAAAATCACATGTAAACACACCACTGGGCATCAAAACTTCTGAAGCTGATACAAGAAAATGCCACATATGTACTTCAATATATTGAGGACAATATTTTAATTGTGTAAGGAAGCAAAGTTTCATGGCAAACACCTCACTCAGAGAATACGTGACAATAACATGCACTAGGTATAATGCGGCTTTCCAAGCAAATCTATTGGAGGTTTAAACTAATATGCAGTTATATCTGTGTGTATACAGACACGTGAACACATACAAGGCATGGCAAGAGGGCAGATTTATATAAACGAATCTACTAGAAGTTTACAAGTACTAATGACAACAGTCCTCCCTAGAAGTGGTTACTTTAAGAGGCTCTTGGAATCCAAAGACTCAATCCAAAGGGTCTTTTTTTTTTTTAAGGTAAAATGGTGTGACTTACCTTAATCACACATCTTTATTTATCCAACTGAGAAAATGACTTGGGATTATTTCCAAACTTAAGTCCATCTTCAAAGGATGAAGATTTTTCATGTCTAAGTATAGTCAAATGGACATACTGAGCCCCAAAGGCCACTCTACTAGAGGTTCTCACAAAAATGTCCCTCTGCAGGCAGCCTGCAGTGCTCAGCGTGAAATCTCCCAAAGGGGGACTTCTAAGGAAGGTGAGGTGAGACGGAACACTTGGGTCACCTGGATATTAAGAAATAAAACTTGACATGCACCTTAGTCATACCTCACATGCGTGCACTCGCATATGCATGTCTGCATACCATTAAACTACTAAACGAGTAAAAGGTATGCTACTTTAAAGGAACAGAAACAAACACTGCTCATTGGTTCCAGAAAAAATCCACTTACTGAAATGCTGACTTTACATGTTCCCAGCTGAGCAGCATCTGGTAACTTCTTAACTACTCTGCCCATCCCCCATGGAGCCACACATCAGAGGCAAACCCATTAAACACACTGATGAATTAACCGGAAGAAAGGAAAGGAAGACCAATATATATAAAGCATATACCATGGCTGCCTCAGGTTTGAGGATGTGAAGAAGCCAAGTATGGGCTGGATGCTCTCTGGCTAGTCAAAGTCTTTACTGCTTAGGAACATTCATGGGCTCCCACTTGCCATGACTGTGGTACTCCTCTCCTCAGGAGGGCTCCCACTGGGAGCGCACAGAAGCACGCCCTATGGGCGCCAGTGCAGACAGGGAGCGGGACTTCAGATTGGAAGATCACCCCTCTGGCCAGCATAGCTCCCTGCAGTACAGGTTGTGAGCTCTCTGCCTAGAAACCTTTAGGCACCAATCTATTCTTCACTCTTCCTGGAAACCTAGCCTCACCTGACACCTGTGTTCAAATCAGTCTCCAGGACTCAGGGGTGGCTGTCAGGGAGGATGCAGTTCATCAGAGCTTGGCACAAAGGCACCTTAGCCGCTGCAGCCTAAGGGTACAGGTGGCTGAGGGCAAGCCCCAGAGAGAAAGGTGGGACTGATGGGCTTCTCTGCAGGGGGTGTCCTCACAGCCTCTTTTCTGAGCAACAGAACCACGGAATTGCTCAAGTTCAAAACTCATTTGGAGCAACTGTCTTGATACCCAACCCAAGCCCTGTACAGTTAAGTTCACACATGATCTCCAAAGAGTAAGCCTGGCAGGACTGAAGAGAGGAGGCCCCATCACTTCCTGGTCTCCAAGCTGAGCCCTGGGAGGGACGTGGCAGCCCTGTCTTGCGTGCCTGCTTGGAACAGGCTGAAATCAACACTGTCATCAGCTATCAACCTCTGGGAAGCAGAAGAAAAACCGAGAGAGGAAAATGCATGCGCACTGAATTTAGTTGCTAGTAGTCCATGTAACACCCCGTGTAGCGCACAGAACAACACATTCAAAGAGGAAGCAGAATTACTCTGGCCCGTCTTCACAAAAGCCAAAGCCTTCATTCACCCTTCCTGCTGCTAAGACCTGCAAGTTCTATCATCAGACATCACCAGGAACTCCTAAAGAAGTCTATGCCTTTGAACAACGCAAAAGTTTTTTAGATGAATTTTGTAGCCATGCTTATAATGAAACACAACGATTTCCCTTTATGCCTGGTGTTTATGGGCAATTCTAGGGGCTCTGGGTCTAGTCCTATTTCTTAGCTCCCAAGAGTGAGGCAGCGTGTGCACATGTGCACATCACAGACAGGGTGGAGAGAGGGGCCAAGATGTGGCACCAACAGATAGTTATTATTCCATCAGAGGCAGTCCGGGCCTGTGACGAAGGCACACTCCTCTCCAGATCCATGGTTCAGATTTGGCTTGTCCTGGCTGCAAGGTTTTGGGAAAGGGCTTAACCTCCCGGAGTCCGTTTCCTCCTGTGAAATATGGAGAGTAAGCTTGTCCTTGCTCCCAGGTGGCTTGAGGACTCATCAAGAGGTACTTACCATAGTGCTTGCATACAGTCAGCACTAAAAACCAGAGCTACTATTATTTTTTTTCTAAAAATCAAATGTGGTAACATTGTAAACTGTCCAGAATGCAGAGCGGGTGCTCAGGATGGGCAATACCTTTCTCCAACATGCAAGCAAGGCTCCGAGAGTTATAAAAATGAAGTACAGGAGCCTTGGCTTGGCAGGAAATCTCCCATAAAAGAGTGCTTAAAACTCTAGATCCCTTTTCTTATGGAAGAGTCTTAGCAGGTTAGAAGAAAGAAAAGACTGACAAAGACCACCGCATAACTGAAACATGCTGGGTCATGCCCGTGCCTGTGTTCTGACAGTTAATGCGCCTGGCAACTCGGGGACGAAGGACAGCGTGCCGCCTGGTGCTGAAAACAAGGTCTTGGGGAAACTGGGCTGTGTCTCTCACCCTCATCCACTTCCAGGGGATACAGCCCAAGTTTGGGGTGGCCCAGACGTTCGCAGGGGTGGGGGCTGGCAGAGGCGACTTGCCCTATCTCTAGATACTGTTTCTCCTTCCTGATGCATACCCAACATTAACGGGTGGGGGAGTTTCAAATTATCCCTAAGATAGTCAGTTGCCATCTACTGAGCCTACTGAGTGATGAGAACAGGTTGTAAGGGGACCCTCTGCCTCAGGCCAGCAATCCTTTCCTTACTGACGGGTCCTCCCCATCCCCACATACCAGGGAGCTGCTCTTCCCAGGCTGCACAATACTCAGTGATGTTTAACCTGGGACCGAAGGAAGCGACAAACGTGAAGCCCTGTGCCCACTGAAGCGCAGGTCAGGAGACAGTTACGGCTCACTTTGTCACCGTGGATGGTGAGGTCCCCTCTGGGCAAAGCACTGGTTTCCTCCCTTTCCCTCCAGACTACATTTCTGTCCTGCTTCCACCTCCTCAGTTTGGGGAGGCTATAACTCCACCCAGGATAAACTGTAAAAACTAACCCTAACATAAGCTACCCAAGCACTATGTCCTGAGCAGTGCCGTCTTCAGGCTTCATTTAGGAGGTCTCGGGGCCAGGGCTTCCCTTTCTTTCTGTAAATAAGCACGAGGAGAGTGACCGGGAACAGCACACCTCCGGCTGACTTGGAGGGGGACCTGCAAGAACACCTGCCAACCGGTCAGCAGCTCTCTCTTCCGGCCCAGCACTTCCTGGATTTGTAAGGAAGCCTGTCGTTAGACAAGTTAGCATGAACCATCACACCCAGGGTAAGGACCCACTACCTCTCTCACTCCTGGCTCTTTAACATGGTATTTCCATCTTACTTTGGATAACTTGCCTCAAACTAAAACCTTGAAAAAGTCAGACCAAACTGTACAGTACTGGCAGCAAGTCCGTGACAGACAAAATCTTAACACACATAATGTGCTGACAGTCACAGAAGTCTGCATTCTCACCCAAAATGACCAGAGACACGAGGGGTAGGTGTGTGAGCCACAAATACTAGGAAGTGTGCATGGTGCCTGGTGAGGTTCTGGGTGCCACTCAGTCTGTCATTTGTTTCCTAGAGCGCCGTCCAGAAAGTCTCACCCCAACAGAGCAACAGGGAAGAAATGCCAAACTCCATGCAAAAGAGCTGATGCAAGAAAGAAAAAGGGCTGTGACCTTAATGCAAGGTCTGTGCCTTGTCAAAGCTTACCTAGTTCATGGTCGGAATGGGATTAACAGCTGCAACCCAACTACCCAAAGGTGGAAGGAGTAGCCCGGAAGCCAGCCTATGGCTCTGTCCCACTGGTTACTATTAAACACAGTGACAGTTCAGATACTGCTCTAGTAAATCCCAGACCTATTCTGCCATGTCTTATTTAAAAATGAAAAAAGGAAAAACAAAACAAAACAGGGTGAGGGACAGGAAAATGAAAGAGAATAAAGCAAAGACAGATGAAGTCAGGGAAGTTAGGGTAAGCACCAAGATCATGATGCTCCTATTCTGTTCAGAAAACACTAAAGGAATCCACAAGAGCCACGTAGCCCTATAATCTCCTGAAAAACCCAAACCACGCATGTGATTAGATGAGGGCCACATTTTAAATTCCGTCACCCCTTGATATTTCATCTCATTGCGACACCCACCCACATTCCCAGGACACCCCATGGATGGCACAGGTGACATTACATTATGCCCAGACGGGCTCTCAGATATTTCTAGGAGGTTCTTCTTAAACAAAAAGATGCTAAGAGGCAAGGAGAGTGGGGGAATTCCAAGGAAGATTCATGTTCGGGTTTTTCTGTTTATAAACGAAAAATGGGTGTACACAGACCCTCCCCGTGACATACATTTTCTGTACAATGAAGAATCCCATATCCTAGGTCTTCTTTGTTTCCAAACCTACATGCATCATCTCTCTTCCACCGTATGCAGTAAAACTCCATAGCATTCTCTTCATCTTCATTCATGTAGGTCTCCTTATTTTTTTAAAAAACTTTTATTAAAAAAAATATTCTTACTAACTAATCTGAAATCTTTTTCAGTTCAAAGCATTCCTGACTTTCCATCGACAACCTTCCTGATCGTCCTTCTTGACCATCCTGCTCCCTCTTTGCCACGATCCTCACTTGTTCCGAAATTCACCGGGGATGCGAACGTTAGATGAGTACTTCCATCATTTCCCCGTCGGGAAACTCGGGCTTGTGGAGCAAGCTGCTGACCCGGCCTTTGTGGTCAGGTGACTTCCCGTGGCCGGGAGAGTTGTCTGCCAAACAAAAGGGAAACATCAGCGGCCCGTCCCTCAGGAAGGGTGCAGGTCTTACCAGATCTCTCTAAAAGGTCACCGTTTCAATACCACAACTCACCACCAGTATATGTAGGAAAAGCCACATAACTGGCTGTGGTGGAGCCAGGTACTTTTCACACATTCCCTGCCTTCCTTAAAAAAAGCACATTCCAGAAATTAATGTAAAAAAATAAATAAAAATTAAAAAAGAAAATGCTGTATATATATTGTCTATATTGTCAGATGAAAATTAAAAACTCTTTTGAAATAGTTAATTTATGACCCCAATAATTCCATCTCCTCAAAAGAATTCCTGAAAAGAGCTATCACCGTGACTAAGATTGTCCCCAAGACAAAGCCAAGTCCATTCTTTTCCTGAAGACTTCTGGACTCATCACAAATTCACTCCTCCCAAGCTGTCTTCTCTGAAATGTTTTAAAGTGGCTCCTTAGTACTGGTTGGAGGGCTGTGCCAGAAGTTCCCCTCCTCTTCAGTCAGGAGGCACTCCGACCCTGAATCCTGAATGACTAAGGCCACATCTATGTACCCCATACCCCCGATGCACTGGTGCAGGCTCCCCAACGCTCCTCAGAGCACGTCCATTTCCATTCTTTCTAGGAAAGGGCTGATTATAAAGTATACATTAAGAGAGCACACTCACCACCTGGCGGTGGTGCAGTGGATAGAATGTCAGACTGGGATGTAAAGGACCCAGGTTCAAAACCCCGAGGAAGGTGGCTTAGTGTGGGCTCATCTGGCTTGAGCACAGGGTTACTGGCTTGAGCATGGGACACAAAACATGACGTTATGGTCGCTGGCTTGAGTCCAAAGGTCACTGGCTTCAAGCCCAAGGTCACTGGCTTGAATCCAAGGTTACTGGCTTGAGCAAGGGGTCACTTGCTCTGCTATAGCCCTCTGGTCAAGGCACATATGAGAAAGCAATCAGTGAACAACTAAGGAGCTGCAACAAAGAATTGATGCTTCTCATCTCTCTTTCTTCCTGTCTGTTCCTATCTGTACCCCCCCCCCTCTGTCTCTGTCACAAAAAAAAAAAAAGAGGGCACACTTAAGTTGTATACTCCTTTAAACAGTAATAAATTAGCAGTGTCTACATGCCTTTTATTCCCATAAGAGCACACACAACCATGTGCATTAGGGTATCCATAATCAAAAAAATTACTCCATAAAGTGAGAGCTGATGGGTGGCCCTGTTCCCTCCCCAGCTCAACAAAAGGCCCCCTCTCTCAGGCCAGAGAACACTATAGTTTTCTAGGTAGTAACAGGAGATTGGAACTTCTTACCCAGCTTCTCTGCTGTGCCCTTGGCCGCTGGGTGTTTCAGGACCGGGCTATTGGAAGGGGTCATGCTCAGCCTGCCGCGGTTGGGTAAGGATGCCATATTGGGCCAGAAGAGTTCAGTGTTCTTATCTGTCTGGGTGCTGCTGTCCTTGCTGCCTGTCTTGGCGTGGGCGCTGCTGGCCGACATGGCGGCCGTGGTGGGCGACAGTGCTGCAGCAGGTGGGGCGGGCAGCATAGGGGCGGCAACCTGCTCATGGTTCTCCTTCCCCAGCAGCAGTCCTGAGGGTGGAAAGACAGCTTTTTCAAGACCATTCTTTAATATGAAAGGAGGAAAGAAACTCATCTGGGAGATCATTTCCTGCTTGACTATGGACTATCTTATTCATTCATTCACTCACCAAATGCATTTAGAAGCATTTATTATGTGTCAGACAATTTGATAAGCACCGAGGGAATAAAAAAAGGAAAAGACTAGTTCCCTCCCTAAAAATTTATAGTTCTTTTGTTTGTTTGTTTGTTTGTTTTTGAGGAGAGGAGCTGTAAACTGGTTATAATCCAATATGAAAAATAGGATAAAATTATTATAAAGTGGTAGGAGGTACCTCATAGCTTCTGTTGAGGGGTGGAACATTCCTGCAAGGTTTTCTTGAGTAGACGCTTGCTTTATCTAATAATGCCCAGGAGGGCTGACCTTGAGCAGTGGTTGTGTGCTTCAGAAGAACTGAAGGTTTCTCTGGTCCTAGACATGGCCCACCAGCCTGCTGTGCATCTGAATGGCCCACAGTTCCACTCCACTCTTGGTACTGCATGGTCTCCCACAGAGCCAGGGTCAAATACAAACCAGGTTCCAGGGCAGGACAACACTGAACTGTGCGCATTACTCCCCAAAAGAGACCCTTGCAGCTGAGAGGCATGGCCCCAAGAAGCAGGAAACCCGCTGGGCTCCTGGAAAGAACCACTCAGTCTCTTCTTCCTCCCAGCCCCCACTGTAGGCCAGCTGGGGGAAGGGGGAGTCGGGGTGCTGGCTAGGGAGAGGGAGGCACAGTGGGCAGTGCTTCCCCTTCTCCTCAGCAGAGCTGGACTTCCTGCCAAGCTGGACAGGAGAGCAACTTTATTACTTTTAGATAATGAAATATGGCACACATTCAGAAAAGTGCCAGCACTCCAGAACACTAGCCTATAGAAAATATGGTCAGCACAATCAACTATTTGTTCACGTATCTTAACGAGCCAGCAATTCATAAAGTCTCCTTACCAGGGCGATTTCAAGGTGCCCATTCATAACTCAACACAGAGTAATTCAGTTTGTCCACAGCTGTGCTTCTCAAATGTAACGTGCCTATGGGCTACTTGGATATACTGTTAAATGAAGATTTGATGCAGCGGGCAGGGTCTGAGGGCCAGCTCCTCTAACCAGCGCCCAGGTGATGCTGAGGATACTGTTCCACGAACCACACACCACAGTCCAAGTAGCCAGCGTTTTTGGCTAGGTGCTTCACACCCATCATCTCACTTTGTATTTCACAACAGACCTATGAGACAGGTCCTGTCGTTATCCTCCATTTACACACAAGGAGACAGAAGCTTAGTGTGATGCACGCCTCACAGCTAAGAAGTGGCAGAAATGGGACTTAAGGCTGTGCCCGTGTTCTTCCCACCTAATCAGCTGTCAAACTCTGTAGTCTAACAAGGCTGTTCTTGTGGAAGTAGCTCACCATCCACTCACCTCACCTGGGAGCCCCGGGCCATCAGGAAGGTATACACAGTCACCTCTACCTCCTTCCAAAGTCCATTAGACTAGGGACTGTGGCCCATGATGGGGAGTGTGCAGTGGCCCGTGAATATGTGTCTCTCTGCCTGGCCTCTCAGAGAGCCCCTCTCTGCTTCTGTGACACGTGGACACCAGTTACAATTATAACAGTGGCAAGAATACCAGTGCAGAAAACACAGCAATTCTTCCTGCAGACTGGGGCCAGCTCCTAGTAGACACACCAAATGCTAGGGGGCACAGGCACAGACACCAGGGCCATGCCTGTCTGGCTGAATGTGACGAACTGGCCTGAGCATATTTCAGACTTCCTTACTGGGCTCCCCAACTGGTGCGAGCAGCTAAGGGTCCTTGGGAGGATCTCTGATGATCCCAGCTGCTGTCCATACACGTCCTCTTTGAAGTACATTTCCCTGGGGGGCAGGGGCTGCTGAAGCTACCCATGGAGGGACTTCAAACAGAGATTCTGGCTGGGTGTCTTTGATCCCCAATTTTGTCAGGTTCATACTAGAAGCTCTTATCCCCTTTGGCACGAAGCAGCCAGGGTCCTCTGGGGTTCAGTGCTGACAGAAACTGGCTCTTGGCTCCCAAAATAAACAAAACACATTCTGACCCAGGGAAATGCATCAAAGGAGGGCCAGACTCTTGGAGCTGCCGAGTCGGGGGAGAGTGGAGGACGTGTGTCTGGGAATGCTGCCTGCATGCCGGTGGTGCTGCCCGCTTCCTGTCTGGCTCAGCGAGCCTATCGACAGGCTGGCCCTCGCCCCGGGAAACCCATTCCTGGCTGACATCACATCTACATCATGCAACAACAATGCAACCAGCACCACGACCACCCACCTCTTATGCTCGCGCACACTTCTTCCGAAGTACTTCCTCCTGTCATCTCACTTTGCCCCACCACTGCCCCGGGGTAACAGGGAAGACAGGCCCTGCTTTTCTAGGCACAGAAGCAGAGGTGGAGCAGTCTTACAACTGGTCAGGGCAGAGCCAAGTTCAGAGACCTGACATCTACAAGCTTTTTCTATTAGAACATTTATGTTGTAACGATCGGTCACCTCAACATCTAACAATAATGACGATAATTACATGGTCAGCCCGTGGCTAATGGCCAATCTGGTTGTATAGCCTTTGCTTCCGCATAGCTCACTTACTTTCCACAACCAAAGTATGATTGATTATTCTCCCCATCTCACAGATGGAAACATTCAGTGGCATTTCTGTGTCGCAGAGCCAGACACCATGAAAGTGTCAGGATTCTTTCCACCAGATGAGGTTGCCCCTCAATACTGGTGTAGCTCCTGCTTTCAGACCCTGGCCCGCAGGAGGTGTGGGGCTCACCTAAGCTCCCCTTCCAGGTCCTCTCTTCCTTCTTCTCTTCGGCTAACTGGCTGCTGGTAAGAGACGTCTGGCGGGAGTGTGTCCCGGTGGCCGCGGCAATTGATGGGACGGAGCGGGCTGGCCGCAGACTTGAAGAATCCGTCTTCCCGGCATCTTTACGAGATCTCTGCTGAAGGACCTTGATCATGGCATCCTTCTCTATAATTTTGGCATGCAGGTTTTTAATGCTGTATAACAAAAGAAAACAGTTATAATCAAAAGCCATTTGGCTAGGAAAACTCAAAACGTTGCTGTCAGGCTGCCCTAGGGACTTTAATTATAATTCAGGATGGGGAATGAAGTGTTGTCAAGTCTTCAAACATTTATAACCTGCAAATTTTATAAGATGGATCTTTTGTAGCAGATCAAAAGGGTGCACCTGGTCTGGCCCCTCAGAAGACTGAGACTTCCTGGGAACCTGAGGACATAAGGTTAGAATGACGGTGGCCTCCTAGCAGGTGCCTCCTGGACCACAGCGTGCTCAGGGACCTGCTCTGAGGGTCTAGGATGGCTGGGTGTGGGGTGGGAGAGCAGTGGGAAGCATGGGAACCCTGAAGCCTCACACCAGGTCCACTTTCCAAGAAAATTTCTCCCCTGATGGCCAAACATGAGAATCAGGAAACACTCAAATTCTTGTCGCTACTTGGAGAGTAACTCACTGGGCCTACGGGCTGTTCAGAACAGGAAGGGGTGGTAGTGTGAACACGAATGTTGGCCAATGGGGTCTTGAGGTGAGTGGCCAGAATGGGGCCCAGTGTCACGGCCGCACATATGGCTGTCCCTTACGTGTACTCCATGTCCTGACACCTCCTGGTGGCCTGCACCACCTCCTCCTCCTCCTGCCAGATGTGGGCCTCCAGTGAGCCCTCGCCGTAGCTGCCGTTCCTCGAGTGGTTGATGATCGTGGTGTCCCTGGCAACACAGGACGCACAGAGGAGGATGCAAATGCTCACAGGGGTGCGTCTGAGGGAACTGCACTAAAAATATCTCCACAAACTCCTTCACCCATTATCCCACCCTGAAAGCCTGGCCAAGTCTCTCCTTCAACTTGACAGAATTAAGATAGCATCAAGAAACAAAACCCAAAATAAAATACAGAAGTAAAAATTCACTGTCCCTTCTACTAATAACATTGTATACTAAGTTATGCTCAGTGCTAGGAAACAGACACTGTAAACCTATGGACATTTGAATACCATAATTATATTTGTCTGTGTTTTTCTTTCTTCCACACTTCCTTATCCTTTTTGACTTTCTCAATCAGAGTTGAAGTTTTGGTTCTACTCCTCACCCACACAGCATCCAGTTCGGTACTTTATAGTAAAATGGAGACTCAGTAGATACTTAAAATTGTTACTGGTCTTCGGACAGAGAGGTTCAAGCTGAAACCTTCCTTCAAGTTTGCATTCTGGCTCACTTATTGTTAGGGGCCCCTGCCTGTGACAGTCATACTGGGTAGCACAGCAGAGAGATGAAGACACACACCCTGCCTAGGGAAGTCCAGCCCAGGGGCTGGAGTAAGGGGACCCGAAACAAGTAGATGAAAACGCAGTGGAGCTGGAAGTAGGTGTCTGAAAATTCCTGCTAATGGTTTGGGCATTTTAATCACCCTCGCTGACAACAGCTCGTAAAAACGAGATAACTGCGCCATCTAAGTGACGTAAGTATATCTTAGACTGAAGGTGCAGTAATGTCTCTGATCAGTGAATACTAAATTCATAAGAAATGATCTAGCCAAATATTTCACATCTCTTTAATTTCATATTCCAGTGCTATGGTCACATTTAAAATATTACAGGTCTTTTCTGGAACACTCAGAAACAGCAAAGAAGCACCTCTTCTTTTATATTTTTCAACAACAGCTACAAATGAACAAGCATTGCTTTCACGCTGGGGACTCGGTAAGGCACGTTACATGACAACTCAGTCAGTTCTCACGGCCACCTGTGCAGAATGCATTGCCATCCTCATTTTGCAGGTGACTTTGCAAGAATATCCAGTTAATGCAGGTGTAAATTAATTCAAATCCAGATATTTATCAACTCCCCAACATCCATGTCCTTAACTACCACTGTACACTCCAGAAGTTTCGTGTGTTTTCAGGAAGGAGGCTTCGGCAAAGATGCACATAAGTAAAATAAACCAATAAAACGGGCACACATGAGTGTGTGGCTTCAGGTGCAAAATGTGGCTAAAAATAAGTTAAAAAGCCAAATAATATAGAAAAAAAGCAAAATGCTTTACACGTACTTTAGGATGCACAAAGAACATCAGGAATTAGTGGCTGGAGAAATGTTTTCAACCGTTTACTTTTGGAGAATTCATGCAGATCTGGCAACAAACTTAAAATCCACGTTTACACTGCTAAGTAAGGACAGCGGGCACAATGAAACAAAAACAACCTAGAAGGAAAATACATAAGACCCTCAAAATAATATGACATTGTTTTAAAAATATGTAAAAAGTTTCAAGGCCATACAAAACAGGCCCAACCTCTCAAAATTCTGATCAATGGTACCCAAATGCACCAACATGGTAAAATCAGCTGGCATACAAAAATCATTTTCTTTGTTTAAAAAGCATCGCTTATAAATGTGAAGCCGTCGTCGGTGGCTGAAAAGGCACACAGCCAATGACTGGGAATACTGATTTTTACTAACGCATATGCATCCATTAAGCAGCTAGACAGGAGCTCAGAATTTTGACCTTTCTCAAAAATCTTTCTTCCAGCAGAAAAGCAAAACCTCTGTAATTTCATGTGGAAAATTTCATCTCATTTTCCCCATGAAATGACAAGAGGTTTTCTTTGAAAAGAAGATTAAGGTTGGAGCTAAAAACCGGATTTTTCTCGAGACCGTGGAAGGGAGGGCGGTTTTCCATTGAATTATGAGATGCCCAATAAATGCAAGCAGAAGCAAAGGGGAGGAAGGGCGGAGTGGCAGAAACGGCCCATTCCATCCATCCTACTCTCTGAGGGCAAGAGACACTTGCCCTTGCAGGAAAGATGACGAACAAGGCTGGGCTAGCGTAGTGGGAGTGGCTGAGGGCATCCGGGTTGTCTGGGTCTACTCCAGCCGTCACTGCTCCCTCCTGTGCCCCCCTACAGAAGTCTCACGCTTCAGACCTGCTCATTCTACTTCTGATTCTACATTCCAGTCCCATTCATCCTCTCGGGGCCCAGATCCCAAACATGTATCTAATCTGATAAATTAGTAGTTGCTGAGACAATGGCACCAGAGGCCCCGTGTCGTGCTTCCAAAGTAACACATTTACACTGCTATTGGGGCTTTTGTGTCTTCACAGCCAGTGTAATGAGGTCTGGTTCTCTCCTTGTAGCCAGCCTCAAATTATCATTTCCATTTCAGAAATTAGGTAATTCCGAATAAAGGGAGTGACATCCAGAAAGACCTTTACAGGATCACACATCGATGATAGCTATTAAAGCCTTGAACGTGGGTGCCCTGCCTCCCTGCACAGCGTTCTTCCCACTGAAACTCACAGGGCATCATAGGCAGCCCAGCCTTAGACCAAAGCTGGCGGAAAAGGCCAAATCCCTTTGTAAAGTTCTGGTGGTTTGTTCTCTTCCTCGGGATAGAGGTGATTTACTTATTACCTTCCAAAGCAAAAAGCTGAAAATGAAAACATCCCAACTATGTAAATATCAGTAAACATTTCCATGAGTTCTCACCTACATGGTACAAAGACTGGACTGGAGGCTGCAGCGTCCTCTGCGTCCCACATCACCGCTGCAGCTCCGATACGCTAATGCTATTCCCACTCCCGAAGGCTCCCTCGGGTGGGGCACTGTGGGTGGTTCCCCTCAGAGCACAGCCACGCACAAACAACTCTCGAGCAGTAAGAATGAGCCCCAAACGGCCTTTCTCCACATGAGCCTGCATGTCTTGCCAAGTGCAGTGGTGCCATGGCATCCACACCCACAGGGTGGCACCGCTCCCTCCCCAGGACCCGAGCACATTGCTGGCAGTTCTCTAGGAGTGAACATGAGAGCCCATGAATGGCTCACAAAGTATCCTCCCTCCACCCCAATGGGCCTTCCTTTCCTCATTAAGGAGGAAATAACACGTCCCAAGGAAACGTGGAACTGACTAGCCCCATTTTCTGGATGTGTCTTTGAAATTTGAGGATCTCCTCCAAATATACTGACCCTAAATGTTAGTGAACTCTAAGCAACTCCAGATTAAACGCCCCCTATAATGTATGGGCCAAAAGCAAACTGGCAGGAGGTGGGGGGCGGGGGAGAGAGGACTGGAGGACGCACGCCGCCCCAGCAGCCAGCAGTCATGACCATAGGTCAGCGCCAGCAATCACAGGGAACTGCCTGCTCACTCCGACAACAGTAGTTTCAGAGAATTATTTTGTGAACTATTGGACATTTTGAGCTGATTTTGAAAGGAAAAATAAGGTTATGCACCTACAAAAAGGAAATAAAGCAACAGATGTAATAAATGACAGCAGCAGAAGACAATATCAAGCCGAGTGAAATCAGGCTTGAAGTCAGACAGCTCTCACTTGGACGTGTGGTCCCACCACTCACTAGCAGTGTGATATGAAATAAACTGTTGTACCTCTTTAAGCCTCATTTCTTCACCTGCAAAATGAGGACAATAATACTTTCTCCTTTCAGGGCTGTTATGAGGATTAACTATTCTTCTTATCTGGCCCATGACACATACCCACTGTTTAAAAAAGAACATGAGCCTGACCAGGTGGTGGCACAGTGGATAGAGCGTTGAACTGGGATGCAGAGGACCCAGGTTCGAAACCTCGACGTTACTGGCTTGAGCATGGGCTCATCCGGCTTGAATGTGGGCTCATCAACTTGAGCGCCGGGTTGCTCGCTTGAGCGTGAGATCATAGACATAACCCCATGGTCACTGGCTTAAACCCAAAGTTGCTGGCTTGAGCAACGAGTCACTGGCTCGGCTATAGCCCCCCACCCCCACCCCCACCAAGGCACATATGAGAAAGCAAGGCACAATTAAGGTGTCACAACAAAGAAGTGATGCTTCTCATCTCTCTCCCTTCCTGTCTGTCTGTTCCTATCTGTCCCTCTCTCTCTCTGTAAAAAAAAAAAAAAAAAAAAGGAACATGACATAAACTTTCGCAGCATCACACTGGAAGACCACATAGTATTCCACTGTGTGGGTGGGTGCACTCTACAAATTGAATGAAACCTCCATGTTGGGCCGAGGCTGGTCTCACCTCTCGGCAGCAGCGGTGGCTGCAGCGTTCATGGCAAAGTGCCGGATGGTGCTCTCCTCCAGATACTTCTGCTCCCACTTGGTCATGTCAGCCTCCAGGGCCAGGATCCGCTCCTCCTTCTCCCTCACAAGTTCCATGAGGGCTGGGGCATTGCATTCTGGCATGCTGGCTGGCGGGATGTTTCCATGTTTCTGGAGAAACAGGAGAAATAACATCTTAATGCTAAAACAGAGCTATAAAGTAGATCACATCAACTGTATCTGCAGTTACCCACGTGGAGCACACATGATGCGCCCACGGCCTCAACACATTCACACACATTACCATCACTTTCTTGCTCCATCTCCAGTATGGAGGACCAAATTCAGCAGATCCTAACACCAAGCTACCCCACCTACCATATACAGATAAACAAAATTATCCCACTTTCACAGATGAGAAAACTAAGCCTCTGAGAAGTTAAATGAGCTGTCCCATATATCTAAGCCAATCAGCAGTAGGGTCAGTATTCAAACCCAAGTTTATCTGACTGTACAGCTCTGTATGACAAAAAGTGGCTTGTCCAATGTCTTGCGATTAATTTAAACCAATACCAAAAACAGGAACTAAGTCTTGTCCTCCTGGTCTCAGGCACTTTCTCCAGAGCTCCAGGCAGTGATTCCAGGCCTTTGTATTCCCCAAGGCAGGGAGATAAAATGTGAAGGTCAAGGAATCGGGAGTGAGATGCCCTAACATGCATGTTCT
The DNA here is from genome assembly GCA_037038555.1 of Rhynchonycteris naso. Lineage (NCBI taxonomy): Eukaryota > Metazoa > Chordata > Mammalia > Chiroptera > Emballonuridae > Rhynchonycteris > Rhynchonycteris naso. Next base: position 298,152,704 of record CM072995.1, read on the forward strand.
CCTGGCTGCAATGTTCTCATCTGGGAAACAGAGATATTAACACCTGCCCCACTTAGAAACCTGACAATCAAATAAGATAATGTATATGAGCCTGAGCAGGTGGTGGCGCAGTGGATAGAGCGTCGGACTGGGATGCAAAAGACCCAGGTTCAAGACTGCGAGGTCACCAGCTTGAGCATGGGCTCATCTGGTTTGAGCAAAGCTCATCAGCTTGGACCCAAGGTCACTGGCTCGAGCAAGGGGTTATTACATCTGTTGAAGACCCACGGTCAAGGCAAATATGAGAAAGCAATCAATGAACAACTAAGGTGTCGCAACAGCAACGAAAAACTGATAATTGATGCTTCTCATCTCTTTCCGTTCCTGTCTGTCTGTCCCTATCTATCCCTCTCTCTGACTCTCTCTCTGTCTCTGTAAAAAAAAAAAAAAAAAGATAATGTATATGACATTTAATAAAGTTTAAAGGGTGAAACAAAGTAAAGTGCTACTGGATATTCTCTGAGGCAAGGCCAGCTTCTTCTTTTCATCTCTGTCTGTTAAGATAGGAAATAAGGCAGTTGTGTTATCTGGACTGCTCACAAGCTGAGAATAGTCACGTTTCAGAATTTTTTCCATTCAACACTCTCTCCTCTAAACAGTATGACTTTGAGGACGATGGGGTTTTGAGGAGGTTCTGACTTCGAGGAGAATGATTTCACCCCAGTTATTCCACGTCTTCTCATGCTTTTCAGTGAACACAGCTTTTAAATGTAGAGCTGGTTGCAAGGTGAGAGGCACCGGAAGGCTTTACTCTGAACCACATAAATCACCTAGGGCCACAGCTGGGCGTTTGATGGAGTCTAATCCGACAAGAGATAAAAAAGTAAATGGGCCCATGGGCTTTTGTAAACTATATGTTTGCATTCAAAATTTTAAAGCTACAAATAAAAATTATTCTAGGATCTTGCCAGTGACCAACATTCAAGCAAGAATAGAGTGAAGGCACACACCTGTCCTCATCAACTTCTACAGGAAGTTACTGACTGCCCTCTAGCCAGGCACCCGGCCTCAGGCAGGAGGACATCAGTCAGATGAGAAGCTCCCTGTTCTTAGAAGTATTCCAAAAAAAAAGTCCCACAGCCTCACTAAGCTGCCATCTACACTGGCCAGTTTCTATCTGAATCCTAATGTTGCCATCTCAGCTGGCTATTTTGTGCAGAATGCTTTTTTTTTTCCAGGGACAGAGAGAGAGTCAGAGAGAGGGATACACAGGGACAGACAGGAGCGGAGAGAGGTGAGCAGCATCAATCATTAGTTTTTTGTTGCCGTTGCGACACCATAGTTGTTCTTGATTGCTTTCTTCCATGTGCCTTGACCGCGGGCCTTCAGCAGACTGAGCCACCCCTTGCTGGAGCCAGCGACCTTGGGTCCAAGCTGGCGAGCTTTTGCTCAAGCCAGATGGGCCCACGCTCAAGCTGGCAACCTCGGGGTCTCGTACTGGGGTCTTCTGCATCCCAGTCCAATGCTCTATCCACTGCGCCACTGCCTGGTCAGGCCAGAATGCTGTGACTTCAAATGAGATCATGACAGTTCTGCATAGAGCACCTAATTCAGGTCCTTAAGAGTTATTAAATAAATGCATGGATTCCAACACTCTCGCAGACAGAGATAACATGGTCTAACTATAAGCATGCCAGCAGAAAAACAGATGGAGGGTCAGGCAGGCCAGCTTCTTCTGCTTGTTCAGTAGGTCAACAAATATTTACTGAGCACACACCATGCACTGGGGATACCACAGTGAACACATCTCTGTCACCTTTTTTTCAGTGGGACCAGAAAAGTTGGAGTAAGGGAGGAATCTGGAAGAGGATACCAGGGATGCCCTAAGCCTTCAAGTGATTTTGAAGGGAATAATAATTATTAATAAGAATAGCAATGATAGTTATTCTTTCTCAATCAGTGTCTAAGTGCCAGGCACTGTGTAAGCACTCTGTAGGAACAAGTATGAGATAAGGATAATGTATTTGCCCCATTTTAGACACAACGAAGTAAATTGAGGCTCAGAGAGCTTACTTACCCAAGGGCACTCTTCTAGTCAGAGGAAGAAGCAGGTTAGACCTTGGTCAGTCTAACCCTGGAGTCATGCTGTGAATTAATTCATGATTCCATGCCACTGCTCACTTCCAGTCTAGCCACTTTCTGAAAAGGTCCAGGGTACTGTGCAGGAGTAACTGCAGCTCAAGTGAGGCTTTGTTTTGGTAAGGATCTGGGTGAAGTTCAACTGTGTCCTGGCGTCAGTCTAAGGGCAGAGCCCTTGTGTGGAGTATTGAGTAATAGTGCTGTGAGCTACTCTCTTAACGGTCCCTTCAGAATAATTCCCTATAGAAAGTGGCTTTGTTGATGGGGGCAGATATAACTAGGAGCTTTGTTATAGTGCGACCTCAGTATGCTTTCGAAAGGGGTCAGATAAATGCCTTGGTAACACAGGGGTGAGGAACAGGTGTGGTGTGGGCTGACCATGTCCAGGACAGGCATACACATGTGCTGCTGCAGAGTGAATGAGAAGAAGGGATCAGAGAGGCCCCTGGACACCTTTCCCAGAAAGGCCAAGTTTATTGGGAGACCTCATGCTCTAGAGTAGACTAAAGTGGACTCCAGTCATCCCTGCTGAGGGCCAGCAGGGCAGCGCTCACCACACCAGTCCGTGGGCTCCAAACACATGTAACTAGTAAGAAACTCAAGGGCTTTGTGAGAATTATTTGTAATAAAATCTTTATCTAGTTGATTATAGAATAACGTATGGCCCTGGCCTGTTTGCTCAGCGGTAGAGTGTCAGTCTGGTGTGTGGAAGTCCTGGGTTCGATTCCCAGTCAGGGCACACAGGAGAAGTAACCATCTGCTTTTCCACCCCTCCCCCTCCTCTTTCTCTCTTTTATTCTCTCTCTCTTTTCTCCTCCCGCAGCCATGGCTCAAATGGCTGGAGCAAGTTGGCCCCGGGCACTGAGGATGGCTCCAAGGCCTCACCTCAGGCGCTGAGGTAGCTCAGTTGCTGAGGAATACAGCATGCCCCAGATGGGCAGAGCATTGCCCCATAGAGGGCTTGCCAGGTGGATCCCTGTCAGGGCACTAGCAGGAGTCTGTCTCTCTGCCTCCCACATTAAAAAAAAAAAGAAAAGAAGAAGAAGAAGAATGTATGATCACTGATATAATGATAGACTAAAGAAGTATTAAGGGAAAAAATAAAAACAATACACATCTTTTTAATGAGTGGGCAAAAACAAAGAAATTCCTTAATGTCATTCATATCATAGGAAACAGATTAACACATTCATTTAAAAAAATGTAATACTATTTTAAAATAGGTGCTGAGTTAAACAAAGTTCTGTTTAACTCTAAAGATCATCTGTCCCCCTCTCTTTGGTCTCCTGTCAGCCATAAACAGTGGGGTCTGCCATCAGCCCCCAAGACTAAATTTAAAATGCAAGCTGAGTAATTTCCCTGGAGAGCCCCCATCCTAAAACCCCTGTCCCCCACAGTATGCCTAACTCTGCCAGCGGCCTTTCTGCATAGCAGGAACGCAGCTTCCGCTGGTCCGAGCAAACAATGGGCACGAGTGTGCATGGCTCAGAGTGTGCATACTGGGAATAGTTCTCGGTGGCAATAGAGATATTTTTCAAATAATTTAACTTCACACTTCTCTTGGTACACAGCAAGAACAATGGAGTTGAGTCAGGTTTCACAGTACTCAAAATAGAAAGTCCAAGGACAAGGAATCCGATGGTAGGGTGTAGTGACAGTCATTGGAAACATTCTTTTTTTGACCTATTAAGATGTGCCCATTTTATCAGCCAAAAGTTCATAAGTAGCCACCAGTGCCAGCATGGTCCAAGGCACCAGAAAAGCCTGCCCTGTAGGCATGGGGGTTGAGATCTCAGTAACTTCACAACAGAGAACAGCAGAAGGGTGGGCCACAGTGCCAGGCAGTGGGGCACAGGGAAGAAGGAGTGGGAGTCCCGAGACAGACTCACCCTTCCTTAGGTGCCAACCACTAAGCCAGGATGGTGGGAGGCTGGGTGGGTTTCCTGCCCTGGGCAGTCTCTCTGACACCGCCTTCTCCAGCTAAGCACATACACCTAGAGGGAACGGCGGGTGGCTATCATGAAGAAGGCTGGGCTGTCCTGAGTGTATGCTTGCAAGTGTTTCAACCACAACCACTATGCTCTATCCAATAGATAGTTCCATGGAGCTGTCTTGCACTCCCCTGGTTCCCCTCTCAGGCACACCCTTCATCAGATGCACAGATGGCTTCGCCGACCACGCTGGCGGATAACGCACCAGCCTGGGCACACTTTGGAGCCAAGAGTCTGACTGGCCTGTGTGGATCCCATTCCAGCCACAGAGCTGTCCTTCAAGATGTGTTCCCTTGCCAAGGTGCATGACTTCTCCTTTCCCTCTGAATATGCACTGATGGTCATGTCCTACTAATCTTCCCTCTTTTAATAGCTTCCTCATGGATTCCTACTGTCACTATACCCTAGATGACCCCAACAGAGGGTTCTTTCATCAATCCTTTCTACCGTATGCCTCTCCAGCTTAAAAACTCCCAGTTTTTGGCTTTTCTTTTCTTTTTAAGAAAGAGAGAGAGAGAGAGAAGACAGAGATGAGAAGAATCAGCTAATAGTTGCTTCACTTTAGTTGTTCATTGATTGCTTCTCATACCTGCTTTAACCAGGGGACTCAAGCTGAGCCAGTGACCCTTTGTGCTCAAGCCAGTGACCTTGGGCTCAAACCAGTGACCCTGTAATCTTGGACTTCAAGCCAGGGACCTTTGGGATAAGCTAGAAACCCTGGGATTCATGTAAATAATCCTGCACTCAAACTGGCGACCCTGTGCTCAAGGTGGTGAGCCTGGGGTTTTGAAATGGGGACCTCAGAGTTCCGGGTAAACACTCTATCCACTGTACCACTGCTGACTAGGCACTGGCTCTACTGATTACAGGAAAAAGTCCAGTCTCTCAACTTGATTAAAGGCCTTCCACAAAGTGGCCTTCACCTCCTCACCAGCGCCTCCCTGGGTGCTCTCCCCCAGCTAGCTGCACCCAGTTATCCCGAACCTGCCGTACCGTGTCATGTCTCTCTCCTTTACACATACTCTTTCCTCGACCTCTGATGTTCTTCCCAGGAACCCCCAACAAACTCATCTTTCAAAGTCCTCCTCAAGTGCCCTCCTCTGCGAAGCTGTCTATAGCCATATTACCCGACACCCAGAGCCCAGGGGCCACCACTTTCTGCAAGGACGTTCATCACTCCGGTGAGTAGACTGCCTGGCTCCCCCACTGGCTCTTGTGCTGGTTCACTAGGACGGGGCTCTCCTTCATCTCTGCATCTGCAAGGCAGAGGCCAGAGCTGGCCTGCAGCAGGTGCTCTCCTCTGGAACATTCACTGAAGGAGCGTGTGCCTGTGCCTGCCCGCCCCCCCCGACCCCCACCAGACCTCACCTGCTGGGTTCTCAGGGCATCCAGCTCTCTCTCCAGCCAGGTCCGAAGTCTCCGCTCCATCTGCTCCCGCTTCTCACATGCAGACTGCAGCTGGGTTAGGGCCTGCTGCAGCTTCTCAACTTTCTCTACATAGGCTTGCTTCTCTCGTAGCTGAACAGAGGAGGAAAAAAAGGAACATGGAATTTAGACTGGATTCTTAACATTGGGGGGGAGGTAGGGGTCAGATTGCCTGGAGACCCGACTTAAAAACTACCAGGGCACAACCCCCCTCCTATCACTCGTGTGCTAGAACAGAGAGGTTTAGACACGGCCACCAGCTATACCCAAAGTAGCTGGGGTGCTTGGAACTGGAGACCTTACCGGGGCCCCTGCCTGCAGTTATATTTGTACAGCTCAGAGCTCAATGCTTGGTGACTCCTCGGTAGTTACAGCATTTGTTGGCATTGGAAATGTGGTTAGGAATTTTTAATGTTATAAGAAAATGCTTATTTTATCATGTTAATTGAAAAATCCAGAATAAAAAAATTATATACAACATTATCACGACACTGTCTATCCATCTAGGAAGGAAAAAAAGACTGGAAAGAAATGCTTAAAACTATTAACCAGGTTTATCTGTGTGGCAGAATAGTAATTGCTCATCCTTTTTAGTCTCTTCTGTATTTTTCAAACTTTACACAATAATTATAAATTCCTCTTATGATAGAGAATGGTGTGTGTGTATATATATGCATGTGTGCCCCTGTGTGTATATGAATAAAAATAAATATTTCTCATGCTAGAGGTCTGTGGAGTAACTTCCTCCTAAAGACTGACAAGGCTTTATAGATGGGGAGTGATGGCCCCGAACTGGCAGGAGGGCGTTAAGGAACTCTCGACACAACCACCGAGGAGATGGACATTTAGGACAATGACTTATGTACGTGTCACATCAGCATGGACTGAGAAGCCTGACGAACAACATTGAGTTCTTACCCTCAGACTGTTTTCATCCAGTTAGGAGTCGGGCCATGACTGAATCCCGGGCACATTTCTAACCTCCCGGGAACTGGCTGGTGCCAGCTGTCAGACTGAGATGCTTACTTATCTGGCCCCGAGTGAGAAGACACCAGATGCTATTTCCGGTCATTCCCCACCTGGATGAGCCTTGCAGTTGACTCAGATCCCGGGATCAACCCAAGACTGCCCTGGCGAGTGGGAGCACACCAGAGGCGGAAAAGCCTGCTGTGAAGGGTGGCTGACTCAGCAGGCTGCATGGCCAGAAGCCATGCCCGTAGCCAAACCAAAGCCATGGACTAAAAAATGCAGGTGCTTCTGATATTTCAAGGGGATGGAAAAACAGTAACTTTATAGTGGTTTTTATACCTGCTCTTGGGATCAATTTTCATCCGGCTCTTTCAGTCATTGTGCTTTTGATTGCTTGATTCAACTTAATAGGCACTTGAGACCCTACTACCAGCAGGTTGCCATTCTGAAAGCCTCATCTGATCAAATATTTTGGGACTGCCATTCATGTCCTAGACTCTATACAGTTTTCTAAACGTGTAGGCATGAAAATATAAAAGCCACGAGGATCGTCTATTTTGGTTTCTGTTGGGCAGAGTGTAGTGTGTCTTTAGTGCCTGGAACAAAGCCTGGCATCCAGCAGGTACTCAATAAATACTTGTTAAATGAATGAATTTATATTATCCCTAATCAACTACAAGATTCTAGAAGGCATGGCTCTCTCTCATTTACCTTTATATCAGCCTTAAGTCTAGCAAGGAGTTTATTATGATGAAGATGGTTAATAATAACAATAATTTTATCAGCCAACAGTTTTGACGCAGCACCATGCCAAGCTTTGTTCTTTATATGTAGCATCTCATTTAATCCTCCTAGTAATAGGAGGATTAAATAAAGGCAAACTCCTTTACTATGTCCATTTAAGAGATGAGAAAGCTGAGGACTAAAGAGGTTATGTGACTGCTCAAGGTCACACAGCTTATACATCTGTCCTGGGGTCACAATTCTAAGTCACAGTAGTCTGACTCTGAAGTCCAAGCTCTTAACCATCGTGGGATGTATGGTAAGCACACAATATAAGCCATCTGGGCTGAATAAGGCCCTTCAAAAGGAACTTTAATAAGAACAAGGGGTGCTATTGGAAGCCAGACACATGGGACATTCTGGAGGGCTACACACAATCAAAGATCTTACATAAATATAATGACAAGATCCATAATGGTGATTACAGAGCCTGTCTTCAAGGAGCTCACAACTTTTACATTCACGGAAACATTAAAAAGATTTAAAAACTTGAGCTTTCCTTTGCTCCACACACAGAGGAGGAGCCTCAATGACTGATGAGTTAGCACAATAATAAGGAGTCCTGGCATCAAAGCAGCCCCCTCTCCTTCAGGGGCTATGGCCACTTTCCCTGGCAAATGTTTTCCTATTTAATGAGTTCTTCAGTGGTGACAACGACAATACTCGAGATTCCTCATGCTAGCATTAAAACTGTAGTTTCTATACAGGATTCGGGGTTTTAAAGGGTTCTAATGGACAAGATCCTTGCAGATTTAACAATCTTCCCTTTAGCTGCTTTAACCTTAAACTTGAAGTTTGCCAAAACACTGAGTTGCCTGGGATCAGGAGATGTTTTCTGAAGGCACAGCTTTTTATTTTCAATAGCAGCAGCGACAGTTGGATAAACAATACTGTGTTGTGCACGTCAGACACCAAGCAAAGTACTTTGTGTAGACTACCTGGGCCACACGGCATCTAGATTGGGGGCGTCTACTTTCCACAACGGCTCCTGCCCGCCTGGCTAGACCTCACTTCCTTTTCATTTTTTTGAATTTTTATTAATTTTAATTTATTGTGTTTACATGGATTCAAGTATCCCACTGAACAAAAAAACACCGTCACCCCCACCCTCATGTCCCCATTATACCCCCTTTTGCCCCCCTCCCCTTAACTTCCTCCCCACTTCCCTCTGGGATTTGCTGTCCTGTTATCTGTATCTCTGTGTTAAGTCCTCACTTCCTTTTCTGACACTGTCTGCAGCCCAAATCCCCTAGCTTGGACCTCAGAAGTGGTCATCTACATCCACAGTCAGGCTTAAAGGGAAAGTCTACCTCACGGCACAATTTAAAGGGTTAATTTCCCCAGAAACTACTAAATCCATAATGCTTGAGTGGGATCAGATTTTCCTGGATTTGGGGGTTGGGGGGACTGAGTCAACTTCGGAAAACTGGAGAGAGGTTTGCTGAATTCCACCCCTGCCCACCTCCATCAGAGAACTTTTCACTTTTCTAATGCAACTGAAAGTCCAAAGACAGAGCAACTGAACTATGTTGTTTTTTTGTTATTGTTTTTTTAAAAAACTGTTAGTTTCTTTTCTGTGCAGGCACCAGTGGTTTTCAGTCTTTCCACTTATTTCCAGCCCTGGACACTTGCCAACCAATGAGCTACAGGCTGGATTTTAGGCTAAAAGTGAGCTCTGCCTTTCATACTTACTTGCCCAGCTCTGGGTTGGAGCAATTCTGTTTTTATTAATTTTGGGGGGGAGGTCTCCTACATCCTTCCCCCTGACTCAAGCTCTGGTTAAAGATGCTTGGTTAGACAAAGGAAACGGAGGCCGTCATAGCTCTGCCTGCCCCTCCCCCAACCTCCAACCTGCCGTCCATCTCACCTCCTCTTCCAGCTTGATGACCCTGGCCTGGGCGTTGCTCAGAGCCTGGTCCAGGATTTCAATGTGTCTCCGGTGATCCTCGCTGGCAGTCCTCACTGCCGCTAACTCCATTTCTAACTTCTCCTTTTCCTTCAAGAATTCTTTGTCTAGAAGGGAGACAAGAACAAATCTACCTAGAGGGTGTTCACCCTCTAGGCTCATTGCCAGTTGACATCTGGCAAAGATTAAAAATAAGAAGCATAAAAAGAGAAGAGGGTCGAATTACTGTTTTTGCCCCTTTGGGAGGAATGGTATGTGAGGAGAGGATTTTCGCAAAAAAGCACTGTCAACTCTGGATACATTCAGTCCCAGAGATGAGCGGTACACAGAGAACTTGCAACCCTATATTCCCAATAACTTACGTCTGTACAACATTGACTTTTATGTTTCATATTAGCTTTTTATCTATGATCTCATTTTATACTCACAACCTCCTGTTTCCACCTTCCAAATCTATGATGAAAGGGCACTTAATACTAACAACAGTACTAATATTCGTGTTCACAGAAAAATAAACCAAGGTCCGGAAGTTTAAGCTCTTGGTCAGAGGCCAGACAGCAGGAGGTGGGGTTCCAACCCAGTCCTCCCATCTCTGGCTGGATTCTCTGCCCACAGGACCCGGTCCCATGTTTTCTCTTACTCCTCTTCAAGATATAAAAGGGACACCATTCTGAATTTAGGCAAATGGCTTTCCTCTCGTTCCATGACAAAGTAACTGATAGTGATCATGTCTTTGCACACGGAGAGCAAAGGCTGCCTCGCGCCCACTCCGCACTCCCGCAGCACCTTCTGTGGACACCTCTCCACCCTCTCCCTCAGGCAGGCAGGGCCATGGGATTAGTATTACTTATTGAAAACATTTTCCCCATTACAAAAGCAATACATTTTATTTTTAAATAAATAAGAATGGTTAGACATATTGTGTATAATATGAAAAAAAACTTGACTGGACATAATGAGTAAGATTAAGCGATTGGCTGAATAAACTACTGCAAGCCCTGTGATAGGACAGGATGCCACCATTAAAATAAGTGAATATTAGTAACACAAGAACAAAAAGTCTTCATTTTTGAAAAAAGGTGGTTACAAATCCCTATGTACACTATTCTATATTTTTAGAAAACAGAGCATATAATTTAGAGCAGCAGCAACAATGGCTAGCAATTGATTTCTGTGTGCCCAGACTATCTGAAAGCCTCATACTGGTGATCTCCCTCCTCCTACCAACGACACTGAAACACAGGGAACCAAAGCCTGGAAGTGACACCAGCAGTGACAGTGGTTTCACTCATTCATGATCTCATGGGATAGTCATTCACTAATTTAACAACAAATATCAACAGTCAGGACCAGCCCTATAGGTACTGAAGTAATAGAAAAAAACCCTGTGCTTAAAGGAACATAAAATGTGGTTTTAAAAGCAGGACATACCAATAAAAAGAATACTTTATGGTTGCAAATCCTCAGTTAACAAACTCACAATTCTAGAGCTGGAAGAGATCACAGGAATCACCACCATTTATATAGTTCCACCCCCTTTGCTCTATGGGTAAGGAAAGGAGAGCCCAGGAGCAAAAGCATTTGTCCAGGGTCCTCCCACCAGCTGGGGCAGAGCCAGGGCCAGAACCCAGGTCCTCTCATGTCCCACCACAACATCCTTCTTGCCTGAGGTTATGTCACTGGGATCAGAGTATTAGACAGCTTTGGAACAGGCAGACTGAATGAGCAGCCTTGTAAAGCTAAGCAGTGGCTGCGCTGCCTAGAAGGTAGCATCCCCTAGAGCCAAAACAAGGTCACAAAGATCCTGTGGCCAACTGCCCTCCTGCCTTCTCCCCTTCAGTGGCATTTGCAACACTACCTCTGAAATTTCCGTCCCAGCCCAAGGGGAACAGGCCCTGACTCTGGCCCCTCGCATCCACAGCCCTGAACAGACCAGTGCATTTCACTCTTTCTTTGTAGTCACTGACATCTGAGCACCAGCTCCCAGGGCTTGGACAACATCTCAATGGGCATGCTGCCCACTGGCCTTGTCCAGGCCCTGGAGGGCACCCAGAAGTTACTCAGCAGGCATGCCCGGGAATGAGCCACTGGATCTCAGAGCTTCTACCTGCTTATAAACCTAAGCATAAAAGTTCTCTCTGCTGAGGGCAGCTGAGGACACCAGAAAGCAGTATGACAGACTGAGCTCAAGACTAGAAACCACAACCAGAGCTTCTTGCAGTTTGCAACACGATTCCAGCATTTGCTATTTCTTTTATCATATTGTGGCTAAAGAGTAGAACTTCAGCATCAAGAACTGAATTCAGGCCCTGGCCGGTTGGCTCAGTGGTAGAGTGTCAGCCTGGCGTGTGGAAGTCCTGGGTTCAATTCCCAGCCAGGGCACACAGGAGAAGCGCCCATTTGCTTCTCCACCCTTCTCGCTCTCCTAACTCTCTGTCTCTCTCTTCCCTTACTACAGCCAGGGCTCCACTGGAGCAAAGTTGGCCCGGGTGCTGAGGACGGCTCCATGGCCTCTGTCTCAGGGGCTAGAATGGTTCTGGCTGCAACAGAGCAGCGCCCCAGATGGGCAGAGCATCGCCCCCTCTGGGCATGCCAGGTAGATCCAGGTTGGGCGCATGCAGGAGTCTGTCTGACTGCCTCCCTGTTTCTAATTTTGGAAAAGTACAAAAAACAAACAAAAAACCAAAAGAATTGGATTCACATCCTAGGTTCACCACAAGGCAGCTCTAAGGTGTGGCATTCACTTAACCTCTAAGCCTCAGCTCTCTCATCTAACAAAGGTGAATGATGGCATCTGCAGCACAGTGTTTTGACGACTCTGCTGATGGAGATAATGCTTAAAAAGTATAAAAGAATATAAATATCTATGGCTTTACCTGTTTGGGGCATTATTGATTGCCTGAGTCTAAAACATTGACTGTATCAATAAATATTGTTGAATGAAGCAATGACTTTCTACCATGTATGAAGTTCATTGCCAGCTGTACAATAAATGGCAACACCTGTTAGGTGTTAGGTGTTTGGACTCTGGCCTTTGTTATACAGCTGTCCACTCCACCTATGAGGCCACATGCATCAGATGGCTGGTACAGACCACGGGCATCCCCAGTCCTCTTCTCTGCCCAGGCTACTAGAACCTCACTGCACACTACAGTACAAAGATGTGGATAATGGATGAAGACTCCATTGCATCTGGAATGCTTTGCAGTCCCCTGGAATTCATGGCTCAAAACACTGTCTGGAGTTTGATGACTTTAGACTTCAGACTGAAGCAGTATCACTTAGTATCACTCACCCTGGCTCAGAACTCCTTGCGCACTGATAAGAAGTAGTGCTCTCAATAATCGAGTTTTTAAAAACAAACATTCGTGACAATAGTGATAATAATAACTAAGGCTGCTTGTTTGTTGAAAGACTGTGCTCCAAAATAGTGACATATTATTCCCTTTATATTATTATTTCCTTAAAGTTTACTGTATGAGGTAGGCACTGTTATTATTTCTATCTCCAGGTGAGAAAAATGACACTAAGGAAGATAAGTAATGTGCCACAGAAGGGATGCTCAGCAGTGGTAGAGCTAGAACTTGCCTTTTAATCCAGCCCATGCTCACAAACTGGCTCTAGACTGCCTCCCCTCAGCAAGCGTGAGGAGATAAAGAATTGCAGAACAGAAACAGAAAGCATAGAAGAGCTCCATTCTAGCCTAGCTCGTTATTGCACAGGTTTAATTATGTCATAGGTCATACCGTATTTCTCAAAATACAACACTTACACCCACATGTGTACCATTTGCATCTACTTACGTGGAAACATCACAGAGTACTGGTTAAAAGCATGAATCTGGAATCAAGCTGCCGGCTCTACTACTTATGATTTTGTGACTCTGGAAATAAAAACAGTTCTTTGTGCTGCAGTGTCCTTGCTTTCAAAGTGAGGATCACAACAGCAGCTACTTCAAAAGGCACATAGTAAGTATCCAGTAAATGTCAGCTATGATAATGCTGTGGTTACTGTTGTCGTTCCAAAAAGTGTGATAATTTCTGGGACTACAAGGTGAATAGGACGTAGCATTCTGCACTCAATAGGCTGGGCAGAGAGGCATGGACATAGGCAAAGGGATGTGACAAGTAGCTCTAACAGGTGCTTGCATGGGGTGCTCTGAGAACACACAGAGGACATCCAATTCAGGCAAGGGGGTGCAGAGGGAGGGGCTGTCACGGCAGGGAGCCCACAAGGCGGGGTACCTGTGCCCCTTTATCTCCCTATAGACTTGAGACAGAGGTATGTCAGAGCCATTTTAAAACATCATCTCTTGGGAGATGTCAAGGGAGAATCCCATGAGTGAAACCACCTCATAGGAAGGTCCCTTTCAGTTTATTATTAGCTAAGCCTCTTGGGAGGGATCTCAAGAAAGTTTAGTCCCACACTGAATTTTTGGTTGGGCTCCAATGTATATACTAAAAATTCCTAGAACAGGCAAGTTGACACAAGGGAACTCTTGCCCAGAATGGTCTGTTTACTCAGTGGATATGAATTACCCTGGACTGAGTGGAGAAGGGAGTAGTTTAGCCTGAAGGCCCGGGTCCCATTTACACAGACATGCCTGCTCATACACTGTTTACTCTGGAAACCACAATGATGGCACAGGCTCAGTAGCCAGGCCGACCGACCTGGTTTAATTCTGGCACCTTCACCACTGGCTCACCTTGGACACGTGGCTTCACCTCTGTGCCCCCATCTCCTCAGATGGAACTAACCAGATCGATTTTCAGGACTACTGTGCGGATTAATATGACTCTGTAAAATAACCACCACCAGGCTTGGCACATAACAAGTACTTAAATAACAAGAGCTAACATGTATCACTGGGGGCTTATGTTGCCCCAGGTACCGTGCCTTGAACTTTACAACAGAACTTCATTTAACCCTTGCAACAACTCCCTTTGACAACCGAGAAAACTGAAGTGCAATGAGCTATGATACCTGCACGAAGTCGAATGGTAGTTGTTGTGCCTCAACCCCCAGTTAGTCTCTCTGCCTGAGGAAAGAGCAGAAGTGGAAACTAACTTTAAATAACTAGGCCCAGTTATTTAAAGATGCTCTCTTTGCATCTGACCCTTTGCCAGTTCTAAGTAAGGTCCAGTGTGGACAGTCTGTTGAAACTGTTTCTGCAATTACGATATGAGCACTAAGCTGAACTGCTGGCTGAACCACAGGATGGTGGGCCCTAGTAACCTCTGTCAAGAAATACCAAGGGCTGGGCGTATATGTGGGGGGACTTAAAGTGAGGGTGCTAGTTTTTAATTCCATGTTCCAGATGGGGTTCATGAAGACAGCAAGCTTTGACCTGGCCCTTCTCAAGTAAGAATGGATTCCCAGACTTTTCCTTATAGATTAGGTTCTGGATGAATTTTTCCCTAAGCCCAGTATCGCTGGAGGGACAATGCTGCCAGCTTGACTAAGGGGTGACTAATTCACCAGAATTCTCGGAAGGTGATACAGACAGGTCTTCCTCCCCCGCTTCTCTTCTTTCAGCTGAAACCAAGATTTGACCCTTTACCCAGCTGGCTCTTTGCATGTTATATCTATCCTGGATTGTGTGTGTGTGTGTGTGCGTGTGTGTACGCACACACCAGTCTCATTCTGTTCAAGCTCTGAGTCCCATGTGCTCGCACAGCAATGCATATCTAGCCCGTTTTGGCATCTGGTTCTGCATCACTTCTCTGGTACTTCTCAAGGAAGGTGTAAGTTGAGTTGGACATAGGAAGAGGGAGCAGTGGTGACAGGATTAAGGGAAGAGGAGGCAGGCACAATCCTAAACCGCTAAAATGCCACTAACCAGGATTCTCATCATTTTGACGGATGAGACTGATGTCAGGAATATAATCTCTGGGTCTCTCAGAGTGAAGAGAGCTTAAAGGATGTGACCAGAGACGAGGCCACAGACAGAGAGGAGGCTGGGTAGGGAGGCTGAGGGGGACATGGCTACAGTACCGGGCTACCAGTGTGTTACAGCAGGGGCCCCGCATCAGCACTGGGGGTTTCCTGGGGGTGGACTTACGATCAGGAGAGCTATACAGAGTACACAACTTTCATGATGTCTGGTCAGATAACTCTGTGTTGAGAGCTATCTTCAGCAGTCCTCCATCCACAGGGTTAAGTTCTGGCAAGTAGCCATGTCTGCATTACAAAGCCCTTCTCATCAGCTCCAGCCCACCACTCCTGTTTGACAGGCTCAAACCTGAAGGGTCATGTGACCCAAGTGGCGCCAATCAGAACCTCTCATCTGGGGATATGCAAGCAGGATCCTGGGAGAGTGGTGATGTAGACAGGCCACCTAGCTCTGGGGCTAGCAGCCATATTCCAGAACATGCTTTGGAGAAACAGAGAAAGCCATAGTGTAGAAAATGAAGAATCAAGCAGATGGATGGGAAAAGATGGATGATCATGAGTCTATGGCAAAAAGGAGAAAGGGAAACAGAGACTCACAGACAAATAGACCCCTAAATATAAGCCACACCTTGATTCTCAGACGTGCCAACCCTGGCGCCTTGCCCTTGAGGGGCCTGCCTGCCTGTCCTGCCTGGGGACTCCATTACACACATGTGTATTCAAAAAGAGTCCTTGTACTTGGGTTTAGGCTAGCTCAAGAAGATGTTTCCTTTTGTAATGAAAAGATCACTAAGATACTCATTTCTTTAAACCTGTACTCCTTTCTCCCCAAGAGGACTTGGTAGTTTGGTAGAGTCCTAAGACAATGCCAACCAATACTAATGACATTACTTCTGGTAACTAGAAATTTCTCCACAATATTGATGAATGGATTCTCTCATGAAAAGATGTCTGAATACTTACTTGCCATATTATCTCTCCCTAAAATTTCTCCTCCTGTTCCATCTTCCTTAAGGAGCCTTCGGCCCTGAGTTTCCTGAAATTGTTATCTTATGATACGAACAGAGGGTGCCAAGGGGTCCATTGCATTATTGCACAGGTCCGCTCCAATTCATGGGTACTCAGAGAGCCAGCTCCATTTGGACAATGTTCTTGACACCAAAAGTAATTTCTTTTTGTCTGAGGTGTGTGAGTGGGAAGTCAATAGGAAGGTATTTCATTTACTGCATTATTTGTAAAACTATCTAGGTTCCTTCTGCCTTGAAGATATTCCACACTCAACAGCTCATTCTTACTCCACTCTCACTCCCTTAATCCAGTTAGAGAGCCTAACTGATGAACCAAGAAAGAGATCCCCCCTCCCCAAATATAATCCAAACAGAACACTGCTTACAACATATAAGAGTGATCTGTTCACAGGAAGCTTATTTGATACAAAACAACAAGATCATCCAACTTTAAAAGCCACATTCATTAATTCATCAATGAAAAAAATAATACAAAGCTAACCCTGTAAGTCTCTGGTTTGGCTTTTTGTTGTCTCTCTTTTTTTTTTTTAATTTGCTGATTAAGTCTCTCAGGTAAGGAACCTTGTTATTTCCAGAAAGGGTGTTTAGATCTATGCAGTCCCTATATAGTCACTGCAGGTTGCCATGGTTGTACAGGGAAACTGGAGACATAGGTTGGGAATGGGTGGCTGAATAGGTTTATTAACAAACACAGGAACTTTAGTGAGGGCTTCTCTGAAATGGCTGAGAGAGTGAACTGTTTTTTAAACAAATTCTGTAATAAGGAAAATTAAGAATAGACGTTCCAACCAAATTGTTCTGCAGAGCACTGGGAGAGAGAGAAAGAAGGAGAAGAGGTCTGGGGGCCAAGTAGGAAGGGGGGGGCTGAAAAACGCACTCCTGTCTCAACCAAAAATGTTCTTCATCTCTTGTGCATTTCACATGTGGGGCTTCCCAGTAAGCTTTCTCTTGAACAAGTGTGGTGTCAAAGCCACTGGTTCAGACAGTATAAAAAGAAACAAAGATGTGTGGAAATAGCCGTGGTCAAAAGACAGGGAAGAAATCTTTTGGAGAAATGAGTCAATATGAGAAAGTGAGACAGCCTGGAAAGTGAAGGATTGATTCAAACTCTGTTGCCCAAATTTAAAAGGAAAATAGAAAATTTCCCTTTCACACAGTACTCTGGCAGCAAAACTACTCTGAAACACTAATTTGTTTTCAAGGCCTGCCCTAAAGGCTTACACACTTACGTAGTTTTTCTGATTCCTTCTAGAATACAGATCTCACTTGCATGGGAGAACCTGCACACATAGCTTGGGGTGGGAGGGTGGGTGGGGAGTAGTTCTCTAACGAGTCCTGGCCATTCTGCCTGCATTCCAGGTGCAGAGGCAAATGTCTGTGTCTTGTCCTTCCTTACCAGCTTACTTCCTAATGTGTCTAAACCCTTCTCTCTCTGTCAGATTTTAAGACTTCAAGATAGCAGAAGTGTTTCATACAAAAAGAGATAAAGAAAGTATAGACAACAGTTTATTGAATAAGAGGATGTTATTGATACACGATCAACTTCTAACTCAGCCTTTAAAATAAAAATTTAAACGATAGTTTTCAGATACTTACCATTGAAAAGTAAACCCAACCACCAAATCTTCTATTGATCTAATAAACCCAACCACCAAATCTTCTATTGATCTAATAGAGGAAGATAATACATTTTGGTCTGCACATACTAAGTTTTTGTTACTTTATATAATTTACCTATTGCTCTTTAGTATGTAAGCCCCAAAGTGAGTTTGTAGCACCAAAAGTAATGTATCTCAGGTATGATCTGGTAAAATATTTATTTGAATAGCAGTGTAAGTTCTCTTGAATATAATTTTCTCTAATCTAGTCATTTTTCCTATTTGTATTGTATTGGGTTGGTAAGAAAGTAATTTCAATTTTGTAGTGTGAAATAAAACTCATTTTTTATACAAAGAATAAACTTTAATCAATCATATATTTTCCATTTTGTTCACTGACCTTTTGGCATCTTTCTTGCAGCTTCAGGATTCCGTGCTCATAGAAATTTTGGTCCTTATCAGCAAAAAACTGAACCAAGTGCGATTTGTGAAAGTTTTACCATTCAAACAGTTTTGCAAACTTGGAAATGAATGGTAATCAGATGGTACCAGGTCAGAGCTGTATGGGGGATGCAACATCACTTCCCAACCAAGCTCCAATAATTTCCCACAAGTTACTAAAGATGTGTGAAGTTCTGCATTATCATGGTGGCACACAATTCCTTGGCAATTTGCCAATTCTGCCTATTTTTCTTTGATTGCTTCATACAGTTTCATTAGTTGTTGACAGTAAACATCTGAATTGATCATCTGGTTTCTTGGAAGCAGCTCAAAATACACAACACTTTTGTAGTCCCACCAAATTGACAGCATGACCGTGTTTTGATACAATTCAGCTTTAGATGTGATTTCTGCTGGTTTATCACGCTTGGACCACAATCATTTTCAAATGATGTTACTGTACGTGACCCATTTTTCATCACCAGTGATGATTCTTTTCAAAAAAGGGTCGGTTTCATTGTGTGTGAGATGCATATTGCAAATATTGATTCGCTGTGTTCAGTGAATCTCTTTCAATTCATGCAGAACCAAATATCAAGCTTCTTAGCGAGTCCAAGACATTTTAAGTGATTTTCAATTTTTTGTGCGATACATTTAACCTCTCTGCAATCTCTTGAACAGTTATATGACGATGCTCTACAATTATGGCTTTGATTTGGTCATCATCAACTTCAGTAGGTCGACCAGAATGTTGGTTATCTTTGGGTGAAAAATCTCCAGAATGAAATTTTTTAAACCAATTCTGACACGTGCGTTCTGTTATGCAATCAACACCATAAACTTCACATTACCATTTTGTGAGCCTCAGCAGCTTTCTTTTCTTTACGGAAATAAAAAAGTAAAATATGCCAAAAATGTTCATTTCTGCACTCCATGTTAAAATTGACCCTAAACTAACAGCTACAAACAAAATTATACGCAATTTGCCTGACCAGGCGGTGGCGCAGTGGATAGAGCGTCAGACTGGGATGCAGAAGACCCAGGTTCGAGACCCCGAGCTTGCCAGCTTGAGCGCAGGCCCATCTGGCTTGAGCAAAAAGCTCGCCAGCTTGGACCCAAGGTCACTGGCTCCAGCAAGGGGTTGCTCAGTCTGCTGAAGGCACAAGTGAGAAAGCAATCAATGAACTAAGGTGTCGCAAGGGCAATGAGAAACTAATAATTGATGCTTCTCACCTCTCTCCGTTCCTGTCTGTCTGTCCCTATCTATCTCTCTATCTGACTCTCTCTCTGTCCCTGTAAAAAAATTTAAAAAATTAAAAAGAAATTATACACAACTTGCTTCTAAAGTCGTGATGGCAAACCTATGACATGCGTGTCAGCACTTACACACGTAGCCATTTTCGATGACATGCGGCCACATACCAGAGAAGTATGGGGCCGCATGCTGAGAAGGACGTTTCATCCTCAGCTCCTGCACGGTCAGGTGCAGTAGCCGAGGATAAAACATTTGCTGTAGTGTAGACACTCTGTGCCGGAGGTCTGTAAGCCAAAACAATAGAACTCCAGCACAGAGCGTCTAGTTCTAGGACTTCCGGTTAGGCCGTTTTTCTCAAAGTGACACACGACCCGAGTTATGCTCGGATTTTTGGCGAATTTTGACACACCAAGCTCAAAAGATTGCCCGTCACTGTTCTAAAGTAACCTAAATGTGACTGATATCAAATGTCAAAAGGAAAAATACCTAATAGTGACAGAAGTCTTTCAAAACAATTATAATGCTGTGTGACAACCGAAAATACTTTCTTGCCAACCCAATATTTCTAGAAACTGTACTTATACATTTGAAGTGTAATTCAGGACTTTTTTAGCCTTCATAATTTTTTTTTTTACATATGTAGCTTGCAAACTTGCTTGACTGAATATACACCCATTCATCCAGTTCAGCTTCCACATGTATATTCAACCTTCCATTTTCTTTTCTAAAAATAAAAATGCGCTGCTATTTTCGTATCATTGCTGACAGCTTAATAACGAATTAAACAATGAAATAATAATGCTACATTAATATAGGATACACAGGGCATTTAGTTTTGACTGTGCACATATTCGTGAATCAATCAGAAACCAAACCTGAAGATTTAAGCTTTTTTTAACCACCACAGAACAGAAGTCTTTTTTTTTGTCTTCTTTTCTCCATATATAAAGATGAGCAACAGACACTTCTATTTCCAGATATAAAAATTAAGACCCTACCAGACAATCTGGCTCCCCTTGCAGAAAACAAATGCAACATCTGGACATAATACAAACAGCAATGATCTGAAGGCAGTGAAAAGTGAACCTGGGCAGACCGAGGGTGGTGGGAGTGCCAGCTCGTGTGGAGAGGGAAGAACTCCAGTCTCTGCAGGTGCGGCTCCATATTGACCGCAGTGGTTGTCACGTTTCATCACATTGTACACTTTGAATGTGCACATTTACACTGCCCACAAAAATTAGGGGATCAGGGAACATGCAAATACTCCAGTACTTTCAGCTTTTTGTATAGTGCATTTTCACCAATGAAATAAAAGTTGGTTTTGCATCTCATTTGCATAATTGAACAACTTTCTTTAACTTGTTTGCGTTTCTGATGTTCTTGTTTATTTAAAAAAAAATCAAATGCTTCCTTTTTTATCGCTTCATATTTATTTTGAAATATCCCCTAATTTTTGTGAGCAGTATATTTTATTGTATGTAAATATAGGTATACATATTATTTTAGGTGTTTATACCTAAGTAAATTCCTAGATATTTATAGGTATATGTTATTAATTATATATTATATTCTTATATTTGTTTTAATTAAGGCATTATTATAATATGTATATATAAAACTATGCTTTTTAAATGGACCCTTTGAATGGCTTAATACAAAAATCTGACCCAAAGATAGAAGTTCATGCTGGGGAAAAGCTCTATATGGGTAAAAGTTGTTCATTTGGGGTTGATCAGAGAGAAAGCAATGTGTTGTCTGCAATTATATGTTCTCCCTTCCTTTAACTTCTGCAATCCCTCCCATTATCATTTTTGTAACTCGCTTTGAACAGATGTGTTTTTTTCTCTTTTTCCAGCAAACCAGTCTTTGTAAGCAAAAAAGAAAATTAGTAGCAGATGCAAGCTTCTTTTTAATGGTCTCAGACCAAATTTTCTTAACTTAAAACAAACATTCTGTCCCCTCAAAGTTCTGGGATTCCATTAAGATACAGATGTCTACTCTCACTACAATTCATGAACCAAAAATAGTTTTAAAAACTAACTGTAAGAAACTACACCACAGTTACTCATTGCATTCTGCTTTAAAAAAAATTTTATCATTCAGAGAACGAAAGGTTTAATTTCATAGACATTTTGAGGAAACATTTCTTTTTAGACTCTAAACTCTATTCTGGTCTCAATAATATTTTGTTTTTATACCTGAAGAGACACACTAGATTGTCAAAGAAGGCCTTTTACTATAACTGACTCTGGTTAAAAAACAGATGTGGGAATAGGAAGGACAAATTGTGAATTCTAGTAGTTAGAACTCAACTGAGAAGACCTAGAAACATTATTACTAAGTCATAGTACTGGGCTAAATAGTTTGCATCCAAAGAAGACTTCTAGTACAATATTTATTATGAAATTTATCATCACCTTCAGAGCCAACAGAGTTGACCTCTGGAAAAGGACAAAAAAGATAAAAAAGTGGAGGTTTCAATTGTCATCGTGGTTTACCTATTAAATGCCTAAGAGGCGTTGGGCAAACCATTTGATCATTCTCAGTTGCAGTTTCTACACCAATGAAATGTTGAGGTCATGCTCCATGAGTCCTAAAACCACAAGGGGTCCAGCGCTGCCAGCTGTCATATGATCACATCTCTCCAATTTCCAGAACACAAGAAGTGGCTCCCCACAGCAGCTCAGTATGACTTTGGTCCAGAGTCAGAATGCTCCCCTCACCAGCTGGTATGACCATGGACAAGCTACTTACTCTTCCTGTGCCTCAGCATCCTCATCTATTAAATACCTGCTCATAGAGACAGTGTACCCATAGAGGCCAGCACAGTGCTCGGCTCACAGTAGGTGCTCAATTAGTGTCGGCAGCAGTTACTGTTGTAAAATAGACCCCATCTGGGCCGATGTGAACCAGGACCTGAAGGGGAGCAAAGAGGGGAGCAAACATGCAACTCCACATGAAGATAAACTTGTAATCATCAGACCAACAGCCTCCGGAGAAACTGTCATTCGCTGTGGCAATCAAATTGCCTCTTAACAAGCTCCAGTTGGGAGGACAGCGTGCAGTGCTAGAGACCAGACTTGTGACTTTTAAGGTCGGCCCTCTCCAACCCTGTTATTTAAGGTCCACAGACCTCACGTTACAGTAGGATGCTTACTGTAAGATTTAAGGCACTGCTGAGAGACACCCCTAAGGCCTCACTATCCAGGCAGTTAACTAACACGACTAGCCCGGGACTAGTCCCGCCCAGCCCTATCTTCCATCATCCACCAATTTTGGATCCTGACCGGGTGACTAAGGTTTGTGACTACATGTGCATGTGTCTTTTTCTCTAAAATGAAAATAATCATGCTCCTGCATTAGGGCTTAAGTAAAAGATGACCACGAAACCCTTCCAGGAAAGAAAATAACAATTACATACTAATTTAGAAATTAGGGCAACTTACAAAATAAGATCTAGAGAATACCTCTAAAGTTCTTTATTTTCCATCCTTGTTACCCTGAGGTTCCTTCTTATTTTTACCCTTCCATGACTAGGACAGAGGTCAGCAATCATGGCCTGTTGGCCAAACCCAACCACAGCCTGATTCTGTAAACAAAGTGTCACTGGAACTCAGTCACTCCCATTTGTTCATAGATCAACTACGGTGGCTCTCAACTACAGGACAGTCAAGTAGTTACGACCTAAAATTAATTATCATCTGGCGCTTTACAGAAAATTTTGCTGAACCATAGAGAACACAACTAGTTCACAGGAAATAGCCAACAACAATTTGAATACATGATAATGACCATCATGTTATTCAATATCCAACAGATATTTAGTAAATGCCTCTGAGTGCCACGTTCTGGAAACACAATGATATAATACTACAAAGATGAGGCTGACAGACAGGGCCCCTGCCCTCACAGTGCACACCATTTAGTCAGGGAAGACAGAACCTGAACATCCAGTTACTTATTTACAGTTGTGATGTGCTTAAAAAGAAAAAGGTAGAGGGTGTTGGGGGATTACACAAAAGGAAGACCTGACCTGCCTCAAAACTTCCCTGGGGAACTGCCATTTCACTTAATCTGAGACCTGAACGTGGATTTCCTGGTCCTGGGCTGTCAGGGAAAGTGAGGACTCTCTGAGACCACACAAAATGAATATGAATTTTATATGTTTTTTTTTTTTAGTCTGTGTTTACTCCACCCACCCAACTAGCTATGTGGTGCAAGGAACGGGGGGACTGCAATAAAGTTTAAGACATTTGAATTTTCCATCCCCAGACAGGAATGCCAAGCAAATAAATCATAAGTCATAGCTAACAGACATCAACACATGATCAGGAGACAGTTCTTTAATCAGCTCTGTTCTTTAGGCACAGAAAAATCAGCCTAATTGAGTAATGTTAATTCTCACAGTTGGGGAGACGATTTGATTGAATATAAACAGATGCCCTGAAGCTTAGGGCGCACTTCTGGTTATCAGGTAGGTTTGAAGTTTCTGGGTGCTGCCTGTCAAGACTGAACAAGTGCCTTAAGCATTCACATGCTCTGCTTCCCAAACTCAGAAAGGGTCCGTAAGCCACACTGGCATTCTTTGGGACCATCGGCCATGCCCACTCTGAAACTGACAGGTCCTTGCAGAGAAGGTGAATGCTAAAACAGACGGAGGAAGGACTTAAGGAGGCAGGAAGAAGCATCGCAGAATAAATGTATTTTATAAAGTCTTCTTTACACTTCCTGTCACTGGTTCTTCCTCAGAGCTTTGTTGGCTGAATTTGGAGGTCTATTCCTCAGTTTCCTTAGAGGAAATGCAGGTGCGCAGACATCAGGTATCTATTTTCAGGTCACAAGCATGGTAGTGAGAGCCCAGGAACCGGAAGGTACAGCAGTTGATCCAGAAGTATTTGCCTGAGGCCATGCCTACAGAACCTTTTATGTTTTAGAATTGTACGGTCCTACTAAATGTAGGGGTCATTTTTAAGGAGAATCAGTTAATTTAGGGGAAGAAAATTTTCTTGGTTTAAATGATGCCACTCTGGCAGGCTTCACAGGTAACTTCTTCTCCTTTGGTCAGGCAGGTCTGCGGTGTCTGGCACAGTCGATGGATTGGTCAGTGCGAACATCGGGCCGGCCGTGACAGAAATCTTCCCCACCACAGCTGTCAATACATCTCCATCAGAGTACCAGAGAGGTGTCCAGGGAGTCAGAAATCAACTATATCATACCACTGTTCATTAAAAACACCACTGTTCTTAACAGTGAAAGAGTCCGTCCCCTTACTCAGATATCCTCTTACTTAAAATAAATAAATAAATAAATAAGAAAGAAGAAAGGAGGGAAGAAGGAAGGCAAAAAAGAATTCAAACATTATTAAAAGCTTGTATTCTGATAGCAGGTTTTCAAAATAATTTTGCCTAATGCCTTGAAATAACAGAAGAACGTATCTCCCAACATGACTAAGGAAACAAGGAGCTAAAAAGAACATTTTTATACTAAGGCCACATAAGGAGAATTTCAAGCCTCTTGTTACAGGGATTTTTCACTTTTATTCATCTCCTCAACATGAACTGAGTGCTGTGTACATAAAGGTTCAAGGTGTTCTGGTGAGGGGTGGAGATGGAGACGTAAAGAATGCTCCCAGCTCTCCTAGCTAGTGGAGATCATGCACATCAGCGCCGCGCAGACAGATGAGACGATGTAAGCA
This sequence comes from Rhynchonycteris naso, assembly GCA_037038555.1. NCBI lineage: Eukaryota > Metazoa > Chordata > Mammalia > Chiroptera > Emballonuridae > Rhynchonycteris > Rhynchonycteris naso. The sequence goes on from CM072995.1 coordinate 298,177,805, forward strand.
GTAAGCACCATGGCAGGAGCTCTGCGCTGAGTCAGAAGGAGCCGCAGGCGCTGGCAGGTCCAGGGGAGGGGTGCCCACAAGTGACAATGCCTACCCATTCCTTCCCGACAGAGCCTGACGGAAACCCACAACATGATGTAACGAAACCCAATGACGATTCAGAATAAGCTCCTGAGACTCTGTGTGGGTAAACAGCATTAATGTTCATGTCATATTAATTTCTGTTGTGTGTTTTGCACGAGCCCTTATAGACGTACAACAGCCAGAGGGATTTAAACTAAATGTGCTGAACCCACGTGGCCTAAACAACCCCAAAGGGGTGGAGATGAGTTCTTGGGCAGCCTGGAACACGACTCGGTTTTGTCCTAGAATACCAACGGCATGCCAGAGCTAATCGGCTCTCACTCAACCCAAGAACATAGTTAGATCATCTCTACCCATCTAGTTTCCCCACATCTAATATTTTATTTTTGGCTCACTGGCCTAATGATGACAGAAATTCCACAGTTATTAGTTTTCAAGAAGAAACAACTAAAACATTTCACTTACTGAGAAGACAGCACTAAGAATAATGACAGACATTCCCAGAGCTCCGCCTTTGGTGCACAGTGGCCTAAATGGTGTGTGCGTGTCTGTGTGCGCATGCGCATATGCATGTGTGTGACAAATGAACAAATAGATAAACCAGTAATCTCAGTAAGCTAAAGAAGGTGAAGGATAAAGAACCCTTAGTTCCATATAGCCAGAACACACTGAGTGTCCTGTTTTTCAGGAGCAATTTGATTGCAAAAATATTTGAAAAGACAAACAAGTAAAACCAGAAAACACACAAAACTCTGAATTCCTCCAATGAGAATAGCAAGCCACCATGATGTGATAGAGAAAATAATTCGTCACAGTCATCAAAATCCTAAGTACTTAATTCCGTGTGATTTTTAACATAGACAAGTCTCATGACAGGAGCACAATAATCACCTTGTGTAACGTTCGTCTCAGCTCATACAGCTAAGTACTAACTTCCCAGGCAGTCCACCAAGGCCTTTGTCAGGCTCCAACGAGGGGGCAGAGTTTAGCCTTTACAGGAAAACAATCCTGTACTGTAGGGAAATTTAGAAATTAGGCTGGAAAGGACCTTCCCTTTCCATTCACTAAAAGAGCATTACAGAAGTCCTACTGACAGCTCATATTGTAAGAGCACCTTCGGTGTTCTTGGACCTCCTGGCGTCATCATGAACACCCAGCAAAAGTCAAACATGTTGTTCTCTACTTTCACCGTCCGTCTAATTTTTTCACTGGCCAAAGTGTTGTCAGGGGTTTCCCAACTAAGCCTCAGCTCCTCGGTCTGCATTATCTGGAGAAGTCACTACTATGCTTGGCAGCCTTGCCTTTCTTCTAGACAAATGCTAAACTCTCCAAAGACCCACTTGAGAAGGGTGGCACCATTTGAGTGTGCGACACGTATAATTATGACAACTAGGCACTTGGAAAGTGTTCTAATAATAGAATTTCAGAAGAATGTATAGAGAACGGAACACATTAATAACTGTGGAGAGACATGTTAATTCATGCCTACTACACCGTACCCATGTGATAAAATGAAAGCCTGACAGAGCACTGCCCTCTGCGAGCCTCCTGGGCATGTCTGCACCTATTGTATTTGTACCTGCGCACTTAGCAATGGCCCCAAGCGGGAGATGACTCAACACGTTCAAACTGTAACTCTTTATCTCATCCCAGCCTGTTCCTTCTGCTTTTTATTAGCAAAGATTGACCATCTGCCTAGTTGTTCTTGTCACACTCCTTTCTATCCTTTACTGCCATTATTCAATTGGTTACCATGTCCTATGAATTGTCACTTACTTGTCTTCCCCCTCCTCTCCATTACTACTTCTGTCCTTGCCTCCAGGTAAGCACCTAATGAATTTCTCTTCTACTGTTCCTCCCTACTAGCTTCTAAAATATAAGCCTTGCAAACAATGAAATCGTAAACACATTTGAAGAAAACATAGGTCAATATTTTTATAATCCTGGAACAGGAAAAAGCATTTCTGAGCATGATATACGATCTAGAAGGCATAAATATAGTTACTAGAAAAATCTTCTGTAAAATAAAGGACACTCTGATCAATGGTAAAAAACAACTAGGGGGAAATATCTGCAGCATACGTGGCAGGGGACATGCTAATTTCCTTAATATATAAAGAGTTCCTGGAACGAACTAAGAAAAAAACCTATTTACAAATCTGAAATAACCTCTTGAGTCCATCTTTTGGCCACACCAGGAGAGTAAAAGAAAATGCAAATAATTGTAAACCATGATGATGGCACAAAGTGTCCTGGAAAGTACAGGTACTAAAAAATTGGTTAGATATCATGGTTAGCAAACCTGCTTTACATGCCCTGCCCAGATCTAATTATGTCACACATCAACGCTGAGGTACCTGTAAGCAGCTGAAAAACATCCTGGGTGCTCCTGTCTCTGCCTCTGGAACACCCTGGATTCATGCCTGCGCAGAGCGAACTAGTCCCTGCAAAGCAGAAGGCCTCTACCTCCATCAGTAATGTGATGGCTCTGAGCCAGAAGTTAAAGTCTACAGGAATATTTCTGAGCTCACACAACACTAAGCCCTGTCATTCCATCAGCACAGCCTGGCCTAGGAGGCTAGAACATGTGCCCATCAGGTGAAACAAACAAATTGCCCCATTTTGACCTGAACCAAGTGAGAAAATTATATCCCCTGACAAGAAGACAGAGCATCAGCAGAGCGACAGCGCTAACTTAACTGCCACAAGGACACTGACTCTCCCTATGCACCCGATCGCCCAAAAGGTAGGTACAAAATGCAGATAGTACAGGTGACTTGTTTTTTGAAGAAAAGCTCAGGATGAGATGGGAAATCTACTGCACCCTTACAAAGAGATGAACTCTGTTTGGAAAGCAAATAAATCAAGATGCTGATATAGCTTTTTATGTGAATCTGGGGCACAGGCCTTTCACCTTCTGCAAGAAGACCTCAAAGGGTCTGAGACAAAAGCCTCAAATAGTATTATTAGTGTCCGTTTACCAAACCAGAATTTAAAAAATGAAGCTGACACTAATAACTGGAGTACGATCATGAGTAAATTTGGGGGAAACAAAGGAGTTTAACCCAACCAAACAGTACTGGAAATGTGAAAGTTTCACCAATTATTTCCCAGTCTTGTGAATGGAGGGCTGTGTCAAGCATCAGAATATCACAATGATACCATAGAAGGTCAGTGTCTGACTAAGTGGCTTCTGTTATTTTCAACTGTCTTTAGTTTGCAAGCACTTAACTCACAATGCTCTTGAGATTTACAATATAGAAATAAATTAAATTTTCTAAACAGCTTTTAAAAAAGAAAGCTGTATTTTATTTTTACATTTCTGACCTGTACGATGAATTTGCAGAAATTCTAACGTTGGCTGATGGTTTCTCAAAACCCATTTGATTCTATCGGTGAAATTAATGCAATATTCTTACAATACATCTGGAGGCAGTGGAAGCCACTGTTCATTTTAATCTGGGCAGAAATGGCTCATTGGTCTCTGGAAACGAGTATCACATATGGAGATATAGGACGTGATCATTTCAGTGGCCCAGCTAGGGTCAGAATAAACAATACTGAAATAATACCCAAGAACTCTGGCTTTGTCTCTGGCAGATGTAGGAGGCCCAATGGCTTAAATACTAAATTAAAAAACAAAAAGCACACAGCACAAATCCTACTTAAAATTAACATGATTCCTTCCTTAGGCCCCCGGTTTTTAAAAATACCAACTTTGGGATGGATAAAGGTGGAGACTCACTCTGGGAAGCATAAAGGCCCTCCACGGCTCTGTCCTCGTGCCCGCCATACTCCCTGCTTGACAGCTGCCTGTTGGCAGTCTCCAGGCGATCTGCGCACAAAGATAAGATAATTATGAAGAAATGCATATGGATCTACGTCATCATCAACCGAGAAATGCCATGGGAGCCAAGAGCTGTGTATGAAGGACGCTCGGGCAGGAGCCCAAAACTGAACAAAACTTTAGGGGAGGAACAATACATTCCAAGATGTCAAAGGTAGTCTTCAGCTGCCACGCTGTGCCGTTATGCCCGGGAATACCAAGGCATGCACCAGCAGGAGGCGGTTAAGAATGGATTCTCAGGAAAACCGTTTTGTTACCTAAGAGCAAAGCTCGGATTTGAAGTCCTTGCAAAGGGGTTGACTCTCCTTGGCTCAAACCTAGGCCTAGCCTAACCTTGCCCATGAGCCCTGTTTTAGACTGTGGCTGCTACCTGTATCTTAGAGCAAATAAATCAATAAATAAAACAATTAAATCAATACTAAAAAATGACACAATGGATTAAAATTCTACACAGTTCTATATTCACTCAAACCTCTGGGTAAATCTTCATTAATTCAATTAAATGATTTGGCTTTGGGTGATGGGCACACAACACAATAGTTCAAATGCTATGGAGATGTTTACCAGAAACCTATATACTCTTATTGATCAATGTCACCCCCTTAAATTTCTAAATAAAAAACGATAATTCAGTTTAATAAGTCTTCATTGAATGTATATGATTCACGAGATGGAAAGGTTTGTATTGATAGAAAAGGCTGGGACCTAGCTACTAAAGACTACCAATACACTGAGTATCATGACATATGAGGCAACTGAAAAATGGCTTGGCTGACTGGAAGTTAAGTTAGATTTATGGATTAAATAGTTCTGTATGCTGGAGGTTCCCAAGACCCTGCAGCTGGTGGTTCCTAGCTCTCAGGGAGTGTGTGTGTATATATATATCCACACTGTGGGCGTTTATTTTATTTTCCCCCAAGAGGGACACATGTCTAGCTCTGTCTTCTATACTACACCAAGCAAGTGTTCAGTGTTGGCTTTCAAAGAATGCTACAAAATGACTCAGCTAGACTTGGGAAGAGCTGTGCACCCAACACTGGTCTTTTCAAAGTTCCCATTCACATCGTCATAAGTCACTGTTAAGTACTTTGCAAACAAGAAACTGCATACATATTCCCTTACTTCTCACACGAGTGGTCACTTCTCAGATTCAGTGCTGCAACCTACAAGGCAGGAAAGAACAATTCCACTCTTTGAGCACCCTTTCCCCGGGTGGTGGGAGTTTATAAGATTATCTAACACAATCTGGACCTGAAGTCAGGCTGTTGGCTACATGGCGGGATGGGGTAGAGAGAAGAACATGAATGGAATTCCACGTGCCTCGGAGGTCTCTGTTGAAATCGTGAAGTCTTCGAATCTCGCCCTCCAGTTTGTTTCTCATTGCCTTGTCCAATGACTCTCGCTTGGTGGTAGACTTGACCAAACTCTCATAGGCTTCTGAAATTCTCTGAAGTTCTTTTTCAAACTAAAAGAAAGAAGTGGGGAAAGTGGAACTCTGACATTCACATCGGTGCCTTAGTTACAATAACCCCCTGACACTGCAAGTGTGAGGGCTTGTATTTTCAACAAGGCCTTTTCTGCATCTCAAATTTCATGTCTACGAAACTGTGTAATCCCCCGTCTGGCCTCTTAGGGCTACGTCAGGATCCTGTAAAAGGCAGATGCACTAGTCTGGCTGGACCATCTGATGTCATCTTGGAAAAATCCCTCTGTACCAATATCAGGAAAGATTGAATTTAAACCGCATACATTTTGTATGGCAATTTATAACTATTATTATTATTCCCGGTTAACATAAGAGAAGATATTAAAATATAAAACAACTAAAGGACCACACCAGAACCAAAATTTCCAGATTTCAAGTACAGAGACCTTATTAGCCACCCCCAAAAGAATGTAAAACCCACTCAACATTTTTACCGCTTTTTCTATGAAACTATTTATAGAAAAAACTAATAGACTTGAACCTAAATATAAATAAATGTAGCACAGAAAACCTCTTTGTATGAAGAAATTGAAAAATATGAGATTAATACCATGTTTTTTGTTCTTTTTTGTATTTCACTAAACAGCTGTAACTGGGAAAGTGTTTAACTTACAGCATCTATAGATCTGTAATAAGTAGATATAACTGTGATACAATAACAGGAGTCTAACATGATAGTGTGTTTTTGAAGTAGATATCAATAAACTCCATTTTAGTGTTGTGTAACACAAATGCAGGAGAAAGGATAGAGCGCTTGCAAATATGGAACCCTGATGAACTGTTAGACGTTGAATCAGAGGCAGAGTGGGCAAGGTTGAGAGCACTAGAGCCCCCCACTGGGCACCAAAAGATCTGCCCCATGTTTTTGGTTTCCGCAGGTGAGTTATGTCACTGTGAGCCAGGCACCGCAACTGCCCAGATAGGAAAGTCGCTGCTGAGACTCCTATAACTAAGGTGTCCAATAGGTATATATTGTATACTTATTATGTGTCTGGGTGCCAAGAATACAGGAATAAGTAAGACAGTTTCTGGTCTTCAGGAACTCAATGTCTAGAGCTGGCCTGCATGCAGACACCATACCCTTCTGTAATGCAGTGTGGTAAGGGGTATGGTGGTGTACGGCCATGACGGCCTAGCGATAAAGTAATTTTGCAGAGTTGAAAGGAGTTTCTGTAGTTAAGATTTCAGAAAAAATGCCACTGAATTCCGAGTCTTGAAGGATGAGTAGAAATTTGCCAAACAGAAAAGGCCAAAGGGCTCTGGCATCCTAGACAAAACACCGGGCAGGAGCCAAGACAGAGCCATGAAAGAAAGTGCACGTCTCTGACATGACAGGGTGTCCAGGGCATGAGAGCAAGGTGCAAGTGGCCGGAGCCAGGGCCTAGTGCAAGGACTTCAAGAGCAGGCGAGACCTATAGGGAGGACATATCCCCATACAAGCAGAAGGGAAGCATGATCTCACTTGGGGTTTCACAGAGGAACTAAAGGATGGGGGTGGAGGCTGGGGATGGGGAGACAAAGCAGGAGAAAAGAAGTCCAAGTAAGAACCTAATATAAAAAGTTAAGACAGATGACAAAGAGTGAATAAGGATAACTAAAAGGACAAATTCCAAAAAGTAGGTCTTAGTAACTAGTATGAACAGAAAGAGAGAAACAAATCAAAGACAACAGACATTCATAGTTTAGAAGATGGACTTTAACCAAGATCAGTGATGAGAAGAGAAACAGGTTTACCAAAGAAAGAAAACCAGTTCAGTTTTGGAGATACCTGATCTGGGGAGCCAGCAGAGTATCTTGATGAGGATTTTCAGTGAGCAGATGGGAGATACAGGTTGGAAAGTCAAAAGAGCAATTGTGCCATTATGTATAGATGACAGATGAAGTCATACAGTGGAGACACTTAGTGAGATCAATAGGAGATTAGAGTGCCATGGATGGGGAACATCAACACTGTGGGCGTAGGTGGGGTGGAAGAATCAGCGAGAGACACTAAGCCAGTGATGCCATGAGCCAGGAAGGCAAAAACTTAAAGAAGGAGCCTGACCAGGTGGTGGTGCAGTGGATGGAGTGTCTACCTAAACTATGAGGTCACTGGCTTGAGTGCTGGCTCATCCGGCTTAAGTGTGGGCTCATCCGGCTTGAGTGCTGGGTTGCTGGCTTGAGTGTGGGATCAACATAATCCCATGGTCGCTGGCTTGAGCAAGGGATCACTGGTTCAGCTGGAGTCCCCAGTCAAGGCACATATGAGAAGAAATCAATGAACAACTAAAGTGATGCAACTACAAGTTGACGCTTCTCATCTCTCACCAACTCTCTCTCTTGTGCATGCTCAGAAAAAAAAAAAAATCTTAAAGAAGGAGCGAGAATGTGGTCAGTGCCCCCAGAGGCTACGATGGAGCCAAGACACATCTGAGAAAAGATCAGTGAAGAGGCTGCGGGGCTTCAGGGCTTCTTCGTGGCAACCAACCAGCGCAGAGCTGAGCACTCCAGAGCTCCTGTCGGCACTGCGTTATTTTCTTCAAGGCCTCCTAATACCAGTTGCTTCTTCCATGGTCCCCTCATTTAAAAAAAGGCTTTTTCATTTCTTCAAAAGAGACTATGAACTGTCAGTAAGGTGGCAGCAGATAGAACAGCATGTCCTAAATCTTGTTCATAGTTCTACCCCAAATTATGTTCTTTCCTTTTAATTCTGTTCTCAAAAGAGATGGCTCATCTATAAAAGGTGGCCTTTTTATTTTTGGACATGTGGGCATGTCTCAGGGACAGTACCTTTCAAGGCTGATGGGCATCATCTAGTTGCTACAGAAGTAGAGAGGACCTGAGCACCCACCTTCTGCTCTAAGCGTGCTCATGCTTCAAGCCCAGGACTACTAGGAAGCTCTCCTCAACTACACCACCCATCAAAACTGCCCTGATCTGATTTCACTGCATGTTCATCTGTTGTATTCGCCTGACTGAGACTTTGACGTGCAGGTGCATTTTGTGTCTGATTTGACTGTCAATTCCTTAAGGGCAGAAATAGCCCTTACAGCCCTAGAACTGCCCTGCCCGTGACAAAAATACTAATTAATTAATTTTTAAATCTGTAACTCCTAAAAACAGTCGAGGGCACTGAGAAACTACATATATTTGATGTTGGATTCTTTCCCTCTGCACATTATAAAAGGAAGTTGCAGGATCCCTCTGACAGCATAGTTTACAATCTCGACTACTAAGCAATCAAGAATTGGGATAGGGTTATGTGCTTGTAGCTACCAAGAAGAAAAGGGCAAGTGTCTTAGTTCAGGATAAGGCATTTCCTGTAGGAAATGAGAGCTGTCACAGTGGAGATAGATTAATCTCCTTTATTGTGGTTTGAGAGGACAGAATGATGCATAAATGTAGGAAATTAAAAAGATGCAGATTTGGATTCAACATAAGAATTTTCTAACTATATTTTCCAGAAGTGCACTATGCCCAGTAGTGAGCCTCCCATCTCTGGAAGCATTCAAGTAAAAAGTGAATGACCTTCTTCGGGGATATAAAGCAAGGATTCCTAATGGGTAGGAAATTGGACTAGCGTCACTTTAAGAATTTTAAGTCCAAAGTTGTATAATTTCTAATTGTACATCCCTTCAGAATAAGAACCACACTCTCCTTCCTCAAATCCCTCACATCTAGGGCATCTTAAATTCTTCTTGACATTTGTTAATGACAAAGAGAAGGTTGGACAGACTGGCTTTGACATAACAACCAATCAGGGCTGTTAAAGAGTCTGAATGGGATCTTATGAAGAGAACACTGGGTTTGCCTTCACTAGTCTCATCCTCCCTTCCAACCCAGATGTCAGGAAGCTGTCAGGCCAGGTCGTTAGGAGCCCTTGAACTCACAGTGAAGCAGTCACTGTCCAGAAATGGAATTATGAGCGCAGCAGAAAGCCTGGCAGCCAGGAAGCAAGCAGGAAGAGACAGGCCCTGAGAAAATCTCAGCTGTTCCAAGCTCTCGACACTGGCACTTCCCCTGAGCACCTTCCTATGCACAGTTCAGGGACACACAGGCCCAGGAACAGGCCTGCTGTCCAAGTCACAGACTGCCTGATCAGAGCCCCCATTGTTCTACTGACAAGAGGGGTCTTCACGAGAGCAATCCTGGGGTAACAGTAAATGCCTTCAAATGGCTTCAAGCCCTTTCCCTTCAAATGTCCATCCACATCAGGATGACTTCTAAGGCCAACCCATTTAAAAACCCACAGTTCTGTCCAGATGAAAGTTCCATCCATTAAGTGTCAGGGGAACTGGGAGCAATGAGAAACAAATGAATGATCCAAAGGAAATACTAAAAAACAGCTTCTCTTTCTGAGGGTCCTCGATGCTCACTCCATCACTAACAGTGTTAATCACCACTCATGCCTCTGGAGCAGGGTCCTCCTCTCTAGATTGTGCTTTGGCAGTCTCCAAGGGTAGCCATTCCTTCCTGCTCTGTTCCTGGCATCGCATGCAGAGGCTAAGCCCTGCAAATAAAAATTCTTCTATTTCTGGTTCTGCCCTTACAATGAATCTCCCCGAGTGCTCCGAGAGGATCCCGGACTGGATGTTATTGCTGGCAAAGGGCGGCCACATCCTATGATGCAGGACCGTGGCTCCACCCAAAGTGGGGGGTCCTCGCCACTGAGAAACTCAATCACCACCTCTTCCAACAGTCGCCGCCCCAGACTGAAGGCTGCAGCAGCTGCTGGGAGACAACTGCACAGTGAGGCCGATGCCAAGGAGGTTGGGACTAGGACGACCGCGGGATGCAGACATGAGATGCTAACTCACAGGGTCCCCGCAGCTCTTCCCTCTCTCGGTGCTAGTTGTTGCGTGCAGCGATGAAACGAGTAGTGAGTGTGGCAAGTATTTGTCAAAATCTGAGTTTTTCACAACTGACCACTCTAGTCTGATATGTGACAGATCAATGAAATGTAACAGCTACAGAACCATTTATGACATTCAAGGGACTGACGAGGCTTGGGTTCCAGAAGGCAAACCGATTTTGATTTTCTCCTTTTTCGGAAGTCATCAAAATCCTTTTGGCCACAAAGTGTAAGAGTCGGCCCCTGTGCAGGGAAACTGAGTCATTGGGAGATGAATTTTGTTTTTCAAAATAGAAATGTGCATCAAAATCAAGAAAGAGATGTATATTACAGGTCAATAAAGTACATATTAATAAAGAAGTCAAGGAAGAATAACAAAATCTCCCAGTTTCTGCACCCTCCATGGAACTGTCCAAAAATATCCATGTGAAATGACTCAGAACCAAATTCTGCCCTCAGGTGGGTCTGCATAACTCCTGGACATGCCAGCCACAGAGCTCCATTAGAGAGAAGAAAGAACTACTTATTTCCCAGAAGTGCTGAGTTGGGCCTTCCCCATTTTGGACCATACCTGGAAGGAAGCTGGGAGGGGTCAGAGGCAAGCTCGGGCCTGAGCAGTGACTTACAGCCAAGGCTGGAGACAGCAGGCTCGCTTCCTGCCTTCTAAGGGTGTGACTCGGGAGGGAGCGAGGCAGCAACCTTTAGGCAGCCCATTTGTCTCGGGCTCTCAGTTTTCCCCTCCAATAAAGGCAGCCAGAGCTCTTCGAGCCAGACCTGGTCTCAACTCCAGGGAGCTCGAGACCATTTCTTTGGAAACTCCACACAGACATGCCAGGGCAATTTCTGTCTGTGAACATTGGTATCCTCAAACCCACTGCCCACAGCTGTTTACCGCCTGCTCTCAAAACACCAGGGGAGCTGACAGCTCTAAAACCCGGATCAGCAAAAAGAGCAGGCTTAACCTGGGAGATCAGTACAAAATGGCAAACACTAACTGGCCAGTCAGGAGCATCAACTCTCATAAAGAACTAAGTGACAATGCCCCTATGGCCAGGCAGGGCCTGTATTCCTACCCCCTTTCTTTACAATAGCACCTGACTGTCCAGGACACAGCCAGGCCCTCAGACTCTTGTAGATGCTTTCCACCACCACACATGCCTCCTTGCTGTGGCTCGGCTGCCTTATAACACCCATTACCTGTGCCCACCTCACTTCTCCTGATTTACCTGAGCATTCCAGGTGCTGACATGTGCGTCACCATGACATCACTGTCCCCAACAGTTCACCCTTGCTGGATTTGTTCCTAGTGACTCTGGCTCTCAGCATAAAGCCCTCAGGATGCAGGCTGCCATACACTGTAATATTCCCAGGATGACGACACGGGCTGAATTACACAGCATCTCCCACCCAACAAGTCGCAAGCATAAAGGGGGTGAATACACAGTAACTCGCTCTCCCTACGTGTGGAGACAGTGCTGCTTCTGCAGAGAGAGCAGCTAATGAAACCAGCATAGCGATCACAAGGGTCCTGAGACACCCTGACTTAAAGGAGAACCTGTCTCTCTCAACTCATTTCCCTGTGCTACTGTCGGCGTTCCCCCTTCCAGGCTGTCCACCTGGGGAAATGCTCCTTAGCCTCTGAGTCTCGGGTCCCGGTCCAGGCCCAGGTCCAGCTCCACTGGACCCACTGTAGCCCCTGACGTTGTTCTGCAAGTGCTAGCTTAGGCAACTCTCCCCTTTAGGACTGTAAGTTCCTCCAAAGCAACACTGTGCCTTTTTATTTTTGTCTCCTTAGAGCAGGGGTCCCCAAACTGCGGCCCGCGGGCCGCATGTGTCCCCCTGAGGCCATTTATCCACCGCCGCACTTCCGGAAGGGGCACCTCTTTCATTGGTGGTCAGTGAGAGGAGTACAGGATGCATCCACAGCCATAGTTCCCATTGAAATACTGGTCAGTTTGTTGATTTAAATTTACTTGTTCTTTATTTTAAATATTGTATTTGTTCCCGTTTTGTCTTTTTACTTTAAAATAAGATATGTGCAATGTGCATAGGGATTTGTTCATAGTTTTTTTTATAGTCCGGCCCTCCAATGGTCTGAGGGACAGTGAACTGGCCCCCCATGTAAAAAGTTTGGGGACCCCTGCCTTAGAGCCTTGCACAGTGCCTGGCATAAAAAGGGATCTTATTAACCATTGGCCAGTGTGAGTCAGTGAACCCCTTCCCCCAACAAGCAGGTAAAGAATTCTGTCCTTTTTCAAGAACCTGCCACCTCTTCTCTCAGGAGGTCACATACCTTGTGGAGCTTGTCAGCATTGTCATAGTAACCCTGAAGTTCCTGGTGAAGCACCCGGTTCTCCTCTGTCAGTATCTCCACCATCTGCTGGGCTCGCTCCACAATTGCAAACGCATCTGGACCAAGCTGCTGGCTGGGAGAGGCGGCAGGCGGTGGCTGAGGGGCCGCCAGGGCCACGGGCAGTGGGTGCGGCAGGGAGGTGGAGTGCAGAGGCCCACTGACGGAGGAGTTCTGGGAGGACATCGGGCTATGCTGCTGCACCGTTGACGGGAAAGGAAGTTGGCATGGGCGGCTGCAAGGGAACAGAAGACCAGTAATCAGACCCCAGAGAGATGGTGTGGGAAAGGAAGGCCCAACATCATATGCACTACCAATGGCTTCCGCTATCAGCAGTTATCAGTGAAGTTTCCAAGGCAGGCTGAGTGCAGCAGGCTCAGCCCTTCATTCCACAGATATCCTCCATCTACTGCTGCACCAGCACTGTTCTGGGCACTGGGAGTACGGTCAACAAGACGGATAAGGCCCCTGCTCTTATGAAGCTTACCTTCTCAGGGAGATAGACAGGCAAGCCATCAAACAATAAACAAACAAAGCCACATACTGAAAAGTAATGAGCACATTCCTAAAATAATGCAGAGCAATGTAACAGTCAATGACGGAGTGGCAAATTCACACTGAGACATCTGAGAAGGTGTTCTGGTGCTTGAGTTCAAGTCTGACTCTCAGACTAGTGGTTGGGGCAGGGAGTAGAGAAGCAGGGAAAGCAGTATTCCAGGGACGGCAATAGGGTGGTGCTCGGGGCCTAAGGCAGGACAGGTGGAAGAAAGCAATCTGCCACAGCAGAGCCAGCAGGAGTGATGATCAAAAGGATGGAGGAGGGCCTTTGCAGGCTGGCCAGTCCTACCCTGAGGGCGTATACAGAGGCCAGGGGAGGAGCTGCCTTTACTCTGACTTCTGTATAGATGGTACACACAGGGGCAAGAATGGACAAAATGTGACCACTGAAGAGACCAAGGTGTGGTCTAGGTGGGAAGTGATGAAGGCTAGTAGCAGAGAAAAGCAATGAATGGATTTGGGATGTGTTTTATATATATCACAGAAGAGGGAAAAGAAAGTAAGAACAAACTTTAAAAAATTATCCTAGATTTCAGGCTTTACATATATGGACAGGGATACCATTTAATGAAATAGGAAAGTCCTGGGGAAGGAGCTAATTTTTGTGTTTTGATTTGCTACGGTGAGGAGGTCTGGAAATTAAAAGTCTAGCCATGTTAAAAAGAATACGTGGAGTGTCCCTTGATTGTTCAAATTCTGGGTACTAACTCCTACACTGAACTCATGAATTTCCATCTCCTGTCTCCACTCCCTAAGAATCTCTTCCTCATTCCTCTCACCCTATTTTATAAGAGCCACTGTATTTTCTTTAAGTCCATGCCAAGGCCTCCTGACAACAACCTCGACAGCTATAAAGAGCAAAGACAGTCTCCATATCTAGTTCTCTAACCACAGCCGTCTCTCTTCTGCAAAGACTTGGGAAACCTAGGTGTCTTGTTGACCCCTCAACCTTTAGGTCTCAATCTGGGAACCGGGGTGACAAGAATTATCAGCCATCCAGAAATCATCAACATTCTGTCTCAGAGGCCGGAGTCCGCTGGAGACTCAGCTCCTTCAAATCCGTGACAGCTAACCCATGTCACTCCCGTTCCTCGCGGCCATCCAGTCAAAGGTCTCAGGGTCATCACCTTTTCCCCAGGAGTCTGCCCGGCCTTATATTTTCAATTATAGTTGCTGGAATGTTTTTGGACCTTGTCAGCCTCCAAATCTTTCATTTTACAAGCATTTCTTATAGGCAGAATTCCTCTGAATGCTGACTCCTGTCAGTTAAATGTCAAACTCTAGAAGACAACTTGACAAGGGTCCCCTTAGCACTCTACACGGACATGCAGACATTCCGCAAAGATGGGCCCAGAATACACCCAGCCAATCCTAACAGTAACTAACCACAGGCCTTGCGCTGGTAGCTGACATCAGAGGCTCCCCCAAGCCCTGGACCAATTTCCCAGCTACATTTCCTTCTGCCTTCCGCCCAGGAGCCCTTCCATTTCCTGTGACAATAGCTGGGATCTAAGCTCCCCGACACAAGGTGAACTAGGGAGCTCAACATGATTCCTCACTGAGCTTCACCTTCCAGCTATCCTCAGATTTCAGAAAGGAATGCTGTCGGTGGGGAGATGGAAACCATCCCCACCCCCTTGTCACACCTGTTGCATGTTACATAATGACTGGCCATCTCTTCAGAAATAAAGCATTTCTGCATTTTGAGGAATGTGTGCCCCTCTGCACTGAAGTGTGTGTGAATGTGTGTCAGCCTGCGTGCATGGGCAGGTCTGTGTGCATGAGGTCTGACTCCATCCCAAGAGAGAGATGCCTACGAGTGCTGTTCACAATGCCCAGCTTTCACCCCAGATGACAGGTACTCCCATCAGGTGTGAACCCCAAAAACCACAGCTCTGTTGCTGAGCAAGTGCATTCCCGAAGGCTGGCTAAATCCTACTGTGCATTTTTCATGGAAAAAGATTACCTTGGCCAAAGGCAAAATAACCACAACTGACTCTGCCTCTATTTGAAGGCAAACACCCATTCCCATCCACTTCATCCCATGCCAGTGGCAAAGGTGGCATCTCCTTGGACCTGAGGGGCCCAGGTAAGCCTGCAGTCCTGTTGTATGACTCATCAGGGCTTCCCTCTGACCCAAGGGCTTCAGGCTGGGGCTTCCATCGTTTAACATTTATTGAACTCTGGGATTTGGAACTCACTGATGGTCAATGATGGGCTTATTGTCTCAGTTATCTTTCTCTTTTAGATAACATAAAGTAAGTGCCAGCCTAAGGTGACTAGTCACCTGAGTGGCAATGCAGGAAAAGGGTGTTTGTCAAGCTTAAGGGACAGGAAAAAACAGGCTTTTCCAAAATAGGAAGTCTTCTATTAAACAGAGAACATTGGCCTCACAAACAACTCGGTTACACATTCAATAAACACCACACCACAAAGGATGGTGTGCAGGCAGGCAGGCAGACCTCTGTTCCTCACCCCACTGCTCTGTCAGCTGGGGTTGCTGGGCTCAGAGATCTGAACAGGCAGGTTTGGGCTTAGAGTACAGGAGGGAGTAGGAGAGATGGGAAAGAATAGGAAAACTTCACACACAGATCACAGCGGTGCTATGAAACAACCTATCCCCAGCTTCCAAAGGGAATGATTGATTGGCAACCACTGGGATAAGTATTTCATAGTAATACAGACACAGAGGAAAGGAAGAAAGAAGAGATGGAACCATCAATTACTGAGAAGCTACCTGCAAATATTAGAATTCCATGCTATAATTTTCTGTTTGTGAGCTTACTTCCTGTTAGATCATGCAGTCAGAGAGCTACCTTATTCAATATCATGTGCCTCAGTTTCCTGGGACTATATGCCCTTTAGCTCACTGTTAAAGTACTTAAGGAGTTAATATGTATAAAGCCAGGCACAAAGTAAGCACTGGACAAATGTTAGCTATTAATCACCATTACTATAAATACCATTTGTATCCCAGAGCCTCAGTACAGAGCCTGGCATTGAGTGTGACATTCATAAGAAGGCCAGTAAAACTTTTGTTATGGGATAACATTTAGTGGGTACTTATCACATTCCAGCCACTGTGACATGCACTGCTACATGAACATGCATCATCTCGTACTGACTTAAATAACCACTTTACAAAGTAAGTATCATTATCGGTCTCTATTTAGATGAGAAAAACAAGGCACGGGACAGTAACTTGCAAGATATGTACAACAGAGATATTAGGAACATGAAGGAGATCCAAGCCCAGGCTTTTCGATCCCAGGTCTATGCAGCTCACCATTCCCCATGTGTTGGTGAAAGCAGGGAGGGCAGGCAGCCTCCTTTGGTCATCTGCTTCTGGTTCCTGTGGCCCAGTTTGAGCACCACCAGGTCCAGGATTCACACCCAAACACAAAAGCATCAGAACTTTCTGTAGGCTCCAGCAGCCTCAGGGGACAGATGAAGGCTAGAAACCTGCCTGAGTTGTTCCCTTAGTTAGATTCAACATTATTATCTTTCACAGGTGAAGGTCTTCTCTACAGAGAACATTCAACTAACATCATTGAGGGTCTATGTTTTCTACGAGGACCCTATTTCATCCCCTACCTTAATCCACATAAAAACTGAAGCGGGGCCACCAACACATCCTGTTCCCTTTCTCAAGGAGCACAGCGAGCCTCGGAACACTGCAGAAGGTGACCTTTTTCCATAGGCCATCAAACTATCCAATTATTTAAATACCTCTGATCAGGGTTAAGAAAGCCTCTTCTCCCCAAGTCCACAGTGATGTATAGTATTAGAAACAAGAATCACAGCATTGCAACAGCCAAATTTAAGAGACAAAACAGGGATCATACAGGGAAGACCACAGACTGTCCCCCATTGTCAATGACTGGGACAACGCGGGTATCGCCTAACCCCAGAATGTGCACCCATTTCTTTCCTCCAAACTTACAACCTTGCCTGAATCACACTCCTCACAATCTGCCACCACTGGCCTTATGTCATGGTTTTGGTTCTCTTGAATTTTTATTTAAAAATGTAATATTATTTACATTTTCAAACATGGTCTTTTCTCCCTAATTAGTAGAATGATTGTTTTCTGAGGGTAGAAAATTATGACTTATATTACTAAGTTGATGCCCATTAAATTGTTGTCAGTTGATTTGGCCCCAAGCCCAAGAGCAAGTTAGGGGACCATACACACTTGATGCGTTTTCAAAGAATGGCTAACCTTGAACTTTGTATTATTAAGGAAGAACCCTCTGGTATGGAGATTTCTTCTGGATAATCTAGGGCAGTGATGGGCAATCTTTTGAGCTTGGTGAATCAAAATTCGCCAAAAAACCGAGCATAACTTGGGTGGTGTGTCACTTTGAGAAAAACAGCCTAACCGGAAGTCCCAAAACTAGACGCTCTTTGCCGGAGTTCTGTTGTTTTAGCCTACAGACCTCCGGCACAGAGTGTCTACACCACTGCAAATGGTTTATCCTCAGCTACTGCACCTGGCCCTGCAGGAGCCGAGGGTGAAACGTCCTTCTCGGCATGTGGCCCCATACTTCTCTGGTATGCGGCCGCATGCGGTCGCGTATCATTGAAAATGGCTACGCGTGTCAGTGCTGACATTCATGTCACAGGTTCGCAATCACAGATCTAGGTAGACTCTCAAATCATGACGTTGTCAATATAATAAGATGGCTCCATGCCATGGCCCTTCTGTGTATTTGGGGGTCACAAAATACAGCTCAAAACTCAAGTGATGAAGTCATTTCAATTAGGGAAACAAGGTCACTGGTGACATCTAATCAACAGTGCATTTGTTCCTCTCTGCATACAACAAAGTTTCATACTCAGCTTAAACTTATGTGTTTTCATTACACCTGTATGTAAGTGCTGCATGGATAACACTATATATCCACTCTGTCATTTAATTCTCACAAGCTTGGGCAGTCACAGCTTCCAGGACATATTTTATTGTCCTGTTTTTAAAGAATGCAAACTCGGGCTCAGAAGCTTCACAGACCAAAGAAAGCTACCCAAGTTTTTACAAAGCAAAAAAAAAAAAAAAAAAAAAAAGGTCTTTGAACTGGGGGGTCTTGAACCCACCACATTTCACCACACCAGTGTTCTCCCCATGTTGGTATACAGTACAGCACTATTTCTTAATGGGGGGGGGATCTCTTTATTCTGTTTCTACTTCTTTCCAGCCAAGTAACCATGCTAGTACCTACCTCAGAGTTGTTGTAAGCACTAAATGAGACAACACAACACGTACAAAACATCGCACATAGTGTCTAAGTAACCATGCTAGTATCTACCTCACAGAGTTGTTTTAAGCACTAAATGAGATAACGTGTACAAAGCATCGCACATAGTGTCTCTCTTTAGGATTTATAACTGTTAGCCTCTGTGGTTTTACCACATGTTGCTAACGGGTATTAGGAGAAAGGCAATAACAGTACTTTTGGTCATTCCTTCCTCTTCAGACACTATGTGGTGAGAATCACAATCCCAAATCCTAAAGCCTCAATGAGGAATCAAAGCATACTGTACTTAGAATCATCCACTTCCAGTTTTCTTGCAATGCAGGGCAGAACAAGAGCATAGTTTTAAGGTCATGTCCCTACACTCTCTCTCTGACACAGGCTTTCTTCCCTTCTAGATATATGCTATCCAAAACAGTAGCCACAAGACACAAGTGGCTACCAAACACCTGAAATGTGGCTAGTCAGGGTAGAGATGTGCAGGACATGTAAAATACATATCAATATGTAAATAGCACAAAAAATGTAAAATACCTCATTAATAGGTTTTTTATGTTGATTATCAATTGAGGTGATAATATTTTGGAAATAATGGGTTAACTAAAACATGTTTGTTTTTTAAAATGCTTTTAAATGGGTTACCCAAATACTGTTTTAAAATTAATTTCATCTGTTTCTTCTAACTTTTAAAAAATGTGGCTGCTAGGAAATTTTTAATTAGACGTGTGGCTCACATTATATTTCTATACTGCTCACAAACATTAGAGGGTATTTCAGAAATGAATATGAAGCGATAAAATCACCCCTGAGTTTTGTAAGCAGATAGCACTGCTCTTGACCATACTGCCAGTATACCAAAAGATCTCATTTTGGAGGAACAATTCCAGAATTGAGAGGGCAGCGGAGCAATCCATGCAAACAGACCAGCAGTCCCCACGGTTGCCCCCAGGTCCCCAAGCATCAGTGGTGATCAAGATAATAAACTAGATTTTTATCAACAATTAAGCCATTATGCTAATATTGAATATTTAATAAATATGGCTTGTGCGATTGACAAACATTTTTCAAAACATGACAGAAAAAGAAATACCAATAAATTGATGGAAGACGTGATCAAGTAATTCAAAAGAAAACATGCAAACAGCTAAATATATTTTTCAAAGTAAACTTATTAATAGAAAAATAAAATCCAAACAACTTTTTTCAGTTTATCAACATGAACAATTCATTTCAACACTCTTTTACTGAACCCCTAGGCAAAGATTTCTTTTTAAGTTCTCAAGATAGGATATATACTAGGATTTCATCTGTGCAAAAAGCAATGCACAGAAAAGTGATGAGAAGGAACTACATCAAAAGCTCAGAACAACTATCTCGAGGTAATGGGATTACAGACTTCTTTTTGATTTTTCATATTTGTCTATGCTTTATATAATTTCTACTGTGCACATGTATGGCTATTTGAAAAAACATTTCATTATCTAAGTAATACCTAATACCTGTACATTAGAGAAAACCTGAAAAATAAAGATACACAAAAAAACCCAGCATTGTTATTTTCATAACCAGAGAAAAGTAAACAAAGTGAAATAAAAGAATTGAAAAATGAGATGAAATTAGTAAAGGCTTTGGGCTCTAAAGAGGTTCAGATTTGAAGACTTCACACTCAGTAAAAATATCCCATATTTACATAGAGCTTTCCAACTTAATAGTATTTTCTTACGTGTTTCTGACCCTTAAAGTAACACAATGAAAAGAGTATTTAACAGTGTTTGTCTTTGGATAATGGAACTGTAGGCAATTTCCCTTCCCCTTCTCTTGTTTTTCTTGGGGGGAGGAGAGGAAGGAGTAGAAATTATCTGTACTTTTAAATTTTCTACAATGAACAAGTTTTATTTATGTAAGGAAGAATATCGATTAGTTCTAGAAAAATTCAACTGTAACAAGTTGCAGAGAAGGAAACTGAGACTAACAGAATTTATGTAATTTGTCACAAAGTGGAAAAGCCAGAACTGAAACCCCTTTGAATCTTATTTTCCCAAACCCAGAGCTTCCCAAGTGTTTCCCTTTGGTTGAGCAGACGCCGTAAGACTGACAAATGTTCGTATTAAGACTCGACTCTTGGGTAAACTAAGGTCATAATCATAGCCGTGCAGGATAGATATAGATAATCCTCTTTTTTGGCGAAGTCACTCCTTTAATTCATCACAGCTGGAATTGTGTTAGGTTTCCTGAGAAACTAACCTGAACTTGACCCTAGCCTTCTGAGGTTCCCATACTGCAGAGCTGTTTCTCAGGATAAACAGGGCATTTCACTTGGCTCACCCAGCTATAATTCAGCTTAAAAACTGGAGAAGCTCTCCAGTTCTAATGCTGGTATTCAAAACACATGTTTGGCTGGTGGAATTTAAATGAGGCTCAGCGACCTCATTTTTGTTAAGAGCAAGCATAGTTTTTAATCCAATAGCCGTGAGTCTGGCTTGCCCTATGGTCCCACACGACAATTGATTTTCACAACTATATAGACTACAAATCATAATTCACCACTTTGGAAACATACACTGACTCCAAAAATTCTCCTCCCTCCTCCAGCCATTTCCAGTGCAAGATGGGACCAGCATTTTTCTTGCACTACAGCACATGGCACACCTGACAATCTGCCCAGAAGTACAATCTGCTCTTTAGCTCACATCTCTATACTTGTTCACATTTTAATCTACACTCTGGCTGCACTGTTGGATTGACATACCCATGTCAATCTTGGGTAAAGGCGTCCTCTCTGATTTGCCGCTTGTCCTCCTGGGCTCCATCCCCCTGGGCTCCCCACTGCCTCCCTGCATTGTCATTTGGCATGTTTCCAAGAGGATGTCAGTAACTTTGGCTCCATCTTAAATAAAACCAAACTAGGAGCTTTTCTGGGGGAATATGCACAGTGCATTTTTTAAAGAAAAATATGAATGATTTGGGGGATTGGTCGCACCACAGTTTCCTTCCATTAATACAGGAAACTGCACCCCTACCCCTATGGGAAGAATGGTGGCAGTGATGCCTGGTGGTGATAGAGAGCTCGGCTTAGGAAAGAAAGGCATTTCATGCTTTTAGAAAGAATCTATCTGCGTGCTAAAAATCAAATTTATATATTCATAGATGAATACAATATTAATAGTAAACAGTTTCCACTCATCTCTCTGCTTCCAGGCAGCTGGCAAATCAAGCCCCCTATGCTGAATGGGCAAGGCTCAGCCCATATAAAGGGCAACAGGGCAATGGAGAAGCTCAAGGAATGGAAAAATGCTCTTTTTACCGACAGGAGTAACTTTTCCCAAACTCACACTGCCGGAAACATAAAAATTGATCATTAAAATAGTGCTTATCTTCAATAACTGAAACATTCTGCTAAAAGCAGGCTAAGACAAAAACACAGGCTAAGGCAATAAACAATATTCTCCTAAATCCCCACTTCCAAATGAAAGCAAACCCAAGACAAACTGCAGCTCAGAGCCTGGAGCTTCTGCAAGGTTAAGTTTGCTCCTACAGTCTTCCAGGATATCCGAGGACTTTCTTCCTCGACTCTGGAATACTTAATCAGTATTCTGGTCCTCCTGAAAAAAAACCCAGGTGGGTAGAGCACAGGCTGGACATCAGGTGTGACATACACCCGATTAAAAATTCACCAGATAAGTGACACCAAATAAAAACGTAAATCTTTGCCTCCATTACAACACACACACAGTAGACATAAACACATCCAGTGTGAATTCACGGGAGTTGTGGTGTGTGACAAACAAGTCCAGGGTCCAGGTGTGCATCCTGGTTCCTGCATTTCTCAGCTGGTACCCGCCACTGTTACTTTATCTCTCTCTCTAAGCCTAAGTTTCATCATCGGCAAAACAGGCATATCAATGGTATGCACCCCTTGGGACTGTTGTGAAGAGTAAGGATGACCCACATAAGTGCCTGGTACACAGCAACACAGCAGGCACTGGAAGGCTTAGTCCCGCTGCCACCGCCACCTCTGCTCCATTGTGACCTGCGAAGGGTGGAAACGACACTCTAGAAACTGGAAAATCAGAGCAAGTGTTGGAGAAAACAGGTTTTAGGTTACTCGGAATCCATTAAATAGATAAATCATAGGAACACAAAACATGAAGAACCAATTTTCTTAAGATCAAAGAAATCTAACTACTAAAATATAACCTAGCTGATAATTGCAAATTAGAATAAAAGTTAACACTAATTAGCAAACTTTTTTCTAATTATAATGACCTGAGATGGGTCAAAGTACAATGAAACAGGCACTATAATATTTTTACAAAGTTATCCAACATCAGAAGTCATGAAATGCTCACTACAATCCACCCAATAATTTCATTTCTAAATAATGATTCCTAAAGAACTAAACCAAAATATGGAAAATTTGATATGCATGGTGATGTTCACAACATTACTTGAAATGCAACAAAAAAAGGTTGGCCATAGAAACGAACATTGTGATAAAAAATATTGTAATAAACAGCATGGCCTGTGGGGGCGCAGTGCAACACTGAGGTCACCGGTTCGAAACCCTGGACTTGCCTGGTCAAGGCACATACGAGAACCAAAAAGCAAGCAATGGACAACTAAAGTGAAGCAACTATGAGTGGATACTTCTTGCTCCCCCACTCTCCTTTTTCTTTAAAACCAATAGATAAAATCTTTTTTAAAAACTACATTTAAGGAAAAAAATTGTAATAAATACTACCTAAAAAAGCTAAGATACTAATATGAATATAATCTATGATTATAACATGAAAAAATTAAGTTGTATAGAAAAAATGTTAACAGTGGTTGTATTAAGAAAGTAGGATATTTTAAGTAAATTTTTAGCAACTTTAGTTTACACTTTGGAAATATGGATACTTTTTTTTAAAAATAAACATGCATTTGACTAATGTACTCCAAACTGCTCTGACAAGCACCAGATCATCCACCAACACCCACTACACATTCACTTCCATTAACAGTACAGATGGCGTAAGCCAAGCCATTGCTTCTGGAAGTGCTCACTTCACAAGTGAGTCAGGATTAACATCCAAGTGCGGGTCTTTTTTTTTTTTTAAGGCACAATTCTCCATAGAACAACCTGTCCCATTCTCACCCTGCCTTCATTTTTACCCATTTCCACTTTCAGGTTTAAGGGAAAAGAAGGAACAGGACCAAATCAGAGCCTTTATCCACAGCCGGTTCACCTTTCCTGGAAGTCCCCACAGCTACCTCAGTCAGGTGAAGTCACCTTAGTCCCTCCACCTCCACCAGCCTCACCAGCTCATCACAACAAAGGCCGAGGTAGTGCACTAAGCCATCGCTAGCAGCCTCTTCGCGGGATTTTCCACAGAAGGAGCTGAAAGTGTTCTACAAGAATCCATTGCATGCCTCCACCTTGAAATCAGAGCACATGAGAGAATGTATATTTGCAACATACTGAGCCCGTTTCTGCAGCACCAGACCAGGCAAGGAGATGGATTCAGTGACCCCACTCAGAGGCCTCTCTTTGTCATCCAGGAGTCATGATGTATGGGCCCAACTGCCTGCAGCTTTCTAACCCATCATCATTAATGATAAACGGATAACCCTTTGAGCACAAGGGAATGTGTCAGTGAAATGGTAAGAGTACTGCTCATCTTTTGGGTCACAGATAACATGAACATTGCTCATAGCTGAGTTTCAGATCCTGCCCTCGGAGTTCTGGCCACAGCGAATGCATCTGAAGCAGGGTTGGTGTGGATGCGACTTTGTTTACCCTGTCAGTGAGGGCTGTGCCGCTGGAGCCACGCTGGCTGGCCATGGTCAGGCTCACAAAGGGGGCCTTGTAGGGCTGGGGCCCAGCCTCAATGGCCTGTCTGTTACGTCTCCCGGGACATTTTGATGTCATGTCAATCCAGCTGCCAAGACTAGCAATTGGCTCAAATCCCTCAGACATGTCTCCTTTTTGACATCACAAATTTGAGACAAATGACTTTCCACAAATAAAGGAATAGGTCTCCCTCCTCCCCTCACTGCCCCTCCCACCTTGCATCACCCCTACTGCCAACTGACAAAAAGCAGAACGATCCACTTTGTGCATTGCCATTTTACAAACAGTAAAGCCAAAGGGGAGGAAGGAGACCTCATTTGGGGATACTTTCACCTTCTGTCAAGCTCAGAGATGAGTTGAAAATTCAGGAAAAAAATGTGAAATACCACGAACCAAACTCTTGATAACGCTATGGGATAGACACCATGGATAATTTTAACACTATGGTAAACTGCTGTGGAACGAATACCAGAGATTTGAAGACTGTTTTTGTTTTCCTCTTCAAACCTGATAGTTTTTTTAGTTTAAATATCTCTTTCGGCTTGAGGAAGTATACAAGGGCCCAAAAAAGGTCCTGCAGAGCCCCGCCCTGGATTCCCCAGTGGGGCCAGACTATGCCCACTTTAGGAAGGAGCTGTGCTGCCTGTCAGAAGTCTAAATGTTGCTGGACTGCTCCAGAGCTGGCAACCCCAACCCAGTCGGGGGAGACATGCCAGCTGCTGGAAGTGAGCGGTCAGCAGGCCAGCTCTCCCTCTGCCAAGGCCCCGCCACTCCCTTTCCAGAAGACACACTGCCAAGGTGTGCCCTGCACACAACCGCTGGGGTCCCTTGGAGAAGCCTGCACACATTCAATTTAGAAACAGATAAATAAAGCCCTTTGTGAGAATGAGGACATAACTGATGAATATGTCATGGCCACTTGTCTTCCCTTCTCAGGCTCCATGCTCTCCACCAGCAAATTTAGCAACATCGAAATGCTGGCAAATCCCCAATTTTTATCTTTGGACTCAATTTCTCTCCTGAGAGCTGGATTTCCAATTGCTTTGTTTTCAATTGTTCTTTTCCTCACTTCCACGTCTAGTCAATCACTGTATCCCGTTAATTCTATTTCCCTACCTCTCTCAGCATTGATGTCCCCCCATATCATGGCCTCACACCTACACCACCCTCCCCAATAGTATTATCCAGACTATTGATGCTGTCCCTGCAGGTCCTCTTGGCCTCTGTTCCCCTTTCCTACAATTCGTCTTTACTGCCATGACGTCAGCCTTTACATTAAACGCCAACATAGTCTCCACTTAAAAACAATGGTTTATGGATAAATTCTTAACTCCTTAGTACAATGCTTGAAGACCTTCACCCACTCATCTCAACTTCCCTGTCCAAAGGTGCATGCCAGTTCCTACCACACCCTGTCCCACCAGTGCTCTGCATTATTGCAGCTCATTCCAGACAAAACCTCTCAAACTGTTTGTCTGAAGAAATTATATTCCCCCTGTATAATGTATCCCGCTACCTCGCCTCTACCCCACAACTCCTATTTATCCTTGAAGCCCCAACTCAAACATCCCCACCTCTTCTATGGAGTCACCCCCCACCCCCAGTTGTGAGTCACACTATTCTTTCAGGTCCCCTCGCGCTCTCTGCATACTTCTATCCTAAAATGTCATGCTGCACCACAATGTGTGCAGATGCTGGTTTCCCGAGACAGTCCTGTATGGTCCTTCGGAGTAAGGACCATATCTTTATCTCTGAATTTGGCACATGACTGCACAAGATACACACTCGGTAAATGATGTTTAATCTATCAATCAAGTCAGAAGAGAAATCAGGATAATGAAGGGAAAAGATTGTGATGATCAGGATACTCGAGTTGAGCTCCAGCTGCCTCAGAGTTGCGCACTGTGACAATGCAGTCATCTCTCTGGGCTTCAGCTTGTCATCTGTTGAATTATTAGGGGGTGGGACTATCTGATTTCTATAGTCCCTTTAACTCCTCTGGTCTGGCATTCAGACTACATTTTCCCTTAAAATCTACAGTGAAGAAAGACTCCGTAAAACCCCATAGTAATAATAAGTTCCAGGAGTTTGGACACTGTCCACAAAGCTAGCCAGGAAAATTCCCGCTCTGCCTAGCCACCAGGCAGAGCTCCTAAGGACGGCCAACAACTGATGTTCCTCCCCTAAACTCAAATCCCCAACTGCCCTCTGTTCTGTTCCACTCCACATATTTGGGCCAAAAAGTGGCTTATTAAATATTACACACAAGAAAAAAACAAACAAAACCAGATGACAAAAACCTAACATGCTAACACTAAACGTTAAAAACATGATTGCTGAATTGTGAAAAGCCAAGTGAAACACTGGGCTTGATAATCACCTCGTCACCCCATACTCTGGAGGCGGCTGGTACCTCAGGACAGCCACTTCGGTCCTCGCAGGCTGAGGAGCAGGGTAGGGTTTGACCATCTCATGGAGCATCCCAGGGTGCTGATCACTGTAGAAAAGTCCATGCTCCTGGGTCTTGCTGACTGGGGACATCATTTGCTTGGTTTTGAAGGGATACTCGGGTGGTGGACCC
This sequence comes from Rhynchonycteris naso, assembly GCA_037038555.1. Lineage (NCBI taxonomy): Eukaryota > Metazoa > Chordata > Mammalia > Chiroptera > Emballonuridae > Rhynchonycteris > Rhynchonycteris naso. The sequence continues at coordinate 298,204,627 of CM072995.1, forward strand.
CGGGGGTCCATTACTTTACCTACAGGCTGGGCTGGAGAGGGTCCCCCTCCTGCCTTGAACCCCTTGCCATTCACTGAGCCAGGGAAGTGTTGCTTAGCACCATTCCTCTCCAATGACAGCATGATTCTCTCACTGAGGGAGCGGACGTGGCCCTGCTTAAGTTCTTTCAGCACTTCGTCCTTATGCGCCTGTCCACTGTTGGCACGGTTCACTGTGGGCCTCCCCTCAGTCCGGGACTTCTGACTGGTGCCCCCGGCCATGTAGTAACCATGACCGACAGCCCCCTGAGGCTGCTGTTGCTGCTGCTGCTGCCCCCTAAAGAACTGGGACTGCGCTTTGGCCTCCTCGTAAGTGGGCAGTTCCTCATTGTTCTGCTGAGGCTGCGTGGACCGGACCTGTTTCTCCATCACCGTATTGTCCACCTGGTGTTCTTGACCCTGCGGTTCCTGGCGTGCTGACTGGTAGACCATTTGTGGGTCTTCTTGAGTGAGGTTTTCCGTGGAAGAAAAGTTGTTTGTAGGGTGGGCTGGTCCTGCACTCCCTGTGGCCTGGTGCTGAATGGCCAGCAAGTTCATGTTCTCAGTCGGGGTGCCATACCGCAGCTGTTCCTGGATCAGACGCTGTAATACTGTTCCAGCTGCCGCATCCTCGGAACCTCTCATTTCCACCTCTGAGATCCTCAGGAAAGTCGGGGTGTGGAAGTTACTATCAACTAAAAGATAAACAGAGGAAAAAAAGGTATCAGGCTGTTCCATAGGAATATAGATCTATAAGCACGTGGCAAATAATTAGCATTCTAATCACAACAGCATGTAACAAGATTTCAAATCCACCACCCCCTCCATACGCCCTGCAGTGTCTCAGGGCAGTGTTTCTCCAATTCAGAGTGTCTCTAATCCTTTCCCTCCCCTCACCTTCTGCTTCTTTCTAGGCCTTGCTCCATCCTCAACCCCTCCCTTTTCTTTAATCTCCCCACTACCCCCTCTCTTCTTCCTATAAACACACCACATTTCTCATCTTAAAAAAATACAAGCAAAAATCAAAACCAAGCAAAAAGAGACCTCCTTTTCATGGCCCTACATAGCTCTGTCACCCTGCCTCTCTCCCTCCCTTCTCTTTTACCCATTTCCACTCACTGTCTCCACTTGCCAAACGCTCCCTGCGCTGCCCTCCCTCCCGCTATGATGAGTAACCACACCCAGGGAGAATTTTCCAGTTCTCATATTACACAACTAACCCTTCTGAAGCATCTGGCACACTGATCACCAACTTCCTGAAATGTTCTCCTGACTTGGCATCCAGGTCCCAGCTCCCACCTCACTGGCCCCTCCTTTTTGGACTGTCTTTTCTCTACCTGCCCTTGAAATCCTGGGGTTCCCCACAGCTCTTCTCTTCCTCACCCCAAAAGCCTTGCCCACCCAAAAAAACCCCACATCCCTGCCGTGTCTAATTTTTGCCAAGCCAGAAACCTGGGAGTTTTCCAAAATCTCTTCCTCTCCCTTACTGCAGACATCTAGCCAGTGACTGCCTGACAATTCTACCTGCAAAATTTCTCTCCCACATCTCCCACAATTTATTCCCAAGCCAATTTCCAAGTTGGCTATTAATACCACAATACAAACACAGGAACTATTTTTAAAGTACATATGCAATTGTACTAAATTCTATCCGTTCATTTGTTCTATATGCAGTCTTATGAGGCAGATATTAATTCTCCCTATCTTGCAGATAAGGAGAGAGGTTTATAAAAGGTAAAACATAGAGGTCACAGAGGTAGGAGGAAGCAGAGCCAGGATCTGACTCACTCCACAACAAAATCTGTGTTCACTCTCAGAGGCAGATTAAGGTTGGTTGAGGCCCCGGGCACAGAAGAAAATATTGGGCCCCTTACATTAGAAAAAAGTGTAAAGTTGGGGGTTTGCGGGGCCCTTCAAAAGTCGGGGCCCAGGAGACGCACCCAGTGGGCCCGCCGTTAAATCTGCCTCTTTTCACTCCACACCATTATATGCCCTTGGCATCTCAGGCCCAGACCATTCGCTCCAACAGCCTGCTCATCTATTTCTCTGATACTAATCTCATTCCCATTTCTATCCCCACACCCAGACCCCAACCTATCTTCCACACTGCTCTGCAAGATTGTTCAAATAGGAAGAAAGCCTAATCACATCAATCCTCTGCACAAAAATCCTCAATAATTAATTACAGGGTGAAACTGACATTCTATCACATGGTGTAGCAGGTACTGCCTTACCTATCCAGCAACATTTCACGCCGCCACCACCCTATCCTCACTGGCAACTGTGTGGAGTATAAGCTCCAACATTACCCAAGATTATACAGTTCCCAGACTTGCTGGCTCTCTGGCCTCGAGGTCATTGCTCACATTCATCCCTCTGCCTGCAAAGATGCTTCTCACCATGTCCTCCTGAGAAGTTCCTAGACATGCTTTGTGTGATAACTCCAAAGCTACCTTCTATGGAAACCCTTTCCTGCCACAGCCCAACAGGCTTGAGCCCTCCTTCTCCATTGCCTCCCCTCCATCTACATATATCTCAGTAGAGCAATTATCATAGTAGAGGACAATTATTTATTTACACAAGACTTTAGACTCCTTAAAGGTAAGGATCATGCCCTCTTATCTGGGTCTCCCTAGCATAAAGCCCAGTGAGGGGGATCAAACCTTTAACCAGCAAAAGAATACCTACATGAGCTCCATGAAATATAAAACTTCCCCCATTTCACAATAGTACTAGTAAGTAGTATACTGAGGATATCATATAGCATTACGGTAGTAAAAATTCTACCACTTATGATTGGCATTACCCTGAGCAAATCACTTACTCTCCTCTAGCTTAAGAGCCTCACCTGTAAACTGAGAAAGATGGCCTAGATCATCTCCAAGCAGCCCTCCTTTCCAGAATTCCCATGCAATGATGACTCTGTGTTCCTATACCTGTGCAGAACACATCATTTCCCCCCAAAACTTTCTTCTACAAGGTTGCCTTTTCTTTTTTTTTTACAGGGATAGAGAGAGAGAGTCAGAGAGAGGGATAGATAGGGACAGACAGACAGGAACGGAGATGAGAAGCATCAATCATTAGTTTTTCGTTGCCATTGTGACACCATAGTTGTTCACTGATTGCTTTCTCACACATGCCTTGACCACAGGCCTTCAGCAGACTGAGCCACTCCTTGCTGGAGCCAGTGACCTCGGATCCAAGCTGGCGAGCTTTTTTCTTTTTCTCAAGCCAGATGGGCCCGTGCTCAAACTGGCGACCTCGGGGTCTCGAACCGGGGTCTTCCACATCCCAGTCCAACACTCTATCCATTGCGCCACCGCCTGGTCAGGCAAGGTTGCCTTTTTCTTAAAACCCATAAATGACATCCTCATAATGTATGAGTCATCCTGACAGAAATTTCAGATTTACTTTTGACCCTATGTCTCCTTTGCTCCCTACATTTAATCAACTGCCAAGCTAGGTTTTCTCAGTCCACAGTGAAATGAGAAAAAATAAAGGTGGTATAATATGCTTGCAAGATATATAACCCTTTGAGTAATGAGTTTTTTTCTTGCTCACTGACCCCTGGGAGTGAGGATTTTTTCCAAAAAATGAAATTAGTTCCAGTTACTCTGGATGGTCAAGTGGCACGAGGAGGTACATGAATGTTCATACTACTCAAAGGCTTAAATACACATATACACACAGGTGATACATGAGTATGCACACAGACATGTGCCATTAGGGTTACAATCTTATTGGCAAGGGCTGTCAAGGATTATATACCACCTACTCTTTTTTTTTTTTAGAGATAGACTAGAAGGGGGAGAGAGAAAAAAAGGAGATGAGAAGCATCAACCTGTAGTTTCTTCACTTTAGTTGTTCATTGATTGCTTCTCGTATGTGCCTTGACAGGAAGAGGAAGGGGCGGGCAGGGGGAGCTAGTGACCCCTTACTCAAGCCAGCGACCTTGGGATCAAGTTCAAGTCAGTGATCCCATGGTCAAGCCAGAGAGCCTGTGCTCAAGCCGGCAACCTCAAGGTTGCAAACCGGGGACCTCGGCGTCCCAGATCGATGCTCTATCCACTGTGCCACCACCAGTCAGGCAACCACTTACTCTTTTTGCTATTAAAATATGAGAAAAGGTGATAGTAGGTAACAATATTAGTGTCCCTGCAGTAGCAAGGACTGTAACCTTGGCTTCTATACCCTTAGCCACTCCCCAGTCTGGCTCTCCTTACCAGTTGTTCAGATGGCCTCCTAATATCTCTTGCTTCTGGCTGCTTCTTTTCAATCCACACTGTAGTTATTATCTGTCTTCCTCTACTAGAATCCAAACCCCAAAGGATAGAGAGTTTTATCTGTTATCCTGACATGTTGTACCCCAGTGCCTAGAACACTACTCTGATCCACAGAAGGCCTTTAAGAAATGATTGTCAAGTACATTAAAGAACTTCAAAGAATGGTTATTGAAACTCAATTCTAATCTTATCACTCTCCCTTGCTCCCCCAAAATCACACCTCTGTGACCTCAGGCACATTTCTTGGCTTCTCTGAACCTCTCTCTTCTGTAAAGAGGGCAGACTTCATATCTGCCGCACAGGACCAAATGTGGAATAAATTCAAACACACTCTTTACCTTCTCAGAATGTGCACTGTAACTGAAATGTAAGTCCAAATAATAATAATAATCAGTAAAATAATTCTGAACAGTAAAAACAGATCATTGAAAGTCCACACAAAAAGAAATGACAAACAACCACAGTAAATGATGAACAACCCAAGAAAAGAGTAATCAGTGTGGGCTGAACTGCCCTGTCATTCAGGCAACAAAGACAGACTGAGCCTGGTGATATGCAGGCATCCTACAGAGCTGGGGGCAAGAGAATAAAAAGGACAGCCCTGTCCCTCAGGACAAATGATCTGGAAGGCTTAATAGAAAATTCAAATAAAAATAAACATTTTAAAATAAAACGAATACAAAGTTCATTAAAATAAATATATATTTCCAGAGAAAATGACTTTATTTGGATGACTAATAAAAGGAATGCAGTCTCATCAAGCATGAAAACTTAAATTCTCTCTTCATTCAGTACATTCAGACCTGGACATCCTTCCCCAAAATAGTTTTTTAAAATTCCTAATCTCAAAAGCCCTCAAAAACAGGCAGGGAGTTTTACAAAGGAGGTAGATCACTCCCTACTATAGTTTTGAATTTTCTTCTAAACTTCTGAATTATTTGCAAAAAGATTAAAATGAAGTAGAGAAGGTGGGGAGAAAAGATTCTGGTTAAGAGTAAAAAAAATGTATTTAGGAAATTGAGAAAAATTAGGAAATAAACGGTATAATTCTGAAGTTCCTACACATATCTAGGAACTCTCTCTGTAGACAGTCACAAATGATAGTAAAATAGTCTATTAACACCACAATACAAATATTAAAAATAAGGCACCTGCCAATAAAGAGACTATCAATAATTCCATATGCTGACTTTTTACAAATGAGTGTAGAGAAAAAATTATGCAAAAGAACTAGAAATGAGACACATAAGATCATTGTGTGTTTCCAATACAAGTGCCAGTAAAAGAACTTACCAACTTTTTCCCTGATGGTACTGTTGGCCTCCACAGTCAAAGCAGGTGCTTCATGCCACCCAGAATAGAGAGTAAATTCTGGGAAGAAGTAGTTGGGGTCTTCTAGAATTTGGACGGGACTACTGGGACTGTAACAAGCTGTAGCGGGACCTGTGGGGGAGAAAAGGGCAAAATATCTATTAGCACCAATAAAGTTCTCCTCTCCCTCCTCCCTGGGTGACTCACAAGAACCCATGAGGCATTCTTTCACATTTCAGCTTGCACTGGGAGCTGTCTTTTTGATTCATAAAATTCCAAAGTTACTATTCAAAATCATCACCAGTCCAGCCACCCACCAAAATGACCCATGAAGTCAAAATAATCTTCAAGACACACTGAGCCAAGGCACGGACACTTTCACACAACCCAGTATCAAGGGCAGCGGCACTACCAACAAAAATCAAGTCCCCTGTGACTCTGGACAAGTCACAAAGTTCAGAACAGGCAAGGAGGGAGAACAGGGAAGCAAAGAGGCCAGAAAAGGATCACTAAGATAGGAAGAGTGGCCGACTATCGGAATGTATAAAAGCTACAGAGAGCGGTGGTCATCTTGGTAGAACATGCATCAGCAAGAGCGTGTCCTGCCCACGACAGAGCCCTCGGCCTTACTCTACGGTTTCTAGAGCCCCATATGGCAGCGTGGAGCCAGGGTCATGAGCTCTGGCCCTCTGCCAACCACGGGCCTCTCCACTCCAGTTTATCTGCTTTGTGCACAAACCAGAGTGTGCTTCCTGCTCCAATTAAACGTGACACTGTATTCAATCCCAGTCACTGAACATGAGATACCGCTACCATAACACTGATACCACGCCTATAATACCGTGGGAACTCTCAGGGGGATGGGCCCCACTGGCTGCTCCCTCCACACTGATTTCTCTGAGTTGGCACACAGTTTAAGATTCTCATTGGCAAAGTAGCTCAGTTAACTCTGAGGAAAAGAGCCATGTGATTTTTTAAAAATTAAAGTCCTTGCCTAAAAGATAATTCCATTACAAGAAAAATAATGTTTTTCAGCAGTCATTTCAAATTGGTAATTTGAAACTTCTTGCTAGGCTTGTTATCTACCCATTTCCCTCAAGACCACAGCTAGTAATAAATAATACTATTCTGAGGCCGTAGGATGGGCAGTTACTCGTTACTCATCGTCTTTTAGAGTTTCTTTAGCTCACGACACACTTGTGTGTGTGCTCATGTGCATCACAGGCATGTTTGGACTAGAGAGAAAACAATTTTGACAACTAAAATATTGATCTTATAAAGTTAAAAATAAATAATGTAGTTGTGACCTTCACCTTAAAGATGAGTATAAACCAAGTGAATGACTCAGTGTGTGGAGGTCAGCCTGAAACTACAGTTCCCTCACACAAGGCAGGTGTCTGTCAGCGTTCTCTTTTTGGCCAAATTCCACTGGAAACAAATTCAGTCCCTTTCTGGGCCTCATCCTCTCCATCTATAAATCTCAAAGTCTAGGGCTGAAATTAGGACTCATCATGGCCGAGATCCAAAGGCAAATCCTGACCTGGCTTCTACCTCAGGCAGGAGGTAAATGTTGGTGGAATACTGGAGAAGGCAAGGCACCACCTTAGCCATACATGAGAATTACCTGGGATTTTAAAAATCCTAGTACTCAGGCCTCACCCACACCTATTCAATGAGACCTCCGGGGACAGGGCCCATGCACCTGTAGTTTATAAAGCTCCTCAGTGACTCCAACGTGCAGCCAAAGCGAGAAGCTCGACACTAGCAGAGAACAGTGCACATGGGCAAAACAAGAGGTGCAGAAACATACTTTGGCCCCCAGAGTCCCACACCCCACCAACTCAAGTCAGAGCAGTGTGAGAACCCACACACTTAAGAACAGTAAGTACGATTTTCATTTTACAGTAGCTTTGGGTCAGGAATAGCATGTGCCACCATATTACAGCTTTGGGTGACACTAGTCACATAATGGAGAACTCTAAGTGATAACAGAAAGCAAATTGCTAATAAAATTGAGGTCTAACTAAGGATACACATGTATGCTGATGCATATAAATCAGTGTACGAGCGTGTGTGTGTGTGCATGTGCATGTAGATAGATATACACTTTCAATATGGAATTCAGTTAGAACTTTGCACTAAGAAAGTGATTTTCAACCTTCTTCATCTTGTGGCACATATAAACCAATTACCAAAATTCTGCGACACACCAAAATATATATTTTTTGCCAATCTGACAAATTAGATATAATTTTGATTCATTCACACCAAATGGCAATTGTTGTGTTGGCTGTTGTCATTTTTTTATCTGACAATCTAAAGCAGAGGTCCCCAAACTATGGCCCGCAGGCCAAATTGCGGCCCCCTGAGGTCATTTATCCAGCCCCTGCTGCACTTCTGGAAGGGGCATCTCTTTCACTGGTGGTCAGTGTATGGAGTGCTGTATGTGGTGGCCCTCCAACAGTCTGAGGAACAGTGAACTGGCCCCCTGTGTAAAAAGTTTGGTGAACCCTGAAAAGGAAAAGATGTCAGAGCCCCTGACTAAATAGTCAGGTATTGGTTGTTTTAAATTTTTCAGTCAGCAGTACACCAGTTGAAAATCGCTGCACTAAGTCATTCCTAGTTACCACAATGTCCCCTGGGGTTAACAATACCCAGGAGCAAGAGTCTGGGGAAACCACAGGGGTCTCAGGACATCTCTCCCACCCAGTAGCCCCTGCAAACCTGGTTCAGGCCTGGGGGTTAATTAATGGTCCAGTATTTTTGTGGGGGGTTTTTTTGTGACAGAGACAGAAAGGGAGAAAGAGAGAGGGACAGATAGGGACAGACAGACAGAAAGGGAGAGAGATGAGAAGCATCAATTATTTGCTGGGGCTCCTCAGTCTCCTTAGTTGTTCATTGATTGCTTTTTCCTATGTGCCTTGACCAGGGGCTCCAGCAGAGTGACTGACCCCTTGCTCAAGTCAGTAGCTTTGGGCTCAAGCCAGTGACCTTGGGCTTCAAGCCAGTGCCTTTAGGCTCCATTTTAGGCTCAAGCCAGCGACCATGGAGTCATGTCTATGATCCCATGCTCAAGCAAGCGATCCCGCGCTCAAGCTAGTGAGCCCACGCTCAAGCCGGCAACCTTGGGGTTTCGAATGTGGGTCCTCTGTGTTCCAGTCTGACACTCTATACACTGTGCCACCACCTAGTCAGGCAAGTAAGATCCAGTTTTTAAAGTAGTCTGCGCCACCCAGGGGCCCTGTGGCCTCAACAGTGTGTGATACATATGTTGTCACTGGGGCTCCATAAAGACTACTTCACCTAGGGTCCTCTGAACTTAGTAACTTGCAGTCACCTATTTCTGTCAAACCAGCACTTTGTCTTATGATTACCTCTCACACAGCTCTTGTCTGCACGGGGAGAATGGCAAAGCAATGAAGAACAAGCTAAGGTCAGCGTTAAGGAGCCAGCCATCCGTGGTCTCTCTTGGGGAGGGGCAGTGCAGCCCCTAGGCTCCTGCCCTGCATGAAAGCTCTTAGATCTGTCTGTACTGCACTTGACAAAGGGTGAAATTTGGAAATTCCAGTTGAAGGGTTCAACATTCCTGCCCTGTATTCACTATGACCCATTTCACCAAGAATGGTTCCTTTCTCTTTACAAAATTGCATGTCATTTGTCAACAAGAAGAATCCTTTGCTTCTCTATGAGTGCGACTGCTTTTGGCGTGCTTCTAGAGCGCTAAAAACTTCCTTCCCAGTATGGTTTTATGCTGTTACTTTCTTTGTAAGTGTCCAGAGGCCTTTAGGTAATGTGACCTTGAACAAGACTTTTTTCCCCTTACTCAACAGTAGCAATGACAAAGAGCCTCACTGTTGAAGGAAAAATGAAGGAAGGAAAAATTAAGAAAGGAAAAATGAATTAAGGCAAAATGAAGTGAATTTTTGGAGGGACTTAGGGGCATGACCAGAGCCCTGGTGACCTGCTCACCCTCTTCACCTTTACCCTAACTAGTTACTTCCTTAAGATCAGAATCTGAATCTGGAAATAAGCCAAAGGAACAGGCTCAGGAGTTTCCTTTAGGTGTAAATGCCGTAGGACATCCAAACTGTTACCCCACTATCAGCCAACACTCACACAGCTGAGACATCACCTGCTCTTACATTCCACTTCCAGCATGCCACTTGCTTGCACATAACCACTTTGGCTAGAGTTTCAAGTTCCAATTTTGTTTGGTTTTTAAGGCTGTCTACAATCAGGCCGCTCCTTTAGACGTCATCAGTCAGGCTGGGCTGCCAGCATCCTGTGACCTTGTCAGCCTCATTCTCCAAATCCCGGCTTGGAATGCCATCTTCTAGTTCCAGAGTTCCTTCCATGACTATAAAGTTCTCTCTGGTCACTTCTTCCATTATTTCCACACCTTCCTCCCCCCAACTGCCACAGCGATCATGATCAGGAGCACACAGCTTAGCACTTGGACACCCACTGCCTAGCGTCTTGCAGTAGTCATTTAACCCAGGCTGGTGCTCCTGCCCGGGGAAAGCTTGAAGGCAAACACCACATGTGCACTCCCTTACTCTTTGCTGATGGAGAACATGGTGCTGCCCTCTGGGATGGTTTCTAGCAGAAATAAGAAATTAGGTGGTTCAACTTCCAGCTACCTAGGTCAAGTTTAAAGACAAGGTCAGAAATGGCTCCGAACCCACATTCCGAGAGCTCTGATGATTCCCTGAGATGAGGGCGTGCTTGCTCTCCCCTCTGCAGCTAACAGAGGTGCTCAGAGGGCTGCAGGTCAGAGGCCCATCCCTCCAAGCCTCCACAACCTGCACAACAACCCAGGTGTTATTTCACCAGCAACCGTCCCCTGCCACCTTCGTGTAATCCCAAACCTCCTCCTGATGCATTTAAAAACAATATCACTTTCTAGATTAGAATAAACCCCTACAGATTTCAATCACAGCCACGATAAATCCTGCAGCTTCTACCTTCCCCTTCAAAGACCTAAAGAATCTGCTGAGTGTGCCAGCGGCCTCCAAGTTAAATATAAGCAACCGAGCCTTCTGATTCTGGCTGGTTTTCCCAGGGACTGGGAAACTGCTCAGGGAGGCAGATACCCTACAAGCACGGTTTAGAAGGGGCCTGAGAACCCATGACTAGTACCTGAAAAATAAGGGCCAGTCTGTTCCCAGGCCCTCATGGGGAACCAAGCGAGCTCTTGTGTGTCAGCCAATTCCCACTCCAGGAAGCAGAGGCCTGAGTGAAGCACAAGAGAGGTCAGGTCATGGCACCCCCCTCCATGAACACCTGCACGCAAAACACATTTTTAAAAAGGAAACAGGAAGCTCTACCAGTAACTGAGAGCACACACGGAAATAGGCGGTCTCACTCTCTTGCCCCAGGAATCAATGTTGGAAACCCAAGATGTGGGATCAGGAAGTTTCCAAGGTTCCCATCTCCCAAATGGTACGGTCTTCCTGGGCACCAAACTTGAATTCTAATCCCTGGACCAATTCATCTAGTGTAGAAAACAAGTAAAATAAATACACCAATACCTATTAATGTAGGCTCTCTCAAAGTGGAATGCTGACTTGCCCAAGGTGTTGTGAATCACTTTATCTAAAGTTGTGTGAAGTTCACCTCTGTAATGCTTATTCAGACATATCTTGGAGATGCTATCAGTGCAAACCAAAATGCAGAATGTATGCTTAATCTTTAAAGTAACAAGTGAGTTCAATAAGGTACTGTGCCAGGAGCTACAAATACAAAGAAATGAGTAGGACTGTCCTTGGCCTTCGGCTGTTATGACTTGGTTCTGCAGACCAAATTTCAATGCAGAGTAAGTGCTCCATTTAAAGGGACACGATGCGGTAGAGACCCAAGAGTAATTCCTTAATACCTGCTGACTGAGGGAGGTGATATGATGCTGAAATGACAAGGAAAAAGAAACATGAGCGGAATTGGAAAAGAATAAAAAGTGTGAGGAGGATGAATGTTATTCTGCTGTGGGGGTGCTAGTGAGAAAAGCCCAGCCCAGCCTGGTAAGGAAGATGCGTAGGAACTGAGTCATGAGAGTGTCTGGTCTCTAAAGGAAAGGAAAAGCTCAGTGTAACTTGGGTATGAGGAAGGAGGATGAGTTCTATCCACAGACCCAGAATTCAGTATTTAAGGGAGCCTTTTAGAAGCATAAGCAGTACATTATTTTTGTAACACTACAGAACCAGAAAACAATTTACAAATTAGGTGGTTCAACTTCCAGCTACCTACCATCTTCCTGATAGTCAATCACCTCTAAAGACTTTGGTGTTAGGGAACCCTGTACTCACTGTGTACGCCTTGGAGGTAGTTTCTACCTCCCATTACAGAAGCCAAAGCACCTCCACCCCTACCCTGTTCTAGCAGTCAGGACAACCTAAGCTCACTTAACAGGATGTTCCACCTAAAGACCTTAAATCTTGAGGAAATGACACAAAGACAAAGGGTACTGATAAACTATCTGTGCTAACACTATGACCAGGAGTCCAGGCACACCCATGGTGTCCATGGTGGCCCCATTCTCACAACACAAGTAGCAGAACCCTGGCCAGGTTCCCAGTGTGTCTTCTCATAGGTTCCTGTCCATCTTCTGACTATTCCCATTAACTTGTGAACTACCCAACATGATCCCAACACGTTTCTGTTTTGCTTAAGTTGACCCAATCACTTTGTGCTACTGAGAATCAAGAACCTCTGACAGATATAAAGACTTACGTTTAAAAAAATATATTACTTTTTATGATTCCCATTCTAAGAACAAAGCATTGTTTTGACATTAAGCACTACATGACTGAGCACAATCTGCCATGAATTCCAGTACCTCGTGTCTATTGCCTTTGCACAAACCCTAGAGAAACACTGGCAGTTCTCCCCAAGTTCCCTCCACCTAGAGGGTCTCCCTCCTCTTCTGAGTCAAGGAAACTTACTTGGTACACACTAAAGCACATAAGCTGACTCTCTGAACACCATCTGAAGCTCTACCCTAGTGCCACTTCCTTCAGGAAGTCACCCACCCTTCCTCTCCCAATATATACACCACTCCCCTTCTTATATATGCCCATGATCTGTGCTCCCATCTCATGCCATGCATATTTATGCCACAAAACATTACATTGCCTATATTTAGGTTTTTTCTTCACCCCATTTAGTTGATTAAAAGCCAGACCATGTTTAACGCATTTATGTATTTCCAGTTTCTAGCAGAAATAAGATCATACTAAGTGTTCAACGCATATTTAGTGATTCAATAAATCATCTGCAGAGGTTCACAATACTTAACAGTTTCTAGCACAAAATGGGCACACAATAAATATTTATTAATGGAATCAAGATGCATTTTTGAATAACCAGTTATAAACATAGTCTTAATTCTACAGAGCTTAAACTGAAGGTGAGTTTGTCCCTTTCAAACACGTCTCAGGAGACCAAGGCTGGTAAAAGCTGTGTGTGTATGGGGGGCAGGGGGGGGGGAAGACATCTAGTGCTAAAACAGGTTAATTACAAGTGTACTATGATCCAGTTCCTATAGGGGCTTTGCATACAACGTCAGAAGTAACATCTCAAGGATTCTGTCATTGGAACACAAACTCGCATTGACAGAAAGGTGCCCTTTTGCCCCACTCAGCCTGGGCAATTCCACCCAGGGCTGTGGCCTCAGTGCAGCCCTGGGCTCCTGCTCCTCACAGGTCCAGGAGCCACAGAGCCTGGTGTGCTCCCTCACCATAACAAAGATAATTGTGGCAGTCCTGCAGATCACACAGTCACAGGGAATACACTGTGAGAGTCTCTCTAATAATAGGACTTTATTGAAAATAATTTTCTTTAATTTGGATTAATTTTTATTCATTTGGGTATCTTGGCCCAAACTGTGCATAGTATCAAAATTCCTACTTCATGTTGATATACTTAGTACTTAAATGGTCTAAAACTAGAAGTACCTAGACTCCAGAAATTCTATTCCTCAGATAAGTTTTTTAAAAAACATTTTATTGAGGGATGCCTGATAGGTAAAAAGCTGTGCACAGTGAATGTGTACAACTCGATGAGTCTGGGGATAAAAGTATTAACCCACAAAACCATGGCCATCAAAGACCACAGACATATCCCTCACCTCCCAAAGCTTCCTCCCAACATGTTTACTATGCGCATGTGTTGTGGTAAGAACATTTAACATAAGATCTACCTTCTTAGCAAATCTTAAGTAGACGGTAGCATTGTTAGTATAGGCCAGGGGTCCCCAAACATTTTACACAGAGGGGCAGGCAGTTCACTGTCTCTCAGACCGCTGGAGGGCTGGACTATATAAAAAAACTATGAACAAATCCTTATGCACACTGCACATATCTTATTTTAAAGTAAAAAAACAAAATGGGAACAAATACAATATTTAAAATAAGAATGAGTAAATTTAAATCAACAAACTGACCAGTATTTCAATGGGAACTATGGGTGCGGATGCATCCTGTGCTCCTCTCACTGACCACCAATGAAAGAGGTGCCCCTTCTGGAAGTATGGCGGCCTCAGGGGGCCACATGCGGCCCGCGGGTCATAGTTTGGGGACCCCTGGTATAGGCATTATGCTGTGCAGGAGATCTCTAGGCCTCCTTCACTCAGATAAGTTTAATAAAGAAGTCCTGTGTTAATTCAATAACTGAAATCTAAATAACCTTTAAATACATTTGTTTATACTTATCTCAGGCCCCGAAAGGTACTGTTTTGGGGGCCCTGGCACACATTATGTTCCCACTGAGGAAGAAAATTATCATCGGTGTATAAGCTCCTTTGTTTCAACAGGTTTCCATCACTGTATGCAGACAGTAAGAACTTAATAGTTTTTGAACAAAAGAAAAAAAAAAACAGGATGAAAAGCTTTAAAATAAACATAAAATGACAACATGAAGCATAGCTGTGGTCCTCCAAGCTCCGTGTCTCACCCACGCTAGGGAACAGAGAGAAGCGGACCCCTCTGGCCGGCCACTAATTCCTCCAGCTTTCTGGGTCCCATGAGCACCCATTGTTACAGCTTAGTGACAGGGCCATGCACATCAGACAGCGGCATCTGCCAGGGACTGGAACTCTCAGGAGACAAGTGATTCCTTCTCCTCACACTCATCCACCTCATCAGTCAATATCAGCTCCTAAATGAATTACATAATTTAAAGCAACCAATCTTCTCCAAGAAACTAGGAATAAGAATATAATCAATAATAGCAGGAGCTACTATTTACTGATGGCCTACTAAGTGCAAGGATGATATAAAATTATTGTAAATTATCACACCCCCCATTCCCATTTTGTAGGTATGGATACTAAGCCCACAGTGGGTGAGCAGTGCCCATTGTCCCAGAACTAGCCAGCAGCCCAGACCCTCCAATGAGGCCCTTGTTACTGTGCCTTCAAGAGCCCTCAAGAATTCTTACTTCTGAATCCTTGTTCCCTGCTTTGTTTCTTATGTTACTATTAAGGAGGGTTTTAACGAAATGCTCTAGCTTGTGGATCATGGGGAAATGTACTGGCCAAGTTTCCTTCTCTGCATATATGAAGCAGAGAAGGAGCCTGAACTATTTTATTTGTGTCATTTCTTATAAAAAACTTAGACTAATATACTGCTTACAAAAATTAGGGGATATTTTTAAATGAATATGAAGCAATGAAATATCCCCTAATTGTTGTGAGCAGTATAACAGCACATTCCCTGCCTGTCACCAGAACAGAATACCAAGTCCCCTGGGGAAGCCATCCTTCCTCAGCCCTCCCCTTTGTCTGCACATTATTTTCATGATGGGAGTCTCCACTTTAACAATGAACTCAAACCTGTGGTATGTCTGTCATACATAGAACATGTTAAAAATGTCACTGTCAAGTCCCCACACCAGACCTGTAACATTGGGATCTCCACATACGTGGATCAGAAATGAATTTTTTACCCTACTTGTCACGTTGGGAACTCTGTACTTCTCTGCCATATAAGCTCCTACCCTGTACATGCACTCCGGAAAAGTTGGGATAAATTGGAATTTTGTAAATAGATTATATTTTACACCAAAATGTGTTAGTTAGATTTGATGAATCTAAATAATGGCGAACGAGTAAAGGAGACATTTTGTAAAACAAACCAACCAACCAATCTGTACTGACTCCTTTGGTAAAGTGAAGAATCCTTTGTGTAAATTTGTTACTTTTTTAATGAATTCATATTTGAAGTCAATAATTTTAGTGTCCTATATTTCATAACTGCTAACCTAAATGATGGTAAAGAGATACACTATTTAAGTTACAAGTAAAATAGTTATAAAGACACAAGAGCATAGTGATCATACCAAAACTGCATCTCATTCAATGTGAGAAAAAGCCTCTGAAGATGCCTACCATATATGATGATTGCTTAGATCTGAAACTCAAAAATCACATGGCCAGCTACCCGAGCCATGTAAGTCAAGCAGCTAATTCTAGGGAAGAAATGCATAGGAAGTAACATTATTGAGCAGGACATGGCACCAACACTATGTCAGGAAATCCTTGTATCCCTGAGAATTGGATTTCATTATTTCCTTTTTAACTAAATAAAAGTAGGAATGACATGACGTGGGTCACATAAGTCAGAGCTATGAGGCTGAGATGCAAATATAGTTTTGACTATTCCTAAGCATTCCACAGAATTTCAGGGATATATTTTAAACACCTACTTTCCTTGTAACTCCTATGAGTTACAAAGGGTCATGCATAGGTCTGTGAATTTGATCAGAAGCAAAATGCAAAAGTACTAATCCATTCATTCATTCATTCCACTATGATACTGAGCATCTGCCATGGTTCACATAAGTGCCTGATACAGGGACCCAAACCTGACAGGCTAGTGAGGGAGACAGACTTATAAAGCAGACAATTGCTGAGCAGTCAGGAATGCAGTGGCACAGGCAGGCTCAAGGTCACACAGAGTGGCAAGCTGGGACACCCATGTCAGCATCCATCTCAGAGCACACACCTGGATCTAGAACTGTGTGTAGCGGCTACACTAACCTCCTTCCCCTCTTTGGCTTGTTTTAAATCATAGATACTCCTTTAAAGGAATCTGTCAAGAGTTACAGAGCTTCTCTCTAGGTCTAGAAGAATGTGTGGCACTCACTGCAAACCCCAGGGTAAGAACTCCCCATTTAGAATCCGCCATGATCCTGAGAGGGAGAATAGAGGGAAATGCTGCAAAATAACATTTTCTGGAGGAAGATCCACTGGGGGACTTGGAAAGGGGCAAATAAAAGCAAACAGACATTGTTGAGAATTTTCTACATGAAGGGCACTATTCTGAGTAATTCACCTTAACTCATTTAATCCTTATAATTATTCTATGAGGATTGCCCTCACTTCTCTGATAAGGAAATGAAGGCACCCACTTGCCTAAAGTTATGCGATTCGTAAAGGGTAAGACCAGGATGTAAGCCAGCTAATGGGGCTCCAGAGTCTATGGCCTTTACCTCTGGGCCAATGGGGTTCAAACCTTTTAGGTATAGCACCCTTTACATTCTTCAAAATTACTCAGGACCCAATGAGTTTTTGTTTCTGTGGGTCGTATCTATCAAAATTTACTATATTAGAAATTAAAATTGAGAAAGATTAAATATGTTAATTCACTTAAAATAACAATAATGCTATTATAAGTTATATAAAATATTTTTATGAAAAATAACATCTATAAAACAAAAAACCAGTGAGAAGAGCACTGTTTTATAATTTTACAAATGTCTTTATGTCTGGTTCCATAGAAGATAGGTGGGTTCTCCTGTTTGCCTCTGTTGTCAGTTTATTCAATACAATTTTTAGTTAAAGTAGACGAAGACAATCTGGCCTCATTCATATATGTGGCTGGCAAAAGATAGGTATTGAATAGCTGTTTCAGATCATTGTGACTATTCTTTGAAACCACAACAAAATTCAACAAGTGGCAATTACTTAAAGGTAGTTGCAATGTGAAATATAAAACCACATCAGTGACCTTTTGATGGATCTGCCTCTATATTATATTACAGTGATTTTCAACCAGTGTACCACAAAAATTTTTAAAGCATGCAATACCTGAAGGTTTAGTCAGGGGCACTGACCTCCTTCCCCTTAGATTGCCAAATTTTAAAAAATGACAACAACCAACACAACAGTCATCTGGTGTGAATTAATCATAATTATATATATTTTTGTCAGATAGACAAAAAGACATAATTTTTGGTATGCTGTAGTAATTAGTTGATGTGTGCATGAGAAGACGATGGTTAAAAATCACTGTTCTATCACATTAACATCTACTGGTCCATCTTTCACTTTGAAGGGGGTTTTATTTACCCATGCAGTATTGTGATGTCATACGTTGGTTATTTGGGGAAAAATGGCTCTCTGAATTATGCAAATCTTCTGAACATGAAAACATTTCAAGTATATAATATCAACAAAATCACATTCGTGCCTGACCAGGCAGTGGTGCAATAGACAGTGTCAGACTGGGATGCGGAGGACCCAGGTTCAAAGCCCCGAGGTCACCGGCTTGAGCACAGGCTCATCCGGCTTGAGTGCAGGGTTGCTGGCTTGAGCATGGAATCATAGACATGACCCCATGGTCACTGGTTCGAGCCCAATGTCACTGGCTTGAGCAAGGGTTCACTTGCCCTCCGGTCAAGGCACATATGAGAAAGCAATCGATCAATAATTAAGGTGCCGAAACGAAGAATTGATGCTTCTCATGTCTCTCCCTTCCTGTCTGTCTGTCCCTATCTGACCCTCTCTCTCTGACTCTTGCTCTGTCAAAATAAATAAATAAATAAATAAATAAATCACATCTGTTAACATGCCACAGGCCGCAATCATTTGAGGTCTTTTACATCGTATTGGGAAGTTGTCAAGCTAACAGTGGCAAATGTGGGTTTTCCAAAATTCTAATTTTCACTTGAAAGCTTCAGTTTTATCACTGGCAACAAACACTGTCCACTGATTTTTCTTGAAGTTACCACCTCCCTTTATTCATATCTGAGAAAATATCTACCAAATACCCAATTCAGAACAACCCCAGTTCATTCTTTCAAGTGAAATGGTGTTCCACAAAAGAAGTTAAGCTTGCAACTCAGTCACACACTCTTCTCTGACTTACTGCATGGGTTCCCATTCCCATACACAAGACATTAAAAAGAACTTAATAAAATTAATTATTCATACTGTTTCAACAAGAGCATTAGATGAAACGGGCTTTTTACATCGGGTGCTGGTGAGGAATGGTCTGGTTCCTGGTTCCAGTGGGGCCCATGGGCTTGATTTATGTGAAGGCACCAGCAGTTCTACCTAGCATGGCTTGGCACTGACACTGCAAATGTCAACAGAGTGAAAAACCCACATGTGTCTCAGTATTATTATGAAGATAGCTTTTAGGTCTCGGAAACCTTTGGGGCTCTGCAGACCACATTTTGAGAAACACTGCTTATGTTATATAGCCTCTTCCATGGAAGAGGACCAAAAGATATAAAATTGAAGGAGAACTTTAGAATGAAGATGAGCCCTGGCCTGTTGGCTCAGTGATAGAGTAACAGCCTGGTGTGTGGATGTCCTAGGTTCGATTCCTAGTCAGGCCACACAGGAGAAGTGACCATCTGCTTCTCACCCCTCTCCCTCTCCCTTCTCTCTTTCTATCTCTTTCTTGCCCTTCCACAGCCATGGCTCTGTTGGAGCAAATTGGCCCAGGTGCTGAGGATGGCTCCATGGTCTGCCTAAGGGGCTAAAAATAGCTCGGTTGCTGAGCAATAGAGCACGGCCCCAGATGGGCAGAGCATCGCCTTATAGAAGGTTAGCCAGATGGATCCTGGTCACAGCATATGCAGGAGTCTATCTCTGCCTCCCCGCTTCTCACTTAAGAAAAAAACAAATAGATGAAGATGATTGCAAACCAGTTATAAATGAGGTACCTCCCTGCCCAGGCAGAGGAAGATGCCCCAGCCCCTACCTCCTCCCCACCTTGGGAGTTGGAGGGGGCACACAGAGGCCCTTTGTTGTAAAGCACTGCTTGAACACTTTTGTCAGATGAATGAACCCTGGTTGATTAAAGAAAATGCATCTGAAGAGAGATAGCAGCCCCTCCAGAAAACACCTGCTCATGCACATGAAATGCAACTTCTTGCCCTTGAGGAATTTTTATAAAAAGGAATACAAACCAACAATGATATTTCACTAGCAAAAAGCCTCCCTGATATTCCTTTCAGGAGGTGGGGAGAAAAGAAGTTGTAATAACTTGCCCAACAGGAAGTCAGGCAGTCCTTGGACAGAGGGAAGGATGTTAAGACATGATGACTTTGGAGAAAAGAGAATGATGCTGTCAAGCCAAAAGACTAGAGTTATTAGAAAGATTTACAAATTTGTAAAAGAATACAAATTTTGCCTGACCTGTGGTGGTGCAGTGGATAAAGCGTCGACCTGGGAACACTGAGGTCGCCAGTTCAAAACCCTGCACTGGTCTGGTCAAGGCACATATGGGAGTTGAGCTTCCAGCTCCTCCCCCCTTTCTCTCTTTCTCTCTCTCTCTCTCTCACTCTGTGTCTCCTCTCTAAAATGAATAAAATAAAAAATAATAATAATAATAAATAAAATTATAAAAAAAAAGAATACAAATTTTACGAAAATAGAGGAGAAAATATCTGCTAAATGGAAAGAAAAAGAAAAAAAAATATCCTATACTTTTTGTTTTGTTTTGGCAAATCTGCTTCTTAAACAATGTAGGAATTCAGAGTCTGCCATTTATGAGCTTTGTGAACTTGAGCAAATTAACTTCTAGGTGCCTGTTACCTTCTCAGTAAATGCGGGTAGCAACAGGACCTACTATGTAGGGATGTTAAAAAAGGGCCTATTTAATAGTGTCCAGCACATAATAAGTGGTCAGTAAATTCTAGCTTCTTTTTATGAGAATGGGGAAATGAATGGAACAAGAATCACTACTATAAAATTCCCTTTCAAAAAAGGATCTAGTCAGTGAGCTTTAAAAACAAATGAACAGCAAGGTGCTCAAGCAGGTCAGAGATGGAGGCTTTTAGAGTTTTTAGGCTAGACTGCTCAGCTGACTGACAAACTAAAATTACATTTTCAACTTTCCAAGAATTCGAAATGAGGAACATATTAAATACGCAATTTCTCTGAAAATAAGCTTAATGTTCCTTGTCCCACTCTCAAAAAAAGAATACATGGTGTTAACTCAAGGCTCCTCAAAACTCCTAACCTGTCTGGACACCCTGGCGTTCAGGTTTAGGGTCAGGCCAGCCTGGAGGAGGGTCAGGGCTCGAACCTGAATATCTTCAGCTGCCAGGAGGCTCCATCTTCAAACAGGAAGACAACAAGTTAGTTTCTGGCAGTGGGAGGAGAACTCGCTGTACTAAACACTACAAATTAGACAAAAACCTCTCCTCTCCTTGGCACCCTTGTTCCTTAACTTTCATTCCATGTGTGGTATAACAGGGTGAAGGTCAAGGTGTGAACTCTACATCTGTTTTCTGCAGCTACTATGGTGAATCTACCCTTCTCTGACAACGAAGGGGAAACTGACCCTTTACTACCAAAAACGGAAGAAAGCCTAGTCCTTCAGAATCATAATATATGTGGCAATTTAAAGACTATTTTCATGCCCCAAACAGTGAATCTTAAAATGGCTAGGTCAGTAAGATGAAAAATAAAAGAATACAAACAGCTGAACCCATTGTGAGACACAGAGCAGTATGGGTTGACTAGAAGACCTGTTAGAACATTTCTGTGGAATCCAGTAAAACAGATAACTGAATTAATTCTCTGAAAATCAAAGTGTGAATCAATGTAACCAGAACACAATGTAACACTTGCTGAGATTCTGAATCTCAGGTGTGAGAAGCACCAACATGAGCATTAGTTTCACTCCTGTGCCGCTGAGCTTCAAGTCTGGTTTTCTTTTCTGATGGAGAGTTCTAGTGAAAGAACAAAATGATGAGCCTGATGCTGAGAGGAAGCCACACATGGAAAGGCACTTGCATACTTCTAGAAGCCATGATACCTGTAATTTAAAACCATTTCCTCTTAATTGGGTCCCAGTGAAGACAATGCTTGAACGGTAACTATAGACCTTGTCTCGGCCTCTCAGAGTGGAATAAAACAGTTCATCTGCCTTCTGCTTTATAACATCTTACTTCATTACATCCCTTTCAAAATATAGATACCACAGGCCTGACCTGTGGTGGCGCAGTGCATAAAGCATCGACCTGGGAACACTGAGGTCGCCAGTTCAAAACCCTGCACTGGTCCGGTCAAGGCACATATGGGAGTTGATGCTTCCAGCTCCTCCCTCCTTTCTCTCTTTCTCTCTCTCTCTCTCTCTCACTCTGTGTCTCCTCTCTAAAATGAATAAAAAATAAAAAAATTTAAAAAAAGAAGTATAAAATATAGATACCACAGGAGCAAAGAGCATCTACCCCCACATTTAGTCCAGTGCCAGGGATGTGACAGACCTTCCGATGTCAGGTGGAAGAATAAGGGTCAGATAGAGAAACTATCCTTTCCTGCATTCTCACCAAATTCTCCACCTCAGTACAGACCTGCACAGTCACTCATCTCACAGACACTGACCAGGCGGCGATTGCTTCCAGATCCAAATTTCTGCCTGATTTATATTCTGTCTAAAAATAAAAAATGCCACGCTCTCTAATGTTCAAACATGTACCCTTCTTAACAGAAAGTAAAAATATTTCAAGTAAATTAAATTAGAATATTTGTGATGGCTGCATAAATAAACTATTAAATTTTAATACTACAAAATCTGTTCACTCTATGAATAAGCTTAATTACACACAAACCCATTTTATGTTCCTAAACTAAGGAAGTGATCTTACTTACTTAATAAATGCTATTTAAATATAAGCAATTATGTTTATTTCAATTTTTCCCTCTCCAAATTCCTGGAATTTATTTACTTTGGAGAAAGTTGAAAATAAGAAACTTCAGAATTTTGGAAAATTCTTTTCTCTAAATCCAGGACAAAGTAATCCATATGCCAGAATAGGTACTTTCAGTCCTTAAGAGTCTTCATTTTTTTTAATGAGTACTTTAAAGGATCCCATCTAAAAGTCAGCTAGGGTAAATTCATTCACTTCCATGCCATCACCATTCACTTTGCTCTACCACGTGAAGGTAACTGACAGGATTCTATCTTGTAATAAACTTCCTGCTCATTATCTGACACTCCCATTATCTTCAAGGTTTGTGTAAATGGTTTTGTGATGCTGTTTACATTCCTTTCCCACGTGTCTTAATGTAAGTTTACTGTGATTTCAGAAGACATTTTCTTTTACTCTTCCAGATAAAGGGGCATTAGAACATCTCTCTTTTTTAGAAACTAGACTGGTGCCACCTGTGTCGGCAGTGAATATACTGCTGTCCTGTAGGTACTGCATACACCAGTATCCATAATTCTGAAACAGCATGCTTCCTGCTCTGTTTTTTAATTTTTCCTCATATTTCTCTTCCGTTCCTCGGAAAAGATCACAGAGAGGTAATCTTGTCTGCCCTTCTATCTTTCAGCCTTTCCTGCCACAACTAGGAAAGGAAGAGCAACGGACATAGCTGCAGTGAGGTTTTGGGACTAGTCCCTCAGGACACAGGACCTTACCAGAGAATTCTATATTCTCTTCTTTCCCCAAGACCCCCAGATAGAGAGGGCTTATACATAAGAAACTCGGTTTTCAGAGCCCTTCACAAGATAGCTCCTGTTACAGGGAAGGGCCTGACTCCAACCTGCTTTCGGGAGCCACACCACTCACAGCAGCCCTTAGAGCTGAGAAGCAGCAGCTGCACGTGAGATGCCTTCCTTCCTTCCTGGCACAGGGCCACAGGGCATGTGCAAAGCCCCACCTCACACAGAGGAAGCAAAGGGAGCCTGGAGGACAAGATAGCTATCATCCTTGTTCTGCCAGTTCTGGAAAGGGTGGAGGAAAGGAGGGGGAAAGGCAGGACAGAGTAGGTCGGAAAAAGTGTAAGGGCACAGAAGTGGGAAGGCCTGTTAGTGGCTATCATAACAGTCCAGGAGACAGGCTGGGCTGTAGAGACAAGCAGAGGGAGGGAAAGTACACAAAAAGTACTTTGGAAGTCACTTGCAACAACCTAGTGACCGACTGGATGCGGGGTAAGGAAGGAAAGAGCAGTTTACAGAACACTCTCAAAGGAAGCAACTGTTGGATGGTGCAGTGTGGAATGGTGCTGAGCAAGCCCAAACTGGCAAGATGATCAGCTTAGCCCCCTGCCTCTCCTTGACAGAGGCTGGCTCAATAGTGGCACAGGCCTAGGGTCAAGGAGTCCAGGCTGGCCTCGGAGCCTCTGCAGGAAAAGCACTTCTTACTGCTAAGTCCACCGTGGCATTTCTGTTTGCTTCTCTCAAAGACCAGATCCCTGGGAGAATCCCATGACCCAAACCAAAGCCTCAAACATCACTAGACACAGTGGACACCTCAAGATCACAGCCTGCTAACCAGGTAAACTCCACCCCCAGCATCACTCAAATGCCTTGCTGACTCACCTTCCAAATGAAATGAGCCTCCAAAAGAGAAGCAGCAAAATGAGGTTCAAGCTGACAGAATACCCTTGGGTATTCCTCCCCACCAGGTCCACACCAGACTTCCAAGGGAGAAAGAGGAGATCTATTTCACTCAAAAATGTATCTCTGTCCCATCACATGAAACCCAGTGATGTTGCCACCAGACCAACAGGGCTGGTATCTCTCTAGAACATCACTGGCCAATGGAACTCGCTGAGAGGATGGAGATGGCTATTAAGTGCTTGAACTGGGGCTGGAATATCCAAGGCCTAATCTGTTTCCTCTGGGGAACAAACAACATGGTCAACAAGGGAGAGGAAAGGGAGCTGCCAGTTTTGAAGTTTAGGATGTGTCCTGGTGACATTAGTCCTGGCTTACTGCACCTCAGGTAATAAATTCTGATCCAGCTCCAACAGCAGACACACCTCCTGCCACCTCCTGTGGTCAGGGCAGAGAGGAAACTGTTTTTTATTCAGAAAAATCTTGGTTTACAGGTAAAGAAAAGGTATATTTTATAAGCAATTCTAGATTGTGGCTAAAGTACCCTAGCTTCTAACCTCATTCAATAAATAATATTTGGTACATGACACAGTATTCCCAAGTGTGAAATGGTAAGTTTTTAAGAGTAAGAAATGGGATTCCAGCCTGACCAGGCAGTGGCACAGTGGATAGTGTCGAACTGGGATGTGGAAGGACCCAGGTTCGAGACCCCGAGGTTGCCAGCTTGAGCACGGGCTCATCTGGTTTGAGCAAAAGCTCACCAGCTTGGACCCAAGGTCACTGGCTTGAGGAAGGAGTTACTCGGTCTGCTGAAGGTCCACGGTCAAGGCACATATGAGAAAGCAATCAATGAACAACTAAGGTGTTGCAACAAAAAACTGATGATTGATGCTTCTCATCTCTCTCCGTTCCTGTCTATCCCTATCTATCCCTCTCTCTGGCTCTCTCTCCCTCTTTCTCTGTCTCTGTTAAAAAAAGAAAAAAAGAAATGGATTTCCAGTTTCTCAGAGAAAGGAGATATATGAGGATCTATATAACATTATAAAATCATTCATCTCTCTGCTATTTTAATAATAACAATATTACTATTGTTGTTGTTGTTGTAGCAGGCATTTATTGAATGTTTTCAATGTACCCAGCACTGTGCTAAGTACTATATATGCATTATTTCATTTCACCCCCCAGGCCACTTCATGAAGTAAGAACCATTACTGTTTCCATTTTATCCCTGAGGCTTCAGCAAGTCAAATTCCCTGAGGTTACACAGCAAGCAAGAGTCAGGACCAGGAAGCAAACCTGGTCTATTTGTTCCTCCACAATCCAAAATACTATCTCCTTTTACATTTTAACACATATCCAAACCTTTACATCTATTCAACCATATTCATATCTTTGTTACTAAGTTTTAAATATAGTATTTTTATTGTTTTAGCTACTATGTTACATGCTATTTTAAAAAAGTCATCACACACTCAGTTTACCCCAAGTTCCTCAGCATGTGCTCAAGTACCAGGGTAATCCACATGGAGGGATCCCTGGAGATAAAGACATTGGAAAACTGGATCAAAAGAACCAATTTACTCCCACTGTGCTCGGGCAGCACACCCAGGGAAGCCCGCCCAGACCATCTGGACTGGAGCAGGCCGCTCTGCTCAGTACTCATCACATGGTCCCTGTTACGGTACTGAACATATGGGAACGTCCACACGTGCCCTACTAAACAGCGAGCTCTTGGGAGTAGGAATCATGACTGATGTATCTGTGAACTTCCAGAGCAATAATACATAATAAACACCCAAAAGATAGCAAGATATACAAATTCTTAAGAGGGTAAAAGTGAATTATAATTTGACTATAAAACATAAAACTATGAAACTTTTAGGAGAAAACAAGGCAAAATCTTTGGGATATAGGCCTAGGCAAATGTTCTCGGATGTGGCACCAAAAGCACAATTCACAAAAGGAAAACAAAAGTAAATGGATTTTATCAAAATCAAAAACTTCTTTCTAAATAATACCCTGTTAAGAGGCCAAAATGGTCTGACCAGGCAGTGGCGCAGTGGGTAGAGAGTCGGACTGGGATACGGAAGACCCAGATTCAAGACCCCGAGGTCGCCAGCTTGAGCGAGGGCCCATCTGGTTTGAGCAAAAGCTCACCAGCTTGGACCCAAGGTCGCTGGCTCGAGCAAGGGGTTACTGGGTCTGCTGAAGGCCCGCAGTCAAGGCACATATGAGAAATCAATCAATGAACAACTAAGGAGTCACAACGAAAAACTGATAATTGATGCATGCTTCGTATCTCCGTTTCTGTCTGTCCCTATCTATCCCTCTCTCTGACTCTCTCTGTCCCTGTAAAAAAAAAGACAAAATGACAAACTGCATACTAAAAAAAAAAAAAAAAATGTGGAGGCTGCCCATCTGACAAAGGATTAGTATCTAAAATATATAAATGCTTCTCAAAGCTCAATAGTGAGAAAAATAATCAAGTTAGAACATGGGCTAAAGCCACCGCAAGCATTCCACCAGCGGATGTACAGATGGCAAATGAGCACATGAAAACATGCTCAACGTCATTAGCCACTAGGGAATGCAAGTGAAAACTAGGATAAGACTAGAACACTTGGCCCTGCTGGTTAGTCCAGTGATAGAGCGTCGGCCCGGCGTGTAGAAGTTCCAGGTTCGATTCCCAGCCAGGGCACACAGGAGAAGTGCCCATCTGCTTCTCCACCTTTCCCCCTCTCTTTTCTCTCTATCTCTCTCTTCCCCTCCCACAGCCAAGGCTCCATTGGAGCAAAGTTGGCCCGGGGACTGAGGATGGCTCGATGGCCTCCGCCTCAGGCGCTAGAATGGCTCTGGTTGCTGCAGAGCAACACCCCAAATGGGCTGAGCATCGCCTCCTGGTGGGTATGCTGGGTGGATCCGGGTTAGGCACATGCTGGAGTCTGTCTGCCCATCCAGCCAGCCCCACCTCACCCCCACCCGCTTCTCACTTAGGAAAAATACAAAAAAAAAAAAAACTAGAACACTTACTGGAGCAGTCAGAATAACAAACAAGTGCAGGTGAAGAGGCAGAGTTGTTGAACCTCTCATACATGGCTCAAGGAAATGAAAAATAATGCAGGTAACTCTGGTATAGAGTTTGGCAATTTTCTAAAAAATTAAACATACACGTACCATACAAAATCAAGCAATCATACTCATGGGCATTTATCTAATATTAAGAGCCAAAAATTGGAAACAACCTGATGTTCTTGAACAGGTGAATGGTTAAATTGTGGTACATCCATATCATGAACTACTCCTTAGCAGTAGGCAGGAATGAACTATAGCAAATGCAATAGCTTGGTTGGATCTCAAGGGCATTATTCTGAGAGAAAAAAACAATCTCAAAAGGTCACATACCACATGATTTTATTTATATAACATTCTGAAAATTATAGAGATGGAGAACAGATTAGCAGTTACCAGGGTTTAGAGATGGGGGGGGGAGGATGAACGTTACTATAAAGGGATGAGACCAGAGAGATCCTTGAGGTGAGGGAATAGTTCTCTACCTTGACTGTGGTGGTTGGCTACAGGAATCTACACATGTAAAAAACTGCATAGAGGTAAACACACATAAATGCAAGTGTACACATGTTTATTGTTGGCATATCTGGACGATGTTCTAACCAACTGAGCAACCTACCCAGGGTAGTGTGCATGTTAAACTGAGGACATCTGAATGTTCTCTGGGGACTGTACCAATGTCAATTTCCTGGTTCCACTATTATACTATGATTATATAAGACGTTACCAATAACGAAAACTGGGTGAAGAGCATGTAGGACCTCTCTACTGTTTTTGTAACTTTCTATAAAACTGTAATCATTTCAAAATAAAAAGCTTTTTTAAAAAATGACACACAAAAAAAGGTATATATCGCTGCACTAACGGCTATGAGGTCCCAAACACAGATTTAAACATATACAATAGGACTGTATGGCTTCATTTCTTTTTTTAAGTTAAATCCAGAGTCTTAACAGGAATATATTTCCTAACACCTTAGAGCTATTATACCACGCACCCCCCCCCCTTATAAAAAGAAAAACAATGCTTGATGTGTAAACCCCTTTGGGAGTCCAGCAGTCCTGTCCTCAGTGCTTGGAATGAATATGCCCTAAGGTTTCACAAGAAGGGAGGCGAAGGGCCTCCCAAGTTAGACAACTCAGCATAGTGCCAAGTGGAAAACAAGCCCAGGCACAGCTTCCTGCCAACAAGAGTAGTGGTACTGACCTCCCCGCAAAGGCTCAGGATTTACATTCTGTCTTTCCTCCAAGACAAAACAAGTCAAACCAACAAAATAATTGTTTTAATTGCTAAGCAAACAAACAAAAATTTCAGCAACCTCTGACTCTTTCCAACAAACCTGATAATCAAATACGTCCTCTTACTTGACCTCCAAACTACTCCTTGCTTTTCAAGTATTCTATTGCCTAGTGATTCTGGGGCATAAGAACCTATTCAAATTAATTTTAAAAAATTGAAGGAGAAAAATTATTCAAAGTGCTAGAGAATTTCCTGACCTGAGCTTCCACAGGCACTTACAATACAAACAGCCACACTAGGGGGAGAGGGGTGGTATTTTGGAGAATTTTGCATATCAGAATGTTAACAGGTCTTACAAAAAGTTACTTCCATTTAATTTATGGGCCTGGAAAACCTTTCAGAGTTTTACAATTTTCGCTAGCAATTCCCTTATTTCATAGTTATTATTTTTCTTTAAAAAGCCTTACATGCCTGGTCAGTGGTGACTCAGTGGACATAGCGCCAACCTGGGACGCTGAGGTCCCAAGTTCAAAACCCCGAGGTTGCTGGCTTGAGCGCTGGCTCACCAGCTTGAGAATGGGGTCACCATCAACATGACCCCACAGCAGCAGGCTTGAGCCCAAAGTTTTCTGGCCTGAGCAACAGGTCACTGGCTCAGCTGGAGGGCCATCCTCCCCACCTCCATTTCAAGACACAATCAGTAAACAACTAAAGTGAGGCAAACAAATTATGAGTTGACTCTTCTCATCTCTCTCCCTTCCTGTCTGTCTTATATTCTCTCTAAAAAATAAAAACAGTAAAAATAAATAAGTAAAATATAAAGCCTTACATTATATACAGTTGTCCATTGTTTTGCTTTCCGAGGTTTCATTACTCCAGTTAGCCTCAGTCTGAATATATTCAATGAAAAACTCCACAAATAAACAACTAATAAGTTTAAAATTTTTTGCTGTTCTGAGCAGTGTGATAAAATCTCAGGACATCCCACTCCATCCTGCCCAGGATGTGAATCACCCCTTGTCCAGTATATATATACTATATGCCCATTAGTCACTTTACTAGCTCTGTTATCAGATGAACTGTCCTGGTATTATAGTGCTTATGTTCAGGTAACTCTTATTTTACTTAATAGTGGTCCCAAAGCTATTCACATAACTTTTACTATCGTATATTGTTATAACTGTCCTATTTTATTAGTAGTGTTAATCTCTTACTGTGCCTAATTTATCATTTAAACTTTATCACAAATAGGCATATATTGTATAAGGAAAAAACACAGTATCCATAGGATAGGGTTTAATACCATCGGCGGTTTCAGGCATCCACTGAGGGATAAGGGGGGGAATACTGCAGTACTTGATCATTTTCAAAGCACTTTCACAGATTACTACGAAAAACAGGGCATGGGACCCAGAGGCTGTGCTTTTTAACAGAACTCTACCCAACCAGACTGCCATCTAATTTCAATTAGTTCAGCCATCTTTCTCCAGCCCTGGGTCCACACTTCTCCACAACAGTAGACATCAAAAAAAGCAGAACTCTACCCACAAAAACCTCCAGACTAACTGGCCAAGGGCAGACACTCTCAAGTCTAATCAGTGTGCCTGCCCATAAAAATCGCTCACATTTCTGCATTCATGTACTTTTCTTAACAACAGCACTTTAAAATCCCATTTAAACTGAATGTCCTCCATTAGCTTCCCTGAAAATATGTATTTTTAAATGCTTTGATCTCCCCATGCCTTTCCACAGATTAGTATTCTTCCATTTGCACAGAACCTAAAAACCCAAGACTTTTGTGTATTTTTAAAAGAAGAGGGAAGGGGAGTGGACTTTAAATGTAGCAACTTCGCCCCTCCTGTCCACTTGCAAAGGTTACAAGGGTTTCCCTATTTATCTTAAAAATAAATGTCTCCAAAAAGTAAGCACTCCTCCATCACACTTCACCAGGGAGAGTAGAAGCATCTTTAAAGCCTTCTACTGTGTGTCCTATTCTTTTCATTCTGGTCAAATCAGTGGCTTCCAATCCTTTAAAACATTTCAAAGCATATTTAAGTATTGTTCCCATATAATTCTCATAAAGAGCCATCATACTAAAGGCACTATAATGTTCTGAACAATGTGATGGGAAATAAATTTTACAGTGGTCTAGAGCAGGGGTCCCCAAACTACAGCCTGCAAGCCGCATGCGGTCCCCTGAGGCCACTTATCTGCCCCGGAAGGGGCACCTCTTTCATTGGTGGTCAGTGAGAGGAGCACAGGATGCATCAGCACCCATAGTTCCCATTCAAATACTGGTCAGTTTGTTGATTTAAATTTACTCGTTCTTTATTTTAAATATTGTATTTGTTCCCATTTTGTTTTTTTAATTTAAAATAAGATATGTGCAGTGTGCATAGGGATTTGTTCATAGTTTTTTTTTATAGTCCAGCCCTCCAACGTCTGAGGGACAGTGAACTGGCCCCCTGTGTAAAATGTTTGGGGACCCTGGTCTAGAGATTCTTCAAGAACTTACAATCTAGATAGACCCCCTATTTGTTAGCCTGGTTCTGACCACCACAGGGAGGTTCCAGGATCAAGAAGTGGTTGGAACCAGGAGTGGTGGGTAGTCAGGAGTAGTGGGGGGGAGAGGGGCAGCCAGAGGAAATCTTAGTCAATTTGGCAGGGAACCACAGGCAGTTTTGGATGCAGAGAAACATGACTGCTTAACATTTCAAGCCCTGCCTTTTCACTTCTCGAAAAGGAGGGAAATTTTTTGGAATAGTAGCTGTTAATATTTCTCCATTCTGGTTTCACTTCCTATGGCAAGTACCATTATTGTTCAGAGTAGTCAATGCATCTCCAGGTATCATAAATGTCTGGCTACTCCCTCCCATCCACCACTGGGACCTTAGAAGCAATACAAAAAACTCGACCTTCATAATATGCCTAGAAGATGCTCATGGGCAACTGTTTCCACACTGTACAACGGTGTCAAGGGAACTTAGGGCCCAAGGGCCCAAAATGTTGGTCTAAACCACAAAGCCTCTCCTCCATTGGCCGAAGGCTCAGGGTCCTTCTACTGAAGCCCCAGATGAGGTGATCTACATGGAAGCCCGGCATTTTCCAAAGCATTTGCCACTTAAACACAGTAAACCAAAACCAATGCCAAAAAAGCAAAAACATTCAAACAATAATGAAAAGGGAAAGTCTTCCCTGACAACAATCAAGATACTAGACGGCAGGGCGTGGCAAGGCATGGGAGCTGCAGACAGGAATCAGGATTCTCGGGTTGAGATTCTAAGGGAGTAAATGAGCCTCGTGGCTGCCAGCACAGTCCAGCCGGTGGAGGCCCTTGACGTGGGTGCGCATCGAGGCTCGCCAGTTCCACCGTCTTGTCCCCCAGCCGCGCTGGCTACCTGGCACGTTCGGACTGTACCTAAGTACAGGGTCTCGGCTCCCTCCGCTGTCAAGGCCGACGTGCCAATGTCCTTCCTGCCACAAATGTCACATTCCAAGAAAAACAGTTGATCTTGTAAAGTTTTCCCCCCCTCTAAAACCAGATTCTTTCAATGGCAGCACTAACAACAGCAAAGGAGAGCTAGATGTAACTCCCCGGTTTCTGTCAAAGAAACTTGTCTGGGGAGAACAAAGGAGTAGCAGCTAGCGTGATCCCAGTCTTGGGATCCAGAGTGCGACCCTTTCGTCACCCCCATCCGCCAGGGCCAAGATTGTCCTGTGGGCAGAAAGAGTCCAGCCCCAAGCGCGGCAGCCCATCGGGCGGACGGGTGCGCGCGCCTTTGTCTCGCTCGCGGAGGAAAGCGGCCACCCAGCACCTCCTTTCCGCCTCCTCCCTCCGCGCCGTCGGGAGATCCGCGCGCCGGCGAGTCTCGGAGAGTGCCGCCAAACGACAAGGCTAGACCCACATTGGGCAACGGGACTCTCTGACCCGGCCCGCTGGCACTGGGGGGGGGTCTAAAGGGTGGCGCAGAAAAGGAGTTCTGCTATGTATTTCAAAAAAGGGGGGGGGGGAACCTGGTAAAAGAGTAAGATCAGGGTGGCGATCACTCCCAACTCCTGGCGCCAAATCGGCTGCCAGAGTCTCGGAGAGCCTATCTCAGCCCCAAGCCCCCGAAGTGGGGCTCTCCAGCCCCCAGTAGCAGGGGGAGGGGGAACACTGGACAGCTGGGTCCCTCTCGTGAGAGATCTGGAAGACTTGGAGGCACATCCGAGCGGGGACTGGTTACCTTTCACCGCAGACTCACAAGTTCCCCGACGCAACTTTGCCCTCCACATTAGGCGATCATGGCTAGTTCAGTGCTGTGGCTGAAAAAGGCTGCCGCCAGGCAGCGCACTGGACATGGCGTGGGGCAGCGCGGAGAAGTGGAGCCGGACAATCAGCTCCATTCACACAGGAAGAAGGGAAATGCCAGGGCTTCACCTTCAGCCCAAAACCCGACAACCACTGCTGGGTCCTACGTTCTGCGCGCTCCCACCTCAGCCCACGCTCCCCACACGCTGGTCGGGGAGGGTCTCGGGGCTCGTCACTGTAACCCTACACTCCACCCCCGCCCCGACACCGGGCCGCTGGGCCCTAGAGCCCGTCTGCTGCTACCCGCCACCCGTCCTCCGTCCACGAGACTGACTGCCTGCTGATAATGCCAAGAGCCCAAGCTGACGTGTCTCCCAGAGAGGGAGGCGATAGCCTCCTTATGGCCCCTGCCGTCGTTTAATTAATGTCGAACTAACCAGTTCCCCTATTCTTCAATTTGTTCTTCCTTCCCAACAGGCCAACTTCGGCAGAACTCAGTTTCCAGATCAGTCCTCCAAGTCCAGGTTAGGATCTGTTTAGGATTTTTTTCTTAAGAGGAACTTCCAGATGAAAAGTGGCCACACACTTTTCTCCTTGCATTCTCCAGGCCCCAGTGCATCTATGGCACGCTGAGATTGGGCGACATGCTGCTATGATATATATACTCCGTTAACAAGCAGAGGGGCCAAACCAGATCTTATACATTTAGTTATGAAATGTATTGGGAGAACTGTACATCTTGTGGTCACAACCTCCAAGCCTGAAGGGAGGCAAGACAGTGACTCTGGGAAACTGTTGCTGATTCTCTCCACCTCTTAAATCAGGCGGTACTAAGTAACACTATTCACCCACTGCATTATACTCATAAATACTCTGCAGACCTTTGGAGCCTTGATCTGGAGACCAGGAACCAGCCCTCACCATAACATATCTCCCTATCCCTCAAGGGACTGCTCTGCTGCTCAGAAGGTGAGGCGGGTAATAGCGAAGCTGCCACAGAAGATGTTAACAGGACTCAGTGCATGCCACACCTCTGGTGTTCCTCTCCACTCCTTTCACTAGACCAGGATTCCTTCAGGCATTCCTGCCCAGATCATGACAATTACCTAGACAATCTGCCAGCAGTTTTTCCCCACCAGTAATCCTGGCGGATTGTGTGTCCTGATTAGATTAGTCTTCTGATTCCTGGGATGGCTAGCTCAGGAAGCCCACATGCAGTAATTTAACAATTACTTACCAAATTTTACTTAAAGTCCCCTATCCTAGTACTTGAATAGCACACAAGAGAAGCAGCTAAGCCCTTCAAAGATTTATTATCTATTTAAGAAGACAAGATATGCAAACAAAACTAGAAGGCAACAACACAAGGGCTGGAAAAGGTGAGGGAAGGTCTGGCTGCAGGAGAAAGGAGGGCACTGAAGGGTGGTGGAGCTCAGATGCTGCAAGCATTTTAGTATAGACTATATCCTACAAAGCAACAGAATATATCAGTTACAAGCATCCAAGGGAACAAAACAGGCATGTACTGAGTCACAGTGCAACCACTCACCATTTGTGTGACCTTGGGCAAGTCACCTAACTTCTCTAAACTTCAGTTTGCCCGATGATGAAAATAGCACCAAGCCTCACAGGGTGGTTTTAAGGACTGAATAAAGTAACAAATGTAGAATAATTAGTACAATGCATATAAGTGCTTAACATATACTTGCTATTGTTATTTCAACCAACCCTCCAATGGTCCTGTAAGGCGGAGAAAACCCAGGAAATACAGAAATCGCTGTGGGAAGCAATGACCTGTGAGGTTGGGGCAAAGGAGATGGAGAGGAAGAGATATCACATAAATACCAAATCTTTGAAAATACCAAACACAATGAAGAAAAACACTAAATCTTTGAAGCAAGATTTTATTCTTTTCATGGACTGAATGGCTAGCTATCTATCCTAGGAGAAAGAACAGAACAATCAAGTTACCCCAGATTTTGAACCTGGGTCCAAGGATGAATGGACCATTCATAGAAGAATGG
Organism: Rhynchonycteris naso; assembly: GCA_037038555.1. Taxonomy (NCBI): domain Eukaryota; kingdom Metazoa; phylum Chordata; class Mammalia; order Chiroptera; family Emballonuridae; genus Rhynchonycteris; species Rhynchonycteris naso. The sequence continues at coordinate 298,239,439 of CM072995.1, forward strand.
ATCACCAGGCCAGTGATGAGAGAAGCCAAACTGAGAGAGGAAATGTGTCTGAGAAAGATGGTAAGAGACTTACTGTCCTTTGGATGAGAGGGAATAAGGAAGAAGAGCCTGGGCAAGAAGCCGAGACCAGAGGTATAGAGGGGAGGAAAAATGAAGCTGTGAAGATTGGTTTACCTGGAGAATGTCCACAAAAAAAAATTAGGGAAAGAAGGAGAAGGAGGAGGAAGAGGAAGAGGCTGGAGACATAGAGAGCTGGGCAGGTTTAAAGGCATGGAAGACAGAGGAAGTTTTAGAATTTGGTCCCTCTCTCAAAAGCTAGTTTCCTAGACTTCTGATGAAGCAACAGGCACAGCTTGCGGGCTCAAGAATCTTCTGGTTCTATCAGGTTGCCCTAGCCTAGACTCTTCAAATTGACACCAAGCAATAGCACAAGAGCCAAATGCATGGCAGCACAGGCGAAAAGACCTGCTGGAGGCCAATTTTTCCCTCCAAATACCTTAATTTCTTCAATTATTAATAATAATCATTACACCAGAAATGGAAAATGAACAATCTTCTACATTAAATACATCTGAATCTATCAGGAACTAAGGAGTAAGAAAAAGTCTTTGGATCTGACTAGCAAGAGCTCATCAATAACACTTTATAGTATACAGTATATGGTCAGTAATTCTGACATATGCTAGGGGCCAAATAGAAGGTATGTTAACAGTAACAACTGAATGCAGTTTTACTAGCAGCCAGGTGAACCAGTCAGCATCTGTGTTTTCCTTAGATCTGTACACTCAGCCTAATGGTCAGTATCCTTTCTACAGTGATGCACATCACCGAATACTGCCTTTGAAAACCTTATCAGCTACTGCTTTGACTGGCATACTCCCTAAGAATGGGCCTGAGCCTATTCTCTAGGAGAGAGACAGCAAATGGCAAAAGGAGAGTAGACAGGTCTGACCACAAAAGACACAGCCCAGGGCAGGACACAGCATTGCTTAGGACAGGGCATACTATATTAGTATTTTTTTATTAATGCTAGTTCAATGAACAAATCAATGACTGAATGAAACCAGGCTGTCTTTTTTATTTATTTATTTATTTTTAAATTTTAATCAATGTTAGAGAGAAAGAAGAAGGGAGAAAGAGAGAAACATTGATTTTTTTTGTTCCATCCATTTATGCATTCATTGACTGATTCCCGTATGTGCCCTAACCGGGGAATAAACTTGAAACCATGGTGTATCAGGACGATGCTCTAATCAACTGAGCAGCCCAGCCAGGGCCAGCCAGACTGTCTCAATCAAAATGCTGTTTTGATTCTAGAACACGTAAGTATATTTTTAAAGCCCAAGTTCTGTAGTGATTCATAAAGTGTGATTTATAAACCAAAACATGTAGAATTTTACATTTCTGATGTCCCCACCTCCAAATCTGAGAGGTTCAGAATTTCTAAGGTGGTGTCCCACAATCTACTCTAAGCGGCTCCCAACACACTGAAGTTTGGGCGCCATGGACTAAGGTCTCCAGCTGGCTCACTGGGGTTAGAGCTCTCCTGCAATTCTCCTTCAGAAGCATTTACCACAGCGCTTCATCTGATAAAGGTAAAGGTTGATGCAGTGATGGGATTCAAATAATTTAACTACCAGTTCTCTGCCCTAATGACTGTTTTAAGTATAAAAAAATGAGATACTGAAGGTAGTTTATTATTTCATATATTTAATACTTAAATAAGAACAATAAAGGAGGTCCACAAAACTAGATTATGAGTCTTAAAATATTAATGAAAAAATATTAAATAATACCTGACAAAAACTATAAAACAGTTATTTAATATATTTCAATATTGCTTCTTGACTGGTGGCCTCATTTGTAATTTTTTTCACCTATGGATGAAATGAACATTACTACGGGTGCTTACTTCTGAGCAGATGACCATTAAAAAAGAGTAAGAAATGTAAATTTGTGATTTCCACATTGGGCAGCTACTCAGGTGCCCACCTTAGAGAGAACCCTGATTACAAGTGCCATTTTAACAACTGGTTCAAGGAACTCAACAAAATATTAGGTATCAGTTCTGCCCAACCAGTGCAAACTAGCTGAATCCTACCATTGGGTTGATGGCTGTCATATTACAGATTAAAACAAAGCATTATGGGAGCACAAAGGAGTGACTGATTTTGTAGGGTTGGGGGGCAGTTCAAGAAACCCAGGTGCTGAGAAGGAGATCACAGCAAAGGTGTGGGCATAAGAAAGGAGAGCACACGCTGACATGCTTCTCAACACTTTTCTCAGACTCTCTTCTTTCTTTTATATAACACAAATGGTCATGCCAACCCCAGATTTGATAAGCCCCTGTATTATCACCAGGCTAGAAGATCTTCTCCAAGCTTTTCTTTCAGTCCACTGTTATACAGAGACAATATTTCTTCCTGCTTGTTCCAAATATAAAATCACGTTCTCAAATAAGCTTTGCACAGGGAGGCACATGGTCCCCTCTGGACAGTCTGACACATGTCCTGCCCTCATTTTGTTAGCTGTTGACAGGAACAAATGTCGGGTAATAGGGGGCATGCTTAATGTAGAGGCTGCCGGAAGGCTATTGCTGTGATGAGAGGGAAGAGCAAGGGACGAGCCTTTGCTAGCCAGGCTGCCTAAGAACGGAGGAGTGACTAGTGGAGAGGAAGGAGCCAGTGAGAGATACACAGGTGAGATACCTCTGCAGTTCTGGAAATACCAGGTGCCTGAGAGATGAGGAAACTGCTCCCCAGGATCCCAAAGCTTGCCAGCTTGAGCCTGAAAAGGTCACTGACATAAAAAGCCCAAGGTCACTGGCTTGAACAAGGGGACACTGGCTCCCCTGGGAAAGCAACTATGAGTTGGTGCATCTCTCCTCCCTTGGAAGCAATCAATGCACAGCTAAAAGGAAAGCAACTAAGACTTGATGCTTCTCACCTTCTCTCTCTCCTTTCTTTCTCAAAATAATAAATTAATTAATTAAAAATAAATGTATTAGAAAAGGTCATCTGGAAACCGTGCTCCATTTGAAACTTACCCAAGGACTTGTTGATTACGAAAAAACTTCACAATGAGTATTAAGTACTAACTAAGGGCCAGGCTCTGTGCTACTACCCGACACAGGCGTTTAGCTCGATTAGTAAGTTCTGGATTGGGCCTGTTTGTCTGGATGTTTTCAGCTTCACACCCACAGTGACACACCAGTCTCTTCTTGCCTCATGGCTTTCTCTTGTGAGTGTATTACTTAATATGTGCTAAACACATCACTTTGTCCACATAAAACACAAGAAACAGAGGGTAGATATGAACATGCATCCACACCGCACAGCTAAAGAGAAAGAGTAGAGACACTGGCCCCAGACAAACTTCAGCTCAGATCTTGATGAAGCACTGAGTAGCTGTGAATATAAAAAGCCTGACATACAGCAGGTATTTAATAAATGATAGTCATTCTAATTATTATTTGCCAATATTACTAACAAAAACCTTGGGAGTGTTGATTATTTCAGGGTTTCTCAGCCTTGGTACTACTGACATTTGGGACTAATGATATTTTGTTGTGAAGGAATGCCATGTGCACTATAGATGTTTAACAACATTTCTGGCCTCTACCCACTAGATGCCAGTAGCAACACCACCACCCCAACCCAAGCTGTGACAACTAACTACTAACACTTCCACAGATATTGCCAAATGTCTCTTATGGTAAAATTGTTCCTGGTTGAGAACCACTGAGCTAGCTGAGTAATTGATGCTGCCTACTTTACAGGCTCCCAAGCTTCTAACCATACTGATCATTCCACTGAGTGGTTGGGTGAATCTAATCACATGCTACTCGGAGGTGGCCCCCGTTTCATTTACCTTGCAGTATATCATGCTATAATACTTTCTTCCTTTTCCTCTTTTCATGAACAAAAAACTAACCATGTTTTACTCTCTTATTTCCAACAATGATATAGACACTTAAAAAAAATACTGGAATCATACTGAGCTTCTAAAATAACAGCAACATAAAGTCACTATTAAAAACAAAGATTGTCACAATAACTGGACATAACATAGATCAAAAGTTCATACTTAAGGTCCCTTGTAGTTGCCATTCTGAAAAGGATGCTTGGGTGTTTGATTCTGAAAATATGCCCTTTCTGTCCACAGCTAGAAAGAACAGTGAGAAGAATAGCCCCTCCACAACTTATACAACAGATCTAGTTCTTCTCTTTCTAGAATATTTACTCAATACCAGCATGCCTTGTATTTTAAATGCCAAAGACAGAGAATGGCGAAGCTCTCACCATTTCTAGTGGCTTCAGCTCCTTTGCATGTTTCATTTCAGGAGAAATATTTGTTTTATAGCAAAAACTCAGAGTGCATCGAGGTGTTAATAGTCACATCTTAAGTAATAAGTTGTTCATCCAGAAATCAGAAAGCATTTATTGTGTGTTAGTTATAGAGCCAGGATCATACAATGCAGAAGAGTCTTCAGAAAAGTCCAAGGTAGAGAGTGAAATATTAGAAATAACTAGAAAAACTTAAGTCCTAAACAGAAGAACTAACAGAAAGCACAATTCAGTTTGAAAGAAGGCAGAGCTATGTGAAAACTGCAATGGTTCATTCATTCACTCATTCATTCAAAAAATATTATCAATTACATTGAACAATAAGACACTCCACCAGTGTGGGCTCTGTCTTACTAAAAGAAAACTGTAATAACAAATCCATCCAAGGGAGATGAAGAAAGCAAGAAGGGTGCGATAACAGACTAACAAAGGAGAGTGATGGCTACTTAGAGGGGGTGGAACCTGAAGGCTTCTCCAAGGCGGTGAAGAAGAAAGGGAACATTTCAGCAAAGCAAACAATATGTGCAAGTATCTTGAATCAGGAAAGAGCCCAATGAATGTGAGAAACTTCAAGGAGGCAAAGGGAGAGAGGACCTGCAGGAATCTGGTACCAAGGATCCAGGGGTGAGCCAGGAAGAATTCCTCAGCAATGGTACCAGTCTCCATCCTCCAGTATCTGGGAATGGTCCCTTTCTGCTCCACCTTTATGTCATAAGGTATATACAAATGTGCTTCAAACTAAGTGGAAGAGAGGAAGAGAAAATGACCAGTCTGGAGTAAAATATAATGAAAAAATTAAGATGCAATCAACCTAGAGGCTTCAAGTGAGCCCCATTTAAGAAAAGGAAGACCGAGGACCCTCAGTGGTTAAGAGGGCAGTGGTTCTTCAAATTGAGCTGTATCAGTCACAAGAGCTTGTTAAAACTGACTGCTGGGTCCCAGCCCAGAGTTTCTGATTCAGTAGTTTCCAGGTGATGCTAATGAGGTTGGTCCACGCATCACACTTTGAGAACCACTGGTATAGCACATTTAGGAAACCTACTCTTCTATGAACTCAGAATCCCAACCTTAATAAAGGAATTGGCAAGAGATATTGTAGACGAAGAATGATCAAAACCCAGTTTTCAGTTTTGAACTAACCTGCACAGAGTAGTGTCTCCTCTGTGACAGGTGATTTTACACATGATCTCATTTCATCGGCACAGAACATTCTGAAAGGCAGGTGTGATCAGCCATGCCCTACACAGGAGGAAAAGAGTCCAGGTGAGCTTATGTGAATTTCCCGAGATCAGTTGGCTCATGAGTGACGGAGCCAAGATTCAAGCCTATTTTAACCACTGCACTACTTTGCCTCACAAGCCAGCAGTCCCTCCTCTCCCAGGACAGGAGAGATGCCGCCCTCCCCACCCACACCCACCCCACCCCCTACTCCAGACTGGACTGCAGCCCTGGAAAGCACTTGGAGGCCTGAGCCCAGTGTAGTTAGTGATAGATGGAGACAGACCCCTGGGGACTGTCAGGAACCTTAACTTTTACTAAGCTTTCCCTACTATGGAAAGAAGTAAGATCTGTTTAGCCTCCAGTAAAGCACTATGCTAGGCATGTTATGTACATCCTCTCTTTCTAAACCTCCAGAGGTGGTTTCCAATCTGTGGGGCACAGTTAAGTACTTTTTTAAAAAACTGGCTGATAAGTCTGATGGGCCTGGGATCAACTCTCCTTTTACCACTTAACAATTATGTCACTAGCTGACTCACCTGCCTTTACTAAAGCTCATTTTCCCTTCTCTTAATAAGTAATAATCAACATCAGTAACCACCTTAAGGGGCTGTGAGAAATTCATAAGTCAATTGCACTTAGAGCTCTCAGCACAGTGTTTAGCTATTATTAGCTATTATTACTAACTTGTTATCCATTTTGTTATCCATTCAAAATATGGTCATATTAGAGGACTTTTAATTATTGTTGTGCCAGACTGAGCTAGATACACTGTTTTCTTTTATTTACATGTCTTAAGTTTTGGAATATTTAACTAGTAGATTCATCTTGGTTTCATTCCCCCTTTCCTGCTCCAATTAAGAAAAATATCTCCAGATATCATTATAGGCAAAACAGGGGGGAAATGGGTTAGGTTGTGTATTTTAGGTAGATTTAAAATAATTAAATAACCATAGATAATGGGTATTGACTCGTGTAGAGATACTGACATGGATAGAGGGTTAATATCAAGTGGTCTGATGACCCCACTCCACCAAGTATTGGTCAAATTATATTGTGAGGTCACGTGCTGAGTTCTCAGTGCCAGGTTAAAGGGAAACTTTCCTCAACTATAAAGCAATCAGCCAAAGTTGGGCAGGATGAGAATGGATGGAGAAACCAGAGCATATTAAAAAGATAACTAGCATGGAGAAGATTAAGATACAATTTGATAGCCATATTCAGAAAGAAAGGAGGAATGGACTTATTATTCTATATTTGTTGTATAACATGCTGGAACATTGTTTTTTAAACAGTAGTTGGCAACCCACTGATGGAAATTAATAGGACAGGTTAACGAGCATTTTGAATAAATAAAATAATGCATAATAGAAAATATTAGATGCAGCCCTCTAATGAGGGTATAATTGCTGTTACATGAAACTCCAGTTTTAGTTGCCTTTCTATTTAAATTTGTATATGTGAGTCTAAATGTAAAATGTATCCTTATGTTGGGTCACAATAAAAACATTTTTTTAAGCTTTAGAAGGCAAAATATGGAGAACTGGGTGCAAGAACAGGCAGTCATATTTCAGCTCCTACAAAGAAAGTGTTACAAGAATGATCAGTGCATAACACTACACCAGGTCTTCTCAGGAGGCAGGACTCCCTCCCCCACACATACAACATCCCCACTAGTGATGATCTAGCACAGGCTGAGAGCCCATGCATGAAGGAAAGAGGGCACTGGGTGTTCAATGGAATGAGGACACTAAGATGACTCTTCAAAACAGAGTAGACCAGACCTGAGCTTCTGTTGCAAGAGAGGATAAAGAAAATCAAAACCTTCAATATCCAGACTCAAGTCATATAGCCAATCCAGGAGAAAGGACTGATATGTATCACATATTATATAAGATGAAGCACACATCCAGTCCCTGAAGTTGTTTAGGATTTCTGCTGTAATAAGACTTAATTTCCAACATCCATCTTCTAACTGATGTGATAAAATAAAACACCCATCAGCAATTATAACTCATTCACATGAGCTCCTAAAGAGAGTCCAGTGGGGAATGAATACCTGCCAACGGAGCCTGCTTTACCACACCGCGTAACAAAATAAGCTAAATTCCAGTGCAAGAGCAGAGCATGCCCAGATGCTGCTCCCATACCTACGGCTGCCAGACAAAAGACCCAGCTGGATTTGAATTGCAGATAAGCAATGACATTTTTCAGTATAGTATATCACAAATGTTGCAGAGGATGATATATACTAAAAGCAATCATTTGCTTTTTACCTGAAATTCAGATTTAACTGGTTTCTTGTATTTTTCTTTGCCAATTCTGACAATAGCTTCCTACACTAGGTTATGTCCCTATACCTGATTTAAAGGATGCTTCGGGCTCTCATTTTGTAAACAGTATGGAATGTCAGCTCCAAGGAGCTGATAGTAGTACAACAATAATGATGATCCTAATGCAGGGGTCAGGAACCTTTTTAGCTGAGAGAGCCATGAACTGGGATAAATGGCTTACGTCTGTTGACTCATCCAAAGTGAGAGAAAAGAATGGTGCTGCATTTATGTCCTTCACTTGTGTTCCCTCAATTTGATTTGCCATCGTGATGGTATAATCGTGAACAGTTCTTGCCAACAGAGGCATGTCTTTTATTCGTCTAATTATCTTGTCTTTATTCAAAAAGTCATCAAAAAGTTCATTGGCAACATCAAGCATGAATGTTTTGGCATACTCCCCATCTGTGAATGGCTTTTCGTTTCTCATAATTGCTAAAGCACCAGCAAAGCTAGCCGAATTCCAGTCACCTTGTTGGGTCCAAACACGGAGTTGCTGCTGACTAGCTTGCACTCTGCACAGTAGCTCTTGACATGCTTTCTTCCTGCTGTCCCCCGCTAGATATTTCGATACAAATGTAGTATGGCATGTGTCAAAGTGCAGCTTTCTATTTGACCGTTTCATCAATGCAATTTTATCATTGCATATTAGACACACTGCAGAACCTGCTCTCTCCACAAAGGCAAATTCCTCTGCCCATTCCTGCTAAAAAGTATGATACTCTTCATCCTTTTTTCTTTTAGCCATCTTCTTCGTCAAAAGGTTTTCTGCAATTAGCTAGCTAACTACTTGATTAAAAGGAGGGAAGTTTACATCCTAACCTCACAACAACCCATGTACGTTATGCATTATCCAATAAAAATCTGGTGTTGTCCCGGAGGACAGCTGTGATTGGCTCCAGCCACCCACAAGTATGAACATGAGCGGTAGGAAATGAATGGATTGTAATACGTGAGAATGTTTTATATTTTTAATGTTATTATTTTTTTTTATTAAAGATTTGTCTGTGAGCCAGATGCAGCTATCAAAAGAGCCACATCTGGCTCACGAGCCATAGGTTCCCGATCCCTGCCCTAATGGAAAAGGAGTGAAATTCACATGAGCGTTATCCCACTGAACCCCACTGAGCCAAATGTAAGGGACTTTTACAGGTGGACAGACTCCTTGAGCCATGAGGACATGAACAACATTTGAGGAAGGAGTTAATGAGGTTCCAGTCCCGCTTCATAGAGTTTCCATGCTCAAACAGACTCGCATGCAGGAAAAAACTCAGTTTCATTCTCCGCATCCATTTTTCAGCCCTCAGTTACATGAACCCTGGAGGAGGAGCTGGCTGCTGCCAGCTGTTCTGAGGCAGACATGATGCTGTTCATGCCCTGGACCTTTGTTCTTGCAGGTCACACTGTGAAGAAGTGCTCTCCTCTAGGAAGCCTGCCTGGCCTCTCCTGGACGTCCATGGTAGAGACTGGTTCCTCTTCTCTGGAACCCCACCCTCTTTGCATACTTCCCTTATAGCACTCACCATAATAATTGCAACCATTCCACCGGGGGAGGAGACAGCAGGTGTCCATCAAGGATGTAGTTCAGGCAAATGTTGAATCTGGAATTCCTCTTTTGAGTTTGGAGTTGGGGGGCGGGGGGGGGGAGGGAGGGATGGTTTTTAGAACCAAAAGGGAAAAATGCTTTTTAACAAACAAGTAGTATAAATTCTCTGATTGGCCAACCACAAAGGGCCACAATAATAGACTTTTGGTTTTGGTCAACAGTCAGTAAATAGCAAACCTTTGGGGACAGAAAGAAAGGATCCCCAGTAGCTTACAATTCCCAACAGCAGACCTTCATCATTCAGCCCCCTTCAACCCCAAACTTTCTGTAGGGTTCATTTCAGATAAGGCTTTGCACCCATAGGTCCTTTCTCTCAATGTAAAGCCAGTAGTCGAGGCCGCCATCACAGCAGCCTGACCCACGCAGGTTTGCATTAGATTTGAACAGTCGGTAATGAAACACAGGAGCCAAAAACTGGTGAGCCATCAGCTTTAATTCTAGCTTGCACCCGGCGGGCAAGCAAAAACACACACTGGGCTCCAAAACCCACACATTCAGTGCTCACAAAGCTACTGACTTATCCGAGTTTCCTAGAATCAAAGGTTTATAGCTCACCAGACTTATTCACCTCTGTTTCCCATCTCCTCCTGCACAAATTCTGCTCAAACTGCCATCTTCCTCAGCACTCTGCCATCTTGGCTCCTTCTCTCCTCCACATGGACTTAATCTGCTCTCCTCTCTAATACTAACCTCAGGAACTCAGGAACCAAGAGAGAGACATGGCCTTAATCTGCTCTCCTCACTAATACCTCAGGAACCAAGAACCAAGAGAGAGATCAAGCTACTGGTCTCTCCCAGTTTATACCATAGAATCAAAACCTTTAATCCAATTATACAAACAAGGAAGTCTCTGTATAATGGGATTCCTCAGGAGAGTGCACCACCCTACATCATCCAATCAGTCAAGGGTGTGGGGAAGAGCTTACTCTTAAACTAAGCCTTAGGCTATAACAACCCGGCCTGCCCACAGCCTGTTCCAGAACACACATTAATATCAACGAACTTCCATGTGGGGCAGCGCCATCTTTAACAAAGTGAGCATAATATATTTTATCTGCCCAACACTCTATATAAAATATTGACTGTTAAACAGTGACCTGAAAGTAGCTACAGTGTCTGTCCACACTTCGCAGTAATCTTTTAAAAACCCTCTCAGAATAAGTTGAAAAGAAATCTTGTCAACTCTGCATGTGCAGGTACAAAGGTCACAGGGAGAGGAGAATTAAGCAGCATAAATGTATGTATCTATTTGACATGAAAATAACCACACACATGTGCCATGATGAGGAGTATCCATATCTAGCAATTCTGTCAAGGATAGCATTTCAGAAGGTGGCGGACAGGCTAGACGGTAAAACCACCCCTGAACATCTGTTTACCCATTTTTCCAGAAAGCATTCTTTTTTATCCCTTTTTATGACCTGACCTGTTCCATTTTCTGGCAGAGAGCCCCAGGAAAGCAGGCACTGCCTTTTTTGTCCATATTCCAACTTAACATGGGAAAAGGAAGAAGGAGCTAGAGGGGGAGGGCAGGGAGACTGACACAGGGAAACAGAGACAGAAATGGGGGAGGGGAAGAGAAACAAGAGAGATAAGGAGAGAAAAGAGGGAAGTGTAACAGAAAGGGAGAAAGAGAGAGAGAGAAATGTTACTAAATCATCTTAATGTGTCCGCCCTGAGCAAAACTAATTTGAGAGAAATAAAAACAAACTGGACATATTCCAGAATGATCATACAGCAAGAATGTGACCCAGAAACCAAAATGACAGTACTCTTAGGCAGACCAAGCTGGTTATTTAACACTCTTTAGACCTAATAGTCCTTAACAAGTGATGAAATACCATCATTTCAAGGTAGTTGGGATTGTGTTTAAGATTCAGAAATAACTGGATACAGTCTTATATAATTCTAATAAAAACATCTCTTTGGCAAGGAAAATGCCCCTTCCATTTTCATGTGTATGTTTGTGTGTGTGTTTTATTTCACTATTCCTTATTTCCCTTGTTCTTTCCTTTTTTTTTTTTTTTGTTAAGATAGATATGCATTTATCCTTTAGAATTTCTTGTCATTTTCCCTTTCCTACTTCATCTTCTGGGCAATGTGTAGTATACTGTAGCAAACAAACATCTGGGGAGAGGTGATGAAATTTACATCTGGGCCTGAGTCCACATGCCCTCAACTATGCATTCAGATTTCTCTCCAGGCTTCCACTGGCCTGCCCTAAATGTTGCTGCTGCTGCAAAGGTTTAGTTTCCTCTAGAAATAGCATCTGCGCCATCAGAAACTATAAGAGGTTTCCTGTCCCCAGGTACTCTGCACTGCAATACAGAGCAGGAAGCGCAGGAAGTAAATGAAGGAAGCCAAGAGAAGTTTTTCCGGTTGTTGCTTCAAATCCCATTGCAGAGAAAATTCCTTAGAGCATATTGATCACTATATGATGTTCTAATACAATATATATATCTATCTTTGAGTACCTACCACTCATTTATTCAACAAGTATGTACTGAACAGCCATACATGGCACTGCCAGGCTACTTTCACAGGTTATTTTATACAACTCACAACCAAATCTCCCTGGAGGAGGCAACTTGTCTGTTCTCCCCAGGAAACTGACTGGATCTGGAGCCAGAGATTATATTTTGAATCTAAACTTTGCGTTTAACTAGCTATAAGGCATTGGACAGATGATTTAACCTCTCTGAGCCTCTGCTTCCTCTTCCATCAAGTGAAAATAATTTATTCAGCCTCAATGAGTTTTTCTGATGATGAAGTGAGCAGTACGCCCAACAAGATCAATAAAGGGAGAGACTGAGTTGCCCAGATGTAAGGAGTTTTAACAATGGTGAGCAATTCTGTGAATGTTTTGCTGCAGCCAGGAGGTCAGACCACACCCCTGCAGCGGGGTGAGGTTTCCTGGGAAGGGAATTGGATTTTCCACTGTCAATCATCCTGAGAAAAAGTTAAACTGGGGTGAAACTCCCTTCCTCTCTCGGAAGCTATGTTCTGGGCCTGCAGGAGGAGGAAGGCAGGGGAAATAGGCTTTCGAGGGTGGTGAGATTTGAGGCAGATCCAGGGGTGGGGTGCGTGGTGCTGGGAGTTTGGGAGGCTGGTTCAGAGCTGGCCTTGTAGCCAACCTAATTCCAGAAGCTCAGGGGGGCTAGGCTTGTGTAGTAATCAGAAGGACCTGTGTGCATTCTGACACTGAAAGACTACAGAGGAGAGTAGTGTCCTCCTCCCTGAGGCCAACAGAGGGTAAAATGACAAACCACTCAGACTCCTAGCAAGCAGAAGCCAAGCATTCAGGTTCTGGTGTGAGCAGGGGCAGCAGCGGTGATGGCTGGAGACATGTGGTCACTGGTTTCTGAGGCCAAGAGGATGTGGAGCTGTGATCACGGTGTCCGCTAGCCTCAGTAAGGTGTATCTGAATTCCAGCTCCCCTGGTGAAAAGGCCAGAGAGCTGGAACTGACTGTGGATGCAAATGAGCATGCCTGAGAATTCTTGGATATAGAATTGTGGGGGTGGCCTTAAAGAAAGGCTTGATTTCTTAGTAATATGGGCAGACACTTGCTCAGAAATCATTATATTTGGGGATACTAACGTGGGTGACAGAATTTAAACTCCAAGCTGGGAAGCTAACTAGACTGTTTACACATGTAAAGTGTCTGGCATGGAGTAAGTGAATATTAAATCTACGACCTTGTCCTTTATTCATCACCATATAATGCAAGGGAAGAAACTTTGGATGCAGGAAAGACTAACTTGAAACAGATTTTTCATATCTTGAATCTTGACTCACCCTCCCAACACGCAGCGGGGAAGAGGAGAGGAATGGCAACACTTTCTAACTTATATGTCAAAAATGAAATCTTTTAGCAGGTTTTGACTATGCCTGAAGGTGTCTAGGGACATGAAAACATAGTAAATGTTTAATGATGGTTATTTCATTTGAACATTACTCCTAGAATGCAATTACTCCTCACAACCACACTCTTAAGCTGGTACTATTATTGCCTCCATCAAATCAGCCAGGACCCTATGAAAGGAGTGACTAAAGATACTCTGATGAAGGTCTGCGGACACACGTGTGATGGGCAGGGTTAAGGGAAAACACGTGAGGAAGACGCACCTGGGGCTAGCACCGTGGGGAGCTGCTACCACCCCGAAGTCGGAGGAGGAGGCCCTAGACCAGGGGTGCCCACACTTTTTCAGCTTGCGAGCTACTTATAAGATGACCAAGTCAAAATGATCTACCTACAATAAAAATGCAAAACAAATTTATTTCTTCTATATTATCATTATTTAAGTTACTATTATTACTATTTAATATTGTGTATTCTTCTTTCACCTTTCTCCTTCTCAGCTCTCTTTGCGGAGGAAAGTCAATGTCATAGTTTTTATGAACAGTCCGAAAAAGCCGCTCCACATTTCCCTTCTTTGGAATAGCAATGGCACACAGACAGATGAGGCAAACACACTTAGAATATGACATAGTGAAAAAAATCTGCTCCCATTCTGTATGAAAGTGGTAGGTTTTAGGCTTCTTACTCAGACCAGCTACGGCACTCATTTTTACCCTTTGTTGTATTTAGTTTAAATAAATTGAAGGCCAACTACACAGCAATGTAACTGAACAAGTTAGCGTGGTTTCACGCGCATGCGTAGGGTGTCAAAAGTTCAGACGTCAGATTGGCTATCCTGTATGCCAATCAAAAGACAAATGTCTTTTTAATGTCATGTGATCTACCCACACTTCCTTCGCTATCGACCAGTAGATCGCAATCGACATATTGAGCACCCCTGCCCTAGAGTCTGTAAGAGCTGATGCTGTAAAAGACAGGGACTCTAGAGGGGGCTGTGGCCTAGAATAATACAGCCATCTTATCCCACAGCACAAAAGAAAGGGAATAAGAACCAAGAAACTTTCCTTCCACTCTCCCACATCCTGCCATTGCCTCTCATTGGCAAAAGCCACCTGGAAGCCAGATGGCCTGCTCCAAGAGGTAAATTTTCCAAGGCACATGCAGAGTGGTGAAGGGTGGTAAGTTGGTCTAGAAAATATCAGAAACTAGTTGGCACGTGATTTTACAGTTTAGGAAACAGGGATTAAGTGACTTGCCCATGGTTGTAAAGTAAGAGGTGGAGCAAAAATCAAACCCACATACCCTTAACCACTAAAATGGTTTTTAACACTTCAATTTGTTTAACACTTCCATTTTTAAGAATAGTAGAAGATGGCCCCGGCCAGTTGGCTCAGTGGTAAAGTGTGGCCCGGTGTGTGGATGTCCCAGTTTGGTTCCTGGTCAGGGCCCATAGAAGCGACCATCTGCTTCTCTCCCCCGCCCACTCCCCCTTCTCTTTCTCTTTCTCTCTCTCTCTCTCTCTCTCTCTCTCTCTCTTCTCCCACAGCCATGGCTCGACTGGTTTGAGCACATCAGCCCCAGGCGCTGAGGATGGCTCAATGGAGCCTCCACATCAGGTGCTAAAAATAACTTGGTTGCAAGCATGGCCCCAGATGGGCAGAGCATCAGCCTCAGATGGGGGCTGCCAGGTGGATTCCAGTCAGAGCACATGCAAGAGTCTGTCTCACTATCTCCCCTCCTCTCACTTGGAAAAAAAGAAAATTAAAGACTAGTAGAAGGTAAACCAGCTAAGCCAAAGAAATGAACAAAGGAGAGAGAGAGTTAAGTCACAGGTCCAAGGATTTTGTCTCCAAGGCATCATCACAACAACCCGATAGGCCAATCTTAGAGACACATGACAATGAAAAGTCACAGCATCCAGTGACTCCCTCACTCACTTGCACAACAAGCATTTACTAAAGATTTATACATGCTAGGCCCTGTGTTGGCGGCTAGGTTTACCAAGAAGAAGGAGGGGCCACAATCAAGGGCAGTAGCTCACAACTCTGGCTACACATTGTAATCACCAGAGAGGTGAGTTAAAAAAAAACAAACACATGCTGCCCTGGCCACATAGCTCACTTGGTTAGAACATCACCCTGAAGCACAGAGGTTGACAGTTCGTCCCCCGGTCAGGGCACATACAGGAACAGATCAATGTTCCTACCTTTATCTTTTCATTCCTTCCTTTCCGTCTAAAACCAATTAAATAAAAATTAAACAAAAAAGAAATCAATGATTACACACACACACACTGATAAAGCACTGATGCTTGGGGTCTACACTCCAAGGATTCTGATATCATTGGGCAGGGTTAGGACCTGATCTCAGGACTTTTAATTGCTACCCTGGTTCTCATGTGCAGGCTTGCAAATCACTAGCAGGGCACGACACATGGGCTTAGTGTCAAAGGAGGAGCAAGAGCCGGCCATGGTAGGAAGGGAGAAGGAGGAGGAAAGGCACGCACGCAGACAAAGGGGACAGATCTGAAGTTAGAGGACCTCAAGTGCAATATAAGCAGAAGGCTATAGCACGTGGGGGTAATGCAGAAGGTGGAGGTCCTCCTGTGCCAAACCAGTTCTCTAGGTAGTGGGGAACAGACCGAGGTTATTAGACAGGGTCAAGCATGGTCACATCTGGGTTCTCCCCAACTCTCCACACACTCTCTCTTAGGAGATGGCCATCACTTCTACCTATGGATGGGGCTACAGAAAAACTTTGAAGAGGTGTGAGCTTTGCCTTATTACCAAATGGAATTGCCACAGGAGGGAGAGCATATTTCTGGACTCTCCATCATCTGCAGTCTTCAGTATACCATCCATCCAGAAATACACTTTTTTCTACTGCCTTTTCAAGAAACCCCTTTTTTGGTTAACTTAATTTCATTATACGATCTTGCTACAACACTGAGAATCAATTCCCCAAGGAGCCAATTGCAGTTCATGTGGAGGCTGATAGAAAAATTTGGAGGTGAAACAGACTACTGATCATGCCAACAGAAAGTACTAGGACTGTCACCAAAGAGCTCGGATGGAAAATCATTCTATGTACTGCTCCAGGGACAAATCACTAAATAATTCAATTGACCTGATCATCATGCCTGGGTACCTGTTTTGGGAGACTAGGAAAGTAGCAGAGAAATTTGTAGAAATAAAGATGGTTTTGGTTACTAAGTGGGACAATTGATAAAAACTATTCCAACCTTCATGCATGGGAAATAAATATCTTTCAAGTAAATAATAACAGCAACAAATACTTCCTGAATACCTGCATATACAACACATGGTGCCTTATGTGTATCATTACAACATCCATGCAAGGTCTCCAAGTGGGTTGATGACATAACTAAGGCTGAGAGTAGTTTGGTCGCCTGCCCAAAATCACAAGTGCAGTGATAGCATTCAAACTAAGTATTAATGACTTACCTCTACTCTATCCTTATATTCTAGCAGGGGGTGAATCTTGCCTCTCTGCTCCAGAAAGGACGACTGCTTAACAAGCCCATCAACTGCTAATAAGAGGCATTTTTCCTGCTGTGTTTACAAAAAGCATCAAAACCTATCACAATTCTTTCCGAGGGAGAAATGCCAGCTCTCTCTTTGACCTGAATAGCATGGGAACAATGCAGTGTCATCCAGTGAGCTTCTCTGTAAGAGAGAATAACCCTTTGGAGACACCAGGCACCCAAACTGCATGGCACTTGAATGTAAATAATAAACACCCAATAGCTATGAGCATCCCCTGTCTTTAGGCCCCTAGCAGCATATCAGGCTAAAACTGGACAACACCCTAGAGGTCACCTGGCACAACCCCAGCTCTTTGATGATGAGAATACAGGCTAGTTAACATATCTACTAAGGAAGATGGAACAGATGAGGGCTAGAATCCTGGTATCCAACTCTCAGACTTGTGTTTTATATCCCCTGTCACCTGGAAGCACAGAGTCCCACGGTTTATAACACTCTCATTTCCTCATGAGAAACTGGAATTTTCCCATAGGGAAGCTATCTCTACAGAATAAGAAAAAAGGGCTTCCTTATTCTCTACTGCTAACTTGAAGGGTTCCCCCTATTTAGCAGTGGCTCAGATGGGCAGCCCTGTCAGTCCCAGAAAAATACATAGGGCTGGAAGAAGGTCAAACCCCTGGGCCCTTCTGGTACACAAATCATTTTGTGAATGTACATGATTTCATAGTTAGACAGGTGCTTTCACAGAGCAAAGAATGCCTGTCCTGCCACTGCTTATGCTTATCTATAGTATAAAAGGACCAAATAGCTTCTGTCACACTGTGGAGTGCTAATGCTGCTGTCATTGACACATAATTATATACAAGTGAAGCCGATCACTAAGAATTTGCTTTCTTAATAAATCACTTCATGCAAAGGTATAGTTTAGATATAATTTCCACTTCATAAAAGGAGTCACCATAGTGTGTCTTTAAAAGCTAGTTTTGCTCATACATGTATGATTTCATTTACAGAAATGTGATTGCCTGACAACTTGTCAGAAACACATCTTCTGAGTACAACAAGGTACTCTTCTCTGCCTCGAAGGCCATCCTTGATCCAGACCTATTTTGGGCACCTAGGTCCTAGAAATCAATGAAAGTCTTTGCTGAGATGGAATTTTACTTCAGGTGGTGTGGAACTCGATGAGGACTTACATCCCAGGATGAGAGACTGGCCAGAAACAAAGTACTCAAGGCTGAGAAAAGTACTGTGGATAAACATTTTTAAACAGCTGTCATTCCGGGTAGGAAGGCAAGATTTTTAAGCTGGTGATAAGAGAACAACAAGGACAGACTTGACAGCCCACATTGTTAGCAGCTCAACTAAATGAGAATGAGAAAAAGAAAGAAGAAAAGAACACAACCACTAAGCCACCAAATGAGACTGGGTGGCAGAAATATTTGGATCCTGACAATGTACATTTCCTTACTTTAAATTAGGAAGCCTGTCTTTGACAAGTGTGGCAGTTCGTCCACCACAAATCTCCACTTATAAGGACAGACATAAGAGGATAAAATGCCCTATTTCCAGACACCTACAGGCTAAATGAGGACTAGAAACTAGGAAGGGATGCAGCTCCCAGGTCCTGGAATTTAAATATTGCAACGCCGTTTTTGGTCTTCGACTTCATTAAATTCAGGTTAAGAACTACCCACACGATGCCCGTCTTGTGCAAGTTAAGTGACTAGGCAGAGCCGGCCCCGCCGCGTCCTTCCAGCCAGGATGAGTCTGGATGCTTATAGAGGCCCCAGGTAGGATAGTTTGTTGTGCGGCGCTCCACAGAGCAGCACCAGGGACATGGACCCCCCCCCCCCCGCCCTCTGCCCCGCCTTCCCCCAGGGCACATACAACACTATCCCTGCCACCCAGGCCACACGCGCAGAGAAAAAATCAGGTCTCGCCTCAAAGGGACCATGCAACCCGGGAAGTGTCCCCTGGCCTTCTCCCTCAGTCCCTCTTGGCGTCCTCCGCCCCCAATCCCGGTTTTCGAGCAGAATTCGAGAAGAAAATCAATGGGGCAGACTTACCTAACTCCTCCGGGCTGTAGGGCGTGGGAGAGACTTCCACAAACTCACTGTCTGGAAGAAGAAGAGAAACAAAACAAAAATCGAATCGCACCATTCAAGGCAAATCCTCAAGCGTCAGTTACTCCGTAGGTCCCTAAGAAAAGCGCAGTTTCTCTCTCTCAGCGATCAGAATCCCTGAAACCCGGGCCACGCGGATTCGGGACTCCTGATCTGCGGGGGATAAGAAATTGCCAAAGAAACTGCGGGGGCAATTCGGCAGGGACCCAGCGTCTCCAGGGGTAAGCAAGTGCGCGCCAACTTTCCGCAGGTGCGGCCCCACGGCTCTCCCGAGAGCTAATGCCGCGACCTCATCCTCTGCCCTTAGCTCGCGGGGCTCATCGCTGCGTCTGCCCGGCCTCGCACCGACGCCCCAGAGTCCGAAAGCCCCAAAGTTTCCCCGCGGGTCCTGGAGGCCCGCGGCAGCCGCCGCGGTGGTGAGCTCCCCGCTCCCACCAGTCCTGGAGCCCCGCGCGCATCCCCGCTGCCCGTTGCTAAGCAACCGAGACCATCACGCTCTGCAGCCATGCGCGCGCTTCCTCCCAACTCCTGGTTGGAAGGTGTCCTCTCCCACCCCCCACCTCACTCCCTTTGACCATTTATTAAAAATTAGAGCATAACAAGTTAAAAAATGATCCCTGCTCTTTTCTATTGCGCCTGCCCTACTCTGATGCTTGGATGCTTGGAAAATCTTGTGTTCTGTGTTTCCCATGGGGAGATACAGGATTTTTAGAGCTTGAATTTGTCTTGCCGCAAGGGAGAAGGAGCTTCAAAGGCTCCCTACTCCCTTCCTATTCCTGTACTTGAATTCTAACTTGAGTCCAAAGAATATTTTTTCCCCTTAAGACACCATCTGGTTCAAGCAGGGAAAGTAATGTCCCCATTTCACAGGCAGGGAAACAGAGCTTCCGAAGTTGAGTAACTTGTGGATGACTGCAAGGTACTGCGATGGGATGTCCATCTGTCCGAGGGAAGCGGAGCAATGTTCCTTGTATATAAAGAGATGAACAGTTTCAAATACATAATGTGGAGGTTATGGTTCGAGAGTCGGAGATGTAGGTCCTAAAGTAATGCATGTCCGATTGCAGAATCTCCCTCTCTGGATTAGAGGCCTGAATAACTGGGGAGGTTGCATTATGTATTTCCCCAGGACTAACTGACTACCCTGCTTGGCAGCAGCTGAGCTTTTGGGATGTGCTCCAGAGAGCCTGATGTGATGCAAGAAGAGTTAAGAGGAAGGTAGAAGCAAACAGGCAAAATGGTTTCACTTCTTTGTCCTTGTCATTGGAGACTGACAGAGTCACTAGTCTGGTCAACCTGTTGGGGGCCTTCTATAATCTCAAAGTGATCAGATCACCAGCTGCTGCAGCCTGAGGGCCCCTGGAACTGTGCCAGCGTGCTCCAATTCTGCAAACACTCAGCCATCTCTGGCTTTTCCACTGTCAGCTTTTGTTTTACAAATTACCTTGGAGAACAGAAAGAAGCCACCTTAGCCAGTATTGTCCATGGGGAAGCAGCCACCAAGCCTATTTCTCTATTTTCTTTTTTTCACTCCTGACAATCTAAGATCCAAAATCCAAGAAGTGAATGTGCTTGGGTAAATATTTGCAGACATCACTCTTCCCCCTCCCATTTGTTCCCAGGAATTCATGGTTCATCAACAGCAAACTGAGAATCAAAATAGAAACAGAAACAGGGTTACAGGGAACAGATGGACAGCTGTCAGAGGGAAGAGGGAAGATGGGACTGGATAAAAGAAGGTGAGGAAATAGTCAAAAACATGTATACATATCACATGTATACAACCAACAGGGTAGCGATACCCAGAGGGAGGGGCAGGGAGGAAAGTAGGGGGAAACGAGGGTGGCAAGAGACTTTGCATAGGGCATGGGGGACATGATGCAGTGTGTAAAGAGTGTTATAGTGAGTGAGACACTTGAAACCATGTCAACACAATAAATTTTAAAAATTAAAAAAATTTTTCCAACATCGTCAGCCTCTTATCTGGATGTTTCTTTCAAGTTCTTACTATATATAATCAAAACCTGGCTCTCCTTGAAAATAACAGACCACATTACCCACATCACC
The DNA here is from genome assembly GCA_037038555.1 of Rhynchonycteris naso. Lineage (NCBI taxonomy): Eukaryota > Metazoa > Chordata > Mammalia > Chiroptera > Emballonuridae > Rhynchonycteris > Rhynchonycteris naso. The sequence goes on from CM072995.1 coordinate 298,260,499, forward strand.
CTACTTACTGCAGCCATCCACAAACCCTTGGGTTATTCTCAGGGGTGGATTTAACGGTGGGCACACCAGGTGCATGCCCTGGGCCCCAACTTCTGCAGGGCCCCACAAAACCCCAGTTTTATACTTTTTTCTAATGACACCAAGTTTGGTTTCGTATGTGTAATTTTAACATTAATAGTACATAATATTTTTTATTTATTTAAAAATATAGTTAACGTGCATTTTTTTTTTTTTTTACAGGGACAGAGAGAGAATCAGAGAGAGGGATAGATAGGGACAGACAGACAGGAACGGAGAGAGGCGAGAAACATCAATCATCAGTTTTTCATTGCCATTGCGACACCATAGTTGTTCATTGATTGCTTTCTCACATGTGCCTTGACCGCGGGCCTTCAGCAGACCCAGCAACCCCTTGCTGGAGCCAGGGACCTTGGGTCCAAGCTGGCGAGCTTTTTGCTCAAGCCAGATGGGCCCCCGCGCTCAGGCTGGAGACCTCGGGGTCTCGAACCTGGGTCTTCTGCATTCCAGTCCGACGCTCTATCCACTGCGCCACCGCCTGGTCAGGCGTTAACGTGCATTTTTATTTTCCCTGTCTCTCTCTTTTTTTTAAGGGGCCCAATATTTTCTTCTGCGCCCAGGTTCTCAACTGACCTTAATCCCACCTCCAGTTATTCTATCTCATTTCTTGAAGATATTGGTATATGGCTCATTCTCAACTTCTCCAATACAATTGCCATAAAAATTCTTATTTCCAAGTCTACCTAATGGACTCACACTCTGGTATCTCAGCTCTTCAACATCCTCTCCCTTCCTTGACTTCCAACTGTCTCAGCTCTCTGCTCTCATGGTGACACTATCCTAAAATCTCAGTGTCAAGCATTCTACTCTCCAACCACCACTTCTTATCTTTCCAGTTTATTCTCTTTAATACCTCTTTTTTTGAGAGAGAGAGAGAGAGAGAGAGAGAGAGAGGAAGGGAGAGAGAAGGTGAGAAGCATCAACTTGTAGTTGCTTTCATTTTAGTTGAGCATTGAGCTTCTTATATGTGCCATGCCTGGGGCCATGCCAGTATCCCCTTGCTCAAGCCAGTGACCTTTGGGCTCAAGCTGACAACTGTAAAATCACATGGATGATCCCCCACTCAAGCCAGGAACCCCACGTTGATGAGCTGCACTCAGTGCCAAGGACTTCGGGGTTTTCACTGTGCCACCACCAGTCAGGCTCTTTACTATCTTAATTCAATGTCTCCTTGACTCTAACAGTTCCTATAATTTACTTTTCCCACGACCTTTTCTCTGTTCCTTACTCTCCTTGTGACCTTCTTTCCTCCTATATCCACCTTAGTTTCCAGGTTCATTTTTATCATAGCTCTTTTATATACATACTCATATCCATGTCCCTCTCCCACTGTATTATTTCCTTGAATGAACCATAATCCTGATAAAGTCTAATTCTTCCCCTTCTCTCTGCCAGCACCCAGATAAACATAATTGGAGAAGCATATCAGCATGTTTCCCAGTTTTATTTTCGACTCGTGCCCACTAACCTTGAGTGGTCCTTAGTATAACTCAGTAATCACCCTACATTTGCCTGGTTTATTACTCTCCTGCTCTCCTGTTACTATGGATAAGCCATCTGGACTCCACGTAAGGCCAGCTTCTCCACTGTGGATCAAATCCTGTGACCTCTCATGTGACTTTTCTTCCTTCCAACCTAAATTAATGTTTTCCTCTGTTCTAGGTCATTTCCCTCAATATACAGACATGTTGCTATGTTTCTATCTTTTAAAAAAGTCCTTTCTTGCCTGACCAGTGGTTGGTACAGTGAAATAATGTCAACCCGGGATGCTAAGGTCCCAGGTTCAAAACCCTGAGGTCCTGGCTTGACTGTGGGATCATCGACATGATTCTATGGTTTCTCACTTGAGCCCAAAGTTCGCTGGCTTCAGCAAGTGGTCACTGGCTCAGCTAGAGCCCCCCAGCCCATTTCAAAGCTTGTATGAGAAGCAATCAATGAACAATTAAAGTGATGCAACTCCAAGTTGATGCTTCTCATCTCTCTCCCTTCCTGACTCTCTCCTCTTTCTTTCTTTCACTTAAAAATAAAATTCTTTCTTGACCTCAGTTCTCTCTCCAACTACTATTCTCAATTCTTAGATGCCCTTTACAACAAAATTCATCAAAAAACTGTCTACGCTCTAATGTGGGAGCCTGGAACAGGCAGAGATCCACCGCTGGGCAGGGGCAAATGGGCGTGCAGCCTCACCTGGCCTCTGAGGCTTGAAGCCCTGCACGAACAGGCTTTGCCTGCGGAGGTGGGGCGGAAGTCTGGGCTCACACTTGAGCGTGCACCAGAAGCCCAGCCAAGGAGCCAAGGTTGGCGGGGATGGGGTGGAGCAGCTGAGCACACACCAGAAGCCCCTCCCTGGAGGAACAGGCTGACAGGACGGGCAGGTGAGCAAAAGTGCTCACCCTTGCCTTGGTGCCCAGGCTTGTGGCCCAAGTGTGGTGCGTGGTCCCACCCGTGGGAGAGGTCTGAAGGCCGAGACCGCCTGAGGTTTATAGAGCCTGGCACAAGAACATAGCCCCTCTCAGAGGCAAGGCGCACCAGAAACGCCCACACCCAACCACCAAAGACAGCGGCAGAGGGGGTGGCAGGCCTGCAGACAGACCACACCTAGGGAACAAAGAGGCAACGCCCATTGGATTCCAGTAGCCACACCCTTCTTACACACAGACAAAATGGGCAGGCAGAGAAATGCAACCCAAATGAATCAAGAGAAATCCCCAGAGAAGGACCTGAATGAACCAGATATAACCAATTTAACAGATGCAGAATTTAAAATAATGTTAGGATGTTCAAAGAGCTTAGAGAAAAAATGGATAGTCATTACAAACACCTAAATAAAGAGATAGCAAGTATGAAAAAGGAAATTAAAATAATAAAAAAGAATCAGACAGAAATGACAAATACATAATCAGCACTGAAGACCACAATGGAAGGCATTAAAAGAAGGATGGATAAAGCTGAGGATCAAATCAGCGAATTAGAAGACAAAATAAACAAAGGCACAGAAGCAGAGCAGAAAAAAGAAGAGACTCAAAAAACCTCAGGAAAATCTAAGGGAGCTCTGTGACAACATAAAGAGAAATAACATCCGCATCATAGAGGTTCCTGAAGAAGAAGAGAAAGAACAAGGGATAGAAACTTTGTTCAATCAAATCATAGCTGAAAACTTCCCTACATTAAAAGACTGGAAAACGTTTCACATGTTCAAGAAGCACAGAGAACTCCATTAAAGAGAAACCCAAAGGAATCTACACCAAGACACATCATAGTTAAAATACCTAAGCTAAGTAATAAAGAGCAAATTTTAAAAGCTGCTAGAGAAAGAAAGGCTATCACCTACAAAGGAGCCCCCATAAGGATGACATCCAACTTCTCAACAGAAACACTTGAGGCCAGAAGGGAATGGCAAGATATATTTAAAGTAATGCAGAACAAGAACCTACAACCACAACTACTCTATCCAGCAAGGCCAATGTTTAAAATTGAAGGATAAATAAAGAACTTCCCAGACAAAAAATACCTCAAGGAATTCATTAAAACCAAACCAATTCTGCAAGAGATGCTAAGGGACCTGTTGTGAATGGTTCAAAGGGGGAAAAGAATATAGCAAAAGAAGAATACAGCTTTAAGAATAAAATGGCAATAAAGAACTAGATATCAATAATAACCTTAAATGTAAATGGATTAAATGATCCCATCAAAAGACATAGGGTAGCTGCATGGATAAAGAAACAGGACCCATACATATGTTGTCTACAAAAGACACACCTTAAAACAAAAGATGCACATAGACCGAAGGTAAAAAGATGGAAAAAAATATTTCATGGAAATGGAAATGAAAAAAAAGCCGGGGTAGCAATACTTATATCTGACAAAATGGACTTTAAAACAAAGGCTGTAGTAAGAGATAAAGAAGGACACTACATAATGATAAAGGGAACAATTCAACAGGAAGATATAACTATTATAAATATCTACATACAGAACATAGGAGCCCCGACATACATAAAGCAGACTTTGATGGATATAAAAGGCGAGATTAACAGCAATAGTATAATAGCAGGAAATTTCAATACCCCACTAACATCACTGGATAGATCCTCAAGAAAGAAAATTAACAAGGAAACAGCAGACTTAAAGGATACACTAGATTAACTCAATGTAATAGATATCTTCAGAACTTTTCACCCTAAAGCAGTAGAATATACATACTTTTCAAGTGTTCATGGTACATTCTCTAGGATAGACCACATGTTAGGACACAAACGTGGTCTCAACAAATTTAAGAAGATTGAAATCATATCAACCATTTTCTCTGATCTCAATGCCATGATATTAACCACAAAAGAAAAACTGAAAAATACTCCAACACTTGGAAACTAAATAGCATGTTATTAAATAACAAATGCATTAACAATGAGATCAAAGAGGAAATAAAAAAGTTTCTAGAAACGAATGATAATGAGCATATATCAACTCAAAATTTATGGGACACAGCAAAAGCAATACTGAGAAGGAAGTTCATAGCACTACAGCCATACCATCAGAAGCTAGAAAAAGCTCAAATAAGCAACTTGACCCTGCATCTAAAAGAATTAGGAAAACAACAGCATATAAAACCCAGGACTAGTAGAAGGAAGGAAATAATAAAGATCAAAGCGGAAATAAATGACATAGAGGCTAAGGAAACAATACAGAGGATCAATGAAACCAGGAGCTGGTTCTTTGAAAAGTTAAACAAGATCAATGGATCTTTAACTAGACTCACCAAGAAAAAAAGAGAGGACTCAAATAAATAAAATTAGAAATGAGAGTGGAGAAATAACAACTGACACAACAGAAATACAAAGTATTGTAAGAAAATACTATGAAGAACTCTATGCCAAAAAATTAGACAACCTAGGTGAAATGGACAAATTTCTTAAATCACATAATCTTCCAAAAATCAATCTGGAAGAATCAGAACACCTAAACAGACCAATTACAACAAATGAGTTCGAAACAGTTATCAAAAAACTCCCTACAAAGAAAAGTCCTGGGCCTGATGACTTCACAAGTGAATTCTACCAAAAATTCAAAGAAGAACTAACACCTATCCTCCTCAAGCTATTTCAAAAAATTCAAGAGGAAGGAAGACTTCCAAACTTCTTTTATGAGGCGAGCATAATTCTGATCCTGAAAACAGGCAAAGACAACACAAAGAAAGAAAATTATAGGCCTATATCCCTGATGAATTTAGATGCTAAAATTTTCAACAAAAGATTAGCCAACCAGATCCAGTAATATATGGAAAATACCATACACCACGATCAAGTGGGATTTAATCTGAAGAGCAAAGGCTGGTTCAATATTTGCAAATCAGTCAATGTGATTCATCACATAAACAAAAGAAAGGACAAAAATCATATGATAATTTCAATAGATGCAGAAAAGGCATTTGATAAAATCCAGCACCCATTCATGATCAAAACTCTCAGTAAAGTGGGAATACAGGGAATATTCCTTTACATGATAAAGGCCATCTATGACAAACCCACAGCAAACATCCTACTAAATGGGCAGAAATTAAAAGCAATCCCCTTAAGATCAGGAACCAGGCAGGGGTGCCCCCTTTCACCACTCTTATTCAACATAGTTCTGGAAGTCTTAGCCACAGCAATCAGACAGAAGAAGAAATAAAACGCATCCAAATTGGAAAAGAAGACGTAAAACTGTCATTATTTTCAGATGATATGATATTGTATATAGAAAACCCTAAAGTCTCAGTCAAAAAAAAAACTACTGGACCTGATAAATGAATTCAGCAAGGTGGCAGGATATAAAATTAATACTCAGAAATCAGAGGCATTTTTATATACCAACAATGAACTGTCAGCAAAAGAAATTAAGGAAACAATACCCTTCACTATTGCAACCAAAAAATAAATTACCAAGGAGGTTAAGGACTTGTACTCGGAAAATTATAAAACATTGATAAAAGAAATCAAGGAAGACACAAACAAGTGGAAGCATATACCGTGCTCATGGTTAGGAAGAACAAATATCATTAAAATGTCTATATTATCCAAAGCAATTTATAAATTCAATGCAATACCAATTAAAATACAAATGACATACTTCAAAGATAGAGAACACATATTCCAAAAATTTATATGAAACCAAAAATAACACGAATAGCCTCAGCAATCTTAAAAAGAAAAAAATAAAGCAGGAGGTATCACTCTTCTGGATATCAAGGTATACTACAAGGCCATTGTACTCAAGACAGCCTGTTACTGGCATAAGAACACACACATAGATCAATGGAACAGAACAGAGAATCCAGAAATAAACCCACACCTTTATGGACAACTGATATTTGACAAAGGAGGAAAGAGCATACAATAAAGACAGCCTTTTAACAAATGGTGTTGGGAAAACTGGACATCTACCTGCAAAAAAATGAAACTAGACCATCAACTTACACCATTCACTTAAACAAAACAAAATGGATAAAAGACTTAAATGTAAGCCGTGAAACCATAAGCATCTTAGAAGAAAACATAGGCAGTAAGCTCTCCGACATCTGTCGCAGCAATATATTTGCCGATTTATCTCCACGGGCAAATGAAATAAAAGGCAGGATAAACAAATGGAACTATATCAAACTAAAAAGTTTTTGCACAGCTAAAGACAATAAGAACAGAATAAAAAGACAAACCACACAATGGGAGAACATATTCAACAGCACGTCTGATAAGAGGTTAATAACCAAAATTTATAAAGAACTTATAAAACTCACCACCAGGAAGACAAACAAACCAATCAAAAAATGGGTGAAAGAAATAAATAGAAATTTCTCCAAAGAAGACATACAGATGCCCAATAGGCAAATGCTCAACATCACTAATCATTAGAGAAATGCAAATTAAAACCACAATGAGATATCACCTCACACCAGTCAGAATGGCACTCATCAGCAAAACAACACAGAACGAGTGCTGGCGAGGATGTGGAGAAAAGGGAACCCTCCTGCACTGCTGGTGGGAATGCAGACTGGTGCAGCCATTGTGGAAAACAGTTTGGAGATTCCTCAAAAAATTAAAAATCGAACTGCCTTTTGACCCAGCTATCCCTCTTTTAGGAATATACCCTAAGAACACCATAGCACTGTTGGTAAAGAAGAAATGCACCCCCATGTTCGTGGCAGCATTGTTCACAATAGCGAAGATCTGGAAACAGCCCAAGTGTCCCTCAGAGGACGAGTGGATTAAAAAGCTTTGGTACAGGAGGAGCAAGATGGCGACGGAGTAGGCGGACGTACCAACTTCCAACTCCCAGAACCAAAGTGGATTACAACTCAATTTTAAGAACCATCACCTGGATAAACCAACTTTGAACAAAACTAAGTGGACTCTTCAACCAAGGAACACAGAAGAAGCCACATTGAGACTGGTAGGAATAGCGAAAACGCGAAGAGGGCTGCCCAGCTCCCCGGAGCAAACGGCAGCCCGGAGAGACCCGCGGGGCGGGAGGAGATTTTGGCGGAGAGGGAGGGACCTGGGTCCCAGGAACCAAGCCCCAGCCTGCAGTCCCAGAGCCAAAAAGAGGCGTTTGGACAGTATTGAGCTGTGAAACAAGTGAGGGAGCTCCCAGGCCTACAGTGTGGAGTAATAGGTCCCTTCCTACTCTGCTGAGGGCTGCTTAAGGTTTTGGGGCGGCAGGACGCTGAAAGGCGGTTCTGTCAGCGTGCGCAGAGGCCAAGCCGGTGGGAGATCGGTCTAGCCCAGAGGGTCGGAGGGTAAACGCGAGAGCGGTCCGGAAGCTGCGGGCCCGCCTTTAATCCCACTTACGGGGACAAAGCGGGAGGCCAGGAACAGGCAGGCCCTGCGCAAGCCGGCCCTGACCGCGGGGACCGGGCTAGGACCAGGGACGGGCAGGGGCTCCTGGCTGAGTTGACGCTAAGAGTCCGCCCCCCCCCCCCCCCCCCGCCGTCCGCCGGAGAAACCGCGGTTGGCCAGTATACGTGCGCGAGCGGGCTCTGAGCGCGGGAACGGGGTGGACCCCGAGACAGGCGGAGGCTCGCAGCTGAGCCCACGGCTGCTATCCCCATCCGGCCGGAGAAACCCCGGATAGCGTTAATACGTGCACGAGCGGGCTCCGAACGCGGGGGCGGGGTAGAGTCCGGGACGAGCGGAAGTACGCAGCTCGGCGGAAGCCAGCAAACACGCCCGCCCCAATAAATCTTGGTTTCCGACCCTGCGCAAAGGGCCCTGGCCTCGAGGGCGGGGCTAAAGCTCCTGACGGGCAAAAGCTTACAGCTGAGAGCACGTCAAAAGCCCCGCCTAACCCGCGGAACTGTAGCGAGCAGGCTCCGACTGCTGGTTCTGGGCGGAAGTCCGGAAATAGGCTGGGTCCGCAGCTGAGGAAAGGTGCTCGCCTCTACCCTTGGTGCTAATCTTGTGGCTTCAGTGACAGCCCCTCCCACGGAGGAGAGGCAGAAATCACAGCAAAAGCCACAGTGGGCCGGCGCTGGCAACGCTCATACCCAACCACCCTAGGCGCCGGCAGAGGGGGTGGGGGGCCTGCAGATAGACCACACCTAGAGAACACAAAGGCAACACATACTGGACTCCAGTGGCCGCAACTTGCTTATACACAGAAAAAATGGGTAGGCAGAGGAATGCAAACCAAATGAATCAAGAGAAATCCCCAGAGAAGGACCTGAATGAACCAGATATAACCAAATTACCAGAAGCAGAATTTAGAATAATGATAGTTAGGATGTTCAAAGAAATTAGAGCAACAATGGATAGTCATTATGATCACCTAAATAAAGAGATAACAAGTATAAAAAATGAAATTGAAATAATAAAAAAGAATCAGACAGAAATGACAAATACAGTATCAGAACTGAAGACCACAATGGAAGGAATTAAAAGCAGGATGGATGACGCTGAGGATCGAATAAGCGAGTTAGAGGACACAATAAACAAAGGCATAGAAGCAGAGAAGAAAAAGGAAAAGAGACTTAAAAAATGTGAGGAAACTCTAAGGGAGCTTTGTGACAACATGAAGAGAAACAACATTCGCATCATAGGGGTGCCTGAAGAAGAGGAGAGAGGACAGGAAATGGAAACTTTGTTCAATCAAATCATAGCAGAAAACTTTCCTAAATTAAGGCTGGGAAACACTCCACACATTCAAGAAGCACACAGAACTCCATTAAGGAGAAACCCAAAAAAATCTACACCAAGACACATCATAGTTAAAATACCAAAGCTAATGGATAAAGAAAAAATTTTAAAAGCTGCTAGAGAAAAAAAGACTATCACCTACAAAGGAGCCCCCATAAGGATGACATCGGACTTCTCAACAGAAACACTTGAGGCCAGAAGGGAATGGCAAGAAATAATCAAAGTAATGCAGAACAAGAACCTACAACCAAGACTACTTTATCCAGCAAGGCTAACGTTTAAAATTGAAGGAGAAATAAAGAGCTTCCCAGAAAAAGAAAGCCTCAAGGAATTCATAAAAACCAAACCAATTCTGCAAGAGATACTAAGGGGCCTCTTGTGAACAGTTTAAAGGGAGGAAAGAATAGAGCAAAAGAAGAATACAGCTTTAAAGAATAAAATGGCAATAAACAACTACATATCAATAATAACCTTAAATATAAATGGATTAAATGATCCAATCAAAAGACATAGGGTAGCTGCATGGATAAAGAAACAGGACCCATACATATGCTGTCTACAAGAGACACACCTTAAAATAAAAGATGTTCATAGACTGAAGGTAAAAGGATGGAAAAAAATATTTCATGCAAATGGAAATGAAAAAAAAGCAGGGGTAGCAATACTTATATCAGACAAAATGGACTTTAAAACAAAGGCTGTAGTAAGAGATAAAAGAGGACACTACATAATGATAAAGGGAACAATTCAACAGGAAGATATAACTATTGTAAATATCTATGCACCAAATATAGGAGCCCCGACATACATAAAGCAGACTTTGATGGATATAAAGGGCGAGATTAACAGCAATACTATCATAGTAGGGGATTTCAATACCCCACTAACAACACTGGATAGATCCTCAAGAAAGAAAATTAATAAAGAAACAGCAGACTTAAAGGAGACACTAGATCAACTTGATTTAATAGATATCTTCAGAACTTTTCACCCTAAAGCAGTAGAATATACATTCTTCTCAAGCGCTCATGGTACGTTTTCTAGGATAGACCACATGTTAGGACACAAAAATGGTCTCAATAAATTTAAGAAGATTGAAATCATATCAAGCATTTTCTCTGATCACAATGCCATGAAACTAGAAATTAACCACAAAAGAAAAACTGAAAAATACTCAAACACCTGGAAACTAAATAGCTTGTTATTAAATAATGAATGGATTAACAATGAGATCAAAGAAGAAATAAAAAAGTTTCTAGAAACAAATGATAATGAGCATACATCAACTCAAAATTTATGGGACACAGCAAAAGCAGTTCTGAGAGGGAAGTTTATTGCACTACAGGCATATCATAAGAAGCTAGAAAAAGCTCAAATAAGCAACTTGACCCTGCATCTAAAAGAACTAGAAAAACAACAACAAATAAAACCCAAGACAAGTAGAAGAAAGGAAATAATAAAGGTCAGAGCAGAAATAAATGAAATAGAGGCTAAGGAAACAATACAGAGGATCAATGAAACAAGAAGCTGGTTCTTTGAAAAGGTAAACAAGATTGATGAACCTTTAACTAGACTCACCAAGAAAAAAAGAGAGAGGACTCAAATAAATAAAATTAGAAAGGACAGTGGAGAAATAACAACTGACACAACAGAAATACAAAGCATTGTAAGAAAATACTATGAAGAACTATATGCCAAAAAATTAGACAATCTTGGTGAAATGGACAAATTTCTTGAATCATATAACCTTCCAAAAATCAATCTGGAAGAATCAGAACACCTAAACAGACCAATTACAACAAATGAGATAGAAACAGTTATCAAAAAACTCCCTAAAAAGAAAAGTCCTGGGCCTGATGGCTTCACAAGTGAATTCTATCAAAAATTCAAAGAAGAACTAATTCCTATTCTCCTCAAGCTATTTCAAAAAATTCAAGAGGAAGGAAGACTTCCAAACTCCTTTTATGAGGCGAGCATAATTCTGATCCCAAAACCGGGCAAAGACAACACAAAGAAAGAAAATTATAGGCCTATATCCCTGATGAATTTAGACGCTAAAATTCTCAACAAAATATTAGCCAACCGGATCCAGCAATATATGAAAAAAATCATACACCACGATCAAGTGGGATTTATTCTGGAGAGGCAAGGCTGGTTCAATATTCGCAAATCAATCAATGTGATTCACCACATAAACAAAAGGAAGGACAAAAATCACATGATAATTTCAATAGATGCAGAAAAGGCATTTGATAAAATCCAGCACCCATTCATGCTCAAAACTCTCAGTAAAGTGGGAATACAGGGATCATTCCTTAACATGATAAAGGCCATCTATGATAAACCGACAGCAAACATCATACTAAATGGACAAAGATTAAAAGCAATCCCCTTAAGATCAGGAACCAGGCAGGGTTGCCCACTTTCACCACTCTTATTCAACATAGTTCTGGAAGTCCTAGCTACAGCAATCAGACAAGAAGAAGAAATAAAAGGCATACAAATTGGAAAAGAAGAAGTAAAACTGTCATTATTTGCAGATGATATGATATTGTATATTGAAAACCCTAAAGTCTCAGTCAAAAAACTACTGGACCTGATAAATGAATTCAGCAAGGTGGCAGGATATAAAATTAATACTCAGAAATCAGAGGCATTTCTATACACCAACAATGAAATATCAGCAAAAGAAATTAAGGAAACAATCCCCTTCACTATTGCAGCCAAAAAAATTAAGTACCTAGGAGTAAATTTAACCAAGGAGGTTAAGGACTTGTACTCAGAAAATTATAGAATATTGATAAAAGAAATCAAGGAAGATACAAACAAGTGGAAGCACATACCGTGCTCATGGCTAGGAAGAATAAACATCATTAAAATGTCTATATTACCCAAAGCAATTTATAAATTCAATGCAATACCAATTAAAATACCAATGACATACTTCAAAGATATAGAACACATATTCCAAAAATTTATATGGAACCAAAAAAGAACACGAATAGCCTCAGCAATCTTAAAAAGAAAAAATAAAGCAGGAGGTATCACTCTTCCTGATATCAAGGTTTACTACAAGGCCATTATACTCAAGACAGCCTGGTACTGGCATAAGAACAGGCACATAGATCAATGGAACAGAACAGAGAATCCAGAAATAAACCCACAGCTTTATGGACAACTGATATTTGACAAAGGAGGAAAGAACATACAATGGAGTAAAGACAGCCTCTTTAACAAATGGTGTTGGGAAAATTGGACATCTACCTGCAAAAAAATGAAACTAGACCATCAACTTACACCATTCACAAAAACAAACTCAAAATGGATAAAAGACTTAAATGTAAGCCGTGAAACCATAAGCATCTTAGAAGAAAACATAGGCAGCAAGCTCTCCGACATCTGTAGCAGCGGTATATTTGCCGATTTATCTCCATGGGCAACTGAAATAAAAGGCAAGATAAACAAATGGGACTATATCAAACTAAAAAGTTTTTGCACAGCTAAAGACAATAGGAACAGAATAAAAAGACAAACCACACAATGGGAGAACATATTTGACAGCACATCTGATAAGGGGTTAATAACTAAAATTTATAAAGAACTTATAAAAAGCAACACCAGGAAGACAAACAACCCAATCAAAAAATGGGCAAAAGAAATGAATAGAAATTTCTCCAAAGAGGACATACAGATGGCCAATAGGCATATGAAAAAATGCTCAACATCACTAATCATTAGAGAAATGCAAATTAAAACCACAATGAGATATCACCTCACACCAGTCAGAATGGCACTTATCAGCAAAACAACACAGAATAAGTGCTGGCGAGGATGTGGAGAAAAGGGAACCCTTCTGCACTGCTGGTGGGAATGCAGACTGGTGCAGCCACTGTGGAAAACAGTTTGGAGATTCCTCAGAAAATTAAAAATCGAACTGCCTTTTGACCCAGCTATCCCACTTTTAGGAATATACCCTAAGAACACCATAGCACTGTTCGAAAAGAAGAAATGCGCCCCCATGTTCGTGGCAGCATTGTTCACAATAGCGAAGATCTGGAACCAGCCCAAGTGTCCGTCAGAAGACGAGTGGATTAAAAAGCTATGGTACATATATACTATGGAATACTACTCAGCCATAAGAAACGATGACATCGGATCATTTATAACAAAATGGATGTACCTTGATAACATTATACGGAGTGAAATAAGTAAATCAGAAAAAAAGAAAAACTGAGAACAGCACGATTACATACATAGGTGGGACATGAAAGTGAGGGTATGAGACATGGACAAGAGAGTGGTGGTTATGGGATGGGGGGAGGGAGGGAAGAATGGGATAGGGAGGAGGGGAGGGACGCAGGGAAAACCAGATTGAAGGTGACAGAGGACAATTTGACTTTTGGTGATGGGTATGCAACACAATTGAATGATAAGATAACCTGGAGATGTTTTCATTGTACATATGTACCCTGATTTATTGATGTCACCCCATTAGAATGAATAATAATAAAATATATATTAAAAAAAAAAAAAAAAAAAAAAAAAAAAAAAAGCTTTGGTACATATATACTATGGAATACTACTCAGCCATAAGAAATGATGACATCGGATCATTTACAACAAAATGGATGGACCTTGATAACATTATATGGAGTGAAATAAGTAAAAAGGAAAAAGAACTGAGAACTGCATGATTTCATACATAGGTAGGACATAAAAACGAGACTATGAGACATGGACAAGTGTGTGGTGGTTACGGGGTGGGGGGAGGGAAGAGAGGGAGGGAGAGCAAGGAGGGGAGAAGCACAAAGAAAACCAGATAGAAGGTGACAGCAGACAATTTGACTTTTGGTGATGGGTATGCAACATAATTGAATGACAGGATAACCTGGAGATGTTTTCTTTGAACATATGTAGCCTGATTTATTAATGTCACCCCATTAAAATTAATTTAAAAATCCCCAGGGGGATCATGGGTGAAGAGATGGGTAATAAACAATAGCCATATAAAAAAAAATGTCTATCCTCACTGTATCTACTTCTTCCTTTTGCTCTTAGACACACAGGTTTCTAGCTCTCCACTCTTCCAAAGTAGCTCTTATCAAGGTCAAAACTGGCCTTACCATTGCCAATTCCAAAGAGCAGTTCTAGGTGCTAATAGCAGCTTTTGACTCACTGATCCCATGAGTGGATGGACTCAGGTAGACTTTCTGCAGGACCAGTTTCTTTTATTTTCCCATCATAATGAGAGGCAACTAGTCTTTGTGTTTCAAGGGAGACAGACTGCAGAGGGCTTTGGGGTCAGCCAGGTCTTGGTTCTAATACTAGCTCTTTTGTTAGCTAGTAATTTAATTTCTGTCAGCCTCAGTTTTCTGTAAAAAATGCAGAGAATAATCATACCAAACTCATAAGGTTGTGGTCCAAGTGCAATAAACTAATCCACATACCGCTCCCAGAAGAGAGACTGTCACATTGTGAAATATTAGTTATTATTGGATGGACTCCCCTTTGTTCCTTCTATAAAAGGATGACTTGTAAGCTCATAACTTTCCTTACAGCACTTTAGTTATTTGAATTTCCTAATCAACCAAACGTTAATGAGAAAATATTTTTCTTGTTTCGATATTTGCTCTGAAAATTGTTCTAAATTATATGATTCTAATTTTCTATTTTAGGAAGCAGAGCAAACACTACTATTTCTTGTTAATCAAAAGCACAGGTATGAGGAATTTACCATGATTCCAGGACTATAGATACAAAGGTGATTAGAACAGGGTCCTGCCCTCAACTTGTTCACATTCGAATAAGAGATTCTATGACAGAGGACCTTACTGAACCTCAGGGAATATCCAAAGTACCTAGCGACACTTGACTTCAGTAGGCATCTTATAAAGAAATGGTTCTGCTGTACGGTCACTGAATTATAAAGAACAGTGCATAAGTTTTTAGGTTGGAACCTCAGTTCTGTCAATTATTAGGGGGCAACCTCAGGAATGTTATTAAGCCTCTCAGAGCCTCAGTTTCCTGACAATAACACTTATCTCATTGGATTATTGGGAGAAGCAACCCAAGTAAAGTGTGAAACAGACCAAGCACAGTGCCTGGCACACAGGGGATGCCTAATAAATGTTTCTTTATCTCCCACATAGCAAGCTGGAGTTCCTCTTTTAACTGTGCTGGGAGGAGGGAGTGGGCCTCCTGCTGCCGGGGCTCCTGCAGACAGAGAGAGGGAGTCCGTCCTCCTATTTCTCGGGCAGTATTTATGAGACAGTGGTGCATGTGGAGAGAAAGCACCAAGGAGGAAATATTTCTGGAACTCAAGGTTTTCACAGAATTTGATAACACAGGGCACTGATGTCTAATGTTCATTCTTACTATGCCCTGCTATATCATAAGCTGAATGGGTTTTGGGGAACTAGCCTGGGAACCCAAACACTAGCTTTAATATTCATATATATATATATATATATATATATATATATATATATATATATATATATATATATATATATAATTATATATTGTTATACTATATAACAATATATAATTCTAAATTAATTTTCATTATATAACAAATAATGTATGTTCAAGGTAAAAGAAAAAACATTGTATACAAATGGTTATAAACTGAAAAATGGAAGTCCTCTTTATCATCCTGTCCCAGTTTCCTTCTCCAACTGAAACACCATCCATATTATTTATAGATTCCAAATCAAAGACAATACATTTCTAAATAAAACGTGGGCCCAACTTCAATTATAAGCAGGGGTGTGACTATTTTCTGTTTAGTACGGAAAGAAAGTGTACAAAAATCCATAGGAAAAAATATTCTTATCAACTCTTAGAAGACAGTACAATGTGAAACAAAATTTAGGCATTTAAAGTGTTATGCTTCAGTTAGCTGGAAAACTCAGTCAGAATCCTTATTCCTTGGCAAATGAAGTTTGGTCAGGTAATCATCTGATATTGGATATCACTCTAGGATGAAAGGAATTTTTAGCTTCATTTTAGAGCCAAGGGCACATGCCAAATCCTTGTTGGGGTGGAAGAGACATTCTTTGCACAATGCCCATCACTGATATCCTGCTAAGTGTGCAGGTACTGCACTGTGGGTCAAGCCCTGCCCCACAGAAGTCTGGGAGGGCCATCATCCCCCGGCTGGCCTCTGCTGCAGAGGTGGCAGGCTATGCTCGGAGAAAAGACCACAGAGAAGGCCCCTGTTGCTGGCCCTGGCCAGCCTTTTTGGGCTGCTTTGACTCTTGGGTCTTCGAGGGCAACACAGTTCCATGGTCAGTAGAAAAGAGAAGATGAGTCTCACATAGATATGGCTTCTTCTTCCAACAGATGGGTTAAGAGATAAATGCCACATGGGGAAAAGGGTTTTTCAGCCAAGATATGTTATCAATACCCTTTACAAATGCCATAACAACAAGTTAGAATGGTAGCTAGAGGCCACTAGGATCTGTATACAACCTTCCCAACTCCAACCCCTGGAAGGTCACCTATTTCTAGCATGAAAAACAGAAAGAAGTGGGCTGAGCCCTCCTGCTTCTTTCCTCTCTTCTCTGGCATTGCCCTTTGTTCCTGTTCTCTGCAGGTGGCCTCCTGTCTTTTGGTAGTTGTCACTAGTGAACAGCAGAGCAAGTGCAAAAGCAACACTCACCAAGCCTCCCCTCTTCTCCCTGGGGAGCACGGGCAGGGCTGATGTAGGAGGGGAGAGGGGGCATGGCTGCCTGAGCACAGCATGACTCCCTTCTCTTACCCTGGCTCTTATCTGCCTTCTCTTAGAACAAGCCAACAGAGGACATCCAGGACAAATGTAGGTCTACCCACAAGGTTCTATCAAAAGGAAATTTGTACTTAGTTGGTCACAGCATTAGCTCCAGGGCTAAATTGGCCAAAGTTCTCCTTCTCTTAGGGTTTAATATTCTTCTCTTTTAGCACAACCCCACATTTTTATAATACTTGCTGAAAGGTGGGGGACATAGTTGCTTGACTACCCTTAAAGAAAAATCAAGCCTCAGATAACTGCTTTAAGTGCTTTATAACTTCCAGAAGAAAGAACAGGCTCTATAAGAAGAACAGTTAACTATATCTCACCTGAAAAAGAAAAATAATTACCTTTAGAAGAAACAATGCAGGTCAAGAGAGGATATGATATCAAGTCAGACAGGAAAACAAGGATTTGTTTTTGTTAAAAATGTTAAATATGAAAAAAATAATAATAATAAAAAATGTTAAATATGTTCTCTGAAAAATTCTAATATAAATGCAATAGCTGCCATTAACAAAGGCAAGGTATTTTTTGAAATATATAAACAAATTGACTCCGTCCAGCCCCCAGAATTTCTGTTCTCAACAATGGAATAGAGATGAAGATTGAAAAGACTCCTCACTCAATATCACATCAAAAAAAAATAATAATAATAAACTGGCTGAGCCAAAAAGCTACTGTAAAGTGTATGTGGACATAAATCAAAATAAAGACTTATTCCAAAAATACACACAGAAAAAGGCCCTTGCAGAGGAAAATCATATACTTCCAACTTATACTCAGTTAGACCTATTGAGTGGAATCAAACAAAATACCCTGTGTTAAGACGGAGTGAAAAAACATTTGCAGCAATTAAAATCTATGACTCAACCTTTAAAAAAACAGCAACCCACAGGATGGATCTGAGTTTCTGCTGAGAGGCAGAGAGCACCCTGAGCTCACATTTTCCACCCTATCGTTCAGGACAGAGGTCTGAGAAGGAATCACTTCTTTTGGGGACTGCAAATAGAGTCTTCTTGGCTTTTTTTTTCATAGTAAAAAGGGTTTTTCCAAGAAGTGAAGGTCTTAGCAGTCAGCATAATGTAGTGTAGGTGCTGGAGGAAGAAGCAGTAGCCTGGGTTCAAGCCCAAGTTTTGCCACGGGTCTTTGACAAGGCTACAGACTTGCCTGACCTGTAATCTGCTCTGTAAAATGAACAGACCTTGAGTGCCTTTTCCCTCTCCACTAAAAGAAGAGGACTGCATTTCCCCGACTGAGCTGAAATACTGAAGATGTCTGGCCAGAGCAGAACGGAGAAAACCAGGACAGTGCAATGCAACCAGTGAGGAACAGAGTGGAGCTGCCTGGCCCGAAGGAGCCTGGGCCCAGGGCTGCCTCACAGCTGGGCTGTTTCACAGTCTTTTGTATCACAACTGAGCTGTTTAGCACTGAATGAAGTTTCCTTCTTCACTGCAAACAAGTAAACCAGATCTTTATAAAACTTGTTTAAAAACAAAAGCCAATCAGAAATCATGAATAACAAGATTACACTCTATCCATTCTTTTACCATACCTTATGTAAAAGAAATAGACAAAAAGGAAATGTGACCTGACCAGGTGGTGGTGCAATGAATAGAGCATCGGCCTGGGATGCTAATGACCCAGGTTCAAAACCCCGAGGTCGCCAGCTTGAGCATGGGCCTATCCAACTTGAGTGCAGTCTCACCAGCTTGAGCGTGAAATCATTGGCTTGAGCATGGGATCATTGACATGACCCCATGGTCACTGGCTTGAGCCCAAAGGTCTCTGGCTTGAAGCCCAAGGTTGCTGGCTTGAGCAAGTAGGTCTCTGACTCAGCTGTAATCCCCCAGTGAAGGCACATATGAGAAAGCAATCAATAAACAACTAAGGTGCCACAACTATGAGTAGATGCTTCTCATCTCTTTCCCTTCCTGTCTGTCCCCCACCCTTGCTATAAATAAACAAACAAACAAACAAATAAATGGATCAAGGTAGAAATGCACGATAGTGTTGTACTTTGAAACTGACCAAGAATTAAGATGGACAGAGCACATAGCTCCTGGGTATGAAGACCTGACTTTGAAAGTGTGCTCTGCTGGCCTTTGCTAAACCAGCTTGGTTTAGTCATCCTGCCACATTCCAAGACTTGGTTTCCACTTTGCAACATGGTGATAATAACTATTTGACACACGTCAAAAAGTATTTGAATAAAATGAAATAATATTCGTGGCAGTGCTTGGCATACAGACTGCTCTTAGAAAAGTTCCTTCCTTCCTCCCAGATGTGTTAAAAACTCTCCATAACCTTCAGAGGCACCAGAAGGGAAAACTGCTCCTTCCTCGCTTTAGAATTGTGAAGGGAACCGACCACAATGACTTTCTAGGTGTACCTGGTCCTTCCTGCAAGGTTATGTTTCCCTGACTTCCTGCCTCTCCCCGAATGAGGAGCTACAGCAGGTGGTGGCCCCTGAGAAGAGTGAATGACAGCAGGATTCCCAAACAGCTGAGTGAGCACATCTGTAACAGGAGGTGTGTTTTATAGGTTCCCTGAGCAGGGCTTGGGAGGCCGTCCCATCTGCACCAGCACTGATGATGTGGCAGCTGGCAAACCGAAGCCACAGCCGCATCAGTTTGCCATGCGACAATCAGAAACAGAGCTCAGGCCCAACACAGGCCCCCTTCTGTTTTCTCTGTCAGGCACTGCATATTATTTCATTTGGAAAATGTTTTCCTGGCCTTTAAAGTGAATTTGCAAAACCACTGGCCCAAGGCCTTGAGGGCACTTTTTAGGAATGCAGGGAGCAAGAGTAGCAGGGGGACTTTCCTCCAGAAACTTCTTCTCACCCCCAGACCTCCAGGCTTCTCCCCAGGTTGTTTCCTATAGGCTGTCCCACCTGCACGGCAGCCTGAGATACTCTGAGGATGACACAGAAGCAGATGTTGGTGGATTCGGTCCAGCTCGAGTCTATGACTCACCAAGATAACTGAGCCTCCCTGGCACACAATGCTGTTCTTGAAGGGTTCCATGAAGCCAAGAAAAAACCCCAAGGCCTGGACATTTCCAGGACTTTCCCTGGGACTTCACTAGAAATGTCAAAGCCATTATTAGCCCACATTGGGCCTCAGATCTGGAGCAGCTGGCACTGCTCAGTGGTGGGAGAGGAGGGAGCACGGGGTGGGGTATTCAAAAAGGATGCTTTGAAATAGGTGGCTCCAGCCTGGGCAGTGCGTTAGCTGGGGCGGCCTCAGAAGTAAAGGGTAGGGTGTCTTGGGTAATAATGGCCACAGCATGTGTATTTTCCAACCCTGCTCAGAGCTAGTTCTTTTTCCTATGGTGACAATAAAATAACCAGCAATAAAAAGCTATCGTTGAACCACCAGAGCCTGAAACTGAGAAGGCAGAGTAGGGAGTGTTGGAAGGTGAATTGAGGGGCAACAGCCTACAGTGACTTGGCGTTAGATCTAGATTTAAATCCCCACTTTGCCATTTAGCAACTGAATGACCTTGCACAAGTTTATCAGCCTCCTCAGGCTCAGTTTCTTCATTCATAAAATGAGAATAAGGTGATTGTGAGAGTGAGTCGAGACAGTCTATAGCTAAACAAAAAAGGCTTAGCATAATGTCTGGTAAGTGATTACATTTTTTAAAAAATAATTTTGTCTAACTCTGATTTAGGTCTGGCACAGTGGGGTTTCCACTTTGCTTCTGAGTGTGAGTTACCTTATCTTACCTCAACTTTTCACCTCCCATTCTGGCACTCTACCTAGTCCTTTTAGGACCTGAGCCCTTTCCTGGAACCGCAGCCCTTGCCTCTGAGAATCACCCTAACACCAACTGCCCACAAGGATTTTCACATTTTAGCCACACCAATTCTTTGTTATAGTGATCCACCCGCATATGGCAATACTACCTACTCTGCGTTGGACGCCTCCATCATCACAGACTGATTGTCTCAACCGGGGCCAGATATCCTGGTATCGTTGCCCACCACGGCTAAGCCCCTCCATCAGCCCAAGAAGCTCATTACTTACCTGAGAGCAGTGCCTCCCCATTAGGCAGATCTAGGCACAGATCTTGTTTTCCTTCTTACTAGCCAGCCATGCCCCAAGGATTGTAGATACATAACATGGCGAACTCATGGAAGGATATGGCAGTGCTTGGAACAGGTTACATGAGCAGTTTCTAGCCACCCCTTTGTCACAGTGATCCCCAAGACTTCTAAGAGAGCTAAGGGATTAGTTCTAAAATGCTATGATGGATGATTCCATTCCCTGGTGACAGAGGCACTGGCAGACAAACCACACCTCCTTCCTTTCTCTCCTCTGCCTCCAGCTCCAGTGAATAAGCCTGAGGCCACTGAATGAAATGCTACAGATGCACAGGCAGGAAGGGAGGGAGGGAGGGAGGGAGGGAGGGAGGAAAGAAGGAAGCAAGGAAGGAAGGGTGCCAGAAGGAGTTGCTCAACCACTGGAGTGACCACCTTAGGACAAGGCTCTCAGTGAAAGCAGAGCTATGCAGAGGAAGCGGTCCTGCCCCTAATTCATTCATTCATTCATTCATTCATCCATTCATTCATTTATTCATCAAGCCACCAGTCAACAAATAGACATCAGTATTTGACAGGCTACTTGTGAGAGGGATGCAAAGGAGAATAAAACCAGAAATCTGTCCCAAGGAGCTCACAGGTTGTCTAGAATATAAACAATCACAACACAGTGTGGTGAGCACTGTGACATGGGAATCTGCCAGTTTTGTGGCCACCCTGGAGATCTCTTATTCAGAACAAGATGGGCATAGGTAGGTGGCAGCAGCAGCAGTAAGAGATCCCAGAATAAATTACTGAAGCTGAAGCTTCAAAGATGAGCAGGAGCTGGCCAGGTAGAAGGCAAACAGCAATGGCTGCCTTTGCAAAGGTTCACAGGTATGAGGGAGCTTGAAATACTTAAGGATCCAAGCAGAGGGAGTAGGTTGATACAGTGATGAGAAGAGGTTTGTTCTTAGTGATGAGTGACAGGAGATGAGCCTAGAGAGGCAGGCAGCAGTCAGATCATAAAGGGCAATGTGCTGAGCTGAGGAGGTTCAACTTTATTCCATGGACTACATGGAGATACTGGCTTAAGAACCTCTTTTTAAAAGTGACTAGGGTGGCAGTGTGATAGGGCGTGGGAGTGAATAGCTGTTGGTTTCAGCTGGGCTGCCTCCAAGCTTCCTCTCACAGAGTATCAGCCTTCACTTTGAGGGATCTCCCATCATGGGCCACAGTTTGGGTTGAAAGATGTATGCAGGTGCAGTGCAGAAGCTCAGCAAATGCTCATTGCTGAGTTAGTTACCCTGTTTCAGAGACGGGCACAGCAGAGGGAGTAGTCCAGGGATCTCTGTGTCTACCTCACCCTCTCTGGTATTCCCAGTGCTTGGCAAATAGTAGATACTCAATATTTATTAGTGAATAAATAAACAAACAAATGGGAGGCATATCCTTACTAAAAACATCATGTGAATGTGTTCATCTCAGTGGGCTTTGATCTCCCCATCATAGAGTGGTTCTTACCACCAAAGTAGATCTCCATTAATGGGGGGGTGGGGGGTGGACCCTTAGACCTGACAGAGGACCACAGCTCCATGTCAGGGTTATGGTTCTTACATCTATGCTCCAACAGTAACAACATCCCCATCCTTTAATGGTGAATTGCATTAATCAGATGCTAGGACAAAGAAAAGAAAGGTGAGATTATCTGTGCTGTTCATACTGGTTGCATTATCCTCAACCTTAATCCTTGCAGGACTGCGGAGAAGAGAGGAGAGAAGGGGAGGGAGAAAGAGACAAGCAGGAACACAATACCTGACACAGATTAGAAGCTCAAAGATATGTGACTAACTTCCCACCTGGTTAGGGTTCAGTAAATGACAGCTTACATTACTCATGTCCCCACAAAGGAGGCATTCTTACTCTCATGTTAGAGCTGAGGACATGATAGATTTTTCCCAAGTCCACATAGCTTGTAAGTAGACTATTTAGGATCTGAACCCAGGTCTGCCTGACTCCAAGTCCAGACCCTCTCCTCTCTACTGGCTGCTTTTGAAATAACAAACAGCACTGGGCACATACTGAATACAGCTGGTCAACACAGTAAGTCAGGGTTGAAGAGTACCACGTGTATGAGGGACATCAAAAGCAGCCATACCCCCTCTGGCGTTGGCAAAATGATGAATTCCAGCATGAGACAGCCAACTTCCTTCCTCCAAAGGCCATTTCTCACTGAGGTCCATACTTCCAGCAAGTGTCCTCCTGTATGTGCAGCTCTTACATCAAATGAAATATCCTAAAATAAAAAATGAGCACAAAAAATGGAAATGAATTACTATTGATGTTCCCTGAAGAAGGCGAGAGTCTTTCTTGAAGGAAAGTATCCAGTTTCTAGTTTATTATATTTCTTGAACAAGCAAAGATTGTTGCCAAGATGTGGTCATGGTCCGAGTGTAAGATCTTCTAATGAGGCTACTCAAGCCCAGGAATCATAGTTTTTCTCTCCATCAGTTACTAAATGTTTGTTGTTAACTGAGCAACTACTACATGCCAGGCTTTGAGCAAGGAACTTCCTGTTTAGTTCTGTATATTTTGCAAACTCCTAGAATTTAATAGTTGGATACAGTGGGGTCTCAATTTCATAAAAATAAATAGGTAGATATTATACATGCCCTGAAAACAAAATTGAACTAAAAAGTTGGAAGTAGCTACCAATGCATTGGAAATAAAAGTGCTTTTATTTTCTTTGTAATTTTCTGCATTTTCAACAATAAACATGCATTTTTTATAGTCTGAAAAATATATATTATTTTAAAGGAAAATTCCAGGGCCAAGAAGGACCATGGAGACTAATTTTGAATTTCCTCTTGAAAATTATGATTAAAAAAAAAATCACATGGCACAAGGACCCTTCACCCTTCTAAAAAAGACACCTCCCTTGTTGCCCCCCAAGAAGTCCAGCCCAGAGAAAGTCTACCTACAAACTGTATCTGGGATGATCACAATTTATGGCCAAACTTCTACCCACGTTAGAAAGAGATCTTCATAAGTTTTATGTGTAGCAGGCTCTCAAATGGATGTGGCTGAATAAAAGAACTTGACTGATTGACCTAATCAGCAAATGCAGCAAGTGGAACATCCGCGTGACAGAAATTCTGTCGGCGTAATTAAGATGCGCAGCCATTATCATTTGCTGTAATCAGAGCACCTAGCTTGACTGGTCTCCAGAATGCTGTTTTAAGTTGTCCTGCAGGCTCCTGCAGACACTGTAGACTGACTTGTTGCTTTTTTGGCTATCCACTTAAAGCAGTGTAGTACTCTTGGGAGTTGCAACAACCAAAAGTTTCTAGTACAATACCAGGAGATACCAAAGATTGTACTGAACTTTTTTATTTTTTATTGATTTTTAGAGAGAGAAAAAGAGATAAGGAGATGGACAAACAGACAGAAACATCAATCTGTCCCTATATGTGTGCCCGACCAGGGATCAAACCCGCAACCTTTGCCTATTGGAACGACGCTCTAACCAACAGAGCTATCCGGTCAGGGATCTGTACTGAACTTCACTGGGCGCTGGCTCACTAGGAATTTGTGTTCAATCCAAACACCTAAAGTTTTAAAAGGGAATTCTGGACCAGAACAAATATGGCCCAAGACCATGGTGAAAACATAGCACTTTTCAATTAATCCAGATTTTAACCCTGACTCTGACACTGACTGGGTGACTTTGGGCAAGCCACTGGTACTCTAGACTTAATTTCCTCAATATTAAAATATGAAGAAATTAGGACTAGATGTTGTCAAAGACCTGTTTAGTCTTTTAAGACTTGCAGCTTATAATATCAGTTTATACACACAAAGGTGACGTCTCCACTCACAGCAGTCCACATCAGTGTGCCTAGCAATGTGCATTCCTCATCCATTAGCAAACTGAGACTTCAGCCCAGCAGTGAAAGGTAGTCTTCCATTGGAAGAGAACATGTTCTCTGTGCAGAAGTGAAAATATGTCTGGATTAAAATCCAATCCCAGGCCATGATCAAACTGGTCTTATCATTTAATCAAATGAGCTATTTAACATCTTGGATCTTCATCAGTTATGAAATAACATTAACAATAATACTACATCCTTAAAAAGCAACATTTATTTACAATAGATTGCTCACTCAAAACCATTTCATTAATCCCTGCAGTATCCTTGAGAAGTGAGATCCTGAGAGTTTTGTTTGACAAAAATAGAGCTTAACTGATGAATTAAAGAGTGATTTTCAAAGTAGATTTCCCACCCTTCTGGGCCCAGTGGCCTAGACACCCACTAGCCCCAGGAAACAGATTTGCAAGATGGTATCTTCTGGATGTGTGGAGTTAGGCTCTCACACTCAAGCATTTCATTTTATTAATCTGAACTACATAGGTTCATGCTGAGTATTTTATTAACTTCAACCTGAAAACCCTGCTGATTTCTCTGACACCTGAATTTTACATTTCAGCTTGGGAAAGCCAAACACAAAATGTGAAATGAAATTGCATCACATGCAAGTATTCTGAGGAAGACTTTGATCAACCATACCTGTTATTGACACTCTAACACCATCACTCAGTCACAGGAAGCCCCAGAGTTGCTCATGAGACTCTGGAGCCTAGACAATATTTTCCAGGCCTCTGGCCATATAAAACAATTCATCTAGGGTTTTCTATAATGTGTTTAACCTTTATCCAAGTCAAAACTCTATCAATGACTAAGTGCATGGAAAAAAAACAAACTAAAGAGAGAATGCAACCATGGGAACAGAAAGTGAGGAAATATTTTTCTCTAAAGCAGCACATGGCTCCTGACCACTGGTAGCACAGTGGGTAGAGCATTGACCCGGGATGCTGAGGTCTCAGGTTCGAAAATCTGAGGTCACCGGTTTGAGAGAGGGGTCACCAGCTTGAGTGTGGGATCATCAACATGATCCAATGGTTGCAGGCTTAAAGCCCAAGGTCACTAGCTTGAGTCTAAGGCTGCTAGCTTGAGGAAGGAGACACTGGCTTGGCTTGAGCTCCCTGGTCAAGGCACGCAGGAGAAGTAGCAATCAGTGAACAACTAAAGTGATGCTGCTATGAATTGATGTTTCTCATCTCTTTGTCTCTCTCTTTCTCTTTCTCAAAAATAAAACAAACACAAAAACAAGCAGCTCGTGGCAGCTCAAACAATAGCAAAAAGGGGGATAGCCTGAGGAAAAAGGGGGATAACCTGAGGAAAAAAGCCTGTTGATGACTCAGAGTTGTAATTTTGACTTTGAGAAGCACTTTTTTGAAGAGATGTCTGTCTGTACAGCATTAGCCACAGAGCTAAGATATGGAAACAACTTAAATGTCTTGTTAACAGATGAGTGGCTGAGAGGTTATATTTACACACACACACACACACACACACACACACACACACACACACACACACACACTGGAACAGTGTTCAGCCATGAGAAAGAAGGAAATCCTGCTATTTGGGACAACATAAATAGACCTGGAGGACATGCTGTTAAGTAAAATAAGGTAGACAAAGAAAGACAAATATGACATGGTATCACTTATATGTAGGTCCTAAAAATAAAAAAACTCATAGAAACAGAGAATAGAGAGGTGGCTGCCAGAGGCAGGGAACGGGGAGAGCATGGAAAACGTATATGAACTGTTGGCTATGAGAGGAGTCAGTTCTGAGGACCTAATGCAGAAGTGGTGACCATAGGTGATGATACTGTATTATATAACTGAGATTTGTTAAAAGAGTAGAACTTAAAAGTTTTTACAAAAAGAAAAAGATAAATAAGTGAGATGGTGAATGTGTTAACTAGTGGGAGGAATCATCTCATGATGTGTACATGTATCAAATCATCACGATGTACACTTTAAATATCTTAAAATATTATTTGTCAAATACGCCTCAATAAAGTTGAAAAACAAAAGAAACAAATAGCAGAAAGGGGGGAACAGAGAGGGAGAGAGAAGAACTAAGCCACCTGCATAGTTGAACACTGGGATCTATGGAATACTGGAATATCACGAGTAAATAATGATATTTAATAAACACTGGTTGATTGAATGGATGAATAAATGATAATAACCAGTGGATAAAGATTGTAGTCAGATATTAGATACCATTAAGTTCCCCAAAGGGACCTGTCTACCCTGAGATAGCGTTGTGAACCCAACTGGAACATTGAAGTTAAGGAGGTTTAGCTCTATGGCTCTCCGATGCCCAGAGCTCTCCTTAAATTAACACATCTTCCTCTCTTTTCAGAGCTGACTCTAGAGTGAACCAGAACCTTGTCATCCTTGACTGATTGATTACATCTCACATCCAGCCAATCACCAAGCTTTTTCCATTCTGTCAAATGTCCTTAGGGTGAATCTGCTTCTCTCCGTTCTTACCACCTCAGCCTTAGTTCAGCCGCCGTCATCTCTCACTGAGATCCTGCAAAGACTTTAGAGGGGCTTTGGTCTCCCTTTTTTTTTTCTTTTTACAGGGACAGAGAGAGAGTCAGGACAGACAGACAGGAACGGAAAGAGGTGAGAAGCATCAATCATTGGTTTTTCGTTGCCGTCGCAACACCTTAGTTGTTCATTGATTGCTTTCTCACAGTTGCCTTGACCACGGGCCTTCAGCAGACCAAGCAACCCCTTGCTGGAGCCAGTGACCTTGGGTCCAAGCTGACGAGCTTTTGCTCAAGCCAGATGGGCCCGTGCTCAAGCTGGCAACCTCGGGGTCTCGAACCTGGGTCTTGCGCATCCCAGTCCGACGCTCTATCCACTGTGCCACTGCCTGGTCAGGCTGGTCTTCCTTTCTTCCAAACCACTCTCCACACTTTGTGGTAGTAATATTTTTAAAGCACAAATCTGATCACCTACATCATTTCTTGATTAAAATACTCCAATAATTCATCATTCCCAGGAGATAGTCTGGACCACTTCACATGACATCTAAGGTTCAACAATAGCAAAGTATTTGAAATCCCTCAATAAGCTTCTCTGTTTGGTCTTTTGTATATTCAGCCATTCCTGGGGTTCTGCCAAGATTGTTCTTCCTGTCTCATAGTTCTAAATACAATTTACCATCCATATCTCATCTTAAATTTGGTCGTGTGTTCTCCTCAGACTTTCCTGTGCTTACCCCATTACTTCATGTATCACTTTGTGCTGTGGTTGTTAATTTGTCTCTAGAGTGTCATCCATTGTTTATGTACTTGAGAGCAGCAATCTCACTTATCTGTATCCCTAGCATCTATACAGTGATTGGCACAAGGTAAGCGCTCAATATATATTTGTTGAGTAAACAAATATATAAGTGAGTGATGGTGTTTGGCATAAGCATATTTCGGTTTAACATGCCCCTTTAAAAAGTATTCTCATTGTATCTTCACCCTCCTTCTTTGCTTCTTTGGAAATCTCTGCACCTAAAAACCGCACCCCATCTGCCTCTGCTTTCTGACCTCCTTCTGACTTCCTCAGCCTGTCTAACTGGCTGAGATTCTCTCACATAGGCTCTCATTTCAGTTTGTATATCGGCTCCCCTGCCCAGCTCACCCCCAGAACTCCTTCATACACCCGCCTCCCTCCCCAAGCTTGGGATGAAAGTACACAAGAAACTCCTGCCCACCTAATAATGCAGCTGAGTCACCCACTGACCTCTAACCAACACCGCCAGTGGCATTTCTGACATAGGGGGTTTGATTTAAGAATATAAATGCAGAAAAACCCTGGCCATATTTTGATGATGTCTTGGCTGCCATGAAATATAGCTCCATCTGTAGAGAAGGAATTAATTAACTGGAAGCACCACATTTGGGGAATCAAAAGATATACGCCACCACTCAGGTATTCAAGCAACCACAGATTCTAAAGAATATGAACTCCCCCACAGCAAGCAAGTCCATTTGCTGATAATTCATGCTATAAATTAAGACCTACATAAACCCAAATAGAAAGATATAGATATACAAAATGAATTCATTTGATAAATATTTAATCAGTGTCTCCTGCAAACCAGTCACTGTGCTAAATGCTTGGAATGTAAAAGGATAAATATTGCCCTTCCTTCAAAGGGTTTTCAACCTTGCGGGGCAGACACATATCTGGACACACACAACAATGTAATGAGTGCAAGCATGAGGCATGTACCTGGCAAACCAATGATATGCAAATAATAGAATCTGGAAGTTGGAAGGGACCTTAGAGCCTTTGGCTCAACCTTTGAATTATGCATGACTCCCCCATATGCCCACCCAGCCTATACTTAAATACTACCAGTGAGAAGGAGCTCACTTTCTCCCCAGGCAGCCTATTATATTTGTAAACACTCCTGTAATGAAATTTATTTTAAAGTCTCAACAAAATATTGATATTCATCAACAATCCTCAGTGCTGCTGAGCTGTTCTAGGACCTCTTGCCCCTTGTTCTATTCATCAAAGGCTGCTGGCAGGTGGGGTACTCCTTCAGGAATATCGGGCTCTGACCCCAGTTCTGATGTTCTCCCAGCCTTCTAGGTCTGGGCCTTTATCGGCAGTGAGTCAGAAATCAGAGGAACATTCCATCTTGGTCATTAGTAGAGGGTGTAAATATATCTTGTCACACCCAAAAACAAGCCAAACACCTAAAGTGAAGAACAAGAGGGAAGAGGTCACATGATAGGAACTTCCTGCTAAAATTCAAAAGGGAATTTCTAGCTGAGCTCTACATTTTCTAGGCTCTAGATATCTTAGTCCATTTAGAATGCTATCACAAAGCATCGTAGACCAGGTGGCTATAAACATAGAAACTTATTTCTCACAATTCTTAAGGCTGGAGAGTCCAGGATTAGGGTGCCAGCATGGCCAGGTTCTGGCCAGAGTTCTTTTTTTGTTGCAGGCTACTGGCTTCTCCTTGCATCATCACATCAAAGGAGAAGCAGAGAGCTCTCTGGGGTCCCTTTCATAAAGGCACTAATCCCATTCATGAGGACTCCATCCTCAGGACCTAATTACCCACCAAAGGCCCTACCTTCTACTACCATCAGCTTGGGAGCTAGGAGTTCAGCTTATGAATTTTGATGAGACACACATTCAGTCCACTGTACTAGGTCCAGTTTGCATTCAGCTAACAGAAAACTTCAATGATCAGTGACCTAGTAGAACTCAGTAGGACAGAGGGCAGACTCTTCTTGGGCTGTCCCAAGGGTGTGATTCTGATGAGTTTCAATTTCCAAATTTGGAAAGTTCTTTTCCTTCCAGCTCCAAATAGTCCAAACATGTCACAATATGCATCTGGGTTCTTAATAGTCAAGTGACAAAATTCAGCAGCACATACAATATAAAACTCTTAGGCTTGGTTGGAAATGAAGAGCGTTGTAAATATCCACAGTGAAAGAAAATACCTCTTTAAGTAAATAATAGGACATGAAATACTAGAGGCCTCAAGTCTTGTCTGAAATAGCTGATGTTTAGAAAACTGACATGATTATTCTGGGTTTTTTATTTGTTTTGAAGAATTTGTAGCAGCTTTGTAAATTGGACAGTTTGAATAGATATTTTAAATTAGCTTATCCAACTGGGCAGAGTATTTGTAAAGATACTATGGGGTTTGTTGATGTTAATATTTTAAGTATTCCAGTGAATAATTTATGCTACAACTCTCTAAGAAGCGGTGGCAACAAGCATATTTTTAGGAAACCTAATGAAGTTATCAAATTATACGGTTCTTTGCAGAATTCTCAAAGGCTTTTTTTCATTTCCAGGTTGTCCAATGAGACCAAGTTCAGAAGTCACCTTCATCATGAACCTTTCCCAGGCAGAGTTACTTTATTCCCCCTTTGTGCTTCTAAGAATTTTTTATATTCAATGAAGACCCCTCTTTTCCACTGGATAGTAATATTCTCTTCACAAAGTGACTGTCGTGCCCATTAGAAGATGGGCCCCACAGGGAACATTTGTTTCTTATCCACCCTTTCCTTCCCACAGAATGCCTGGCCAGACCTGGGGTCAGACAATGCTTGTTGAATGAATGAGACTGGCATACCTATAACTGAGAAACTCAAATGAGTTTGCACCTGCAAACTCTTCACTTCACTCAGGGTTAAATCAGCAATCATAACAAAAGGTATGACACTATATTCTGCCATCCAGGCAGCACAATGCCCCAAAATACAAGGATGAGCAAAAAAAAGGAGGGGTGAAGAGAGAGAGTGTGTGTGTGTGCATGTGTGTGTGAGTGTGCGTGTGTATAGACACACACACATATATGAGAAACTAGGTTCTCACCTGGCTTGGGATCATTTTTTAACTTAGTGACTCTGAAAAAATTATTTCATGTCCCTGAAGCTCAGTTTTTCTAGTGTGTGAAATAGGGCTCATAAAGTCCTGTGTTCCATCATGAATGGAGGTTTGTGGGTATCAAACATCAACTGGAGAATTGTCACAACAGTGCACAATGTATAGCACTGCTATCATTCAGCGACTTTGCTTATAGATATCACCTGTTATGCCATATTGAATTGCAGCTTGGAGTTGCCTGACTTGGGAGGTGACACAGCACGTGGAAGGCAATATAAAGAGCAAGGACTCTGGGAACAGATCTGTAATAGGGGATCATAGTACATGCTTCTGTGGGGTTGTTTTAAGGATTAAATTCAAAGATCTGTAATGTACTTAGTATAGACCCTAGCCAATTATAAAAGTCAATAAAGGCTAATAGCAGTTCTCTTTACTATCATTATTAACTCTTAAAGTAAATACACATCTAGAAGTGACAGTCCTATCTGTAAACTTCATTGATGAGGCATTAGGAACAGCCATTTGTTCTCAAAGGAAGGCTGCTAGCTAGAACACAGTTCCCAGAAAGGGACCTGTGGAGAGTGGGTACGAATACAAACACGAAAACTGTGCTGTATGCCAGTCCCAGAAAGGAAGGGGAAGAACCAGGCAGGAAAGAGCAATGGAGGTGAAAATGCAGAGGAGTCCTGTAAGAACTTGCCCTAGGCAGAGCCATAAACAGAGCTGCCCGGGTGTGGGGTGTGAGGTGTGGGGGGTGTGTGGGGTAAACCACAGGAGAGGTACAAGTGGTTCTACTATTTGAGAGAAGGAATTGGCTGCAGCCTATGAGGCAGAGACAAAGAGCCAGGTTAAGGTAAACTGCCGCAGCTCTTTACCATGGGCCAAGGATAGGATATTGCTGTGGGCCCCACTGCAGCAGGCTGTTGTTCACACACAGTTCTTTACACACACACATCTGTGCCAGGGGAGATATCAGAGCCACCATCCAACCCAGCTGTCAATTAGAAAGATAATAGGAGCTCTTTGAATAACTTAAACTTTTCTAATAGCCACATAAAAAAAAGTAATATAGGTAGAAGTAATTTTAATAATATATTTTATTTAATCTACTATATCCAAAATTGTATTTCGACATGTAACCAATATAAAAATTAGTGATGAGAAGGTTAGATTTCTTTTTTCACACCAATGCTTTAAAATTTGTTGTGTGTTTCCACTCATGTCATTTTCTAGTAGCCATATCTCAAGTGCTTAGTAGCCACTTGGCATAGGTCTAATCCAGTGGTTCTTAACCTTTTGTGAGGTATCGAACCCACCAGTTTCATATGCGCATTCACTGAACCCTTCTTTAGTGATAAATAAAATATGATTTCTTTTTCCAAATTCAAGACATAGGTATATGTTTTTTTACTGGTGCACAAAATGAGCCGTGCATGAACATCACCTTGCTCAAAGAACAAAACCAACAAAGTGCATGAACTCATAACAAATTATGGTATTACTTTATTCTGGCCTTCGTGGCAGAGGCTTCTCCGAATCCCTGAGACCGACTCATCAAACCCCTAGGGTTCGATAGAACCCAGGTTAAGAACCACTGGTCTAACCCCAAGGGAAAATGTATTCCATTTTCCTGACCTCTTTGGCTGTTAACACCTTTCAAAAGCCCAACTTCATAGAGGCAGAAAAGACTTATGGAGATGTTCAGAGTGCAAGGGCCATCTATACATTTTCTGACAGGTTTTTCCTTAGCATGCTTGCTTGAATTAAGGCAGTTTCATACCTTCCTGCAAACAATTCTTCAATCTAACATTCACAGAGGGCTGACTTAGTAGTTGGCCAGACAGGTTAATAATGGTGGATGAACTAGCCACTCTCCCATTCTAAGGGAAACCGCCTTACTTACACCTTCTTTCGGCAGTCTCAAGGCAGCTTTATGCACCCACTTCTCCCAACAACCTCACTGGCCCAACTGATCAAGAGTGGGCACAGGACTCTATGAACCATTTGATCCATTTATGTAGTCACCGAAAGTGTGGAAAATCTCACCCAACCAGGGACAGACCACGTGAACCAACCAGGCCAATCAGATCCTCTGTCAGCATTACAGAAACAGAATCAGCCCGCTGATGGGGAGAAGCATCTGAAGAAGACACATAAGCAGCAGAAAGAGCACTAATAACACTGGTCGCCAGTCAGCCCTCAGGCTTTTAACAATTTCTCTTTAATCAGTTTGCCAGATCAGCCTTCCAAACGCCCAGTTATCTTAACAAAGCAGTTCTCCAGGTGACAGACCTTTGAAAGCCTCCTATGGGAAGGTCTCTAAATAACTCTGGTTCCTTGAGCTCTGTCAGAACCTTCCAGAACCGACCATATTCTGGGCTCTTGAGGCACAGCAGTTGTGCTGTTTCTGGTTTTCCGTGAGATTCCTATATCTTAGGGTCATAATTAGTTTGTTTAGGAGAATGCCTCTTGTTCTGAGAGAGCCTGTCCCTTTTGTTTTTTTTTTTTTTTTACAGGGACAGAGAGAGAGTTAGAGAGAGGGATAGATAGGGACAGACAGACAGACAGGAACAGAGAGAGGTGAGAAGCATCAATCATCAGTTCTCCGTTGTGACACCTTAGTTGTTCATTGATTGCTTTCTTATATGCGCCTTGACCGTGCGCCTTCAGCAGACTGAGTAACCCCTTGCTCGAGCCAGCAACCTTGGGTTCAAGTTGGTGAGCTTTTGCTCAAACCAGATGAGCTCGCGCTCAAGCTGGTGACCTCGGGGTCTCGAACCTGGGTCCTCTGCATCCCAGTCCGATGCTCCATCCACTGCGCCACCGCCTGGTGAGACAGCCTGTCCTTTCAATGAAAAGGCCCTACCACAGAGATGGAAGCTTCCACACATCTGAGCAAGGTCTTTGCCGCTGCTCCCCCTGGACTGTGTTTGCATTTGGTTCCAGGCCAACACTTAGCCTGATGGAGAAGTGATGGATTACTTTGGGTTCACTCCTAAGTAACTATTCTGAAAAGGTCTCATATCACCGTGGCCTTCCTGGGACTCTTGTAAGCCTCACATCATCTATAGGAGCAGTTC
The DNA here is from genome assembly GCA_037038555.1 of Rhynchonycteris naso. NCBI lineage: Eukaryota > Metazoa > Chordata > Mammalia > Chiroptera > Emballonuridae > Rhynchonycteris > Rhynchonycteris naso. The sequence continues at coordinate 298,294,907 of CM072995.1, forward strand.
TCAACTATGACTGCACATTAGTGCCACCTGGGGTGCCTTTAAAACATGCTGATGCCCTGGCCCTCCTCCAGACATCTGTAAGCAGAACCTCTGGGGGCAGGGTCCTGGCCATCTGCATTTCTTAAAGTCTCCGCAGGTATTTCTAATGTGCAATCACAATTGAAATAGAGACACACTGATATACAACATATGCCATTGTTACAGGCTTGAGTTTCTAGCAGAAAAATTATATACTATTTTTTAACTACAAAAGAATTACATATTTGTTTTCAAAGAATACATACAAAATGGGAAATGATTCAAACTAAAAAGTCAGTCTCACTCACCAGTATGTGTATATATATATATATACACATACATATTTTTAATTTCTTTTTTTTTATTTATTCATTTTAGAGAGGAGACACAGAGTGAGAGAGAGAGAGATAGAGATAGAGAGAGAGAGAGAGAAAGGGGTGAGGAGCTGGAAGCATCAACTCCCATATGTGCCTTGACCAGGCCAGTGCAAGGTTTTGAACTGGCGACCTCAGTGTTCCCAGGTCAACACTTTATCCACTGTGCCACCACAGGTCAGGCTGTACATACATATTTGCATAAGCATAGATACTTTTGAAAGGGTACACAAGAAACTATAATAGTTATCTCCAGAGAATGAAGCTGTTGGAGAGTCTACTGTTAAGTGTTTATTAATTAAAATGTTTTATTAATCTAAATGTTTCAAAACATTGATTAATAACAAGAGATGGTGATTTTCTTTTTGTAGATTTTCTTTTAATCAGAGAGAGGGAGGGAGACAGAGACAGACAGAAAGGGAGAGAGAAGAGAGGCATCAACTAGCAGTTGCTAACTTTAGTTAATTTTATTTCTAAGTATCTTTTTTACAGAATACAAATGAAAAAACAAGTGAACACAAGGATATATAAAGAAGTATTTCTTGTAACAAAAAAAGAAACACTTAGCTAGATCCTAGTGGATTCCGGCAGCTGACCTCTGAAGTTTCTCAGAACAGCACTGTGATTGGCATCTTCCTGGGATCGTCCAGTCCCAGAAGCCGGGTCTCTTTAAATTAGGGCCGCTGTTTCCTATTTCTCCCTGGGCTGCAGGAAGCTGGAAGATTTTTATCTAGCTCAAACAAGGCTGCTGGTATTCCCTCTTTCTGCGAGAGTGTTTTTGGCTGTAATTGCATGAAATCCCAATGGTGTGGACCAGTGGCGATAAATCTAGGAATTTACCAACTGAGACACTTTTCAATTTCTTTCTTGTCATCCTTGCTGAGGACTGAAAACTCCTCTTGAGATTTGACAATAGCTCTTCTGGTGCAAGTGTGGTAGCTGCTGACAACAAAATCGAGCTAGCTATGGATCTGGTGAAAAGCCATTTAATGTGCGTGGTTAGAAAGGAAGTGGAGGTCCTCAAAGAGTAAATCAAAGAACTAATATAGAAAATTTTCCAGCTGGAGCAGGAAAACTATCTGCTAAAGACACTGGCCAGTCCTGAGCAGCTTGCCCAGTTTTAGGCCCAACTTCAGACTGGCTCTGCCTCTGCCACTGCACAGCCACAGCGGACTACACAGCTCCTGGCCCAGCCAGCCTCCCAGGGCTCAGGATCAGCTGCATAGCCTCCTATGGCCCCACAGAACTGGCTGCTGCTGTCTGAGCTCAACAGACCTGAGATGATGTTTTAGGGGGAATCTGCCTCCACAGTTACCCATTTCACTGCTCGCTGCAAAAGAAACGTGAGACTGTCATATGCCATTATCTCTTTTTTTCCCAGTATTAAACATCCACATGCTTTTGGCTTGAAAAAATTTCTTAGTTGGGTGAAGTAAAAGATGAATAAGAGAATTAGCCTGGATATACTGGGATTTCATGCAGCTTAGCAGAGATTTGAGAAATGGTTTAATTCATGCTGAATTAAAATTAAGGAATGGTGTGTGCCTTTCCATCCCTTCCCTGCTCCCCACCCTTGCTTCTGAGAGTTCTCTGCTTGCATATATTGTACGACATGGGGTTATGGAGCAGTGGAGCACCACTAGACTGTCTTCTCCTCTTCTCTCCAGGAGGAATTTGAAAGGGAGGAAAAAGAAAAGATTGGTGCATAGTCTCACCTAAGATGAGGGGAAACAGTTCATTGTACAAACTGACGACTGTCAATAGAATCCATAAAAAACAATAGTACTGTGTGCCTCTTTCTGAAACAGTGGATGACACAAAACTATTAGAGAGACTAAAAGGTGACAGGTACCTAGGCTGGAACCTAGGCTATTTTTCCATGAAGGATGTTTTGCTTATTATATATTTGTGTATGTAGTGTAACTTTTTTGTACAATAAAGGACTGTAACTATTATTTAGTTTGTACATTGGCTGTCTAAGAGGTATGGGTTGTCTTTATATAGAGATCAACATGAAAAATGCTATTTGAAGAAAGGAAATAGAAGGAAGGAAATAATAAAGCTCAAAGTGAAAATAAATTACATAGAGGCTAAAATAAAAAAAAGAACAATACAAAAGATCAATGAATCCAAGAGCTGGTTCTTTGAAAAGGTAAACAAGATTGATGAACCTTTAACCAGACTCATCAATAAAAAAAGAGAGAGGACTCAAATAAATAAAATTAGAAATGAAAATGGAGAAGTAACAACTGACACTGCAGAAACACAAAGGATTGTAAGAAAAAACTATAAGGATCTATAAGCCAAAAAATTGGACAACCTAGGTGAAATGGATAAATTCTTAGAAACATACAGTCTTCCAAAACTCAATCTGGAAGAATCAGAAAACCTTAACAGACCAATTACAACAAATGAAGTTGAAACAATTATCAAAAAACTCCCTACAAACAAAAGACCTGGACCAGATGGCTTCACAGGCAAATTTTACCAAATATTCAAAGAAGAACTAACACTTATCCTTCTCAAGCTATTTTAAAAAATTCAAGAGGAGGTAAGACTTCCAAGCTCCTTTTATGAAACAAGCATTATCGTCATTCCAAAATCAGGTGAAGACACTACAAAGGAAGAAAACTATAATCCAATATCCCTGATGAACATAGATGCTAAAATTCTCAATAAAATATTAACACACCAGATCCAGCAATACATTAAAAAAGTCATACATTAAGCCTGACCTGTGGTGGCGCAGTGGATAAAGCGTCGACCTGGGAACACTGAGGTCGCCAGTTCAAAACCCTGCACTGGTCTGGTCAAGGCACATATGGGAGTTGATGCTTCTAGCTCCTCCCCCCTTTCTCTCTCTCTCTCTCTCTCTCACTCTGTGTCTCCTCTCTAAAATGAATAAATAAAAATGAATTAAAAAGAAAAAAAAGTCATACATCATAATCAAGTGGGATTTATTCCGGGGAGTCAAAGCTGATACAATATTCACAAATCAATCAATGTGATTCATCGCATAAACAAAAGGAAGGATAAAAATTACATAATTATATCAATAGATGCAGAGAAAGCATTTAATAAAATACAGAGCCCATTTATGATCAAAACTCTCAGCAAAGTGGAAATACAGGGAACATACGTCAACATAATAAAGGTAATCTATGACAGACCAACAGCCAACATTATACTCAATGGGAAAAAATTAAAAGCAATCCCCTTAAGATCAGAAACAAGGCAGGGGTGCCCTCTTTCACCACTCTTATTCAACATAGTTCTGGAAGTCCTATCCATAGCAATCAGACAAGAAGAAGAAATAAAAGGCATCCAAATTGGAAAAGAAGAAGTAAAACTACCATTATTTGCTGATGAGATTATACTGTACATAGAAAACCCTAAGGTCTCAGTAAAAAAAACTTCTAGACCTGATAAATGAATTCAGCAAGGTGGCAGGATATAAAATCAATATTTAGAAATCAGTTGCATTTGCATACACCAAAAATAAACTGTCTGAAAGGGAAATTAAGAAAACAATCCCCTTCACTATTACAACAAAAAAATAAAGTACCTAGGAGTAAAAATTTTTTTTACAGGGACAGAGACAGAGAGAGTCAGAGAGAGGGCTAGATAGAGACAGACAGACAGGAACGGAGAGAGATGAGAAGCATCAATCATCAGTTTTTCGTTGCGACAACTTAGTTGTTTATTGATTGCTTTCTCATATGTGCCTTGACCATGGGCCTTCAGCAGACTGAGCAACCCCTTGCTGGAGCCAGCAACCTTGGGTTCAAGCTGGCGAGCTTTTGCTCAAGCCAGATGAGCCCACACTCAAGCTGGCGACCTCGGGGTCTCGTACCTGGCCGCATCCCAGTCTGATGCTCTATCCACTGCGCCACTGCCTAGTCAGGCCCTAGGAGTAAATTTAACCAAGAAGGTAAAAGACTTATACTCAGAAAACTATAAGACATTGAAAAAAGAAATAAAGGAAGATACAAACAATTGGAAGTATATACTGTGTTCATGGATAAGAGGAATAAACATCTTTAAAATGTCTATATTACCCAAAGCAATCTATAAGTTCACTGCAATTCCTATGGCATACTGAAAATACCAATGGCATACTTCAAAGATATAGAATATTCCAAAAATTTATATGGAACCAAAAAAGAACACAAATAGCCTCAGCAATTTTGAAAATGAAGAATAAAGTGGAAGGTATCATACTTCCTGATATCAAGTTATACTACAAGACCACTGTACTCAAAACAGCTTGGTACTGGCACAAGAACAGGCATACAGATCAATGGAACAGAACAGAGAACCCAGAAATAAACCCACACCTTTATAATCAATTAATATTTGACAAAGGAGGTAAGAACATATAGTGGAGTAAAGACAGTCTCTTTAATAAATGGTGCTGGGAAAATTGGACAGGTACATGCAAAAAAATGAAACTAGACCACCAACTTACACCATTTACAAAAATAAACTCAAAATGGATAAAAGACTTAAATGTAAGTCACGAAACCATAAACATATTGGAAGAAAACATAGGTAGTAAACTCTCTGATATCTCTCATAGAAAATTTTTGCTGATTTATCTCCACAGGCAAGTGAAATAAAAGACAAAATAAACAAATGGCTCTATATCAAACTAAAAAGCTTTTGCACAGCAAAAAGACACCATGAACAAAATAAAAAGACAACCCACACAATGGAAGAACATATTCACCAATATGTCTGATAAGGGGTTAATAACCGAAATTTATAAAAAACTTCTAAAATTCAACACTAGGATGATAAACAATCCAATTTTAAAGTGGGCAAAAGAACTGAATAAACACTTCTCCAAAGAGGCCATACAGATGGCCAATAGGCATATGAAAAAATGTTCAATGTCATTAATCATCAGAGAAATGCAAATTAAAACCACAATGAGATACCACCTCACACCTGTCAAAAGGGCGCTCATTAACAAAACAACACATAATAAGTGCTGGCGAGGATGTGGAGAAAAGGGAACCCTCCTGCACTGCTGGTGGGAATGCAGACTTGTGCAGCCACTGTGGAAAACAGTATGGAGTTTCCTCAAAAAATTAAAAATGGAATTGCCTTTTGACCTAGCTATCCCACTTTTAGGAATATATCCTATGAATACCAAATCACTGATTCAAAAGAAGATATACACCCCCATGTGTATTGCAGCATTGTTTACAATAGCCAAGACTTGGAAACAGTCCAACTGTCCTTTGTGGATGAGTGGATTAAAAAACAGTGGTACATATACACAATGGAACACTATGCAGCCATGAAAAAGAAGGAAATCTTACCTTTTGTGATGACATGGATGGACCTGGAGATTATTATGCTAAGTGAAATAAACCAGGCAGAGAAAGACAAATATCATATGATCTCACTTATATGTGGAATCTAATAAACAAAGGGAACTGAGGAATGGAATAGAGGCAGAGGCAGGGTCACAGGGAGCAGAGGGACAGCTGTCAGAGGGAAGGAAGAGGAGGGGATAGGATCAGAGAAGGTGAAGGGATTAGTGAAACTATATATACATAACACAGAGATACAGATAACAGGACAGCAAATCCCAGAGGGGAGGGGGGCAAAGGGGAGGTAATGGGGGACAAGGGGGTGGGGGTGAGGGAGTTATATTGAATAGTACACCTGAATCCATGTAAACACAATAAATTAAAATTAATAAATATTTTTTTAAAAAGGGAATCACTTGAATGCTCCCCAATAAATAGTTAAATAAAATAGTTACACTGTAAATACTATCCAGCCGTTCATACAAATAAGGTGACTATAAGGACTGACATGAAAAGTTGTGATGATAATGTGAATCATAAAAAAAAAAAAGTCAGGTCTAATACAATGGATAAATGGATCCAATTTGTGTAAAGAAAAAGAAGTTCACACACACGCACTTCCAATCACAGAGAAAGGGCTATAAGGAATAACAAACTTTTAATACAGCTAGAGAAAGAAGAGAGATTACAAGTTTGGGATTATGATGAGGCTTTGAAGGAAACATTCATTTAACATCATATACCTTACATGTCTTTATACCTTTTTTACAATAAATATTTCTCATTTTTGTAACTTTTTAAATAATAAAAAGAAGAAAATTTTCTCACTTTTAATTTGTGCTTCTATATTTGGGAGTTTATTTTCTTTTGCTGTGTTTATTGGCCATTTCTATTTCTTTTCCACTGAACAACCGGTTCATGTGCTTGGCCCATTTTCACTCAATTTTTTTCTTGTTAAAGGCGTTATTTATATTTTTAAGAAAAATTAAATTTGCCATATTACATAGATAATGCAAATGGTTTTTTCCACACAGCATTTGTAGTTTGATTTCATTTATACTGTTTTTATCAATGTTTCATGTAATTGTACGTATCAATTTTTTTCTGTATAATTTCTGGGTTTGGTGCTATGTTTACAAAGGTCTTTCCTATTTCAAAATTATTAAATAATTTACCCATTTTAAATTATTTATATTATTCACTATTAAACAATAAAATGCTTTTATCAATCTGGAATTGATTTAGAGAGCAATTCAACTTTATTGTCTTTTCCAAATAGCAGTCATACCACTAGATTTAAATGCTACATTGCCATGTTTGTTGGGTCTATTTCTGAAGTCTATGCTTTTCTATCAATCTCTCTAGTGTTCAAACAGTATTTTAATTATTGTATGTTGGAACATGCGTGAATATCTAGTGTGGCTAAACTTTCTTTCCCACATTTCTTCTGCCCACAAAAAGAAAACAATTTTCTGGCTAGTTTCACTTTTTAATTTTAAAACATTAAAGACACTTTTCCTCCCTGTTTACCTCCTGCAAATTTATATAAATACCCTGGAAATTACTTAAAAGACAATCATAAAAGGACCCTAAAGGATGGAAAGTAGAAGGCTGATTTTCTAGGGATCTCAGGACTTGAGATACTATGGTGATTTTACTAGGTTTTCTTCTTGTCTACCATATATCCGACACTGGGTACCAGGGGGAACTACAACCCCAAAAAGGCATAGAATTTTTTAAAAAATAAAGAAAAGAAGCAAGTAAAACCTTCTCTCTCTGGCCAAAGGACAGGGGAAGGGTGTGCCCAGCAGAGACCTAGTGGAAAGATACATCCTCTGACTCTCAGGCAGGGCAGTGACAAGACAAAGAGACTAACCTCCTATAGCATCAATTGAGCAGAGCAGACTAACTCATTCCCCACCCCACACCTGCTGTCAAGACTTATCTTTCTTGGTGTCAACATCAGCAGGATCCTCACCCTATGCCAAGAATAGTAGTGGTCCCCATATTCATCAGCATCAGTAAGGTTCTTGTCCCATACCTGAGAAAGCAGATAGGCTTGTCTATCCTCAGGGACAGCATCAGCACAGCCTGGGTGGGATCCATCACTGGCCCCACATGCACCAAGCATCCCAGAAAGCACTTCCAGTAATGAAACTGGAGCCCAGATAGAACCAGAAGAACAAGATAGCCCATGTGACTCTTATAAGAGCTCTGACAAAAAATATGTTTTTGGATCTAGAGCTTATAAAAGGAAGTGTGGACCTACACTCTCAATCTAAATAGGTGACTACCTACAAAAACCAAATATTTAAGTAGGATCAAAAGCCTCCTGATGTAAAATCCAAAACGTCCAAAGTATAATTGGAAATTGTTCATCACACCAAGAACCAGGAAAAACAACTTGAATGAGAAAAGAAAACCAATACCAGCAAAGCAGTAAATCAGATGCTGGAAATTATCTGAGAAGGATTTTAAAGCAGCCATTATAAATGTGCTTCAGCAAACAATTACAAATACTCTAGAAACAAATGAAAAATACAAAACCTTAACAAAATAGGAGAAGTTATAAAAAAGGATCAAATGCAAAATATGAAGTTTAAATAGACAATAGCAGAGGAAAAAAAGAACCTTACCAAATAGAAGGGGGAAGAAAGATAACAGCAGAATTAAATGAAACGGAAAACAAGAACACAATAGAGAGAATCAGTAAAACAAATAGCTGGTTGTTATAGGAAAAGGAAATCAGTAAAATCAATCAACCTCTAGCTAGACTGATAAACATAAAAAGAAAGAAGACAGATATTACTAGCATCAAGTGTGAATCTGGGGGTATTGCTACAGAGCTTGTAGCCATTAAAAAGGATAATAAGAAAAAAAAAAAAGGATAATAAGGAAATCTCAGTACAACTTTATAGTCTTAAATTCAACAACTTAAAAAAATAGCCTAATGCCTTGAAACTATAAACAATGAAAATTCAGCCAAGATGAAATAGATAATCTAACAGTCTAAAATCATTAAAGAGTTTGAATTTATAATTTAAAAGCTTCTGGAAAAAATAACTCTCTCTGTTCAAAGGATTTCACTGGAAAATTTTACCAAGCATTTAAAGAATTAACACCACATTTTACACAATCTCTTCCAAAAAATACAGTGTGTCCCGTAAAGTCATGGTGCACTTTTGATCCATCACAGGTCAAAAGTTCACCATGACTTTACGGACACACTGTATATGAGAAAGTTTTGTACCTCATTTTTTATGAGGCCAATATTACCCTGATATCAAAATCAAAGACAGTACAAAATGGGAAACTACAAACTACAAATCAATAACTTTCAGGAACTGAGATACAAAAATTCCCAACAAAATATCAGTAAATTGAATCCAGCAGCTCTTTATTAAAAAAAATAATAATAACATACCATGACCAAGTGAAATTTATTCTAGATATATAAATAGCTTGTTCAATATTTTTAAAACATTTAACTGTAATCCACCCTATCAACAGGCTAAAAATATAAAATATGATCAATTGAAGCAGAAAAAACATTTAACAAAATCCAACACTCATTCATGACAAAAATTTTCAATGCACTAAGTATAGAAACTTCCTCAACTTGATCAAGAACATTTACAAAAAACCTGCAGTGACACCTTACTTCATAGTAAAAGAAAGACTGAATGCTTTTCCTCTGAGACTGGGAAAAGGCAAGGATGTCTGTTCTCGCCACCCTTACTCAGCAGAGTACCTAAAGTTCTAGCCAGCACAGCACAATAAGGCAAGAAAAGGAAACAAAAGTCATACAGACTGGAAAGAGGAAATTAAAATTATCTCTATTTTCAGATGACATGATGGTCTATGTGGAAAATCCCAATGAATCCAAAAGAAAAAACTAGCACTGATAAATGAGTTCAGCACAATTGCAGGACTTATTATCAATACACAAAAAATTAATTGTATTTTGGGGAGATATTGATAAAAGGATACAAACTTTCAGTTACAAGATAAATAAATTTTGTAGACCTAATGTATAGCATCTCTATGCTTTATTTTAATGATAATATATTATATACTTGAAATCTGCTAAAAAATAAGATCTTGAGTAAGTTCTCTCTAATATTCTCAACACACACGGTAACTATGTGAGGGGATGGATATGTTAATTAGCTTAATTATGAGAATCATTTCATAATGTATATCAAAAATAGCATGCTATACACTTTAAATATATACAGTGCTTATTTTCAATCATACTTTAATAAAGCAGGGGAATAAATAAAATTTAAATTTTGTATTTTTATATATTAAATATATACACAAAAAATGCAATTTAACAATGCAATACCATTTTCAATTTTTCCAAATAAAATGCTTAACTATAAATCTAACAAAATATATGAAGAACCTTCATGCTGAACATCACAAAATGCTGATGAAAGCCTGACTGGCAGTGGCACAGTGGATAGAGCATCGACCAAGGATGCTGAGGACCCAGGTTCAAAACCCCGATGCTGCCAGCTTGAGTGCAAGCTCATTCAGCTTGACTGCAGGCTCACCAGGTTGAACATGAGCTCACCAGTTTAAACATGGAGTCACCAGCTTAAACATGGGATCATAGACATGACCCCTTGGTTGCTGGCTTGTGCCCAAGGTCGCTGGCTTGAGCAAGGGGTCACTGGTTCAGCTGGCGAGGATGTGGAGAAAAGGGAACCCTCCTGCACTGCTGGTGGGAATGCAGACTGGTGCAGCCACTGTGGAAAACAGTATGGAGATTCCTCCAAAAATTAAAAATTGAACTGCCTTTTGACCCAGCTATCCCACTTTTAGGAATATACCCTAAGAACACCATAGCACTGTTGGAAAAGAAGAAATGCGCCCCCATGTTTGTGGCAGCATTGTTCACAATAGCAAAGATCTGGAAACAGCCCAAGTGTCCCTCAGAGGACGAGTGGATTAAAAAGCTTTGGTACATATATACTATGGAATACTACTCAGCCATAAGAAATAATGACATCGGATCATTTACAACAAAATGGATAGACCTTGATAACATTATACAAAGTGAAATAAGTAAAACAGAATAAAACTGAGAACTGCATGATTTCATACATAGGTGGGACATAAAAATGGGACTATGAGACATGGACAAGTGTGGTGGTTACAGGGTCGGGGGAGAGAAGAGAGGGAGGGAGAGTAGGGAGGGGAGGGGCACAAAGAAAACCAGATAGAAGGTGACAGAAGACAATTTGACTTTGGTTTATGGGTATGCAATATAATCAAATGTCAAAATAACCTGGAAATATTTTCTCTGAACATATTTGCCCTGATTTATCAATGTCACTCCATTAAAATAAAGGAATAAAAGGATTTCCAGAGTGGGAGAAAATATTTGTAAACTGCACATCTGGAAAAGGTGTGTATCTAGCATATATTAAGAAATCACAAAACTCAACAGTAAAATAACCCAAACAATTCAATTAGAAAGTGGGCAAAAGACGTTAGCAGACATTTCACTGAAGAAGGTATATAGATGAGAAATAGATACATGAAAAGATGGTTAACACCATAATCCATTAGGGAAATGCAAATTAAAATTACGAGATACCACAGCTTGACCAGTGGTGATACAATGGTTAGGCCATCAACCTGAGACACTGAGATCCCAGGTTGGAAACCCTGAGGTCTTTGGCTTGAGCACAGGCTCACCAGCTTAAGCATGGGGTTGCCAACTTGAGTGTAGAATCATCAACATGATCCCGTGGTCCCTGGCTTGAACCCAAAGGTCTTTGGCTTGAACAAGGGGTTACTGGCTCAGCTGGAGTCCACCAGTCAAGGCACATATGAGAAGCAATTAATGAACAACTAAAGTGATGCAACTATGAGTTGATGCTCTTCATCTCTCTCCCTTCCTGTTTCTCTCTCTCTAAAACAAACAGCAACAACAACAATAAAAAAACCTTGAAAAACTTATGAGGTACCACTACTCAGGTATCAGAATAGCTAAAATAAAAAATAGAGATAACACCAAATTCTGACAAAGAATGCAGAGAATCTCTATAAAGGTAATGGCCATTCTGGAAAACACTTCATCATTTTGTTTTAAAACTAGAAATGGACTTTATAAGACCAAGATATTGCACTCTTGGGCATTTATCCCAGAGAAATGACAATTTATGTTCATGAAGAAACTTGCACAATAATATATACTCAAGCAGCTTTATTTGTAATAGCCCCAAACAGGAAACTACCCAATTGTTCTCCCGTGGGTAAATAGGTGAATAATTAAACAAACTGTGGTGCAGTCATACCTGTGGAATACTACTCAGCAGTAAAAAAAAAGAACCAAGTATTGATACATACTTGGATGGATCTAAAAATAATTATTCTGAGTAGAAAAAGTGAATCTCATGCATAAACTGCATGATTCTATTTATAAAACACTCCTGAAATAAAATCATATAGATGGACCACAGATTAATGGTTTCAAAGGGTTAGGGATGGGGGTGGATACAAAGGGGTAGGAAAGAGAGACTTTTGTGTTTGTATAGTTTTGTATCTTGTTTATGGGAATAGTTCCATGAAGTTAACATGACAAAAATTGCATACAATTTTATACACTCTCTCTCACACACACACACACACACAAATGCATACATGCATAACTGATAAAATCCAAATGAGGTCTATGAATTATACCAATGCCAATGACCTAGTTTTGATATTATACTATAGTTATACAGAGTGATAACTCTGGGGGAGTTGGAGGAAGTAGGTAAAATATTGAATCTGTCAATATTTTGTAATAAAAGTTTTTTTTAAAAATACATGAATCAGCTATTCTTTCATAGTCAGGAAGTTTGCATTATTCTTTGTTTAAAAATCCGCATGATCAGACCAACCATAAATTTAATTAAACAAGTCCACTTAATGTCAGTTTATTGACTTAAATTTCAATAACCCTTATTCACAAAGTATAAATAAAGCAGGAAAACATAACACATTTTGTTCTCAAGAATTCTGTTATTCTTCATCTTGACTGTCTTACCAAAGTGATGGCATGTGTAAACGGGCAAACCTGATATTTCTAGATCACCCTGGGCTCAGGACTCCTGCAAAAGTAACCAAACTTCAATTTCTTTAAATAAATAGAATTTTAAAAAATAATAATAGTTAAGGTATTATTATTAATAAGTAGAAGGTAAGAAGAGGACTTATAAGAAATTGGAGAATATTGTCTTAGTTCTTATTATTTAAGATATAGGGGAAATAATAATGCATAGTTGTGCTTTATAAGCATTTGGAATATGTTTAGGGGACAAAAAGAGAAAAGATGGCAGTAGAATAAATAATCAGAAGCTAGATATTCAGTTTGATTTAAGTATTTATTGGGCACTCATCTTGGGCACCTACAGTGTGACTGATTGAAGCTGTGGGCTGGCCAGGGAACCTGTGGCTTTGGGATTTGTGACAATAGTGCCATCAGTGTGACACCAATACCATCACTCCTACTACTGGTAACTGCTGTTTATTCAGCACAACATGCTAAGTACTCCACAAATATAATATCATTTCATCTCCAAGAGCACTTTGTGAAATAGCATTATTATTCAGATTTTAAAGTTGAAGAAATTAAGAAGAGAGATGTCTAGACACTTTCTGAGGTCAACCAACTAGAAATGTCAGAAGCCAGATTGGAACCCAGGTCACTGATTTCTAAATTCATGCTCTCAACCCCCATCCTTGAGTCTTTTCTGAAACTTGGTTCTAAATTCTTTTTCTGCTCTTTTACAAAAGGAATCTCAGTTGCTTTCCTTCCACCACACCTCCGGGCTCTGGACATTTACTTGACTTCATGTTTTTCTTGCTCTGCCTGCTTCCCTAATAAATTCCTTGTGAACGATGGAGCAGGATAACAGAGCAAGTGAGGGAGAGCTTCCTGCAGAGCTTTGAGTGAATAGAGGTAGGTGAATAGGTGATGCAAGCAGGTGATGAGAGGAGAGAGAGTGTGTGTGTAAGAGATTTGTTCTTTTACTGATTTAGTTATAAGGATAAAACTAGTTAGTAAAGTAATCAAGTCTCTGTCTCAGGCTTTTAAACTAAAACATTTTCTTCTTTAGTGGTCTAAGGTCCGAGAATATACAAAGACAAAAGATTCTGGATAGCTTCCCTTATTTCTCCAAACCCTCTGGTGCCCTTGCTTCTGGGTAAACAATACTACCACTTCTTGTAGTTATCTATTATTATAATAATGAACTACCTATAAACAGATAATACACGTTGTTCCCTCCGGGGGCCTATGGGTGGGCAGGGCTGAGCTAAACAGCTCTCACTCATGGGCTGTCACACTATTGAAGCCAGTGGCTGAGTCTGGAGTCATCCATCCAAAGGCCTTTTCCCAGCAGCCCAAATATGGATTGCTGGGAAATCTGTGGCAGGCTGGGCTTCTCTGAATGGAGCCTCCTCATCTAGCTAGCATGGAAGCCTCAGTGTAATTTGCAGTCATACACTGGGGCTGGCTTGTACCAATGTGTAAGAGCTGATTCTGTGTATTTTCTTCTAACCTTGCATTCAGTGTGTCGCTTGGGTAGATGGAAATCAGCCATGGAAAAGGGGTTAATTTTATCATGGAAAAAGGCAAATGCTGCAAATCAGGGCCACCTCTCCAGACAGCCAGGTTGCCCGCACACAAGTTTACATAGTGGCTGGTTTCCCCAAGAGTGAATGGACAAAGAAACCCAAGAGGAAGCAACAAAGCTTTTTAAAACCTAGCCATGGGTGTCCTCAAATATCACTTTCTTCTCATTCCATTGGTCTAACAAGTTCCTAAAGCTAACCCTAATTCAAGAGGAGGAGAATTATTGTCCATCTTGCATGGAAGAGTAGCAAAGAATTGTACAATATAGGACCCAGTACAGAGTAGGTGCTTAATAAATGATGAATAAATGAGTGAGTAGTCACTTAAACACTGAACCATATGTCCTTAAATCACTCTAAAAGTATAAAGCTTTCTGGGGCCCTGGCCAGTTGGCTCAGTGGTAGAGCATCAGCCCAGTATGTGAATGTCCCAGGTTTGATTCCCAGCCAGGGCACACAGGAGAAGCACCCATCTGCTTCTCCACCCTTTCCCCTCTCCTTTCTCTCTATCTCTCTCTTCCCCTCCCACAGCCAAGTTTCCATTGGAGCAAAGTTGGCCCAGGCGCTGAGGATGGCTCCATGGCCTACACCTCAGGTGCTAGAATGGCTCCAGTTGCAACAGAGCAATGCCCCAGATGGGCAGAGCATCGCCACTAGGGAGTGGGCTTGCTGTGTGGATCCCAATTGGGTGCATGCAGGAGTCTGTCTCTCTGCCTCTCCACTTCTCACTTCAGTAAAAATAAAGCTTTCTGGGAATTTTTATTTCAGTAGCCACAGCCACCAAAACAGCCACCTGGCCTGTGCACGTTTGCATTTGATTCAGACAGACAGTAATGAAACAATAAAGCCAAGAACTGTTGAGCCATTAGCTTTAATCCTAGCTTGCACCCAGCGGGCAAGAAATACACACAATGGAAAAACACTTCCCTTTTTATGCAGGGCTCCCAAAGCCACTGACTTATCCAAGTTTTCCTAGAATCAAAGTTTTCTACCTCACCAGTCTTATTCACCTCTGTTCCCCATCTCCTTCTCTCTGCACAAACTGGATTCTCCTTCAGCACTCCACCATCTTGGCTGCTTCTCCTCTCCTCCATGTGGCCTTACTCTGCTCTCCTCCTAGAACATAATCCCTCCTCCCCTGGAACAACGTGATCTCTCCTTTTTAAAACCCTTTGGCGTGAAAGCCCTCCCCCAAACACACATTAATATAATCACGCCCATCTCAAGCAAGAAGGGCAACTAATATTATAACCTGGGAGACGGGCTACCACGTAGGCAGCACCATCTTCAACAAAGTGAGCATAATATCTTTTATCTGCCCAGCAAAGGGAGAGAGAGACAGACTCCTACATGCACTCCTACTGGGGTCCACCTGGCAACCCCTGTCTGGGGCTGATGCTCAAATCAACTTAGCTATCCTCAGTACCCAGGGCCTATGCTCAAACCAATTGAGCCACTGGTTTCAGGAGGAGAAGAGGGAAAGAAGGGTGAAAAGGAGTGAGAGAAAAGCAGATGGCCACTTCTCATGTGTGACCTGACTGCAGATCAAACCAAGGACTTCTGCATGCCAGGCTGATGCTCTATCCACTGAGCCAACCAGCCAGGTCTGGTCAGTGAATATTAAGTCCTCAAAAACCCTAAATCTAAAAATTGCTTGATATATATCTATTTACACTCTACAGGTATTCACAGATCTGTTTTTTAAGCCCTCCTTGCTTATGTACTCAACTGGTACTGTACACATGACAACTGCAGAATGCTTAGTTTTATAGATGTGGCTTTACTATTTAGGTTTGCTTTGCCTCTCTCTCTAAGTAAATTCCTTAAGAGTTCCCATGTATGTCTTTGCCACTCTGCCTTCCTACCATGCCAAAAACAGATGATTGTATATGCACATACACATGAATGCTTACGAGATATGTTAGAGATTATAAGTCTTAAAAGGGAAGGAAAGAAAAAGAGAAACTAAAAATTCTTCGTTGCTGTGTTTCAGAGCCTTTCCTAAATGTTCGCATTTAACTTTTACATTCCCATAATGAAGAAGGCATTATCATTCCCCTTCACAGTTTGGGCAAATGTGTCTCGAGAACATGCACTAGTCTGGTCAAGGCCACACTAGATGTGGAGAAGCTGAGGTTCAAATATAGACCTGCAGGGTTCCAGGATCTGAGCTTTATGCATTCTTCAGGCCACCTTCTCATTTCAATACCACCCCCCCCCATCATCCCCCGTTTGCTCTGTCTCCCTCCTTGAAGTATCTACAAGAGTCACAAAAATGCTGGTGTTTCTAACCCAGATAGGGGAACATGTGTTTCAAGTTCTGCTCTTGAAAAGAAAAAAGTTTTTTAAAAACTTGGGAAAATCAGAAGCTTAAAATATGTTAGGAAGGGAGGTAGCAGAGAGGTCAGCTACAATGTTATTGTAATAACTAAGGCAAAAAACGTTGATGGTGTTGACCAAGGTGGTGGTAGAATGAAGAGATGTGAAAAATGTTGAGGATGATTAAGAAGACAGAATCAACTATCCAATGAATGATCGGGTTATGCAGGTGCTGAGCAATCATTACAGAATCATCTGACTGCACTGAGAAGGTAAGACTGAAGAGAGAAAGCCTGGATGAAAGGCTTCCATAATCCCAGAATAAGATGATAAGGGCTTATTCAACTAAAAAAATAGCTGTGGATGGAAGAATGGATAGATTTGAGATAATTTGAAAGTGGAATCTGCTGGATGTGCTGTCAAACTCTGTAGATGTGGGAATGTGAGGACAAAGAGGGGTCAAGGGTGAAAGTCCAGAAGTCTGTTATGGACAATGAGATGTTTTTCACTGAGCTAGGGACACAGAAGGGGGAGCAGATTTTAGGTAAGGGTGAATTCTGGATGGAGCCAATTGCATATTGGTGCTGGCAACCAGTATGCAATTGCATTTATAACAAAACAAGCATCTCTGATCTAATGATTCTTGCTCCCTTTGGAGATTATGGATGAACGTACTGAATACCACATGTAGTAGGGTTCTGTGTCAAGTAATAAAGGGCTTTTGCAATTCTCAATGGTTTCACTTCACAATTGTTCGCCTCTCTCCAAAAAGCCATTTATCACCCTGTAGGTGCCTCTGTCATAACCAAGATGCCTTTATTGAGCCCTCCAAAGCTAATAAGAGGTGTATGATTCAATCAGTGACAGTGGCTCATATAACCCATTGAAAGTGTTGCAGGGAGATTTTAGTGGTTCCTAGGACCACGGGTCTGCCTGCACACACACACACACATACACACACACCCCAAAACTCATACTTATTTTCTTACAACTTACAACAGGCATAAAGACGTCTTTGCATACTTCTGCCCCATGCAGCCATTCAGCCATTGTTTACACAAAGTGCCTGCATGTCAGGACACGAAGCTGCGGCCCCTTTGTCTCCTGCTGCACTCTTAGGAAGACGGGAGCATTCACACCAGTGAATGAGCAAATAAAGCCTTTTGGGAGAACTGCTGTGTTTCTGCACATCACCTTTTGTCATGAGACCCTGTGAGAGCTACCGAAACACAAAGCCAGTCATGAGGATTGGTAAAGGGCGTAAAACAGTCCTAACCCAAAGGAAACCACCTATAGGTGCTTCACCAATGTGCTTGTTATACAACTCTTAGAATAGACACTGAAACCCAGCACAGATCAGATTCCCCTACCTGCTGTGGGAACCAATCACTTTCACGTCCAGCATGGTGGGGTTCTGCTCATCCAGCCTAGGGCCTGCCAGTCCACCAGGTCGATACCACTTGCCTGGGAACCAACCATTCACCTCACTTAATCGAGTGTCCCTTGACCTGACTCCAACTTTACCTAGAGATGTCTTAAAAAGTCCCCCTCAAATCAAGCTTCCCGTCATGAAAACACACAAAATAAAGCTTTCTTACCTGAGAGAAGGTCCCAGCAACAGGCAGTAAGAAAACACCAAGTTCTAACAGAAGTGACAGCGACTCACGGGGCAAAACTGTTGGTTTTAAAAGAAGAAAGGTGACTTCATCCCGAGTGCCGTGGAGTTTAAAAGAGCAATGAGTGCTCCCTGGCTAAGCCAACTCTGCCTCATCAGTGATGACTCCATCCAATTATGCAGCCGCTGCCCAGACACGCTCAGCTACCACAAGGTAAATCTCTGGAATCTGACTAGCCCTGTTTTCAAAGAGCTTCAGAGAGTCCGGAAGCACCAATCACCTTAACCAGCCACACACTCTTTTCCTGAGTTGTACCAACATCTCCCAAGAATCCAATTGTCTGGAAAACAGCTTCTAGGGAAGGAAAACAGGTATTTCAATTACTGAGAGGCACAAATTTTGCAGAAGGAGAGTGGAGAGGAGAAGCAAAGATATTTCAGTTAGGAGGAGAGACATTAAGAAGTAGGAAATGGTTGCCTGGCTAAGAAGTTTTCAGAGCTGGTAGATTAATGAACAAGTAGGTGATAGTCTGCACTTTTTTGAGGGGAAGGTATTCAGCTAAGGAAAGGGGATGAGTCACTTTATGGAAAATGTGATAACCTTTCTAATTAAGAAAACCAATTTTTATTTTCTTTTTATTGACTATGGTACCACTCAACCAACTTGGGGTCATTTGTAAAATTAATACATCAGCTCAAAACATGCTCACATTTCACCAAGAAGATTTGGGAAAAGAAATGTTTAAGAAATTTTCTCTTTTGTATGTTAATGGTGAGGCTGCAACAATTGGATTTTTAACATGGGATTCAAGGGCATGTCAAGCTGTGCAGCAGGCCAGGCACCTCTCCTTGATGCCACGTGCTTGGGCTATAGACTCTGGGAGGGACTTCTGACTGTGGTGCCAGGGCAAGGAATTATACTGGCATGACCTCTGTTGGAAGGGGGGCAGAGGGTCAAACTTAGCAGCCCAAAGCCTTTTCCCTCATGCCTCTACTTCAGGACACTATAAGGGGACTATGGGTCACTATGCATGTATTCAATTTCTTGATGAGTTATTTTGAGGCTTTGGGTACTTCTTGTATCAGCTTCACTCCAGAGAGAGTAAAATAAGAAAAAGTCTCTTTCTGTTTATATAGAGGTATTCAGATCCAACATCAGAATGGGGATTCTGAACTCAGAGATGTAAGAAATGCCAACGTGGCTTAGAAAGGGACCTGCAAGTCTTCTGGTTGGGGTATAAGTGATGAGAGAAGTAGAAAAGGAGCAGAGTTTCATCAATGGCAAGATCAATAAAAAGGCAGGAGCCATTTTTATTTATTTCATCATAGTGTTCTCAAAGCATAGAACAGAGAATAGCTTACAGTAGGCGCTCAGTAGGTATAAAGTAAACAGTGTTAGACAACCCCCTTCCAGTTCCAGATTTCTAGAACAGATCCATTGAGTCACCATCTGGCAAAAAAAGGCAATTGCAGAAAGCATGAGCCAGTTATCTTGAGGAATACAAGAGAAACTTGGCTTTTTGCTTTGCCCCAATCACCAGGTTCATTGCCAGAGTAAGACTAGAACAAAGAAAGCCAATTTCTGAACCCTGAAGCCTCCTTTGCCTATCATTTTCCCCTGTATATCAACTAGACTCTTCCCAGGACCAGGACTCCACCTCATGATCAATCTGCCAATTATCTCCAATTATCTTTTGTTCTCAACATTCACTCATAAAATTGTCAAACTTAGAGATACGTTGAAAGAATTTTACAGCGAACACCAGTATACTCATCATGTAGTTTCTTCAACTGACATCTTACTATATTTGCTTTATTATATATTGATTCTCTGTCCATTCCTCTATCCATCCAGCAACTCATTTAATTATTTTTGTTATCATGTTCCAAAATAAGTTGTAGATATTAATGATTCCCCCAACACTTTAATGTTAATAACCAGAGTTCAATATTTATTTACAAGAATTTTTTCCAATGTTCTCGCATCATTTCCTCCTACTAACAACATACAAGTGTTATAGTTGTTTTATATCCATTTGATGACATTTGTTGAAAAGACTTTCCTTTCTTAGTTGGGTTGTTATGACATCTTATCAAAAATAAAATGAGTGTGTTTCTATTTCTAGGTTTTATTGATCTGTTTGTTGATCCTTTTCATCAGTACCACACTGTCTTGATCACTGTAGCTTTATGATAAATTTTAAAGTTAAGAAGTCCACAACTTTGACTTCTTTTTTTAAAACTTACTAAAATATTCTCAATTATTTGTATTTCTATAGATATTTTAGAATCAGCTTGTCAATTTTAATTAAAAAGCATAGTCGAGACCCTGGCCATTTGGCTCTGTGGTAAAGCATCAGCCCAACATATGGAAGTCTTGGGTTCGATTCCCAGCCAGGGCACACAGGAGATGTGCCCATCTACTTCTCCACCGTCCCCCTCTCCTTTCTATCTCTCTCTTCCCCTCCTGCAGCCAAGGTTCCATTGGAGTAAAGTTTGCCCAGGCACTGAGGATGGTTCCATGGCCTCTGCCTCAGGCGCTAGAATGGCTCCAGATGGGCATAGCATTGCCCCCTAGTGGGCATGCTCGGTGGATCCTGGTCGGGCTCATGCAGGAGTCTATCTCTCTGCCTTCTCGCTTCTCACTTCAGAAAAATACAAAAATATAATACCACACATAAAAAGCATAGTAGAATTATGATTAGAATTATACTAAATCCATAGATTAACTTGGTAATTACCATCTTAACAAAGTTGAGAGAAATTAAAGATGTTAATAAATGAAGAAATATATCAAGTTAATTGATTAAAAGACTCAGTATTGTTAAGGGCCAACTGTATACAATCCAGAGGACCTAAAAGATGTTCCAGTCAAGACTACAATGTGTTTCAGATTTTCTGTCTGCTACATGACAGCCCTTGGCCTCCAGGAGAGTTTAGAGAGGCAGGGTTTGAACAATTAAATAGGAAACAATTAGAAATCAAAAGTCACCAAACACATAGCCCGGTGCTAATATGCACAAGCGCTGTGAGCCCAGCATGCCATACTCATTGTACTACTTGCTCCTTGGCAGAACCCTGCCAATTATATTGTTTCTTCCAGCTATAAAGGTTTTCTGTAGCATGTTAGAGAAAGGGACACAGTAACAAATTAGACTAATAGATGATACTGATTCTACCCCTTCCTTTCTTGAAAATTTCTGCTTTATTGCAGGTTCTTGGCCTCTCTTCTCTTTGTGGTTTTAATGCTGTTTTTAAATTCTATACCTGACTTCAGAATTTGAGATTACTTTGAACCAGAAAATTGCTTGAGAATTGTGCCATTGCTGGCCAGGTGGCCTGCCTGGCTTGTGTGGCACCCAGGTGAGTTGGGCATGACATCTATCATCACCTGTTTCTCCAGTTTGTCCCTAGGAAACTGATCAGCAACAAAGCACTGAGCCTAGTTTATCACCCAGGTGGCACAACAAAGACTCCCAGGAAATCTTAAAATACCTGTTCTTAGGCCCTGCTCCAGAACAGTTAACTTGGAACCTCTGGGTGGCTGGTGGTGTTCAAGCATTGGTATTTTTGTCAAAGTGCCCCAGGAAATTAGCATATGACCCAGGGAGAGAAATACCAATGAGGCAACTTGGTGGCTCATCCTCATGGATTTGAAATATCCCTTCCTGCTACTCACAGAGGCAGCAGAGAGGAAAGTGCTATAATAAATAGGCTATCATATAAACAATAAACAGACCATGGTTTGAATCCCACTTTGCCATTTACTGGTTGTGTGGCATTGACTAAGTTATTGAACCTCTATGACATTACATTTAGTTAACAGTAAAAGAAGCAAAATAATAGAGCCTACCCAAGACTCAGTGAGATACCGTCTATAAAGCTACTGGCCCACAGTGTGTACCTAAAACATTCTCTTCCTTCCCTCCCTGCACCCCTACTCCCACCTACCTTAGTTTGCAGTAAGAGCAATGAGCACCCCTAGCTGGGTTTTGTGCTTGTTCTCCTTGATCTGCCCATGACCGTGACATCAGTCTGGATTTGCAGTCCCGGTCTCTGGGTCTGGCATTCTGATCTCAGCTTCTGAATTTGATCTGGCTCTTCTTTCCTGCCTTGCAGGTTCTGGGCCCAGATTCCATCACCTGTTTCTGTTGCTCAGCTCTAAGCCCCACTGGGCCAGTTTCTAAAAGTAACTAGCCCCCTGTTGCCACAGCTCCAGCTGAGTTTTAGTGCCAGGAAGAGGTGGGGCTAATTTTAGACGTGTCCTGGACTAACATCTGAGAAAAGGCAAGGCCAGGCAAGTCCTTTGTATCTGGTTAGAGTTTATAGAGAAAGGTTTGGAAGATTTTGCCTCAACGTTTGTGTGTCTGTATCATGCCAGGCACCATATACAGAAACATAATACATGAAACTATATGCCTCAAAATCTATTTGGATTTGAGCCTCAGGTGTTGTGCTGAGTGGGAGTAATAACAATATAAATCAAAGTTTTGATATGCTGATACTTGTACTAAGCTGGCTTGGATTGGTAACTAGCATCTATCCTGGGGATAGGACCAGGCAGGTATGTGCAAGGCCCTGGGCCCAAGACTCTGAAGGGAAGAGGCTAATGAAGAGAAAATATGGAAAAGATAAATGATGGAAGAAGTTATTGATTTATTTGTGTTTTAGAGAAACTGAGAGGAAATGAGATAGAGCAGTATGGTGACAGAAAGCCCTAATTGAGAGAAGCAGGGATGGCACAGCAGCTCCTTGAACAGCCTGGTCCAGAGCAGGGGTTTAATGTCTGTTTGTTGCACGAGTGTGGAATGAAAGACTTCTATGGCAGAGGAAGAGAGATGTTTTGGAATGCCCTGTGAGTATCTTGTGCTTTGGCAGGAAGAACACCCACCTCAGGAGGGCTGAGAGAACTAGAGTCTCAAGAGGAGAGTGTGTGGTTGGCAGCTCAGGGAGAGACACAGTGGGGGACAGCCACCAGAACCCCTGTGCTGAGTCATTCTCCAATACCACAGTCGCCATCTTTCTTGAGTGGAGCAGCCCCCTCCCTGCAGCATCAGCCTGGGGGAAAGTAGCTGCCCCACCCTCAGAAATCTCTCTTGTCCCACCCTATGGAGTTTGGGCCCTGTTGAGAAGTAAGCAGCCTTGGCTAGAAAGTTGGGGGCTGAAAAGACCCAGGGGGTGACAGTGATTCAGTTGTCTGGTATTGAGGCCAGAGTTCCCCTCCTCCTCACTTTCCTGAAAAGATGATTGGTGCTTCTGCCCTATGGGAGATTCCATAGAAACTGTCCAGACCAAATATTTGTGTGTCAGAGGCCATACCCACTGGACTCCTTGTGGCCACACCCTACTAAGGTCTGTGAAAAAACTCAGGACAGACCAGCACCTAGAACCCTGGGGTAAGAGCCACCACCTTTCTTGATATCTGATTAGCTACATACAGCCAGCAGACAGAGGCAGCAGGAGGTGATCTCAGGGAACCTTGGTTTTTTTGCTGACTTGTCCCCATGTCTGGTGCTGGTAAAAGCTAGCCTACATGTGTATCTTGATCCTTCCATGTGCAACTAAGACCAACACAACAGCCTCAAACTCTGGATTGCTTATAGTTCCAAAAAGGTTGCTGAGAACCAGTCATGGTTCCCTCCTAAGAGGCCCAGAACCAACACATTTGTTAGCTAGCTACAGACAACAACAGAGAAAGACCCAACAAGCTATTACTAGCAGAATATCCAAAGGGAGAGCTTGGCAGGTACCAAACCCAGCTGAGGAGAGTTCTGCTTTCTATGGTCAACACCTATAGAGCAGCTCACGTTCATTGGATGAGGTAAAGCTTCAGAGTCAGCTGGCTCAAGTCCCAAATGCCTTGCCCTGCTGGGCTAAGTTCTACAGGAGAAAGGGAGAGAGGCTAATAGCTCAGAAATTCAAAGTGTGAGTTTTTTGGAGCCTATTGTTGGGACTAGATGAGGGGCTTAGCTACCAACTGGGTGAAGGGTCACAATCAGCCCCAGTGGAAGACACTCTCAATCTCCCTACCTGAGACCGGGGACTCCTCAGCTAGAAGAACTTCTGCAGAGGGGACAGTTGGTTCCACCCAACCTAGACCTGCTGCTCACCTCTCTAAGAGAAGTAGAATTGAAGAATCCAGCAGTGGCTGTGGGATTAGGATCTGGAATATGAGTCACTGTCCCATACCAAACTCCTGACCAAGAGACCCTCTATAACAGAGAAAGAGAGTTGAACTAACAGTACCCTGCTGACCTCATTGTCCTAACCCACCAAGCTTGCAACCTGTGGAGGGTTTGGTGGGTGAGACCAGGCTGAGCCCACACTACAGTCTTTCTACAGAAGACTGTGGGAAGACCAGGCAGCTGCAAGAGGAGTTGAAACAGCTGAAAAGCAGAGGCAAATCTTAAGGAACTTGGGCCCTTTTACAAAGCTGCTGTCAGCTTTATGCTGGAGGAAGTCAATCTTTATACACAGGTTGAAATCAAGGAAGATACAAACAAGTGGAAGCATATTCTGTGCTTATGCATAGGAAGAATTAACATCATTAAAATGTCCACACTACCCAAAGCAACCTATAGAGTCAATGCAATTCCTATTAAAATACCAATGGCATACTTCAGAGATCCAGAACTAATATTCTAAAAACTTATGTGAAACAAAACAAAACTTGAATAGTCTCAGCAATCTTGAAAATAATGAACAAAGTGGGAGGTATCACACTTCCTAATATCAAGCTATACTACAAGGTCATTGTAATCAAAACAACCTGGTACTGGCATAGGAACAGGCATACAGATCAATGGAACAGAACAGAGAACTCAGATATAAACCCATGCCTTTACAGTCAATTAATATTTGACAAAGGAGGCAAAAGTATACAGTGGAGTAAAGACAGTCTTTAATAAATAGTGTTGGGAAAATTCGACAGGTACATGCAAAAAAATGAAACTAGAGCACCAACTTACACCATTCATAAAATTAATTCAAAATGGATAAAAGACAAATATAAGATGTGAAACCATAAAAATCCTAGAAGAAAACATAGGCAGTAGATTCCCAGACATTTCTCGAAATAATATTTTTGCCAATATATCTTCTCAGGCAAGGGAAATAAAGGACAAAATAAACAAATGAGATTATATCAAACTAAAAAGCTTTTTCACAGCAAAAGACACTATTAACAAAATAAAAAGAAAACCCACTCTCTGGGAGAACATATTCTTTGATACATCTGATAAGGAGTTAATGAACATAATTTATAAAGAATTTCTAAAACTCAACACCAGGAAGGTAAACAATCCAATTAAAAAATGGGCGAAGGACCTGAATAGACACTTCTCCAAAGAGAACATACAGATGGCCAATAGGCATATGAAAAAATGCTCAACATTAATAAGCATCAGAGAAATGCAAATTAAAATCACAATGAGATATCACCTCACACCTTCCGGAATGGCTTGCATTAACAAATCAACAAACAGCAAGTGCTGATGAGGGTGTGGAGAAAAGGGAACCCTCCTGCACTGCTGGTGGGAATGCAGACTCATGCAGCCACTGTGGAAAACAGTATGAAGTTTCCTCAAAAATTAAAAATGAACCCTGGCCGGTTGGCCCAGTGGTAGAGCCCGGTGTGTGGAAGTCCTGGGTTCGATTTCCGGTCAGGGCACACAGAAGAAGCACCCATTTGCTTCTCTACCTTACCCCCTCTCCTTTATCTCTGTCTCTTCCCCTCTCACAGCCAAGACTCGATTGGAATAAAGTTGGCCCGGGTGCTGAAAATGGCTCCATGGCCTCCACCTCAGGCACTAGAATGCCTTCAGTTGCAGTGGAGCAACTGCCCAGATGGGCAGAGCATCGCCCCCTAGTGGGTTTGCCGGGTGGATCCCAGTTGGGTGCATGCAGGAGTCTATCTCTCCGCCTCCCTGTTTCTCACTTCAGAAAAATACCAAAAAATAAAAATAAAAATATTAAAAATGGAATTGCCTTATGACCCAGCTATCCCACTCCCAAGAATATATCATAAAAATCCTAAAACACTAATTCAAAAGAAGATATACACTCCCATGTTCACTGTAGTGTTGTCTGCAATAGCCAAAATTTGGAAACAGCCCAAGTGTCCACCAGTGGCTGAGTGGATAAAATAGCTGTGGTACATTTACACAATAGAATATTAAACAGACATGAAAAAGAAGGAAATCTTATATTTTGTTACAGCATGGATGGACCTGGAGATTATTATGCTAAGTGAAATAAGCCAAGCAGAGAAAGACAAACACCATATGCTCTCACTTATATGTGGAATCTAATGAACACCATAAACTGAGGAACAAAATAGAAACAGAAGCAGGGTCACAGGGAACAGATAGACAGCTGTCAGAAGAAAGGGGGGACAGGATCAAAGAAGGTGAAGTGATTAGCCAAAATCATGTACATATAACACATATATACAGACAACAGGATTAAAATAGCCAGAGGGTGGGTGGGAGGAAGGGAAGGGGAAACAAAGGGAGGGAAATGAGGGTGGAAAGAGGCCCTGAATGGGGCATGGGGGACATTATGCGGGGCGTAGAGGGTGTTATATTGAGTGAAACAGTTCATATCAACACAATAAATTAATAATTAAAAAGAAAAGCACCCATCTCAGAGCAAATTGGGCATCAAATGGACCCACAACATCAGAAGAAATTTGTGATGGGTAGAGAGAAATTAGCACTTATGTGGTCAGCTTTTCAAAGCAGGATTGAGGACCTAAAGGGTTAAAATATAAACAAGAAAAAGAGGAATAGTGAAAAGATTAGGGACTATTGTGAGAGTCAAACTAGTTACCCTATTCTACCACTTAATGCTGTGTGATCTTATGCAAAGTACTCAGCTACTCTGAGCCACAGTTTGTCCATATATTTATTCAACATTCACTAACATATATTTATTAAACATTCACCAACAATTTCTTAAGCATCTATTTTATGTGCCAAACACTAGGATATTGTAATATTCAGACCAAAGGGTGGTCTGAAATTAAAACTTTCTAAAAAGACTTTCTAACTAAAGACAAGTCATGTTGGGTAGTCATATCCTAGTCTAATATCTTCCTTGACAAAAGTTAATCTTTACCTTAACTGAGCCTGTCTATTGTCCTTTTTGCATCTTTGATAACAGATAACATACCTTGTCATGTCAGAGTAATCTCTTTTGCCAAACACAGAGTAATCCCTTTTTGCCAAACACATCAGGGCACAATCTCCCACCAGATCATGAGACCACTTAACCCCTCATTGTTATCTTGCTCCTCACATACCATTTCTATGTGTTATCAATGCTACTTGTAACTGTTCTTTACCCACCAATATAAAAGTAGTGTGTCTATCCAGTTTACTTTTTATACAATCTCAGACATTTCCCTGTTTTGCTTTCTCCGGCCTCCCTAACCTGTCATCAGTGGATTTCATGTAACCCCCTTATGTCTTCCCCTTTGATTCTAATGTATAAAATAAGCTGGGAAAGCGTGATTTTCTGGATGATTTTCTCAATCCACTGAGATTTTGCTTCCCAGCAATTGTCATTTGTTTGGCTCAAATGAACTTACAAAAATTCTCTACAGGTTCAGACATTTCTTACATGGACACCCATATACATCTCACTATCTGATAGGGGAGGCAGAAAGAAGAAAAAGATAACGGTAGGTGATGGGTGAAGTCGACAGACTGAAATGATGGAGAGTATTTGGGTAGAAAAGGCTTTTGTGAGGAGGTATCATTGGAACTGAGTTCTTGATGGTGAGGAGACAGCTCTGGAGGAGAGAACACTCTAGGCAGAGGTCACAGCAGGTGCAAAGACCCCCCACAGCAAAGCACTTGATAGGTCTGAAGAACAGAAAAGTGGCCAGTGTGGATGGAGGACAGGGAGACAGAAGGAGATGAACTGAGGTGAGATAAGAGAGACAGGAATGCACAGGGCCTTGAGGAGGGCGAGTGCTGTAGGAGAAGATATCTCCCATCGCCTGGAGCAAGAGGCCAGGCTGGGCGGGAGCTGCTCCTGTGGCGGACACAATTCTGGAGCAGACTCTGGAGGCAGAGGAGGGGAGGAAGTACCTGTGAAAGGGGTGCCACTGGGACCCGGGGTCCTTGGCATGCTGCTCAGATGTCAGCCTGGGGTCAAATAGTTTAGACCCCTGTAAAGCCAGTAGTCGCGGCCACTATCACAGCAGCCTGACCCATGCAGGTTCGCATAAGATTCGTACAGTCGGTAATGAAACACAGGAGCCACGAACTGGTGAGCCATCAGCTTTAATTCTAGCTTGCACCCGGCAGGCAAGCAAAAACACACACTGGGCTCCAAAACCCACACATTCAGTGCTCACAAAGCTACTGACTTATCCGAGTTTCCTAAAATCAAAGTTTCTAGCTCACCAGACTTATTCACCTCTGTTTCCCATCTCCTCCTGCACAAACTCTTAACAAACTGGCTTCTTCCTCAGCATGCTGCCATCTCGGCTGCTTCTCCTGGCCTTCACGTGGCCTTAATCTGCTCTGCTCTCTAACACTAACCTCAGGAACTCAGGAACCGAGAGAGAGAGAGAGATCAAGCTACTGCTCTCTCCCATTTTATAGCATAGACTCAAAACCTCTAATCCAATTATACAAACAAGGAAGTCTCTGATACAAAGTCACCCATCGGAGGCATAATGGGATTCCTCCCTACATCACCACCCTACATCATCCAATCAGTCAAGGGTGTGGAGAAGAGCTCACTCTTAAAACAAAGCCTTAAGCTATAACGACCCGGCCTGCTTACATTACAACTTTTCCCCCACAGCCATCACAAGCATAAGGGCAAATAATATCACCTGGGTGACTGTCTTTCATGTGGGCAGCACCATCTTTAACAAAGTGAGCATAATATATTTTATCTGCCCAACAACCCCTATATGAGAAAAAAAAACCACGAAAATCATTTATTTGAATTTATTGGAGTGACATTCCTTAATAAAGTTATATAAGTTATCTGTACAACTCTCTAATACAGTGTGTCCGTAAAGTCATGGTGCACTTTTGACTGGTGCAAAATTTGCCTTGCCCTGCCCTGCCCTGCCCACCATTCTCTTTTCATATAAAAAGGCCCTAATAAGAGGAAATCTTTAAATTTGCCTAGTGGAGACCTTTTACTTACAGAAAGATTGTAATAAAAACTGAATTGTTTTGAGAAGTTGTAACATCCAGGAGTAGGTGGCCAGTGGACATGAGAAACCTTTAAGTTTTCTGTGAGTCCATGGTCCCCTTGTCCCCTGAGCTCCTGCTTGTGCACATGCCATCTCTAGCTGTACATGGCCCTCCATGGGAGCTCTGCTAAAAATCTGGGCTTGTAAGGCCAGTAGCCACAGCCACAATCACAGCCACCTGGCCCGTACAGGTTCCCATTTGATTTGGACAGATGGTAATGAAACAGTGGAGCCAAGAACTGGTGGGCCATTAGTTTTAATCCTAGCTTGCACCCAGTGGGCAAGAAATACACACAGTGGGAAAACACTTCCCTTTCCATGCAGGACTCCCAAAGCCACTGACTTATCCAAGTTTTCTAGAATCAAAGATTTCTACCTCAGCAGGCTTATTCACCTCTGTTTTCCATTTCCTTCTCTCTGCACAAACTCTGCACAAATTGGCTTCTCCTTCAGCACTCAGCCATTATGGCTGCTTCTCTTCTCCTCCACGTGGCCTTTCTCTGCTCTCCTCTCTAACGCTAATCTCAGGAACCAAGAGAGAGCAAGCTCCCGGTCTGCCCCATTTTATAGCATAGAAATCGAAACCTTTAATCCAATATACAAAAAAGTAAGTCTCTGGTACAAAGTCACTTATCTGAGATATAATGGGAGGATTCCTGATAAGAGTGTACCACCCGCTATCATGCAACAGTCAAGGGTGTGGGGAAGAGCTTAGTCCTAAAACTAAGCCTTCGGCTATAACGACCCTGCCTGCTTACAGCCTGTCCCCGACACTCAATGCAAACTGTAAGCGAGCAAACATATATATCATATTTCAAACTTATTTGACCAATAGGGCTCTATGGGCAACTTGGTGAGGAGAAAGAGGGAGGCCATTATGGCTGAACTGTGTCTCCACTCCCATTGCCCCCAGAAGAGATGCTGGAGTCCTAACCCCTAGTGCCTCATAATAGATCTCATTTGGAGATCTAGCCTTTCCAGAGGCAATCAAGTTAAAAATGAGGTCATCAGGATGAGCTCTAATCTAATTTGACTGGTGTCCTGATAAAAAAAGGGATATTTAGAGCCAGACCCATACATAGCAAAAATGCCATGTGAAAATGAAGGCAGAGATTAGGACGATGCTTCTGAGAGCTAAGGAACACCGAAAACTTTTAGCAAATTACCAGACACTGGAGGGAAGCATGAAATAGAATCTTCCTCCCAGCCCTCAGAAGAAACCAATCCTGCTGTTAACTTAACCTCAGACTTCCAGCCTCCATAACAGTTTGTTATGTAGGCCACCCAGTTTGTGGTATGTTGTTAGGGTAGCCCTAGCTAACTAATACAAAAGCTTTAAAGGGAATATTATAAAACAAGATTCTTAATGCCTCCTTTAGCATCCCCAGCATGGAATAGCATGGTATCTTCTACCCACCTGGTGTCAGCCTCTCGGCCTTGCTGGCTCTTTCCCGCTGTCTCCTCTATCCCTTTCATCAGACAGGAACCAGCCCAGACCAAGGTAGGTCTGCCTCAGGCCTGTCTGTAGTATGCAGATTCTTGACTCTGTGCAGGAAAGATTTCACAACATGAGTCCAGATTATTTTGAGAAGACATTCGCTATAGCTAGAGACAGTGAAACAAGAAAGGGCCCAGGAAAAAAGAAGGGATAGGAGACAGCCTAAGAGAACTGCTCAGGTTCACTGGGAAGTCAGATAAAACAGGGCCTTGGAGACAGGGTCAGGGGTTTAGCCCGGAATGAGCTGTTGCTGCCCATTGCTCCCCTGGTTGCAAGTCTCATGGGGACCCTGAGAATCCTGAGAATTTAGTAGATGCATACCTAGGGGGAGGGGTAGGAAAATGTGTTGACATGCTTCAGGGAGGGAGAGCATGCCCTGGGTCCTTCATTTTGAGGACTTTAAAGGCTGAGAGTTTAGGGGAGGTCTTAAGGGAGAACCTCAATAGAATATTCATCAGCTTTATGCTGATGCACCAAAATGAGATTTATTCCCTTAACTTCATCCATCCTTGAGTGTGGTTGGCACAAATGGCACTACTTGGATTTTTGCTCTTTCTCTCCCTGAGCAGGGTGATTTAAGCTATTCACTCTCTGGTTGGGGAGAAGTATAAACCATTTACTTCTAGGTGTTCTTGGTTAGGTGTTAGGCAGATAAAATATATTGTGTTCACTTTGTTAAAGATGGCGGTGCCCACATGGAAGCCCATCGCCCATGATGATATTAGTTGCTCTCCTGCTTGTGAATAGGCGTGATTATGTTCATATGTGTTGGGGGAGGGCTTTCGCTCCAAAAGGTTTTAAAAGGAAGAGAGATCATGTTGTTCTGGGACAAGACTGATTGCGTTCTAGGAGGAGGGAAGAGAGCAGGGAGGAGAGCAGATTAAGGCCACATGGAGACCTGGAAAAGCAGCCAAGATGGCGGAGCGTTGAAGGAGAAGACAGTTTGTGCAGACTTTATGCAGGGAGAAGGAAGGAGATGGGGAACAGAGGTGAATAAGACTGGTGAGCTAGAAGCATCTGATTCTAGGAAACTTGGATAAGTCAGTAGCTTTGTGAGCACTGAATGAGTGGGTTTTGGAGCCCAGTGTGTGTTTTTACTTGCCCGCTGGGTGCAAGCTAGGATTAAAGATGGTGGCTCACCAGTTTTTGGCTCCATTGTTTCATTACCAACTGTCCGAATCAAATGCAAACCTGCACTGGCCAGGCGACTGTGATGGTGGCCGCAGGCACTGGCTTTACAGTTAGGGAAGATAGGGCTTTGCATTTTACTAGGTAGCTGTAAATGCTTAGCCATCTAACCATCTGCCTCAGTTTCCCTGTTCCACTTGTCCTGGCTTACTTTCCCCATCTCCCTCATTATTCCCCCACCTCCCTGTCAGGGAAAAATGGATTTCTCATCTTGGATCATGCATAAGGGTCTCTCATCTGAAATAGCTTATCGTTCTTATTTTTTTAAGTAAATTTTTATACCATTATACTATATATCCACAAATCTTCAAAAGATAACTTGATGAAGCCCAGACCTCCTGCTGAGGCTTCCTTCCCTATTGTTCTTCTCAGGGTGGGTTCTGCACACCCAGCACCACCGCTTCCTGGGCCCTCAGAGTCCTCCTTTCAGCCAGAGAGGCCCTTTCCATTTTAATCACCTAAGGCAGGGATGCCCACACATTTTCAACTTGCGAGCTACTTATAAGATGGCCAAGTCAAAATCTACCTACAATAAAAATGCAAAACATAAATTTATTTCTTCTATATTATCATTATTTAAGTTACTATTATTACTATTTAATATTGTGTATTCTTCTTTCACCTTTCTCCTTCTCAGCTCTCTTTGCGGAGGAAAGTCAATGTCATAGTTTTTATGAACAGTCCGAAAAAGCCGGTCCACATTTCCCTTCTTTGGAATAGCAATGGCACACAGACAGATGAGGCAAACACACTTAGAATATGACATAGTGAAAAAAATCCCCTCCCATTCTGTATGAAAGTGGTAGGTTTTAGGCTTCTTACTCGGACCAGCTACAGCACTCATTTTTATACCCTTTGTTGTATTTAGTTTAAATAAATTGAAGGCTAACTACGCAGCAATGTAACTGAACAAGTGAGCGCGGTTTAACGCACATGCGTAGGGTGTCAAAAGTTCAGACATCACATTGGCTATCCTGTATGCCAATCAAAAGACAAATGTCTTTTTAATGTCATGTGATCTACCCACACTTCCTTCAAGATCGACCAGTAGATCGCGGTGGACGTATTGAGCACCCCTGACCTAAGGGAAAGATGTTGAAGGTATCAAAAAGACAAATGTGAGAAAGTAAAGATCACGGCATCTTTCAGACTCCATGTTACTTAATGTAGAAACAGACAGTGCCTCTGGATTTTTGTCCTCTTTTATTCCTGATGGTGGCTCCCACCTCACAAACTTCCAGAAGGGCATGATGACCCTTCTCCCATGTAGGTCATTTTCCTCAGCACTGGGCCAGTGAGGTAATTAGAGCAGAAAAACAGGTGCCCCCTGGGTTGAATTCAATTTGACATAGGGAAGACCTTGAGAGTTAGCAAGCAAGGTGAAAATTGCTTAGAATTTAAAATAGTGTGGAAAATGTCTTATAAAGGTATGATTTTGGAAACTGAAGTATTAGTTTTCAGAGTCCAACACGGCAGTTGAAATCTGCACAGAAGTGTGCCACCGTTTATTCAGTTGAGGTAACTGGCTTTTAAACAAATATCACAGGGTCTTTTATTCTAGAATTATGCTATGGCAAGTAGCTTGCAGTGGGGATTGCAAGTAGCTTATCTGAGGGGATGTGACGATCACATCGCCCATCTCTTGTTTCTTCAGGAGCACCCCACTATTAAATAGGATGGTTAATTAAGCATAATTGTCCACAGGATTTACATGGTTATTGTCTCTCTATATAACCTGTCACGGTCCAGCCACAACAAGTCTATTACGGGGTCCTCAAATGGGAAAAGGTATAGAATTAAATAAATGATAGAGAATTAAAGATATATACATAAAGATAGGTTCGGGAGGATGGCACGGCCAGCAGTCACTACTGTTCCTAAGCCGATGCAATGGAGGCCCCCAGAAGCACATTCATCTTTATTCAGGGGGAAAACGTGGTCCATTAGCAATTCAATTGTTTCCAAGACAAGTCAAGGACAACCCCCACCATACCATTTAGATCTAACTTTACATCAATAAGAAACTAGCTTCCAGCCTCTTCCTGAGAACCTGGATGGGACAAGCGAGAATCAGATATACCTATTTGTTAACTGGGTAGGTGAGGTGGGGGGTTAGGCCCAGCACCTCTGTCCCCTGGATGGATATCCAGATAATAAAAACATCCTGTTTATATTTCAGTCCCCAACAATAACCCCAAGTGCATATTGTTGAATTTGATTCATAATTGTGGGGAAAACAGCTGTGTTAGGCTCAATCGGGGATTTACCAGCTGTAAGCACTGTGCTTGAATAGTGTGTGAGCATGTGGCAGAGGCTCATGCATAATCTATATAAGGCTATGGGTGCTTCCCCGAGAGAAGATTCTCTCAGATCGCTCTCCTGCCACCATGAGGTGCCATTTTGTTTTCCTTGCTCCCTTGCCCTTACTTCGAATAGCAGATTTCCCTTTGTGTATTAGCTCTTTCCCTTTTGTTGTTTATTTGCTCACCTGTCCTTGTAAGCCTCTGGTAAATGGGTATGGCCAATGCTTTCCGGCTCCGCAGTTCCTCTACCCTCTGCCTGAATTCACTGGGAACCTGCCTGGTCTGGGCCATCAGCATTACAGAACTTAAACAAACTTCACCATTCGCACCATGCTGAGCAGAGAAAACCTGGGAAGTTCCTTAGGCTTCCATTTGCCATTTCCAGAGCTATGCCCTGGAAATAAGGGTAAATTCAAAATAGACCTAGCATTACAAAGACTGAAATGCAGCCTCAAATCAGTCCAATCTGATCGGACTGCCTTAGAGAGCTATTTTGGGCTGTAAACTCAGAGTAGGTCACCATTGTCCACTGACATCTGGTCACAAAAAAGGTAGAGGTTCTAAAGCAGCTCAAGAAGTCATCTCTGTGCAGAAATCTAGAATTGACCTGCTCTTCCCCAAGGTCAGTGGTATCGTGACACATGGTAGCACCTTTTCCAGTGTAGGCACCACTCTGAGTCAGTATACAAAAAGGCATTAAGATGTATCCTTGTCCTCAAGGGGCTCACCATCGACAGGGGAAGACCAACAAAAAGAAAGAAGTTGATGGTCACTGAGTGGTAAATGCGATGAAGAAATTAAAAGGAAAGACCTGCTGGATAGTTCAGTTGGAGCATTGTCCCAAAGCATAGACATTGTGGGTTCAATGCCCGATCCAGGCACATGCAGGGAACAGCTCGATGTTCCTGTCCCTCTGTATCACTCTCCCTGACTCTCTTTCTAAAAAAGAGGAAAAAGAAGACTAGTTAACAAAATTTTTTTTCAATAAAAGGATTTTCTAGGAGCTTGGAGGAGGGACATCTTAACCTATCCTCGAGGTGTGGTGGAGGATGGGTAAAGCCAGAGAGGCATTCCAGAGGAAGTGAAATCTCAGCTGAGTCCAAAGTACTAGAGGGATTTTCCCAGGTGAAGAAGGTAAGAAATAGTAAAAGCAGCTGTTAAGAGAATCAATCCTAATACTTCTCATCAAAAGGAAACAAAATCATTTTTTTGTATCTATGAGATGATGGATGTTAATTTAAGTTATTGTGATAATCATTTCACAATATATTTAAGTCAAATCATCATATTGTACACCTTAAACTTATGCAGTGCTGTGTCTCAATTATATCTCAATGAAAAAAAATCATATAAAAGCAGAAGGAATAGTATGTGCAAAGAGAGAGACAGAGGGTGGCTTGTCCGCAAACAGCAAAAAATTCTGTTTGATAAACACGCAAAGTATCAGGTGGAGGAGAATCAGGAAGGAAAGTTGGAGAGAGAGGCGGGAACCAGACCGTGAAGAGCATCTTACCTAGGAGGTAAGGGGATCCTCAAGCCATGTTCAGAAATTTCAACAGTCTACTTTAAATAGTACATTGACCAAGGGCAGCGCTGCCTAGAAGCACACCATTTTGTTTCTTCTGGGAACACTGGTCATCTCATATGATGAGCCCTGTCTGATTGTGTGCATGTCTTTGATGAATAAACTGATCAATGAAGAAGCTAACATTGTAATACAGGGGCATATCATAATGGCTTGGATTGATAAAGAGACTGTAAAGGGAACATATTCAAAATATGTTTGGTATCAGACCTGGCGGATTGTCCTTGATGAATGAGGGTGAGGGAAGAGTCAAGCATGATGCCTTGGTTTCTAGCTTGGGCAACTGAAGTAATTATCTTATGACACAAGCAATTACAATCTAATGCCTTATCTACCTTCTAGAATGAAAGCATTCTATGGGTGAAGACATTTTCAGAACCACAAAAATGTATTGAATACTGGCTACTTGTCAGGCACCTCCATATCCCATTTATTCCTCACAACAATCCAAAGAATTTAATAGTATTCTTTTAGGCTATTTGACAAATAAGAAAACTGTTTTTGGAGTCTCCCAATTTGCAAATGGGTGACTTGGAATTTGAGTCCAAGTGTATGTTACCCTAGACAGTGGTCGGCAAACTCATTAGTCAACAGAGCCAAATATCAACAGTATAACGATTGACATTTCTTTTGAGAGCCAAATTTTTTAAACTTAAACTATCTAGGTAGGTACATTTCTTATCGAGGAAGCGCCCACACGTGGTATTTTGTGGAAGAGCCACGCTCAAGGGGCCAGCAGTTGTGGCTCGCGAGCCTCAGTTGGCCAACCAGGGCCCTAGAACTTTAACTCTTCTTCTTTTTCAGCTTTTTCAGGAGATCATGCTTAGATTTGAACATATAGCTGCCTTGAATTGGTTCTCAAATCCACCCAATTCTGTGCAGCTCATAGAGCTGGCCCCACACACTGGGGAATTAGTTGGTATTTCTAGGTCTTCTTACACTGGGAACCTAAGATGCTGTAAAGATAGGGCCTGTTTCAGTGGTTAAGGTGGGCCCAGCCCTGGGAATAGCTCTCCAGGGATATAAGGGCTGGTTCTTAGCCTCTTCCCTTTGTGGGTCCCATTCTGGGAGGCACAGAAACATGAGCTCCTCTGAGCCATTTAGTGGTTCTGCTGAGCAGTCGAACTTGTGAACTTGCGGTGATAACCAGTTAGTGTCAGCAGGGAGGGCAGGGGCTGCTCCCTGGATTGTGAACTGCACTCAGCAGCATGGGGTGGGCAGGGAACTAATGACCTCAGAGCTTCTGTACATCTCTCTCCCTCCAACAAGAACATGTGGAAATGCTATATTGCATGCCTCCCTGAGAATACAGCAGCCCCCTTCTCTTTCTATCCCTAATATGTGACTCAGGTACATTTTAGTCAGTACATCCTCATGATGCTTATTTCTTGCAGATCATCTCCAAACTGCACCTGGTCTCCAGGCCCAAACTGGTCAGTGAACATAATACTGATAATCATCAACACAGTCACAGCTTGGGACTTGTAAAATACTCTCACTTCAATGCTCTCATTTCATCTTCACGAGACACCTGTCGTGAGATGGCCAGGGTGACAGCTATGGAAACTGAGGTAACAGCTGCAAGGTGAAGCTGGTGAGTGGCTGCCCCAGGGCTAGTGCCACCATTACCGGGTCCCTCTAGAATAAGGTGACCAGATTTTAAAATAGGTAAAGCGGGACACCATTGACAAGGTTGTTCTTGATTAAAAATTTGGTCTATATGGAGCAAAAAAAAAATTTCATAGAAAGCAAAAATAGTATTGTAATATTTTTTTTTAAATCTGGACTTTTTAAAAACGCTGCGGGACATGGGACAAATTATTAAAAATCAGGACTGTCCCGCCAAAAGCAGGACGTCTGGTCCTAGAACCAAGCAGAAATGAGGGTAGGACATATAACTCACAAAGGCAAAGGGACTTCTAGCCGAGGGGACCAGCTGGCTTGTGGGATTCTCAAGGGCTGCTGAGTGTGTAGGTGGGACCTGAGTGCTGGGAGGTGGGTGAGCCCCTGGAGAACTTCTGAGGCATTCCCTCAGTACCTGGGGATCACTGTAGAAGCTGTCCGGGGCCTGCCTGAATCTCTCTGCACAAGGCTACCACAGTCTCTTCTGCAGATTCGAGGGCCAAGAATCTTCACCCACAGCTGTTAAGACAGGTCTAGACCCCTCCCAGTTAGCAGTAGAGAAACACCAGTTATCCTCTAATGCAATGCTAACAAGCTGCCTTTGAAACCGACCCCACAGAGAAGCCTACCCATCTTTCTCACCCCCAGGAACTTTTTACATTGAGTCTAATGCACAACAGGCAAACTGAAGCACGTTTTCCTTATAAGTGATGATTGCTTCACTCTCCTCCTCACATACATTTATTTGAATAAAGCTTATATGTTCATTTTAAAGATGCATGTTTCTGTCTTCAGGAACGGTGGCATGCCAGCTCCCTACCCTGGGCCTCAAAGCTCTTTGTGA
The DNA here is from genome assembly GCA_037038555.1 of Rhynchonycteris naso. Lineage (NCBI taxonomy): Eukaryota > Metazoa > Chordata > Mammalia > Chiroptera > Emballonuridae > Rhynchonycteris > Rhynchonycteris naso. The sequence goes on from CM072995.1 coordinate 298,333,453, forward strand.
GGTCTGCGTATCAGACAGCCCTCATCACCTTGGATTAAGTCCCAGGCCCTGAGCCTGTCTCTGTGTGTTCTCAGTATTCCAATATACAGAAGGAGGAAAAGGAAGCAAGGAATAGAACGAGGGCCCCTGGTCAGTGACATTGCCTCCTGTACAAGGGGCAGCAATCGTTTTAGGTTAAAGAAACTTAGCACTGAATCTTGGTTCTGCCACTGAGTTCTGTGATCATTAACAAGTATTTCCAACTTTTTGAGTGTTGGTTTCCTTAGTTGTACATCCTCTGCCTGACTCAGAACGATGTTATGAAGATCACATAAGATAAAAGTGCAAAGTGCCTTAGTGGAAGCCTCGGACAGCCTTGTTGCTACAAGGGACTTGTTCTATCAGCAGTTCTGAATGCGAGGGCTACATTCCCAATCCCGGTTGCAGTACAGAAATTGGAAAAAGCAGAAAAGAAGCAGTGGGTAGGTGGTCTTCAATTCAGTAAGACAGGCAGGCCTGAGGCGTCAGGTAGTTGAAAGGCTACTCTGAAATGCATCTCCTTTTCTCAGGGCCTTGAGCTTTTACACACAGGCTATCTGTTACATTAATGATCTCACTGAGCCTTACACAGTTTGGAAGGAGAAACCTTTAGCTGATGAGCTACATAGGGTTAGGTGGAAAGTCTGGGGCTAAATCCCATGCCTCTTGAAGCCCATGCCTGTACCCTTTCTCCATATCAGCCACCTGGATGATGAGGGAAGTTTTGATTTGGGGATAGAGAAAGGGAGGCTGAGATTGTTTTGGAGAATGGGCTACTTTAGGGAGATTAGTACTGCAGGGAGGGGGCTGAAATGGTATACAGCATAGGGTGAGGGTCCTGAGTGTCTGAGCAGAAAGTAGGACAGAAAGTGCAGAAATTTATTTACTCATTAATTAGTTCATTCACCGATTCATTCTGATAGCCCTTCCAGACTAGAGGAAGATGAAACTTATCAGAACCAGACTGGTACCTCAGGAGCCAGAGCAGCTCACTGAGTGGGGTTGAGAAGAATGGAGGGGTGAGGAGGGATTTGAACCAACCCATATAGGTTGTTCAAAGCCTCAGGGTGAGTCTGAAATAATAATCAAAGCCAGACAGATGGGCAGCTGCTTCAGCAACCCAAAAGGACCAGTCAGGGAAAGATCTAGTTCCAAAGTCTCAGGACAAAAACTGGAGACTCCAGAGCAGAGTGAGAGGGTTTTCAAGGTTGGACGTGGGCTTGAAGAAGGCAGCCTGGGAAACTCCCCAAATGCGTAGGTTCTGTAGTGAGAGGGAGCAGGTGGGTGAGGAGTCAGAGAAAAGGACACCAGGTTAAAGCTTTAGATGCATTCCTAGCACACTGGGAACCCGAGGAGGTTTCAGCGAGGGACAGGGCATGATTGGGTTTGCTGTCTAGAAAGACCACCCTGGCTACAATGTGGGGGATGAATGGCGGGGGTCATTAAAAGGCTGCTGAGGGCCAGAATGAATTCAGGGACAATAGTGATAGAAATTACAGATATTAAAGAGGCAGGATCTATAGAATCCATTGGATCTAGTGATAACTGAATGAAATGACTCATGAAGAGGAAGGAGATGTTGAGAATGATCTCTAGAGTTACCGACCCAGAGACTAGAGAACTTAATTCAGGCTCCCACTTAGCCGTTATTTTCAAACTCTCAAATCCTAGGTCATCATACCCTTTTAGGCTCAGTGTCTACTTCTCAGAACAGGAAAGTTGATCTAGAGAAGTGGTTTTCTAATTATAGCCCCCTGGGCCATCCTGCAGGGTGTGGCTGGACCAGGGGAAGAAAGGAGCCCTGGGCCAGAGTCAGAAGATCTGGCTGTATCCTTGCTCTGCCTCTGAAATAACGCAAGGCAATATTTCTAAACCTGGGTCTTCTTTTGTATAAATGGAGATGATTATTCATTTATTCAAGAAATAAGCATTGTAGACAAAAGATAAAAAGAATGACATTGGTCTATGCCTCATGGAGCTCAAATCCTAGGAGGAGAAGGGAGGTGGCTCTCAGGAAGGAGGGACCAACAAGTGCAGGGGCTGCATGTAGAGACAGGACAGGGGGTGGCGAGGGAAAGTGTGCTACAGATTGAGAAAAATAGGCTCGGCTAATATTGACATGGATAGACTATGTGTGGCAGGATCTGGAGAGCAGGGACTGCATTTGGTCCACAGTTGTATCCCCACTGCTTTGCACCATCACTGGCAGGTAGTAGGTGACTAAGAATCGTGTGTTGAATGAACACATCTCCATAGAATCCTTCAGTTTCAAAGGGTCATGGCCTCATTTATTTTCTAGCCTACAGGGAGGACTGTGCCTCAGCCACCACCCCTGCAGGCTGTTCTGCTTCTAACAGATTTCAGGGCACCCACCCAAGAAACAGGCAGAGAAGTAGCAATATCTCACATTTTTAAAATTTCTTTTATTCAGTAGATATATATATTGAGCATCCCTTCTGTGCCAGTCTCTGGACACAGAAATGGATATGACCTTAAAAATGTCACAGACCAGTTGCATGACAGATACTGCATTCCTAACTGCCGTGCAATGGAGGCCCAAAGAGGAAGGGGTCGATTCTACCGCCGGGATTTGTGTGGGAGGCGCTTGAGCTGCATCTTGAAAAATGACTAGGTGCCCTACAGGTGAGTAGGCTGGTGGGGATAGGGGAGAGGGGAAGCAGGGACAAGGGTATTTAAGATGAGAGATACCCACCCAGATAGTGTTTACAGCCATGCTACTCCAAACGCAGATCGATAATGAAATAAGGAACTCACCCCAAGATGGCTTGTTGTAAACAAACTGTCCTCTGGACTAAACTGTGTGTTTAGTGACCATTGATTTACATTCTGGCACAAGGCCCTTCTGTGGAATTAGTAACAAATGGTCTGTAGACAGGCAGCTGGTCTACAGACCACACCACAACTTTACAGTTTACCCAATGCTTTCACACAAGTTCAAGAGGTTTTTGCCCTTTAGAAAAATTCTGCCCTGGCTGGGTGGCTCAGCAGTAGAGCATTGGCCGGTGTGTGGAAGTCCTGGGTTTGATTCCCGATTAGGGCACACAAGAGAAGCACCCATCTGCTTCTCCTCCCTGCCTCCCACCTATGACTTAATAAAAGAAAAAGAAGAAGAAAAGGAAAATTCTATGTGGTTGGGAGGGCAAGGATTATAATGCTTATTTTAAAGGATGGAAATTGAGACTCAGAAAGGTTAAAGGTTCATGTCACACAGCAAGTAAGTAGTGAGGCTGGACCTCGAAGGCAGAATCCTCTCCTGGCCTTCCACTCTTCTTGACTGTGTAGGCAAGCACCCCTGGCTGGCGAGACGGCTTCATGGCCAGCCAGCCCCTAGGAACAGATGTCAGGAGAGAGTCTGTAGTAAGTGGCTCATATGTGTGACCTCGTATGGCACTTCTCATGTTCCTCTGGCTCCTATTACTGTCATCTCATCAATAGAGGCAGGATGACGCTTCCTTTCCATCCGCCCTCCCTGGAGCTCCCCCACCCCCACCACCACCTGCCGTCCCCAGACAGCGTCCTCCAGCTCAGCTCCGCTCCCTGGTTGACATTTCAGTACCTGAAAGGGCTTAGCATGGGCCCTGCGGGGAGATTATCTCATAGATACAACAGGCTTCTACTCAAAATAGGCTTAACTTTCCACAGATACCATTCTGGGCATGTTGCTGTCACTCTGGCCAGGTGGGCCATGGCACTGTGATAAGCAGTCCTGTCTTCCCTTGAAGCACAGCTCTCTGGGAATGGCCGTTTTTATTTCTCAAGTGAAGAAGCCAAGAGCAAGTTGAGACAGCAACGAAGAAGGGCCAGGAGAGAAGGGAACCCCCAGGCCTCAGGAACCTCAAATCTGCAGGTCTGATCTGGCCACTCCTCCAACCAGCAGGCTGGTGAGGCAAGTTCCAGGGCCCAGGTCTGGGTTTCCAAAGTGATCTGACTGTGGGAACATTCTCTGAAACTGGAGCGAGTTGCCTGCAGAGGGTCAAAGGCTCTGACACCCGGCCTCCTGGAATGGTCACGTGTCCTGTTCCAGAGGGGTTCCTGCTTGGAAACAGGCTCAGGTAGGGCCACTCCCATCTGCTGGGAAGCAGAGCAGCCTGTGTGACCAGCCTTCTAAAAGTTGAGTCTGGGACACCTTGGAGGATAAAGAAAGAAACAATTGGAGAGATTCTTGCTTTATGTGTCTTTTCTTCACCTTGGCCTGGAGTCCCATATTCTGAAATAGTACCGTAATGGAGAAGGAAGAAGGGTGGCATTCAGGAGGCTGTCTTTATTCCAGTGTCTGCTCTACATTCACCCAGAGCAAATCCCTTAGCCTTTCTGGGCCTGTTTTCTGCTGTATAAAGTGGGGATGCTATGAACTGACATAGCTGCCCAAGGACTGGGACACAACCCGAAATAATGCCCAAGGCTTTGGGGGGGGGCATCAGACTCCAGCTGTCCCTCTCCCTGGCCCTAGGGAAGTGATGGGCAATCTTTTGAGCTTGGTGTGTCAAAATTCGCCAAAAAAACGAGCATAACTCAGGTGGCATGTCACTTTGATAAAAACGGCCTAACCGGAAGTTCCAGAACTAGACGCTCTGTGCTGGAGTTCTGTTGTTTTGGCCTACAGACCTCCGGCACAGAGTGTCTACACTACAGCAAATGTTTTATCCTCAGCTACTGCTCCTGACTGTGCAGGAGCAAGGATGAAACGTCCTTCTCAGCATGCGGGCCCATACTTCTCTGGTATGCAGCTGCATGTGGCCGCATGTCATCGAAAATGGCTAAGCGTGTCTGTGCTGACAAGCATGTCATAGGTTCGTCATCAGGGCCCTAGGGCCTGCTGTGTTATTTACCTCTTTACTCTGTTTACTTAGAGCCATTGGCCAAATACATTTTGATATTTTCTTTTCTTCTTGTCCTCAAATCAACCTAGAAAGAACCTCCCATGTTGAGAAGTTTATATCTTCTTCCAACTGTGAGTATGTTGTCATCAGAGACCTCACCTTACTTGTATTCATAGGAGTCACAAAATAAAGGATATTTTCCCCCAACAGAACCCCCATGACTCCAGAATATTTCTTTTATATTTAAAAAGTACTGAAATTAGGCTTACCATGCACCAGGCATTATTCTGAGCATTAAACATGTATTAGCTCCTTTAGTGGGTGTATATATTAAACTGTGTCTGGATCTCTACCAGTCTGTTTCTCTTGTCAAATTTTCTCTTGTTTTTTTTTATCTTTTTGGCTCTTGATTCCTGGTATTTATGATGATTTGGGGTTAAATGTAAGTAATTCTGAATGGAAAATGGTAGATATTTCAAGATTCTAGATGGTGTTACTTTTCTCCAGTGGGGACTCCTGATTCCAGGGGCAGTTAGAAGAGTGAGTCAGGTTGATTGGTCCCAAGACTAAGCTGATTTGAAGTGTGGCTCAGTCTGTGATGACTGGCGCTCCAATTCATCTTTGCTCCTAGGGTGTTGCCTTCCCATGTGTTCAACAGAGTCCCTTCACCCTGTGGGCCCTTTTCCAATATTTAACATTCCAAACCTGAGTGACTACTTAGCTCAGCTCAGCTTCTCAGCTCCTCATTCACCTTGCTCTTCAGCTTCTTGGCCTCTTAGCTATTACTTAGAAATAAACAAATACCTTAAGGTGGAAACTGGCTTCAAATATTGGCTAATTTCTCTTGTTACTTTTCTTTGGGATTCTGACCATTCAAATCCTCACTTTCTTGTTACTGACAATACCTTTTAAGAATTATATATATATTATACACATATAATATATACACATACACACATTTATACTCTCAAATATATATATTTATTATGCATGAAGTATATATATATACATATATATATATATACATGTATATGTTTCTTTTTTATAGCTCTGCTTTTATAGTTGCTCTTAGCAAGAAAATTATTGTAATACAAGCTAGTTCACCAGAGTTGGAAAATAAAATACTTATCCCTATTTTACGCATGAGGAAACTGAGGATAGGAATGTTAAATAACTTGCCGAAGTATCATGTTTGAGTGAAACACTCATTTATTTTAAAAAATACTTACTGAGGCCCTGGCTGGTTAGCTCAGTTGGTTAGAACATCATCCATATACCCCAAGATTGCAGGTTCTATCCCCAGTCAGGGCACATTTGAGAATCAACCAATGAATGCATAAATAAGTAGAACAACAAATGGATGTTTGTTGTTCTCTCTCTCCCTTCTTTGCTCTCTCTCTCATGTCAATAAATAGAAAAAGAAAATTTTTTTAACTAAGTACCCACCATGTATTAGACACTGTCTTGGGCATTGCCATACAGAATTAATAATTCAGTCTTTGTCTTCCAAGATAACAGTATCGAGTAGATGTCACTTATAAGTCAAGGTGGCCAGTGCCATTACTTAGGGAGGTACAGGTGCTCCAGGAGCTCAGTAAGGTTTTACCATGCCAACCGGTACTTCTTTCTCTGAAGAAATCTGAGCTCTAGTACACAGTGAACTTCCAGAGATCAGGTCAGTGGCTTATTGACTTCTCTACCCCCAGTACCCAGCACAGTGCCTGGGACAAGGTAGGTGTTCCACAAGGATTGTTGAATTGAGTTAAAATAATTTTCAAACAGGGAAAGAGGAAACTAGGAGAAGATGAAGGCCACAGGAAAATGAAGATAAACTTAGCCTGGCTGTCAGGAGTCCCTGGTCCATCAATTCCACCAGCAAGTCTGTGTGAACATGGTGAGTCCCTGTCCCTGTCTGGGCCTCCATTTTCTCATCTGCAGATTGGAGAGGATGGACTAAATGAAACCTAAGATCTTTTCAGGAATATGTCGCTGTAGCTGAGTTTGACCCCATTCACTGAGGATGAATGACCATAACCCTCCCCACTGTGTTCTCATGTGCTATCTTGAGGCTGCAGTACTGGACCAGATAGATGGTCTGTCAGACAAAAGCAACGTGGCTGTTTCTCTGTCTGTCTGTTCTATTTCCTCCCATGGGAAAAATGCAGAATGAAAGGGGTTTCTTGAACTCACCTGGCAAATGCCAGAGGCCTTGTGCAGGACAGGTCCATTGGAGATAGGAGTAGTGTGGATAACATTGTCTAGGCCCTCTTCCTCTGGATGCGCCACAGCCAGCTTGCTCCATCTCCCACTTCTCCAAGCACAGAATTTACTTTCTATTTAGGAAAATAGTGCTGTCTCCATGGCCAGCACAATGCTTGTCCCAGCTAGCATGGGAAGAAAGCCAGTCCCCTCACCTCATTGGCTGAGTGGAGTGCTTCATGCAGACACCCATCTCTCCATCACCTGGCATTTGGGCATCCTCACAGGGGCATCTGGAGGAACACGTGGACACAGTTTCACACCATGCTGATAGTGGGCAGGACCTGTGCCCCTGAGAGAGCAACTACCTACAAAAGGTTGTGGAAGTTGAGAAGTGTGGGCACAAAAGCAACAAGGGCAGTGTGACATCAGCCAGATCACCTCCTTTTATGGATAAAGGACTGGGCCCAGAGAGGACTGATGGTTCCCCTGACGTCACATCATTGATTTTCAGGGTAGGGGTAAGATTTAATATCACAATGAGGCAGCTCAGTGGGCCCTGTGGCTTGATTTCACTATTGAGTCACACAACCAGCTTTCTAGGCTGTTCTAACCATGTGTCCGGCGTGCAGTAAGCCCACCAGCCTCCCAGTATTCCCCGGGTCAAGTTTTCACTCAAAATACTGAAGTCAGCCTGACCAGGCAGTGGCGCAGTGGATAGAGCGTCAGACTGGGATGTGGAAGACCCAGTTTCGAGACCCCAAGCTCGCCAACTTGAGCGCAAGCCTATCTGGCTTGAGCAAAAGCTCGCCAGCTTAGACCCAAGGTCGCTGGCTCCAGCAAGAGGTTGTTCAGTCTGTTGAAGGCCCACGGTCAAGGCACATGTGAGAAAGCAATCAATGAACAACTAAGGTGTCACAACGAAAAACTGATGATTGATGCTTCTCATCTCTCTCCGTTCCTATCTGTCTGTCCCTATCTATCCCTCTCTCTGACTCTCTCACTGTCCCTGTAAAAAAAAAAAAAAAAAAAATACTGAAGTCAGCTGAGGGGAACATTTGGGCTCAATTTTGTATCTCCAAACACACAAGTCCAGAGGTGGGGGGAGGGAGAGGAGGCAGCCAGGGTGGTTTGCATGGGTTGTGCAGTTACTGACCTAAATTTCATATTATGGGAGGTAACACCGCCATGTTGGAGAAAGTGCTGAGGAGATGCCCAACTATGTTCTTTGAAAATGTTGTCTGCTTTAATTGGATGTGTCTTTTCAGAACTAGCTGGTGGCAGGCCTGTTGCAAGCTCCTTTTAATCAGTGGCATTACATTTTCCCATGCGTCCTCCTACAGAGCAAAGTGCAATGGGCCAGGGGCCCAAAGATATGATTCCAATTTGAAATATGATAATTGAGGAAAGGGTTTATTTAAAGTGTGGAATTGTCAGGTTCCTTCTGCTTTATGCCTTAGTGAGGAGAGCTTTCTAAGGAGAAAAACTGTTCTATTTTTAGAACAAGAGCCTAGGGTGATCTTCTGGCCCGTTTTCTCTCTTTTTCCCAAATGTACTCATGTGCATAGATATCTATCTTTTCTGAGGTTTCAATCAGAGTTCACTGTCTCCCACCCCAAGGGGCATAGAGAGAAGAGATGGATGGGTGTTTATGGCAGAGGATAGAAAGGAGGAGACACGACAGGGGCTGGCCTTGTCACTGCAATGACATTGAGTCATGAGCCCCAGAAACAGCCATTGGCCTGGGGTTTAAACCAGGGACCAGGCCTTCACCTTCCTTGTTTAACCTCAGGTTGTTAAACAAGGTTGTTTAACTCTTGTTTGACCAGAGGTGGGCCAGCGTTATCTCTAGCATTCACTCCTGAACTCAATAAGTGATGGTTGGGCTAAGCTACTCATTGTTAAGCACTAGAACTCTCACCTTATAAGCCTTAAAGGCCCCACTTCTGGCCTTAGTCAGAGATCTAGGTTCCAAGCTCAACTCAGGACCACCTTGGAGCACATCTGAACACATGGGAAGACCTCAGAATCAGCAGTGGTACTATGAGATCCCAGACACGAGGCACTAGCAAAGCCCTGTGGACCACCCCAGCACTGTAGTGAAGCTCTAGGTTCAACCCACATCCTCAGGGCATCTTCAGAGCCATTTGAGATTGAGAGACAGAAGTAGAAAAAGGTAAGAAGGGAGAGATGGGAGGTGGAGAGAGGGCATACAGTTAGGTACAATTCTGACTGACTGGCAGAGAGACTATAAATGGCAGCTCTGTAAAGGGGTGTTAATACGAACTTCTGGATTTCCCATTTCTGGTTCAAGAATACTCAAACCCGATTCATTCAGTAGTTACTTACTGAGCACCCTGGTGTTTCAGCACTGCACCAGATTTGGTAGCCCCTGCCCTTAAGGGGATCATAATATGGTCAAGGAGATTGTCATTGTGCCAACACATTTTTATCAAGTTCTTACTTTGAACCAGCTTGTTCTGGGTGATGGAGATACAACCAAACATAAGGCAGGCTTTCTGCCTCTATATTCTATTGTGGGAGGAGGAAGCTGATAATAAACATATAAATAAATACACACAATAAGAAACAAGAGAATTTCAAGTACTGATAAGTCCTAAGAAGAAAAAATAAGGTAATATATTTGAGAAAGAGCAACTGGGGTAGGGGCTGAGTTAGATGAGCAGATGGGGGAAGGTCGTCAGGAGATGGCCACAGGGCCGAGAGCTCAGTGATGAGAAGGAGCCGACAGGAGGGCACCAGTGGGATGAGGCTGGAGGAAGATCCAGTATAAACATGCAACCCATTCAGCATGTTCAAGGGGCAGCAAGAAGGCCAGTGTGGGTGCAACGAAATGAATAAAGGGGGTGTGAAGAGATGATATCATAGTGGGAGAACCTGTGTATGATTCCATAGAGAAGTCAGGGATCTGTGTCTACTCCCTTTGAATCTGAGACTGGCAGCTTCTACTTCCTGTCTCTTAAAGTACTTACTCCTGGAAGCCATGCTATAAGGGAACTAAAGACTCCCATGGAGAGGTCCATATAGGGAGACACACAGGATCTAGAACAAGAGTCCCAGCTTAACTCTCAGACAATAGATAGTATCAGCCTGGCAGCCACATGAGTCGCTCATTCAAGAAGTGGATCCTCCACCCCAGTCAAGCTGCCCAGCTGGCCCCACGTGGAGCAGGGAAAAGTGGTTTGTGTGAGTCATGCCCAAGTTGCAGATTCATGAGCAAAATAAATGATTGTTGTTTCAAGACACTAAGCTTTGGGGTGTTTTGTTATGTGAGAATAGATAACCCACACAGATGGGAAACCAACAGAGCAGGTGACAGCAGAGTGTCTATTAAGGACTGGATAGTAAATATTGTGGGCATTGCCAATCTAAGTGGCTCTGTGGCAACTACTCAACTCTGCTGCTGCAGTGAAAAAGCAGTCATTGAAAATGAACAGTAAATGAGCATGGCTGTGTTTCAATAAAACTTTATTTACAAAAACATGTGAAGGGCCAGATTGGCCAACTAATTGTAGTCTGCCAGCCCCTGCAATAGAGGGTTTTAAGCAGCAGAGTGATATACTCTCATTCAGACCTAAAAAGATTTTTCTGACTGCCAAGTAGAAAACAACTATAGGAAAGCAAAAGCAAAGATAATGATGGCTTAACCTAGGATTTTACCAGTAACACTAGAATGATCTGATTGGGATCTCTGTTGAGGGTGGCACTGACAGAATTACTGAGACAGTCAAGAAAATAACCAACTGATTGTGGCTTTGAGAGAGTTATGGAATAGGAAGCTATGTGAGGTCAGAGCAAGGGCACTCAGTGTGAGGATCAGGGCAGACTTCTTAGAAGAGGCAACTGTTGAATAGGAACTAGTCAGGAGAACGCTGGAAGAATTATCTTCCACCCAGCAGAGCAGAGTAGCAGTTCATAATGGCTAGTCTGGGGGAGTCAGGAGTACCAGAAACAAGAGGCAATAGAAGTAAGGACTCTGGAGAGTGGGCAGGGGCCAGATCTTGAGGTATAAAGAGGAAAAGGCATGGACTTTGAGTAAACCTAAGGGAGGTGCTACTCCCAGGACCTGGCACTTAAAACTGTTAAACAGTGACAATCTCTTTGAGCAACAGTTTGCTTATGTGAGAATAACACTCTATGGAATTGAGAAGAAACATTTTACAAATAAAGTGAGGACACAGAGGTAAAGAGCTGGCTTGGACCTGGGTGTTCTGACACCAAATGGCATATGATAGGTGCTCAATAAATGTTTGATTAATTGAGGAATTGCATCAACAACAGGCCTTGATGTGGTGATTCTGGGGGAGTTTTACTTTATCTATGTAATTGTGTTTCCAAATATCCAACCATGAATATGTATATTACTTTTATACTCAGAAAAAATTCAATAAACATTAGTCAATAAGTACAAGAAAAAGGGCAAGAGAAGTTAATAATAATCAGTGATGAAATTGACTGTAACAATTATATAAATTAGGAAACTGCACGTAATTTAGAATCTTCCTTAGTTAAACATTAAAAGGAACAACTTCTTACAATTTTTCTTCCACTTGGCTATGTCCTGCCCCAAAGGAGCTTCTTATCTAGTGCAGAGAAAGTCCTATAAGTCAATATTTGTGACAGTGATTGTGAAAGTTAAGGGACAGAGGAAAGGCCTGTCCCCAGTCTGGGAGGCCATGGTCAGAAAAGGCTCCATATAGAGCAATCAACATTGAGCTAACCTTGATGAGTAACCGTGCATTACCCAGGTGAAAAATGAGGGCAGGATGCTCTGGGGATAGGGACAGCATATGCAGGACACTTGGCTTTTTTATCCTGGGCAAGTCACTAGCCACCCACAAACTCAACATTCTCTTCCCAGACCAGCTCTCTGGCTCTCAGTCCTGGCTACATATTAGAGTTACTTGAGGCATTTAAAAACTGCCAGAACCTGACCTCCACCTTCTACCCATCAAAGCAGAATCACTAGTGGAGTAACTCAAATGTTGGCATTTTTTTAAAGGCCCCAGGTGATTGTGAAGTGCAGCCAGAGTTAGGGACTACCCAACCAGAAGGTCGCTAAATTGCTCTGAGTTTTTTTTGACACTCTGTCTCTCAAGTTGAGATAAGCCTGATACAGCTTTCCCTTTCATTCTTTTTTCACTAATAATTTACCATCATAAGACAAATCAAAAACCAACAAGTTGCTTTTAAAAAGAAACTTCACAATTGGAGTGGAAAGAGTGATGAGAAGGAAAAACAGCAAGAGGTTTGTGGGTTTGTGTCTATACCAGTAGTGAACAGTGTGTGGTCCCCCACCCCTACGCCACCCCCGCTTTCGGGCAGACAGAGTGGGATCTTTATTCCACTCATTCCAAGGTTAGGTTGGCCCTTTTCCAGTCCTCTGGACTGCGGTAGTTCATTTGTCATACTGGAGAAATCAGTGAAGGTTCCTGTAATGCCGGTGGCTGAGGCGAGGCAGGTCCACATTGAATTCAGGCAGACAGTAGAAAAACTGTGGAGCCAGAAAGGGTCAGGCCTTTCCATTTAATAAAGTCTCACAATAGCGGACAAGCACACAGGCAGGGAAACTGTTTCTCACAGTGGCAGGCAGGCAATTCATGCGTCCGCAATCCCCAAGCATCCATAGCCTATATAGGCCATACACATGTGGCACAGCCACACACTCACGTACCAATCAGGCAAAGTACTTGCAGCTGATAATCCCACGAGCAAGCCTAACACAGCTGTCCCACATTCCACCCCTTTAGGGTTGCTTGCTTCACAACCTACATGACATCAAACAGACTACAGCAACAGCAAAAGTTACAATAATTACAAAGGTGTCCTTCACAATGTCTCCCTGAGCACTTTGCCCAAGGTGCAAACCAGAAGCCCACCTCCAACTCCCCACCCCATGGTGCCAACAAGGCTACTCATTGTGTGTGTGTGGGGGGGGCTATACAGTCCAGGACCATGTCCACAGGGAGCAAAAAGTGTCCTTGGTGCATCTGTGCAACTGAGTAGGAGCAGCTTCCCGGTGCAGGAGGGCCTCCACAGGTACCATGCCCCCCCCATCAGGACCTCTAATAGTACTATGAGCAACATGTCCATCCACCAAGGGAGCCGATGCCCAGCTCTGGTCAGAGTCCAAGAGTCAGTCCATGATAGACAGCCCAGCTGTGTGCAAATCACCAAGGCAAAGGTCCATTATAGGCAACTAGGCATACAGCTCTTTATTAACAGACCTCAGCGCTTTTCTCAGTGCTCTGTTCATTGCCGCAAGCCTCATCCAAACCCCTCAACAAGCTCACAGGCTCTGGCGAGGTCAAACACATTCAAGACCTGTGTCACCTTAACAGTTCTCTTAGCTGCTGCTGCTGTAAAAAAGAAGCACCTGTTACCTTCTAATGCCAGCACCTGCTGCACATTAGAAGGAACCAGTAGATAGCCAGTTCCACATGTGGCGTCCAGTCCCTGCCCATCCCTGTCAGACGGGTCCCTCGCCCTTCCCCCTATTTAAACTGGACAACGGGTCTTGGGGATCCTGTAACCTGAACACCAGCCATTTTCCTGGCAGATGCCAGGACCACCTGCTTCCCCCGCTTTTTCAGCACCTGGAACCTCTGTTTTAACTCAAGCTGCCGCCAAAGCTCCAAGACTTTATTAGGCTTGCTATCTAATTTCTCTCTATCTGTCCAGCCGCAATCAAATCTACCCACATCTGTGTTCAGATAACATTCAAACGCCCATTTCTCTTGTCAGTTGAGGGTGGGGCAGCACAGGCAACAGCCCTCACAGCCTTACGGTCCATCTCTGTTCAGGAGAGTGTGATGTCATCCACCCCTATGTCGTGCAGCTGCACCAAGCAGGCTGCCAGGTGCTTAGCAGGTTTCTGCCTGAATTTCACCCCCAACTCCATCGGTTCTGACCAGGTTTAGAGCCAGACCACAGAGTGCTCCACTACCTGGGGAGGAGGCTGTGGCTGTCCCTGAGGGACTCTGGGCTGCTGGGTCTTTACCTTCTTGGCAACCACTGGCCCGGCTCTGAGTCTGCAGATGGACAGCAGTTGCAGCTCAAGCTTCCCCCTCAGAAGAGTCAGAATGCCTGCTCCTACCAACTCAGAGCTGCTCCGTTGGCAGGACTGCAGCTCCATCTTCCACTCCCGCTTCGGCTCCTGTGGCTGCTGGCTCTTGGCCTGAAGCTGACTCTTACACTCCTAAACCCTCAGTTGTTACTCCAAGAGCTGTCACTGCCAATGTTCAGCTTCCAGGGCAAACTGCAACTCACGAACCCATAACTCCTTGTGCCGTTGGCGCTCAGCCTGCACCTCACACCGCAGCTCTCTCAGACCAGGTTGGCCTCCCTCTCCAGTGCTCACTCCAGTTCACACTGTTGTTGGCACGCAGTATGCAGCTCATCCTGGAGCTTTCGACCTTGCTCAGCTTCTCACACAGAGCTCTTGCTTTCTTCTCGCAGGATTGTAAAAAACACCCAGCCCACGGTCCTCACCAGGAGAGCCACTGGAAACAGCCACTCCTCTACTCCACCCCTCAAGGGTCTCAGCAGCTTTACACCCATCCGCTCTGAATCCTGCCCACTACGCCAGATGAGATGCTGGTGGCCAAGGCCAGGCAGGTTCACACTGGATTTGCGCAGATGGTAAAGAAACTGCGGAGCCGGAAAGGGTTGAGTCATTCTGTTTAATAAAATCTCACAACGGCGAACAAGCACACAGGCAGGGGAAACCGCCTCTCAGGCAAACAGCAAAGTGGCCCCTCACGGTGGTAGGCAGGCAATCTGTGCATCGCAATCCCCAACCTCTCTCGAGAGCAAGCACCTGTGTAGCCTTATACAGGCCATACACACGTGTTGCAGCCATGCACTCATGTACCAATCAGGCAAAGTGCTTACAGCGGGTACCCCCTCCCCCAAGCAAGCCTAACACAGCTTCCCCACAGTCCCCATCATGTTAGAGTTGGCTGATTGGCTGTATTAGTGTCCTTGGGCTGCCATAGCAACGTAGCACAAACTGGGTGGCTTAAAATAACAGAAATGTACTGCTACAGGTCTGGAGATTAGAGGTCCCAAATTGAAGTGTTGGCAGGGCCATCTCTGTCTAAAGGCTCGAGGAGACAATTGGTTCCACACTCCGGCTTCCCCCAGCTTCTGTTGTTGCTGGCAAACTACTGCATGCCTTGGCTTGTAACATATAACCCTAGTCTTTGCAGTCACTTGGTCTTCCCTCTATGCTTGTGTCTCTTATCCTATAAGGACACTGGTTATATGGAATGAGGGCCCAACTACAGACCTCATCTTAACTGGATTATACTTGCAAAGACCCTATTTCCAAATAAAGTCATTCTTACAGGTAGTGGGGATTAGTACATTAACATATCTTCTTGGGGGACACAATTCAACCCATAAAACTGTTCAGCTTGAACAATCAGGTAAAGCCCGTGGGCAATTCAGAAATTCATCAGTCTAAGGACTTGAAACACTACTTCTTTGAATAATCTGATCAAGCTAGATGATGAACGACCAGACACAATTTCAGTTTTCACAACTGAAATGGTGATAAAAGAATAAAAATGCAACACCCACAAAAACCTGATCCAGGTTAGCATGTGAAGGTAGATAAATTATGGCAGGAGCATTTTTATTTGTGAAAATGTTTTATTACTTAGTCATAGAACTATATTTAGATATTACATTGTAGTTTACAAATCACTTCTTATATACTATCTTAGATCAACTCAATAGCCCTGTGACTTAGATACTACTAATCCATTTCACTGAGAGGGTGAGAAGGCTCCCCTGGAAGTGGGGGACCCAGGGCTTCTCAGAGCCTGTAGGTACCAGAAACTCCCTCCACCCCAAAGCCCTATCTCAGGGTCTTGTTAAGAGTGAGCTCTCCTCATTTTATGTAACTGAATTTATGGAGTGTTGATTTGCAGCTTGTTGGGAACTTATCACCTGTGCAAAACCAAGCCTATCTCTGTGCTGAATCACCACAAAGAAGAGTCAGATTCTTTTGAGGAAAAAAAATAGAGCCTGGAAAATTGGATTCAGAGCATGGTGACTTTAGTCCAGTCTCCATCAAGGGTGTTGTTGACAGACAGGCAACATCTGTTCTCTTACCACTACCTAATCCAATCCCGTGGGTACCCAGGCAGTTATCAACTCCTATAACAGTTACCAACTTCTGTTTAAAGAAGCAGACTGGTGATTTTCTATTGATATTTGACAGTAACATTGGCATTGGGCTTGTGTGTTTGCTCTGGTTAATTTAAAAAAAAAAGATCTCATTTAAAAGAGGATTTCTTTAAGAGTAAAGCTTACACTTGGGAAAATAGTATCACAAACAAGTACCTGTGACAATTATTCTGTTTTTAGTTTATTTCCCAATGTGACCTTTGCCTTACTCTTTTCCAGGTCATTTAGACACATGTGACTGAAGACTGGAATCACAGATACTCCTAAGGAGTGGCCTTCAGCAAGATCCATTACCACACCAGGAAAACACTTTTCGAGCACCTCGTGTCTCCTGGGTGGGAGATGCATAGTGGGGTACAGCAGAGCAAAACCCTGCTTTCTGATTGGGAGGGAGAGAGATGATCAGGCTACTGTGTAAAGAAGTAACACATGGTATGTTAGTAGGCAGTGGGCTGGGGGGAAAGCGTCCTATAAGCCAATGTAAATACTCTGGCTTCTACTCTAAGAAATATAAAGGTTTTTGAACAAAGGAGTCATTAGAAATTTTTATAAACAAAGGGGCATGATTTAATTTATGTTTTAAAATGATCATTCTGACTACTGTTTTGAGAATAGGCAGTGGGGGTTGGGGTAGGTGGCAGGAGTAGAGGAATGAAGACAAAGGATCCTGTATAATCTAAGAAAGAAGTGAGGATGACTTGGGCCAGGTGGTAGCCATGGGGATGGTGAGAAGCGGCCATGTTCCAGGTCATACCAGAAGTTTCCTGTTAGAAAGAATGAAATCAGTGATGACTCCCAAGTTTTTGTCCTAAGTAACTAGAAGGATAGAGGTGGAAAACTGAAAATGGAGCAAGTTTGAAGAAGATAAGCATTTGGAGACATTTTGTGTTTGTCTAATCATTAGATATCGACATGGTGATGTCTGGCAGGCATTGGAATATTGTTGTCTGGAGTCAAGGGAAGCCATCAGCATCGAGGAGAAATTTAAGGTCAGGAGACTGGATACAATCATGAAGGAGGCTCTAGATACAGGAGAGAATAGACCACAGGACCCCAGTGGGAAGGGAACCAGTTGAGCATGGTAGCCCAGAAGCCACACAAGGAAAGCACTCTCAGGAAGAAATGTGATTGATTCTGCCAAACACTATAGTAGTCTATGGATTGACATGTGAAGGCCCTGGTAGAGTGGGTCTTTAGCATTAAGGGTTATGCCTAAGATCTATGTCCAGAAAATTTGTCATGAAACCATCAAGAATCCCAGAATTTGCAAATTCTTCTCTAACATACAATTCCCCATGATTTAATTTATTCAAAAACAGTTTTAAAGCCAAAATACTCACCTTCTAAAATTTCTTCAGAATCTTTATCCCTTTACACCAACTTCTGAAACCACTGGTGCTAGTTGTATGTTCTCTGTTCTATTCTGTTGGTTTTGAACCTGGATTTGATTTATGTCAAGCTGTATAAATGGTGGAAAATAACTTAAGCCTCAATTTTCTTACCTATGAAATGAAATTTTTAATAAAAATTCTGAGTTTTATAAAAGTTAAACAAAATGTTTGTGTAGCACGGAATAGATAATATAGCTGCTTGGGGTAAGCAAAGTTTTTCATCCCTCTATGGGAATCTGCCTACATGACCACAAGCAGGAGAACAAGTCACTTTTAGAGGCACATGCCATGTGGTTGACTAAATTCTCTCACTAGCTAGTAACCGCCTTCTAGATACCTGCCTGCCAGCATGTATAATACAAACTGGAACATCAGCCACATTAGCAAATTCTGATATGTCATGGATGCTCCAATTGCTTGATTGGATTCAAACCCATGATATTTAAATCTGCAGTTCCTAGTAAGCATCAGCTACACTGGGTAGAATGGTTGCATGGAAGGAGCCAGTAGGGAGAAGACTGTAGTCATTAATTCTCTTTGAGTGAGTCTTTCGGGAAGACTCTTGCATTTAGTCTTGATAACTTAAAAATAAAAAGGAATTACAGGCCAAGGGAACAGCATGTGTAAGTATACAGTCTTTAAAGAGCATGGCTTTTGTAGATAAATAGTTCAGGAAGAACAGAGCAAAGGGAAAAAGGGTCAGGGTTGGGGTGGGGCAGTGGGTAATGAGTAAGGAGTTGAGGCTGGAAAAGAAGGTGGAACTACATCAGTAAGGGTCGTCAGGGGTAAGCTTTCCTGATGGAAATGAGTAGAGCTACTTAATAGCTTTATGTAGGAAGCAGCATGGCCAGATTTGAATTTTAGGCTATTATTTGGATGGCAGAGTATAAGGTGGTCTAGAAAGGAGAGGACAATGTGACTAAAGACTGTTGCCATCATTTCCAGTTTCCTCTATGTGACATATGCCATTCCTCTTCAAACCCTATGGACACTATGGAAGCTCTCTTCTATTATACAGGGGTGGGCAAAAGTAGGTTTACAATTGTGAGTATGCAAAACACAATTTATTCTTGTATTATTTTCCATATGAACAACTACAAACTTATTTTTGCCGATGGCTATATATTTGAAAAAATACCTCATTTTTAAATGACATCATTCTATTCTCTTTAACTGTGTTGCTCCTATTCTTGCCAGATAGCCCTGAAATCATTGAAATTATCCCAAGTGAGTTCCTTTACCTTATTCATTAGTATTCCAAAAATTTCTCCCCAAATCTTGAATAATGGTGGCAGTTTCACCGAAGTCAATGATACCATCTGAAGTAATAAAGGACGTGATGGATGCCTTCTCCCCACCAGTCACCCTTGTCTTCTAAGTATGATGTGCCTGTCACTAGGGACCCCTTGAGTGAGGATCATCATCCTCAGAAGGAGTCTTCTTGGGGTTCAAAGAGTATAATCATCTTGAGATAATTCCTCCCAGAATGAGGCTTGATGGAATGAAAAGAGCAACAACTTTGGAGCCCAGTGTGTGGCTGCTCAGAGGCCCTGCCGCCATACCTGCGCCCTCTGATGCCTTCTCCTCATCACAGAGCAAAGTGAAGCTGCTTCTCCAGCCAGCCTCACTGCCCTTTCTTCAACACGCCATCGCTGAAGACAAAGGTGCACCATCCTCAGCCAAATAAAGAGCTTTTGGTTCTCTGGACCTTCTACTGAAGGTCAGTTCTTTGTTTCTGCTGTACCCTCGTCCCGCTTAACCTCAGGCATATCCCAACTCTTTCATGATTAGATAAATGCATGGCCATCTCCAGAGACACCCTACCAGCTTATAGTCCCTTCTCGAGAACTTCTCTGAATTTGGCAACATTGCCACTTGCCCGACATGGTCAAACTTGCTCAGATTTGAGATTTCAAAGTTCCCATCTCCCCCCAAAGTTTAATATCAGGTTTCCACTGAACATCTTATGGATGTGCTCCGTAGACTCCATGTTTGCCCTATTCCCGGAACCTTCCACATTTACACAAAGTAATCGAATTGGCAGGTCCTTCTCGAGAGCCTTCTGTCTTCTCTGTCTCTGGGCAGGAGAGTGATTGAACAAAGTATTTTACCAAGAACAATAAAACACAATGCCTGGCAAGTTACAAAATATGTATTTGCCTGGCAAGGAGAATGATTTGAAAACTAATATAGCAACAGAAACAATAGAGACAGGCATATAATCTCCTCTGAGAATCTGGGCCTGAACCACAGAAGGAACTGGAGCATAATTTGTGCATTTCCAAGTAAGTTTAATTTTTTTTTTAATAAAAGGAAGGAGACAGTCTTTTTCTTTGTTTTTTCAGAATGTGGTATATGAAAGGAAGCAACAGACTATAAACTGAAGACCCACTTCTGGGAAATATTAGAATTAGGCAACTCGTCTAGTTATTTTCCAGAGGTTCGTACTAATGTGTCCTAGAAAAATACAATTGACAACACATACAGCAAAGTTATATCATTAAAAGTCAGGAGCTTGGAAGATTTTTTTTAAGTTATTTTAGAGAGAAAAGGAGGGAGAGAGAGAGACAGGAACATAGTAGATCTATCTGTTTCTGTATGTGCCCTGACAGAGGATCAAACTGGCAATCTCTGTACTTCAGGACGATGCTCTAACCAGCTGAGCTATCCGGCCAGGGCACAGCTTTGCAGATTGTCAAATCAGTAAGTCATGAGTAGTGGGATTTACTGAGAAAAGGTTTTGAGGTTAATGAGAATGTGAGAGAGGTAGGAGCTGAGTTTAATGTTTCTGGTTGGGAACTCAGGCATTCTTGCTTTTTAAAAATATATGTATACATATATTTTTACACACACACACATATATATATATTTATACTTTTTTAGAGAGAGAGAGACAGGAACATTGAGAGACAGACAGACAGGGACAGACAGACAGGAAGGGAGAGAGATGAGAAGCATCAACTTATAGTTGCAGCAACTTAGTTATCCATTGATTGCTTTCTCATAAGTGCCTTGACGGCAGAGGGTGGGGGGGCTACAGCTGAGGCAGTGACCCCTTGCTCGAGGCAGTGACTTTGGACTCAAGCCAGCGACCTTGGGTTTTAAGCCAATGACCTTAGGGCTCAAGTCAGCAACCTTGGGATTACTTTGATGATCCTGCACTCAAGTAGCAACCTTGGGGTTTCAAATTGGAGACCTCAGCATCTGGAATGCTCTATCCACTGCACCACCATTGGTTGGGCTTACCACTCCTACTTTTAAGAATCTAGCTCAAGGAAAAATTTATAATATGGATAAATCAGTAAGCATAAAGAGGTTCATTGTAGCATTATTATTATTTATTATTATTTGAGAGAAGCAGGGAGAGAGATACAAGAACATCGAGCTGCTCCTGTATGTGCTCTGACTGGAGAATGGAACCAGCAACCTTCGCGCTCCAGAACGACGTACCAACAAACCAAGCTCTCCAGCCAAGGCTTAATTTTTATGGATTTTTTAAAGAGAGACAGGTGGAAAGGGAGAGAGAGAAGGGAGGGGGAAGAAAAACATTCATTTCTTGTTCCACTCAGTTGTGCATTCTTTTATTTTATTTATTTATTTTTTTTACAGAGACAGAGAGAGAATCAGAGAGAGGGACAGATAGGGACAGACAGACAGGAACGAAGGGAGATGAGAAGCATCAATCATCAGTTTTTCGTTGAGACACCTTAGCTGTTCTTTGATTGCTTTCTCATATGTGCTTTGACCGTGGGCCTTCAGCAGACCAAGTAACCCCTTGCTCAAGCCAGCGACCTTGGGTCCAAGCTGACGAGCTTTTGCTCAAACCAGATGAGCCCGTGCTCAAGCTGGCGACTTCGGGGCCTGGAACCTGGGTCCTCCACATCCCAGTCCAACGCTCTAGCCACTGCGCCACCGCCTGGTCAGGCAGTTGTGCATTCTTTGGTTGTTTCTCATTTATGCCCTAACTAGGGATCGAACCCGCAACCTTGTTGTATTGGAATGACACTCTTAACCAACTGAGGTACCCGGCCAGGGCCACTTTTTAAATATCTTAAACCCTCTTTTGATAAAGTATGTGGAAGTCATCCTCACTCAAGTGCAAATGAGTAGCAACAAGCTAAAATAGGTGTCTGATTTTTGAACAAGGATCAAAACTTGAAGCTAATAGTAGTTGCACTGAATAACAAATGGCAAGAGGAATTTGGGACAGAGTTGTCACAGTGTTCTGTAAATCAGACAGCATGAAAGGTTGGCCACAGCTTTCCTACCTGTGAGCTGAGACAAAGCCCATTTACAGCTCCCACCTCTTCATAATCTCCTAACCGCCATTTCATGCCTCCATGTTCCTCACCCTTCTGTTGGATCCTACTGTCCTCCCTCCAAACTGGCCCCCACATTTTCCACCACCTCCTCCAACAGCACCCCTGCTCTGCATGACCTCTGAACCCAGAACACATCTCTGCTGCTATATTCTGGATGCTGCTTCAAAATTTATTTTGTTCACATGCCTGTCCCCTCCACTAGACCACGAGATCTTCAACAGAGCATTGTACCTTACAGGGCAAACACAGAGTCAATACTCAGAAAATAGTTGTGAATTTAAATTAAACTGAAAATTGGTGTGAGCCCTCAAATCTCTCACGGTACAGTCCATTCAGGCTGAGTTTCTCTGGCAGCTATTTCTAAAGCAGAATTTTTTTTTTTTCCTGTTGAAAACTCATTGCGTTACACATTTTAGATATAGGACAAATGACTTTGGCTGTGCAGGTAAATGTCAAAGCAGTAATCTCACACATCCTGAAGCTGCCATATATTATTCTAACTCATTCCAAAGCAACTCTTAATTGCTCAGAAAAAAATGTTCTTGCTTACTTTTTCTGAGCGAGCAGTTAGGGATTGCATTTGGACATGGGGAGAGTAGGTCTTACCATTTAGACCCTGTCATCCATGTGCCAGCTCTGCCACCCCGCCAGACGGCAATCTCCTTCACGAGACCACCACCCTCTCCATCCTCACTTGCAACCTGGCTGACCTAAACCAACTGCGCTTCCTTTCTAAGTCTTTACTTCAAGTCTTACCCACTAGTCTATGCGTCTGTGTCTTGTACCATGTTAGGTCCCTCACATCACCTTGCAAAATGATTAGCATGTACTACTCAATAAGTATTCTTTTATTTTATTTTTTTTAAAAAGCAAGCTACTTCTTTTCTTAACCTTCAACTTCAAATTGAAATGATTTTTTCTATTATTGCTAATGAGAGTGAAGAATTTTCCATTCAGCACCAAAGAATAAAACCATACTAAAACAAATGAAAGAAAATAACAAAACATAGATTTCTTTTAGTATAAGCATACTGGTGTTTTGTTGCTAACATTTTTAAATGTTTACTCTATGCCAGGTACTGTGTTGGTTTTGAATGCATTTTCTTATTTTTCATAATAACCTGGGAATTAGAGGTTTCTATCAGTTTTATCATTTGTGATGCAGTAGTGGCAGCTTAGACACTCAACATCTGAGCATTGAGAAATAAAAGAAGTGAAAGAAGCAGGAACTGAATCCTTCTCAGAGTTCAGAGCCCATGTGTTTTCTAACACATCACTCTTTAAAACATGATAAGACACCAGACATAATCAAATGACACATCTTCCTTCCCCCAGTCTGTCACTCTCAATAGTGTCCTGACTTTTCTTGTTTACAAACTCTCTCTCCCAGAGTTTTGAGGAAAAAACATAAGAACAACTTTTTTTAAATTCTAAATAATTTTCTTAACATTTTCAAGAGCAGCAGTCTTGCCTGACCAGGCGGTGGCACAGTGGATACAGTTTTGGACTGGGTCACTGAGAACCCAACTTTGAAATCTTGAGGTTGCTGGCTTGAGCGCAGTCTCGCCAGCTTGAGCACAGGGTTGCTGGCTTGAGCGTGGGATCATAGACATGACCCCACGGTATTTGGCCTGAGTCCAAAGGTCACTGGCTTGAAGCCCAAGGTCACTCACTTGAGCAAGTGGTCACTGGCTCAGCTGGAGCCCCTCACCCCTATTCCGGTCAAGGCACATATGAGAAAGCAATCAATGAACAACTAAAGTGACACAACTATGAATTGATGTGTCTCATCTTTCTCCCTTCCTGTCTGTCTGTCCCTGTCTATCCCTCTCTCTCTCTAAAAAAAAAAAAAAAAAAAAAAAAAAAATTAATTAAAAAAAAACACGGCAGTAGTCTTGGACTCTAGAAACTGGTAAGGCTAAAAGGGCTTAACTTCAACATAGTATTTTGAGTATTTTATGTAACATGACATTTATCTACTCATGTTATCTAACAAGTTATTTATTTTTCCTGCTGCGGGAGAAGTTCAATGTTTTTTTCAAAGAATCTGATCAAACTGGGGAGCATCAGTGGAAACATTTTGCCTGCTCTCCTGATACTGTGGGAACCCCTAACAATGGGATATTCGAGGAGCTTTTAAAGTTGAGTTGAAAAAAATGTTTTTAATAAAGTTGAGTTGATTCTAAGAGCTTTTGACTAAATTGAGGCCTGACTGAGCTTCCTCTGTGTCTTAGCTGCTGTGTGAGAGGGCCTGGCTCTTCCTTTGTTCTGTAAAATGGAAAGCAAGCAGGAGAAGCCTCAGCCTGGAAGAGAACGAGAAGGTGGGAAAAGACAGTCTTTAATCTCCATTTCTCCCTCACGGTTACCATCGTCCCCTGCATTCCCAGTGCCTTTACACTCACCACAGCCTTTGCTTGGACTGTCCCAGCAGCTCCCATTGTCTTCCCATTTCCATGCCTCCCCTCCTCCACCTCGAGCCTATTTTCAATATGGCAGGCAGAGTGATATTTTTAAATCATGTTTTGTTGTACAACCCAGTGATTAGACATTATGTAACTTCCTAAGTGACATTTAAAAAATACAAATCTGAATATGTGACTCCCTTGGTGAAACACCATCTAGGCTTCCCATTGCTCTACGAATCACGGCAAAAATCTTGAACCAGAACTTTAAAATACCATGTAGTCTATCCCCTGCCTGCCTCCCCAACCTCATCTCTCTTTCTATCCTGCAGTCATATTAACATATGTTTTTCCCCAAAAAATTGCCAGGCTATTCCCTCTGTCTGGAATGCTATCCTCACTACCAATCTTCTTCTGGTTAACAACTTTTGGCTTTCAGATCTTAGCTGAAATACCATTCCCTCAAGAGAAACATTTCTGATTCTCAAAGTAGGTTAGAGATCCTACTAATACACTGTCAGGGTAACGTGCACATCTCCTTCCTAATCACCTTTTAGTTAACTACTTATGTCTGTAGTTGTTCATTTGATGGTTATGACTGCCCAGTCATTGCCACACCCCCAGAGTACAGCACAGTGTGGAGTACTGAGAGGCCCTGGGGCATGTCTTTATGGAGGGAATGAATGAGTGAGGACTCACTAGGAGAAAGTACCTGGGTTCCAGGCCTGCTTCTGCCACTCAGCTGTGCGAACTTGAGCAGGTCATTTAACTTATCTGGGCCTCAGTTTTCTTTTCTCATCTGTAAACCAAGGTTGATGATAACTGCATTGCCTCCAGGCCTATTGAGAAAACAAATGATAAATGAAGCTTAAAGTGATTTGGTAACTGTAAAATGCAATGTGGGTGTCATATATGATTACTCTTTTACGTCTGGGTTGGTTACTAGAGGATTCAACAGCCCCAGTACCAAAATTTGAAGGCTCTTAGCCTTCATGTTTTCCAGAAAAGTTCTGAAAGGCCAGGAACCTGCTGAGGGCTATAACATATGGACTCTGGTCAGTGGGGTAATGAGCTGAATAAAGAGGTACTGCTTTGAGCCATGGTCCTTCCTGCCAAAGCAGAACATCTATCTGGTTTCCCCGGGAAGCCCTGTGTCTATGAAGAGATGAGGAAGTTACCCTCAGGAAGCCTTGTGTTGACATTTCATATCAAGGCCAGCATAATTTCACATGACATTTCGTATCAAGGCCAGCATAATTTCACATGAATTTTAACCCTTGGGACCAGGCACTCCTAAATACCTGCCTCTCCCACCCTGCTTCTCACAGTTGCTAATGTCTGAGACATTCTTTATGACAAGCCACCAATTCCACGACAAGCACAACTGAGCAATGATTTTCACAAAAGTTCATTGAAGTAAAATGCTAAAGTAGAAATATAGCTACCATATTTTTGCTCCATAAGATGCACTTTTTTGCCCCCAAAAGTAGAGGGCAAAATGCCCATGCGTCTTATGAAGTGAAAAATATGGTACTTTATTAAATATTTTAGCACACCATTTGGTTCAGAACATTTTCTTTCTTATTTTCCTCCTTAGTACCCTAGGTGTGTCGTATGGTCAGGTGTGTCATATGGAACGAAAAATACAGTAATTTACTTCTTAGGGTCCATCTAGACCATCGGATTGGTGTCTTCACTGAACAGATCTGACAGAGAGTGCTGGTTGTTTAAAGAAAGGTGGGAAGAGGGAGACTTGAATAAGAAACAACAACACAGCCATTCTTTTGCTTTCTGTGTTAGTTTTCTGTTTTGTTATGTAACAAATTACCTCAAACCCAACATCTTAAAACAGAAAAGTTTCGGTGTATCAGAAGTTCAGGCATGGTGTAATTGAGTCAGTCCTCTGCTCAGGGCCTCCTGATACTGTCTGTAGTCAACATGTCAGCTGGGCCAGGGGCTCACCTGAAGCATAGGGTCTTATGCAAAGTGCACGTGGTTATTGGCAGAATTCAGTTCTTTGCAACTGCGGGGCTCATGAATCTTGTTTCTTTAAGGCCTACAGGAAAGAATGAGTTTCTGACCTCTAGACCTTTCTCAGGAGCTCACCTGATCAGGTCTGTCCAGCCCAAGATGATCTCACATTCGTTTAACTTTAAGCCAGAGGTCCCCAAACTACGGCCCGCGGGCCAAATTGTGGCCACCTGAAGCCATTTATCCAGCCCCCGCCACACTTCTGTAAGGGGCACCTCTTTCATTGGTGGTCAGTGTATGGAGCACTGTATGTGGCGGCCCTCCAACGGTCTGAGGGACAGTGAACTGGCCCCCTGTGTAAAAAGTTTGGGGACCCCTGCTTTAAGCTAACTGATTGGGGACTGCAAACTTCCTTCATTTTACTATATTCTATGGATCAGAAGCAAGTTGCAGTTCCCTCCCACAACTCAAGGGGAGAGGATTACACTAAAGCGAGCATGCCAGAAATAGGAACCAGGGAGGCCATTGTAGAACTCTACCAACCACTCTTTGCATTTGCTGAGCTCCTACTGTGTGTGTGTGTGTGTGTGTGTGTGTGTGTGTGTGTGTGTGTGTAAGCAGAAATAAGCTTATTCCAACTCACCTAGGCAAAGGAAATACAGATGTCTGTGGACCAAGGGTAGAATAGGGCTGGCAATACAGCCCGAGAAAGAACAAGGTTAGCATGTGGAATGCCACAGGGAAAGCTGTGTCTCTGTGTGCACTTACTTTTATCCTTGTCTCCCTGGGGACCAACTTTATCTGCTCTCCATTTATGCTTTCCAGTTCTAGCCACATACTGTCATAGGTAGCATCAGGTACACTCTCAACCTCTCTCTCTCTCTCTCTCCCTTTTTACCCAGTTCTAAATACTCAGAGGAGGAATCTTGGACCAGGTGCCCATCTCTAGGGCAATCATCTCTGGCTGAAGTGGGAAGGACACGTGCTACAGCGTAGCTTCCAGCCACGCTGATCATGCAGAGGGGGGAGACGGAGTCAGAGGAAGAGGCTGACTTTCTGAGAGCTATTCATTGTACAGTGCCTGGCATCATCATCAGTGGACAGTGCCTGCACCTTCCATATCATCTCTCTTTTTTTAAAGACTTTATTTATTCATTTTAGAGAGGAGAGAGAGAGAAGGGAGGAGCAGGAAGCATCAACTCCCATATGTGCCTTGACCAGGCAAGCCCAGGGTTTTGAACCAGTGACCTCAGCATTCCAGGTCGACTCTTTATCCACTGCACCACCACAGGTCAGGCATCCATATCATCTTGATGTGACTCAGCAGCAAAACCTTTCAGTAAGCAGTGCTGGGAGCAGATAGGATATGTTTAGTGATGTCCCGTGGGTGCTGCTGTGTGCTGCATAGAGCAGGGTCCTGTTTCCAGCCAGAAATGACTGCTCCTGTCCAAATGAGTTTAAAACTGCGCTTTCATCACCACAGCGCTTAGAAGAAAGGTCCTCCCACAGTAGGAATGCAGTGCTACAGACTACACAGGGACAGACCCAGCGGGGCCAATTTAGAGGCACAGCTACTGCGACATCTAATAATGCCTCTCAGAAAGGGCTGAGAGAAAGAATGCTTTAAGTAAGTGGGGAAAGCAGAAAGGTCTGGGCATGGAAAGCCCTGAAGGAGGAAGCGAATGTTCCAGCACAGACTGTGCTGCTTATGTTCTAATAAGAACAAAGGGAGAAAGAAAAGATAATTCACACAGGGCCAGTAGTTTAAACTCAGCCATGCTACTTAAGAGCGCTTACCAGTTCTTAGTGGGGGAGAAATGGTGGCAGAATTCCTCGTGTGTCATATAATTGCCTTATATAAGTGTATATAGTGATGTGTAAACTGGGTGTGTTTCTTGGGGCATGGCTGCATTACTATCAAATCCCTTCTTGGTCTTCCTGATGGTTCAAAGTTAAATAATTTTTTTAATTTATTTTTTGTATTTTTCCAAAGTTAGAAATGGGGGGCAGTCAGACAGACTCCTGCATGCGCCCAACCGGGATCCACCCGGCATGCCCACCAGGGGGCGATACTCTGCCCATCTGGGTCATTGCTCCATTGTGGTGGGAGCCATTATAGTGCCTGAGGCAGAGGCCATGAAGCCATCCTCAGCGCCCAGACCAACTTTGCTCCAATGGAGCGTTGGCTGCTGGAGGGGAAGAGAGTGATAGAGAGAAAAGAGAGGAGGAAGGGTAGAGAAGCAGATGGTCGCTTCTCCTGTGTGCACTGGTCAGGAATCAAACCAGGCACTTCCACACGCTGGGCCGGCACTCTACCACTGAGCCAACCAGCCAAGGCCAAAGAATTACTTTTTATGTTGTCAAATTTGCATTAATGTGTTCATCTGGACAAGATTCTGATGCTCAAAGTGTCCAAACCAGCTCCATGTCCTTTATGACCTCGGTTTCAGTGAGGCTGATCTATATTTGGGTGTCTACATGTTATAAAAAACATTTTCATAAAAGAGGATTTGTCCTGGCTGGTGTTAGAGCCCCACTAGTTTGGGGCCATCTAAGTGACAGGGGTCAAGATTTACTCATCTTCATATCTTGGTGTCAGCACATACTACGTCATCCAAAAAAGTTTATTGACTGAAAAAATAATTACTGATAATTGCCATGTCATATAATCACTGTAATTATAATCTGAAATCTGTCCTAATAGACAGTGACCCTCTAGAATTGTGCTGTCCAATATGGTTACCATTAGCCACACTGAGCTTCTTAAATTTAAATTAATTCAAATTAAATAAAATTAAAATTCAGTTTCTTCACTGCAATAGCCATATTTTAAATGCATAATAAGCACACATGACTAATGGTACCAAATAGCATCTTCCCATCACCACAGACAGTGCTTTGGGACAACACTGCTCCCAAGGGTAGAAACTTCATCAGTATCCCTCACAGAACCTGCACCAGGATCCTGTAACACTGTGTTCAACAACTGTTTCCTGAACTGATGACAATTACATTGCCCTTGTAAATCGCAGCCTACTCTTCATTTCTTCATGGAAGCCTTCATTGAGTTGGACTCCATGTTCCCCCAACTAAGCCAATCTCTGCCTTAGATTCCGACTAATCTTACACCATACACAAAAATCAACTCAAGATGGATTAAAAGCTTAAATTAATACTTGAAACTGTTAAACTCCTAGAAGATAACATAGGGGGAAAGCTTCCTGCCATTGGTCTTGACAATGATTTCATGGCTATGACACCAAAAGCACAGGCAACAAGACAAAAATAAAGAACTAAGACTACATCAAACTAAAGGTGTGCACAGCAAAAGAAACAGCCAATGAAGTGAAAAAGTCAACTTATGGAGGGAGAGAAAATGTCTGCATCCCATACATCTGGCTTGAAACCATATATAATCTGATAAGGAGATAATCTGTAAAACATGTAAGAAAATTCTACAACTCAATAGGAAAAAAAAAAACCCTAATAACCCAATTTTAAAAATGGGATAAGGACTTGAATAGACATTTCTCCAAGGAAGACATCCAACTGACGGACATGTACATGAAAATAATGTTTGAAGTCACTAATCGCCAGGGAAATGCAAATCAAAACCACAATGAGCTATATAACCTTACACTTTTCAGAATGGCTATTATCAGGAAAACCAACGATAAGTCTTGGCAAGGACGTGGAGAGGTTGGAACCCTTGCACACTGTTTGTAGGAATGAATGCAAAATGATGCACTGCTATGAAAACATTATGGAGGTTCCTCAGAAAATTAAAAACGAACTAGCATAAGATCCAACAGTCCCCCTTTGTGAATATTTATCCAAAAGAATTGAAATCAGGGTTTTAAAGTGATATTAGTGTGCCTATGTTCATCATAGCCCTATTCACAATAGCTAAGAGGTAGAAACCATCTAATATTCATCAACAGTTGAGTAGTGAAGAAAATATGATACACACATACAATGTAATACTATTCAGATTTTTTCAAAAAGGAAATTTTGTGATATGAGACAACATAAATGAACCTTGAGGAAATTCAAATAAGCCAGTCGTAAAAAGAAATATGGCATGATACCATTAACATGAGTTACTTAAAATTGTCATATTTATAGAATCAAACAGTGGAATAGTAGATGCCGGGGCTGGGGGGTGGGGAGTTAGAACTTCAATAGGCATGAAGTTCAATTAAGCAAAATAAGTAAGTTCTAGAGAGCGGCTGTAAAACGTACCTGTAGTCAAAAATAATTGTACATTTACAAATTTGAGGGTAGATCCCATGTTAAGTGTTCTTACTAAAATAAAATAGAATATTTCTGCTTCATATTGAACTGGGCTGTCCGCAGGGCAATGCCCGCCTGCCGGCAGGGTAGCCCCTAAAAGCGGGGTGGCCGTGGGGACTCCGTACCGCAGCATCCGGCTCAGCCGCCAAGGGGGCAGAGAGGTTCAGTCGTGTTTGCTAAAGGAAACCAAGTAGGGAGAGTAATTAATTGCTGGCTTACCGAAGTGTCTCTTTTATGTGTCAAGTTGATGACAGTGTAGGAGCGAATGCTCCAGGCTGTCTCTAACGGAGCGGAGCGGAACGGAGGGCAGGACTCCCGTGTGGCACATCTGAGGCTGTGTGTGTGAGACACGATTCACATAAAATACAAACATGAGGGTCCTTATTTTTACCTAATGTCTAGTTTCTCGAGGCACCCCAGGTCTTCAGGAATCTTTTCATACTTTTTGGCTTCTTCCCTCTCAAATTCTTACATCTCTCATATTTCTTCTATTTTGGTATAGTTTTTTTTCTCTATCTTTTATTGTATTATACAATCTTTTATATGGTATAGTTTTTAAAATACAAACATTGAAGAGAAATAGAAAACACCTTAAACTCTTGTGTCAAGAGGGATCCTGACAGAAAATAATATGGCAGAGGAAACAGCAGGGTGTGGGAAAATTACAAGCGATAGTGCCAAACCCGGAGGGTTCCGGGAACCTGAACATCGGAGGCGAATTAAGGTCGGCTGAGGTCCTGGACACAGAAGAAAATATTGAGCACCTTAAGAAAAGAGACAGGAAAAATAAAAATACATGTTAACCATATTTTTAGATAAATAGAAGATATTACGTACTATTGATGTTAAAATTGCACACATGAAACCAAACTTGATGTTATTAGAAAAACGTGTAAAGTTGGGGCTGGGGCCCTTCAGAAGTCCGGCCCAGGGTGCACGCCGGGTGAGCCTGCCCTTAAATCCGCCTCTACTGAGCATCCTAAAAGGGGTAAGATCTGGGCCTGTGACCAGAAGCTGACAAGAGAGGGCTTCCTGAAAGGGGCCTGCATTTCCATAGAGACGGAAGACACTGGAGAAATAAATACCCGGAGTCCCTCTCTCCCTGCCCTCCCATCTTGGCAGGTTTCCAGCTGGATGAACCCAGTGGGAGCTAGAGGGCTGGGCAGCCTAGCAGAGACCAACCGCCTGGGGCACAGCAGGGTGGAGAAGGGTGGGCAGTAGATCTGGAGTACGACAAAGAATAGCCTGCATCACCCTCCATCTGGAATTAACAAGTGGTAATACTGTATCCTGACATTTTGGCTTCTCAGTTAAAAATTAATAGAACTTTACAGGTAGAATTAGAAGTCTCCATTGCTCACCTCTCTATTGTGCTCCCCTCCCTCATCAGAGATCATTCATTTAATGAATTTGGTGTAGGCCCTTTGTGTCCATGTTTTGTTTTTCACGTTTATTTTACATGTATAAATAAACAATGAATTTTGGCTTTTTAAGATTTTTATTATCAAGGTTTTCATGCTGTTCCTGTATTTCTGTGACTTGCTTTTTTGATTCAATGGTCTGGGGGGGGGGGGGTTGCTTGTTTTTTTTTGGAGATGTTTGCATGTTAGTATATGTCAATCTGTCTCATTCATCTTAAGTGCTGTATAGTATTCCACTCTATTTATACATATATTGTCCTGCTGATAGAAGTTTATGTTGCTTCCAGCATTCACTGTTAAGAGCAAACTTGCACCCTATCTCATAAGACCTGAACATCATCAGCTTTTTTAGAAATTTCCAAATTACTCTTTATAATGGTTGTGCTAATTTGTATTCTGACCTGTGACGTATGAGAGTTTCTCACTTACTCTCAGTATTTCAGATTTTAATTTTTGCCAACATAAGGATGTGAAATAGTATCCTGCTGCTGGTATTTTCCTGATCACTAATGAAGGTGAGCATCTTTTTCAGCTATTTATTGGCTATTTAGATTTCTTCTTCTTCTGTGAATTGCCTGTTTCTATTCTTGGCCTATATTTTATTGAATTGTTTCTCTTTTCCTTTATGATGTGTAAGCCTTTATGTGTAACCTAGATCAGTGGTTCTTAACCTGGGTTCTATTGAACCCTAGGGGTTCAATGAGTTGGTCTCAGGGTTTCGGAGAAGCCTCTGCCACGGAGGCCAGAATAAAATAATACCATCATTTGTTGTGAGTTCATGCACTTTGTTGGTTTTGTTCTTTGAGCAAGGTGATGTTCATGCACGGCTCATTTTGTGCACCAGTCAAAAAACATATACCTATGTCTTGAATTTGGGGGAAAAAATCATATTTTATTTATCACTAAAGAAGGGTTCTGTGAATGCGCATATGAAACTGGTGGGTACAGTACCTCAAAAAAGGTTAAGAACCACTGACCTAGATGTTATATTTTTGCATAAAATGTGATTTGAAACCTAAGATTCTTCTAAGTAGCTTAGGAAGAGGTTTTACAAGTATCTGAATCATGAACCAAACAGGTACAATCATCCTCACAGAAAAATACCAAATCATGGCAAAGTGTTGTTCACTTACTCGAGGAATTTTTTTTTCCAAAGTACTGGGAAATCTATAAAATTCAAAGAGAACCTCTACCTTATTTTAGGGCTTGACTTCCCCACAGGGCTCTGTCCCTTCTCCCCTGGCTCCAGGTGAGTTGCATTATGAGATGAAATGGTGGTTGTGTTTCCAGGAAGGATTTTTCAACATGCAGAATTGTATTGAATATTTTTGGACTTTTATTCTGTCACGTTAATTTTATATCTTTGTAAGTTTTATGGAAAACCATCTTAGGATTTTTACTGAAATTACTTCAAAGTTTTAGATTTATTTGGGAAAAGATTACCACCTTTTACCATATTTAAACTTCCTATTCATGAGCATAATTTGTTTACCTATTTTAACATAACTTTTTCTATATTTTTCAATGAACTTTTTGAAATTTTCTCAGCAACAAATTTCACAAAGGTTTTGTTTTATTTACTTAGGCATTAAATTACTTTTATTGTTAGATTATTTTCCATTTCTTTGTAATACTAACTCATAGAAATGCTATTTTTTTTGTTTTTTAAACTTCTTTTTATTTTATTCATTTTAGAGAGGAGACACAGAGTGAGAGAGAGAGAGAGAGAGAAAGAGAGAAAGGGGGGGAGGAGCTGGAAGCATCAACTCCCATATGTGCCTTGACCAGACCAGTGCAGGGTTTTGAACTGGCGACCTCAGTGTTCCCAGGTCGACGCTTTATCCACTGCGCCACCACAGGTCAGGCTAGAAATGCTATTTGTTTTTGATTTATCTTGAATTATTTTCTTAGTTCTGTAGGACTTCCTGGACTTTCTAAATAGACAATCATACCATGAAAAAATAATAATTTTGTCTCTTTTTGATCTATGTATTTCCATTGTTTTATTGGCTAAAAGCTTTAATACAGCACTGATAATTATATTATTATATATATATCATTTTACAAAGTATATATTATACATATAATATACTATACTGTTTTATAATATAAAATAATATTATAACATAGTATTGACAATGAGGTAGTGAATATCTTCGTCTTATTCTTGATAATGTGTTTAATGTGAAAACTTCTAAGCTCTTATGATGAAGATAAAATTTATTATAATACAATATAGATTTTTGTTATATGCCTTTTTTCAAGGCAAGGATGTTCAAGTTTCCTTCTGGTTACACTTTGTTAAGAAATAGCTTTTTAAGTCATGTGGACTGTGCCTTTAAATCTGCCAATGTTGGTGAATTGCATTGACAGCTTTTCTTAAGGTAAAACTTCTGTGTATTCCTGAGATAAACCATGCTTGGTCTTCTTTTGAAAACATATCATATTCTGCTAAACTGAATTTGTTAATATTTTACTTGGATTTTTTACATCTATGTTTATAAGCGAGGTTGACATAGAATTTTCTTTTTAATACTGTCTTTGGGTTTGGAATCAAATTATAGTGTCTCAAAAAATCACTTGAATATTTTTGTTTGTCTACTCTTTGGAACAGTCTGTGTAAGATAGGAATTATCTGCTCCTTGACTATGGTAAAACTCAGCTGTAAATCTTTTTGACTGTTTCCTTCTTAGGACATTTAGACTACTGATGCCATCTTTTATTTTGTTATTACCATATTAGAAGGAGGTCACAGCTACACAGTGCAGGCCCCTGTTCTAATCTAAGCATGTCAGCAACTGATGCTCATTAAATCAACACAACAGTCTTATGGCCTAGGCGCAATATCATTTCCATTTCACATAGGAGGAAACTGAGGTCAAGAGTGTTACGTCGCTTGCTCAAGTTCACACGGTAGTGGTAGAGCCAAAATCAAAACCAGGCAATCTGTCTGTAGAATCTGTGCTCTTAAGCACTACACTAGAGTGAAATTTTTCTATTCCTTTTGGGGCAAATTATGTTAATTAATTAATTAAAATTTGTTAAATTTGATTTGAGAGAGAAAGGAAGGGGGATGAAAGAGAGAGAAACATCAACTTGTTGCATTTATTTATGCACTAATTGGTTGATTCTTGTATGTGCCCTAACCAACTGAGCTACCCAGCCATGGCTAAATTGTGTTAATTTACATATTCCTAGAAAATTATACCTTTCCTTCAAATTTTCAAAATTATTGGCATAGGGTGTTATAATACTTACCTGGTATTTTGAAACCTCTAGTATATGTTTTTCATCCCTAATACGTATTGTTTTATGGCCTGTTTTCTCTTTTTCTTTACCAGTCTTGCTTAAATATTATTCTTCTAGAGTTTCCCCCAAGACAGCCAGGTTTTAATTAAAAGCTGTGTAGATTCATTTTAAAATAATACAGTGACTGGGAGTGCTCATGAAACAAGAAGTAGTGAAGCTTGGAAAATGAGGGCTCATTACTCTATATATCTTTGGAAATTTCCATAATAAAAAGTAAACAAAGAAAAAAGTAAACAAAGATAAATGAAATAATCAAATTATTTTTCATAATCTCGAGTTTTAAAAAATCATGTTATTTTTTTAAACTAATATATGCTTTTACCTTTATTTTATAATTCTTTTTGGAGGGTGTTTCTCTGTCCTTCAGTTTCTTTCAGTTACATGCTTACATAAATTCCAATCTTGTTTTCTACTACGCACATTTAAGGGGCAAATTTCTCTAAAAATTTTGATTTAACTTTATGCTACATCTTTTATTATGTAGTATTCTTTTCTAATTTAAATATTTTTCCAATGTGATTTTCTTTAAACCATGAACTTAGAACTGTGTTCATAAATGGATAAATATCAACTTTTAGGAATTTGTACAGACTTGCTTTGTGCATATTATGAAATCATATTTGCTAACTAATTTTTCAAATAATCTATATAATTTCTAATCATTTTGTCTTTTTATTAGTTTTTGACTTATGTTAAAGTCTCTTCATTTAACTGTGAATTAAAGAAATTCTCTGTAATTCTTTGTTTTATTTTTGTATTTCAAAGTTACACTAATCCATGCCTCCTCATTCATGATTGCTGTATCTTCTTGGACTTTATGCTACTTTTATAAATATGTAATACCCCTACCTTAAGCCCTAAATTGTTTTGATATCAACATTGCTATCCCAGCTTTATTTTGACTATCAATTCAAAGTGTATCTTTTCCTACTTTTTATTTCAAAACTTACGTTGTTTTATTTTAGTTGTGCCTCTTACATACAGCATATAATTTAGACATTTTTAGATACAATCTCATAGTCTTCAGTAATAAATGAAATTATTCTTTTCTTTGATGAAGATTAATTATACTTCGAGTGCATATGTCTCATCATATTTGGTGTTGCCAGTTACCATGTTTTTTTCTTTACTTTTTTGTTTTGTTTTCTATTGAATTAATACTATCTTTTCTTCCCTTCCACTAATTCAGAGTAATGGATAAAATTTTAAATTCTTTTAGTAAATGCCCAGGTGCATTTTAACTTTGCCTTCTAGTGAAATGTAACATTAGTGTCTCTAACCTCCCTCCTAACGAGATGAGGACTGGAGCACACCTGTTTCCGTCTCCTGCTCTCACCTCCTGTGCTGCCAGCCCAGGGAGAGCTGAAGGGTGCATATTCTTCAGGCGTCTCCAACCCACTCCTAAAACAAAATCAAAACCAAAACCAAAACAAAAACCTTCCCCATAAAACACCAAGTACAGTAGTACACTACTTATATCTAGGGAAAATATTAAGTGTTCCCTTAAGCAGGATTGTAGAATTCAGAACCTAGTACAGTGCCTGCACAGTTCACACACCCATGAGTATTTGTTGACTAATGTCGTTTGATTCTTTCCCTTTCATGAAGTGTAATAACGAGTCACTCTTTATTAAAACCAGCTATTTTCTATTTGGTATTTCTAATTCTACAACAACCCTACAGTGTGAACACTGTTAAGGGTCTGTACAGGTAAATTGGCTCAGAAACGTTAAGTACTTGCTAACTAGTAAGTGCTTTCGCTGAGATTCAAACCCAGTGTTGACTTAGAAAACTAGTTCTTAACCCCAGTTAACCATCTGACTCCCCTGGAAAACTTTTAACATATTCACATGATCAAGCTTTGTCTTAGACCAACTAAATCACTGTTCCTAAAGGTGGACACAGCATCTGTACTTTTTTTAAAAAGCTTTTAAATGTTTACTCCAACCCCTTCTCATATTACTGGCTGGGTAACTGAGTCTCAGAGAGGGGATCCTACAGCTAACCAGAGCTCAGATGAAGTTTCCTAATCCCACATTGCCCTTTGGGAATTTACATTAACTACTCTTCCACCAGATGCTGTACCACACCTGCAAAGGGGAAGGGTTCTGCTCGCAGTCCTTGCCTGCCCCCTGGTGGGGTAAAACGGCAAGGAATACTACCTTGGGCAAACCTTGCTAGTTGTCAAGCCAGTGGTGGTGCAATGGATAAAGCATCCACTTGGAACACTAAGGTCCCTGGTTTGAAACCCTGGGCTTGCCTGGTCAAGGCACATATGGGAAGCAACTATGAGTTGATGCTTCTCGCTCCTCCTCCTCTTTTCTCTTTCTAAAATGAGTAAATAAAATCTTAAAAAAATAAAAACTTGCTAAAAGTAAAAATCTCTACAGACTCCTTACTGATTAATCCAAATGCTGCACATAGATTTATTTAAGCCAGCTGTTAGATGGTGTCACTTAACAGCATCCTTGTCCTTGGAAGGAGAAAATAACATCAACACACAAAAACACAAGCACCCTGGACTGGTCTAGTGCCTCGCCTCCCCTTGCCCACTTCATATCATACAAGGCACACTCTCACCTAAGACCCCAGGGAGAAAATTTCAAGATCCTATTGTACCTTTTTTTTTTTTTTTTTTTTTTTAGGGCAATAGAGCCTGTGGTTCATCTCACAAGTTTTGGAGTCAAATACACCTGAGGACAAATTCTAACTCCACAATTTATTAATTTTATAAGCTTGGTAAGCCACATGGCATCTTAAATGGTCAGTTTTATCATCTGCCAAACAGTCATTACAGTGCCTAATTCATACAGTCGTTAAGATTAAATGTGAATGCAAAGGGCCTGGCGCTGTGCCTGGAACCTATTAACCCTCCTGCACCCTGACATCTGCACACAGTTATCATTACTGTTATTGAACTGGATGTGTTACCAGGCCTGGAAAAAACTCTCAAATGGGAAAAGAATGTTTTCAGTCCCATCTTATATTGTCTCTGCATTGGGATCTGCTTCTCTCCACCCCACACAGAGAAACTTTGGCTTCCCACACTCCCCTTCACTGCAGCTTCCGCATAACCTCTCCTTGTGAGAAGAATCTAGAACTCTGACCTTTCCTACCTCAAAAAAGATTTTGCATGTAGCCATATTCTCATTTCTGAGGAACCACTTGTGAAGAGATTAAAAGATGAGAAGTCAGCCTGGCTTGTGGTGGCGCAGTGGATAAAGCGTCGACCTGGGAACACTGAGGTCGCCAGTTCAAAACCCTGCACTGGTCTGGTCAAGGCACATATGGGAGTTGATGCTTCCAGCTCCTCCCCCCTTTCTCTCTCTCTCTCTCTCTGTCCCTCTCTCTCTCTTACTCTGTGTCTCCTCTCTAAAATGAATAAAATAAAATAAAAAATTAAAAAAAAAAAGATGAGAAGTCAGCTAAGGAGACCTAGACAGTGACTGGCACAGAGGAGAAGCCAGGAGAGTGTGTTATTCTAAAGGCCACACAAGAGTGTCTCAAGAGGAAGGAAACAATCAATTGGGTCAAATGCTCTAATAGGTCAGGCATGACAAGGACCCAGAATTGATGATCCCATTTCCAGAGCAGATGTCACTGGACCTTAACAAAACCAGTTCTGGTGTGGTGGCTGTGAAACAGTGGAGGACAGTGTATGAAACACCAAGCATAGGACTACTCTCCTGAGAAGTTTTTCTATAAAGACAAGCAAAGAACTGGGGTGGTAGCCAGAGGGGGAAGCCGTTTCTAAGATGGAAGAAATACAGCACATTTCTCATGCTGACGGGGATGATGCAGGAGAGAGAGGGAAAGTGCTGGAGCATCCTTCACAGGTCCGAGGGAGTGGGAAGCAGGAGTCAGTGCGCATGCCCAGGCGGAAAACTTTGCACGGAGCAGAGACCCCGTTTATTTATGGTAATGAGGGAAGGGGAGGGGCGGGGTCTATTCACACAGATGCCCTTCAATGGGGAGATGAGATGGATTGGGAGCCTGTGCAAGTCCTCTCCGGACAGAGCATTTCCTCAGTGTAGCAGAAGGCAAGGTCATCAGTGAGAGTAGTTGCTATGAAATGAAATAAAGTACTATCAAGAGAGCAAGTGATAAGTTCAGTTTCAGAAATGTAACCCAAAGAGTGATGGCGATGAGGTCCAGTGGACAAGAATCTTTGCTGAAAACACTTAATAAAGGTAGGTTCACATGTAACCTCAACTGAAATTCCAACAACAATAAACACAATATGCGATGCTCTAAATTTTCTTTATTTTCTAAGAACTATTCAAAACAGTCTACAAAATGCTCTAGAACATTATTAAAGAAAACTTATGCAACAATTAGGGTAGGAATGAAGACCCTGTTTATCCACCCATCACAACATCATGCACACGCTTATTTCCTTAGAGGGTATTTAGCTTTGTGGAATTACCCCAAGCATGTAACTTCAAATTAAACAACATAATTTCTTTTGAACCTGTCCAGATTAAATTGTTTTGTTTTTCCTAGAACTTAAAATGAAGTTCGATCTCCTCTCCCCATCACAGAAGGATTCCTCATCTAGGAACACCGACGGTTCACGGCATCACAGGTAGAAGAGAGAGTTGGCTAATTCCAAACTTGGTTCTTTGTGAATGCTCTGAGCCACGAGGAAGGTCAGCTTGTGCGCATACTGGCAAGGTGCTGGGATGCTGATTAAACCCTGAGAGGAAAAAGGATGGGTGGAAATTAAGAGAATAACTTGTTCTTCAAAGTAATTTTTTTTCTCCTGAAATTTTTAATCTACTAGTTACCTATATAATAGAAGATATTTGTGAGTAAAAAATAACTAGACTCAGACAACGAAGGGCACCCTGCTCACTGGAACTCACTGGGCAGTATAGAGTCGAGGCCAGCCTGGCTACTTGGTGCTGGGAGCTAGCATACTCCCATACTAGGTTTCCTTCGACTTGATGTTCCACAGAGCTCAGAATAAATCTTGGCCTTAGACTTTGAGAGCAGCTCTTGGCCTCCCGCACAGGCACACAGAACAGGGCCAGGCCCAATCCTTTCCTACCAGACACCATCTGAGCTGGCTTCAACTTCCTCAATCGAAACATGAAAATAGCAACACCTCGGTTTCCTCCCAGGCTGTATAAGATCATGACTGTATAGCTTAAAGTCCTTTGGAGATTATAGACGTGTAGGAATACAGAGGTAAACTGGGTAATGACTCCTGGGTGGTATCAACACTCAAGCATCAGTCAACAGCTTCCACTCACCAGCCAGTTGTAGTACAAGTGGCACAGTTTGTAAGTCAGTCTTTGCATGTGGTCGGGCCTCAGGCCATTGTCATCATATATGACATTGTAGTAGGTGGGATTAACAGTTCCCCGGAAGGCGGCCTGGCTGACCAAGTAAAAGTCATACCTGGGGAAGAAACCGCACAAACATGAGAAAGAAGGCAAACAAAATGAGGTCAAACCTGAACACCACACAAGAAATGTTGTGTTAAGAACTGGTTTGCTAATGGCACTTGCCATTCAGGACGCGTGGCTTCGGAATCCACCACGGTGCCGAGTGGCGGGTTCTGTAAGGTGTTGTTCCTTTCCATGAAGAACCGGGGCAGACACTTCTTCCTGACCACAATCACCGACAGCTTGGGGCTTACAACCAGAAAGACAGAGAAAGTAAAACAGGGAGAACTAAAGCCATGCCACGCAGCTTCCTAGTTCTCTTTATTGGTCAGTTTTGATGGGATAAATAACATTAATAAATTCATTAGAAAAACACCACAAAAACAAAGACAATAAAAAATGACCCCCCAATCTCTCCTCCCCCAGAGACACATACAATTTTTTAAATTAGGGATTTGTTGCCAAAGTGTGGCAGGTCCAGTCATTTGGCTAGTTTATATCATTTAAAGGGGATGGGGAGGAATTGTTGATAGGGCAATGAACTTCAATTAGCACTTTTAAAAAAATAGATTTTCCAGAATTATCTGTGAAGACAAGATTTTTTTTCCTGTTAGCAACAGCGCCCCTATTTTCACCTTCTCTTCCTCTCAGTTTCTAAATAGCAAAGGGAGGATCACAGGTCCCTTCACCCCTCAGATCATCCTCTGCAGCCTGCAAAGCACACTCCTGGAAGAATGGATGGGTGGACCAAATATGCACTTGGACCAAATATATACCTGGTCCAAATGCTGACTGACCACGAGTTAAAGTCTGCATTTGGTAAAGCCAAGGCCAAATCCAAGTATCAGCCACCGTGGGAGGAACTGCTGAGGAGCAAAGATCACTGTGAAATTGCACACTAGACATTTTAATTATTTAAAGTGTATTTTATTAATGTTTTTAATATGGAGACTTAAAAGTTGATGTCCTAGTGCAAGAAAATTAACTCCTTAGCCCTGTCA
Source organism: Rhynchonycteris naso (assembly GCA_037038555.1). Lineage (NCBI taxonomy): Eukaryota > Metazoa > Chordata > Mammalia > Chiroptera > Emballonuridae > Rhynchonycteris > Rhynchonycteris naso. The sequence continues at coordinate 298,375,227 of CM072995.1, forward strand.
GCTGTCCCTACATTGCATACTTGTGATTCTAAATACATCCACTTGAGGTCAGCAAGGAGTGAGAGATTTAGGCTGTTTGGATGCAGCTGAAGGTTATATTGTCCCCAAGATAGTATGCTTTCCCTCCTGACAGTCACTGATGAGGTCAAGACTCAGCTCCTTTGTGGCTCGTGGCTGTGACACTTGGTTGATGGTGATGGTGGTGGAACCCACCCGACGGACCACGTGCACTGCCTGGGAAGACGCTCTCCAAATATTGTAAGATTATCCTCCGCCATTATCATTCTCTAGATCTAACTGTTTTCTTGTATGTGAAACTTGACATAATCAACACAGTAGTGAAAATGTTGTACTGACACACGGAATCTAGACATGTGATAATGAGGCAAGGTGCGTGGAGTTTAAGACACTCTGATTTCTACACGCAGTTCGGCTTTCCTGGCATCTGCCATGGACCTCAGCTGCACACCAGTGCCTGCCCTTCAGACGGGTCAGGCCTGTGTGTGCGTTTGGGCCTTGAATTTGAGGTGTCATCACCCCAGGCGCCCCCCAGTATCACACCACCCAGGCTTTTTACCTAAGACCATCCTGACTACCCTCCAGTCTAGGGGAAATCTGATCTAGCCAGATGCAGAAACAGAGCAAAACTTAATTGCATAAAAAAATCCATGTTAATGCATAGTAATTCTAATAATTACAACAAATGTGCTATAACCGGAATATGGAAGAATAATAATTTAATACCTGGCATTTGAACTTGCTTCTTTCACACCGCTCAGTAGCTGTGGAACTTCATATTCAACAAGTGCATTCAGCTGACCGTTGCCTACGCCATCACGATACACAACAATCCGCGCTGGCAGACCATGATTGTACTCATGCCACTTGTTGAGTGCTCCTGCAGAATTTGGCGTAAGAAAAGAATGACTTGTCTGATACCACTAATGTCCTCTTAAATGTCAATGTTCAAATAAGTGGTATTTCAGACTACTTTGAAATAGAATAATACCTAACTTGGGTTATGTTTGCAATAACATAAAAATGGGCAACTTTAGGGAACATTCCTGCATTTTTGCTATTTGAGGAATCGTAATGGTTTTTATGGTATAACAGATGCTTAAACTTAGCATATTGCTTTAGTAAAATTTTAATACTTAAGCAATAAATTAAAATTTAATTCATGCATACAAATTCCCAAAGTCAAATTAATACTAATTTAGTTTCTTCATGTCTTGAAATCCTTTCAATACATACAGACTGTATAAGCTAGGTTCTTTTCTCCTTTAATGAACATAAAAATGAAAACACAAGGAAAGCACTTGGCTGTTTGTTTAAAAGCATCTCTTCACACGGACTCTTCTCATTAGATTCCAAGTCTTACCGACAATATAAACTTTAAAATCATTTCCACCCACTGTAACTAAGGAATCACCTAAACAGCAGAAACAGGCAGTCACTCCTACCCAACAGGAACTTTCATAACCACTAAAAAAATAAAGATAAATAAAAATAAAAAATGACCAGGATTTGAAGTGAGGAGAAAGTAATATAATAAAAAAGATGCAATGATTATTTTTGTGTATCTGTTGTACATACCCTTGTACTAGTTTATCATACACGAAACCCATTTTAGTTTGATAGAAGATGTCACACATGTAAGTCCATTACCAACACATATAACCAAATTCACTTGTTTAGGGGAAAAGTTTTACAGAGAAGAAAACACAGTTCAGGGGAGGGAGTGAGAGGCACAGCATGTGAGAAAGCCAGACTTGGTCAGGGCTTGTGTGAAGAGGGCACCCTTTCTCCGCCACCTTTCACCTGCTAATATCCCCAAAGGCTTCTCTCCTATTTCTAGACACATGCAGACAACAATGTCAATTCTACAGTCTGCTAGCCTGAGTCAGGACACAGTTCTGGGACTCTCCACTGGCTGCCAGCTGACTCAGGAGTCTGCTTCCTCCTATCTGGTCTTCTGCAGGCATGTGGACTCTGGGTTTAAAGGAACAGCCCTTGGAGCCCACCCCCACGGCCACGTTTTTAGTACCGATCATGAAGACTTTTAAGCAATCTGCAATATCGGTGCTTGTTCTCTGAACAATACAGCGGGAATACCACCTGAAGTAAGCAAAGAACAAAAGTAAAGTTCAACTTTAAAATTTCTACTATACACATGTGTTAGGGTTCAATTAAAAGAGAGACATTATTGTACAACTCAATGTTGTACATAATTTTGTATATGCTGTATGATCACAATTATGTTAAGAACTCAGCCTCCCCCCAAATGAAATGTACTAAAAAGAGGAACTAAAGCATTGGGCTGACATAGACACATTTGGGTTCAAATCCTGACTGGTATACTCATCAACGATACGACTTTGCAATAAAGCTTCAGTTTCTCACCTGTAACGAGGAAATTTACAACTGGCACAATAGTTAGTACTTCATAGGATTATTGTAAAAACTAAACACATGTGAAGTGCTTAACACAGAACTTAACCCATAATAAGCACTAATAAAGGCCTCTATGTTAATTATAAAGGAATTTATTAGTTTAGATCTTCTACTTTCAAAATATTCAAAGATTTCTCAACCATAAACTCCCACCTCTCTTGGTGAGCTTTTTGGACTTAAAAATCTTAACATGATTAACTTATTTAGATTTCAGAAGCTAGTTTTCTTGCTAATGTCACTACTCAATTAATTTAAAGCACTTAGAAAATGAAGATCATGCCATAGTAAGTATGCTGTCAACACTATTACAATTCTCTAAATCTATGTGATAACAGTGATGCAATCAGGATGCTACTAACTCTCTGGACAGCGTTTCACTACCTGATTAAGGAAGTGACACACATACCAGGGGTCTCTTTCAACCTGGAATGAAGTTGGAGGCATGCTGCCACTTTTCCTATTTTTCACAATCCTAAATATATATCTGACCACAAATCTAATGGAGTAAACCAAATAGCTTAAGTCTAGGCGAAGAAATTTTGCCAATAGCTCCTACAACCTCAAAACATTGTTTTGTTACAAATATTGACACAATTCTACGAACTATAATGTAATAAGTACTATGAGCTCATATTTAAGGTGTTATCCCTGATCCTGCCTATGTTTTTAATAGCTGTGTGAACAGCCACCATTATCAAGTGTCTGTGAGCATGAAGAATAATAAGAGACTAAAAAGCACGTATTGAACGTTTATACAGAATAAGTGGCAGATCAAGTCACAAATCCAGGCAATTTGATTTGCAACGCCTTCACATAATGTATGTAAATTCTTAGTACAATGCCTAATACAGTGCAGATGTTCAGGAAATAAATGCACAAGATTTTCTACGTGACCTTCATTTTGGGAATGTGAGAAATAGCTTGTCCTAATGTACGTTTAAAAATGGTTTTTTAATGAGTCTATGTATGACACCAATATTATCAATTACACTTATGTAAATTTTATGTATGACCAAAAGTGTTCATATTTTAAAAACAAGTAAAGAATACAAAATTGTTCTTTGCTGTGTAGTCTTTAGTTAAACCACAGTTCATAGTCCAGACAATGGAAGAATATGTTAGGGTAATTTTAAAAGTACCTGGTGATTCTGACGTTCACACTGGCCACAAATCCAACCACCACCACTTCCTTGTTGAATGCATCTTTGCAAACATCAATACCAATGACCATCAGGGACTTTAACTGTAAAATCAAAATTTTCATGATTTAGCCTGACCAGGTGGTGGCGCAGTGGATAGAGCATTGGACTAGGATGTGGAGGACCCAGGTTTGAAAACCCGAGGTCACCAGCTTGAGCACGGGCTCATCTTGTTTGAGCAAGGGGTCACTCAGTCTGCTGTAGCCCCCTGGTCAAAGCACATATGAGAAAGTAATCAATGAACAACTAAGGAGGTGCAATGAAGAATTGATGCTTCTCATCTCTCTCCCTTCCTGTCTGTCTGTCCCTATCTGTCTCTGTCACAAAAAATAAATTTTTTTTAAAAATTCATAATTTAATGGGATGACGTATTATTTCTCCTATCAATGACTTAATAGGGAATTTTCAAAAATCATCCTTAGTTATTTAATTAATCAAGTTAAACTATGCATCAGGGAGATCAAAGTCCAGGTGAGGCAGGTTATTGAACCAGAAACCAAAGAGACTTACAGATGAAGGGAAGGACATGGGATATATGTTAATTAAGAGACTCACTAGTCCAAAATAGCAACCATCCTTTGTGGAGATGGGCAAGGGCCACCAGTGGTTCTAAAGATTCGGGGACCATGGTCAGTCCATTCATCCCTCGCCTCTGGGCTGAAGGGATGTGAAGAGGAATTCTAGTCCCCTTTCTTCAGATCTCTAAGGACGCTTAGCCTGGCGATGCACCTCTGAGGGGGAGCTGGGGGTGACCCACACATCCTGCTTATGGAAACGTAAGGGAATGAGCAGCTCTCCCTCATTTCTCATCCCCGTACTTCTTCCCACAGTTGTCATAGTTCAGGAGAGAGGAAGACTGTCTCAGTTCCCAACACAGTTTGGAGGCTCCAAACAGAGGCTCTGCCAGTTCTCCAGGTGGCCCACCCAGGGTGCGAGGCTGCTCTGAAGAGTCAGCGCCTGTGAAAGCAGGTAAAGGCAAAGGCAATGGAAGAATATGGCTTAAATGGCTGCCAGGAGGCTCCATATCAAACCCCTCCAAGTCCATGCCAAACGAGACTCTCATTCATGAAATATTCCCTAATCAGCTTAGCTGAAGTTCTCGAGAGCAGGGCGTGCCTTACCTCACCTCTGCACACCTTCACAATGGCCTGCGTAATGCCAAAACCCAGAACAGAGGTTCAATGAGCAAAACGATATTTCCGGGACTATGTAAAAGTATCTCCTACTTCATTTTAAAAATCAACTGATCAATTACTAGAAGGGAAAGATTAACAGGTTCCTCACAGGGATCTCGACAGCCCAGAGCTCGCCTCCGAGCTTACAGGTCATCTGCATGGCAATCTTGGTGGCAATGCTCATCATCATTCCCTGTTTGTTCAAGGTCCGAACAAGCACACACTGGCTCGGGACTGGGCAGTCGCAGCTCAAGTACTTTTTAATGGACTCATAATAGCTCTGCTGCGTGGAAGGCAGAATACACATGACCTAAAAGGGAAGAAAAAGTTAATTTACTTATGCTTAGAAATAGCTTTTTAAAGAAAAACAAATACATGGATTCTCCAAATATTTTCTTCCCTTAAGCTCTCAAGAAGCAAATACAAACATGCCTTCAGGTCTTGAAACTTTGACAATTAATCCAGGCCACCAGTCCCCACCCTAGTGCTGCCTACCACTCTTAGCTTTCCTTCCCCTATTTCTGCACTGGCTTCATTCTGTTAAGTGTCCTCCAGTTCCCTTCTAACCTAGCTTTCTCCAGCAACACCCCCCCCCCCTTTGCCATGACCTCTCCATGGCGCCAGCTCTCTTCTCCTCTGCCTCCCAACTTCACCCACAGAGAACTGACTTACAACACTGTGGTCCTTTCTCCCATTAGGTAGTGAACAACCAAAATAAAAAAAAATAAAAACAACATTTTTGTTACTGTTTGGTGGTAATTGACAATAGGGATACAGGAGGAGGGAAAATAAAGAGAAAGAAACTTCAGGTCCCTGGTGTTTTTTAATTCCACCCATCTCTGGCACTGCCCCTGCTTCTCATCAGGTATTTCCCTCATAGAAGGCTTGCTCCTGGATTCCCTCCTCCGCCTTCCTATCTTCTCTTTGCTACTTTCACACCCCTGTATCATAGAAAGCACAGACACTGTCATGTTTAGCAAAAGAAAACAAAAAAAAAAGTGATTTTTTTCCCACTGGTAGACTGCTTAAAATCATAATGTCAAGGGCTAAAATTATACACACTTTACATAAAGTAAAAGTATTTTTAAATTGTCAGCAAAGCCCTAGCTGGTGGCGCAGTGGATAGAGAGTGTACCAGAATGCTGAGGTCACCAATTCGATCCCAAGGGCACCAGTTTGACCCCCAAGGTTGCTGGTTGGAGCCCCAGTCAGGGTACATGTAAGAAGAAATTAACAGTACAACTAAGTGGAAAACAAGTTGATGCTTTCCTCTTTTTATCTCTCTCTCTCTCAAAAAAAAAATGTTAGCAAAATTCTCTTAGAAGCATGCCTTCTTTTCATTATGTGAGTTTGGGGCCAAGCAAGGTAGGTGGCAAAACAAAGCAGTGGCCCAAGAGGATCAGGGCCAAAAGATGGGAGCCAAGTGAGACTGGTACACAGCCAGGATGGACAAGTTAGCATATCTCTGGAGAGTAACAGCAGTTATGTTTCCTACTATTGGAGAAGGGGTACAAATGTGGAAAAGGAAAATGCTTTCTTGTGGTATTGAATTGGACAGGGAGGTATGAGCATGTTTTTAATATATACCTAGACACATACAGTAATATAATAGGTGTAATTGTGCATAATATATATGTATGTACGTATATATGTATACGTAGATACACACATATGTACACTTGCCCTAGCTCTGCCCATTGAGAAAGCCCGGGACAGCAATCCTCCAGCAGCAAATGATCACATCCAGTGCTCAGATCTTTGTTTTCAGAAAAGATTTGATTCCATAAAAGATACTATTCTTTACCCAGAGGAATCAGGGCTCATTAGAGAAATTTCTGATTACAGAGCTGGGCAGCAAAACTTCAGGATTGACCTGGAATATCCTCCTGTGCCAGCTAGTAAGGATGTGTTCCAAAAAAAACGGGGACTTGTCAATTGACACAGAAGCCAGCTTGAACAGGGCTCTGGAAGAACTGGGGACAATTTGGGCATCCAAATAAATAGTAGTAGTAATGGACTACAACTTAGTAAACAAAATTCAAATTCATACTGATACTAAATAGATGAACAAAAAAATGGAAAGAAAAGAAAGATTTCTGTATAATATCATGCCACCAAATAAACAGAAGTATAGAATTAGAAAGCCACCATGTGGCAACCATCATAGTAATAATAGATTCAGACAAGAATTACCAGTGGATTCTAAAAAGTTTGATGAAGAAAAAATATTTACACAGTCTTATAGTGTCTCTCTACCAAAAAAAAAAACCACCACCAAACAAACAAAAAACTAATTAATTATGGAGAGAAAAAGAGTATCTGCACAGTGGAGAAACTCGACAGGTATCACCTTAGTCAGTGGGGTACCCTGGTAGGATGCAGTAAGAACACAGAATCATACTCCTGCCAAAAGTGTATAACCTGAATTTAATCAGATGGAAACATCAGACAAACCCAAATTGAGGGACATTATATAAAATAACTGGTATACACTCTTTAAAATTGGAAGGCTATCAAAGGCAAGGAAAAACTTTGGAACTCCCATGCAAGACAAAAGAGACAGGACAACTAAGGCCAACGCATTAGCTCCTCTTACTCGAGGGGACATTTTGGAGGGAAGTGGAGAAGTGTTCACAGTCTGTGGGTTAGCTGGCCATCCGTTCCTTGATTGCAAAGGTTGTCTTATGGTTCTGCAGGAGAGCAACCTTGTTTGTAAGGAATATACACAGAAGTATGCAAGGGTAATGGAACATCATATCTATATCTTACTCTCAAATGGTTTGGGAAAAAATACATATAGGTATACATGACAATAGATAGTGGATAATGATAAGGCTACTATGATAAAATGTCACAGCTGGCAGATCTGGGTGAAGGGTATCCAGGAGATTTTTGTACTAGCAACTTTCTAGAGTTTGATTTCATTATATTTTAAGTAAAAAAATGCTCTCAGAGTGAGAATTCCCTTTGTTTAATATAATATACTTATGGACCCTATTTTTTGTGTCTAAAAGAGCTAAACTGCTTTGCATGAGATGAGCAGGAATGTTGGGAGTGGCATGAGTAAGCTGGGGAGGGAGGGCGGGGCTGTGGCAAGAAAGGCACCGCAATCCAGTGCAAGGCTGAGCGCGGAGCACAGTGCTTGTCTGCAGGAATAGGAATGGTTGAGAGATGTTTAAGAACAGGGATGTCAGTTTTTACTTGTCTGCAATGTTGGAACGTGATGTCATCATGCCTTTGAACCAAACCCTCTGCAGGGTCAGCCTCACACAGCGCACGCACGCGCACGCGCACACACACACACCCCTACTTTGGGAAATGAGGCATTGTAGAAATCCCACAGGGTGATGCAATGCAGGAGGAAATGACACTCAAAAAGATGGAATGCACACAAGTGGGCAAGAATCCAGAGGAAGCAGGAACATGGGATTATAGGTGACATAAAAAAGCTAAACCCTCCAAAAACCCCTTGAACACTGGGAAGAATACAGATGCCCCAATATTTATAGGGTAAGATGAGAATTGATTTATCTTTAATCTTAAGTAAAGGATGACACCCCCTACCCACAAGTATAAAAATATGTAGACATCCAAGATGCTGATATAGGGGTAACAACAAGGATTTTAAAATTAATATTAAAAATATGAAAGGGACATAAACCATTAATTAAAATACTAAGATTAATACTTTACAAGGTGTTTGGAGAAATGCACAGCAATTTGTAAACATATCATGGGAAATTATGTTCAGATTATTTCTTTCAAGGCTGTTAGATATAACGAAAAATAAAAATTATATATCAAAACACAAAAATGATCTTATACTTACCAACTGAACATAGGGGTCGACATGCTTCTGGATAGTGCTAAGAAATGCAGCTGGGTGTTCGTGTACTTTTATGCTACATAAAAAGATTAATTTTGAAGATAAAATATCCCCTTCTTGGTTGGTAGTACATAATACAAATGGCTTTTTGTAACAGACTAGTAATTTAAGAAAAAAGTCATTACAGAAAAGAGACAACCTTTTGAGTCTAAAATTGTTTCTCTCAGCAGAAGATATACCAGAGATATTTAATAATCATTTTTATTAGCTTAAAGAATAATTTGATGGAAAATAAAATTTTCTGAATTGTATGGAATCCCTACAATTAATAATTGTTGCTCAAAATAAAGTTGAAAGTGAACTTTATTTTTTTTTGTATTTTCCTGAAGTGAGAAGCAGGGAGACAGATAGATTCCTGCATGTGCCTGACCAGAATCCACCAGACATGCCCACCAGGGGGCGGTGCTCTGCCCATCTGGGTTGTTGCTCCATTGCAACCAGAGCCCTTCTAGCATCTGAGGCAGAGGCCATAAAGCCTCTGCCTGGGCCAACCTTGTTCCAGTGGAGCCTTGGCTGTGGGAGGGGAAGAGAGAGACAGAGAGAAAGCAGAGGGGGAAAGGTAGAAAATCAAATGGGTGCTTCTCCTGTGTGCACTGGCGGGGATCGAACCTGGGACTTCCACACACCGGGCCAAGGCTCTACAGCTGAGATAGCCAGCCAGGGCTTTGAAAGTAAACTTTTGAAATTACAAGTCTCAATATCATGTGTCTGAAACAATTCAAATTAAACTGGAATTAAGATTCCTCTAATACTGAATCTCCATAAGAATTTAAAATGAATGTTTCAAAAGTCATTAGGTTAATGAGACCAAGATATTCAGCTAATCTTGAATCTGTATGATTCATACTAAACGTTTTTCCTTCCTATGTGACTGTTTGGAGCCTGAAATATTTAGCCTTAATCAGTCAGTTAGTCAGCAAGTACTTATCAATTATCTGCTCTGTGCTTACGTTATATTAGGGGCGAGAAACTACAGAAATAATTCCCATACAGAAAAATTTATAAATCCACTGTCTTTATGTAAAATTAGCCTCTCTTAAGAGTATATATTGGCCTTGGCTAGTTGGCTCACTGCATAGAGTGTCAGCAAAGCATGCTAACATCCTGGGTTCGATCCCCGGTCAGGACACACATGAGAAGCAACCATCTATTTCTCTTCCCCATCCTCTCCCTCTTTCACTCTTGCAGCCAGTGGCTCAACTGGTCTGAGCATCAGCCTCAGGCACTGAGGATAGCTCAGTTGATTCGAGCATTGGCCCTGGACTGGGGTTGCTGGTTGGATCCTGGTCTAGGTACATGTGGGAGTCTACCTCTCCTCCTCTCACTTAAAAAAAAAAGAGTATATGATTGGACTGACCCAATACCCAGTGGCGTTTAAATTTTCCCAGCAGGGGGCAGGACCATCATCTCATGCTAGCTGATTATAACTGAGCTGTAGGAATGGTTTATATAGCTCTGTTAAAACAACTAAATGCTTCTGACTTTTCCAATTTAATCTCTTGAATCAGACTCAACCATTACCTTAATGTCCATTCCTTCTAAAATCATCTGAAAAACGTTTCAGATGGAAGAAACTATGTACACAAATTCTAATAGGCAAATGGATAGTTCAGGGCGGGTGTGGGGGAGTAGCATAAAATACAGGTCTTCAAATAAAACAACCCAGGAACAGAACATGAACATGACCTTGCTTGTGGAATTGGTGTGAGAAAGGGGCCAACCTGCCCAGGGTCTGCTGACTGTGGCTTCCTGCATTAATCTTTTCCTACCATATTAATTAGCTCATGGTTTAGAGAAACCAGGCAATCTATTAACAGGTTTGATGTGAGGAGAATAATAAACTACAGTCTAAAATGAGACTCTGGGAATATATCTGTGGTTTTCAACAATGCTTGCACTGCTGATGTAATTAATTAGCAACCGTGTGTTTAAAGAGTAATTTCCCACCCTGCAATGAGGACATCTGCATTGCCACCATAACAAAGAAAAAGTACCAGCTATTGCTCCTTACTAAGCCCATCAAGCTCAATAAAATGAGCTTGCCTAAATGATGACTTTTCGAAAGCAAAACAATATTCAGTTTGGAGTGTGCTTGGGTGTGTATGGACCCTCTACTAACCTGAAAGCAACTTATTTATCTTTCTCATCCCCCCAAAACTGACAGTGTCTAACACTCACAAAAATTAGGGATCAGGGAATGTGCAGTTACTCCAGTACTTTCAGCCTTTTGTATAATGCATTTTCATCAATGAAATAAGAGTTGGTTTTGCATCTCATTTGCATAATTAAACTTTCTTTTACTTGTTGTTTGCATTTCTGATGTTCTTGTTTAATTAAAAAAAGTTAAATGTTTTTCATCACTTCATATTCATTTTGAAATATCTCCTAATTGTTGTGAGCAGCATATATCAGATTCCAAATAAATGTTCAAAAACTAAACAAATGACCTTGGGATAAAAACTATCTAAATGACTAACTGTATCCTATAGTAACAGAATCAGATAAGCTGATTTCAGATCTGTTTTCACATTCAATTTTAAAGCATAAAATTTATCAAGTAAGTCAGGAAATGCAACTGTTATATTTCAACATCCTGTTTGCCATTAACTTTTATAAATAACTAATATGAAAGAATATTTTTAAAAAGTTGAGAAGGCAATGTATGGGTTTACACATGAATTAGTGCTGAAAAGACTCTGAGGAATGAGACTATTAGAAAACAAAGTTTTACAAAAGACCAACATAAAATATATTTTAACTATATAAAAGTTTAATCACTGCAAAAATGTATGTACTTACAACTATTTTCTTGCAACTTTATATTAGGGAACTTGACTGAGAGGAAGAATCTCTTATGGTTACATCTGCCCTTACTTTCTAGCTTCTAACCAAACCAAATTCACATAGAAAAAAAGGTTCGAGTGATTTTCAGTATATTCTCACATTTTGGGGTAGTCCATATTAAAGCCCATGGAACTCCCAACTCTTCTCAGGCAGCTCAAAAAGTTCTCGGTCACATTTTCAGTGCTGTTGCCACATATTATCAACCATTTATTCAGGGACTGTGCACTTAAAATCTTGCAAGTTCGAATATCCTTGGACCAATCAGCAGCAGACTCACACTGACACTGAGAAAAATGATGATTATGTTAGGATTGAACACATTTATTCAGAAAGCAATAAAACAAAGACAGTATGAAGATGGCCCATGCTTGTCCTAAGAGAACTATTTCATACAGTTTGCTATTCAGACTCAAAAGCCTGATACAAGCGCTGCACATCCAAGCAGAAAGCACGTGCTTCCTGGCAGTGGAGGTGTGTGAGCGTTGTCCCAGGCTGGCCACTCCATGGCTGCAGAGCCCTAGTCAAGTCCCTTTACTTCACAGGTCTCCACTGTGTGCAAAAATAAAGGTGTCTGGTTCAAAGATCTCTAGGTTCCCTCTGGCTCTAAGAGTCTCTGACCTTTATAATGAATAGCTCAGATAAATGGGCTGTCCCTTTACTCTAGGCATCAAGAAAGTTGCGATAACTGATACTCTAGGTTCTCATACTAAAATTAACTAACCCTACAGGGCATTTAAGAATATATTTATGCAAGCAATAGCTATATCTAGGAGCAAAGATGAGGCCATGACACAAGTTCCTTGCTCACTTTTAAAAGGTTCTTCTCAAGGGGACCAGGAAAAGCAAACTCCCTGCACTGAACAAGGGAGACTTCAGACTGGTCACTTGCTTTCTGATTATATTTATGGACTGGAATTGAATAGAAATGCCCTTGGCATGATGAGCCGGAAAGACCCACTGTTAGAATCTAAAAGAACCACACTGTGATCTAATCCTGTGATCCTCAAAGTGTTGCCTTGTAGCAGCATGGCTATTTCCTGAGAGCTAGTTAGAAATACAGGGTCCGGCCGCGGTCGGTTGGCTCAGTGGTAAAGCGTTGGCCCGGTATGTAGAAGTCCCAGGTTTGATACCTGGTCAGGGCACACAGGAGAAGTGACCATCTGCTTCTCCACTCCTCCCCTTTCTCCCTCTTCCCCTCCTGCAGCCATGGCTCTAATGGTTCGAGCAAGATAGGCCCAGGTGCTGAGGATGGCTCCATAGCCTCTCCTCAGGCACTGAATTAGCTCAGTTGCCCTGTAGTGGGCTTGCCAGGTGGATACCAGTTGAGGCGCATGCAGGAGTCTATCTCTCAGCCTCCCCACCTCTCATTTAATAAAATAAAAAAATATATAAATACAGAAAATCAAAAAAGAAAACAAAAAAAAAATCCACAAAAAAGAAACACAGAGCCCTGTGCCCCTTTGCAGACCCACTGAATAGAATCTGCATTTTGTTAAGTTCCAAGGTGATTCCTCTGCATATTAATGTTTAAGAAGCACTGTAATCTCCTTGTTTTACAGACTCCAAAGCTGTGGCTGAGAGAGGTTATGGAGTCAATTAGTGGCAGTGACAGGTCTAAAACACTGGTCTTCTTGACATTGCAACCAGGGAATTTTCCACTGAGCACTGTGACTTCCAAACCCCAGCCGTCTTCACGATACCTTGCTATGAGGTAGCCAGGCAGGGACTCTGCCCCGGGAGGAGTCCTGATCATGGGAAAGAAGGGATAGAGCTAGCTGCCCCCATGAACAGCTGGCTCTACCTGAAGCCAAGCCTTACTCCTTCCTTACTGCCAGGATGAGGAGAGCCACGGCCCCTCACCTACACTTTACCTGTCACGGGCTGGCAGGAGACCCAGGACAAATGCCCAAGGCCCACTCTGAGGTCTGGGAACCTTTTGTTTACTCACTTCCTAGAACCCAGTTTCAGAAAAGCAGAACTGGTAAGTCAGTGACCCAGTCACCTCTAGCTGCCAACCAACACCACCCCTAGAGGGCAGGCGCTTCCATCTCAGTACTCCTGTGGAGACCTGTTTCCATGCCAAAAAATGGGGGAGAAAAAAGCTCTGACAAACATGACTTCACTCTTCACTGATGGAGATGATGAGACACCACTTTAAGTATTTAAATCCTGCTTTATATGTGAAACTAAAATTGAACTTTTTTCTACTGACTTCTGACCAAGGTCCTAATGGGGACCTACATTTTAGTTCTTCACAAAATTTTGTTTTTAAAAGTAGTTTTTCCCTAGTTTTTCCAATACGGTTTTGGTAGTTTAGAATAGCTTATCAAAAAGAAATGGTGAAAAAAATCCCCATTCTGCCAACATAAAACGCTTGTCTCTCAGTATATTACAGCAAATAAAGCAAGAAGAAAGCCTTTAAATATAACTGAGTTTTAAAATGGGCAGGAGGAGAACCAGGGGAAAAGTAGGAAGATAATGAACAATTTTGCATAAAATAGATTCATTTCTCCAACTGAAGCCCTAAAGAAGCAATAATTGGTCCCTTCAAGTTTTAGAATGCCTTTCTTGCTAAACACCATGGCTGATGAGTTCTGTGTGGATTTCTTCGTGTTTACGCCAGGTAAGCAGCATTTTACTTTAGGGGAAAAAACTCTGGTATCAGGAAACATCACTGATTATAAAATTAACCTTCACCACTTAGTAGAATCTTCCCAGTTACCATGAGTGTCTGTGTTAGTGACATAAACGTACTTTAAAACCCAATAAGAGAAGGGTATGTTTTAATTGCAATGGTTTGAAATGCCATTTTTAATGTGTCTTTGAATGTGACCCCACATCACAGTGACTGACCTAAATCATGTCCTCCGTGTGCTGCTATGCCCACATAAATCAAAGAGGACCTCAAGTGTGGGACAAAGAGAGTACATGTATGTGGTCACAGAGAAACCAAATGAACCCTATAAACCCACTTATTTACTCTGGTCTACAAACTTACATATACTCAAGCAAATACTGTTAAGTAAAAATCAAATAACAGGACTTACTATGTGATCTTGCATAAATATTTTCTCTGAAGGCACAACCCTCCCAGTCAGTGAAATCTGGCATCCAAAATGCAGCCCCCAGGTCTCTAGTTCAAAACGAGCATCCTTGTTTCTGTTGATAGAGTAGAGTTTAACGTCATTAAAGTGCTTCTTTTCTAAAGACTTTTAATCATTAGAGGCAAAATTATAACTTACTGAATTATTCAGACTGATAGTTGTTTTTTTGAGGATTCCCAATTTCTATTTCTACTCACTAACTTTTTTCTCTTGTTCAGAAGAATCACTGGGGAACAAAATTTTTGTTGCATCCACAAAAACACTTGTTCTTACCTAATTCAAGTGTGCTGATCTCAAATTGGACATTAGTTTTTCTCTTTAAGCTACAGTTTTTTTGCAATTCAAGATATTAGGTCTTTATCTTATTGTAAAATTTTCAACATTTAGTTTAACATAATAAAGTAGAATGTCTTCTTGGGCACCATCTTTGTAAAAATACAATAATTTATATAATGCAGTAAATACACTAATGCACTAAAAGATATGATTGCATCAGAATTTGTCTACAATTTCGAAATAGAACATATTAAAACACTTATTTTAATCATAAAATTTGCGCAAAACATTTAAATTCTATTCAGGCAAAAAATTGCATTTGTAGGTCTTGCATTTGTGTATGTGTTGAGGACAATCTCGTTTGATGCTCCAGCAGTGATCTGCTCATCACTAACAGCTCCAAGATTTTCAGGAAACTTATCAAGGTGACTGTTCAGGAAGTGAATCCTAACACTCATGTTACATCCAATGTCACGGAAAGCCAACAGCATCCTTTGAAACAGAAGTTTATAGTTTCTGCCTTTTGGTTTCTAAGGAAGTTCTTTGTAACTGCCACAAAAGACAGCCATGCTGCTTTCTCCTCTTGATTCATCTTCCTAGAAAATTCTTTGTCATGTATAAGGTTTCAAATTTGAGGTTCATTGAATATACCTGCTTGTATCTTCTCGAAAGACAAGGCAGGAAAGCAGAAATAATATGTTGAAAGCATTCACTTTCTCTATTCAAAGCCTGAACAAACTGCTTCATTAAGCCAAGTTTGATGTGAAGTGGGGGAAAAATGATCCTGTCTCAATTAACTACAGGTTCATTGACAGTATTTTGCATCCCTAATTCCAGAGCTTCATGTTTCGGCCACTCTTTCTGTATCCAGTGTTTCTCCCAAGCTCAGCTGTCCCACAAACAGAGAAAGCAAGGATACTAGGTCCATGGAGGAAGGTAAGATGGCGATGGAATAGGCAGACATAGCAACTTCCAACTCCCAGAACCAAAGTGGATTATAACTTGATTTTAAGAACCATCATCTGGATAAACCAACGTTGAACTGGACTGAGAGGAATTTTCAACCGCGGAACACTGAAGAAGCCACATTGAGACTGGTAGGAAAAGCAAAAACACGGAAAGGGCTGCCCAGCTCCCCAGAGCAAAAGGCAGCTCAGAGAGATTCGTGTGGTAGGAAGAGAGGACAGCGGAAGGGTAGGGACCTGGGTCCCAGGAACAAAGCCCCAGCCTGCAGCCCCAGAGCCTAAAAGAGGCGTATGGACAGTATTTAGCTTTGAAACAGGTTAGGATGCTGTTTGTGAGAAAGAGACAGTTGTCTCAGACCCAGGATTCTTCTTAAAGGGACAGCACAGAAAACCTCTCTCACAACCATTCACCTGGGACACCGGGAGACAGGGAGAGAAGAGAGGACTGGAGAAGTGGGAAGAGAGTGAGGTCTGGAAGGCACAGGGACAGCCACCCTAAACCCTGGGCTGAGTCACTCCTCAAATCTGAAACAGTATTTCCCCTGGAACCAGCAAGGGGATGCAGGACACCAGCCAAACAGGCTCCTCTGCGGCAATTAGAGCACAGTCGCTTAAAATGAAGGAGCTTTTAGGACTACAGTATGGAGTGTTAGGGTCTGAGCTTCAGTGCCCCCTCCCACACTGCTGAGGGCTTGATGGAGAGCAGGCGGCTGTAGGACGCAGAAGCGCAGTTCCATCAATGGGGGCAGAGGCCGAGCCAGCTGGTGTTATCTCAGTCTAGCCCAGCGGAGACAAAGAAAACGCGAGAAAGTGGTCCAGCAGCTGCAGGCTCACCTGTGGGGGAAAAGCGGGAGTCCGGAATGGGCAGAGATCCGCAGCTGGGCAGGAGCGAGCAGGTGCACAGCCTAACCCGGCCTCCAAGGCATGAAGCCCTGCACAAACCGGTTTTGCCCGTGGAGGTGGGGTGGAAGCTTGGGATCGCAGTTGAGTGGAAGCATGGCTTGCGGCTAAGCTCGTAGCAGCAGCCCCTCCCAGCTGAGGAGCCGAGTTTGGCAGAGGAGGGAGGAAGTCTGGCTTGCAGCTGAGCGCGCATGAGTAGCCCCTCCTGGCTGGAGGAACCGGCTGATAGGGACCCGCAGCTGAGCAAAAGTGCTCACCCTTGCCCTTGTGCCCAGGTTTATGGCCTGAGTGTGGTGGCAATCCCACCCATAGAAGAGGGGCGAAGGCCGAGACCGGCTGAGGCTTATAGAGCCTGGCACGAGAACACAGCCCCTGCAACGGAGGAGAAGTAGAAATCACAGCAACAGCCGCAGTGGCCAGTGCCGGCAACACCAATACCAAACCGCCCTAGGCAGCGGCAGAGCAGGTGGTGGGCCTGCAGACAGACCACACCTAGGAAACACAGAGGCAACACCCATTGGACTCCATTGGCCCCACCTTTCTTATACACAGACAAAATGGGCAGGTAGAAAAATGCAACCCAAATGAATCAAGAGAAATCCCCAGAGAAGGACCTGAATAAACCAGATATAACCAAATTACCAGAAACAGAGTTTAAAATTATGATAGTTAGGAAGTTCAAAGAGCTTAGAGCTACAATGGATAGTCATTACGAACACCTAAATAAAGACATAACAAGTATAAAAAACGAAATTGAAATAATAAAAACGAATCAGACAGAAATGACAAATATAGTATCAGAACTGAAGACCACAATGGAAGAAATTAAAAGCAGGATGGATGAAGTTGAGGATCTGAATCAGCAAGTTAGAGGACAAAATAAACAAAGGCACAGAAGCAGAGCAGAAAAAAGAAAAGAGACTCAAAAAATGTAAGGAAACTCTAAGGGAGCTCTGTGACAAAATGAAGAGAAATAAATAACATCCGCATCATAGAGGTTCCTGAAGAAGAAGAGAAAGAACAAGGGATAGAAACTTTGTTCAATCAAATCATAGCTGAAAACTTCCCTAAATTAAGACTAGAAAACGTTTCACACGTTCAAGAAGCACAGAGAACTCCATTAAAGACAAACCCAAAGAAATCTACACCAAGACACATCATAGTTAAAATACCTAAGCTAAGTGATAAAGAGAAAATTTTAAAAGCTGCTAGAGAAAAAAAAGCTATCACCTACAAAGGAGCCCCCATAAGGATGACATCCAACTTCTCAACAGAAACACTTGAGGCCAGAAGGGAATGGCAAGATATATTCAAAGTGATGCAGAACAAGAACCTACAACCAAGACTACTCTATCTAGCAAGGCTAACATTTAAAATTGAAGGAGAAATAAAGAACTTCCCAGACAAAAAAAAACCTCAAGGAATTCATTAAAACCAAACCAATTCTGCAAGAGATGCTAAGAGGCCTGTTGTGAACAGTTCAAAGGGGGGAAAGAATATAGCAAAAGAAGAATATAGCTTTAAGAATAAAATGGCAATAAACAACTACATAGCAATAATAACCTTAGATGTAAATGGATTAAATGATCCAATCAAAAGACATAGGGTAGCTGCGTGGATAAAGAAACAGGACCCATACATATGCTGTCTACAAGAGACACACCTTAAAACAAAAGATGCACACAGACTGAAGGTAATAGGATAAAAAAAATATTTCATGCAAACGGGAATGAAAAAAGAAGCCAGGGTAGCAATACTTATAGCTAACAAAATACTTTAAAACAAAGGCTGTAGTAAGAGATAAAGTAGGACATTACATAATGATTAAGGGAACAATTCAACAGGAAGATATAACCATTATAAATATCTACACACCGAACATAGGAGCCCCAACATACATAAAGCAGACTTTGATGGATATAAAGGGCAAGATTAATAGCAATACTATAATAATAGGGGATTTCAATACCCTACTAACATCACTGGATAGATCCTCAAGAAAGAAAATTAACTAGGAAGCAGCAGACTTAAAGGATACACTAGATCAACTCGATTTAATAGATATCTTCAGAACTTTTCACCCTAAAGCAGTAGAATATACATTCTTTTCAAGCGGTCATGGTATATTCTCTAGGATAAACCACATGTTAGGACACAAACGTGGTCTCAACAAATTTAAGAAGATTGAAATAATATCAAGCATTTTCTCTGATCACAATGCCATGAAACTAGAAATTAACCACAAAAAAAAAACTAAAAAATACTCAAACACTTGAAAACTAAATAGCATGCTATTAAATAACGAATGGATTAACAATGAGATCAAAGAAGAAATAAAGTTTCTAGAAATGAATGATAATGAACATACATAACTCAAAATTTATGAGATACAGCAAAAGCAGTACTGAGAAGGAAATTCATAGCACTACAGGCATATCACAGAAGCTAGAAAAAGCTCAAATAAGCAACTTGACCCTGCATCTAAAAGAACTAGAAAAACAATAGCAAATAAAGCCCAAGACTAGTAAAAGGAAGGAAATAATAAAAATCAGAGTGGAAATAAATGACATAGAAGCTAAGGAAACAATACAGAGGAACAATGAAACCAGAAGCTGGTTCTTTGAAAAGGTAAACAAAATTGATGAACCTTTAATTAGACTCACCAAAAAAAGAGAGAGAGGACTCAAATAAATAAAATTAGAAATGAGAGTGGAGAAATAACAACTGACACAACAGAAATACAAAGTATTGTAATAAAATATGATGAAGAACTCTATGCAAAAAATTAGACAATCTAGGTGAAATGCACAAATTTCTTGAATCATATAATCTTCCAAAAATCAATCTGGAAGAATCAGAACACGTAGACAGACCAATTACAACAAATGAGATCGAAACAGTTATCAAAAAACTCCCAACAAAAAAAAGGCCTGGGCCTGATGGCTTCACAAGTGAATTCTACTAAAAATTAAAAGAAGAACTAACTCCTATCCTTCTCAAGCTACTTCAAAGAACTCAAGAGGAAGGAAGACTTCCAAACTCTTTTTATGAGGAGAGCATAATTCTGATCCCAAAACCAGGCAAAGACAACACAAAGACAGAGAATTATAGGCCAATATCCCTGATAAATTTAGATGCTAAAATTCTCAACAAAATATTAGGCAATCAGATCCAGCAATATATGAAAAAAATCATACACCAGATCAAGTGAAATTTATTCTGGGGAGTCAAGGCTGGTTCAATATTCACAAATCAATTAATGTGATTCATCACATAAACAAAAGGAAGGACAAAAATCACATGATAATTTCAATAGATGCAGAAAAAGCATTTGATAAAATCCAGCAGCCATTCATGATAAAAACTCTCAGTAAATTGGGAATACAGGGAACATATCTGAACATGACAAAGTCCTTCTACAACAAACCCACAGCAAACATCATACTAAATGGGCAAAAATTAAAAGCAATCCCCTTAAGACCAGAAACAAGGCAGGGATGCCCCTTTCACCACTCTTATTCAACATAGTTCTGGAAGTCTTAGCCACAGCAATCAGACAAGAAGAAAAAATAAAAGGCATCCAAATTGGAAAAGAAGAAGTAAAACTGTCACTATTTGCAGATGATATGACATTGTATATAGAAAACCCTAAAGTCTCAGTCAAAAAACTACTGGACCTGATAAATGAATTCAGCAAGGTGGCAGGATATAAAATTAATACTCAGAAATCAGAGGCATTTTTATATACCAACAATGAACTGTCAGCAAAAGAAATTAAGGAAACAATCCCCTTCACTATTGTAACCAAAATAAATAAAGTACTTAGGAGTAAATTTAACCAAGGAGGTTAAGGACTTGTACTCAGAAAATTATAAAACATTGATAAAAGAAATCAAGGAAGATACAAACAAGTGGAAGCATATACCGTGCTCATGGTTAGGAAGAATAAACATCATTAAAATGTCTACATTACACAAAGCAATTTATAAATTCAATGCAATACAAATTAAAATACCAATGACATACTTCAAAGATACAGAACACGTATTTCAAAAATTTATATGGAACCAAAAAAGAACATGAATAGCCTTAGCAATCTTAAAAAGAAAAAATAAAGCAGGAGGTATCACTCTTCCAGATATCAAGGTATACTACAAGGCCACTGTACTCAAGACAGCCTGGTACTGGCATAAGAACAAGCATATAGATCAATGGAACAGAACAGAGAACCCAGAAATAAACCCACAGCTTTATGGACAACTGATATTTGACAAAAGAGGAAAGAACATACAATGGAGTACAGACAGCCTCTTTAACATATGGTGTTAGGAAAATTGGACATCTACCTGCAAAAAAATGAAACTAGACCATCAACTTACACCATTCACAAAAATAAACTCAAAATGGATAAAAGACTTAAATGTAAGCTGTGAAACTATAAGCATCTTAGAAGAAAACATAGGCAGTAAGCTTTCCGACATCTGTCGCAGCAATATATTTGCCAATTTATTTCCACGGGCAAATGAAATAAAAGGCAGAATAAAAAAAATCGGACTATATCGAACTAACAAGTTTTTGCACAGCTAAATATAATAAGAACAGAATAAAAAGACAAACTACACAATGGGAGAACATATTCGATAATACGTCTGATAAGAGGTTAATAACCAAAATTTATAAAGAACTTATAAAATTCGCCTGACCAGGCGGTGGTGCAGTGGATAGAGCATTGGACTGGGATGCAGAAGACCCAGGTTCGAGACCCCGAGGTCCCCAGCTTGAGCGTGGGCTCATCTGGCTTGAGCAAAAGCTCGTAAGCTTGGACCCAAGGTCGCTGGCTCCAGCAAGGGGCTGCTCACTCTGCTGAAGGCCAGCGATCAAGGCACATGAGAAAGCAATCAATGAACAACTATGGTGCCACTACGGCCACAAAAAAAACTAATGATTGATGCTTATCACCTCTCTCTGTTCCTGTCTGTCTGTCCCTATCTATCCCTCTCTCTGACTCTCTCAGTGTCCCTGTAAAAAAAATAAAGAACTTATCAAACTCAACTCCAGGAAGACAAATAATCCAATCGAAAAATGGGCAAAAGAAATAAATAGAAATTTCTCCAAAGAGGACATGCAGATGGCCAATAAGCATATGAAAAAATGTTCAACATCACTAATCATTAGAGAAATGCAAATTAAAACCACAATGAGATATCACCTCACACCAGTCAGAATGGCGCTCATCAGCAAAACAATACAGAACAAGTGCTAGTGAGGATGTGGAGAAAACGGAACCCTCCTGCACTGCTGGTGGGAATGCAGACTGGTGCAGCCACTGTGGAAAACAGTGTGGAGATTCCTCAAAAAATTAAAAATCGAACTGCCTTTTGACCCGGTTATTCCCCTTTTAGGAATATACCCTAAGAACACCATAGTACTGTTCGAAAAGAAATGTGCCCCATGTTCGTGGCAGCATTGTTCACAATAGCGAAGATCTGGAAACAGTCCAAGTGTCTGTCAGAGGACGAGTGGATTAAAAAGCTATGGTACATATATACTAAGGAATACTATTCAGCCATAAAAAATGATGACATCGGATCATTTTTAACAACATAGATGGACCTTGATAACGTTATACTGAGTGAAGTAAGTAAATCAGAAAAAACTAAGGATTATATGAGTCCATAAATAGATGGGACATAAAAATGAGACTCAGAGACATGGACAAGAGTGTACTGGCTACCTGGGGTGAGGGGGAAGTAGGGGAGGAGGTAGGGAGAGGGGAGGGGCACAAATAAAACCAGATAGAAGGTGACGGAGGACAATTTGACTTTGGGTGATGGTTACGCAATATAATCAAATGGCAAAATAACCTGGAAATATTTTCTCTGAACATATGTGCGCTGATTTATCAATGTCACCCCATTAAAATTAATAAAAATAAATAAATATGAAAGAAAGGTACTTCGTGAAACCTCTCTGTTGTCCTAGGAGAAAATTTACCATTTTAAGATCCACACACATGATCCAGTTATGCTCCTCATACTTCAGAAAGTCGAGGACAATTTTTCTGTCATTATAATCTTCTTGCAGGTGAGTTGAATAACCAATTGGAACCGCTGCATAAACATTACCGTTGTGTAGGAGACCACAATTCAGACTCCGTTTAGAGCTATCAAGAAATAGCCGCCATTCTGGTAGACTGTAAATGGTAACACCTAGCTGGCTGGGAAGACTATTGATATCATGACAGTTAACAAAATGTTCGGAAAAAAAATCCACAAAAATTTGTTCACGCTTCCTGAAATTGGATACTTTAGCTGACTGGTGAAGTATGTTCTTTTCTTGAAGCCTGGAGGCTAATAACTCAGCTGCTTTCTTTGATAGGCCCAAATCTCTTACTAGGTCATTCAAATCGGGTTGGCCAAACTGCTAAGGGATTAATGACTGCTTGGCATCAGAAGAAGACCCTTCAGATTCTACAACCATTTCCTCATGCATCTTATCAAAATACACTTGATCACCATGCTCATTTTCTTTGTCCTTAGAAGAAATAAAACCATTGAAAACTGGAACTGGGAGTGTCTCAGAGTGTGGGATAGGTCGTACTGCTGAAGAAATATTAGGATATGCGATCATATGCCGTATTTTCTTGCCAATGCCCTTTGTATGGATCAGACAGAAATAACAGTCACTGCTGTGGTCCTTAGGTTCATGCCAAACCATGGGAATACCAAAAGGCATTCCTTTGCGGTTTCTTTTTGTCCAGTCATTAAACATTTACTCACAATTATGACACACAATATGAGGAGCCCAATTCTTGTCTTGATTGCCAAGGGGAACTTGAAAATAGGCAATATATGCATGTCACAAATGATGAAATATTGAGCCTTTGACGTTGAAGTGTGTAACAGCCACATATAGAACAGAAGGTGTTAGGACTATTCTTACATTTACGCCTACTCGAAGAAGCCATGCTTCAATCTTAAAACAAAATAACAGGGTGTTTTTATCAGATAACAATTTTTTACATTTAAAAACTATAATTATGTAAAAGTGATGTTTGTAAAACATTAATTGCCTTGTGGTTATGTTCCATCCAAGAGTCATTGCCCTTTAACTCCTATTTAAAAACCAATTGATGCCATTAACTGTAACAAAAAGAAATTAAAATTGCATAAAAACTAGAGCATGCACCAAAAAATGAATTTCAGATTTGGAATCAGCGATACAGAAATATATAGAAACAGTTCTAAAACCTCAAGCTACAGAAAATGAAAAAGAAAAACTGTTCCCCAGTGCTATGGGATGACTGTGCCATTTGGGGCTTGCAAGGATGGAAAAGCTTCCAGTGTGAGGCGTGGGTTAGCAAAATGGGCCTCTGAGCTAGACTGGGGCTCAGCTCTTAGTGTTGACATTATATAATATATGACCTTAAGAAAACTCTTAAAACTTTTTAATCTGTGATTTCTTTGTTGGCAAAACATTGAGATAATAAAACTAGTTACTTCATAAGGTTGATGTAAAGGTTAATTATGACAGCACGTGAAAAGCACTATCATAGTGCTACGTGCTTCACACATGTGAGCTATTCCTGATAATAATAGAGATATTGTGAAGCAGTCTCCTGGGAACATCTGAATTTGTGGTTGGGAGTAGATGGAGGATGACACAGGAAGGGAACATGAGAACCTTACACTCAGAAGATTCACAAGATAGGGCAGTGGGAAGACTAAGGAGAATATCAGTGGGAAGACTAAGGAGAATATCAGTATCAGCAATAATAACCGCTTTATATCTACATAGTACTTTAAGTTTATAACTTAATCAACTTTAATCATAGTCTATGTATTATCTTGTAGGATTATGATCACGGACCTACCAAGCCATACACCCCTTGAGGAGAGTGCTCACACCATTTGGGGTCCTGGCATCTGCAATACAGATGCAACCCAGCCTGTAGACAGTAAGCCAGACACTCACTAAAGAGACTGATGCTATTCATGCTTTCATTTACCTGTCAAAGCTTCCCCTCTCTCTTTATGGGAGCTCAAACATCATTACTACTGACTCTCTACAATAGTTCCTTATCTCCATCTATTCATGTTATATCTAGTCCGGTCATACTAAATACTTTGAATTAATTAATTTGCTTCAGATAGTATCTATCCAAGATCAGATATGTGAGGTAATCACCAATCAGGATACTGGTTAAAAAATGGGATCACTGGAAAGTAGATGTGTCAGGAAGACTAATCCACAGCTGGGTATAAGGGAAGAGAAGCAGGCATAAGTAGAAATAAGTTATTCTCACATAGGAATAAGTCTGGAGGATGTCCAGGATAAACTACATGAAGTGTAACCATAAACAGAAAATCATAAAACCACAAGTATGAATACAGAGATGCACGTTTACCAAACAGAAACACTAAAAAAAAAAAACCAAAAAAGCAAATTACAGTACATACTATTTTCTTAAAAAGAGCATAACATTAATTTGAAAATATCTGAAAAACAAACTTTATTCAATTATGATTCACTTATTAAATGAATTTTACACACCTCTTTCTTTTTGTTTATATAAATTTCTAAGTTTCTTCTCTAATTCTTTTCATCTTTAAGGAAGAAGTGGTCATTCTACAACAATGTTGCCCAGTAGTAATTTAAAGCAAGCCACATATTTAATTTTAAATTTTCTAGTAGCTGCATTAATAGACTAACTATTCCAAGATGTGGCATTAACCACATTTTAAGTGCCCAATAGTTACATGCAGCTACAGTATTAGACAGTGAAGTTTTAGAAAATCAGAAGGAAGAACCAGGGAGAAACTCAATTTTCACATCACAGGTTACACCTATTTGTCATAAATGAGGGCAGAAATGCCAGCTGAGAATCTGGTGGGCTGAACCAAAAGAAACAAAGGTATTCCTAAATTTAAAGAATACATGCCCTGGCCAGTTGGCTCAGCTGTAGAACATCTGCCTAGCATGGGGAAGTTCAATTCCCAGTCAAGGAACACAGTGGAAACAACCATCTGATCTTCCCCCACTCTCTACCCCCTCCTCTCTCTCTCTCTTCCTCTCCCACAGCCATGGCTCAGTTTGAGCATGTTGGCCCCCAGGTGCTGAGGATGGTTCCATGGCCTCGCCTCAGGTGCTAAAACAGCTCAGTTGCAGAGCAACAGAGCAGCAGCCCCAGATATACAGAGCATCGCCCGGGAAGGAGTTTGCCAAGTGGATACAGATTGGGGTGCATGTGGAAGTCTGTTTCTGCCTCCCCACCTCGCACTTAAAAAAAATAGAATTCATAGTGGAGCTTCCCACTCCAATAGAACTCTCACAAACAAGGTGAGTGTTCCTAAAACCTTCCAGACTTTCTGTAAGAAGTGTGGCGAGCATCAATCCTACAAATAACAGCACAAAATGGTAGAGGCTCTCTAGCAGCATTCCAACAGGAAACAGAGGGGCTATGGTGGGCAGATAAGCCAATTTTCAGCAGAAAGACTAAAACTACAAAGAAGAATGTGCTGAGGCTTGAATGCATTGAGCCCAACTATGGATCTAAGAGATCACTGGCAAACATTCTAGACTGGGAGGAGATACGACGAGAAAGGGCCAAGTCATCCAGTTTTAAGTTTCAGATTTTGTCTTGTTATGTGACAATAAAACCTTGAGGATATGTGCACTTCAAAAAAAAACCACCACCACCACCAACAACAAAAAACAAATACAAATACATAGTGGGGTTTTCCTAATGAGCAGTGTGCTGAGGCCACTCTATTAAGATCTCAACATGCCTTACTCTGAACACTGGGAGCCTGGAGGGTTTGTTTGAGAGAACTTTTTTTAAAAATTACATTCTTCATTCAAACTTTTATCCAGAACCTCAATGTATTAAATGGACGAAAGCGGAGGCATCTAACTAAAGCAGGGTGGCACTTCTCCCAGTGTGGCCGTCAAGCACCCACCCCCCTTGAGCCCATAGTCCTAGCCATCCTGGATGAACCTCTGGCCCTGGACAACACAATTCAAAAGTGCCTTGTTCTGAA
Source organism: Rhynchonycteris naso (assembly GCA_037038555.1). Taxonomy (NCBI): domain Eukaryota; kingdom Metazoa; phylum Chordata; class Mammalia; order Chiroptera; family Emballonuridae; genus Rhynchonycteris; species Rhynchonycteris naso. Next base: position 298,402,070 of record CM072995.1, read on the forward strand.
TCAATAGGAACGAGACATTTTCATCAGGGGATGAAGCATTTTATAGATACCTAATCCTATAAACAAGGCCTTAGGTAGGGTACACTCTGGTCCCAGTAAGGCATCCCATACCTCTGGATGTCATCAGCAAGCCTGGCCAGGCGCTGCTGCCTTCCTATGGGGCTAAGCCGCGTTTCTTCAGCCACAGCCTTCATCAGTTGGAAATCAGAGGTTGCCTGGCCAGTCAGTCCTATTAAATGTAAAAAGTGAAATAGAAAAGTAAACAGTATACAACGTAACCCAGCCCACCCATCAGAGCACAAGCTTTTCACCGAAACTGAATCAGATTTACCATTTGGATAGCACTCTCCAACACAAATGCAAGCCACCTACCTATACCTATACCATTTTAACTTCTCTTGTAGCCACGTTAAAAAAAATTTTTTTTTAAAAACACCTCCAAAAAAGAAACAGATAAAATTTTAAAAATAGCATATACTATTTAATTCAATATATTCAAAATAGTATCATTTCAACATGTAATCAATATAAAAGATTTATTGAGTTATTTTCCCTTTTTCAATAGATACTAAGGCTTAGAAATCTAGCCTAAATTTTGCACTCCCCGCACACCCCCTTTCCACTACAGCGCATAAGTGGCTACAGGCTACCGTACGGGGCTGTGCAACTGTACAAGATCAAAATACCATGAAGAATGAGCATTCCTCCCTTCAAAGAATGTATCTTATGAGTTGTTTTCTAATTTCAAAATAAATATACACATACCATAACTGATTCGAGCAATACAAAAATGCAAAATGCAGAAAGTCCTCCCTTCCTAGTCCCCACCTTGTTAATCAAAAGAATGTGATTAAAAGTACTCAAGACAGTTAGTTATTCAGGTTCTACTATATAGTGAAGATTACCTTCTTGGAAGTACATGCAAAAAGAAAATAAGGGCCATTTGGCACAAACAGTATACTGAAAGAGATGGTCATTATCACTTCCTAAACTCAAGTAAAAAAATAAAAAGATCAGTGAAGAACAGCAGCTTGGCTTTAAGAAAACAGCTGGAGACTATTTTACATCAAAATAGCAAATAAAATATACAAGATAAAGGACATAGGTGACTTTTCCTGCGACAAGCAATTTCAAAAGGGCACTCCATCCTCCTACTTTCTCTATCAAACACATTTCTTAAGGGTCCACCCTCCATGTGTTGAACTAATTAATGCTCTGGCCCTCAGCTAACGGAAGGAGGTTCTGCCCACTACTAAGGATCACAAGCCTGTGACCAAGAACCTGCTAGGGCAGGGGTGCCCACACTTTTTCAGCTTGCAAGCTACTTATAAGATGACCAAGTCAAAATGATATGCCTACAATAAAAATGCAAAACATAAATTTATTTCTTCTATATTATCATTATTTAAGTTACTATTATTACTATTTAATATTGTGTATTCTTCTTTCACCTTTCTCCTTCTCAGCTCTCTTTGCAGAGGAAAGTCAATGTCATAGTTTTTATGAACAGTCTGAAAAAGCCGCTCCACATTTCCCTTCTTTGGAATAGCAATGGCACACAGACAGATGAGGCAAACGCACTTAGAATATGACATAGTGAAAAAAATCCCCTTCCATTCTGTATGAAAGTGGTAGGTTTTAGGCTTCTTACTCGGACCAGCTACGGCACTCATTTTTATACCCTTTGTTGTATTTAGTTTAAATAAATTGAAGGCTAACTACGCAGCAATGTAACTAAACAAGTTAGCGCGGTTTAACGCATGCGTAGGGTGTCAAAAATTCAGACGTCAGATTGGCTACCCTGTATGCCAATCAAAAGACAAATGTCTTTTTAATGTCATGCGATCTACCCACACTTCCTTCGCGATTGACCAGTAGATCGCGATCGATGTATTTAGCACCCGTGTTAGGGTATAAAACCTAAACATTACCTGTTAGGTAGCAGAGTTCAGGTACCAAGTGGACCATCCGAGGCTCAGCATTATTTTTCTTGCTTTTCAGCAGACTAACAAGCATTGGCTGATGTAGGTCCGATAACATGATATCATATTGCTATAGATGGAAGGATTAATGAGGGAAATGTTAGTATGGAAATACTGTATAAGGAGCATCTTTGCTTATTAAGAAACCAGGTCATCAAAAAATGAATAAATAAGCACATTTCTTCAAAGAAAAAAAGAACACTACTCATTTTCACTTCCTTCTTCTCAGGTTCTATCTTTTGGATGCAAGGGCCAGTTTTTAATAATCTTTTATAGGGTGACATAATTTCATTTTTGTTTTAATCACTTCCCTGCTCTGTTTTGGGTTTCATCCTCAGTCAGAAGAGTCTGCAGCTCCACACACAGTGCAGCGACCCTGCTGGAGCTGACCCGACGCCAGCACTTCCACCATCGGTGACTGCGAGGCAGGCTGGCCCAGCAACGGAGGCAGGCCCCGTGTGTGAAAATATTCACACATAAGTTGGGAGGCAAGGGTTATATTAAGTCAACCTCAGATTTCCCAAAGAGTATAACTGTCCTTAATTTTCAGGATTACAGGATGTTCTAAGAAGCAGCCATGAAGTCTGACAAACGTTAATCTGATCTCCGGCCCTTCTACTTAATTGCACTGGGACCCTAGGGAAGTTCCCTACCTGTCTCATCTATGAAATGAGGAGAACAGTAGCTTGGGAGTAACTCATGCAAACCCTAGCATCGTGCCTGGTTTCTAATGAGCTCCTTCCTACATCACCCCTTTCCCCTCCTAGACTTGAATTTCAACATTTTCACCTTGCCAAATAGTTCATTTCTCTTCCGAAGGCAAATTTTCCAATTAACATTCACTTCCAGCATAATTTACTCAAAACTAATGACAGAACAATTGGAATTATAAATCACAAAATGCCTGGGCATGGTGTGATGCTGACATCAATAACTATAATTAAGCAAGAAGTATGAGTGCCTCCATTTCAATAAGGACTTTTAGTCATTAAGGCAAAAAAGAATTCAGAAAATTACAATTTAAAGTGGTGATTGCAACTCATGTTGCAGATAATAGGCTTGGAGAAGCCCTTGTAGAAGGGAGAATTTTATACAGGGCTCCATTAATTCAGTACACATCCTGTGCCTACAAGGTTCCAGGGACTGCAGTGGATAGTTACCTGTAGATGAGTTACAAAGTAGATGAGAAACACAAACAATGATGTGCTAAGTACTTATATATTTTCTCATTTAATCTTAAGAACCTTGAGACAGATATCATCATTGTGCCCCTTGCTTGATTGATGAGGAAACACCATGAGAAATTAAGCAACTTTCCAACGTCCTGTCATTGGACATTAGCAGAGCCAGGCCCTGCCCCCTTATGACTTGGGAACCTCGGCCTGTTATACTACTCAGTACTGGGTCACGGAGGGCGCGGGTGAGGAGGAGGGAGAAATGGTGATGGTAGTGAAATAATTTATGGTTCTTAGATCAAGGATGGCTTCATGAAGGAGACAGAGTCCAGAGAGCACCATGAAGAAAATGTGGAGGGTACGAGACTCTGGGGTAACAACTCGAACAAAGCTTCATGTTCCAGGAAGAGAGTATTCTGTTCACCTGGAGCACGGCCAGGAATCCCCCATCCTGTGCTATGTCATCAGGTGAACTTTACCCTCTCCCTTGCCCGAATGTTCTTAGCATTTGAAAATATTTTTCATAATAAGATAAAATACAGAAATATAAAGGTCAATATCAACACATCTTCCACTTTGAAAGTGGACTACATAATAATTCAGTGATCCTTTCCTGGACCGGGAGGAGGACATTCTAGAAAAAGTCACAATTTTGTTTCTTTTTCTCCCTAATTACAGCATGAATGTAATGAATATAACTCACTTCAAAGAAAGCAAGTGGATATTCCCTTTTCAGAATGTCTGCAGGTACTAAAACACATCTGCTCAAAGAACAAATTTAACAACATGGAAAAGAAAACCAAATGTTGTGCTTAATAAGCAAACACTACAGAGCACATTTCATGCCCAAGATGCTCTGTGAGGCGTGAGCACAAATGCCGTCCCTGTCCTAGAAGGAGAATGTGTCCTAGAAGCAGTGTGATATGTGGTGCAAGTGCTTAGAGAACAGCTAGCTCTTCTGTGACAGTGACAGGAAGCGTCAGAGAGGACTTCACCAATGAGGAGGCTTTTGACCTTGAAGCTAGGATTTTACCCGGTAGTGAAGGAGAAGGTACAGTGTGGCTTTAGGCAGATGTCCAGTGACCATTATCAAAAGCTGAGGAGCACTTAGTGACAGCAGGCGGGCTGGGTAACAGCAGCATGGGGTGCATGGTGGGGACCCCATGCAAGATGAGGCTACAGCTAAGTGCAGGGAAGGGGGCCCTGGGCAGAGCGCTGCAGGGTTCCCTAAGGACTGACAGCTGAGCTGAGTCTTGAAGGGTACTTAGTGACCGGCTGGCTGTGAAGGGGTGTCCAAGAAGAGAAAGCAACATGTGTGAAAATGTACAGGGAATTAACAGCAAAACATATGAAGGAAATGGGAGTGGTAAGAGGAGAGGCTTAAGAGGCAAGGAAAGGTCATATTATTATAACAGGCACCTTGGAAACTACCCAGGAGCTTAGACCTGACTGGTTCTTAAGGAAATAGGGAGCCATGGGAATATTTTAAGCAGTGATGTTATCAGATATACTTGAGAGGGAGATTACTCAGACTACAGGAAGAAGGACAATAGGAGACAGGATGAGGGTCTGGACCCAGCCAAGGATGGTAGGGATGGAGAAGGGACAAGTCAGAGAATTATGTTGGGAGTTAGACTCAGCCTGACAATATGAGGAACCTGTCAGACTTGAAAAGACCAGGGAGACTTCTCTGAGCTAAGAGGAAGGGAGATGAGGATGAAGGGAACAAAGTCCTACCTGCTTGTAGTAGTCCACATAGGTGATCTCAGTGCCATCCTGCTTCTGAAAGGAGTGCGTGGGCTTCACCGACCAATCAATGTCATCAATGCGATATGTTTTGTTATTGTATCTGATAAATGCAAGATATATTTAAATTATTTTCAACTCATACAAAATAAGCAGCAATTTCACTACACTTCTAATTCAAAGTATTAAGCTCCAGAATTTCAGATATCATGAAAGAGATAAACTCAAGAATAGTCACTTTTCTAACTGAAATTATTGGGGTGACATTGGTTAATAAAATTATATAGGTTCCAGGTGTACAATTCTACAATGCATTATCTGTACAGCTAGTGCTCGACTTAACGACCACGATTGGTTCCGACAGACCGGTCATAACACGATTTGGTCGTAAATTGAGTAGTCTGTATGTACAGTACTGTGAAATGGTGTTATAAAAATCTTTAAGTCAAAGAAAAAATAAAAAAATAAAAATTAAAAAAAAAAAAAAGCCTGACCTGTGGTGGCGCAGTGAATAAAGCGTCGACCTGGGAACACTGAGGTCGCCAGTTCAAAACCCTGCACTGGTCTGGTCAAGGCACATATGGGAGTTGATGCTTCTAGCTCCTCCCCCCCTTTCTCTCTCTCTCTCTCTCTCTCTCTCTGTCTCCTCTCTAAAAAATGAATAAAGAATAAATAAATAAATAAAAATAAAAATCTTTAAGTCATATTTTATCATAATTTTCTTTCATTATTGTTATATATCATAATTTTCTTTGTTCATTTTATGCCATTTGTATCATCTCTACACCATTTTGTTTATTTTTACATTTTTCAGGTTTAAGTAAAACACTGCATTACCAGTACAACTGGTTTAATATTTGCAAAACATACAAAATTACAAAATACAGGTGCATACAAAAACTGCTCCAGATGCGGAGCAGTCATGGCTAGCGATTGTGGTCGTAAAGTCAAATGGTCATAAGTTGTCTAGGTCATAAGTGGATCAATACCTGTATATTCTCTTGTGTTCACCACCCCAAGTCTCCTCCCATCACCATTAATTTCCCCTTTACCCTTTTCAACCCCCAGGAATAGTCACCAATCCCCAAGAATAGTCGCTTTTTAAAGTGATCAGCTCTCACATGAGAAGAGTAATAATTAACTCTTCAGTCTACAGGAAGACTTCTTTTTTCCAAAAAAACTGGTAGAAAAGTTATTGAACCACGAACTGTTTTTCTCACTGATAGACACTCTGACTTCAGGTAAATCTCTCTTTTTTAAAAATTAATTTTAGAGAGAGAGGCGGGGTGAGAGACAGACAGAAACATCAATCTGTTCCTGTATGTGCATGACCAGGGATCAAACCCACAATGTTTTCGTATCAGGACAGTCCTCATACTGACCAACCTATCCAGCATGTAGGAAAGCCAAGCCATTCATTCCATCAGCTCAGCTCTCTCTACGGAGCACACCTGAGACTTTCCCGCGCCCCTCCCCAGGCATCTTTTCTTCACCCCCCCACCAAACTCCAAGGGCCCTCCTTCTGCCTCTGTAACTTGTTTCCTGAGCTCATTTCTTCTATAGCTCACTTCTATTTCTGTGACTTTCTCAATAAACCTTCTCTCAAAAAAAAAAAAAAAAAGAAAAAACTTTCCTATCAGTGACTTATGTCACATAAGATTTTTTTTTAAGCCCCAAGATAGCCTTTTCTGATTAAAAAGAAAAAAATCAAAACACAGAAACAGGGCTGATAACCACCCATGTGTGCTGTTCTGTCTCCCATCTAGAGCTGGCCCTTGGCAAAGATGCAAAGCGGGTCAGCTAAGATCACACTCTTTGTCCCCTTCAGGCTGTGTGGCTGAACTATCTCCTCTGCTGCCCCAGCCTCGGGACAGAAACCTCCCTGTCACCTTGTAAGGTCACTTGAAAATAGTGTGATAAACTAATCATGAAAATTAAAATAGGACAAGAGGCAGCTTTTTCACCCCTGGTAGTGTGGTATTCAACCAGTCCCTCTGCACTGTACAAGCCAGAAAAAAACTTTCAGTGGAAATTCTAAGCCAGACTAGGAGAAGGCCAGCAGGTCTCCTAAAAGAAGTGTTGTGGACCAGCAACAATTTATGGTAAGCTTTTTGGTCCTCAGTTCAATGCGCACAGAGAGCAAATAATATATAGACAAACTCAAGAGGCATGAAAGTTCTCAGCCTTAAAGATCTCCTACTCTTAGAAAGAAGATGAGACATGAGCCTAAAGTTCTATCCCAGGGCTAGTCAACCTTTTTATACCTACTGCCCACTTCTGTATCTCTGTTAGTAGTAAAATTTTCTAACCGCCCACCAGTTCCACACTAATGGTGATTTATAAAGTAGGGAAGTAACTTTACTTTATGAAATTTATAAAGCAGAGTTACAACAAGTTAAAGTATATAATAATAATTACCAAGTACTTTATGTTGGATTTTCGCTAAGTGTGGCAGAATAAATCTTTATAAAACAACTTACTATAGTTAAATCTATCTTTTTATTTATACTTTGATTGCTCTGCTACTGCCCACCATGAAAGCTGGAACACCCTCTAGTGGGCGGTAGGGACCAGGTTGACTACCACTGTTCTATCCTATATGGTCATTAAATGAAGTAAAATAGCTATAATGAGGTGGCTATTAGCAACGTGCTTATGGGAGCAGCAGAAAGGAGGGAACGGAGTGATTCCCAGTGAGTATAGAGAGGTAGAGGCTTCAGAAAGCAGTAACACCTGACCTGGGCTTTGTGGAAGTAGAAATTTACAACAGAATTGGGGGTAGGGAATCCAGGCAGAAGCAATGAGGAAGCACAGTGCAGACTACAGGGGATGAGGTGCAGCAAGAGACAAGGCAGGACCATGTCAGACAATCCAGAATGCCACCTGCCACTCAAGAAAGCCTGGAACCTTAGACATCTGAGAACAGCCAAGTCCCCTAAACAGCAGATCTGTGGTCAGGCCAATACCCTTGAGATAGCAGTAAGCCATGACAAATGGAATAGGGAAACTGAGACAGATGCTTAAACCGTCAAGCAGGTTACTGCCAGTAAACCACAAAACCCTATCTTTCCTAACCAAGGACACTTATGAGTAAATGGTTTACATTTCTCCTCCACAACCAGAGGGTGAATAGCTTAAATCACACTACTCAGGAAGACAGATAACAGAAATCTACTTAATATCATTTCTGCCAACCACACCCCAGGAAGGATGAGGTCAAGGGAATAAATCTCATTTTGCACATCAGAACAAAGCTGATGTATATTCTACTGAGATCCTCCCTAAGACCTCCCCTAAACTCCCAGCCTTTAAAAGCCTCAAGATGAAGGGCCCAGGGCACACTCTTCCTCCTGAGAGCATACCCACATCTTTCTTCTCACCCAGGCATGCATTTCCTAAACCAGTCATGGGCAATCTTTTCAGCTTGGTGTGTCAAAATTCGCCAAAAAAAAAAATGAGCATAACTCGGGTGGTGTGTCACTTCGAGAAAAGAACCATAATTTCGCGATATTTATAGTTTAAATAACAAAAATGGTTTGGCCTACAGACCTCCAGCACGGACTGTTTACATCACAGCAAATGTTTTATCCTTGGCTACTGCACCTGGCCGTGCAGGAGCCGGGGATGAAACGTCCTTCTTGGCGTGCGGCCCCATACTTCTCTGGCATGCGACCGCATGTGGTCGCATGTCATCGAAAATGGCTACACGTGTGTCATAGGTTCGCCATCATGGTCTTAAACCCTAAGGGTCCCTATGAGATTTTCAACCAGGGGGGGTACTGGGCAGCAGCAGCTTGTCCCAGGCTAAGCCCCTGAACCTGTCTCCAAGGCCCCATTTTCTCTGATTTTCCAGTGAGTCACAGCAGCCCCTCCTAGGTTCACTTCTTTCCTCTAACATTTCTAGAGAGCCAAAGCATCCTTGCCTAGGCTCTCTCCTATTGCTTCTTCTATCCTAAGCCCTTCCTTGTTTTACCAGCTTGAATAAATGTGCTTTCAAAATCCCCTGGATTCATGTTAAGAAATCTTTCCTGCACAAAGTCAAGAACCAAATATTACAGGACAGCCTGGTCCCTGTGCAGTAACACTCTGATGCTATTCCCGTTCCCAAATGCCACAAATAATTCATTCTCTGGGGAAAAGTTTATTTAGAAGCAGGCTTTTACCTTGTAAGGACAATGAGCCCAATCAGCTGTTTTTCACACATCTGGGTAAAGCTAGAGACACCAGTCTGGTGATAGAGACCAGTCATAAATTCCATAACTGTCTCATTCCGGAGGATTTTATAACTCACATCAGCACTAAACAGGAGCTTGCTTTCAAACTGTGATACAGAAATGGTGAACCCAGGCCAAAGGGACAACCTTTAAAAAAGTAAGTAAAAATTTAAAAATTGAGTTATATCAGAGAAACAATAAACATTTTTAAATACTGGTTTTTACATTTCAACTCTCTAAATTTTTGTGAAATAATTTTTTCTTAAGTCATTTAGTATTTACTGCTATACTGGAGTGCCTTTAAACATATATTTAAGACGAAATATATTCCTGTAAAGCAGGGTAAAATATATTCCTGTAAACCACAGCTGAAGGATTCATATGTTTATGAAGAACCACAGCCTGAAAACAGCTATGCTCAGACAAGCACATCGATCCTGTGGTGAAGACAGCAGACAGGCTTCCTCACGAGAGTGAGAACTAACGGAAGAGATGCAAACAAACAAAAGAGATACAGACAAACAAAAGGAACTACAGCGGAGGCTACAGCTCCTTTCCACATGTATAAATATTATAGACTGAAATGAAGTCTTAAAAAAGTGACAAAATGACATGAAAGAATAGACAATTTTTAAGAAATTAGTTTTTTATATTTTGTGTACTTCTTTCACTGGGATACTAAGGCAGCTTCACCCACTCTAGCTCACCACATGCTGCACCTACAGGAATTTCTAATCCTGGTGGATAAGTGACGGGTGAAGAGCATGCAGTCTACAGACCACTCCAGCACAATGAATCAACATGGAAAGCCCCGATTTTTCCTCCACCTGGCAGAAGGCCAAACACCCTGTCCCACTTTCTATCTTGACTCACTTCTCCCTTTGTCGCCACATCTGTCTTTGGGATGCTGGTTGCTCCTCTGTCTTTAACTTGGCCACATATTCTGGAGAGCCGAGGAACAGCCAGTTCAAGACACAGCTGAGCATTTTCTCTGCAGCATCCACCTCCTTGTCGTTTGGGGTGAAATTCTGTACATGTTTCTAACAGTTCTATCCTTCACTGGGGTACTTTACCTTGTTTGTCTGCCTACCCAATAATTTCATATCAACCACTCTGGCTATGCCAACTTCCTCTCAGCAAGAAAACAGAGTACCAACTCTTTGCTGTAACACAATATAGCTTATTTTGTTTTCATTATTACTTGTCACATGCAGAAAGCTCAGTTCCTGAATTCCTTCTAGGACAGTGGTTCTTAACCTTTTTTGAGGTACCGAACCCACCAGTTTCATATGCACATTCACCGAACCCTTCCTTCTTTAGTGATAAATAAAATATGATATTTTTTTCCAAATTCAAGACATAGGTATATGTTTTTTCACTGGTGCACAAAATGAGCCGTGCATGAACATCACCTTGCTCAAAGAACAAAACCAACAAAGTGCATGAACTCACAACAAATTACGGTATTACTTTATTCTGGCCTCTGCAGCAGTGGCTTCTCCGAACCCCTGAGACCGACTCATCGATCCCCTAGGGTTCGATAGAACTCAGGTTAAGAACCACTGTTCTAGGAATTATGATAATGATCTAGCACACTAATATGTATAAGAAAACTGGCTGCTAGTTTTATGTTGACACTTCCTATTCTACAAAAAAACTTGAAAATTTAAAAAATCCATTACTTCTCATACCATGAAATCTCTCATAAGAGACATTATAACACTGCATCATAAATTATGGTGCTCACATTATAACAATTTCAGACTAACAGGAACCATAAAATAAACCTACCTGTGCTGGGGAATTTCCACGGGTTCAGAAGGTTTATAGAAGTTCCGTCCAATCTGGTACATGGACAATTTTTTTAAGATCCTGCAAGTACATACTTTTTTACTCTTGTGTAAACATTTGTGGTTAACAATGCAATTCTGAGTTTGTACCCATGTTGAACAGAATGATAAAACTATGCAGAAAGTACCAAACTCTCATTCTTATAGCACTGGGAGGTTCAGAAACTAAATACTGTATACGTGACTCTGTGTGTGTCATACACATATCTGTAATATGAATGATCACTTCATATTTGAGAATGATATAACTAAAATTATTTTTTATTTGAGTCTAATTGCAATGATAAATATATAGTCACTTAAATAGATGCCACTGTGGCTGTAACATTCTGGTTAGTATGGATGGGGTGAGGCCATGTATGAAGACTCTTCTGGCCTCTTCTCTATTTTGAGATAAAGAGGCTGTTTATAAGGACGCTGCTCAAGCTGTCCAGCTGCTACCAAATAACTTGGGTGCCCTTCGGCAACTAATCATGGTGACCTTTGGAATCTAACACATCGCTGACCTGAGGCTGCCCAGTGCATACAGGAAATGTGTTTCAAGTCAGAAAATGGGCTCCAAATGCGTGCTTTTGGCTACCAAGTGCCACGGAGCCTCAACCTCATCTGTGAAGTGGGGATTGTTAGAACAAAAAGTAGCTACATTTGCCCCTCTTAACTCCCGTTTTCGCTTGGACTTTGCAGATCCTAGTGACCTCAGTCTAACCCAAGAGGAATGGACATGGCTGAGAGACTCAAAGTCTGTAAACAGGTTCCCGGTGTTCCTGGAACCAACTAACCACAGACTGACCCACCTGATTTCAAGGAGCAGACAACATTTTACCAGGTTCCTAGCAACACACGTCAGAAAAAACTTTCAAACCCTATAAAAGCCCCAGACTCTCTCCTATTGGGGCTGGCACATTTTTCAGCCTTAGCCTATCTGCACCCAGGTGCGCTAATAAAGTCCATTGTTTCCCCTCCCTTGGCCTTGTGCGGTTCCTCTCAGCGAACCTAGCAGAGATTTTAATAGTATCTGCTTCAGGGCCTGGAGTAGGGATTGGGTAAGACCAAATACAAGTGAAAGAGCTTTCTACCTGAAAACCACCTGCGAAATGTTAGCTGACTTAGAAGAGCACACTCTCAGGAGGGCGCACGAGAGACTGGCTTCTGAGGAGCATACGCAGCACTGAACCTAAGCTCAGGGGAGATCCAAAGGGAACGGGCAAGAAGTCTGCCCAGAACAATAAAACAACATATCTATGTAGGAGAGGTTCCTCCGTGTGCCCTACTCATCAAAACCCGAAATCCCCTTCCTCCTACTGTCCAGAGGTCAGTATTGAGCAAAGAGCTCGAATCTTCAGTTACCAGATCCTCTATCTCACTGATCCCCCCAGTAGCATGAAAAACAGTGGTTCACATGCTATTGTGTAAGCACGGTCACCTGGTAAGCTTGCTAAACATGGATTTTCCCACTCATGAGATTCTATTCCCTGGGTCCACTGAGGGATTGGAAGCCTGCATTTTATCAAGTCCCAGCCAACCCCCAAGGTGACTTTGAAGAAAATGGTCTACATCAGTTTGAAGAACACTGAAAAGCTTAGTGATCACCTTCCTTCCGTTCCCCCCTCACTCCCACAGCAAAGAACAGATCGTGATGGCCTTTTACACAAAAATAAATCAATTAAGATCAAAACAAAACCCTTGGTAATAACCCAGACACACTCTAGTTTTAAGAGGAGGGACTACAGGGTACAGAAAGGAAGAGAAAGGAAAAGGCACTCTCCTTGGAACCGCAGAGACATCACACACAACCCCTGAGCTCTTGGTCTCAACTCAGATAATACTGGACAATAATGACCGAAGCCAGTGTGAGGCTGCGACGTGCTGTGATGCACATTTCTGCACAAGTACATGGAAGCTACCCAAAGGATGACGCTGTTCCTGGTATATTGCCTACAAAATGGTTGATAATCTTAAAACCCAAGCTCTGTGTTGAAAGGCATCATTAGTGTATATTAAATTCACATTTAAGGTACCTTACCTTCCAAAAATGATGCTGAAGACCTGGATGGACATGGGGGAACTTGCTGGCAGCTCCCCCGTCAAGGTGATAGTCATCTTTACAGTCTCCCCTCTCCGAGTTTCAGCTGACAATTCCGTGACCTGGGTAAAGGAGTACTTAATAGGCACTCTCCAGATTATCCTCAAGTGTGCAGAACGGAGATGTGATGAAGCCATCACAATTAAATACCCATTAACAAAAACAAAACTGCAGGTGTTACTATGTGAGTAATAATGTAACCAACACATTATGCTTGGAATGGTTATAGTCTCGGCATCTTGCTAATTCTAGAAAAGCAACACATCTCTCCTCTCTACTCCATTAACTTCTTAATAGAGCATCAAAATCAGACTCAAAGATTCAATTCAAAGAAAATTCCGGAGCAGTGGTTCTTGACTTTTTTGTGGGGAAGGGGGGATGATGAGACAGGTCACAAATTATTTTGAGAGACTGATAAAAGTTACAGACATTCCCCCAATGAAATGTCACATATGAATACACCACAATGACATACACAGTGCACATTTCAGGGGTTTCCTGGATGCCCAGAAGCCTGACCTGCCCATCCTGAAGTTCACAGACTTCAAAGCACAGTTTCTCAAAAGTTTTTTCATAAAGAGAAGAAAGCGACGGAGAGAGGATAGACAAGAGGGGGAGTAAACATGAATAAAGAGAAGAAAATGGCAGAAGTTTAAACAGATAAGAAATCTGATTTAATAGACTTTTTTTTTAAACATTCATTTTTATTTTTTACTGGGACATGGAGAGAGTCAGAGAGAGGGATAGACAGGGACAGAGAGAGATGAGAAGCATCAATCATCAGTTTTTTGTTGCGACACCTTAGTTGTTCATCGATTACTTTCTCACATGTGCCTTGACCGCAGGCCTTCAGCAGACCAGGGAGTGACCTTGGACTCAAGCTGGTGAGCTTTGCTCAAGCCAGATGGGCCCGCACTCAAGCTGATGACCTCGGGGTCTCGAAACTGGGTCCTTCCGCATCCCAGTCTGACACTCTATCCACTTTGCCACCGCCTGGTCAGGCTGATTTTATAGACTTTTGAAAGGCCTGGGGAAATCCCTCAAATTCTTATAATCTCAAACAATGTTCAATAGTAAAATGAATAAGTGAATAAGTTTCTACGCCAGCTGTCCAACTAAATTTAAAACTCCTTTGACCAGACAGAGAGCCACACACAGGTTTTAGAATAAAAGAATAAACAAATCAGTCCATACAAATTAATGGTCAAGAATTTTTCAAAAGGGTAAGAAATTAAAATAGGCCAGTTAATTGGCAATCATTTAAGAATTTTATCCTTATTTTCTATAGCTAACGTGTAGTTTTAATCATTTTTAGGTTGAACCAAAAATATAAGGCAGGAATGACTCAGCGAATGGAAAGAGAGAAACAGGTTCTTTTCCAGGAGCTGAAATATTTCATTGAAACTACTTCTTCCTTCAGATAAAACTAGGAAAAGCAGAGGTGGAGGAAGCTGCAGAAAGAACACATCAACATCTGGAAGAAATCCAGTAGACATGAGGGGCTCTCCCACTGTGGAGATCTGCTCCATTCAAGAGAGATGTGTTGGGGCTACTCTAGAGAACCACCAACACAGCATCTCACACTTAGGAAGAGGTCAGTAAATGCCAGCATAATAAAACTTCCAATTATTATTTCATTCAACCTTGTACTGCATTTGTTTGTAAATAATTTCAGGACTAAATGGAAAATCTTTTGACAAGAGCAAGAGTCTTTTGTGTGTGTGTGTGTGTGTGTGTGTGTGTGTGTGTGAGAGAGAGAGAGAGAAAGAGAGAGAGAGAGAGAGACAGAGACAGAGGGAGGAACAGATAGGGACAGACAGACAGAAAGGGAGAAATAAGAAGCATCAATTCCTCATTGCGGCACTTTAGTTTTAGTTGTTCATTGATTGCTTTCTCATTTGTGCCTTGACTGGGGGGGCTACAGCAGATGGAGTGACCCCTTGCTCAAGCCAATTACCTTGGGCTCAAGCCAGCAGCCTTGGGCTTCAAACCAGTGACCTTTCTGCCCAAGCCAGTGACCATGGGGTCATGTCTATAATCCCACACTCAAGCCAGTGACCCTTTGCTCAAGCTGGTGAGCCCGCACTCAAGTCAGCAACCTTGGGGTTTCAAATGTGGGTCCTGTGTGTCCCAGGCCGATGCTCTATCTGCACCACCGCCTGGCCAGGTAAAAGCCTTTTCTTTTGATCCTAGCTTCCTCCATGCCATGGTGGCAGCACCCTGCCAGGTGCACATAGGCTCTAAGTGTAGAATAAATGAATGTATGAGAGTGGCAAATCGATGTGATCAGTGATAAGAACCTAGACTCTGACCACAGATGAACAGGTGAGATCTGGAAGACAGCGGAAAACCAGGAGGCAGCAGAGCAGGACTTCCAGAACTGCGCTATTTGGGAGCACAATGGATACATCAGTGGAAGAGATCTTTCAACTAACATGAGCATCTTGTGAAGTTACGCATAGGATGGATGGAAATGCAGGATTAAGCCTGAGTCAGTATTAAGACCAGAATAAAAAGGGGAGAACAGTAATTTCTTTAAGACAATTCCTTTGTACTATTTCTTATTGTCACTGGGGGGCAGGTCATTGTCAACAGGAATAAGACAAGACAAGATACTTTGGTCTAAGCCTAGTATCACTTGTGTCTGAGAAATGAAATCCACAGGCCTGATTTGTCACACCATGTTTTTTCCTGTCTGTTTACTCACTTGCCTCCTCATTAGTTCCCATCCCCACCAATAAGGTGTGTGACACATAGTACATGCTCATCTGGAATGACAGTTAACATTAACTTATTCCTAGCACCTACAGAGTTAAGCTAGATTATTCAAGGAGCGGGGCATATAATAATTTTAGTATATCTAAATGTCCATACTACAAATGTATCTATAAGCAAGATTGATCTTAATGACAACATACTTGAAATATATCATTAAAGCATAAGAGGCCACATTATCTGGCTGTCACCATCTGGTCATATGAAAAAAATACTGAGGGATCAATAAGAACTTTATATGAATAAAAGTGTTTCTAAATTTACAGTCTCAGGTTTTCAAGCCCTTAAATTTAATCAGATGGTATTAATTTTTAAAGTTCCATATCCAGATGAAATAAACACTCAAGTAGCTTCCATAAATTTCAGCGTCTCAAAATGATAAAGCCCCCGAGCACCTAGAAATGCATTTCTTGAGGAAATTCACAAAGATATGGCCCTGGCCAATTGACTCAACGGTAGGGTATCAGCCCATCACGTGGAAGTCCCAGGTTCAATTCCCGGTCAGTACACACAGGAGAAGCGACCATCTGCTTCTCCACCCCTCCGCCTTTTCTCTTTCTTTCTTTCTCTCTCTCTCTCTTTCCTCTCTCTTCTCCTCCCATACTCATGGCTCAAATGGTTTGAGCAAGTTGGCCCCAGGTGCTAAAGATAGTTCCGTGGACTCGCCTCAGATGATAAAATAGTCCCATTGCTGAGCAACGAAGCAGCAGCCCCAGATGGGCAGAGCACTGCCTAGTAGGGGGCTTGCCAGGAGGATTCCGGTCAGGGTACATGTAGGAGTCTATCTCTACCTCCCTGCCTCTTACTAAAAAAAAAAAAAAAAAAAGAAAACTCACAAAGATTTACATGGAGTCTAGAAATGTATGCTATAGAGACTATTCTGTTCAAAATGTGGATCTAAAGGATTACGTTTTCCAATGAAAAATAAAAAATTTTAATACAATACTGTTTTTATTCTTCATACAGAAATTAGTTCTCTCCGTCTTGTAGTCCTTTTATTATTGCTTTAGAACAAAGCCTATGATAAAAACTTCAATATCAATATCTTTGTTTCAGGACTGATTATGTTGAAGGTACAGTATAAAAAATGGATAAAGAAATATGAATCATGCAATGGTCACACTATTAAAATATGTCTTTAAGACTTATAGCAATAGCTTGTATTTCATATGATGGGGCAAGTCATAAAATAAATGACAGGTTCATAATCAGAGACTGATGTAGAATTATTCAAACACGTGGGCACAACTGTGAGGGAACAAAGAATGTCCATTTAAAGCCCTGAAGCCACAGGAAACAGAGTGAAACAGAGTTTCTTCAAGTCTGGTTTATTGTGGGAAAAGTTTTAAAAGGATGTCTATTTCAAGCAGGACACATTAAGAGAAAAAATAAGGAGCTGAAAAATAAGTGATTGTATTACAGCTCTTATTTTTTAAATGCCAGGCCATCAGCTTCCTAATTAAGAAGTCAATTGCTGATGAGGTCTTCATTAGGAAGTCTTTTTGCTCTCAGGCATGGGAACAGGAAACAAGGACGGAGTGAATGAAACACTCATTCTCACTGTCAAGAAAGTCAGATAACCTTTGAAATACACAAGGATGAGCACAAATGTATGTGCGTGTGTGTATGTATTAAAAAAGTAAACAGACTATACCTTTTCTTCTAGCTTTTGTGAGAGAAAAAGGATGACACCATCAAATGCTTTTGCTTTGTTGGAAAGTTCCCTGTGACCATAAAGCAAAGCAATTCTCATTTTTCTAGATTCCAAATCTGGCATATATGTCACATGATACTGGTACAGCTGCCAGTCCTGAGGCAAATCTAAACTAAAGAGATTTGTGACCAATTTCACAGGTACTCCACTGGAACCTGGATAAAAACAAAACAAAAAACATTCCTAAAAACCAAAAAATCATACCATGTTAATTTAAACATTCACACCATATCATTTAAAACATATATGTGTATATGCACACTTGCTGTAAAGCCAGGATTCCCTTTTAGTGACACAAAATAACCTGTAGCCTGCTAACCTTATCAACGTACATTTGGGCATTAAAAACGATTGGTGTGTAAAGCAAGCACCATACGAACGTAAAAGCAGACAATGACATTCTCGTCCCTGGGAAAACAGAAGCCATCTGAATTCAGCTACCCTAGGACTCTTCACAAACTCTGATTCTGTGCAATTCAAATTAGGTTGACTAATATTTCAGGATGCTGCTCTGAAATTATGCTGCTCTCAGATTATACAGAATCTGTCCAATTCTTACCATGAATACAACCCCCAACCTCTTGGAAATCCAGATAATCAAGTTAACCCTACTTCTGAAGATTCTGAAACAGTTCAATCAGTCTTGACCACACTACAAATCCCAGAGAAGGCCCTCAGAGATGGAGGAGATGGTGGGAAAGAGAGGGAGGATTTACACATCTCTCCTATGAGAGCACAGGGCCTCTGGGTTTCTATTTCCTGTGTGTGCTTCCAAGAATTGTATTCCTTACAAAATCTTTATTCACCTCCTCAAAGTCTACAGGACAAATTCAGAGATGGCCACCATATAGCTGGTAAGTATTAAAGATGGTGTAAATTACCACCAAGGCAGAATCCAAAAGGGAACTAATAGAATACTTCTCACCTCTCCTTGAAGTCCCTGTTTATAGAAAAGAATTGTATCAAAAAGGCACTATTTTGTTTTTCTCAGAGAGGAAGTGGAAACATGAGCCCCCATGGTGGTAACAAAGGAAAAGTATCATGTGTGCCTTAGTATTTGCTCAGCTTCCACCCGCGCGGTAGAAATCTGCTAGGGGTAAGGAGTTATTGTGCTATTTTAGTTAAATAAAAGCTGTTTTTGTTCTTCCAGATCCTGAGGAAATAACATATTTTAGTTGCTCATATTACTGGAGGAAGAGAAGTCATCCTAGAATGGCAGAGCTGGCGGGATTCTTTGAGATCATCTACACCAGTATGTGCAAAGTAATCATGACCCACTCGTGCTGCAGATGTGAAAGTACATGAGGCAAGGCATCACATCCCATGAAGGGACTGGACCACAACAGAAGTGGGTCAGAGCGCCTTGCAGACAGTTAGGGCAAGCACTGGTTTATGAAACCTTGTTTCAGTTGTGTGTGTGTGTTGCTGGATAAAAATATATCTATTTCTTATTTTGCTGCCCGTTTTAAAAAATTTGAAAAAGAATGACCTGCATTATGGAGCCTTAACTTTTGGGAAGGAGTCATAAAGCCTTTGGAGAATCTAATGAAAACGACAGACCTAATGCCCTGAAAAAGCATATGCCTACAATTCCGGCTGCAATTTGAGGCATGAGCCTAGAATCTGGGTTAGGAATTCCAGAATAAGCAACCTCTTTCTTTTTACATCTGAAGTCAAGAAATGTTATTATTTCCATACAGGAAAAGGGTTGGGAAAGAGATAAAATATCTTTTTAAACTCCTATCCTAATTATAAGGAGAAAAATCTTTCCAACAAGTGAAATAGGGGAAAATGTCACTATTTCTCTTAATAAAAGAGAATGAAGGCTAAAACAACTACTATCTCGATAATGCCTTGAATATAGCAGATGTTCAATAAATAACTTTTAAGTAAACATATAGGCCTTCGAAGATTGGCTCAGTGGTAGAGTGTTGGCCTAGCGTGTGGATGTCTCAGGTTCGATTCCCTGTCAGGGAACACAGGAGAAGCTACCATCTTCTTCTCCATCCCTCCCCTCCCCTTTGTCTGTCTGTCTGTCTCTCTTTCTCTCTCTCTTCCCTTCTTGCAGCCATGGCTCTATCGGTTCAAGCACATCACCCTTGGCACCGAGGATGGCTCTATGGAGCCTCCACCTCAGGTGCTAAAAGAATAGCTCAGTTGCGAGCATGGCCCCAGATGGGCAGAGCATCAGCCCCAGATAGGAGTTTCCAGGTGGATCCTGGTCAGGGCACATGCAGAAGTCTTTCTATCTCCCCTCCTCTCACTTGGAAAGGAAGGAGAAAGAAAACATATAAACTCATTTATTTTAGATTAAGAAATTAAAATTCTTTAAGCAAGATTTGGTGACACTGAAAAAGTAAGTAACATGAAGACTGGGTACCTGTTTTACAATCTTTCACATGGGCCAACTTCTCTGTGGTATAGACACCCAAATCCATGAAATTCCGTCTGATTTTCCCACCTCTTTCCATGAGGGTACATTCAGCATGACCAGAAGATATGCCATTTTTATCTAAAATATGAAGAGAACGCCATAATAGCTCATATTTTACTCCAGTAATAGTTTACAACTACTATATCAAAAATGGATCTACAACCAAAACTTGTGGTTTTTAATAAAACTAGTCCACATTGCAGAAAACAATCATGACCATACAGGAGTCTCCAGAGTGAAAATCAAAAATTGTGAAGGACACATGGCATGTTTGGTTAGAAATAAATGACCCTGAGTTAGTCCTACCTCATAAATGGTCTGGTCTGATTCTTCTCTTGGCTAAGGGGAGGCTCTGTCTCCCTCTGTTCCACTCCACACCCACTTATCAAGGTAGCTCTCCTTCCTTCAGCTCTTGTATAACACTCAGAATACCAAAACTGCTCACATCAACTTCTGCATAAATTGAGGCTGAAGCAAGCTCTCATCATTGCCAGTCACAAGAAAAGAAATGCCCAGAACACTGCCATCATTTTTTATGCTAGATCATTTCCTTGCAAAGGAAAGCCAACATTCACCTTGGGGCATATCCCTCCCAGTTAGGTTCTAGAAAACGGGAAAGTAAAATAATCCAATGAATGTTTTCTGCTACAATGAGTATGAACAGGTGTTGATTTTTAGACACAACTTTGATTCTCTGAAGAGAACATGAAAATATAAAAATATAGAATATTATGACAAAGTGGTATGATGACTCTCTAGAACTCTGACTTGACCACTTTCCTTTGATAGTCACTGAATCCAACTACCCCAAATGGTACCATCACTTGCTCAAAACTGTTGTCCATACCCTTCTCAGTGGAATCTCCCAGGAAAATCATAAATGTTATTTAGTTTTTAAAAATTATCCTCACTAGGTTATCCATATCACCCACTGATCATGATTTTAAAAAATGTTGGATGGTGTCTAAAACTTCAATCTACCATAGAATATTAAATGCCAGGAGAGGTGGTAATGAAGAGTTATTGTTTAATAAGTGCCTAGTTTCAGGTTTGCAGACAAAGAAAAGTCTTAGAGATTGATGATGGCGATGGTTGCCACTGAACTATACAATTAAAAATGGTTAAAATGGTAAATTTTGTGGTATGTGTATTTTACCATAATGTAAAAAAATAAATGAATAAAAATTCAACATACTCTCAAAAGATGAAGGGTTCCCATAATTTGCTAGTCACAAGAATGTGCAGCAAACATGGGAAGAAAGTCCCACAGAAAAGTTGGAGTAAGGTTTGAATGGCGTCAGTAGCAATGACTGAGAACAGATCTGCTGAGGGACCACACTCACTTCTGTGAGTTCAAATCAATTGAGCAGGGCTAGAGAAACTCCAGCAGAGAACATGAGAACCAGGCATAGGACAGGTGGAAGAACTGGTGATCCTAAGAGTCTAGAAAGAAGCTAAGTGCTTAGAGCTTACATGGTTATTAGTAATTCTTCACTTCACTTCATGGTCAGAAAACAAGGGAGATGACTAAAAGATTTCAGCAGTTGTTATGGGCTGAATTGTGTATCCCCAAAATCCCTATGTTAAAGTTCTATACCTTAATATCTCAGGATGTAACTGTATTTGGAAACAATCTTTAAGGAGGTAATTAAATTAAAATGAGATCATTAGGATGGGTCTTAATCCGGTATAACTGGTGTCCTTAGAAGATATTAAGATCAACTAATGAACGAATAAATAAATAAGACAACAAATCAGTATTTCTCTGTCTCTCTCCCCCTTCTTTGCTCCTCTTTCCCCTTCCTCTCCCTCTCTCTCTAAAATCAAACAATAAAGAAGAGATTAAGGCATAAGGAAATACAGAGGGAAGACTTTGTGAAAACACAGGGAGAAGACAGTCCTGCCATCTAAGCCAAGGAGAAAGGCCTCAGAAGAAACCAACCCTGTACAAACCTTGGTCTTGAACTTCCGGCTTCCACCCAGTCTGTGGTACTTTGTCACGGCAACCCTAGCAAACCAGTGCTCTGAGCATTTCAACTCACACAGTCTGATAGCGGCTACTTGGAGTAGCATGTTGACATGTACGTATCCTGAAGCCAAATCTGGATTTGCAGTGAAGAGAACTACTATCAACAGGTGACATACGCCACCGTGGGGAAGGAAGAAAACAGTGGCAGCAAGCACACCAGGTTTCCACTATCCCTTTATAACATGTAGATGGCACTGACATTTACATGTTATAAAGAATTTTTAATGTTCTTTTCAAAATTATTCAGTGGACAGAAAGAAGCTGAAAACTAGCTTCCTGATGTCTGTGGATCCTCCAACTGCAAAGCGCTGTCAGCAAATTCAGTGGCAGACTCTGGAAGACCCAAAGCAACTCAACAAATACAGGGGATTCCTTAAGAAAGGGTAAATGGGACACTCAGGGAGGGCCAGGCTGCTGGGAGGCACCGCAGGGTCCGCCCGGTGCCATTCAGATGGAACTGAACTGAATGACACAGACTATCGCACTTACATTGCTCTGAAATCCTGCTCGTTTCCACAAAGCCACTGTCACTGGATGTTTCACCGTCACTAAAATCAGCAGATACAGGCTAAAATGGGGGGGAAAAAGTGAGGGGGGTCAAATTTGAGATGTTAATTCATAAACCAAAAGGTCATTACAAAATAAAAACCATACCATGCCCTACGTCATTAGACTACTGTGAGCTAACGTTAACAGGTAAAACGATGGTAAGAAATTGCCTGTTTTAGAAAAAGGGGATAAGGACAAGCTATAGTATTCCTCATTTATCAAACTTTAATTTTAGTTCCACTGTGAGGCAGATACAGCCTAGACCGTGCAGGTGTGAAAAGGCAGAGATGAGGCCCTTGAGTCAGGGAGCTCATTAGAGGGAAGGCAGTACAGATAGATGAACATGACCTCATGCCTCCAAGGCCCACAGACAGGAGTCTCCAATCTGAACATGTTTGTAGCAAGAAAATAAACTGAGCTCAGAGGAGCTGGGTCACCAGCTCAGACGATGATTATCCTGAATAAACTTTTCCAAATCAGTTCATAAAATAAGTCAAAGGAACCATTAATATGTTATGTTTTTAATATTTTCGTTTTTTGCAATAACTACTTCTCTGTGTTCATGAAGAAATGTATCTCAGCCTGCTTAAAATAAATAGTGAAGAGAAAACCTTTTTTGTGAGAGTATTGGCATAATGACCAGACTATGTTCTCACCTGAATATCTGTGAATACAATCGAAGAGACTGCTCCAAATACTAAGAATACAAAGTAACATCACTCAAAAGTTGATTTGCTTGTCAGTTACTTTACCTGCCTAAGTCTAGCAAGGAGGCCTACCTACAGTGATTGCTCAAAAAACAGTGGTTGAGTCAAAACCACATCTGTATCTAAGATTACTTATTTCTATATATGAATTTACAAGAATTAGATTATGTGCCATATAATGGTACTACTGAAGGCACAGAAATTTTTAACAAGAGACTTAACCCAAATCAAGTAATTAAAATTCAGAACGTAGAAAAGGACATGTTTGCCTTCAATTTTCAGTCTTTTCTTAACTGGCCAAAATTTTTTTATATGAATTAACAGGAGGAACCATATTAGGGCATATGCCGTATAATGGTGCTATTGAAGGCACAGCGATTTTTACCAGGAGACTTAAATCCAAACCAAGTAACTAAAATTCAGAAAGTTAAAAAAGACAACATGGTTGCCTCCAATTTTTAGTCCTCTTCACTGGCCAAAAGATTTACATTAAGCCCCGCTGGTTGGCTCAGCAGTAGAGCGTCAGCCCGGTGGCCCAGCGTGTGGTAGTCTCTGGTTCGATTCCTAGCCAGGGCACACAGGACAAGCGCCCATCTGCTTCTCCACCCTTCTCCCTCTCCTTTCTCTCTATCTCTTTTCCCCTCCAGCAGCCAAGGCTCCATTGGAGCAAAGTTGGTCTGGGCGCTGAGGATGGCTCCATGGCCACCGCCTCAGGCGCTAAAATGGCTCCGGTTGCAATGAAGCAAAGCCCCAGATGGGCAGAGCATTGCCTCCTAGTGGACATGCCCGGTGGATTCCGGTCCGGTCCATGCAGGAGTCTGTCTCTCTTTCCTCTCTTCTCACTACAGGAAAATAAAAATAAATAAAAACTACCTACAATAATATCTTACTCAGGTAAAATCCCAAAGGAAAAAATATGAGAAGCCCTGGAAAGAATCAAACTTGAGAAAGAATATACCCACTACTTCTTAGGAGGTAGGTAAACGGAGATAGAAGGAAGGCCGTGTCATATAGAAAACACAGATAAAAGAGCAACACAAAGACAGCTAGGTGTTGTACGCACCTTCGTGTAGGCCTGAGGGGACCCCACCTCCGTGGCCCTGGGGCTGCGGGTGATGCCTCGTGCCCTAACACGGGCACGTCCACTCATGTTGCTGATGAACCCCAAGTGAGTTCTAAGACAGGAAAGTCTCAGTGTATTTTTTCATCGGCATCCAATCAGCAGCGCTGTGATCACAGACAGTGGAAGTGGTGGGTCTCTGGCTCTTGGGCTGTAAACACCCCGAGTCCCATGAGTGGGTGGAGGGAGCACGCACAGCACGAGGGTTCTGTGCGGGGCGTGGGGGTGGGGTTAGTGGGTGGGGGAGGGGCGGTGAGTGGGCGGGAGAGGTGAGAGGAGGGTACTGGGGAGGGCAGTACAACGGAGGGGGTGGGACAAGGGCCCAGACTTCCCCTTTTCCTTTCATTATCCTTGGTATAATGATAAATGAGAGGGGGAGCCATGGAAAGCAAATGGGCGCTTTTTGTGTGTGCCCTGACTGGGAATCCAACTGGGGACATCCACATACCACTCTACCACTGAGCCAACCAGCCAAGGCCTCCACCTTAATTTTAAAATAAGTTTGTCAAGCTTATTTTAAAATCCTGCTTAATTAGCCTTGTTTGGAATATGTAAATTAATTGGAAAGGAACTAGATTTGTTCATTTATTCAAGTTCTCTTTGTATCCTTTAATATTAAAATATAAAATATAATATTAAAAATAAAATATAAAAATTTAAATTTTTCATAAAAGTGTATATTATTTAATCTACGGAAATTTTATTGTTTTTGTTATTACTGTGAACTGTGTCTTGTTTTGGTTATAATTTCTCACTAGTTATTTGTATAGACACTTGATATTAATTTTTGTTAGTTGATATTGTTTATCAAGTTTGCTGTACTCCATAGTTCTTATAGCTTATCTTTTGATTTCATTGAGTTTGAATGTAGGTGATCAAATCATCTACAAATAAGTAACAATTTTATCGCATCTCTTATTTTTATTTCTTTTTCTTATCATGTTGATGAAGTTTTCCTGTACAATATTAAAAGTTACTGTGATAGCTGGCATTCTTGTCTTCTTCCTGATTTTAAGGGAACTATCTTTTTATTTTGTTTGATGCTTACTGTAAATATCTAATGTGTAGTGTTTATCATTTTAAAGAAAATCCCCTCTATTCCTAGTTTTCAAAGATGATTTTAGTCATAAACATGTGTAGAACTTGAATAAATACTACTGTGGGTCTATCGAAAAGTTTGCACTAAGGTAATGAAGTCACAGTGCAGATGGTTCATGAGAATGATTTGAGGTCCCTAAGAAGGGCAATAAGTGGGTAAAATGGGGTAGGTGTATAGCGTGTAATAGTAGGCCAACAGTCACAAACAGTGACCTAGCGATGCCACCTAGCAATGTGGATAGATCTTCATTCAACACATTGTGTTGAATGAAGAAAAGACTGAGATCTATCTTATGTCAAAATATCACATTAATTTTTAAAACATTAGGAACACATGTACCTGGGTACATGCTAATTTTTTTCAAGTAAATCTATATATCCAAGGGTACCCAACAGACGGTAAATTGAGTACCAATAGAAGGAAGAAGAATAGGAGAGGAAATAGGGGAAGTGAAAGGGAAAGCAAAATATAACACAGTATAGAACTTGCATAGGCCCGGAAGAATCATAGACAATGAACTGAAAAATGTGATTCATTCAACTTCCTATACTTAGGCCCTAAAATTAAATAAATATAATACCTAATGTTTATGGAATACTTAGAGTATTCCTGGCTCTGGGGCAAACATTATTGCCTGCCTTTTAAGGATGGGGAAATTGAAGCTTAAGAAATTTAAATGACTCACCTAAGGTGTTACAGCTTGTGTGGCCTAGCTGGTATTCTAACTCAGGTCTGTGTACCTGTGAAGCCCACACCATATACACTCATCTTCCTCCAAGAAGGTGATCTACCTTATTTTAGATACTGCCCAAATTCTGTGTAATATGCCATTCTCTGCCTTCTGTTTATTCCCCATCAGAATTCTCTTTTATCAGGTTCTCTTGGGAAACCATTAACACTGAAGGCTGACAAATGCAAGAAGTACTGATGGCCTGGGTGAGATGTCAGTCTTGGTCTTGGCTGAGTGAAACCACATAAATGAATAATACAATTTTTAAAATGAATGAATCAGAAAGTAGGGAGGGTGGCTGATCATAAACTGCTGTTAAAAAGGAGGGTCAGATGGAAAACAGAATCTAGACAAGAAAGCCACCTTGAAAACCAGTGTTTTGTTTCTGAGCAGAAAAATAAATAATCTTTTTTGTGTGTGTATGTGACAGAGACAGAGAGAGAAATAGACAGGAAGAGAGAGAGATGAGAAGCATCAATTCTTTGTTGCAGCACCTTAGTTATTTATTGATTGCTTTCTTATATGTGCCTTGACCAGGGGGTTACAGCAGATCAAATGACCCCTTGCTCAAGCCAGCAACTTTGAGCTCAAGCTGGTGAGCTTTGCTTAAACCAGATGAGCCAACGCTGAAGCCGGCAACCTTGGGGTTTCGAACCTGGGTCCTCTGCATCCTAGTCTGACACTCTATCCACTGCACCACCGCCTGGTCAGGCCAGAAAAATAATCTTTATCCCCATGTTTTCAACTGCAGAGTGACATGTTGAGAATATATATAAGTGACTTTAGCCTGACTGGTGGTTGCACAGTGGATAGTGTTGACCTGGGACACTGAGGTCCCCGGTTTGAAACGCCAAGGATGCTGGCTTGAGCTCGGGATCATCCTGCTTGAGGGCAGGCTTAACAGCTTGAGCATGGGGTTGCTGGCTTGAGTGTGGGATCATTAAAATGACCCGTGGTCACTGACTTAAGCCTAAAGGTTGTTGGCTTGAAGCCCAGGGTTACTGTCTTGAGCAAGGGGACATTGGCTTGGCTTGAACCCCCAGTCGAGGCATGTATGAGAAGCAATTAATGAATAACTAAAGTGATGCAACTATAAGATGATGCTTCTCATCTCTCTCCCTTCCTGTCTGTCTTGCTCTCTCTCTCACTAAAATAATAACAATAATGATAATAATAAAAGGGCTAATAAAAAAAACAAGTGACTTCAAAGAGTTAAAGCTTTTCAATTTTCCAAATATTGGTACATTATAAAATCAGAAGTATCAATTATTTAAAATCTTTATCTGGCCCTGGCCGTTTGGCTCAGTGGTAGAGCATTGGCTCGGCGTGTGGAAGTCATGGGTTCAATTCCTGATCAGGGCACACAGGAGAAGCACCCATCTGCTTCTCCACCCTTTCCCCTCTCCTTTCTCTCTCTCTTTCTCTTCCCCTCCCACAGCCAAGGCTCTATTGGAGTAAAGTTGGCCCAGGTGCTGAGGATGGCTCCATGGTCTCCACCTCAGGTGCTAGAATAGCTCTGGTTACAACAGAGCAACGGCCCCAAATGGGCAGAGCATCACCCATAGTGAACTTGCCACGTGGATCCTGGTTGGGCAAATGCGGGAGTCTGTCTCTCTGTCTCCCTGCTTCTCACTTCAGAAAAATATGAAAAAAAAAATCTTTATCTGTGTTTTTCAGTTCTTTGTTATGATTATTATAATGACATATAACATTGTGATCTCACATACTATTTAAAAAATTTTTTTATTTATTGATTTTTTTAGAAAAAGAGGATGAGACAGAAACATTGATCTATACCTGTATGTGCCCTGACTGGGATTGAACCCTCAACCTTTGTGTATTGGGACAATGCTGTTACCAATTGAGCTATCCAGCCAGGGCTCATCAGTTACTCTTTAGTGAATTAATTGAGAAAAATGTTTTTGAACAATACCCCTTGTCAAACACTGTCCTACTGAAGAATGACATGTCTTAAAGGATCCTATGGACCCCGTTGGATACAGAAACACATTATGGGATATATTGAGACTGATGAACATGCAATGAAGAAGTAATAGAAATAATACTTACTTTTTTTGATGCTTCTGTATCCCCAGGCCCTTCTGAATGTTATATTTCATTCATTGTAATTTATGTTGTAGAAACACTGGAGCACTAAGAGTCTCCCATAGTCTGGATTTTGCTTGTTGCACATTCTCGGTACATTTCACTACCCTCTTATTTTCTGCCAGTTGACAGTAACATCAGGGATTGGCCCAGACTCAGTATACCTGGTATGTTATTAGCCATTTTGTAACATTCGATTCACAAATCATGGGGAGTTTCCTCTATGCTGGCTCTCATCCTCCCAACTGCCATAGGTTTTAGACATTTCAAATTCTGAGCCCTTGACAATGGGTCCCAAGTACTAAGGAATTATTTCTCCATTTCTTCCTGTGAATTAGGACCTAGAAAATAATTGATTTTAACTAGTATTTGTTGAACAAGTAAATTCATCACAACACTCTTTAGGAATATCCAGTAAAAGTGGAGCGTCTCTCCACATAAGATTTTTAAAGGCATACAGTATGGTTACAGATATACACAAGCTTTAGAATCAGACACACTGGAGTTGACATCCCAATTCCATCACTTACTAGCTTTCTGACCCAAGAAAATGTATTTAATCTCTCTTAACCTCAGTTTTTTTCAACTATAAATGGAGATAAAGATATGCCAGGATTTCTCCACCTCAGCACTGTTCACATTTGGGTCCAGGTAATCCACACTGTGAGGGGCTGTCCAATGTGCTACAGGAGGGTTACTAGTATCCCTGGCCTGTGCACAGCAGATGCCAGCAGCACCTCCTCTCACTGTAAGAACCAAACTGTCTCTAGACCCGGCCAAACATCTGCGGAAGGGAAAATTGCCCAAACTGAGGATGGAGAACTGGCTACCTCCTAGGATTGTTTTGAGGGCTAAATGAAGTAACAATAATGATGCTTTGTGTAGTGTTCAGCATGTAATAAAAACTAGATAATTAGCTGTTATCATAAGAATGTGTGAGAGACAGATTTCACAAAAATACATTTAATACAATTTTTGCCATATTTCATATTTTCAAACCTACGTCAACTCACTTCATGTGCACACACTGACTCATGATGTTGTTAATCCATGATGTTGCCTGTGACACCCATCACATTTTCCTTGGCCCATATTTTATCTCCAGCCACTGCTGTGGTGATCAGCTGGATAGTACATCTCTCACTTCTGTCCCAGGACTTCAAGTCATGCAGGCAACCCTTGGCCAATGTGTGGTGGGAAATGGTACCTAACTGCTCCCTCTAACATTCATTGGGCAGATGGTTTTCTGGTGCACTCTGTGGCTTCACAGAGGGTCTTCGTGGTACCACGCATCAGATGCCACAGTGGCAATCAGTTTGATAATGCATCATTGGGTTGGCTTTAGTCTTCCCCGTTACCCTCTTTCCAGTCCCTCTCTATTGTTCCTTCATTTCAATCACTTCCCAAATAACCTACCTGCATCCAAGCCCTTGGTTCCCGGTATATTTTGGAGGGAACCTAGGCTAGCATAGTTCAATAAGAGAATACAGTGTTCATTCATTTAAAACATATCTCATGCCTACTATGGTCCCAAGTACAGTAGCTGGAATTTTATAATGAGGAAAAACACAATTAAAAGACAAAACTAAACTCATTCTGCAAGTCAGCTGCAAAATCAGTTTTTCAGTTATTCAGTCCAGTGGCTGTAGCTTAGATGTTTGAATGATTTTCATTAGAAAAACCCTGTAAATAATGGCAATCTACAAACACAGACAAGTTTATATAAGTTTATTTGTTCAGAGTCCATGGTTCTTGCTTGTACAAAATTAATTCCTCAGGCACAGGTGTGGGGATGGTCAAACCACCTGTGAAACTAGTGCATCAATAATGATGTTGTCTTCTTTGGACTTTATTTCAATATTACTTATTGGATTAATTTTTAGCAGTCTCATTTAATAATTTTTTATTTGGAAATATATCACATTTTACAGAAAAGCTGTGAGCAAAGAACCTTTCACCAAGATTCACCGGTTATCATTTTGATATACTTGCTTTACTATACTGCTCACAAAAATTAGAGGATATTTCAAAATGAATATGAAGCAATAAAATATCCCCTAATTTTCATGAGCAGTGTATTTTCTCTCTTTTTATGTATATATTTTTTCTGACCCAGTTACAAAGACACTGTAGGTATCATGTCTGTTGATGCCCTACTATTTTAGTGTGTATTTGTTAATAACAAGAATATCTTCCCATTCTCTTATAAAACCACGATACAGTCACAAACTTTAACATAGATAAAACACTATTGCCCAATCTATACTCCACAGTTAACTTGTGACAATTGTCCTCAAATGTCCTTTAAAATATATTTTTTTCTTATTCAGAGAACAGTCAGGTCAGAATAATTCATTGTATTTGGTTGTATGCTTCTTTATTCTTTAATCTATAACACAAACATTCTCATTCTCCCATTTAAAAAAAACAAATTGTGAGAAATACATTATTAAAATGTCCAGGAAAATCCTATTATGCACTAGATGTTAACTACTCAACTATTGTGATGGGAATTTTTTCAAACATGTTATTCACCTCTTGGTCTGCACTGAAGGCTCTAAAGCAGTGGTTTTCAACCACCGGTCTGCCAGAAATTTCATGCCGGTCCACAAAAAAGGTTAACCACCCTTCTGTTTTATGAAGACCAGTCTTGGACCAGCGTTTGAAAACCACTTCTCTAGCCTAACCTGTCTGTGGTGGCGCAACGGATAAAGCATTGATCTGGAATGCTGCAGTTGCTGCTTCAGAAGCCTGGGCATGTTGGGGCATATACTGGAAGCAACTACGAGTTGATGCTTCCCACTCCTCCTCCTCTTTCTCTCTCTCTCCTCTCCTAACATCAATAAAATATTAAAAGAAAAGAAAACCACTGCTCTAGAGGTCAATTAACTCCTTCCGGGGAACTGAACTTATAAGCATCAAGTACTTTTGTTCTTAATTGTTTTATTTACTGATTCATTTTAGAGAGAGAGTAAAGAGAGAGAGAAAACATCGATTTGTTGCTCTACTTATTTATGCGTTCATTGGTTGATTCTTGTATGTACCCTGATCAGGTATTGAACTCAAACCCTGGCATATTGGGACAATGCTCTAGCCAACTGAGCTACCCAGCCAGGCTATAAATTTACAAGCATTGAATATTTTGTGTTGCAGGGTTATTTCTGCTTACATGTACCCCTCATTGTTCTCCAGAATGGATTTAAGATTACTTACATATGTACAAAATAAAACAAGAGGAAAATGATTACAATTCTCTGTTTTTCTAGTTCCTCTCCAGTTCTCTAGCCATTGGGTTTATACTTTTCTCACTCAAGCACTCTCTTTCCCTGGAAAAATCCATGCATCGACCTCAAGCAGGAAGCCTCTCCGGTTGGATTTTGCCATTCATTGGCCCTACATACTTTTACATTAGTGGGCACCTCCTCCAATTAAAAAAAAAATGTTTAAAATTTTATGTTATAAGTCAGACGGTATAAAAATGAATATATTTTAGATTCCACATATAAGTGAAACCATACATTTGTCTTTCTCTGTCTGACTTATTTCACTTAGCAAAATACCTTCTAGGTCTATCCATGTTGTAACAAATGGCAAGATTTCATTCTTTTTTTATTGCTGGATAGTTTTCCATTGTATATCTGTACCACATGTTCTTTACCCATTCACAGAAACAGAGGCCAAAGGGATGGTTACTAGAGAGGAGGAAAGGGGAGGCGATGGGGGAATGGGTGAAGAAGATGAAGGGGAACATTGTCAATAATACTGTGACAAGTTCGCACAGTGACTGGTGATTACTAAATATTAATGGGGTGAGAACACTGTAAGGCATAAAAATGTCCATTCCCTCCCTATATTGTATACCTGAAACTAATATAATTAATATTGTATGCCAACTTTGCTTAAATTTAATAAATCAATTCACTAACCTCAAGCAAATTTTAAAAATTAATATATTAATATTATATATCAGATCACTTTCTTTTTCTTAAATTAAAACATTTCAAACAACCCACTGCCCCCAAAAAGTATTGCGGGCCTTAGGCCCTGTGTCTAATGCATAAGGCTGTCCTGCTCTCACCCCCGCATGCATTTCCCAAATTGAGTGATGTGATAAAGAAGCATAAATAGGGGCTACAGCAGGAAGGTCAGGGATGGTCCCTGACTCCCCACTCCCACGGGAGGTGCATGAGGATGGATCCCAGGCCCAAGATCCACAGCCAAAGGTAGATGTGGGACTCCAGGTTAGATTTCCTTTGCAGTAGTGCCCTCTGTGTTAGTTGTAAGTATGTCCACTTATTTAATTATGTAACCTATTAGAATAGTACGTGTCTCTCTCCAAGGGACAAGTATAATATGGGTGGAGGGCAGTATCACCTAAACTCATAATGGGAAAGGAAATATTTTCTTAATTAGCAAGGTTTCTTCTCCTTCCTGCAAGTTAGATACATCTCCCATCATTGTGTGGTGTTGCCTTTGGATTCCAGCTCTTCCTTGGAGCCAACCAGAATAAAAAAATGAAGTTCTATTTTCTCAATATTGCCTACTCACTTTG
Organism: Rhynchonycteris naso; assembly: GCA_037038555.1. Taxonomy (NCBI): domain Eukaryota; kingdom Metazoa; phylum Chordata; class Mammalia; order Chiroptera; family Emballonuridae; genus Rhynchonycteris; species Rhynchonycteris naso. Next base: position 298,434,935 of record CM072995.1, read on the forward strand.
TTACTCAAAGAAAGGGCTGCAAATTTCTGAGTCTAATAAGGACTCAATTAAAGCTTTTAATTTTCTCAGTCTGAAGGTTGAGATGAAGGGATATATAGTTCATTAGCAACTCTACAACGTAAAAGAGCATTACCAGGAGTGCATACACACTGGCCTGAGATTTACAAAGTTTGAAGCTACCAACTTTGATGTGAAGACGTAAGAATGTAAGCCTCTTAAGTGTCCATTGGACTCAGCTCCCACTAACTTCCTTACTGAACTCATGCCTAAAATAACTGTCCCCAATATGCCCTATTCTCAGACTTGGTGGTCAAAGTCAGGTCTTCCCAAACAGATAGATATGAAAACTGAGATTATTGTTTCCTACGGTGATAATATTCAAATTTGGTAAGATTCCACATAACTGACTCTAATCTTATTTTAGCCTGATACTATAATAATATTCATCAAGCAGAGAGAGAATTCCTGGAACACAATGGAGTTTAGTCACTGAGGGGGGATTTCTATGGAGTGGTAAGTGAGGGGAGCAGTGAGTGAGGCTCTGATAATGCACCCCAGCTCCAATAGGACTTCTCTGCTCTAATTTGCTTCATATATTGCAGTTCTACATACAGTTTTGTTTGAAAATTTGATTTTGTTCCTGAAAAAAATTTTTGAAAGCCATCCATATAGGCTTTTTCCTTACTTTAGGGAAAGAAACTACGTAAACTATCCTATACAAAGTTTAAAGATTTAGGCTATTTCTTCCACCTGAACTCAGGTAGTGCACAATGAAAACAATAGCTTTGGATTTCAAGACAATCAGCATTAGCTCTGCAGGGATGAGCTGTGTGACCTTAAACAAATAAGGCAGCCTCTTAGTTATCTATAAAATAGGAATCTTAAAAGTTAACTGACAGGGAGTGTTGTGCTTGGAAAATGGTAAAAGAGCCAGTTTAGATAGCAGGTTCAATTAAGTTTATCTCCTCTGTGCTTCCTATCCATCTCTTAAGAGAACCCCTATGTACTCTCCCTGTTAAAAAAACTTTTTTTCTACCCTATGGTTCAAACCTAATTTTCTCTTATTTGAACCCAAGAAAAGATAAAAGATGTTGGATATCATTCTGAATAACAAGTCCTCAATGAGTTCATGTTAAATAAAATTATTTTATTTATTCTGTTCTTTGTTTATTTTCTGTTCCTCCCATATGGTTCCACCATGAGGAACTTGAGCTTTGTGTGTTTGCTACTTTATCCCCAGCAACTAATCAGGGCCCAGCCATTGGCAAAGTATTTTTTTGGATGATTGAAGATGCTTGAAGACCATGAGAGAATTCCCCTTTGCTTTTTCTTCTCTGTTTTATATTGTCCTATCATTTCATACTTTCCCATAAAGAAATTTCATTCCAACTCTTTGATCATCTTTTCCAATTGACTCAGCAACTATGGCAATTACTAAAGCAGAACACAAAATTGTTATTCCAATGCTTTATAATACACCGAAATAAACTTGAATCTTGCTTACTAAGTACAACTTGCTCACTGCTTAGAGTCTAGGTCTTAGATTAATACACTTAATAAATAAAGCAAGATACTATAACTATAATCCCAAGAGAATGCAAATGGAATTTCAAGCAGGATGGCAGGTTGCTAAAGTTGATATCTAAATAATTGTGATTTATGGTACATGCTACATGCTTATAGAATTACTAGGCAATAAAGGGCCTTAATAAATCTTTCAAGAAGTAACAGAGTGGAGTGTGACTATTTTCCAAGAGTGCTATATAATACTTATAATTATTTTATCACAAAACAATGAATAAAAGTTTAGTATTTTATTAGTCATTCCAGAGTACTTCTGGAAAATAAAGTATTTTCAAATAGAATGAGGCAGAGGTAATGAGTAAAGACATTCTTTTTTGTCTTCAGGGAGAATTTATCTGTTAAGACTGGTGGAAAAAATAAATATAATACAGAAAACTATAAAAAGAAAGGAGAAAATGAATATTTCAATTGGAAACTTTTAAATTGCCCTCTGAATTACTGAGGATTTTCTGTTCAATTATATATGGAGCATGATAAATATATGCTCATTTAAAAGTGTAACTCAGAAAATACTGTAGGTAGTATCTATGCCCTGAAAACACAATAGAAAAATTGATAAGCAAAAACAAAGGGCAACTTTGTAGGTGGTCTTACTGATTTCCTTTACAGACTGAAGATTAGAGAGCAAAACTGTGTGTGTTACGATGAATCAATCACCTCAATCTCACATCGATCTTCTGGGTAAGGGTATCATAAACCACTTCCTTGTCAGTACATCAAGGAAAAGGACGGTATTGTTAGACATTTAAACAACAACATAGCAACTGAATCAATAATAAAATAACAATTTCTTCTTCTTTCTTAAGAAATAAAAACTCAGAGAATATGATTAAGTGACACAGTCCAAAGTATAAATTTTAATAACCAAATTCTTACCATATGGATCCAGCAATGGCATTCATTGTTATTTTCCCAGAGGTGTCAAAACTTCCCACATATAAACCTGCACATGGATGTTTATAGCTGCTTTATTCATATTTGCAAAAACTTGGAAGCAACTAAGATGTCCCTTTAGTAGGTAAATAGACTGTGGGGTATCCGGATAATGGAATATTATTTAAAAAGACATGAGCTATAAAACCATGAAAAAACATATAGGGCCCTGGCTGGGTAGTTCAGTTTACAGTGTCCTTCAAATATGCCAAAGATGCTGGCCCGATGCCCGGTCAGAGCACAAACAGGAATAACCCAATGAATGCCTAAGTGGAACAACAAATAGGTGTTTCTCTGTGTGTGTTTCTCTTCCTTCCTCTGTTTCTTTCTAAAATAAATCAATAATTTAAAAAAAATGACCTGGCAGGTTAGCTCAGTTGGTTAGAGCATTGTCCTGATACCCAAGGTTGTGGGTTTGATCCCTGGTCAAGGCACATACAGGAATCAACCAATGAATGCATGGATAAGTGGAACAACAAATTGATCTCTCTCTCTCTCTTTATTCCTCTGTCTCTAAATATCAATACCTAAAAATTAAAAAGAAAAAAAGACATGGAAGAAACTTAGTGCATATTACTAAGTGAAAGAAGCCAATCTGAAAAAGCTTCATACTATTATTCCCACTATAAGTCATTCTGGAAGAAGCAAAACTATGAGACAGTAAAAAAGATCTGTGGTTGACAAGGATTGGGGGCTGGGAGGAATGAATATATTAAACACAGAGGCTATTTCTGTATGAAACTGTAATTGTGAAAACATGTCATTACACATCTGTCCAAACTCATAAAGTGCACAATCCAATTCTGGGCCCTAATGTAAACCATATAAACCTGTGTGATTATGACGTGTCAATATAGCAAATATACCTACCATGTTGGTGGGGGATGGTGATAATGTGGTAGGCTATGCATTTGCCAGGGCAGGGTATATATGGGTAATCTTGGTACCTTCAATGTTGCTGTGAATCTAAAACTGCTCTAAATACAAAGTCTAATATGCATATGATAAATAACTTTTATACAGAAAATAAAGATTTAATGGAATACTCTCTATCAACAAAAGGAAACTACTGATACATACAACAATACCAGAGACTCTCAAATGCATTGTTAAGAAAAAGAAGCCAGATTGAAAGGTTACATACTACTCAGTTTCATTTATGACATTTTTAGAAAAAGTAAACTATAACAATAGACAAGAACAGTGGTTGTCAAGAGAAGGGGGTGGTGGGAACTGTGCCCAAAGATGCATGAGAAAACTTTGGAAGGTGGTGGAACTTGACCACAAGACCTGGTTTCTCGATCCTGAAGTGACACAATGCTGCACAATCAGAACTGTGAAGTGAATTATCTGAACTAAATTTCTTTAAGCTTTAAACATGCAAACAGAACAGGGTAAACTGAACACCTGAGACTTCTATCTACTCAAAAATCTATAAACAGAAGCAGCACTGGCCGAGGCCATGTCTCCTCTTTGGGATTTATTCTTGGCCCATGACTCCTGTAATGGCTCCCCTCACTGTTAGGAAACAATTCAAAATTCCTAGTCCCATTTTTAAGGCTTGTCATGATTAGACCCTGCTCTCTTCAGAATTACCTCTCCGCCTCCCATTCCTGGCCCAGCACATCCTTATCTTCTATTCTATTTTTATTCTAGTTTCTCTAACCCGGCGACTTTCACCCAGTGCACAGCAAGAGAATTTAAAACACAATACTTGACTATTTAGTAGGGGCACTGATCTATTTCCCCTTAGATTGTCAAATAAAAAATGACAACAATCAACACAAAGATATACTTATTTTGTTTTCAAGATTGGCAAAAATATATATTTTTGGGTGTGGTGTAGAATTTTAGTAATTAGCTTATGTGTGCTGTGAGATGAAAAAGGTTGAAAACCACTGTTCAACCTATCATGTTCCCTCACATATATGGGCTTTTGCCCATGCTAGTTCTTCCCATACATGTACTTCACCCCTTAAGTGTACTTGTAACTTCTTTTCATATTTAAAGACTCAAGATGCACACAAATATTTCCTCTGCATCAGGAACACCTTCCCCAGTCTCCACTCGCTGAATTAGACACCCTCATCCATGCTCCCATTACACTCTCGACATTCCTCTGCCGTGACTCTCGTCAAGCCACTTAACAACTATTGCTTCGTTTATCTGTGTCTGCTTCTAGATTGTGATCTTCTTGAGGGCAGGGACCATGTTTTTCACTTCTGTGTCCCCAGAATCTAGCATAGTATCTATTATATATAAATAGATATTGATTAAATGAATGAATGGCTGGATTCTTGGATGGGTGTAGATATATGAATGATGAATGGATAAAGGCTATAAAATAAGTATATGAAAAGCACTCTGGGTCATCTTACAGGATGCCTACCAGTGTCTTTAATGTAAATAGTTTTAAAAAAATATATGGAAAGCACCCTGCACATTGTAGGAGCTTAATAAGTAATAAAATATTAGTGCACTGCAACTTCTAGCAAAGAATCTTGTTCAAAAGCCACCAATTTATACCTCCCAAAGCAGGATTATAGATATATTATTAGCTAGGACTCATTTTTATCTAACAGTATTTCTGTTTGATCACTAAGATAGCTATGCTTAATTCTATTTCAGAATAAGTTTCAGGTAGTGAAACAGAGATTCCTAAAATAGTGTGTCCGTAAAATCATGGTGCACTTTTGACCGGTCACATGGTCAAAAGTGCACCATGACTTTACGGACACACTGTATTTACCTAACATTCCCAGAATGAGAAAAATCACAGGGTAAGAGCAGGTGTTTCCTAGTTGCTACATGAGAAAATAATCCCTCTAGAGGTAGTCATTTTGAAGGTGATGCTAATAATGATTGTTTTTAACTGTAGTATTAGTGAAAATAGTCAGGTAACTAAGTGTTGAGACAAGAGGCTATCACACTTGTATTTTTTGGAGAGAACATTAAGAAGACTTAGTTTGTGATGAAGGAATTTCTGTTCTGACATGTTATCCTCAGACCCTTCTGAGGCTCCTATTGAGTTTGCTGTTTCACCTTAAATTCTGTGATTTTTACATGATCTAATACCTCTATTACATACCTTTATTATGACAACACTTATGCACTAGGATTACCTGTCAACATGTCTGTTTTTCCCACTAGTACACTTTTGAGTGCAGAGTCCTTGCCTCGGTGTTCATTTACATCCCCAAGTCTAAGCACACCCTTAATTCTGGGCATAGAAGGCAGTGAAGCAATATTTGTGTTATTGAATAGTCCACTCCTCCCCCATTAAAAAAAAATTCAGAATAAGATCTTTAGCACTCATGTGAAAATAGGGAATTATTTTTTAGTGTATTTAGGTAAGATTAAGTAATTTTTTAAAACACTAATTTGAAGAGCTTAAAAATCCAATTCTTTACAATTTAACTTTAAAGTTTTATAATAGGGTTCCACATGAAACTACTAAGTATATTAAATGTACTGAGTCCCTTGACTCTTCTTCAAGGAGCCAACTGGTAATTATGGCTATATGAAAAAACTAAATTTCTCTAAGAGTGGATATTAAGTACAGTTGAGATATGCCAACTGGGAATTTATTTTATAAAACTGCAATGAATGTGACTTTTCCAAGATGAACAAGAAGCATTCATAGGAGTTCAAGAATCTGTTGTAATGAATCAAGAGAGTTTTATATTTCTAATGAAATGTTAGTTTATTCCTTAAGTTCCTGACTTTCCCTGTCCATGAGTTCAGACTTCTTGATTTCACTCTCCATTTACCAACAGATGCTGCATTTTAAGCTGGAACAAAGGTTGCTTTTTAAAAACGTGGTGTTGAATGGCTTGTACACCATTCCCTCACTCTCTGTGCATATGTTCCTCCTTTATCCAACCTCCCTCATTGTCCTTGCACCCTTATCTTCCCTCTCCTTTTTTCTAATCTAAGTTTTTTCTTCAAACACTCCTTACTCATTTACCCCAATGTCTTCCCATTTTTCCCCTCACTCTCCACCTACATCCACCATCTATCTGTTCTACTTTATAGTGCACTTTGGTTTTTATTCACCCACTACGGGGTCCTCTTGTCACTCCTCTCCTTCTCTCAGCGTCCATCATCCTTTTTCTGAATCTGTAGTGAAATGAGCATGTCAGTGTGTTGGAGAAGAGAAAATACTCAGTGTTTTTTCCAATTTCATATCTTCCCTATTCAATTTTTTGAGCACCAGCTGTTAAGAAAGATGCCTCTGCCAACTATCACGTTCCCAGACTTTATTCCACCTCTTTAAAAACTGGCATTCTTAAGTTTAATGAACAGGAGCTAGAGACAGAACTGAGAGGGCATCAGAGCACTTAGTAAATAAATTGAAATGAGAAAAAGGATCATACTACTTATGCGCTTAGAGATGAGTCATCAAGGAGAAAGGTGTGAGGCTGAGTCAAATGAGACCTGGTGCAACTCAGAGGAGCAAAGCCATCATATTCCAGTTACCAACCTAGAACCAATGGGCTTAACAAAAACTCTCTGACCAAGAAAACCCCATGCGGCATGGTTAAACAGATCAGTGTCTGGGAACACACATTATAAACACAGAGTCCTTTTCCATCTCATTACTTTATTTTGTCAAATAACCTGAACATACATATATAAACATTGCTATAAGAACATGTAGCATAAAAGTCCCTGAGAAACATCCAAGAATGATTTGAAATTAATTCAATGCAATTATTCCCCACACTAATTACCAAGGACTTGGCTCCCTTCCCTGATATTGAAAGCATGTGATACTAAGTCAGAGCGTCCCTCTTTGGTGCCTGGTTTTCTGCCAATTTATTGCAGCTGTGTAGTCAGTCATTTCTAGACTGTAGGGAAGGCACATGAGGAGGTGACTTAGTTCTCAAAGACCTAGGGGACCAGTTAGTAGAATGATGGCAAGGGGAACTAGAGGTCCCAAGAAAAGATCTTATACAAATCCCTCACTTTGCAGTTCAGGTGACAGAGGCTCAAAGCTGTTAGGACTTGCACAAGCATGGCTGGCTTTGCCACTATTATTGTGACCTAAGGTGAGTCCCACCGTGGGTCTGGACCTCAGCTTTCTGGAAAATGGACTGGTGACCTCATAGCTAACATCTTCCTGTGCTTCCTATGTGTCAGACACTGCAGAGGACTTTACATGTCTTACCTAATTCTCCCAACACTTCCATAAATTATATACGATTACCTTCAATTAGAGATGATAATGTCAAAACACAGAAAGCCTAAATAATTTGCCCGATATAAGATAATTAGGAAATCTTGCAGAACTGGTCTAGGAACCCAGGAATATCTGCCTCTAAAACGTTTTAATTATTCTCATCAGGTAGGTTCTTGAATTCCTTACAATATCTAAAAGTCTAGTACAGAGTTGACAAGCTATGATTCAGGGACCTGGTCCGGGCACCCCATCTGCCCATGGACTGTCAATGGCTACTCTCAAACTCCAACAGCTGAGGTGGGTAGCGGCAGCAGAGACCATATGGCCTGCAAAGACTGAAATATCTACTCTGGCTGATTACAAAAAAAGTATGCCAACCCCTCCTCTCTAGAGCCTTGAAAATGTAGAGCATCCTGTAACTGTATAACACTTTGCAATGTACGAAGTGCTCTGGCGCATGGGCACCACATTTAATTCTTGTTCTGTAGGGGCATTCACGCATTATAAAGGAGGAAGCTAAAACTTAGAGTTGAATTAGGCCCCACCTAATCAGGGCCACAGGGGCAAAAGTGGCAGAATCCCATACCCAGTTTCTGATTCCAAACTGCAAGCTCTTTCCATGAAGCCACCCTGCCTACTCTACAGTTCCTACCAGGGAAATGCCTGGCAACCGGGAAGGACCTGAGAATACAGAAAGCAAGTCAGACTGTCTTCCTGATGTAAATATCAATCATTCCAGGTACACTCATGTAGTTCAAGTCATCAAGTACTAAACATCTTAAATTTGTAGTAAGTTGTAAAGAAAAGTTTATGTGTAAAAGGAATGACATAACAATCAAAGGAAAGGCAGTTTGAAATCTATATGATGCATTTTATATTCATGCTTATGAAATTTTAACCCGCTCAATTTAGAGTATGAAAAATTAAATACCAAAATTGTCACGTTTCTCTTGCTCTTTGATTAGATTAGCTTTAAAAATACTGTTTGTTCCATACCCCAAATTTTCAAATAAAAATGCAATTATGCCTTCTTATTCTAAATACTCAATAAAGACAATATGAAGAACATTACTAAAATAAACTTACTTAAGTATATATCTTAACCAAAATAAAAGTAAAAAAAATTTTTTCCAAGAGAGCACAGGTGCTTCTCTAGTCTGCAGATTCAAGTTCAATCTAAATGGCAATGTTGATTTTTGAAATTATAGCTTAGCTGTAGGGATTCATCGAAGACACATGATAGGATGACCTTTCCTTTTTATTTCAGATAAATTCTGTAATATACCTTGAGATTTCATTTTAAACATGTCAAGGGGCACAAAGGCACCCTGAAATCACTGCAGGGAAAGAAAGGGGGAAAAATCTCTTTCTCACCAATTGAGTGGACCTCTTCGCCTATTTCCTGAAATGTTCACAATGAGCTATGAAGTGTTTTTACTCTTCCATTTTACAGATAAGGGAGCTGACGCTAACGGTTATTACTAATTTGACCAAGATTACAGTGCTAGAATTCAAATTTAAGCCAGTTTACCTTCAAAACCCAAACTCTCCCCCAATGCCCCATGTAGAATCCAAATAACACCAAATCATTAGTCAATACCTCATAAGTACTCATTTTAGGAACAGAATTTTTTTATTGGATGGTTGATACTTTGTAACTATAATTCTGCCTATGCTATATTATTTTCATAAGAAAATTTTACCTATGAATTTAATTTCTCCTTTAAAGATTAAGAGAACTGAAGTGCTTTTTAGATTTTAGTGAGCTTTGTGAGTCTACAACAAATGCAGATATAAAACTTTATGATTCAGCTAATTGTAGTAGTCAATAGCAAAATTACTATTTACAGCAGAACCCTATGTAAACCTAATTTAATCTTGGACCCTACCTACAATTGAGGTAGTAGGTAGGGTCATTGAGGGTAGTCATTGAGGGTCCTTATTATAATAAACCAAGGAGAAATATAAACTATTATTTTAGGCTATAAATCAACTTGCTTTGTAATTATTCATTTATGGCCTGTATCACTAAGAACATCACTTTAATCATGTTCTGCCCATTGATTTATCAAAGTTCAGTTTACTTGTTGTCAGTGGTAGACTGTAAGAGCCTTAAAAAGAGGGACCTTGCCTTACATATTTTTTGTCCTGTGTCACCCCAAGCCTCATGTTTGGCACAGAGTAGGCATATGGCAACATCTCTTGAATATGCTGCTTAAACAACTTTTAAAGTCAATGCATATATTTTCAAAATTGGTCCAATGGCACAGTCTCAAGGTCATTAGAAACATTAGGATATATGTACTACTATGCAGTGTAGAAGGGAAATCTACTGGACCCAGGGAAAACTGCAGATATACTGTATTTTTTGCTCCATAAGACGCACCTGACCATAAGACACGCCTAGGGTTTTAAGGAAGAAAATAAAAAAATAATATTCTGAACCAAATGGTGTGTTAAAATATTTAATAAAATACCGTATTTTTCGCTCCCTAAGACGCACAGGCATTTTGCCCTCCACTTTTGGGGGGTGGGGGGGTGAGTCTTCTGGAACAAAAAATACAGTAGCTTTTAACAAGAGACAAAGTTCATCACAGACACTAATTTGGTTCCATCTCTTAAGTGAACATTTCACAACAAACCGACAGAAACAAACACAGCCACTAACAGACACCATGAAACTTTTTCCATTTTGCATGATTCCATAACACAGTCCAATCTATTTCACTGTTCTGCAGAGAGGTAATGCCAGCACCCCTGGAGGACTGATATTCCAGTTTAAATTTCAGGTCCAGTAAAGACACAAAATAAGTAATTTTGTGTAAAGTGACAATGTGGCTTCATCTCTTCTGTCTGTAAACAGTCTTGTCTGGGAAGAGGAGAGAAGAAGGTTGCTTCCACTTTATTTTCACATCTGTAATTTTAATATGCTTTAAAAAATTCAGCTTACAGAAATACATACACAGAAGAAACTAGTTAGGGGATTGCTATTCACATTATAAAGGGATTCTCCATAAGGTTTTATCATATACTGAACTCCTCCCCTAGGGCCATGAATTTGGGATGTGATTGAAAAGCAGCTTTTCAGGAATACATTTGTGTAAAGAGGGATACACTTATATATTCACCTTAATTCTTGTCCAAGGACAATCCAGCATCTTGTTTCCATTCATGGGGCAGGAGAACAAACAGTACTTGTTAAGGAACAATAGTCAACAGACTCTTGGATGACCTTCCTCACTTTTCTTAGCAGCTGAGGCTTTCAGGAATTCAACCAACAAAAAGAAAGATCCCCTTGTGGCCACAGTCCTTCCACTATCCCCCAACACAGCTCTTTCTAAAACCAGAGGTTTGCTGCACATTGGTCCAGTGAAATGCAAAACGAGCAGTGTGTATGACATCTGAACTCAGCACAGACCACAAATATGACCTGTGGGAGATGAGGAAATTCAGAGCAAATTGATCAATGGCTTCTTTTAGTTAAGCTATTTCTTCAACTCTGCACTGGGTTAGTTACAAGATGAGGAAGGGCCCTTACTTCATTCCTGAACACTGATGCCCATCAACAGCAGAGGAAACCCAACTGCTACTTGCACACAAAAAACTAAGACCTGAACTGGGATCCTATCCAACCAGTCTTTGTGCTGATTAACACTGGCAAATGATCTTTTTTTCCCAAAAGTAAAACCTTAGTCCCATGACTCAGTGCTCAAGGTGATGCACCCTGGCAGAGGATCAAAAGCTGATGACTTGACTTCCCTGAGTTACACCCAGGGGAGGTAGGCTTCACCGCTCAAACCAGCGAGCCAAGTTGCTTACGCTTTGGGTCTGGTCCCCGGCCCTCTGCACAGCCTGGCAAGCCAGGCACCAAGGCTCATCCCAGAAGGAAGTTATGTGCACAGCATAGCTCCGGCGCCAATTGAAGTAACGGCGGTAGGCAACAGGATTTCGGTCGAGGAAGCGCAGATAGGCGGCCAGGGAGGAGGCATTAGGGAAGTCGTCTACGTGGATGAAGGCACCGCGGGGCACAAAGCGCTCATAATTGGCACGGCTGGGGCCCAGTACCACCGGTACTGTCCCAGCCAGCAGCGCGTTGCGCCAGAGCTTCTCGGTGATATAATCCAGATGTTGTGAGTTTTCGAAGGCAAGGTAGAATTTGTAGCGGGCCACCGTGTGCAGAAGCCCAATGTCAGGCACAGGCCGCCGGGTCCCGCCCTTGCCAAACACATCCACAGACACGTGCTGGCTCAGCTGGTGGTAGTAGCGGACCCGGGCCTGGCGCTCATCCCAGTTGCTCACAACCCAGGCCACCAGACCCCTTTTCCGAGCCAGCGGGGGGACCAGGCCTGGTGGCTGGTCGCTGGGATGGGTCCTGGGGTAAAGGTAGCCATAAGGCACAAAGATGTCTGAGTCAGCCCGGTAGGAGAGCGTCCAGTTGAAGAGGTTACCTCCCAGGCTTCGCAGTCTGGGACAGTGGGAGGGCGACTCGAAGTTCATCCACACCCATCGCTGACCCGGGGGCCTGTGGCTTGAAGCAGCCAGGGCTTCAGCATCTATCACCTTCGCTTCCTCCTCGTCGTCCAACACCCGCAGCTCCAGCTTCTCCGCTGGGCGCCCGCGGCTGCCCCAGGGCGGGGGCCAGTCCGGGGATCCCTTCACGAGGTCGCGGTGGTGGAAAAGCACAGCCTGGGCTTCCCCGTAGTTAGCACGGTCAGTGAGCAGGCGGCAGCCGCTGATCCTGAAGCGCAGCCAGCAGTCGGGGGGCGGCCTCGCGGCGCTGTCGCGCCCCGCAAAGGGCTCCCACCACAGCAGCACGCCCACCGGCCGCGGCGGGGCGTAGGAGGTCCAGGGCAGCGGCGGGAGCTGCCCCCAGCAGGCGTAGGCGGTAAGAGCGGTGCACAGCAGGCCGGCGGCCGCCAGCGCCGAGGCTGTCTGCGGCAGCCCCCGCGCTCGGCGCCGCCCGCGCAGCCGGCGGGCCACCGGGCCCCATGGCGCCCCCATGGCGCGCGCAGACAGAGCCGCCGCAGCTGGCCGTGCGTCCGCAGGCTTGGAGCCTCGGCGCCCGCTCTCATACTGCCGCTGCGGGTCTAGCCGTCGTAGCCGCTCGCCGCCGACCCTGGACCCAGAGAGGGCGGTCCCGGAATGCCAGAGCGCGGCGATCCTGCTCCCCTCCCCGCAACTCCCCGCGGGGCGCGCCGCCAGAGCGAGGTGAACAAGCCGGGCGGCCCAGCCGGGCGCCGCCCCGTCCCTCCCCTCCACGGCACCCCCAGCCCGGCCAGCCCGGCCAGGCCCCGGGCGTTTCCTGCTGCACCTCCGCTCTCCCTCCGCCCCCTCCACTGCTCCGGGAGTCCCGGCTGCGTCCCATAGGCTCATCACCCGTTACTCCGGATCCCGTCTCAGGGTGTCCCCGGCCTTTCTGCGCAAGCCCACCGCTCTATAGCGTTGCGCCCGAGCCGTCCGGAGCTGCCTCCCAGATCCGCCCTGGTGTTCAATCCCTGTGGCCGGAACCCGCGCCTTCGAGGGAGGGTCGGGCTTACGCCAGGGTGCTCGCAAGGGACGCGAGCTCTTCCAAAAGCCGCTGTGGCGCGGAAGCCGGCGCAGGCACCGAGGTGAGGCGAGCCGGGGGTTCCCAGCTTCCTGGCTGAACGGAAGACCAAAGTCCACTTCCTTCCTCGCGGCCCAGCTAAGGCCAGCGACGCCTGCCGGAGAGAGGGATTCAGAAAGTCACAGTGACCTTGACCTTGTGACCTACAGAGGACTGGCCAGTTGTGCAGTCAGCTTCCCACGAGGCGGACCACAGAGGTTTTGTATTTTGTGAAACCAAGTTTTAATGTGAACAATTAATGTTCATAAGAACATTCCCTTTGCCTACTGCCCCAGTAGAGGATGGAGAGGAATAACGTTTTCTAAGCAACTGCGTTCCAGGGTGCATACGTTCCTTCCAGTGCTCCCCCACAGAACACACCTGACTGCCCCTGCCCACAGCATTCTTTGTGCTCGGATTTAGGAGGACTCATTAAAGTAAACCCAAGATAAAGATAAGGCTCTCGAGGTCTTTGTCCTCAGAGTGCTTCCCTCCTATTCAGTGAGGTGAATGAATGAACGTCACCATTAATTTTACTAAGCACTTAAGGAAGAATTACCACACTTAAGTAGTTTATGAAAAACATTCTGGACTATTAAGTGATGACTAAGAGAAGTATTATAGCACCCAAGTTTAGAGTATGACGGATTAGTATCACACTGGCCTCTCCAGGTTTAGCAGTGAGGCAACAATCAAGGATTCTACAGCTGTTGTAGATTTTTTCCCCTATGGTTTGAATTTGAATTTCTAGGTTTAGGCCTTCATTTATGTTACTAAATGTTTATTCAGCGAAATTCTAAATAGTCCGTGGATAGGCTGCAGACCTAAAGAGAGGAGGAGGTTTTGAGAAAACTTAATAGATCACGGCTGTGCATCAGCAGTGCCCCAGCCCAGTGCTATATAAGTTACAGAATGTTAGGGGAGAAATAGACTTTCTGGGAATGGGGCCAGCCAGTCAGATGTTTTTGATGTTATGCCATTTGCATTTTTTTTGTGAAGGGCTTTTTCATTAAAAATCAACTCCAGATTGTAAACGCTTCTATAAAAATAGTTTTGGGTGGCACTGCCTGCTGGCTCCAGTAACAGTCTGGGAGCTGGGTGGACAGTGTGAGGTGCTCTGGTTATACCTATCAACCTAGTAACACTTTCTCCTGCGAACTAACACTATTTATAGTTCTTTCTTTTTTTTTATTAATTTTATAGAGTCATTTTCAAACTAGTTAAGCAAATTGTCATTGAAATCAGGAATTTCAGTGATTCTCTACTGTTTTTAATTTAAGAGTAAAAAGCTATAAATGAACAAGTAAATTTTTTCAAACAAATGAAAGGACATATTGGCTTTATTATGCAATTTAAAAGGCTATATATTTATACACATTTCTCCCCCACTTTAGTTAATTAAGACATCATAGATAGAGCCTAACATTGTGTCCAGTGTGTTGGTAAATGTTAACCTGCTTGCCTGCTTCCTCCCCTTACTCCCAGTTTTCCCATAAGTCCTCCAGATACTCCAATTAAACCAACTTGTTATTGGCAGAATGGCTCAGATATAAATATCAATTTCCATTCTGTCCACTTACTTTGGTTGGGTACAAGACCACACACTGTCCCTACTTTAGTCTTACCTTGGTGAGGGGGGGAGGGATACTTAGCAGGAGGGTATGGCTGCATCAGTGAAACCAGTCATGACTTCTCTACAAACTAGTCATTAACCACATAAGGACATTTTAGTCAATGACAGATTGCATATAAGGCCCAGGTCCCATAAGATCATAACAGCTGAAAAATTCCTATTGCTTAGTGACATTGTAGCTATCATAAGGCCATAACACAACACATTTATTTGTGCTGATGCTAGGTAAACCTACCGTACTGCCAGTCACATAAACGTATAGCACGTACAATTATGTACTTGATAATGATAATAAATGACTATGTTACTGGTGTATGTGTTTTCCATACAATATTTTTATCATTCTTTTAGAGTGTTCTCTTTATTAAAAGTTTGTAAAACAGTTTGCTTTGTAACACTTGCAGCAGCCTCATCCATTTTGTCTTTGCCCTGTTTCTTTTTTTCGTATTTTTCATAAGTGAGAAGCAGGAAGGCAGAGAGACAGACGCCCGCATGCTGCAGACCAGGATCCACCTGGCAAGCCCACTAGGGGGAAATGCTCTGCCCATCTGGGGCGTTGCTCCACTGCAACTGGAGCTATTCTAGTGCCTGAGGCAGAGGCCATAGAGCCATCTTCAGCACCCAGCCAACTTTGCTCCAGTGGAGCCTTGGCTGCAGGAGGGGAAGAGAGAGACAGAGAGAAAAGAGAGGGGTAAGGGTGGAGAAGCAGATGGGTAGTTTTCCTGTGTGCCCTGGCTGGGAATTGAACCTGGGACTTCCACATGCCAGGCTGAACCTCTACCACTGAGCCAACCAGCCGGGGCCTGCCCTGTTTCTTGATTGCATCATTTCTCTTGTGCTTGATTTAATCTCATGTTGTTTTGATATTGGTTCTGATACTGGTTCTGATTTATGTATGTGGTTTGTGTAGTGTCATATAAAAAGCATTTCCTAAAACCCACACTTGGAGAAGCTTAGGTATTGCAATAAGATTTGTTTGGAGTTGAAATATACTGCTCACAAAAAGTAGTGGATATTTCAAAATGAATATGAAGCTATAAAGAAAAAGAAGCATTTGAATTTTTCTTTATTAAACAAGAACATCAGAAAAGCAAACAACAAGTCAAAGAAATGCAAATGAGATGCAAAATCAACTTTTATTTCATTGGTGAAAATGCACTATACAAAAGGCTGAAAGTACTGGAGTATCTTCACGTTCACTGATCCTTTAATTTTTGTGAGCAGTGTAGAAGGTAGTTCACAAGTTCCCAATGCCTTATTTCCCTCTGTCTTGCCAAGAAAAAATCCAGCCTAGCCTTCAGAAAACCCAGTATAAAGATCAAAGTCCAGATATTCTGCACCACAGTTTAGCCTATATCAAAGCACAGCCCAGTTCAGGCACTGTTCAAAGCCTGTACTTGGGAGACTCTCTGGCTGCCAGCCCATGCAGCATGGTTGCAAACACGGTGAGTGCATTTCCAAGCAGGAAGACAAAAGGGGTTGGATCTCTTTTAGGCCATGTTTATATTTTTGGACTGGGAAACACTGGTTCCTTTTAAGCTAATCCATCAGCTTTGTGCAGTAACATTCTGTACAGGCTTGTAGCCTAGAACAATAGGGTATACTGGCGAGGTTTGTTTAAGTACAGTCTTAGGATGTTTGCACAAGGACAAAATTACGTAAAATCAACACATTTCTCATAATATCTCTGGCTCTATTCTTCTTAAATTGTCCCCATTGTTTGCTCTTTTTTAAAAAAACACTTGACTTTAGAGGGGGGGAGAGAGAGAGAGAGAGACAGCCTGTTTTTTCACTTACTTATGCATTCATTTGTCAGTTCCTGTATGTAACCTGAATGGGGATCAAACCCACAACCTTGGTATATCAGGATGATGCACTAAGCATCTGAGCAACCCAGCCAGGGTGCATCTCCATTGTTAAGTGGTACGTGACTATACTGATTGAAGGTCATATACATTTATTTATTCACAGGGCAATGGTTTGTTCTTATTTAAAAAGAGTGAAGAGGAAGAAGATAATGGAAGAAGGGCATTAAGGGAAAGTAATACTGCCAGGTGTTCTCATCTACTCATTTAACCAACTGAGAAACTGGGATGAAAAAACACCATTTCTATCTTTGAGAATCTATAAGAGAAACAGACAGGGGAGAGAGAAGCGATCATGGAAGGCTTTGAGAAGGTGTCTCCTAGAATAGTTAGGAACAATTTAAATGAGGGAAGAAGAGGGCTAAAAGCAGTGGTGTGGTTCAGCCAGTTCGCACTGGTTCGGCTGAACCGATTCCTGATGTTTTGTTGAGTTCTGTGAACGGGTTGTTAAAATGGCACTTGTAATCAGGGCTCTCTCTAAGGTGGGCGCCTGGGCAGCCACCCAATGTGGAAATCATGAATTTACATTCCTTACTCATTTTTAACATTCATCTGTGCAAAAGCATATTCTAAGCCCTGGTAGTAATGTTCATTCCGTTCATAGGTAAAAGAAATTGCAAGTGAGGATGCCAATCAAGAAGCAATATGGGAATATCTTCAATAACAGTTTTATTGCTTTCATGTCAGGTATTATTTAATATTTTTTCATTAATATTTTAAAACTCTTTCCTATAACATAATTGAGTTTTACACAAAACTCTTTTATTGTTCTTATTTAAGTATTAATGTATGAAATAGTAAACTACCTTTTGGTATATAGTTTTTTTATACTTAAAACGGTAATTAGAACAGAGAAATGGTTGTTAAATTATTTAAATCCCACCACTGGCTGAGATGTTAGTATTAACAAAAGGAGTAGCACACCGAAAGGCCAGGCAGTGAGGCTGGGACAAAAGGTTAGGAATTACTAGAGTTTGGTTTGGCTAAGGAAGTAGGGTTTTATCCTGAAGGCTGTGGGAAATCCTTGAAACGTTTTAATAAAGCAGGGGAACAAGATAGACGGTATTTTTAAAAGCTCATTTGTCAGGGGAGGTGTGTAAATGGAAGGGGACATGAGGTGGGCTTCTGGTGTGCTGGCCATGTTTATTATTACCGGTTCTGGTTAATAGATGTGTTTACTTGGGAAAGTTCATCAAGCTGCATGCTTACATATGTACTTTTATGTGTATATGCATATATATTAT
This sequence comes from Rhynchonycteris naso, assembly GCA_037038555.1. NCBI lineage: Eukaryota > Metazoa > Chordata > Mammalia > Chiroptera > Emballonuridae > Rhynchonycteris > Rhynchonycteris naso. Next base: position 298,452,960 of record CM072995.1, read on the forward strand.
ACTTCAGCAAAATATTTTTTTAAGAAAAGTCATTCTGTCATTATTAAAGGATGAGTTGGATTTTAGGGGTCAGGATAAGAGGATACATAAGAAATCCAGTCAGAAAGCTATTGCTCTAATTCAGATGTGTGACAAAAGGGCCTGAACTCAGTAGCTGTGAGAATGAGAAAGAAAATGTAAGGAGAATAGAGTCAGAGATATTAGGAAGCCAGTCCCTTCCTCCAGGAAGCTGTCCTAGACATCCATATGCACATGTCCAGGATAGGCTACATGCCCCTCCTCTTCTCCCACATGTACACCTTTCTATTTCATTCATAACTCCATTCCATGCACAGATCCAGGTAGCTAGTAGTATTCATCATCTCACGGAATACATTTTTGTTTTGTTCTTTTTTATCTTATTCTTTCTGTATTTATTTTTTGTTTTTTATTTTTTTCTTTTCTTTTTTTGGTTTCTTTTTTTTTACTGTTTTCTCTTTTTTTATTTCAGTGAATACTTTTTGGATTAATGAATGCTCTTAATGTATTATTATAATGATCTCTTGATATCTATGTTCCCCACTAGAATGTCAGGAGAAATTGGTTATGTGAATGACTTGCTGTGACCATAAGAAACCCCTTAAGCTTTCGGTGTAAAAATGGTACACATGTATTCATCAGACATCACAAACAGTGGTGTCTGATGACAGGCATCACAAACTTGATAAAATTAGGTTGGCTCTCATTGGTCCAACCTGGACCAAGTGCTCATGCTTGAAGTAATAATCACTGTGGTCAAGGAATGTCTCTTTAGACTCTCTTTTGGAGGTATGGGGTAGAATCAGCCCCATCTAAACCTCAAAGACTAACAATGGAGGGAGGTTAGTTCCCCAAAGGAGAAAATACTAGTACCTGAAGAAGAGGTAGGCAGACAAAAACATAGACATATGTAAAGAATTATTATTATTCAAATGAACTCTAAGTCATCTTAGAACTTTAAGCATTTTTTTTAACTTGGTAATAATAAGTACATAATTGTATACTTAAAGTCCTCTTCACTTCTATAAACTATTACACAGAAAGAACTGGCTTTCCGTTGCAAATGTGAACAAGGTCGGACATAAAGGAAGGCTTCTGGAACCTCAGGATTGATAAAGCAGCCAAGAAGAGAGCTTCGCAGATCAAAGCTCATGTTATCAAGCTAAATGAATATCACTCACAACATGTCCAAGAATGACGTATTTAGTTCCAGAATTTAACATAGGACACTGTTCTCTCAGGGCAAGAACCAGGCCAACTGTTGTTCCTAGAAGTCTAACTCATTCTTTGTTCTTCCCCAGAAAAATAGTTCATTTTAAGCCTGCCCTTGTGCTCCTCTCTGGAGACATTTGATATTTCCTAGGAAGCCCAGGACACATGTCTAGTGCGTTTGGTCTTCCCCAGCACCAAACTCTGCCAGCCTAGGCTCCAGGAGGCTACCGTCAAATGGTTGCTGTTCTTGATGGATCTGAGATTTCTGTGACTTAACATTGATTGACCTGCTAGGTATAATTTCAGTTTTTTTTTTTTCTCTTCAATTCCAAGTCTCTCCCGGTATTATGTACTTACTGAGAAATGGGGAGCAACCAGTGAGCAGGTATGGTTAGGAAGATTAATCTGTATGCAAATAGGTGCAGATTGTTGTTTTGGTGACAGATGAGTATAAAAATAATTGTTAAAATTATTAAGACTTGTGTAACTTTAATCCACAATTATTTGTGATTGACCTATTAAATCCTTGATAGAAAAATAAACCTAACATTAACTTATAAGGTCTTTTTTTCTCTCCAAGTGCAAAAACTTATTGCCCATAAAAGACATTGTTATGAATAGTCAATATGAGGACTTACTATATTTATTTTAGGGCTTTACTCTTCTGCGCATTCAAGTTTTTCCTGCATACTTACTTGACTGAACAGGTAATACAAGAATTTCAGATGTTCAGAAAAATGTACGTAGTAGAAATATTTGTATATTTTAAATATTTAAAGGTTTTATTTCTGAATTCTTCTTGTTAAACTACTCTTTTTAAATACAGATTTTTTTCAGTCACATGTAAAAATTATGAAATACAAGACTCACACAAAAAATTATTTTGACTGAAATTAACATGTTATTATCACACACTGTAATGCTTATTACATATGAGGTATTTAATAAATATTTGTTAAATGAATACACAATTGAATGAATGAACACCACTATTAATTATACATTTTAAGATGTACTGACGAAAAAAATTAATTTCTGCTCATGAAGATTATGCAAAAGTCTTTGGACTATAGAAGAATGACTATGATAAATAAAATTGCACCCAAATGTAGGGTAAAAATGGTAAGTATCATACTGGCCTTTCCAAATCCTCTTCAGGTTCACCAGTACTGTCCTCTTACCCAATGGTGGGATTCAAATAACTTAACAACTGGTTCTCTGCCCTAGTAATCATTTTAAGTATAAAAAGATATACCAAAAAAGTTTATTATTTCATGCATTTAATACTTATGTAAGAACAATAAAATAGGTATACAAAACTAGATTATAAGAGTTTTAAAATATTAATGAAAAATATTAAATAATACCTGACAAAAAACAATAATACTGTTATTTAAGGTATTTCTATACTGTTTCTTGATTGGTGTCCTCACTTGCAATTTTTTTCACTTATGGACCGAGTGAACATTACTACGGGCACTTAGAATACGCTGTTGCACAGGTGAATGTTAAAAAAAGAGTAAGTAATGTAAATTCATGATTTCCACACTGGGCAGCTGCCCAGGTGCCCACTTTAGAGAGAACCCTGATTACAAGTGCCATTTTAACAACCGGTTCACCGAACTAAACAAAATATTACGTAGCGGTTCTGCTGAATGGGTGCGAACTGGCTGAATTCCACCAATGCTCTTACCCCCAACCCAGGTCCTCTCAGTCAAGTGAGTTAGCACAAATCCTGCAGTTTCAGAAACCTCAGTTTATCTGATCTGAGCTTTGTATGGCCCCTGTCCTGCATCAGTACTTACATGTGCCACACATGAGACAGCCAGACTCTAACTCAAGGAGGCAGCCCACTCACTGTAGATAAAGAGATTTTCACTTCTCTCCCTCTCCCCCTGTCCTCACCTATTTCTCACACAGATCCAGGGTATATTTCAAAAAGAAAGTGGAAGGAAGATGCATTTTCCCCAGAAGTCAGGTAATTCTGCCTTGACTAGTAAATTTCCCCAAGCCACCAATCAGACCACAACAGTGGTTGGACTGAGCTTCATCACACTCATTCCTGTGATTCTTTCTCTAAGAGGGTTCTGAGGCTCTTGACATGTTAGGAAATACTTATTGGATTCAAGTACACAAAATTCGTGCCCTGTAAATGATTTTGGAAAAGTGTGGAAATGGAAGGGTCAATGTCTGTTGCTCATATGGCAAGGAAAACAACACATTCCTGGAGAAGTAGGATGACAGCCACATTTTATAGTCTGGGTTAAGTTTATTGCAGCCAGATACACCACAGCCCAGAAATCTCACATGACGCATTGTTGGGCAGATAAAATATATTATGCTCACTTTGTTAAAGATGGTGCTGCCCACATGGAAGCCAGTCACCCAGGTGATATTATTTGCCCTTATGCTTGTGATGGCTGTGGGGGAAAAGTTGTAATGTAAGCAGGCCGGGGTCATTATAGCTTAAGGCTTTGTTTTAAGAGTAAGCTCTTCTCCACGCCCTTGGCTAGTTGGATGATGTAGGGTGGTGATGTAGGGAGGAATCCCATTATGCCTCAGGTGGGTGACTTTGTATCAGAGACTTTCTTGTCTGCAGATTGGATTAAGGGTTTGGATTTTCTATGCTATAAACTGGGGCAGTCCGGGAGCTTGATCTCTCTCTTGGTGCTTGGTTCCTGAGGTAGAAGAGAGCAGAGCAGATTAAGGCCACATGGAGGAGAGGAAGCAGCCAAGATGGCAGAGTGCTGAGGAAGAGTTTGTGCAGGAGGAGATGGGAAACAGAGGTGAATAAGTCTGGTGAGCTGGAAAGCTTTGATGCTAGGAAACTCGGATAAGTCAGTAGCTTTGTGAGCACTGAATGTATGGGTTTTGGAGCCCAGAGTGTGTTTTTGCTTGCCCGCCGGGTGCAAGCTAGAATTAAAGCTGACGGCTCACCAGTTTGTGGCTCCTGTGTTTCATTACCGACTGTTCGAATCTAATGCGAACCTGCGTGAGTCAGGCAGCTGTGATAGTGGCCCTGGCTACTGGCTTTACATTTGGCGTAGTCTTTGGCAGGATTGGATACAGATCGGCATGGAGCCACCACCACCTTTGAGTGGTAGAGTAGAGGAGTGGTTGCTGTTTTGGTTTCCCATAGCTGTTTTTTGGGGGACTGTAGGCTGGCTGACTTTTACAGCCATGTGTGAGGAAACTGAGAGCTCTATGGAAGAGGCTGCCCAGGACCTGCAGGCTGAGCAGCAAAAGGAGCTGGAGGAAATGTGGGAGAAAGAGGTGCTGACCCTGGAGTTGGAGGAAGCACCGGAGGAAGCTGACCAGGTTCGTGAGATTCGCCTGGAAATGGAGCAGATGCTGAAGAAGGAATCACAGGTTCGTGAGTTGGAGATTGCCCTGGATGTTGTGGAGAGCCAGCAGCGGTATGAGCCTGGGCCTGCGGTCGGGGCCGGAGCTGAGGCCAGGACCGGGGCTGAGGCCGGGGTTGGAGCTGAAAGGCCTGCTGAGCAGAAGGCAGCGGTGGTCCAGAGATCAAGCCCAGCAGCAGGAGCTGGTGTTTTCAGTTCCTCTTTGGAGGATGAGGAGAATCAAGCTGGAGTTGCAATCTGCAGTCTCCAGAAGGTGAGAGCCCACCAGCAAGGAGCTTCTACTACAACGCTGGTAGGTCTGCGATTTTGGGACATAGGGGTGGATGCCATCATGCTCCCCAGAGCAGAGATGGAAATTCTGAGTGCCATGGCCACGTGCTCCTTTTTGGGACAGTGTACGAGCTGCCAGGATGGCAGAGATGAGGGGGGAGGCTAACACCCCATGTGTGTGGACTGATTTCCTGGACTACGACCCGAGTGAGTACTGGCTCTTTTGTTGAATGGACTTACGGATTTTGGACAATGTGAAATACCCTGATGGGGATGGGGGGTGGCTTTACTGGAGGCCCTCCCCCTGCCCCGGGAAGCCTTTCAAATGGCAAGAGAGAAGGCCGAGGACATTTTGCGCTTTTGGCAAAGTGCTCAGAGACTGGTGAAATGTATCTTTGTAATTGTTGAAATTGTATGATTTGTCATGTTGTAATTTGTGTAATGTGCCTAATTTCCTTGTACAGGGATGCCGGTGGTGTAGATTGTGGGTAGTAAAGTGAGCATAAGGGTGGATTGTTGGGCAGATAAAATATATTATGCTCACTTTGTTAAAGATGGTGCTGCCCACATGGAAGCCAGTCACCCAGGTGATATTATTTGCCCTTATGCTTGTGATGGCTGTGGGGGAAAAGTTGTAATATAAGCAGGCCGGGGTCATTATAGCTTAAGGCTTTGTTTTAAGAGTAAGCTCTTCTCCACGCCCTTGGCTGGTTGGATGATGTAGGGTGGTGATGTAGGGAGGAATCCCATTATGCCTCAGGTGGGTGACTTTGTATCAGAGACTTTCTTGTCTGCAGATTGGATTAAGGGTTTGGATTTTCTATGCTATAAACTGGGGCAGTCCGGGAGCTTGATCTCTCTCTTGGTGCTTGGTTCCTGAGGTAGAAGAGAGCAGAGCAGATTAAGGCCACATGGAGGAGAGGAAGCAGCCAAGATGGCAGAGTGCTGAGGAAGAGTTTGTGCAGGAGGAGATGGGAAACAGAGGTGAATAAGTCTGGTGAGCTGGAAAGCTTTGATGCTAGGAAACTCGGATAAGTCAGTAGCTTTGTGAGCACTGAATGTGTGGGTTTTGGAGCCCAGAGTGTGTTTTTGCTTGCCCGCCGGGTGCAAGCTAGAATTAAAGCTGACGGCTCACCAGTTTGTGGCTCCTGTGTTTCATTGCCGTCTGTCCGAATCCAATGTGAACCTGCGTGGGTCAGGCTGCTGTGATGGTAGCCTCGGCTACTGGCTTTACACGCATGAAGGAGAAATCATATTGAAAATACTGGTTATAACAGGATTCTTTCCCACTGCTCCAGAAAGAACCTTTGGTCTGTATTCACCCTTAGTAATGTTTAGTGCAATTCAGCAAACATTTGGTCTTGGGAGAAAGGGAAAGATGGGTGAATAAACACTGCCCCGGTTTAACTGCATTGCAGGAGCAACTTCTGTTCTGGCAGTTCCACCAGGTTCTGCATAAAAAGAAAATTTCTTCCTTGAGTGAGCTTACTGTTCAAAGACTTAACTTCCTGGATCATTCAAGACAGCAGGGAAATAGCAGCAACTGTAAATCAGAGAATTAGGTGGAAATGATAGAGGGAGACAGTCTGACCGCCCACTCACAGAGCCCACGGTTGGCCACTTCCATCACTGAGCAGCTCTACTGACTCTTTGGCTCCCGGAAGCTCTCCCGGGCACATTTCCCAATTCACAGTTTAGGGAAGAGCAATGAGGATTGTTGTTAGATTTTAATATGATAACTCCAGGATTTGCTGTGCTCCTTTGACAAATAAAATGCTTCAGTTTTTTCTTTACTTTGATAGTAAGTAAGTAAGTAAGGCATGATTCTTTTGTTCTTATTTCCCAAGAAATACAGGACTGAGAATTGTCCTGTAATGACATTTGCAGGGTTGCACTAGAGGCAGACCTTTTTTGGGCTCATAAACCTGCAAAAGTATAACTTCCCACATTAACACTTATTGAATGCCAACCATATGCCAGGCAATTGAGGTAGAGCAGAACAAACAAACCAACATTTCTGCCTTGTGGGATAGCTAGCTACCACACTCAACACACCCATGTGAATTATAGCTTTAGAGCAATTCCTGCCCTAAAGCATCCAAGGTTGACATGAGAAGCAGCTGTGATGTGTTAGGCCAGCAACTTGTCTCTTGAAGCACCGTTTCCTGGATTTCCTTGTCACTTTGCCCTTTGTATTGATCAAGTGTCAGTGTCAGTGTATAAAGTTCTTTCTGGTCTCTCCCTTTGAACCTTTCTTATCTTCATTTACAACTAGTCAGACAAGGTTTGTCAGACTGTCAAGGAAGATTTTCAAGTTAAAGAGAAGCAAGTTTTTATTGTGGGGGAGGGGTGGGCAGGCGTCCTATTACCCCACCGTTCCCACCATCTTTCCTTCAGCTTTAGAGACATGGAATTATAAATCAGAGGGAAGCCATTTAGCCCACACGTGTGCTCCAAGCAAGCAGTAGAATTAAGTCAGATAAAATTAAAGGCAGTTGTATTTGTAAGAATTCTTTTGGTTGTAATTACAGTGACTTACTGGAGGCAGCTTTACACAGAAAATAGGGTGGGGGGAGCAAAATTTCTTACCATTTTAAGTGGCATCATCTACTGGATAGGCACCAGAAAAAGTTAGTCGTTTGTTACTTAGCAGATGTCACTACCATTTACCATCAAAACGGCATCTAAAAGGTAAGAACATGGAGACTAATAGTAACTGAGACATGGCAAGGAAAAAAAAAGTATTTTGGTGTAGTCAGGGAAGATTTTTTCCATAGCATTCATTGTGTTTGTCTCATATGTTGTAAAGCCAGTAGCCAGGGCCACTATCACAGCAGCCTGACCCATGCAGGTTTGCATTAGATTCGGACAGTCGGTAATGAAACAATGGAGCCAAAAACTGGTGAGCCATCAGCTTTAATTCTAGCTTGCACCCAGCGGGCAAGCAAAAACACACACTGGGCTCCAAAACCCACTCATTCAGTGCTCACAAAGCTACTGACTTATCCGAGTTTCCTAGAATCAAAAGTTTCTAGCTCACCAGACTTATTCACCTCTGTTTCCCATCTCCTTCTCCAGCACAAACTCTGCTCAAACTGGCTTCTCACTCAGCACTCCGCCATCTTGGCTGCTTCTTCTGGCCTCCACGTGGCCTTACTCTGCTCTCCTCTCTAATACCTCAGGAACCAAGAGAGCAAGCTACTGGTCTGTCCCACTTTATACTGTAGAAATCCAAACCCTTAATCCAATCTACAGACAAGGAAGTCTCTGATACAAAGTCACCCATCTGAGGCATAATGGGATTCCACAGGAGAGTGCACCACCCTACATCATCCAATCAGTCAAGGGTGTGGGGAAAAGCTTACTCTTAAAACCAAGCCTTAGGCTATAACAACCCGGCCTGCCCAAAGCCTGTCCCAGAACACACATTAATGTCAACAAACTTCCATGTGGGCAACGCCATCTTTAACAAAGTGAGCATAATATATTTTATCTGCCCAACACCCTATATAAGGAAAACCACAGTCAACCAGCCCTGCTCATGAACACAGTTTTAGTTACCATTTTAGTCCCTTACTTACTTTTTTAAATTTTATTTTAGTGTAGTAAGAACACTTAACATGAGATCTACCCTCTTAGCAGATTTTTGAGTGTACAATACAGTACTTTTACCTATAGGCACAATGTTGTACAGCAGATCTCCAGAGCTTATATATATCTTGCATAACTGAAATTTTATACCCATTGATTAGCAACCACCCCATTCTACCATATGCCAGGTCCTGGCAACCACCATCCTAGTCATTGCATCTATGAGTTTGACTATTTTATATACACATAGGTGGAATCGTGCAGTATTTGGCCTCCTGTGACTAGCTTATTTCACTTAGCATAACGTCATCCAAATCCATCCATGTTAACCTCCAATTCCCTGTCGTGTGTGTGTGTGTGTGTGTGTGTGTGTGTGTGTGTGTGTGTAGACAAGGGGGTTGGGGCTCTTGAAATGGACAATGTTGACTCCCAACCTGATCAGCCTATTTTAATTCAAAATCCTTTTGGTTTATTCCTTCTGGAGCATAAACCTGCAGGTTTCTGCTGTGAGAAAAATCTAAGGGGTTTCTTATTTGTCGCAAGGGCTGAAGGAGGTAGAAATATTTCTTAAAATGCCAAGTTTAGAAAGATTGGATGCATAATGAATGCCCATCAATACAGACAAGGTTAAGAAAATGTTGGTACTGTTGTACCAGGACATACTTTATAGCCTATAAATTCATGATTTACATCAACATACATTACATATGAAATGATCACATATATGTATGACTAAGTGAAAAAATGCAGGCTATAAAGTATATGTAATGTGATAGTACTCTTGTTTTTAAAAACCTCATTTTATGATTTCTATCTCTATAAACATTTTAGTTGTAAGGCAAATGATATATGTAAAGCCAGTAGCCCAGGCCACCATCACAGCCACCTGGCCAGTGCAGGTTCGCATTGGATTCGGATAGTCAGTAATGAAACAACAGAGCCAAAATCTGGTGGGTCATCATCTTTAATTCTAGATTGCATCCGGCGGGTAAGTAAAAACATACACTGGGCTCCAAAACCCACTCATTCAGTGCTCACAAAGCTATTGACTTATCTGAGTTTCCTAGAATCAAAGGTTTCTAGCTCACCAGTCTTATTCACCTTTGTTCCCATCTCCTCTCTACACAAACTCTGCACAAACTGGCTTCTTCCTCAGCACTCTGCCATCTTGGTTGCTTCTGCTCTCCACGTGGCCTTAATCTGCTCTCCTCTCTAATGCTAACCTCAGGAACTGAGAGAGAGCAAGCTCCCTGTCTGCCCCACTTTATAGTGTAGTAAACCAAACCTTTAAGCCAATCTACAAATAAGGAAGTCTCTGATACAAAGTCACTTATCTGAGGCATAATGGGAGGATTCCTCATGAGAGTGCACCACCCCACACGATCCAATCAGTCAAGGGTGTGGGGAAAAGCTTACTCTTAAAACTTGCACATGGGCAGTGCCATCTTTAACAAAGTGAGCATAATATATTTTATCTGCCCAACACTAGGGAAATAAACTTTTTAAGGGTGGGAGAAGTAAGTAAATCATGAGAGTGCACCACCCCACATCATCCAATCAGTCAAGGGTGTGGGGAAAAGCTTACTCTTGAAACTAAGCCTTAGGCTATAATGACTCGGCCTGCTTACAGCCTGTCCCCCACACCCAATAATATAATTACACCCATCTCAAGCATAAGGGCAACTAATATTACCTGGGTGATGAGCTTCCATGTGGGCAAGCACCATCTTTAACAAAGTGTGCATAATATATTTTATCTGCCCAACGATATATTTTTAAGATAAACCAAGGGATGGATTTCTTTAAAAGATTAAAAAGTTATCTTTTGAGAAAAATCGTGTTCCATTTTCTGCAGCTAAATAGTCTTCTCAATCACTTTGGCTTTTTATTTTCTATTTCTAATCTGTTAATCTGTGTCTTTTACCATGACTATTTGGCCAAATGAAGACATGGGGTGCATGCCCTATGACACCAAGTCATCCAGTAAGCTATAACAACTGTCTCTGGCACAAACTGAGTAAATTCAAGGACCAAATAAAATGAAGAATGAAAAGTGAGCAGGTTGCAGACATCTTTAGAAAAAAAAAAGCATTTTTGTTTTGTTCCTGAACTCAAATGAATTGCTTCTCTTGTATATCAGATGAGATGGGGTGTGTTCACGGTGGCATGGCCGTAGACATTCTATTGTATATCATCAAGAATGAAAATGGCTGTTGGTTTAAAATTGCTATAGATTTTTATCATTTTCAAATAGTGTCCTTGTAATCCTGGTTTTCAAAGAGTTTTTAAATGCTTATTAAATTTAAAAAAAAAGATGCATCATATTATATAGTAAAATTTTAAACCATCGTCTGTCTACATTTGATGTTTAGATGGTTTCAGTTATTCATTATTATAAATAATCCTGGCAGTGAAAAGCCCCTAGCAAGGAAACAGTGCAGTGAAATCAGTCCTCAGTGGAGCACCCAGATGAACCCTGGGGGTGGGAGAGCTTGTTTATTATTTACTGAGCAGGGATAAAGAGGAAGTAAGGAAGGAATCCCTGAGCATGTTTGTAAAGTCATACTGGCAGCTCAAGTGCAAACAGGACATTGTTTCTATTGGATGAATAATACTCCTCACCCACTGCACTTTTTCTATGTCATCCTAATATACATGCAAAAAGGTTGATCGTAAGAATTTTAGAAAGTTAAGGTTTCAGATTAGTAAATGGTTTGCCCCAGCTACAGGCAGTTTCTTGGTGTTAAATTTTTTGACTAATTTAAGATGTAATCTCTTCAATTTTAGCCACTGGCCCCAAACACTGTTGTTGAAGTAGCCAGTGACTAGCGAGTTCCATAAACACAGTGGTGGCTGGAACTGGCTTACATGTGGGATCTCCTCTAGTGTGTACTCACTAAATGGAAATTTTTATATTAAATCTGGAGAAGTCTGGATCTTGACCTAAGAGATTATTGAATGTTTCACAGTGTAAATATTTTTAAGTAGGGAAGGGACATACCAGTCAAAAAATCTTTGTTTACCTGACTTGATTTATTACATTAAAACAGAAATAGCCTGTCCTGTGGTGGCACAGTGGATAAAGTGTCGACATGGAATGCTGAGGTCACCGGTTCAAAACCCTGGGCTTGCCTGGTCAAGGCACATATGGGAGTTGAATCTTCCTGCTCCTCCCCCCTTCTCTCTCTCTCTTCCTCTCTCCGTTTCCTCTAAAAAATGAATAAGTAAAACTAATTTAAAAAAACATGTATAAAACAGAAATAAACTTGAGAACTGTAATCTGGAAGAAGTTTTAAGATGCTCTTAGTCTAGAGAAGGAATAGAATGAAAGGTATGTTGTAACCAGAATACTAGGTGTAAAGCCAGTATCCAAGGCCACCATCAGAGCCACCTGGCTCATGCAGGTCCGCATTTGATTCGGACAGTTGGTAATTGTTGGGCAGATAAAATATAATATGCTCACTTTGTTAAAGATGGCACTACCCACATGGAAGTTCATTGATATTAATGTGTGTTCTGGAACAGGCTGTGGGCAGGCCGGGTCGTCATAGCCTAAGGCTTAGTTTAAGAGTAAGCACTTCCCCACACCCTTGACTGATTGGATAATGTAGGGTGGTGATGAAGGGAGGAATCCCATTATGCCTCAGATGGGTGGCTTTGTATCAGAGACTTTCTTGTATGTATAATTGAATTAAAGGTTTGGATTTTCTAGGCTATAAACTGGGGCAGTCTGGGAGCTAGCTCGCTCTCTCGGTTCCTGAGTTCCTGAAGTTAGTATTAGAGAGGAGAGCAGAGTAAGGCCACGTGGAGGCCAGGAGAAGCAGCCGAGATGCAGAGTGCTGAGGAAGAAGCCAGTTTGTTAAGAGTTTGTGCAGGAGGAGATGGGAAACAGAGGTGAATAAGTCTGGTGAGTTGGAAAGCTTTGATGCTAGGAAACTCGGATAAGTCAGTAGCTTTGTGAGCACTGAATGTGTGGGTTTTAGAGCCCAGTGTGTGTTTTTGCTTGCCTGCCGGGTGCAAGCTAGAATTAAAGCTGATGGCTCACCAGTTTTTGGCTCCATTGTTTCATTGCCATCTGTCCGAATCCAATGCGAACCTGCGTGGGTCAGGCGGCTGTGATCCCGGCCCTGGCTACTGGCTTTACATTTGGCGTAGTCTTTGGCAGGATTCGATACAGTTCGGCATGGAGCCACCACCACCTTTGAGTGGTGGAGTAGAGGACTGGTTGCTGTTTTGGTTTCCCATAGTTGTTTTTTGGGGGACTGTAGGCTGGCTGACTTTTATAGCCATGCGTGAGGAAACCGAGAGCTCTATGGAAGAGGCTGCCCAGGACCTGCAGGCCGAGCAGCGGAAGGAGCTGGAGGAAACGTGGGAGAAACAGATGCTGACCCTGGAGCTGAAGGAAGTGCTGGAGGAGGAGGCTGACCAGGTTTGCGAGATTCACCTGGAAATGGAGAAGACGCTGGAGAAGGAATCACAGGTTCGTGAGTTGAAGATTGCCCTGGATGTTATGGAGAGCCAGCAGCGGCATGAGGCCTGGGATGGAGCTGCAAGGCCTGCTGAGCAGAAGGCAGCGGTGGCCCGGAGATCAAGCCCAGCAGCAGGAGCTGATGTTTTCAGTTCCTTTTTGGAGGATGAGGAGAATCAAGCTGGAGTTGCAATCCGCAGTCTCCAGAAGGTGAGAGCCCACCAGCAAGGAGCTTCTACTACAACGCTGGTAGGTCTGCGATTTTGGGACATAGGGGTGGATGCCAGCATGCTCCCCAGAGCAGAGATGGAAATTCTGAGTGCCATGGCCACGTGCTCCTTTTTGGGACAGTGTATGAGCTGCCAGGATGGCAGAGATGAGGGGGGAGGCTAACACCCCATGTGTGTGGACTGATTTCCTGGACTATGACCGGATGGGCACAGGCTCCTTTGTTGAATGGACTTATGGATTTTGGACAATGTGAAATACCCTGATGGGGGTGGGGGGTGGTTTTGCTGGAGGCTGTCCCCCTGCCCCGGGAAGCCTTTCAAATGGCAAGAGAGAAGGCCGAGGACATTTTGCACTTTTGGCAAAGTGCTTAGAGACTGGTGAAATGTGTGTACCTTTGTAATTTTTGAAATGGTATGATTTGTCATGTTGTAATTTGTGTAATGTGCCTAATTTCCTTGTACGGGGATGCCAGTGGTGTAGATTGTGGGTAGTAAAGTGAGCATAAGGGTGGATTGTTGGGCAGATAAAATATAATATGCTCACTTTGTTAAAGATGGCACTACCCACATGGAAGTTCATTGATATTAATGTGTGTTCTGGAACAGGCTGTGGGCAGGCCGGGTCGTCATAGCCTAAGGCTTAGTTTAAAAGTAAGCACTTCCCCACACCCTTGACTGATTGGATAATGTAGGGTGGTGATGAAGGGAGGAATCCCATTATGCCTCAGATGGGTGGCTTTGTATCAGAGACTTTCTTGTATGTATAATTGAATTAAAGGTTTGGATTTTCTAGGCTATAAACTGGGGCAGTCTGGGAGCTAGCTCGCTCTCTCGGTTCCTGAGTTCCTGAAGTTAGTATTAGAGAGGAGAGCAGAGTAAGGCCACGTGGAGGCCAGGAGAAGCAGCCGAGATGCAGAGTGCTGAGGAAGAAGCCAGTTTGTTAAGAGTTTGTGCAGGAGGAGATGGGAAACAGAGGTGAATAAGTCTGGTGAGTTGGAAAGCTTTGATGCTAGGAAACTCGGATAAGTCAGTAGCTTTGTGAGCACTGAATGTGTGGGTTTTAGAGCCCAGTGTGTGTTTTTGCTTGCCTGCCGGGTGCAAGCTAGAATTAAAGCTGATGGCTCACCAGTTTTTGGCTCCATTGTTTCATTGCCATCTGTCCGAATCCAATGCGAACCTGCACTGGCCAGGCTGCTGTGATGGCGGCCTTGACTACTGGCTTTACAGTAATAAAACAACGGAGCCGAAAGCTGGTGGGCCATCATCTTTAATTCTAGCTTGCACCTGGCGGGCAAGTAAAAACACACACTGGGCTCCAAAACCCACTCATTCAGTGCTCACAAAGCTACTGACTTATCTGAGTTTCCTAGAATCAAAGGTTTCTAGCTCACCAGACTTATTCACCTCTGTTTCTCATCTCCTCCTGCACAAACTGGCTTCTTCCTCAGCACTCTGCCATCTTGGTTGCTTCCCCTCTACTCCACGTGGCCTTAATCTGCTCTTCTTTCTCTGCTCTCCTCTCTAATACTAACCCAGTGGTTCTTAACCTGGGTTCTATCAAACCCTATGGGGTCGATGAGTCGGTCTCATCGAACCAACTCATCGGAGAAGCTTCTGCCGCGAAGGCCAGAATAAAGTAATAACATAATTTGTTGTGAGTTCATGCACTTTGTTGGTTTTGTTCTTTGAGCAAGGTGATGTTCATGCATGGCTCATTTTGTGCACCAGTAAGAAAACATATACCTATGTCTTGAATTTGGAAAAAGAAATATTTTATTTATCACTAAAGAAGGAAGGGTTCAGTGAATGCGCCTATGAAACTGGTGGGTTCGGTACCTCAAAAAAGGTTAAGAACTTGCCTGACCTGTGGTGGCCCAGTGGATTAAAGCCTCGACTTACAACTCTGAGGTTGCTGGTTCGAAACCCTGGGCTTGCCTGGTCGAGGCACATATGGGAGTTGATGCTTCCTGCTCCTCCCCTCCTTCTCTCTCTCTCTCTTTCTCCCCCCTCTCTGAAATGAATAAGTAATAAAAATAATTTAAAAAAAAAAGGTTAAGAACCACTGTACTAATCTCAGGAACCAAGAGAGAGCAAGCTCCCGGCCTTCCCCACTTTATAGTGTAGAATCCAAACCTTTAATCCAATCTACAAACAAGGAAGTCTCTGATACAAAGTCACTTATCTGAGGCATAATGGGAGGATTCCTCATGAGACTGCACCACCCCACATGATCCAATCAGTCAAGGGTGTGGGGAAAAGCTTACTCTTAAAACTTGCACATGGGCAGTGCCATCTTTAACAAAGTGAGCATAATATATTTTATCTGCCCAACACTAGGGAAATAAACTTTTTAAGGGTGGGAGAAGTAAGTAAATCACAAGTTATATATAAGATAAAAAATCCAAAAACCTAGGTGTCAAAAGAATAGATTAATAAATGCAAAAATTTAGTACAAACATATAAAGATTTTTTTTTTTATCATAAAAAGTTTTTTTGGCCCTGGCTGGTTGGCTCAGTGGTAAAGTGTTTGCCTGGCATGTGGACATCCCGGGTTTAATTCTGGTCAGGGCACACAGGAGAAGCGACCATCTCCTTCTCCACTCCCTCCCCTTGCTTCTCTCTCTCTCTCTTTCTCTCTCTCTCTCTCTCTCTTCACCTCCCGCAGCCATGGCTTGATTGAAGCAAGTTGGCCCCAGGTGCTGAGGATGGCTCTGTGGCCTCCGACTCAGGTGCTAAGAATAGCTAGGTTACTCAGAGCAACGCCTTCTAGTGGGCATGCCAGGTGGATCCTGGTTGGGCACATGGTGGGAGTCTGTCTCTTTACCTCCCCGCTTCTCACTTCAGAAAAATACAAAAAAATAAAATAAAAAAGCTAAGTTTCTGAGCAATGGAGCAACGCCCCAAATGGGCAGAGTACCACCAGGTGGATCCTGGTCAGTGCTAGTGGGAGTTTATCTCTGCCTTCCCTCCTCTCATGTAATTAAAAAAAAAAAAAAGTTTTTAAAAATTTTATTTATTGATTTTACAGAGGAAGAATAAGAAGTATCAACTCATAGTTGCTTCATTTTAGTTGTTCATTGCTTGCTTGTTGTATGTGCCTTGACTGGTTAAGCCCAGGGTTTCAAACTGGTGACCTTAGGGTTTCAGGTCAATGCTTTATCCACTGTGCCACCACAGTCCAGGCACAAATATAGAAGATTTTTAATGTAATTATTTAAAGTTAAATTTTAACAAATGGGAAATTATGATGTTATGTTAAAAGGGATAATAAATATAGATATTACACAATGTGATTTAAAACATGTAAACTAAAACATGCATAGGAAAAGAGAATAAACATGTATAAACATGTTATCAGTGGTTATCTGTGGGAAATGAATTACAAATGTTTTTGTCCTTTATTTTTCTTCGTTTTCCAATTTTTCTATACTACAGATACATTACTTTTGACAACTGGGAGTACTGTGGGGGGAAAAAGGTTGGCCCTTTCTCCTTTTTAAACCTCTTTTTTAACCTAGTAGTATTGCTAAAATTTGTTTTTCCTTTTGTTTAGCTCTCTCCACAAACATCCTGGCTGCTTACTATTTAATGGACAAATTCTAGAAAAATAATGAGCTCTACCAAGGCTAGCATTAAAATATTTGTCTCTGAGTCAGAAATTTTTCATCTGTGTCATTCATTTACTAACCTGTACCTATACCTGGATTGATGTCTATTGTTTCTTTGTTTTTTTTTAATTAAGTGAGATCAGAGGCAGAGAGACAGACTCTCCCATGTGCCTCAACCAGGGTCCACCCGGCAAGCCCCTTATGGTGTGATGCTCTGCCCATCTGGGGCATTGCTCCATTGCTTGGCAATGAGCTATTTTTAGCACCTGAGGCAGAAGCCAGAGAGCCATTCTCAGTGCCCGGGGCCAACTCACTGGAATCATTGATCCATGGCTGTGAGAGAAGAGAAGAGAGAGTGAGAGTGAGAGAGAGAGAGGGAGAGAGAGAGAGAGAGAGAGAGGAGGGGAAGAGGTGGAGAAGGAGATGGTCGCTTCTCTTATGTGCCTTGATTGGAAATCGTACCTGGCACTTCCACACACTGGGCCAATGCTCTACCACTAATCATCTGGCCAGGGCCTGTTTTGTTTTTTAATGGATGAACATGATACCCTAGTGCAGGGGTCCCCAAACTACGGCCTGCAGGCCGCATGTGGCCCCGAGACCATTTATCCGGCCCTCGCCGCACTTCCGGAAGGGGCACCTCTTTCATTGGTAGTCAGTGAGAGGGGCACAGGATGCATCCGCACCCATAGTTCCCATTGAAATACTGGTCAGTTTGTTGATTTAAATTTACTTGTTCTTTATTTTAAATATTGTATTTGTTCCCATTTTGTTTTTTACTTTAAAATAAGATATGTGCAGTGTGCATAGGGATTTGTTCATAGTTTTTTTTTATAGTCCGGCCCTCCAACGGTCTAAGGGACAGTGAACTGGCCCCCTGTGTAAAAAGTTTGGGGACCCTGCCCTAGTGAAAAGTTAAGATTTATAATGTTTACCTTGAAGTAAAGACAATAAATACTGTTTTATCGTGTTTTACATATTTAATAATATAATCTAAATTCAAAGCCCAATGCTTTCCAGCTGTGACATGTAAAAATGTAAAACTAAGTATATTTTCCTTCATTGCTTTTGGGTGCTTAGCAAACTTCACCAATAGTCTGTTGTTATTTTGGATTAATTTCTAGATAGGAATTAATACCAATAATGGAAATTATAGACTAATGTACATTCTTTTATACATCCTCCTTGTTTTCTTTTTTACATCCTTAGACTGTGAAAAAAAGCTTGGGTTTCTTCTGTTTTTCAGACATTAGGAGAAAGGAGTTTCTTCTTGATGGAAAAGTTTATTCTTCTTATCCTAGAGTAAAGAAATATGTGACTGAGTCAGTTTTTACTCTGGGGAAATGCTGTTTAATCCCAACCCCATTTTAATATGCATTTAATTTAATGTTCCCAATGGTACTTCACGTGGTAGAGCAGAATGTAAAAGCCACAACCACTTGATCCAAGTAACTGAGTAAACACTCCTCAGCCTTCTCAACCTTCATTACTCACAGTGTCCCGACAAGTAGCATTGACATGAAATGGGAGCTTGTCAGAAATGCAGAACCTCAGACCCCACACCTGACCCACCGTGTCAGAATCTGAATTTTAATAAGAGACCCAGGTGATCCATAGACACATTAAAGCTTGAGAAGCACTGGGCTAGACAACTTTTTGTTGTTGTTTTTACATGCCACAGAAGAAGACGGAAATTGATAAAAGTCAATGAATGAAACTTGTTAAGATGATGAAAGTAAAACTTCTGTTTGCAGTCTCTAACAGAAACGTGTCTTAGAACTATAATTGGATGATCATAATTCTAAATTTAAAGTGATGTACATTAAAGTTTGGGAAAGTCACAGCTACAATGACATTGTTCATTAGAAAGAGGAAAGAAGTATAAGTGAATAAAAAATGATGACAAGTGAGGACTGACTGAACTATCTGAATGAAGTACTCTTTGCAGGAGAAGTTCCTGGAAATATTGTAATCCATGGGAAACCTCTCTTTGAAAATACCAGTTCTAAGGTGTGAATAAGATACATGAACCTTTTCATGAATCACACCCTAAAGTCAGTAGGTTCCCTTATTCTCCCCACTATAATCTGTGTTCTGTTTAATTCAGCAGTCTCCAGTGGTAGAAAATCATATACTTTTGTGGAGAGGGAGACATGTGAGTTAGCAGTAAGAATATTCTGAACATATAGTATGCTTTCATCACATACGTCCTGGTTCATCATTCACTGGCCATTCTCGTGACAAAAAGGGAGTGAGCACTTACTCTTTCAGGTCCAGTGCTAAGTTTTAGAGACACAGTGATAAGTGAGGGAGACACAGTTCCTGCCTTCATGAAGCTTCTGACAATGTATGAATTAACTACTGACCAAATTTTGAAAATTATCTGTGGATTTTGTTCACCCACGGTATTTCTGTGCCTTGGATTTACCCTTTTTCATTGATAATAAGAAATGTCTAATTCTTAGTTATCAGCTTATTCATCTAGACTCATCAGGTGTGATTTGTATAGCAGAGAGTAGCAGTTCATATGGCACAATGCAGCTGGCAACTTACTGATATGAAGCTAAGACACGTAACAATAACAGTTACATATGGTAACACCCTCACTGTAAGGGCTTGCCATGGGCTGGAGACTGAGGGCTGTGGGCTAAAGGGAAGGCAGTGTGAGTAAGTAACAATGAGCAGGAGCCGTGAACAAGTCTCTCCTAAATTGTTGATGGAAGTAATACAATTATGGTCAAAATGAAACCTCACATTTTAAAGTCATATCTCCAGTTGATGAATTGGGTAATCTATTGGGCATTTATGTCTTCTGATGAAGGTAATTTGTTCTTCAAACCAGTCTAATAATATGGCATTTAGAAAATTATTCACCTTAAAAATAAATTGCTTTAAGAGTTTCCTTGAAATGATTGATTTACCCACTAAAAGTGGGACTTGACAAATTGGGTCAAAAGTTGAAATAAACAGTCCCCAATGGGCAAGTGGCCTACACTCGGGTTGACTCAACCATTATTTCAAGACACTGATATCTTTGTGGATTTTGCGTGCAGTTGCCTCCTAAGTTCCTCACCCTACAATCCTGTAGCCCTGACATTTGTGCCTGTTGAACCACCATGACTGGTTCCAGCCTGGGTTTCCAGCGACTCTGCCGTGATGGCCCAGTGGTTCAGAGTATAGTCTCGAAAGTCAGATGGACACAAGTTTATAGTTCTGACTTCATGACCTCCTACACATGGGATCTTGAGTAATGTAATGTCTCTATGCCTCAGTTTTCTCACCTGGAAAGTGGAGAGTAAACATCTCATCACTCATGATCATGTGGGGTACAGAACTCTGTAAGACACTTATTGTCATGCCTGGCACATGGAAATGGTGGCTACTACTTATTATTAAATCCAGGTCTCCTTACTGGTTCTTTTCTGCTACATGACTCTCCTTTAGTAACAAGTGTTTCTGTTTGTTTGTTTGTATTACCTGTGTCTCAGTCTCTTAGTGACTCTATTTTCTTCCTACTGAATTTATATTCCAGAGGCTGTCTCCGCAGAAACCTTTCTCTTTTGTGGCACTTTTACTGAACTCTCTCTCTACTCCAGGTTCGAAACACATCCAGACCTTGGACACTGTTTGTCTCAAAGAGGCAGTAGTGACTAGTGGTTAAAAGCCACCCAAGACTGGTGGCCTGAGTTCAAATCTCAGCACTTTCACTTATTGGCTGAATAATTCTAGGTAAATTATTCAACCTTTCTATGCCTCGGTTTCCTCATTGGTGAAATGAATTGTACCCATTTCATATGATTATTGTGAAGATTAAATAGATTAATATATGCAAAGAATCTAGAATAATTAGTGCTATATAGCATTTGCTATTATGAGTCATACCTTGAGTAGCCCCAAGCTTGTCACTTATCCACTTCTCTCTTCTCTTCCTGGGATTAGCTCCCCACTGCAGAGCTAATTTTTGGATTTATATACACAATTTTATGTCCTTAGACAATCTGGACACTGCTTGTGCCTCTCTGTCAAGACCCCTGCCTTCTCCACATCCTGCCACAAATGTTCCTGGCAGACACTGGTTATGACAGTGAGAAATGAATAATATTTTGTTCCAAATTTATATCTGTGAGAAAGAGTACACTGTGCCCAGCTGGTGGCCTCTTACGTAAAACAGGGTGAAAAAAAGGAGCCAAGCAAAGCCACTGTCTTGTCCTTCCTTATTCCCCTCACTGCCCTGTCCCCATCTTCCTGTAAACAGAGATCATCCATCTAAAAAAAAGGATGTATAAGATCCTTCACCAAGGAGGCTGACTGTGTGACAGAAAGTCTTACATGAGTGTAAAAAGTGAACGGAAAAGTCAGGAGTCTGACTCCGAGTATGAACTTCTATCGCATACAGGGGTGAATGGGCTCACTGAACTGTTACTGGTTAAATTCCACAATGAGTCAACATGGCTAAACTCAAAGTAACCTGAGAGATCCAAAGCCAAAGAAGATTAAATTTTGACTGAGAATTTGAATAAAGCATACACCACTGGTTTGTGAACTGCTCAGCACACTCAGGGCTTTGGTGGAAGTCAGCGGTATGGGGTCTTACTTCTCAGCCTTCCGTGCCTTGAATAGTACTTGGCTTGTGGCAGTAAAGTGTTTCTGTTGGGAAGGTCAGGCTTCAAGCTTCCAACAGGGAGATTCCTTTTAATGCTCCAAATCCCTTCCAGGGCCACTGTTAATATTTTCAAAAGCAAGATGAGGATTATTAGCTTATTCTGTTTTTAGCACAAAGTATTTTTAAGGTATTTACTTGTGATTATTTTTTTTCAGTGGGTAGTAGTTTATTTGGTTTGATTAATCAAACCATCCAAGGTCTTTATTATTTGTTTAATCATTTATTCCAGTTCATTCATTCAATTATTTTATATGCAATTAAACTTCTATAGTGCTTAATTAGATCATTCAATTTGCCCCTTAAGAAGTAGATAAAAAGCCAACATAGAAATATAAATAACAAAACATAGAAAAATCAAGAATAAATAAGTTACACACACACACACACACACACACACACACACACACACACACACACACACAGACTTCATTCAGTCAACCTTGTCTGATTCTTATTTAATTCCTAGAAGCACATTTCCAGAAGTAATATTATCCAAAGTTATCACATTAAATCATCCAATAGATTCAACCATGTTCTAAAAGCCATAAACTAGATGCTCTTTATTCTTCCCTTCAAAGAAACATAAATTCACTAAAAAAAAATTATTTAGAATGTGATGTCTCTACACTGGCACAAAGCAAATTATAGACTTAAAATCTTGACACCATTCAATTAGTATTGGTTTAGTAATGATTTGCACTGGGTTTTCCTTCATATTCTTAAGTCAATTGTTTAGGTTTTCAGAGTCAGTCAGCACAAATTTGGTGAGAATCTACAGTGTAGAGAAATCTGTGACCTAAGTCAAGTAAGGTAGTGATTTCAGATTAGAGCCATATGGTTGTTTTTCCCATTTTTGAAGCTGCAAAGTTCATTGGCAAATATTCTCCACAGATCCAAGGTTGCCCACTGGCACCCACACTGACATCTGACCCCTCCCTAAAGGACTCCATACCGTTTAGTGATTAGGGGCACAGCCTTTAAGTTTAAAGGAGATCTGGGTTTCATTCTCTGCTGTCCCACCTCCTAGTTGTATGACTTTGGGCAAATTAACCTAGGATGTCTGTTTCCTCAACTATGAAATGGGGATAATAATATCTACCTTGAAGGATTATAGGATTTGGATGAAATGGATTTTTTTAAATGTCCTACATTTAATAAATAGTAGCTATTATTTCTCAAGGGACAACGATTTTCCTGTCCAAGTATGTACTTGGATTCCATCTCCTGAGGCACAGAGCTCACTCACTGAGCTGAATGTCAATATTTGCTTCTCCTTCCCTCTTCTGAATAGAGTGGCTGAAGCTATCCATCAAGATTAGTCTCTCCCTTCTTCTTCAAAGACCTTCAAGAAAAACTCCACAATCTCTTTCTGTCAAGACTTACAAGGTTTAAGCTGTTTCTTATATCTAACCTAAATCTTCCACCACCATTCAAACCAGGCTCCTCTTCTTCCATTCCATCTAGAGATAGAAAAGGGATGCTCCCCAGCCTCTGGGGAGTAGACGCTCAGATTTAGGAGCCCACGAACGTTTATTAAATACCCCCTGTGCGAGACATCCTTTAAGAGACCAAGGAAGCAGATTTCAATTTGGTCTGCATTGTGGGTGGGTCAGGTATAAACGGAAAGCAGTTTAAAATCAGGAGGCAGAACTCTGTAGTAAAAACCATATCAAATCAGATAGAAGAGTACTGTACTTGTGCAATTCAGTTGTGGTCTTTCAGATTCAATCACAGGCATAGATGGAAGTTTACAGCTTAATTAAGGGAAAATACCTGAAATGTACATGCAGATGCTCAGAAACGCATGAAAAAAAAAACCCCTTAAAGTATAAAATATATAGTTATGCATGAGTATTTACTGTCCAGCGTAGAGGCTGCTGGAAAAAATAGCACTGCTTTGATCTGCTCTGATGTTTGAGTGAAGAAGTTAGGAAAGATTATATAGTCGATTAGAGAAAACGAGGTCTGGAAAGAGGCATGGATACCCTTTGAAGCAGCTGCTTCTTTAATGAGAAATCCAACTCCCTCAGCTCTGACCACGTGCATGCCAGGCAGAGGCAAAGAGGGGCACAGTGCCAGAGAGACCTGTGCTGGCAGCTGAAGCTGGAAAGGAAAAAGGCAGCAGGCCCAAGAGAGAGGCTAAGAGAAAGGAATGAGATCCTTTCCCGAAACTCAGGATCATCTAGAGATCCTTCTTTCTTCCCCTCTCATGCTCCCCACCATTCAAAAAAGGCTCCTCTTCTTCTATTCCATCTAGAGATTTCTAGTCAGAGACCTTTCTAGATATATTTTTATTTCAAATTTGAAAGTCACTAACCATGCCTTTGTGCTGGGAAGTTCAGCCAGTGGAACCTGGCCTGGCCTTTCAGGGACGGTAAGCACACCCTTCAGAAATATTTTTGTTCCCTTCTGCTATCTCTGGACTGTGCATAATGAACATTAGAGCTTGAAAAGCCAGTTTGGAGCTATATTGTCTCTGCCTCCTTTGTGTAAACATGGGTCAATTTGACCAGAGGAAGAAAAATGTAAGTGATTTATATGTATGTTTGCTGGCTTCTAGGAGCTGTCATGATCTTGACATGCCTTTGGTGTCTGGTAAATTCCTTGCATATTGTAGATACACAAAACATTTTTGTTGAATGAATTAAGGAATAACAAACATATCCACTCTCACTGAGCAACATTTTACATTTTCTGAGTTGGCACCCAGCATAATAAATAAATCAGACTCAAAAAATAAATTTCCTTGCATGAAGGCACACACAGCCACAAATGAATGGATTTGGAGGGACACTATTCAAATTAGTTGGGAAAGAAAATGTTGTGGAAGAGAAAACTATAAGCTTCATTAATCAAATTCATCATGACTACCAAAGCTTTGCAGGTTTTAACCAGAAAAGTACAAAAACCCTTGTGATTTGAAAACTTTAAATAGAACATTAACGTATTGCTGCAACATCTTCTATAGAAGTTCTTAAAAACATAGAAGTCATTTTAAGATAAACCACTCCATAATTCATGTTGTATAAGCTTACCTCTTCTTTTTAAAAAGTCATAAGGAGCGTGAAATCATCAGGAAATCACTAAGAATATGTGAATGATAACATTCACTAAATCTTATTTATCCAGAAAGTTCCATAAATTGCCCCAATACCATTTTCATATGACAGAATATTGGATCAGAAAATTGCATTTCTCTTTTTTCGGGATGATGAGAATCTTTCAGGGAGATCTGGCCCTTGTTCTTATCTGACAGGATGTGTGGAATGCCTCTGAAACCTCAGTTTACTTCAAGTGTGAACCTCAAATGAGACTGAAACTGGAGAAAATAATATCAACTTTTTTCCCTGGAGATTTGCTATCAATACAATTTCAAATCGTTTTCCTCTCAGGAAATATAATTCAATATTTTAAACAGGGACAGTGTGACCCAATGGCTAAGATTAAGGACATCAGCTTCTGACCAGCCTGCATTCAAATATCAGCTGTTTCAATGTGTGACAATGAGCAAGTCACTGTATGTCCCTGAGCCTCAGGTTCCAGATCTGCAAAATGGGAATAATAAGAGCTCAGGGTTGCTGCAGGAATTAAGAGAGATAATATGTAAACACTCTCATGTCCAGAAGACACACTGAATGATAGCCATTAGCATAATTATTATTATTCCCATCATTACCAACATTATTGTGTACGTATAGACACTCTTCATACAAACAACCTCTCCCCAGCATCCAGTGCTTCTAACCAAGGAGACCACAGGTCTCTGCTTCAGGAACCTAGAAAAAAATCAAAAGCCCAGAGCACAGAGGGCTTAGAGGCCTGGACCATTTTTTCTGCAGTCCCTGATGCCATTCTCCAAACCCAAGTGCAGAGTGTGCAGTAACAACTACCTAGGACATCTTGGCCATTTCAGCATCTTCACGGCTCGTGTTAACTGTTGTCACAACACAACCACAAGAACAGATGAGATAGCTTGAACAGCGGAGGGTTCCAGAAGACTGAACTGTTCTTTATTCTGAGTCCCCTGTTGTTGCCCAAACTACATATCCCAAAAGAAATGTCATGTTCACTCTGTTACACATCCATAAAACTTAACTTCTGGACATTTTGATTTCTGTTTTAAAGAGTTTATTTATTGATTTTAAGGAGAGGTGAAAGAACGAGAGAGAGAGAGTTGTTGCTTCACATATGTGAAGGGCAAACTTGGGGTTATAAACCAGAGATCTTAACACTCTAGGTCAAATGCTGACACAGTTAGGCACTTTTGATATTTTAAAAATTGATTTTAGAGATTAAAAAAAGGGAGAGAGAGAGGGAAAGAAAACATTGATTTTGTTGTTCCACTTATTTATATATTTATTGCTTAATTCTTATACGTGTCCTCACCGGGGATCAAACCCATGACCTTGGTGTATTGGGGGACCACTCTCTAACCAACTGAGCTACTTGGCCAAGGTGGGATCCTTTGATATTTTTTTCAGAGACAGAGATAGATAGGGACAGACAGACAGGAATGGAACAGAGAGAGATGAAAAGTATCAATCATCAGTTTTTCGTTGCAACACCTTAGTTGTTCATTGATTGCTTTCTCACATGTGCCTTGACCGCAGGCCTTCAGCAGACCGAGTAACCCCTTGCTTGAGCCAGCGACCTTGGGTCCAAGCTGGTGAACTTTTTACTCAAACTGGATGAACCCACGCTCAAGCTGGCGACCTCGGGGTCTTGAACCTTGGTCCTCCGCATTCCAGTCCAACACTCTATCCACTGCGCCACTGCCTAGTCAGGCCCTCTGATTTTTTATACCAGTTTCATTCAACCCAAGGAGAAGACACTTTTGATCTTTTATCAGTTTCATTAAACCAAAGAAAAAGAGAAAAGGCACAGAAATAATTTAAGTCAATTGTTTCAGACACTTTCATAATTGTCATCATTAGCTCAGCCAGAAACAAAATATGCTATAATTTAAGTTGCTTAACTTCAAGAAAAATCCCCCTCTTAACAAATGGTATGAACTCTGCAGTAAGTATTCCTACATGTGCTTTATTTGTGGTCATGTTCTGGTGCTTTGTCAATGGTTGAGGGGAAGTCCAGTCTGGATACTTTTTGAAATTTCACGTTCACCAATCATACTGTTGTGAAAGTATGTGAAATTGTTTAAAAATTCAGACAAACCCAACCAATGCATACATAGCTACACAAACATGCTTGGATGCATTCATATATCTTAGAGTCCCTAGAATGTACATAGACTCGGGTATATCTAAGAAATATTTTGTTTGTCTAAAGTCAGAAATTCTCTCTGTCTCTTAGGGGCGGGGGTTAGAGAAATAGATTGATGATAGGTAGGTAGGTAGGTAGATACATACATACATACATACATACATACATACATACATACATACATAAATACATACCAGGCAGGTAATATAAGTAAGTAAAGCCAGGTACAAGAAATAATTGGTTCTCCCAGTCTTTTATTGTAATCCCACTTTTGTTGGAGGCATCGGTGCCAGAGAAATATTATTTTCCTACTTCTACCATGAGAAGAGAAAGGCTGTAGTGAATGTTTGAACATTAAATAGCTGGTGAAATGCCCCACTTGACTTGGTGAGCCATGGTTAACAGAGAGGGAAGGCCAGCCAAGTGTGAATGTCAACCCTGTTGCCACATTTTCCTCTCTCTTTCCCTCTTTCTCTTCATCCAAGATAATCTAGAAATCCAGATTAGTATAAAAAAGGTTCTGATTTTTAAAATGTTGACAACTGGTTCATATATTTTAAAAATACAATGCAGAACAAATAAATATGTCTATATGTTTGCAAGAAGAGGCTGGCATCTGAGTTGAAAG
This sequence comes from Rhynchonycteris naso, assembly GCA_037038555.1. Classification (NCBI taxonomy): domain Eukaryota; kingdom Metazoa; phylum Chordata; class Mammalia; order Chiroptera; family Emballonuridae; genus Rhynchonycteris; species Rhynchonycteris naso. The sequence continues at coordinate 298,480,230 of CM072995.1, forward strand.
TTTGAATCTTGAGTCAAATAAGCTATCACTGACAGCCTAATGAGACGCGGGGCATGGTGGCCTGGAGGAGATATGGGGAATGGCTCTCTGGTTTTATTTTTTATTATTATTATTTTCTGATGGTTCTCTGGTTTCAGACTTGGACATTAGGCCACGTCATTCTTTGGGATGGATGATACACAGGAAGGAGCAAGTGAGGGAGAGGTATGAGTTTCGTTCTGGATATGGATCCCAAGTACACATGGGACATCCAGAAAGGGAGATTGGGCCTGGAGACAACTCTCAGAGGCACCGCAGTGACAGAGCAGGGGAGACCATGGGCAGAGCTGAGGTGATCCAGGGAGAGCTAATGGAACAAGATTAGAAGACTGTGGGTAACACCCTGGGAAACATCAATTTTTGGAAATGGGACTTAATTAAAAATGTTCACAAAGGAAGATGAAAAAGACTATCCAGAGAAGTAAGAGAAGAATGAGGACATCTTAGTATCAAGGGATTTGAGGAAAGGAGTTTAAGAAGAGAGCCATTAACTATGTCAAATGTTGCGGAGATCTCAAACCAGCCAAGGGTGAAACAGTACCCACTAGACTTAGCCATAATATGTCACCAGAGGCACTGTGGTGAATAGAAAGTCAATGGCATTTGTGGTCAGACCTGAATTTGGAACTCAGTTTTGCCACATATTTAATGCATAACCGTGGGACAGTAAAAAAAAAGACCTCTCAAGCCCTAGCCGGTTGGCTCAGTGATAGAGTATCGGCCTGGTGTGTTGATGTCCCAGGTTCGATTCCTGGCCAGGGCACACAGGAGAAGCATCCATCTGTTTCTCCACCCTTTCCCGTCTCCTTTCTCTCTCTCTCCCCCTCCCACAGCCAAGGCTCCATTGGAGCAAAGTTGGCACTGGCACTAAGAATGGCTCCATGACCTCTGCCTCAGGTGCTAGAATGGCTCCAGTTGCAATGGAGCAATGAACTAGATGGGCAGAGTATCGCCCCCTGGTGGGCTTTCCTGATGGATCCTGGTGGGGCACATGCAGGAGTCTGTCTCTCTGCCTTCCTACTTCTCACTTCAGAAAAATAAAAAAAAAAAGACCTTTCAAAATCTCAGTTTATTCATCCATAAAATGGGGTTTGTAATACCTATGTCACATGGCTTTGTGAGAATTTTTGTAAGCAAAATAAAACCTCTATCCTTGAGTAGCTTATGTTCTAGTCAGAAAATAATCAATAAAGAAGTATACAATTAATATATAATTTCAGGGAATGATAGATAAAAGTAGAAAGAAGAAAGTAGTATAAAGGATTAGAGAGTAACTTGGGAGGGTGGGTAGTTTCTATTTAAACCTCTGGTAAAGAGGTTTCCTCTGAGAAAATGACATCTGAACTAAAATTTGAATGAACAGAGAGGAGGACATTGATGGTCTAGATGAAGTGTAATGGTCCCAGGATGGGAATGGGTTTGGCCTATTCCAGAATTTCAAGAAACCTTGTGTGGCTAAAGTGGATTAGAAAAGTATAGGAGATGAGTTCAGAGAGGTGAGCTGGCCATATATGGAGGTTAAATTGTAAACTGAGAATAATAAGGGACCATTGGAGAGTGTTGAGCTTGGAAGTGACGTGCAATGATTTACATCCGGAAGAGATCCCTCTGGTGTCTTGTAGAGGATAAACTACAGTAGCAGTTGTTATAGGATGTTACTGCTAAGCCTGCAAGAGATGATAGAAGCTTATGCAAAACTGCATTTAGGGAAATTTAGGATATATTTCAAATGTAGATTCAACAGAATTAGCTGATGGACTTGATATAAGTTTGAGGATTTGCCTTCTATGTCTTTGGCCTAATCAACTGAGTGAATGGTGGTACCATTTTTGAAAAGGGTCAGACCTGTTAAAGAGTGGGGTTTTAAAAACTGAGTAAGAACAGGAGTTCTGTTCTGGACCTGTTAAGTTTAAGAGACCTATTAGACATCTAAGAGGAAAGTTAAGTAGGTTTTTGGGATTTGAGGGGGAAAGCAGAGGCTAGAGATATCAACCTTGGAGTATAATATGGCTAGACATGACCACCCAGGGAGTGAGTGTGGATAGAGAAAAGGGCCTGTGACTAAATTCTCCAAAGTTTAGAGCCAAAATTTTCCAAAGTGATGTCAGATGCTACAGAGAAGTTGAGTTTGATGAGTTTGTGGATGGTATCTGATCTTCAAGGTCATAGGATTTGACATTCAAGAGGAAAGCCATTTGCAAACTGGAAAAGAACAACTTCCCTGGATTTGTGGAACATAGACCTAGTCCAGTGGCTCTTAACCTGGGTTCTATCGAACCCTAGGGGTTCAATGAGTCGGTCTCAGGGGTTCGGAGAAGCCTCTGCTGCAGAGGCCAAAATAAAGTAATACCGTAATTTGTTGTGAGTTCATGCACTTTGTTGGTTTTGTTCTTTGAGCAAGGTGATGTTCATGCACGGCTCATTTTGTGCACCAGTAAAAAAACATATACCTATGTCTTGAATTTGGAAAAAAAACCCATATTTTATTTGTCACTAAAGAAGGATTCGGTGAATGCGCATATGAAACTGGTGGGTTCGGTACCTCAAAAAAGGTTAAGAACCACGACATAGTCGAAATGGGTAAAGGAGCAAAGGCTAAGTAAATAAGTGGAGACCATGAATCAAGTGTGCCAACTTGTAACATCTACAGGAGCCATACTATCCCTAAAAGTTTTATGCAGAATTTTGGGCACATGTAACAAGCTGTGTTTTCCAGGAAGAGAAGCTATGTCTTTCACCATATATTTAAAGGACTGTGTCACTGGAACCCTGCATTAGAAGGCCCAGTGTCTGGCCCAGCCCTTGGTGCCAACACTGAGACTAAGCAGGGAGAGTGTGGCATTTTCTCTAGGTGCTAGTTTGCTGTTGTGGCCAAGGACATGGGGTTTCCAGACATTTAAAAAAATAAGAAAAAAAGGAAAAATATAGCAGTTTTTGTTTTCCATAAGTAGAGTTCCTTTAAAACTGAAACCTTAAGAATATTCTGAGGTGAAAGATTTTTCTAGGTTAAAATAGCACCTCTGTGCGACCTCTAGTGGATCTCATAAAATTGCAGCTCAAGCATTCTCTATTTTATATGAGCATACTTGAAAAGATTGCTTAGAAAAATAAATTTTTATAAAGCAAATAATATTTTCTATTCACTTAGCCTGTCTTATCATCAAATATCTACAATAAAAAATAAAACATCCAATAGTATATAAATTATAAAGTGGTAAGTGTATAAATGAAAGTAAACCCTAAATATAATAGTATAGATTTTTAAAAATGTGTTTTAATCTCCAGTACAATGATACATGTAGGCACAGAAGCAGTTTAATGGTCATCCTCCATCCATTCATAGAGTTCAAACTAGACTTTCCACTTTTGTTCAAGATAACAAAATTGTCCATTTTGTAGGTCTCTCCTTTTGTAAGAATCAGTGATACAGAAAACCTAAAAAGGTGTTTCTATGGTTGGTTTTGAAATATAAAGAGAGAGCCCTGGCTGGATAGTTTGGATGGTTAGAGCATCATCCTGAAGCACAGAGGATGAGGGTTCGATCCATGGTCAGGGCACATACTGGAACAAATTGATGTTCCTGTCTCTCTCTCACTCTCTCCCTACCTCTCTCTAAAATCAATAAAAAAAAAATAAATTTCTTAAAAATATATATAGCCTGACCAAATGGTGGTGTCGTTGATAGAATCAACTTGGAACACTGAGGACCCAGGTTCAAAACCCTGAGGTCACTGGCTTGAGCAAGGGCTCATTTGGCTTGAGCATGGTGTCGCCAGCTTGAGCATGTGACCATAGACATAATCCCATGGTAGCTGGCTTGAACCCAAGGTCACTGGCTTGAGCAAGGGGTCACTCACTCTGCTCTAGCCCCCTGGTCAAGGCACATAAGCGAAAGCAACCAAAGAACAACTAAAGTGCTGCAACAAAGAATGGATGCTTCTCATCTCTCTCCCTTCTTGTTTGTCTGTCTCATGCAAAAAAGGAAGGAAGGAAGGAAGGAAGGAAGGAAGGAAGGAAGGAAGGAAGGAAGGGAGGAAGGGAGGGAGGGAGGGAGGGAGGGAGGGAAGGAAGGAAGGAAGGAAGGAAGGAAGGAAGGAAGGAAGGAAGGAAGGAAGGAAGGAAGGAAGGAAAATATAAAGAGGGCAAGTATTTCATGAAGTCTCAAATGATGTACTTTGGGGCCTGTAGCTTGTAACTTCTGCTCTTGGGAATTTTTAGAGAATTGGGTCCTTACCCGCCTGGTGTTTAAAAATCTTCCTCAGAAAATATGACGTTCTCTGAGGATGGGAGTCATGTTTTACAATTCTCTGACTTTTAGTCATGCTGGTACCCAAGAGAGTTGCAATGAAAACCTGATGGTTTAAAGAACACTGCACCTAGCAATCACTGAGAAAGAACTGCAAAAATGGGGGCTCCAAAGTATCACTTGTGAGGAATTCTGAGGATTCTAGAGCGTATCTTTTCACAAGTGAGCCATCAGTGAAAGCTAGCATTACCACACAACTCATATACTATATGCACGTGCAATAAACTCCTTTGGAGAGTTGACCTATTTAAATGACTTGGGTTTTCTGGGCGAGTGATTTGCAAAGTGGGGTGTACCTGGACCTGTAGCAGCATCAACTGGGAACATGATAGAAATGTAAATTCTTGAACCCTACCCCAGACCTCCTGAGCCAGTTCTAAGCAATCTGTTTTTAATAGGGTCCTAGGTAATTCTGACGAAATCTAAACTTTGGGAACTACTGTCATTGGTCAGACCTATGTTGATACAGATTGAAGATATTATTGTGCTTTTTAGGCACTTGGGGAAAAAAATTCGGCTTTTCATTTAAATGGAAATAGTCCTTCAAAAAATGGGGGCAGAAATATACACACTTATACTTAGCTCATTTTTTATCTAAATTAATAGCTTATTTGAATTTAGGCAAATAATTGTAAAATTAGTTCAATAATTTCCCCCAAAGACCCATTTTTCTTTTGATAGTCATGGTTTTGTAATAATCATTCTGCTGTCAAATAGGCAATTTCATATCCATTTCACAAATACTCTTCATTTATCACTGAGATTACCTGCAGGTGTATTTTTAATGTGGCATTCATCTCTCTTAATATAAAGTTCTTCTTCCAGTACTTCCTTAACTCTCTTATGTGGCTCACAATATAAAAATGTCTTCCCTATAAAGACATTAACAAGATTGGTTATGTATCATAAATTCTTCCCAACCTCCTAGTTGTTACATCTACATACATAACTATTCTTTTTAAAAGACATATCTTTCTATACAAATGCAGATGATTTACCCTGGAGACTCTATTTTTGGAAGATTTCTTTCATTCTACCTTCTGATCTTTTTGGGATGTCACACTTCCATATAATTCCTGAACTTTTGGGGTAGTTTAAGATACCTCTTTCAGGTATTAGGAAGAAATACATTGAGTTTTCTTTACTAGCTTCAAGAAAACTTTCATTCAGTCAATAAATTCTCCTTAAGGACCATAGCAGTAAGTAATTCAGATGTGTGCATGGAGTCTACAATCCAGAAATGTAACAGAACAGCCTCAGTATTATTTAATCATCATTTTTAGAGATTGAGCCTGGATTATAGTAATGAACCATTTATGAACATGTGACTTTGTTCTGGTCTATAAACTTGGCCCTGTAGGACATCACTGCAATGGTGGAGGACTGTATATTAGATGAATTTCTTCTGCTCTTCTGCGCTTTGCTATCTGACCCCGTCCATCTTTCCAATTTCTCCTATTGGCATTTCTTTCATATTCTCTAAGCTCCAACATGGCCCTTATGCCCACTCTAACATTCTATTTTCTCTGCCTAAACTGCTTTTTTCTTACTTTTTTTTTGTTCCTGGGTAACTTCTACTCAACTTGCAGGTATATAGCCTTAAATTTCAGTTCATTAGGAAAACCTTCCCTGACTCCACAATCTCAAAATTCCGCTGGTTACTCTTTCTCATAGTACTCTCCTCTTTTATTTTATTTATTGCAATTTATATTGCTTTCATTTAATTGATATATAATTACTTGCGTAACTATGTATTAGTTTAATATATGTCTTTCTTACCAGACCATAAATCCCTAAGGGCAGGCATGTCTGTTCAGTCAGCAGAGTCCTAGAACAGAGCTTGGCATACTAATAGATGCTCAGCAGGTGTGTGTTCAAATAGAATTAAGCATTGTTAAATTAGATAGAGGTCAAGACCATTTTATGTGCATGTCTGCCTATGTAGCCTTGTGAACATCAGGGAACCAGTAGCTCTAGTCTCAGTACTCAAAAGCTCAACCAAAGAACCATAAAAAACCTAAACAACCACATACTGTAGCTGTTTAAGATTTGACTTTAAACTCACAAAGATATGGCAGCCGTCTCATCCTTTCCAGATTATCCAATAAATAACACAGGTGAATAAATTTGGCTTCTGTGCAGACCGACCCAAATGGGGCAAGAGACCTGCTGCTTCTGGCTGTGGCCCCAGGTCATTCTGGTCATGAAGACCCACACACATGCTTAGGCACAGACAAGGTAGAGATAGTTTCTTTCTCTTTCTCATTTCTCCAAAGTTAGGTAGGAGTCACATCAATGAGAGATGGAATCAGCATTACTCCAGTTTGATTTTGGTTTAAACTTTTTTGGTTAAAGTTTAGGCAGAAATGTTTTTAAGAAATGTGACTAAGAAGGAAGAAAAGCCTAAAACAGGTCTGCAGAAAGGAAGAGATTACCTGCCTTAAATCCAAATCTCTTGACAAATTTCAGCCCTGCTGCTACAAGAATTGATAGAGAAAAACCACTAAAGGTTTTGAGAAACTGTGAAAAATGAGCAGAAAAGGGCGACTATAGGCAAATATTCTCCACTCCAAAAAAGAACAGGAAGGACGGAAGGAAGGAGGGAAGGAAAGATGGAAAGAAAGAAGGAAGGAAAGGAGAGATAGTGGGAGAGAAAAATTAAAAGAAACTAGCAGCAGCTTAATGTTGATCTTCAACATTTTGAGAGAATTGGTCAATAGATTGTTTGTGAGGGCAATGAGGAGCTTGCTGTGATTACAGTGTTAAAGAACTGCTGAAAACTAGCCTGACCAGGTGGTGGCACAGTGGCTAGATCATTGGCCTCGGATGCTGAGGACCTGGGTTTGAAACCCTGAGGTCTCAGGCTTGAGCGTGGGCTCACCAGCTTGAGCGTGGGATCATAGATAGAACCTCATGGTCACTGTTTTAAGCCCAGAGGTTACTGGCTTCAGCAAGGGGCCTCTAACTCGGCTGGAGCCCCCACCCCCACTCCACTTCCATCAAGGCACTTATTAGAAAGTAATCAATGAACAACTAAGATGCCTCAACTATGAGTTGATGCTTCTCATCTCTCTTCCTTCCTGTCTGTGTCTGTTCATGTCTGTTCCTCTCTGTAAAAAAAAAAAAAAGAACTGCTGAAAACAATATTATTCCAGACTAAACTTTTATTTTGTTAGGAGCTAATAACAGTTGCTACAATTTATTGAGTGCTACCATGCCCTAAGCATCTTACATATATTATCTCTCTTTCTCACTGTCACCCTATGGGTATAATTATTCATATTTTACAGGTGAAAAAGTAACTTCCAGAAGTCACAAAACTCATAAAAAATTAAAAGCCTTGCCTAGTTGACTCTTGCAAACCCAAATTACTAAAAAAGATAGATTAGAGATGGAGCCACAATGTACCTGCATTTCAGCAAGGCATTTGATAAAATGTATTTGTAGGGAACAGAATGCCCATAGCAAAGATGCTGGTTGACAGATCAGGAGCTTCTAGAGACTCTTCCTGGAATTGTTGAGATCACCATCTCATTTGCTAATTTGGATGTAGCAACTGTCAACAAACTCACCAAATGTAAAAATGTCACAAACTTGGTGATGGCAAACTCAAGACTCAAAAGGCTACTTCTATACTTGGAATGAAGTGCTAAAATCCAAAGGATGGTACCGATGGGAATAAATATAACAACTTGTACTTAAGATCAAACAAATGAACTGCATAAATATTAGATAGAAACGGTCTGATTCAAGTGTTTTCAAATGAACAAAGGGGGAAAGAGAAACTATGGATGTCATAGACTACATGCGGTCTGATTCAAGTGTTTTCAAATGAACAAAGGGGGAAAGAGAAACTATGGATGTCATAGACTACATGCTAACTCTGTTGATAATATAAAGTGTCTTCCAAAACAGTGAATGTAATTTTGGATCTATTTAATAGAAGTATAAGGTTCAGATGAAAGGAGATTGTAGTCCGACCACACTATTCTAATCATATTCTGATCATACGTAATACACTGGATTCAGTAATTTAATAAACTGGAGAACATTGGAAGATATCAGCCATCATGACGAGTGTGCTACAAATTATTTTAAAGGTAACACAAAAGTCTATGAAAGATTTGATGGGTGCTCAAATTGACCTTTATATAATTCAAGGATAAAATTATTTAACTTCAGTGGGACAGGAGACCACACTTTATCTGTGTATATTTGAGAGCAGATCTGTGATTAGAGAGTTGAAGCTATAGAGAGACTGAAGATCTTTCAGAAAAAGAGACTAAAGATTTGTCAAAAAACATTTGGAAATTGAATAAGTACTTTGTGTGGATGTGAACAGCCTGTCTCAAATTAGGCTGCGGCCCTTAAATGAGGTTTTCAGGGAGGCTCAGGAAGGAAGTCTACATGCTCTGACCCTGCCTTTATGAGCTCCAGAAAGTTAAAATCTTGCTTCAATTCATTACTCACGTCCCTGCAACTTGCCCAATGCCTGGCATGCAGTAAGGACTCAATATTTGCTGAGTTGGTGAGCCAATGATTAGTTCTATTTTATATACCCACACCACAGGAATCAAGAACCTTTAAATTCTAGCATCTTTAACAAGGAAATTGCCAGATAGAATTGTGTCAAAATAAAGAATTACTTAAATATACTAAACACTTGAATATACTCAAGTTAGTTGCTCTAAGGTCTCTGCACGTTGATGATAATAATAAAAGAAATGATGTACCATTATCAGCCCTATAGGGCTGATGCTTAGGGAAAAGGCCCTTCAACTAGGAGGCAAAAAAGCTCTGTGGCTTATTGATGAAGTCTTTGGGGAGGGCGCTGTGTGATCCCTGCGGTGGGAGAGCTAAGCCTCAGCAGCCCAGCCCTCCCTCCTGGGGCTGCTGAGCACCGAGGGTGCTGCTGAGCACCGCGGGAGCCGCAGGCACGGACACAGCTCTCCAGAGGCAACAAGGAGAAGCTGCACAAGGGCTGGAAACCGCTTGGGTTCCTCTTCTGCTTATTATTTTCACCGTCATCATTCCTTAGCATCTACTGAAAACCTCTGGGGCGCTGGGGGCTGTGAAATATCTGTCAATCCATAGAATACTATGGATGAGCGCTGCGACCTGGCACGGACTCGAGTTACAACAATGACAACTGTGACTGTGGACCAGAACTGCCTTTACTTTTTGAATGTTGTCTGTGCGTTTGGCAGGGCAGGGAGGAGAGAGCAGTGTGTCACAACGTGGCCTATAATTGTGAGATGCTAAAAGTAATAGGTAATAATTTATGGACCGTAATTCCAAGAGAGGAGAGTTTAGGTGTTAGAAATATTTCTCCAGCACTGATTGAGTGATCATGGTCAAGTAACTTCCTTTCCTCCAGTCTAGACCTCAGTTTCCTAGTCTGTATAATGAAGGAATTGCCAAAAGTGATACATATGTTTCCGTTTATAAAATTTATATTATATATAACATTTTTATAAGTTTATATTTTAATAAACTTCTATGTATACGTATTCCCCCGCCCCCCAATACCTTGCAGGCCAATGACGATACCAATTAAGTCGGAGGCTACCGGGGAAGTGGCCTGGACGCTTTCTGCCACTGTGTCATCACCGCTCCCTTTGCAAGAACAGAAGCTCCACCCCTCCCACAAAAATCTCGGCTTTTGCCGGTCTCACTCCGGTTTCCGTCATTCCATCAAGTCCCTTCTCACCGCTTCTCCGCATTGCACGTTCCTCTGCGCGGGGTCCGCGGCTGCAAAGAAACTCACACTGTTCGTGGGACTCCGGGGGGTAGCACACGCTGGGTTCCCTGCGCACCCTGCCCCCCAGCCCCACTGGCTGCCACGGCTGCTCGCGGTCGCTGCCCATGTCCGGCGCCGCCACGGCAGTCACTACCATCGCCTCCTGTACCCTCCTGCCCCCGGGGTCTTCGCGGCGGGCCTTCTCAGCCCCACCGCAGGCGGCGGGAGAACGCGAGGCGTCTTCGGTTGCCATAGTGACTCTGGATCCTCCCAGCCCTCTGCGGCTCCCAGCCAGCCAGCTGCTTCCGGGCCCCAGGTGTTCCGCGCGCCCAAGAAGGCGCGTAAATTGGCGAGGTGTGATTACTTGCTGACCAAAGCAAAGAACTTGCCATTAATCTCATTCGTTTCTCACATCAGTCCCGTTAGGGAAACTGAGATTCAGAAACAGTTAAGGAAACTGTGTGAGGCCATACAGCTAGGACGTTGCACAGCAGGAATCCGAATTCAGAAACGTCTAGCACTAAAGCCGAGAGAATCCGGAACAAGTAAGGGTGGGAGCAGGTACTGGACAGGTGAGTTTGAAAGTAGGTAGGGTAGCTGGTTTCACGTAGTGTCATGCTTATGGTGTCCCGCTCCCTGCTACATACACACCATGTGATCGGATAAATAAATTTTGAGGATTCCCAACTTTTGGATTCTAAGGGGTTTTTTTAATTATTGTTTTTATTGTTGTTAAACAATTATTATAGTTTCCAAGCACTTTTATATTTACAATCTAGATTAATAACCAATTTTACAGATGAGGAAATCAAATTAAGAAAAGATGATTTGACAGCAAATAGGAAAATCTAGAGTTTTATTTGGAGCATGAGGTTGCCTTTGTTTTTTTGTTTTGTTTTGTTTTGTTTTTGCTGCCATAACAGAAGGTAATTATGATGAGTTAGTTTTAGGAAAGCTAAATGTCTGTTACTTAACAGAGTTAAATAATTCTACAAGGCTCATAACCAAACACAGGGGACCCCTTCTGCCTCCACTCCACCCCAGAGGCAGCTGCTTTCACTTCTGGCTGATAATTCACTGTTTACAAACCTATAACCAAATGCTTATTTTGCCCCTTTTTATTTTTCACTTTTAGCTATCATATGTTGATTCTCTAGTATGGAAGATGAGAATTTAGCTCTCGTTTATGCCCACCATCTCGTATGTATTTACTGCCCAAGCTGAAATTTTGGCTGGAGCATCTTACCTTACCATGACTGCAAACTCCAGTGACAGCAGTGCAATGCAATAGCCCGCGGTCACTTTTCCTTTCTGCAATTAATAACTGCCTTGTTTTTTTAATTTGCTTGATTTTTAATGTCCCTATCACTAATTAATTTCCCAACTTTTCATCCCTGTGTAAATCTCTTAATATGTTCAGACACATGAGGGATTCTATCAGTGTCTTGTTTTCTAAAAAGTCCCTTTCAGTAAACCTGGACCAGCTGTTTGCTCTCTAGACCTGTGTTTGCACAGCTGCTGTCTAGGGATTTGCCTTCACCAGCATACCTCTCTCTTGCCTTGGATTCCTTATTTGGGAATGCCATCTTTTTCTCTTTCTTGGCAAAGCATACCTTTCTTTCTTCACTTATTTGGTAGAGCATATATCTCCAGTAGCCCTTTGAAAAATGGCCTATGGGAGATAATATGCCCAAGTCCTTACAAGTTTGCAAGTGTCTTTATTTTATGCTCTATTAAGTAGATAATAGCGATACAGTACTCTTTTGATAGAGCGCTCTAGATTGGAAATCATTTTCAGAATTTTAAAGTCATTGCACCACTGTCTTCTGGCATCCACTGTTGCCATCAAATTCTGCTGCCACTCTGTTCCTAATCTCTTGTGTGGGATCTGTTTTTTCTTTTGAGAAACTCGGATGATTTTTTGTCTTGATTGTCCTGAAACTTCATGATGATACACCTTGATATGGGTCAATTTTTCAGCCATTTTGCTGGACACTCCGATCATTTCAACCTAGAAAATCATGTCCTTCATTTTAGAGACTTTTTCTTGAGTCATTTTATTGCAGTGTCTTTGTTTTCTCTGTGCCCTCTGGAACCTGTTATTTGTATATTAGATCTCTAATTTTCTGACCTATTTTTATATCTTTATTTTTGCACTATATTCTGGAGGTTTTCTCATTGTTTTCTAAACATTCTATTTTTTATTCCTGCTATCATGTTTTTAATTTCTCATAGCTCTCTGAATTATATATATATATGACACCTTGGCTTTATATCTCTGAGAATATTAAGAATATACTTCATTTCCAACTTTTTCTCCTTGTATAATTGCTGCTCCTCCAAGTTACCTATTTCTGTTTGTTTTGGTCTTTGTCACAGAGCTTTCCTCTATTTTCGGGTGATCCTTCACTGTCTTGCCCTGTCTAGTCATGCAGAAGATGAGTCTGTGCACACAGGAGGGGCTTACTGACTGGAAGTTTCCCTGATGGGTAATCTGTCTGTGCTGTTCAGCTGGGGCAACCCTAATGTCAGTATTTTCAGATCTAGCTCTTGAATTGCTATGATTCTTCATTGGGGGACTCTTTCAAGTCTCCCTGCTGGAGGTATCTTCAGTCTGGCGCCAGCACCAAGAGGAGTGAGTGGGAGAAGAAAACTGCAGACTGAACTTGAAATTACCCTGTTTTAGTATGGCGGTCCCTCCCCCAATTGTGCTTTGTACCTTCCAGTCTAGTTGGCCTGTTTGACTGGGTTGGGATCATCCATCTCCTTGCTCAGTATAAGGAAACTGGAGTTCTGACTTTTACTGTGATAAAATACAGATAACATAAAATTTACTATTTTAACCATTTTAAAGTATAAATTCAATGGCATTAAGTACATCCACAATATTGTACAGCCATCACCACTGTCCATTTGAAAAATCTTTTCATTATTTCAAACAAAAACTATACCCATTAAACCCAAATTCCCAATTTCTTTCTCTCCCGGCCCCTGGTAACCTCTATTCTACTTTTTGTTTCTATTAATTTGACTACTTTAGGTACCTCTTATAAGTGGAATCACACAATATTATCCCTTTGTGGATAGCTTATTTCACTTAGCATAATGCTTTAAAGTTCATCCATGCTTAGCATGTGTTGAAATTGCATTCTTTTTGAAAGGATGAGTAATATTCTATTGTACGTATATAGTATATACCACATTTTTTCTATCTATTCATCTGTTGACAGACATTTGGATTACTTCCACCATTTGCCAATTGCCAATAATGCTGCAAATGAACATTAGTGTACAAATGATCTGTTTGAGTTTCTGCTTTCCATTCTTTTGGTTGTATACCTAGAAATGGAATTGCTGGAAGATATGGTAATTCTTTGTTTAACTTTTTGAAGAATCATCAAACATTTTCAAGTGGCTATACAATTTTACATTCCCACCATCAATACACCAGGGTTCCAAGTTCTCTATATTCTTGTCAACGTTTGTAACACCCACTTTCCAATCGTTCTTTCATAGTAGCTCGCTATCTTAATTAGTATAAAGTGGTATCTCTCTGTTGTTTTGATTTGCATTCCTCTAATAACTAGTGATGTTAAGCACCTTTTCATGTGCTCATAGGCTATTCATGCATTTTCCTTAGAAAAACGTATTTTTCCCATTTTGAATTGTGTTCTTTGATGTTGTTGAGTTGTAGAAGTTCTTATATTTTTTTATATAAATCACGTATGATGTATACTGTTTGTAAATATTATTTTCTCCCATCCCATAGGTTGTTTTTTTACTTTATTGACAGTGTCTTTGACTTTAAAACATCTGAAATTTGAAGTAGTCCCATTTATCTATTTTTTCATTTGACACCTATACTTTTGGTGTCATATCCAAGAAATCATTGCTAAATTCAATATCATGAAGATTTTTTCCCTATTCTTTCTTCAAGAGTTCTATAGTTTTGACTCTTATACAGAGTGGGGCAAAAGTTGGCTATATCTGTTCATATGGAAAATAATACAATAATAAATAATAAAACAAGAATAAACTCTCCATTATAAACCTACGTTTGCCCCACTCTATATTTGGATCTTTGACCATTTTGAGTTAATTTTTGTATTAACATGTTTTGTATTAGCATTATAATGTGTTGTAGGAGTCTAACTTCATTCTTTTGCATGTGGATATCCAGTCTTCCCAGCAGCGTTTGTTGAAAAGGCTATTTTTTTCTCCATTGAATTGTCTTGACAACCTTGTCAAAAGTCACTGGGGCCCTGGCCAGTTAGTACAGTTGGTTGGAGCGTTGTCCTGAAACACCAAGGCTAAGGGTTCGATCCCTGGTCAGGACACATACAAGAAGCAACTAATTAATGCACAACTAAGTGGAACAACAAATGAATGCTACTCTCTCTCTCTCTCTTCCTTCCTCTCTGTCTCTCTAAAAATCAATAAATTTTTAAAAAGTCAATGGTTTAATTCTGGACTCTCAATTCTATTTCGTTGATCTACATGTCTATCCTTAATGCCAGTGCCAGAATGTTAAAATTAACATAGTTTTCTAGTAAGTTTTAAAATAAAATATGGTGCTTAGTAACATTTAGTGCTTCTTTAATTGCTTTAATCATGTTTTGTAATTCTCAGAACAAAAGTTTTGCATTTCTTTTCTTAAATGTATTCCAAAGTATTTTATTATTTTCTGTGGTATTGTAAATAAAATTGTTTTCTTAATTTAATTTTCAGTTTGCTTATTGATAATGTTTAGAAGTACAATTTATTTTTGTATATTGCTCCTGTATCCTAGAGCATTTCTGAGTGCATTTATTACTTCTAATAGTTTTTTCAATGTGTTCCTTATGATTTTCTTTACAAAAGATCATATCATCTGAAAATAGATGTACTGTTACTTCTTTTCCAATCTGGATGACTTTCATTTTCTTGCTTAATTGCCCTGGCTAGAATTTCTAGTTCAATGTTTAACAGAAGTGGTGAGAGTAGACATCCTTGTCTTTTTCTTGATCTCAGAGGAAAAGTATTCGCTACTAGTTAGGACATTAATTTTGAGTTTTTATAGATGCCCTTTATTGGGCTGAGGAAGTTCCCTTCTAATTCTAGTGTGTTGAGTGTTTTTATTATAAAGATGAGCTATAGCTTTTGCTGTGTTATTTTAGTGGTTGCTTTAGTGTTTATAGTACATATCTTTAACTTTTCACAGGCTTCCTTCAAGAGATAGTATACCAACTCAGGAAGAGTTTAAGAACCTGCCATTTCTCCCCTCGCAGCCATTAAATAATTGTTGGCATACATTTTACTTTTAGATGTGCTATATATTCTGTAAAATTAATATTTTTGTTTAAAAATTATCTTTTTAAATATTTACTTTATAAATCTGTATTATAATATTTACTTGTAAAATTAATCTATGAGACCATTTAGGGCATTTGAGAATCACAAACATTTGAAATTATCTTTTTTATATGACTAATATATATTTTTAATACCTAACCTTTTTTTTGAGAAAGAGAGAGACAGACAGACAGACAAGGACAGATAGACAGTAAGGGAGAGAGAGGAGAAGATTCAACTTAGAGTTGCAGCACCTTAGTTGTTCATTGATTGCTTTCTCATATGCCTTGACAGGGGGGCTCCAGCCAAGCCAGTGACCCCTTGCTCAAGCCAGCGACTACGGGGTCATGTCTATGATCCCTCCTTAAGGAGGCAACCCCACACTCAGGTTGATAAGTTCTCGCACTGAAGCTGGTGAGCCCATACTCAAGTCAGCGATCTCGGAGTTTTGAACCTGGGTCCTGCACCACCATCTGGTCAGGCTCACCTTAATCATTTTTAAGTGTTAAGTATATTTATATTGTTGTATAGCAGATCTTTAGAACTTTTTTGTCTTGTAAAATGGAAACTACACCCACTGAAGACCAAACTTTAGATCTCATATGAGTAAAGTCATACAGTATGTATCTTATTGTGATGACTCGCTTACTTCATATAGCACAATGTCCTCAAGAATCATCCCCTTTCTAGCATGTGACAAGATTTTCTTCTTTTGTAAGGCTTACTAATATTCTGTTTTATGTAATACTACATTTTCTTTATTCATTTATCTGTTGATGGACATTTGGGTTGCTTCCACAACTCTTTGGTTATTCTGAGTAATACTGTAACGAACGTGGGTGAGCAAATACCTCTCTATATTTTGGATATTAACCTTAATCAGATATATGATTTGCAATTATTTGGTCCCATTCTGTATGTTTCCTTCCAGTTGAAACTCCTCCAGATTTCTATTATTTATTTTCTGTATAATTATTTATTCTTTCCTTATCCCTATACTGTTTCATTTCTAGTAAAAAAAAAAAGGCATAAAATCTTTGCTATACAAAATATTCCAAGCCTATATTATTGCACTTCTTTTCCGTTTGGCCTGTTTTCTTAACAAGATCATTTACATTTGGTCTCCAGTTGCTCATGACCAATCACAATCACTTTTAATTCCCACAGTCTGTTTTCACTCTCACCATTTTACTGAATTTAGTCTTTTGAAGGTTACCAAATACCTATTATTCTGCAAATCCAATTGTGCTTTCTCTGGTCTCTTGACCTTTCTAATATCATCTGACAATGACTTATACCTTATTTTTCTTGAAAGCATTCTCTTGGTTTCCAAAACTGTGCATTTTCCTGACTTTCCAGCTACCCCTTTAGTGCTAATGTCCCCCTTACTGTCATCATTCTTTTCAGAATTCCATACTCATCATCAGTGTAGACATTCCTTCCAGTTCCCTCTTTGCTCTTTTTCCTCCTTTCACTATTTCATTCAATTCCAGCATGTTTATTATCATCTTAAGGTGCTATGCCTTTTAAATATCTCCAGATTCAATCTTTATCTTCAGCTTTGGAGCAGTGAGCAGCCTAGAGATCATTTAGTTCAGTAACTTTCTAACTGCTCCATAGAACCCAAGGGATTTCCTGGAGACAGAGGAGGTGAGTATCTCAAGCAGCTCCACTTTGTTCTGCAGTGTTTGCGCTTTTACTATGTAGTTATTAAATGACTCCTTGATGTCTTATAGACATAAAAGATAATAGAGAGCATGACTAATTTGATGCTAGTAAATTTAACAATTTAGGTGAAGTGGACAATTTACTTAAGAAACACAACTTTCCAAAAATGGACATAGGAAGAAATATAACATTAATAAAAGTACTTATAGAAATATTATTATTAAAGATATTGAATTCAAATTTAAAACCTATCCCACAAAGGAAACATAGCACTCACTACTGAATTCTTCCAAACATTTAAAAATAGTATAACACCGGTCCTATCCAAACTATTCCAGGAGTCATAAAAATTAACACTTTTCAACTCATTGTCATGTCAAAATCTGAAAGAACACGACAAAAAAGGAAAAGTATAGATTGATCTCCCTCATGATGACTGATTCTAATATTAAATAAAACATTAGCAAATATAACCCAGCATGTTAAAAAGAAAAAGATAACACATCATAATAAAGTTGTGATTATTCTAGAAATACACAATTTGCTTAACATTTGAGAATTAAACAATGTACTTAACTGCATTAAGAACATTTTTTTAAAGGAAGAAATTAAACTGTTTTTATCAACCAACATGGTTGTGCACATAGAAAATTCAAATGAATGTGCAGAGGAACTATTAGAATACATGTATTAAGGTCACTGGAAAATAATGAAAATTTGAAATAATGAAAAGTAAAATTTACAAATAAATAGAAAATGGAATGTAAAAAACAACATACTTATAATAGCATCAAAAGCTACCAAATAAATCTAAGAAAATAAAAGAACTCCACCTGAACACTCAAAAATTATCAAGAAAAATTAATAAATACAGCCTGACCAGACAGTGGCGCAGTGGATAGAGCGTTAGACTGGGATGCGGAAGACCCAGGTTCGAGACCCTGAGCTCGCCAGCTTGAGCGCGGGCCCATCGAGCTTGAGCACAAGGCTCGTCAGCTTGGACCCAAGGTCGCTGGCTCCAGCAAGGGGTTGCTTGGTCTGCTGAAGGCCCGCAGTCAAGGCACATGTGAGAAAGCAATCAATGAACAACTAAGGTGTTGCGACGGCAACGAAAAACTAATGATTGATGCTTCTCACCTCTCTCTGCTCCTGTCTGTCTGTCCCTATCTATCCCTCTCTCTGACTCTCTCTCTGTCCCTGTAAAAAAAAAAAATTAATAAATACCTAAATAAATAGAGAAGGGGAAATAGTGAGACAGACTCCACATGCGCTGGAACTGGGATTCACCCACAACTCCTGTCAGGGCCTGATGCTCTGCTCATCTGGGGCCAATGCTCGCAACTGAGCTATTTTTAGCACGAGGTGGAGGCTCCTTGGAGCCATCCTCACTGCCCAGTTCGTGTGCCAATTGAGCCATGGTTGCAGGAGGGGAAGAGAGAAATATAGAGAAGGGGAAAGGGGAGGGAAGAGAAGCAGATGGTCATTTCTCTTGTGTGCCCTGACTGAAATCAAACCCAGGACTTCCACATGTCAGATTGACATTCTATCACTAAGCCAACTGGTCTGGGCCTTGAGACATTTTTCAATTTTATTTATTTAATTTTTAAGATTTTATTTATTTTAGAGAGAGAACAAGAAGGGGAGGAGCAGGAAGCATCAACTCCCATATGTACCTTGACCAGGCAAGTCCATGGTTTTGAACCGGTGATCTCAGTGTTCTAAGTTGACACTTTATCCACTGTGCCACCACAGATCAGGCCTACGATTGAGAAATTTAACAATATTATAATGATGTTAATTCTCAACTTGCTCTGTAACTCCAATCTGAATCTTAGCAGGGTTGTTTTAAAAATAGATATTGGTGGGGGAATTCTAAAATTGAAAAATAAATGCAAAGGGGCAAGAATGGCAAAAACAACCTTAAAGAATGCTGAAACAATGTTCAAAGGGAGGGGGGGGGAAAGAAAAAAGAAAAACAAAGTTGAAATATTTACACTACCCGATAGCAAGATTTACTGTAAAGCAGTAGTACTGAAACTGTGGTATTAAAGAGAGACAAATCAATGGAACAAAATAGAGAATCTAGGAATAGACGAAACCATATATGAACACCAGATATATGACAAAGGTGTCACTTCAATGTAGTGTGGGGGGCGGGTTAAGGGGTGGTGGTCTTTTTAATAGGTGGCACTGGATAAGTTGGTATTAATATGGGAAAAAATGAACCTTGGCTCCTACCACACATCAAACACAAATATCAACTCAAAACGAATTATGGCACTAAAGGTAAAACGTTAAGGCTGGAAGATAATAATGAAAAAAATATGTTCATGATCTTGAGGCAGGCAAGCATTTCTTCAACAGGAAATAAAAATCACTAACCAGAATGAAAATTGATAAATTAGAGATTATTAAAATTAGGGACAATCTCTTCATTAAAATCACCATTAAGAGAGTGTAAAGGAGCCTGAATAGGTGGTGGCACAATGGGCTTGGGCTTGGGATGCTGACTGCCCCAAGTTCGAAATCCCAAGGTCACCAGCTTGAGCATGGGCTCACCAGCTTGAGCACAGTATTGCCAAGGGTGGGGTCATAGACATGACCCCATGGTTGCTGGCTTGATCCCATAGGTCACTGGCTTGAGCAAGGGGTCATTAGCTCAACTGGAACCCCTACCCCCATCAAGTCACATATGAGAAAGCAATCAATGAACAACTAAGGTACCAAAACTATGAGTTGATGCTTCTCATCTCTCTCCCTTCCTGTCTCTCTGTCCCTGTCTGTCCCCCTGCCTCTCTTGCTAAAAAAAAAAAAAAATAGTGAAAAGGAAAGCCACAGACTGGGAGAACATTTTTGCAATCCATATAATGAACAAATGACTAGTATCTAGACTATATAAAGAACTTCTAAATATCAATAAAAGGGCACACAACCTAACAAGAATACGGAGAAAGATGAACAAGTATAGTACTTTACTATAAAAGGAGATCCAGATGGCTAGTCAGCATCTAAAAATTTGCTCCACATCATTAGTCATCAGGACATTCAAAAAATCACAAAGCTGTATGTAATAAATGATTCCATTTATGTAGGCAAAAAAAAATGACAAATTTAGAATAGTGGTTACCTTTGAAGGAGCACTGAGAGGGAGTACAAAGTAGACTTGGGGGGGCTAGTTGTGTTTTGTATCTAGATCAGGGTTGTAATTAAATGGATGTGTTGACTTTGTAGAATTCATCAAGATTTCTGAACTTTCCTGTCTTCTATACCACTACAAATTATATAAAAGTTAAGCATATTTTAGTTAGAAAAATTAACCTGAAAATTTTACTTATTAAAAAAAGTATGGTTTACTTTAATCAAATAAAAAGGAATTATGCAATTATTATTTTTCTCTTTTTGTATCCAATATCAAAAAGATTGGAGATAACTGTCAATTGTAGTAACTCTATTAATTTAGGTGATTTATTTCCTTCTTTCTCCTTCTGAATGGCTCTTGATTTTCCATTTCCAATTATTATATGTATTTTCAATTATACACCACCTGAAATAGTTTGGGGAACAAATTATTGATAAAATAAGTATAAAATTTTGTTTTATCTAGAAAATGTGGTTGCCATTTTCTTTACTTTTTTCATTCAAAAAAAAAAAAAACCACAGCCTGACCAGCTGGTGGCACAGTGGATAAAGCGTCGGACTGGGATGCGGAAGACCCAGGTTCGAGACCCCGAGGTCGCCAGCTTGAGTGCGGGCCCATCTGGCTTAAGCAAAAGTTCGTCAGCTTGGACCCAAGGTTGCTGGCTCCAGCAAGGGGTGGCTCGGTCTGCTGAAGGCCCACGGTCAAGGCATATATGAGAAAGCAATCAATGAACAACTATGGTGTCGCAACGGCAACAAAAAACTAATGATTGATGCTTCTCATCTCTATCTGTCCCTGTCTGTCTGTCCCTATTTATCTCTCTCTCTGACTCTCTGTCCCTGTAAATAAAAAAAACAAAACAAAATAAAACAAAAAAACACAACTAAAAGTGAACAACAAAAACAGGATGGCTTATCCTTTTTACATTTTAATTAAATGTAAAACACCAATGTGTCCAATAGATGGAGGCAAAACCCAAGACTAACTTTTCTTGTAAAATATTATAAATTATATTATTACTATATTACTTCATATTAGTTAATGGAACATTGGCAAAAACTAGGTGGATTAATTTTTACATTTTGTCTTTCATTCTATAGAGTTTGAATACATCTCCAGAAGTCGTTTTAATCTTTTCTTCTGTTTAGTAACAGGGCAACTGAATAAGTAGTGGATGTTTAATGCCATTGTTTTTCCTCCAGAGAAGTAGATACTATAATTACTCTGGTATCCTAGATTCTAACATTTCTGATCTAAATTATTTTAAAAGCCAACAAAATCCTTCTTATAGTAATTAAGTCATCTTTCCAAATTTGTTGAATGTTGTCAAATGGACTATTTCCAGGCAATTATTTTGTTTCCTAGTCTACCATTTAATGAAGTGCTTCTTCCAATTACAAAGGGTTTATGCTTGAATTTTAAAATTCCAGTTAATTAGTGAAATCTATTTCTTTCTGGAGAATACACAGGACTCTGCAGCCCTGAGGAAGATATACTCCTAAAATTTGGTGAAGAGATCCTCATATGTCCCTGCTTGCTATAAAAAATAACAAAAGGATGAAATTAATCATTGCTGGATACCTGCTTTTAAAAATCAATTTTACTGAAGAATAACTTATGTACAAAAACTTGATTCCATTCAATGTAAAGAATTTAATGACTTGGATAGTTACATACTGCAAAACTATCACTACAATCAAGATATAGAACATTTTGACCGCTTCCAAAAAATTCTTCCTGCTCTTTTTCAGTCCAGTTTCCGTCCCTATCACCAGACAGGCACTGCTCTCCTGTCTACAAATGAATTAATTTTCCCCCAAATAGATATTCAGTTGTTCCAGCACTATTTCTTTAGGAAAATTTCTCATTGAAATCCTTATCAGCTTTGTCAAAAATAACTGATCATTTATATCTAGATATATTTCTAGACTGTTCTATTGACCTATATGTTTCTGTCTATTCACCATTACCAAACTATCTTAAAACTGCTGTTCCAGAGTTAGCTTTGAAATCAGGTTGTACAAATCCCCTAACTTTATTTTTCTGTTTTAAAATTGTTTTGGCACTTAGGATTTAATGAAACTTTTGTTTACTTGTGTTTTATGCCATAAAATTCAATTTGCTCCTAATAATGGTAATTTTTACGTCCTCAAACACTACCATAAATAAACTACATAAAATAATATTAAAGTAAGTAGAATTTTAGTTATGATTATTTGATCGACTAACCGGTGATACATGGATATTAAAATTCAAAAACACTACAGATAAAAAGCTAGATTTAAATGTAAACTATCTGGAAACTTAGTTCATGACAACAGGTGATCCCTTAACCTCCACAAGCCCCATTTCCTCATTTCTACCACGGCATCCACCTCACGGGGTTTTTGTGAGGCTCACACGAGATAATGTATGTGAGCACCTATAGCACCGGGGGTCCGCAGTTACCTCGCAATTGTTAGCTATTAATATTATCACAGTGGTTTGGTGTATCACATCTTACATATATCAGAACTTTCAAAAATAAGATCAGATGAGACTATTTCATTCATGCATTACATAAATGATAATCAAGGAAGGCTCATAAACAAATGTAGATTTTTTTTTACACCATGACTTTGATATATTTCATCTTGAAATTAACTTTTAAGGTGAAAGTAATTGCCAAAAAATTATGCCATATTATTTTTATAAATAACAAACTAAAAGAATTTTAGATCTGTAATGACATTAAAAGATTATTGTCCATTTCCCAAATGTTTTACACCTAAAGCTGGCTAGCCTCTGCCCCATCTCATTCTTCTCTGACAAAGGCTGTTGGCTTCTCTTATTCCTTTTCTTCACAAAGTAAAAAGCCTGTGTATCAACTTAATAGCATTTTATTCAACAATGTATTAAAAACATTTACATTTGTGCCTGACCAGGCAGTGGCGCAGTGGATAGAGCATTGACCTGGGGCGCAGAGGACCCAGATTCAAAACCCCGAGTTGTCCAGCTTGAATGTGGGCCCATCTGGCTTGAGCACAAGCTCACCATTTGAGTGCAGGGTCACTGGCTTGAGCGTGGCATCAAAAACATGACCCCACAGTCACTGGCTTGAGGCTAAGGTCGCTGGCTTGAGCAAGGGGTCACTGGCTCAGGTGGAGCACTGTGGCCAAGGCATGCATATGAGAAAGAAATCAATAAACAACCAAGATGCTACCACAATGAGTTGATGCTTCTCACCTCTTTCCCTTCCTGCCTGTCTTGTCTTGTCTCTCTCTCTCGCTAAAAAATAAAATTTACATTTGTAATGATGCAACCTATCAAACACCAGGATTTGATTACCATCTTTATTAATACCCAGAAGTTAGAATTTATCTAAAAATAAAGTAATCTGACCTAAGGGGTAAATTTCCTAGGGGCCAAACCTGGGAGTAGAGAGTGAGTTTTTTTTACAAATGATACTCAATGTTGAAGAACCTTTTCCCCCTACTTGTATATTTTGAAATGTGTTTAAACTATCTCATTAATACTAAATTTTAAAAATAGAATTAATGATTATCTAATTTTTTGATTGTACTCCGATGGATATTTGGACTGTAAGGAAAACGTGCTTTAAATAAAATTCAATTGCATGCTAATAAAACAACTTTGAGGCTAGTCAAATGAAATCTCCTACCTTAGAGATTTTTGATGACATAGAGCAGGGAACATTTGGTAATGTCTAGAGACATTTTAGGTTGTCCAGTTGAAACTCAAAGTGGGGAGCAGGAGTGGGAAGTGCAACTGGCATTTACTAAGTAGAGGCCAAGAGGGCTGTTATAGATTCTGCAATTCCCAGGGTGCCCCGTTACAAAAAAACTACTTGGCTTCAATGTCAACAGTGTAAGAAACCCTGACATATAATTACCTTTCTAGATGGACTCCAAAACCTCATTGTCTAAATGTACAGACTAAAATAAAAAGAATGGAGAAAAGAACTCTTAATGTTTCTTTCTTTTGATTCTTTTTATAAGTTTTGCCTATCTGCAAATATTATGCTAAGTAAAAAGATCCAGTCAAAGAAAGATAAATACCATATGACCTCACTTGTATGTAGAGAATCTAATAAACTAACAAAATAGAAACAGAGGGATGAACACATGGAACAGACTGACAGCTGTCACAGGGGAGGAGGCTTGGGGGACTAGATGAAAGAAGTTGAAGGGATTAGCCAAAAAACATGTATCTGCACATGGGCACAGACAACAGTGTGGCCACAGCCAGAGGGGAGGGGAGTTGGCTAGTGGAGGTGGGTAAACGGGGAAAATGGGGATGGAAAAGACCTTGCTTGGGGTGATGGGTGCACGATGCCGTGTGCCGATGATGTTTTAGCGAGTTATACACTCGAAACCTTTATGGTTTTGCGAACCAATGTTACCCTGATAAATTCAATTACAATTTTTTTAAATTAATAAAATATATATGCAAAAGCACATGAAAGGAAATCTGAAGGTTAGTGCTTCTTTTCTGGAACGTGCCATGAAGGATCTGTTTCTCGTATCAGGTCTTAGTATGATTCTCACAGCATAGCTATGTCTCGACCCTAGAATTGATCCCTTCAATCAGGATATGCTTCCTATTTGAGTTGTCAAATCAGAGTGTGGAAAAACCCATAAGGCACATATTTTAAACAATGCCAGGCTCATTTTATTATTATTTTGATTGCTAAAAATTGCCTCTTTTTAAGGTGGTTATATCTGAAAATGGAACTGTAATGACTGCTCAGAGGACAGTGCTTTTGATGAACTCACATTGATGCACCAATGATGTTGTCCTAATTTTCAAGTACTTTACATCTAGTAGAGATGAAATGCTGAACCTATTATAATAGAAAGAGAAGGAAGAGAACAAATTAGGTAGCAATTTGCTCTTAGATTTTTATAAGCTATACATTTTATTAATCAGATTTTGTGGCCAACGTATCCAGTTACTCTGAGACCCTTTGGTGGTCATGGTCATGCCGATGTCATTAAATTCCTAGTGAGAACTATTAGGTTTACTCGAGTTTCAACTGGACAATTAAAGTGATAAATAAAAAATGAATGCTTTTGCATTTGTTTAGTGTTATCAAGACCTGTCCTGAAAAAGGGGAAAAAATAGCTATGAATTTAAAGAGCAACTCCTTTTCTAGGCAAGGAGAAGCTGCCCATAGATTAAACAAGCCATTCTCCGTTTCAAGGCCTTGGATCCATTCAGAAAATACAATTTCTCTCAGAGTCTCATATCCTTTAAGTCCTTGTAATTATTTGCTGAAATTCTTTTGCTTGTTTCCTGAGTTTTTTCCTCTGTCGGAGACTGTTGACCCCCAGCAGGGACCTTAGAAGACGAGGCAAGCATTTTTTCTTGGTGTGGTGGGGTTTGAGTTCCGGAAAGAAACTCTATGCTGCATGTTCTACTGGGAAGTCATGAGAAACACTACATACAGGAATATAAAGGCAGAGCTTTGGAATCTTCAAGGATCCAAATACTTAAAGCAGGAAGGGCATATCTGCTTGAAAGGCTGGGTAAGGGAACCATTCGGTATCGTATTGTATGTGATAGGGGCCTTATACCTTATAGTTCATTTATTCCTTACAAAACTGTAAGAAGATGGATATTATCTCCTTTTCATACATGGGAAAACTGAGTTTATTTGCCCAAAGTCACACACAGGTGGCAATCAGTATATGAACCCAGACTGGTCTGGTTTAAAGCTTCATGTTCCTTCTAAGTATCCTGCTCTGCCTCCAGGGGATGTTTCAGACACCTGGACTTGCCCTGTCCAATGGAGTAGCCACTAGTCATATGTGGCTAGTCTGAATTGAAAACTGCCCGAAAATATACACTTTATTTTGAAGACTTCTATCAAAATGGAAAATATCTCAATAACTTAAAAATATGTATCACATTGAAATGAATACTTTGGATTTATTAAATAATATGTATTATTAAAATTAATTTCACCTATTTTTGAGTTAATGTGGCTACTAGAAAATAACTAAAGATTCCCCATGTGGCTCCCATTGTTTCTTTGCGATTGATTTGATTTAGATCATCACTACATAGGTTCAGAAATAAAATTTTATGGTTTCAAAGGGAAATTTTCAGGAATTTAAATCAATAGTTATTTAAGCCTTCTTAATTTACTGTTTTCTAAACTTAATAAATAGAAATCTTAAATTCCCGTTAGAAGGAGTACTTCATTTTGCACAAGTTGGATGATCATCTGATAACCCTACAGATGGACTAGAGCATCTCATGATAAACTAATTATAGTGAAGGCATATCAGTGACTGTGAACCCATTCGGAACCTCTTAGTTCCATTAATTCCTAGAGCCATTTCAGGAAGAGCAGAGATGGTGTATGTGTTGATCAGAAATCAAAAACTGATACAGAGGTTTCACTTTTTAGATTTTATTTATTAATTTTAGAGAGGAGAGAGAGAGAGAGAAGGGGGGAGGAGCAAGAAGCATCAAATCCCATATATACCTTGACCAGGCAAGCCCAAGGTTTTAAACTGGCATCCTCAGCATTCCAGGTCGACACTTTATCAACTGTGCCACCACAGGTCAGGCCAGAGGTTTCATTTGGATGTGGGACCTAAATCCCAGATTAAGTGCTACTTCTCTGGGCCTTGTTTTTAAAATAATTTATTTATTGATTTTAGAGAGAGCGGTAGGAAGAGCGAGAGAGACAGAAACATCGATCTGTTCCAGTATGTGCCCAGACCAGGGAATGAACCTGCAGCTTTTGTGTGTCAGGACGACACTCTAATCAACCAAGATCTCTGATCAGGGCCTTGGGCCTCTTTTGATCATGATGTTCTAGCATAGTGATGAATGAGATAGTACATGCCAACAAATAGAAATAAATGGATGCTTTCACATCCATAGAATAAAGACTCTAAATCTCAACATTGTGGTAGATTGTGAGCTAGAAAGCTCTTCAGAAAATTATATTTAAAATTAAAAAGAGCAAAGCCAACTAATTTCATTATGGCCCTATGAATAATGATATGTCCCTTAAACAATGACAAAAAGTCACCTCTTCAGGCATATAAGTTAATCACAATTAAGGCTTTAGTTATGAAAATCATAGAATTTATTTTTTAAAAAGTCTTTGGATAAACTGTACAAGATTAGAGAAAATTCTGTTTGCAAATAGAACTATTTAGCCTTCTAAAAACAAACTGGAAACTACACGTAAGTAATACAGTCAAAAGCGTGATTAGTGAATGCCTTCTATAGACAGAGGAGTCTAGTAAATACTAAGCAAAGTATAAAGGAAGCAAGCAATATAAACCCTGCTCTCTGGGATTTCCATGCACTAGTTGAGTGTTGAGGCCTGAAAACCAGAAAGTTGATACATCTCAACTACTGATCAGAAAAAAGCCTTCTTTGGCCCTATTCTTAAGGGGAGAGCTTAAATAAAATCGTGGATACAACTCATTCCCAATTAAGGAAGGCGCCATGGGCTCTTTGCAATTCAGATAATTAGGCAGCCTCATTTAGCAGTTTACTGGGATAGAAGGGGTCCTGTTATACTGTCACTGTCTATTAGTTGTACCTGTCATTTGGTATCACTAGATTGAGCCAGATTAAACAGAAAGCAGCCCTCACTTTCTGCTAAAACTCTGTATCATAGATATTGATATTCTGAAATCTGGGCACCTCCTTGCCAGCTACCACAAAATAACTGAAATTTTCCTAACTCTTGAGATCCCATCTGTCACAATGATTCAGTTCATACATTAACTTTTCAGAAATGATCCAATTTCAAACTAACCTCAAAACTGCCACACATATTTGATTAAACAACATTATTACTTAGTTAGACTCTAGGGTGATTGGGTCACAAGGGCTGGCTCAAAATAGACAAGACCTTGGTGGACACTTAAAAAATAGAACTGAAGTGCCACGGGTTTACTGCTCCTTGTCTATGTGTTAGTTCTGGGGCTGAGAAGGTGAGAGAAGAGCCTTCGGAAATTGCCAAAGAGGTGCTAGATTGTCAGTGGGAAACTGACACTAGAGAGACTGAAAGTAGATTCTAAATAAGTGTGCTGGATAAATAACTATGCTTGCAATCAAGGAAGCTATATACAGTTAGAAAATCAATTCATGCCTGTTTCTGCTGCTTGGAACTTGTTTTTTGAGTATTTATATTTATGCTTTTGTAACTGTCCACACTGTGGCTTCTTTAAAAAGCCCAAGCCACTGTGTGGTTCTAATCTAGCCCACTATAAAAATCATCCCCTCACTCTGAGAATCCCTTTCTCCTTGTCACTTGGCCTTTGTATGGCTTGTGTAAAATGAGGACCCTGAAAAATCAATACTACCTGTGAACTCGAGAGGCTATATGAGCAGTGCCCATATCAGCAGGATTAGGCAGGTAATACCAGTGGGGTAGCAGATATATTATGATCTCTTAGACCAAGCTATAGTTGTAGGCATGTCTAAAAGGTCATGCTAACTCAACAGTAGAATAAGGATTACGTAGGTGGACCAGGGTGAGGTAGGACTATCCTCAGGACTGTGTGAATTGTGGTAGGGGAGGCAGTATATAACATTCATGGATAAAACACCCAGATACCTACTATCCTGAAAATGGGCTAGATTCTAAAAGACATAGATCTAGGTTCTTGATTTTATTAACTTATGAAGATTCAAGTCACTATAATATGTTAGTTCTCACGGTTTAAAATGAAAGCTAATGGCCATGGTAACACAGAGATGATAGCTGAACTGCACCAGGATAATTAAGACTTTTAAATTGAATTCTGAGTTACCTTACCTTATAAAAAATACATGTTAATATACTAAATACTAAACAAAGATTCAGGATGGGAGGATATTTAAAAATACATTTTTCTTGGATCAGCACCAAAAATATCACTAGTGTTCTGTACAACCCGTGACAAATTTTTAAGTACAGTAATAGGTAAGTTAAAATTTCTTTTCTGATAAGATCACACACTCCACAGAAATCATTGAAGATGTATCCCAATCACTTTCAAATATCTTTTGACATCAAGGTCAGGCAGTTCACTGGAAAAGATATAATGAGTACCACTGATTTTCTATAGCAAGATGTTTGATGTCACCTTTGTATTATGGGGATTTTTGACATCTCACACAAAAGAGGCACTGGTACTTAGAAACTGAAGAAAATGACTTGTGAACTGTTAAGACTGAGGTGAAGAATTTGTGCAGCCTTCCACAATTTCAAAGAGGTAGTGATAGATACTTGTCCTCCTTGCAATATCAAGTGCAGTCTCTTCCAAGTTATTTTTCAGACCTGGTTTGATGTAGCGGTTCATCAGGAGGAGTTCTAGCGTATCTTTGCTATCTCTGTTCCCAGCAGCAAGATGTAAGGGGGTCAAGAGGCCTTTTGTCTGGGCATTGATATCTGCATCATGCTGGAGTAAGAAAGAGGCTACTCTTGTGTTATTCCACTTACATGCACTGTGCAGGGGGGTCCAGCCATCCACAGTCACTGCGTGGACATCTGCTCCTTGTGCAATTAGCTCACGAACGATATCTAAGTGTCCACCGTAGGCTGCTCGATGGAGAGGGGTATACTCATCTTCATCTCTAGTGTTCACCTGAGTGGCCTTTTCAGAAAGTAGTCTCTGCACTGTAGTCAGCTGAAAAGAAAAAAGATTGTTGAAAAACCTAAATCCAAACTAAACAGTAAATCGAGAAAACTAAACTGTCTAGTGATGTTAGACTAAGAATTAAATAAAAACTTCTTAGCAGATGACCTTAAAATGAAAATAAGACTTCATTT
This sequence comes from Rhynchonycteris naso, assembly GCA_037038555.1. NCBI lineage: Eukaryota > Metazoa > Chordata > Mammalia > Chiroptera > Emballonuridae > Rhynchonycteris > Rhynchonycteris naso. Next base: position 298,510,243 of record CM072995.1, read on the forward strand.
TTGGAAGGGAAAGGGCAACTGATTTAAGAATGAACAAGTTCTTAATGATAAACTGTTGATTCTAAGAATGTGATTTTCTGAATATCAAACCGTGTATTTACTTCCAGTCTAATTAAGCCTTACTGCACAAAAGCTTTAGTCCTAGACACGTACAGGCCATAATTGCATTTAATATTTTATGTGCCATCTGGCCTAACTGGTGGTGGCACAGTGTTGACTTGGGACATTGAGATCACAGGTTAAAAACACTAAGGTCACCAGCTTGAGTACAGGCTCTGCAGGCTTTAGCATAGGGTCACCAGCTTGAATGTGGAGTCATCGACATGATGCAATGGTTACTGGCTTGAGCCCAAAGGTCACTGGCTTAAAGCCCAAGGTTGCTGGTTTGAGCCCAAGGTCACTGGCTTGAGCTCCGCTGATCAAGGCGCATATGAGAAGTAATCAATGAACAACTAACGTGTCGCAACTATGAGTTAATGCTTCTCATCTCCCTTCCTGTCTCTGTCTTTTTCTCATTGAAACATAATTTTTATATGCCATCTGTAAAGAAAATATAACATTGCTTTTTCTTTAGGAGTAGTGTACCAGTATACATAATTTATAAAACTTTTAAAAATACCCTGGCCGGTTGGCTAAGTGGTAGAGTGTTGGCCTGGCGTGTGGAAGTCCTGGGTTCAATTCCTGGTCAGGGCATACAGGAGAAGCACCCATCTGCTTCTCCATCCTTCCCCCTCTCCTTCCTCTCTATGTCTCTCTTCCCCTCCTGCAGCCAAGGCTCCATTGGAGCAAAATTGGCCCAGGCGCTGAGGACGGCTCCATGGCCTCCTCCTCAGGAGCTAGAATGGCTCTGGCCACAACAGAGCAAAGCCCCAGATGGGCAGAGCATAGCCCCCTGGTGGGCATGCCGGGTAGATCCCGGTGGGGTATATTCGGGAGTCTGTCTGACTGCTCCCCTGCTTCTAACTTCAGAAAAATACAAACAAAACAAAAAAACAACTTTTAAAATTAAATCTCTTTATCAGAATGTAATGGTAACAAAGAAATCTAGAGATTAAAGAGGTCAGTTTCTTCTAACTAAAACAACCTAAGATATGTTTTCAGGAAGTGATTTTCAGTTTGTTCTGTGGACCTCTGATGGGATACAGTATACTTTTGGGTTAGAAAGTTATCCAAAAATGGAAGACATTTTAGTTATTAGGTTATTAACAGAGACTTTGGAGAATGTAGTAAAATAAGGTAGAAGCAGTTGAGTAGAAAGGATAGACTTTTTTTTTTTTGTATTTTTCTGAAATGAGAAGAAGCGGGGAGGCCAAGAGACAGACGCTCAAATGCACCTAACTGGGATCCACCCAGCAAGCCCGCTAGGGGATGATGCTCTGCCCATCTGTGACATTGCTCCATTGCAACCAGAGCCATTCTAGCGCCTGAGGTGAAGGCCATAGAGCCGCCCTCAGCACCCAGGCCAACTTTGCTCCAATGGAGCCTTGGCTGTAGGAAGGGAAGAAAGAGATAAAGAGAAAGGAGAGGGGGAAGGGTGGAGAAGCAGATGAGTGCTTCTCCTGTGTGCCCTGGCCTGGGACTTTCACATGCCAGGCAATGCTCTACCATTGAGTCAACCGGCCATGGCCAAGAATAGACTTTTGATGTTAAGGCCTGGGCAAGCTAATATTCCCAAATCTCAATTTCTTAATCTGTAAAAGGGAATAATATTACCTATCTTTAGGGATAGACAAGGATTAAATCAAATAATGTAATAAGGTACATGATATAGTTGATATCCAATAAATGTTAGTTCTCATCTTCCCTTTCCTAAATAATATTTGTTTCTAGGATGATCCTATGACTTAATATAAATAATTTAAAAATACAGATGATTGCTTGTCATCTTTATAGTTAATTATCCTTAAACCCTGCCAAATACCTAATTTGACTCTTTGTAGCTTATCATGTGCTTTCATGTACATTGCCTCATTTGATCCTTAAAACCCTGTATAAAAGAGGCAGGTACTAAGGTGGCCATTTTTACTGATAAGAAACCAGAGGTTCAGAAATAATAGGCTTTGCCCAGAGTTACAGACCAAATAGAGGTTTTGGTTATATAACAAACCAAAACCAGGTCTCCAGGCTCCAAATCTAATACTTTGCTTTTTATACTGTGGTTTCTTCCTTAATTGTTTTTCTTTTTCCTTTTTACCCGATTTTTCTCAGCAGCCCAAAGAAGCAATTTGCTTGGATCTTTTTCCATTTTTTTTTCTTGTAATTGATACCACTCTTCAGTCTTTTCATCTTGTTCCTCATCTTCATCAGAATTCCCCACCCAGAGACTTTGGGTACCAGTGGGAATTAGGTGTCCATGTGTTTCCAACAACTCAAGTTGGTTAAAGTGTTCAGAAAAATCCAAAGAATTCTCTGGGTCTGGTTGTCCATCATCATTTACTTTCTCTTTTTCCATCCTTACTACTATTCTAAACACAAAGCATTTCAAATACCAGAGTATAAATAAGTAATCTTTTTAGAGATGAATTATGTCCGCTTTATTTTATTCATGAGGATCTGGAAACACAAACAAAAAATTATTAGCAAAACAGTAACTGAAGCTTTATCAACAGCAGAGATAAGTCTTACAAACATACACAAATAAGCCCCGTCTAAACTATCTGATGTTTTCCAGTACCCTTTCCATTCACTAAACATTAGAGCTGATAGATTTTATTATCTCTAATCATTAATAAACTGGTATTTCTTTGTTGTTGTTTTCTTCTACTAGGTCAGTGGTTATAACTGTACAGGCATACCTTGTATTATTGTACCTCACTTTATCATGCTTCACAGATGCCTCTTAAAAGATAATTAAGTTTTTAAGAAAAGGATAATAAGTTTAAGTGTAGGGGCTATATTTAACTTGTATTTATGTCCCACCTAAATTTATCAGGAATTAAGAATTATTGTAGAATCAAATTTAATTAAAGCCCTGTTACTTGATTTTGACTGGAATGGATTCTGAGAAGTTGGAGAGTCAGTCATACCTTTAAGATAGATCTTTCTTTCTACCTAATGTTACAAGCTTAATAGTATACAATCCTAATGCAGCGTTAGGTTTTATTACTAGTACCAAAAGCATTAAATTCAAGTTTAAATCTATCTCTTATGACTAGTAACTACTCTAGGCCCCTTACTTCATTGTAAAATATAAGGATTTTACTAAAGAATTTCCAAGGCCTGTTCAGCTTTTCAGTCTATGAGAGACACTATCAGAATTGCTTTATATTTCAATAATTCTCACTTTTTTCTTTATTCTTAAACTATTCCCTGAACCTTGCAACACAAAAGTGACTGTACATCAATTCATGAAACAGTAACTACCAAAAAATAACATAAAATTCAGTTGTTAATTGCATCAATTTATAACACAGATTTCATGGGCCACCTTTCCGTTTTTTAAAGCTCCTCTTTTTATAAATTTTGAATGTACTGCTGTGGATACAATAAAAAACACATAAAATTTTCTTGGTGGATTTAATTTAAAAAGTTAAACCTAGGTGCATCTCACTGGTTCAGGATTTAAAAAGTCAATCAAGAGTCCTTCTTAAACTGAAAGCTTTTCCTCTATAATCAGGAACAAGACAAGGATGCCCTCTCTCTCCACTCTTATTCAACATTATACTGGAAGTCTTAGAGCAATCAGGCAAGAAAAAGAAATAAAAAGCATTCATATTGGGAAAGAAAAACTAATGGTATCACTTTTTGCAGATGACACAATCCTGTATATAGAAAACCCCAAAGATTGCACCAAAAAACTATTAGAAACAGTAAACAAATACAGTAAAGTCTCAGGATACAAAATCAATATACAAAAATCTACTGCCTTCCTATACAGCAACAATGAAACTTCAGAAAATAAATTTTTTAAAATTCCTTTTACAATTGCAACAACAACCAAAATATACCTAGGAATAAACTTAACAAAGGATGTGAAGGACCTATATACTGAAAACTACAAAGTATTATTAAAAGAAATTGAAAAATGCACAATGAAATGGAAAAATATCCCATGTTCATGGATTGGAAGAATCAACATAGTTAAAATGGCCCTATTACTCAAAGCAATATACAAATTTAATTCAGTCACCATTAAAATCCCAATGTCATTTTTTAAAGAACTAGAGCAAAAAGAAAAAATTACCAGATTTGTACAGAACCATAAAAGACCCTGAATAACCAAAGCCATCCTAAAAAAAAAGAAGGAAGCTGGAGGTATCATACTACTTGACTTCAAATTATACTACAGAGCTATGATAATCAAAACAGCATGGTATTGGCAGAAAAACAGACAGACTAGTGGAATAGAATTGAGAACCCAGAAATAAAACTACATATATATGGACAAATAATCTTTGACAAAGGAGTCAAAAACACACATGGTAAAAGAAAGCCTCTTCAAAAAATGGTGCTGAAAAAATTGGAAAGTCACATGCAAAAGAATGAAACTTGATTACAGTTTGTCTCCATGCACAAAAATTAATTCAAAATGAATCAAAGACCTAAATATAAGATCTGAACCAATAAATTACAGAGAAGAAAACACAGGTACTAAACTTATGGACCTGGGCTGTAGAGAACAATTTATAAATTTGATCACAAAGGCAAGGGAAGTAAAGACAACAATAAATGAATAGGATTATATCAAACTAAAAAGCTTCTGGACAGCAAAAGATACTGACAACAAACAAACTGGCAGGCAACCAAATGGGAGTTGATATTCACAAACAAAAGCTCCAATAAGGGGTTAATAGCCCAAATATATAAAGAACTCACAAAGCTCAGAACAAACAAATAAACAATCCAATTTAAAAAATGGGGAGAGGACCTGAACAGACACTTCTCCCAAGAGGACATACAAATGGCCAACAGATATATGAAAAGATGCTCATTTTTGCTAGCTATTATAGAAATGCAAATCAAAACGACAATGAGATACTACCTCACACCTGTTAGATTGGCTGTTATCAACAAAATAGGAGTTGGAGAAGTTGTGGAGAAAAAGGAACCCTCATTCACTGTTGGTGGGAATGTAAACTGGTACAGCCATTATGGAAAACAGTATGGGAGTACCTCAAAATATTAAGAATAGAATTACCATATGACTGAGCAAACCCTCTATTGGGTATCTACCCACCCCCCAAAAAAACTTGAAAGTACTGGTACATAAAGACACATGCACACCCATGTTCATTGCAGCATTAATCATGGTGGTCAAGACATGGCAACAACCAAAGTGACCATTGATAGAGGACTGGATAAAGAAGATGTGGTTCATATATACAATGGAATACTACTCAGCCATAAGAGATGATAACATATTGCCATTTACGACAACATGGATGGACAGTGAAAACATGATACTAAGTGAAATAAGTAAATCAGAAAAAGCTAAGAATTATATGATTTCACACATAGGTGGGATATAATACTGAGACTCATTGGCATAAAAAAAAGCTAAGTGATTACCAGGAAGAGGAGAGTAAAGAGGGACAAATACACAGTGATGGACTTTGGGTGATGGGCACACAATGCAAGTCAAGCAACAGTTCAAATACTATAGAGATGTTCACCTGAAACCTATGTACTCTTATTGATCAATGTTTTTTCTAACTTAATTAAAAAAATAAAACAACAACAAAACAATATTCTTTCTTGGTCCTGGTGGGGTGCTTCAGTATATAAAGCGTTATCCCCAAGAACTGAGATCCTGGGTTCATATGGGTCAGGGCAGGTAGGAATAGGAATCAGTGAGTGCACAACGGAATGGAACAACTAAGTGGAACAACAGTTGATGCAAATCTCTCTCAATGAAAAAAATTAATAAAGATTCTTTCCTGATGATATTCCTCCAGTTGGAATAGGGTGTTTCTTAACCTAAGGGGCACATTCACCAACCACTCAGTCACAGGTGGTGCCATAAACCCCATTTTGCAGGTGCAGAAGCCGAGGTCTGAACAATTTGCCCTACATCAAGGAGCTTCAATGGAATTGAAATCCCAGATTTTCTTAATCAAAAGTTAAACATTATTTTTTACTGGACTATATTCTACTGCTGCCAGCACAAAGCAATACAGTAGAAGCATGCTAAATCCGGGATCAAGGGCTAAGGGGGAAGCAGAGAAAGGCTTGTTAAACTGCGGATCTTAATGATCTTTCTCTGGGGAGTGGGAGTAAGCAGGAAGGCCACCAGTCCCAGCCCTCCGGCACCGGCTGGTCACTTCACTGCCGGGAATAGCTCCAGCGGCCTTGGGAACAGCCAAGAGTAGAATAGCCACTCCAGCCCTACCTACAACCCTTGACACGGCCCGGGTCGACAGGTGACCCGCCCCTATGAGCCCAGCAGTTCTCAGTGGCACAGTTCCACCAGGAAGCGTGGTACTGAGCTGGGAAGAATTACCCACCTTTTAGAAAGGAATCCGCCACCGCAAACCTCGCTTCCGGGTTTCGCCCCCTGGGCTGCTCAGGATTGGCTCCTACTCGAGGGCTGGGCCTCGCTTCTACTTTTCCTGCTCCCACAACATTCGACAGCCAATGAGAGCCGAAAAAGGGCTTGAGGAGCCGTACGTCATCAGTGAGGTATCGCGAGAAAAAGAGGTGACTTTTCGCTCCCGCCTAATTTAGGTTTCTGGCCAAGCTTTTCCGAGAGGCGAGCTCTGTCTGGCTGGGCTGTTGTTTTTCTGCTCACGACTCCGTCTTCCTTGGTAAAAAACAGCCTCGGTCCCGATGGTGTGGTTTTGGAGAATCTTAAGTGTGGGGTAATTTGGGAGTCGTGCCGACCTCCTATCTGTGCAGGATCCCGGGTGGAAGCCTACAATGGATTGCCGGTCCGAGAAGAATGGGCCAAGTGGGCTGGGGCAGACTCCTGGAGGGTTCCGCGTTCTGCTTCAGAGAGTCCGGTGGTGGCGGCGTGTGGAGGTTTGGAATCACCACGGCTCTGGGGATCTGAACATGGCAGAGGTGGTTTCATGATAGCAGCCACTTCTCCCCGAATTTGGTCTGCTGGCGGCTTAAGGTGTTTCTCCGCAGCCCACGTGTTTCTGTTTATTTACATTGGCTTTAAAAGTGAGGCCATTCACTTTCCAAAACTAGCCCATTCATTTAGTGAGTCTTGTGTTTGATCAGAAAGTAGGGGGTTGCCTCCATTCCAGAGTAGCCTGTCAAACATTCCTGCAAATTCAGTTGTTCATGTGCTAAACCAGGACTACTGTGTGTGATCCTTTTTGCCTATTAATTTAACGGTTTCCCATAGGAGATGAGCTTAATTATATGTAATGGTGAAACCAGAATGGCACTAGAGATGGCACTTAGAGAAACTCTTCTACTATTGCCAGTCTGCTTTTTTAAAATGCGTGTTTTATAATAATATAATTTTGCTTTTAGAGTTTGGAATCGAGTGAGTTTTCTGACATTTGACCGCTGGACCAAGGATTACTTGGAAAGAAAACTGGTCCTAGAGGACCTGGACTGACCATAGAAATGAGTACTGCAGATGCCCTGTAAGCACCTGTCTTCTGAAGTCCTTTTTATGTTGCTTTGGGATTCTAAAGCCCATCAACTCTGATCACCCTAAAAGAAAACATTTAATAAATTAGCTGTAAATAGCTTGACTGAACAGAAGCAATAGTCATCAAAAAGAATATTTGGAATGTTTAAAAGTTCATAAAATATGTTTCTTCACTAAAAGATAATACACAGCTATAGATTGGCTTTTGCAGTAATTTGGTTATGTTGCCTTAGCTGTAAGTTTGTTCTTATGTTTTGTCTTAAAATATTGAGATTCTTGAACTTTCACGGTAAAGTCTTACTAGTCAAGGCAAATCTGTTGAAGCAGATATTTAGAGGAGTAAATTGCTTTAGTATTGAATAAATTGGAAATGATTTTAAGTAAAATGAAAATAATCAAAGGACAAATAGTTATGTGGAAAAAACTTTAGATTTGGAGTCTTTCTGGTTTTAATTCCCTGATTAATACTGTGTAACAATTGACTTGAGCAAGTTAGCAATTATCTAAACTTTGCCTCAGTTTCTTTATTTGTATATTGTAATACAAATGCCTTTCTCAGATTAATTTTGGTGTTTAAATGAGAGGATCATATGGAAATACTTCATAAGTTACTGTGGAAGCGTAGGGTAGTAATGTGATCAGAAAGTATTCAGACCTACCTGTGTGTATGTAGCAATCAGAACTTTGTACATATCGTTTTTAAAGTTTCTAAAGAGAAAAGTTTTCTGGAAAAATCTCCTTCATATAAAGTTTTGAATTTTGGAGAATATATATATATATATATATATATATATATATATATATAAAGGTTTTTTTTACAGGTTGACTATGATTTAGTGAAAAATATCCTGAATTTAAAAACTGAGTTTTAATTCTATTGCTTGTGCAATAAACTAGTTTATTTCTGTGTTTGGCCTTCTTATTTTTTCGAGATAACAATCCCTGGTTTTACATGTTTGAGTTTAGATGAGATCATATATACAAAAGTTCAGTATTTTAAAAAATGGTAAAAGAGCCTAACCAGGCAGTGGTGCAGTGGGTAGAGCATCAGACTGGCATGTGGAGGACCCAGGTTCGAAACCCGAGGTTGCCAGCTTGAGCGCAGTATTGCTGACTTGAGCACAGGATCATAGGCATGACTCATGGTTGCTGGCTTGAGACCAAGGTTGCTGGCTTGAGCAAGGGGGTCACTTGCTCTGCTGTAGCGCCCCCCTACCATCAAGGCACCTATGAGAAAGCAATCAATGAACAACTAAGGAGCCACAAGGAAGAATTGATGCTTCTCATCTCTCTTCCTTTCTGTCAGTCTGTCCCTCTCTCTGTCTCTATCACACATGCACACAAACAAAAATGTTAAAAGATATGTTAAGTTTAAGAGAGTATTAGTAACTCTTACATTGCTGCATCACATGAAGGTACCTTTGAATACTACCAGATATGAATGGAATTATAAATAATTATTTTGTTTCTTGGCCAAATTTGTTAGCAAAGCAATAACTTTGTTTAGAGAGTAGATTCAAGCAAGCATCTTTAGGAGTCTGAATCTAACTTACTAATTTATTAATGTAAATCTACTTATAAAGTTAGAGGAAAGGTTTCTTTTTATTTTTTTGTATTTTTTTCAAGTGAGAAGCAGGGAGGCAGACAGACTCCCGCATGTGCCCGACCGGGATCCACCTGGCATACCCACCAGGGGGGGATGCTCTGCCCATCTGGGATGTTGCTCCCCTGCAATCAGAGCCATTCTAGCACCTGAGGCGGAGGCCATGGAGCCATCCTCAGCACCTGGGCCAACTTTGCTCCAATGGAGCTTTGGCTGCGGGAGGGGAAGAGAGAGAAAGAGAAAGGAGAGGGGGAAGGGTAGAGAAGCAGATGGGCACTTCTATGTGTTCTGACTGGGAATCGAACCTGGGAGACTTCCACATGCTGGGCCGATGCTCTACCACTAAGCCAACCGGCCAGGGCCTAGAGGAAGGGTTTTTTAAATTAACCAGTTAACTTTTCATTTTTCCTGGAGGACTGCAAAATGGATAAATAACAAGTTTAGATCTGGAGTCCAATTCTCTTGGGCTTTTGCTATAGAACAGAATAGGGAAACAAAGTTTTCAGATCCACGATACAAATGAGTATAAAACTGGTTGTGACACATTGATGAATTTTTGAAGCAGTCACAGATATTTTAAAAATTCATGTGCATTTGTTCTGAACTGATTTAATAGTAATAGGCAAACTATGTGATGTGAATGATCTTTTGAATACTACAAATTTTCAAACTTAGTTTTAAGACCAGAAACGTGATTTTACTCTGTAACTGTTGTTACTTATTTTATAAATTTAGATTTCAATTTCCTTGAACTTTTTTTAAATTAATTATATTGAAACATTTTTTCTTTTTTAATGCAGTGATGATGAAAATACATTTAAAATCTTAGTTGCAACTGATATTCATCTGGGATATATGGAGAAAGATGCAGTCAGAGGAAATGACACATTTGTCACCCTTGATGAAATTTTAAAACTTGCCCAGGAAAATGAAGTAAGTTTGGTTAAAGTTTTTGCAGTTTTTACAGAGCTCGCTTACTGAGCAGGCTTTTTTTCCCTTATTAAAATTAGAGGTTTGTTTTATATGCTTATGTGCTCATATTGCCCGTTCAAATGTCAATATTCTAAAAACCCAAAGCAGGTTTTGCATGCACAAATGACTTTAATTCAAGTAGGAGTGACTTTGAAAATAGTCTGTAAGAATTTACAAGTATAGGGGGTATTTTCTGAGTGCAGAAATGTCATATTTTCTCTGAAAGAACATATAACAGGCAAATATGAAATAAGACTAACGTCCAAAATGCTCATATGCAAGGTCATATGTGATAAGAGCCGTAAGAAAATTATAAAGAGCCTTTTCTAGGATTTTAGAAGTGGAAGAGATAATATTTACAGGAGGAGGTGGCATTTAACTAGGGCATTGAAGGATGGGTAGGCTTTTGACGGTGAAGAGCCTAAAGAAAAGTACACTTCCCAAGAAATGGAAGGAAGGGCCCGCAGGCGAACATTATAAGGCCTGTCAGGAGAACAACAGGTCTGTTTCGCTCACAGGCGGGCCCTGTGTTTGTTAGAAAGCGCGTTGAAAAACCAGAAACATGGTTTTGAACTGCATTAAGAAGAGCTTCAAATGCCAAATTGAGTTTGTACCCCAGTTCAGTAGAAAGTCTTCTGGCAATGGGTACAGAATGAATTGGAGAGCAGTTTGAGGCACTTTTAAAGTAGTAGCATAGGATGCAAAAGAGGACGTGAATGCAAGAGATTAGTCCTAAAATAGGATTTGCATACTTTGGTTAGTGGTAGGAGGTGAAGATGAAAAAGGGGATGATAGTGACTGTGAAGTGTAAGTTTGAGTAAATAGTGGTACCAGTAATAGAAATAGATTTTATTTATTTTATTTTTTTTACAGCGACAGAGAGAGAGTCAGAGAGAGGGATAGATAGGCACAGACAGACAGGAATGGAGAGAGGTGAGAAGCATCAATCATTAGTTTTTCGTTGCCGTCGCAACACCATAGTTGTGCATTGATTGCTTTCTCACATGTGCCTTGACTGCGGGCCTTCAGCAGACCGAGCAACCCCTTGCTGGAGTCAGCGACCTTGGGTCCAAGCTGATGAGCTTTTCCTCAAGCCAGATGGGCCCGCGCTCAAGCTGACGACCTCGGGGTCTCGAACCTGGGTCTTCCGCATCCCAGCCCGACGCTCTATCCACTGCGCCACCGCCTCGTCAGGCTAGAAATAGATTTTAAATAAGAAAGAGGTAATGCTTCATGTGGGAAGGTGATGAATTCCATTCGAGTTGGGAGATTCCAATAGGATACTCAAGGAAACAATCCAGCAGGCAGTTGAAATGTCAGTGTAGGGCCCAAGAGAGAATCCTGTTTCCTTTCATTTCTAACTCTTAGATGTTAAAATATGCCTTTCCCTAAGCATAAGATTTCCCCCCTCTACTTTGCCCTTTCCTTCTCTTCTATTTTCTGGCTTTCCTTCCCTGCAGTTCTTAATTGTACCTGCGCCCCTCCCCTCACAGCCCCAGGCCTGTTCTTCCAGATGTTTATTATATTCACTTTTTGCCTTAATTCTTCCTGACTTGGAAGTTCTCTATTTTTGTGGGGCCTAGCCATCTAACCAGCCTTATTTCTACTCCCTAGTTCCTTGGATTCCTTTTATTTTAACTTTTAATTTTGAAACAGTGTCAGCCTTACAGAAACAGTGCAAAGAATTTCTTACCCTTCACCCAGATTTTCCTATACAGTGTGTCCGTAAAGTCATGGTGCACTTTTGACCTGACACACTGTATTTTGCCACATTTCCTCTCTCTGCTTAAACACGCACACACACACTTTTCTGAACCGTTTTAGAGTAAATTGCATATATAACAGCAGTGGATTTACCAAAACCAGAAAATTAATATTGATTCCATTCTATTATGTAATTTTAAGGTGTTGCCAATTGTCTGTTATAGCAATCTGGCGGCAGGCATGTGGTATCCAAGTCCCGATTCAGGATTGTTTCGCATTTAGTTTTCATGTTTCTTTAGTCTCTTCTAGTCTGCCTTTCTATTTCATAACTGACATTGTTGAAGAGTACAGGCTATTTTCTAGAATATTCCTCAATTGGGTATGTTTGAGACGTTCTCATGCTTAGATTCACTTTTGTCAGGAATACTACAGAAGCATGTTTACTCTCAATATTCCCGAGTCACAAACCACTTTCTAAAAGTATTTAAAATTTTTGTTTTCTTCTGGTAAAGTACACATAATAAAATTTACCAGCTTAACCATTTCTAAGTGTACACTTCAGTAGTGTTAAGCATGGTCACATTGCTTTATAACCAATCTCCAGATCTCTTTTCATCTTGCAAAAGTGAAACTAGACCATTTAAACAACAACTTCCTTTTCGCCTTCCCCCCTACAATTGTTTTTTATTTGGTTTGTTTCCTCTGTGCCTTTGATTACAGTCATTTTCTTCCTTTACTCAAATCATGTTCAATTTTGAAAACCTAGCTTAAATCCCACATTTTTATTTAAACTTCTCTTACTACTGCAGGGATGGAAAACTTTTTCCCTTCCTGTGTGGGTTTTTTGGCTGGTCTGATAATTACATTGACAGATTAACAGGAGAAAAAGAGATTTCATTCATAAAAATGTGAGACTCCCTGGTAGTCAGGTAATTGAGGTTTATATACCATCTGAGCAAAAGAGGCGGTCGGGGCGGGGGACCTTAACGGGGAGGAAGGCAATTCACTGGAGGATGGGAAGAGCAAATGTTTGCCGTGCAGGTAAGTATTTCTGATATGAAAAGTTATCTCAGGTAATAACTCTCTTCCTGATGTAGGCTCTCTGAACTCCTTTAGTCAGTTAAGGGAGAGGTAAAAATGTTTTTTCTGAGTCAGCTGGGTTTTAATCGCCCTCAGCTCGAAACAAGCCAAAGTGGCACATTTTGGGGTGGTGTATCCAGCTCCCCCTCACTGCTGAAGTCCACAGTGATCTGTACTGCTGCGTTCTTTTGTTTAATTAAATTAATCAAATATCTTCAGGAAGATTGTACACTTCTTGCAAGTGTCAGCACGTTGGACTTTTTTTTTTTTAAGTGAGAGGAGGGGAGAAAGAGAGACTCTTGTGTGCGCCCTGACCCAGATCCATCCAGCAAATCCTGTCTGGGGCTGATACTCTGCCCATCTGGGGCCCTGCTTGCAATTGAACTATTTTTAGTGCCTGAGGCGGAGGCTCTGTGGAACCACTCTCAGCACCCTTGCATGGAGCCATGGCTGTGGGAGGGGGAGAAGGAGAGAGGAGGAGAGCAGGGGAGTGGGGGCAGGGGGTGGAGAAGTAGATGGGTGCCTGACCAGGAATCGAACCTGGGACATCCACGTGCTGGGTCAACGCTCTACTGCTGAGCCAACCTGTCAGGGCTGGACTTTTTTTTTATATGATTTTCTCCTTTTCTCTGTTCCTGGAATGTTCTTTGTCAGAATCTCATTTATCCTTCGTAGTGCCACCATGTAGGCAAATCCCTCCTAGACTCACTGACCTCGGAGCAGAACTCATTGTAATGTCATCATTGCTCTTGGCTTGTTTATGTATCTGTTCTAGTGCTTGTCAGTTTGACTTATCTGTAGATGCATAACAGTTTGTCTCCATTCGATTTAGAACATTTTTTAAGGTAGGGATTGTATTTTATCATTGAATCCTCAGGGCCTAGTATAGGGTATTGCATATTGTCAGTATTTAATAGAGATGGGTACATTATCTATTCTGTAGATTTCTATTTCCTCAGCTGCCAGTGTCCATAAGAACTTTAAGTAATTGTTGAATGAATTGAATGAATAATTTGGATTGAATTGGCTATCTTTTTCATAGGTTTTATTAAAGTATTATATTTATCCTTGATTTGGATAATGAAAAAATATCCTTTGGGTTGCATCAGAAGAGATTTGGTGTTGTAATTTATAGTAGCTTTTATGAAGGTGGCTAGGAACCGAAATTGAAGTCAGATTAATCACCAGATTGGACAGTCCTGTGAATGAATAAAATATAAAATTTTCATATAGAATAAAACCTTATATGATATATTTTTCCTACCTCTTTCATCTATAGAAAAATTTTTATCTATAAAACATACTAATTTTAACACTTTTCTGTTGATTAGGTGGACTTTATTTTGTTAGGTGGTGATCTTTTTCATGAAAACAAGCCCTCAAGGAAAACATTACATACCTGCCTTGAGTTATTAAGAAAATATTGCATGGGTGATCGTCCTGTACAGTTTGAAATTCTCAGTGATCAGAGAGTCAACTTTGGTTTTAGTAAGTAAGTATATTTACATGCTTATGTGAAATTTCTTTATGTAGACCATTTTATGTATTATCACTCATTAACAACAAGCCATTTCGCCTGACCAGGCGGTGGCACAGTGGATAGAGCATCAGACTGGGATGTGGAAGACCAGGTTCAAGACGCTGAGGTCGCCAGCTTGAGCACGGGCTCATCTGGTTTGAGCAAGGCTCACCAGATTGAGTGCAGGCTCATCTGGTTTGAGCAAGGCTCACCAGCTTGAGCCCAAGGTCGCTGGCTCGAGCAAGGGGTCACTCAGTCTGCTGTAGCACCCCGGTCAAGGCACATATGAGAAAGCAATCAATGAACAACTAAGGAACCACAATGAAGAATTGATGTTTCTCATCTCTCTCCCTTCCTGTCTGTCTGTTCCTATCTGTTCCTCTCTGACTCTCGGTCTCTGCCACAAAACAAACAAAAAAACGAGCCATATCACCTTCATTATAACTTTTTCCACAGTAAATGTAGTTCTTTGAATTTTCTGTATATCATTATATTAATTTGTAATCACCTAATTAATTGTGGAACTGAGTGGCTTTTTGAATTTTTATTGTACATATTGGCATTTGCTTCTGTTCATACACCCTTTGCCCATTTTAAAATTGGGATTTTTGTCTATAGCTCCTGACTTTGCAAAAGTTTTTTATATATTCTAGATATTAAGCTTTTGCTAGGCATGTATTTTTTTTCCCAGTCAGTGTATTATCTTTAGACTTGTTTATGGTGTCTTTTGTTGACTAAATTATTTAATTTTGATGTCAAATATTTATTTATATTTATATACATGCATATATATATATATATAATTTTTCTTTTTAAGATTTGTTTTTTTGGGACTTATGTATGATATCCATCAAGAACCCCATGTCATAAAGATACTCATGTGGTTTCTTAAACACTGTTAGGATAACACATGGCATTTAGTTGAAATGTTCTGTTAGTCATTTTCAGCCTATGCCAGTTTCTCCGTCTTTCCTTGTCTTTTATGATCCTGATATTTTTGAATTGTATTGATCATATATTTTATAAAATACCTCTCAGTTTGGCTTTTTCCCGTGATTGGGCTAGGATTACAGGTTTTAGGGGAAGAATATTCCTCAGAGAGATGAAGTGCCCTGCTCATAGCATATTGGGAATACATGTGACTACCTTGATCACTTGGTTAAGTTGGTGTCTGCCAGGCTGTCAAGTTACTTTTCTTCCCTTTTCATTCACTAATTGTTAGAATGGAGTTGCTAGGTTCAGCTTGCACTCAAAAAGAGGGAATTAAGTTTCACTTTGAGGAGAGAAGAAGTAGTATCAAAGGATCTATGACTGATTAAAACCACCACTGTAACCAGTAAGTATTTTGGGAGAGGTATTTTGAGGCAGTGCAGCTATTCTGTTTCTTCTTCAAGGATGTCCACTAATTTTAGCATTCATTACTGGCTCTTGCCTATAGCAGTTATAAGTGTAGTGTTCTGATGGTGACTTTTTATTTTCCACATTCTTTCTACATTTATTGATTGGCTTTTTTTTTTACAGGGAGAGTGAGAGAGTCAGAGAGAGGGATAGATAGGGACAGACAGACAGGAACAGAGAGATGTGAGAAGCATCAATCATTAGTTTTTCGTTGCTGTGGCGACACCTTAGTTGTTCATTGAGTGCTTTCTCACATGTGCCCTGACCGCGGGTCTTCAGCAGACTGAGCAACCTCTTGCTGGAGCCAGCAACCTTGGGTCCAAGCTGACAAGCTTTTGCTCAAGCCAGATGGGCCTGCGCTCAAGCTGGCGACCTCAGGGTCTCGAATCTGGGTCTTACGCATCCCAGTCCAACGCTATATCCACTGCACTACCACCTGGTCAGGCTATTGGCATTTTTTAGTAAGGAAGAGTTACCGTTTTTCTCCCATTTATTTATTTAATTGTCTATGTCATTAGGAAACAGTGTCAATTGTTTATTAGTATGAACTCGTTTTTTTCCCTTTGGGTTATAACTGTTATAATCTGTTGTGTTCAAAGAAATTGTACCAGCTTTAACCATTGGTGTTCTTTCAGATTGCTTACTACGTCCTTTTGACATACTAAATTCCAGAAGTAGCCTCAGTATAACTAGGAATTTAGTATTTGATGAAGGTGGCATTTCTTATCTTCATGAAAAATATGGATTATTCAATAAAACGACTAGAAGAAACTGTTATACATTTTTTGAAATCTAGATGTGGAAAAGCCTTTTCTAACTATGACACAAGCCTAGGAGCCTTAAAAGAAAAGATTGGTACTTTGACTTGTAAGTGTGGCAAAAACTTCCCGAAGCAAAGTCAAAAAGGAGAATTCGGTCAGGAAAAATATTTGCAACTAATTCCAAATTAAGTTCTAATTTCCCCTGTAGAGAAATAGTTTTTTATGTCAATAAAAAGTCCATGAGTTAGTAAATAAGTAATTAAAGAATATAGACATAGCCTGACCTGTGGTGGTGCAGTGGATAAAGTGTCGACCTGGGAACACTGAGGTTGCCAGTTCAAAACCCTGCACTGGTCTGGTCAAGGCACATGTGGGAGTTGATGCTTCCAGCTCCTCCCCCCTCTCTCTCTCTCTCTCTCTCTCTCTCTCACTCTCACTCTGTGTCTCCTCTCTAAAATGAATAAAATAAAAATAAAATAAAAAAAAAAGAATGATGCTAAGTTGGCATTTATAAAAAAAAAAAAAGAATATGAACATAGTTCACAGAAAAGGAAATAAAGTGGCATTTAAACATATTAAAAGAATACGAATGATATAAAATAAAGCTCACTTGTAAGAAAGATACAAAATAAAGTACTGAAATATTTTTCTCCTATCAGATTGGCATAAATCAGTGTGCACATTATACATAGTTTCTCAGGAATCTTAAAAAATACTTATGTCTGGTCTTCAGTTTATCTCATTGAGTGTGTCATGAGCATTGGTATCTCTTAAAAGATTTCTAGATCTGCCTGACCTGTGGTGGCGCAGTGGATAAAAGCGTCGACCTGGGAACACTGAGGTCGCCAGTTCAAAACCCTGCACTGGTCTGGTCAAGGCACATATGGGAGTTGATGCTTCCAGCTCCTCCCCTCTTTCTCTCTTTCTCTCTCTCTCTCACTCTGTGTCTCCTCTCTAAAATGAATAAAATTAAAAAAAAAAAAGATTTCTAGATCTATCTAACATGCAGCTAGCATTTAGAAACACTGGCATAGATTTAAAAGTTTGATGATGAAATATTATGTTGGTGGAGTAAAGGGAAAATGGTTTGTCTCATGTATTGCCATTGTATTACATGTAAATTTGCACAACCTCTATGGAAGGAAATTGGCAGTAGCTATTAAATTTATAAATGCACACGTATTCTTTGATCCAGCAAGTCCCTTCTTGTCCTCTTACAAGGGCAGCTTTGTATAAGATTACTGTCTCAAGACTGAGTACTTGCTGTTGTTTAGTGCTGTTTAGTTTTCTCTGCTTCTGGACCTTCTGCTGCAATCATGCTCCACCAGATCATTGGTCAGGCCAAGAAGCATCCAAGCTTGATCCCTCTCTTTGTACTTATTGGAGCTGAAGGTACTGGAGCAATGTTGTATGTATTGCGTCTGGCATTTTTTAATCCAGATATCTGTTGGGACAGAAAGAATAACCCAGAACCCTGGAACAAACTGGCTCCCAATGAGTAATACAAGTTCTACTCAGTGAATGTAGAGTACAGCAAACTGAAGAAAGATCGTCCAGACTTCTAAATGAAATGTTTCACTAAAAGCGCTTAGAACTAAGGTCTTCCAGAAGCCATCAGCACAATTTTTCACTTATCCGGGAAATATTTCCCCTCCACATGCACGAAATCATTGTTGGTGTATTGTGTTGGGGTTTACACTGATTAACATATGTTTGAAACTTAACATATAAAGTTAAAAAAAGAAAGCTTACTCATTCAAGCGTTATTTGTGAAACAAATGACTGGAAATGGTCTCCATATCCATTGGTAGGTAACTACTTAAACATATTATAATAATCAATACCATGGAATACTGCCCAGCCAAAAGCACACAAGGAAGCTCCTCATGTACTAATGCAGAATGATTTCTAAAATATGTTAAATAATAAAAGTTGGGTACAGTGATCTATATTGTGCTATCATTTGTGTAAGAAAGAAGATGTATTTATTTGCTTATACAGATATAAGATAATTTTGCAAAGATACACTAGAAATTGTTCGTGTCATTTGCCTCTGAGAAGAGGAGCTAGATGACTAGGGATAGGAGTAGGTGGGAGACTTCGAATTGCACAAAAAGTAAGTGATCAAGCTCAAATTTTTAGTCTAAGTCTTTTGGATTTAAAAGTAGATGTGTTTCTGGCCCTCTGCTTTCTACAAATAAAAACTTTATACAACAGCTTTTAAAATTTAAAAACCTATTAATGTCCCATTAATGAGATTTACCACTATTTTATATAATTCACTAACATCATTTATTGTAGGATTTTCTTTAACAATGTAGTATTTTTACAATTTCAAACTTGAATTGAAATGAACTGTTGCCTATGATTGTATTTTTTTTAAAGATGAAAACTTGTGGTCATTTGCCAATTTAGATCATCCTATTTGCCTCTAACTTCATTAGTTTTTGGAGGAGAATACTGGGGCAAACAGCTTTTATCTCTTACAGAAGCTTTAATTATGTTTTTTTTATTTTATATTAATTTTTAAGGTTTCCATGGGTGAACTACCAAGATGGCAACCTCAACATTTCGATTCCAGTGTTTAGTATTCATGGCAATCATGACGATCCCACAGGGGTAATTATCAGGTTCTTAACAGTTTGTTGAAATTTTGGAAATGATCAATTTAGTTTGTGAAAAAGTTTTTATTAAAATAGAGCCCAAAAGTCAAATTGACTTTTTATCATTTCATACAAGCTTTTATACTGTTTTTTAGGTAATTTTTTAAATTCCAGAATAATAATTGGTGTGTGAGGAATGCTTTTATTTCCTTTGTGATGAGATTAACAGTAAGTCACCAGGTGTAGGGATAAACAAACACCTATTATTTCTATAATGCTTTGCAGTTTACCAACTCCTTTTGTGTCAGTTATCATATAGAATCTCACTTATAGGAAGTGATTACTTTACAAACAGTTAAATGTAATTTTTAAATGTAAATTAGGTCATCTTATTACCTGTTTATAGGAAGTAATAACAGAGGTTCTAAACAATATATTCTTGTTATATCTGGTAACGAGGATTATTATTATTATTATTATTATTTTTAGAGAGCTAGAGGGGCGACAGACAGGAAGGGGGAGAGATGAAAGCTTATACTCATGGTAGTGGTACTTTAATTGTTCATTGATTGCTTTCTCATACATGCCTAGATGTGGGGGGAGCACCAGCTGAACCGTTGACCCCTTGCTTAAACCAGTGACCTTGGGCTTCATGCCAGCAACCTTTGGGCTCAAGCTAGAAACCATGGGATTATGTCTATGTCCCACATTCAAGCTGGCAACCCCACACTCAAGCTGGTGACCTTGGGGTTTCAACCTGGGCCCTTAGCATCCCAGGTCAACACTGTATCCACTGTGCCACTGCCTGTTCAATCAGGTGGTAATTAATGAGTATTATAAATCATTAGTTATCTAGTCTTTTTCCCCCTACATTTTAAGACGCCTGCTTAATATTACAAAGCACTTATTTCATGGCTAGTTTTTATTTTTCAGTGGCCAAGACATAGGTTTTGCTGAAATATTCACTTTGCATTTAGCATGTGATTGCAATTGCAGATCATTTCTAATAGAAAAAAACATAGAAAATACTTTCAATATTGTCATTTTGTTGATGCTATATTTTTGTAACTAGTATATAGAATATATTTTAATAGGTAATATGATGTGCACATTACTTATTTTTAAATATAGATTGCTATTCTTTGAAAATATTTTGCATAGGCAGATGCGCTCTGTGCCCTGGACATTTTAAGTTGTGCTGGATTGATAAATCACTTTGGACGTTCAACATCTGTGGAGAAGATAGACATTAGTCCAGTTCTGCTTCAAAAGGGAAGCACAAAAATTGCTCTGTATGGCTTAGGTAAGATGGTTTGTTATTTATGTCAATAAATATTTAATGTTTAAGCAACTGGAAAATCAAATTCTGGAAATCACTTTGTTGCTGTTTGGGGAAAAGTGAGTCTATATTTTTTATAGTTACAATAAAGTGATAGGAGGTTTTGGTAGAAATATTTTAGTATTTAATAAGGACCAATAGACCTGATACTTGTTTTTAACAGCAGTTTTAGTGAAAAAAAATTTTTTTAATATCTGTTTATTGTTCATTTTTCTTTCTTTTAGACTTAGATAGAGAATCCTGAACATTACAATTAGAGAGAAATTAGAAAAACTGCATTTTGATAGCTGTAAAGTCTTTGAAAGGTCTAAAGCTTCACTATCCAGTGCAGTAATCACTAGCCTCATCTAGATGTTGAGTACTGAAATGTGGCTTATCTGAATTGTGTTATGCTAGAAGTGTAAAATGCACATCAGATTTCCAAGACTTAGAGAAAATATAAAATACGTAATTAATATATCGGTTTAATAAAATATATTAAAATTAATTTTACCAGTTACTTTTTACTTGTTTTATTTAATGTGGCCACTAAAAACATTTAAATTATATATTTCGCCTGCATTAGTAACTCACATTATGTTTTTATTAGACAGTGGTAGTCGAGAACTGTCATCTGTAATGCTCAGAAAATTTGCCTTATCAACTTCACTATATTCAATTTATTTAGTGTACAGAAGGTGAAAGCCTATTTGCTAGGCTTTATTACATATGAATGAAAAAGTTCAAAGGCATTTTTAGAGGACAAAATCTATTGTGTCTTACTTGGATTAAATTCAGCTTATTATTTTGTTTGTTTTATGGATACAATTGCTTTATTGTGTATAGAGTGTTATAAAAGTTACATTTCATCTAAAGTACTCTGAGAGAAATTGGGGGAAATTTTACACTGTAGTCTCAACATAGATTTTAATTTTTTTTTTGAGTAATTTCAGTATAATGGAAACCTTAGGAGGTCTTATTTACTGTGTCTTTGAATATGTTTTTAAAATGATAAATTATGATGGATGGTTTATTTAAACACTTTTTTTAGGGAGCTTATAGTCTTTGTCCAGTTTATAATTTCTTTAGCAAGTTAGAAAAGCATCATGATTATATTTTAGAGACATGGAAAATGAGGTTATGGTATGTCTAATTTTTCAAGTGATAGAGCAGAAAGTGACATACACCTAAAAATAAAAAACCTACTTACTGTTATTTTAATCATAATCACTACAATACTGTCTTAAGGTTCAGAATTGCAGAAAATGGTTGATCCTCTCACTTTCCCATTATGCTTCAGTCATCCCTGTTCTCTCAAACTCTCATCCTGTTCTGTTCTCCCTAACTGGCCTCCGTTTACCCTCCACCCCCTATTCTCATCCCAACTCTTGTCTGTACACTGTGGAACTCTTTATAGTTAGCAAATTATCTCCTTGCCTCAAGTTTCTTCTCTAAGTTGTCTCTGCTCTCTGACTGGCCCTGGGGTTCCTGTTCTCTCACAGCCTTTCATGGGCTTCAGGGCTGGGGAGGGGGGCAAAGACCTCCCTCCTCTCCTGGTTTCCTGCTGCCAGCCTGCTAACTCCCTCCTGCCTTTGAGCTAACTGCCCTCTGTCTAACCTGCCCTCTCCTTTCCCTCAAATTCTTTCCCTACCAGCAAATTTTGTGCATGTTCTCACTGCTTCAAGACTAGAACAGATCAACCTTCTAATGCCCTGGACTTTGTATGCCTTGACCTTCCCTGTCTAGTTACATGTTCTGCACTCCATCTATTCCACTGGCCGCACCACAGGAATTCTCTTTAGAAGCTAGGCCTCCTCTAGCTCTTTTTTTGTTTTGTTTTACAGCGGCAGAGAGAGTGTCTGAGAAGGGGATAGATAGGGACAGACAAACAGGAACGGACGGAGATGAGAAGCATCAATCATCAGTTTTTTGTTGCGACACCTTAGTTGTTCATTGATTGCTTTCTCACATGCGCCTTGACCGCGGGCCTTCAGCAGACCGAGCAACCCCTTGCTGGAGCCAGCGTCCTTGTGTCCAAGCTGGTGAGCTTGTGCTCAAGCTGGCGACCTGGGGGTCTTGAACCTGGGTCCTCCGAATCCCAGTCTAACACTATCCACTGCGCCATCGCCTGGTCAGGCTCCTCCTCCAGCTCTTATACGTCTGCGTAATTGGTTTTTCTTCAAGGCCTTCCCTAATCTCTACATAAGGTATTAGCTTTGTCCCCTCGTTGATGTCCCCCATCTTAGCATCCTGACTTTCTCTCTTTTTATAATATTTAAAATTGTAACTTGTATGTTTGTTCACTTGTTTTTGTTGGCCTGCTCCACTAGACTAAGCTAATCTTTTGAGGTAGAGGAAGAATTATTTAGAATTTGTTAAATTATTAAAAAGCACAGTATTTTTATTTAAAAACAATATATATGACTATTACTTGTGAATACATTTATTTTTCATCATCCCTTTTAATATCTTTCTGTGTATTTTATAATATATGTTAGATTAAAAGTACAATATACTTATAATACTGTAAATAAAGGGATAGTGAAAAGTAATATTTTAAATAGAAAACTTAATAAACATTAAAGCATAGAAAACTCAAAGTTTTATTCCATATTATTCAGATTTTGAAGGTAGGTATGTTTGACAGGAAAACATTCACTGAAAGCATTTAAGTGCTCAGCAGTTGTTAGCAAGAACCTGGAACATATTCATTTGCAAATAATGACTCCACATTTCACATGTATCTCTAATAGGAAAATAATATACTTAGAGAAGCACATAATTTAGAAGCAAGACATATTCAATTTTAAAAACCAAGTAAGAAATCAGTTTTAAAATAATGTCATGTCCATTTCAGGATCCATTCCAGATGAAAGACTATATCGAATGTTCGTCAATAAAAAAGTAACAATGTTGAGACCAAAAGAAGATGAGAACTCTTGGTTTAATTTATTTGTGATTCATCAGAACAGGTAAAAATATTTTCTGGAAATTGTTGAGTCAAGTATTGAGGTCCCCCAAATCTGTTTTCAGGCTTAACCTGTTTCACTAAAATGCTTCTTATTTTTTGAAGGTTGTTGGTGCAGGGTTAGGCAAAACTTAGATATGCTTTGTGTGACTGCATTTAGAAAGTCTTCAATATATATTCATAGCCACAAAAGAATATCTAGGGCATATGGATAAGGTTGTAAGGAAAATCATAAAATGAAGATGCCTGAATTCAGCAATGAAGTAGAACATCACCAGTTTATTATCTCGTGCCCTTTCCTGACCTTATTTCTTTCTGCATACCCCAGACAGATGCATATCTTCAATTCTTATTTATTGAATTCATTGATGTTCTTTATTGTTTAAGCACATATATATCCACAGTGAGTTATTTAGTTCTGGAAGTGTGCTGTAAATTTTGCAGCTGGCTTATTCTATTCAGTATTACATCACTAAGATTTACCCATTTTGATGCAAAACAGTGTTTTTCATTTTTGCAGTTATACTTCCGTTAGTGAATATTCTGTGTTATTTCCAGATTGTTGCTTTTTAAAACCTTTTTGTTGAGAACATTCTTATATACACACCTCCTGATGCGTATGTGCAAGTGTCTTCCCAGAATATTACACATAGCTAGGTCAACATTCTTTTTTTTTTTGTATTTTTCTGAAGTGAGGGGTATGGGGGGTGAGGCAGACAGACAGACTCCCGCATGCGCCTGACCAGGATCCACCCGGCATGCCCACCAGGGTGTGATGCTCAGCCCCTCTGGGGCGTTGCTCTGCTGTAATTGGGGCCATTCTAGCGCTTGAGGAACCGTCCTCAGCGCCCGGGCCAACTTTGCTCCAGTGGAGCCTTGGCTGCTGGAGGGGAAAAGAGAGATAGAGAGAAAGGAGAGGGGGAAGGATGGAGAAACAGATGGGCACTTCTCCTGAGTGCCCTGACTGGCAATAGAACCTGGGACTTCCACATACCGGCGGATGCTCTGTTGCTGAGCCAACTGGCCAGGGCCAGTCAGCATTCTTTTGTTAGTAGTTTTAAGACGTTTAATCTTATTGATAGGGTGCAGGATTGATTGAAAGGAATAGAGACTTGAAGCAAGATTTATTATATGATCGTTATAGTAAGAAAGTATGAGGTGGTAACAGTGATGGCAATGAGAATGTTATGTAAGGGATAAAGCTGAGAAAGTATTAAGGAAGAATCTAAAGGATTTGGGTTTGATTTTTAGACCCTCGATGGATGTTGTCTTCATAGAAATATTTCTAGGTACATGATCCTGCTCTGATTTCACTTCCTGCTCTCCCCTGCACTTATTCTTCCAGCAACCTGATCTTGCTGTTCCTGAGATCACTGAGCACATTCCCACCTCTGCTCGTTTGCCATCTGCTTGTCGCTCTGCCTAAGCCTTTCCCCCCTTGCATGCTAATTCCTCACCTACCCATTTGTCACCTGTCAGAGGCCTTTCCTAAACACACTTTGTATAGTGACATTCCCCTTCCATGTCACTCTTCTTTTAATTTATTTTTATAATAGCTCTCACTACCTGGCCAATTTGATATACATATATAGATATCTACCATATGCATATACATATACATCTTGTGTTGTTGCTTGTTTCCCCCACTAGAACAAGAACTTTGCTGCTTTTTCTTCAGCATCTAAATATTTGTTGAATGAATATTGGTTCGCATTAAATGAATGCTGGGTCAAAGTATAATATTTGAATACCTTTACTTAAATTCCCATAGTATAAGTCAGTGTTAGGAAAACCTTTTCCTTCTTGTCTTTACTCACCTTGGGCTTTCACATAGCTTCATAATAACAACTAATCTGGGTATAAAACCGGAGTTGCAAATCACGTATTCACATGATACTTTATTTAATATGGAAAACTCTCATCTTTATGTAAGATCGAGTTTTCTTACTCCCATTATTTTTATTTTTATTATTTGTTTTTTGTGTTTGTGTGACAGAGACAGAAAGAGATACATAGGGACAAACAGGAAGGGAGAGAGATGAGAAGCATCAGTTCTTCATTGTGGCTCCTTAGTTGTTCATTGATTGCTTTCTCATCTGTGCCTTGACCAGGGGGCTACAGCAGACCAAGTGACCCCTTGCTCAAGCTAGTGACCTTGGGTTCAAGCTGGTGAGCTGTGCTCAGACAAGATGAGCCCCCACTCAAGCCAGCAACATCGTGGTTTCAAACCTGGGTTCTCTGTGTCCCAATCCGATGCTCTATCCACCAGCTGCTGCCTGGTGAGGCACTCATTATTTTTATTATAAAACGGATGATGACTGATATTTTTTAACATCATCATTTTTATTATAAAAATATATATTTACAGATTTATTTTTATTCTACAAAGTTAAGGTTTAACTCACTTTTATTTTTTGTATTATTTTTTTGCTGTATAATTACATCAGTTTATAGGTTTTTACTATTGATAGAGCTCTCAGGCTTTTCTGACTTGCCTAAAGAGAGTTATTCCTCTCTAAAGCCTTTTGTAATCTGCATCAAAATGTGGGACAGACTACTTTCTCTTTTGGGTCTCCTACTTGTCTGTTTCCTACAAATTTGTAAGCCCTTTGAGGAATTAGATAATATCTTTGTATTCTCAATCGATTGCACAGTTTTGGCACATGGAAGAGATGTTATAAATTTTTAATGAAAAGAGAAAAGAAGATCTATATAAAATACTTAATATGAAATTTTTCTATATCTCTGAACATTTATATTTAATTTTTAAAATCTTGATATAGGAGTAAACATGGAAATACTAACTTCATTCCAGAACAATTTTTGGATGACTTCATTGATCTTGTTATCTGGGGCCATGAACATGAGTGTAAAATAGCTCCAACCAAAAATGAACAACAACTCTTTTACATAGCACAACCTGGAAGTTCAGTGGTTACTTCTCTTTCCCCAGGAGAAGCTGTAAAGAAGTGAGTAATTGTTTTATTTTCCAAATCAAATTTAAAAAAAAAACCTGCTTTAATATTGTAATCATCCCATAGTTTTAAGATACTGATGGTATTGTTATTTAAATGATAGATTTATTTATGAAGATTGCTCATTTGATGTAGTCTTGCTATTTTTCCAGATTTAGTCTTGCTATTTTTCCAGATTGTAACCTATTTTCAACACGACAGCATCCCAGTGGATTTACTATATTATTTTGCTGCTCACTAGGCAAATTCAAGATTAACACTTTTATTTATTAAATTTCAAATTAGAGTATGATAGATGATTACTAATTTTACAATGCCTATTAATAAATACATCTAAAACCATTTATGAGATTTTTCTGGTTATAAATGCAATATTATATAGCATATCTCATTTCTTTTGGGGGGGATTATGTGATAATGTAGTTAATAGTGATTAATGGTTTTACTCTTTAATCTACTCAAGTTCTGATTAAGATGGTCATAATAGTTTTGAAGATTATGGTAGTGGGATACAAGTTTGTTTTTGTTTTCTTTATAGTTCTGTGCTGATTTATTTTATGATGCATGTGCCCATATATATACACATAATACATATATATGTAATAGTATATGCTATATACACTACTATCATAGTCCTGATGACATTTTATTATACTTCCTGTTATATTTGTCTTCTACTAAATTGTGTATTTGTTCAGGCAGGAAAAATAAGGGATGAGTGGATTTTATTCTGAGGAAGAGACTATTTCACATTTTTTCCTGTGATATAACATTAAATTGCTAAAACTGTGTTTAAGTGTATGATTTTATAAAGAATTGTCTTATAGAAACTTAGAAATGTGATAGTTTGGGCATGCACATGTTCCTGAGGAAACGCACAGCGTGACCAGGCTTTCGTTCCCCTGTTTGCAGGCACGTCGGCTTGCTGCGAGTTAAAGGAAGGATGATGAACATGGAGAAGGTCCCTCTCCGCACAGTGCGGCAGTTTTTTATGGAGGATGTTGTTCTGGCTGATCATCCAGACATTTTTAACCCAGATAACCCTAAAGTCACCCAAGTCATACAAAGCTTCTGTTCAGAGAAGGTAATTCTTCTAGACAAAGGTCAATGAGATCGACTTCGGTTGAAAGCTTCATTTACATTGAATTAAATACTTTATAGTAGAGGGCAGTCATATTTGTTAGTTTCATGCAGCTTATAAGGAACCACTGTTTAGTAAATCAGTTTAGTTGCATCAAAAACCTTTTGTTTTCATGGACATGGACAACAGTGTTGGGTATGGGGGGGGGGAGAAATGGTGGTGGACAAAGACTTGACTTGGGGGATTGAACACAGTACTGTGTACAGGAGGTGTGTTGTAGAACTGTGTACCTGAAACCTGTATGATTTTGTTAACCATTGTCACCCTAATAAATTCAATTAAAAAATCTTTTATATTAAGTCTTCCAGATAGAGGAATATTATATATAGAAGAAATTTTTTTAAAAATTTTTATTGATTTTAGTGAGAGAGGAAGGGAGGGAGAGAGAAAGACAGGAACATTGATCTGTTCCTGTATGTGCCCTTACTGGGGATTGAACCGGCAACCTCTGTGCTTTGGGACAATGCTCTAAGTTGCTATGTACCTTGTAGCTTCAGCATAAGCCCCACACCTCCTCTTCCGTGGAGATTGCTACCCCTTAACCTCTGCAAAAATTTTAGAGCCACTACTAAGTTGGGTGAGTGCATTTAGTAATATGTAACTTGCCACCTTAGTAACATTAATTGCTGACATTCTGTGCTTACTCTCTGCTTTGCATTTTATTCTCATAAAAATCATGGGGTTGCAATAAGGAGAATAATAGTTATCACTGATAGGCATTGCCTACTTATATATTCTGGGTACTGTTGACATTTTGCATTTAATCCACTCAGCAATGCTATGGATAAGTGGATTCTACCATCCACAACTTACAGAAGGAGGAGTTTCAACTGAGATGAAGTATCTTGCCCAGTGTAACACTTTACTTTCCACATGTAACTCATGTAACTGAGAAGTTTCAGAGTATGCTGTTTTCAAGATGATTAGACCCAGAAATTCTAATTAAGGTGATGGGTTTCCCTGTCTCTATTTCTGTGTCTAGCCCAATGCCACCCATTATAATAGTTTCTGCCTTAAACATCACTGTGTAAGGGAGGCATTTTCCCATGGTGGCCCACACATTTATATTATCCTTACAGCTGAACGAATCATGTTCCCCCAGTACCTCCAGATAAACCCCCAGCATTGAGTTTCATTGAACTGAGGTCACGAACTTGACCCTAAGCCCAATCTCTGAAGGGATGGAGATGGAAAATGAATTCATTGGTCAGGCCTGGGTCAGGGAATCCAGGGGCTCTCAACCTTGGCACAGCTGACATTTGAGACAGTAATTTATTTTTGTTGTAGGAAGTTCTGTGGATTTTAGGATTTTAACATTATCCTCTTTGATGCCACTAGTATCCCTCCCCCACAGTCATGACAATATTTTTATTTTGAGATTGAAGAAATGCTCGAAAATGCTGAACGGGAACGTCTGGGAAATTCTCAACAGCCAGATAAGCCTCTTATACGACTGCGAGTAAGTCCTATTTTTGATAAATTGAACTTTATTGATTTTCAGGGGATAGTATTGTGCAGTTTATGTCACTGTTTGGCACCTCTGCCCGTGATCCTGCTGCACAGAATGTGCTTCTGTCCTCTTCCCTAGTGTCTCCCTCTTCACCTGCTTGAAGCTTCCCCTCCACAGAAGCCTTTCCTGACCTCCCTTCAGAGTCGGTGCTTCTTCCTGTGCGCTCCGTTACTCTGCACGCACTGCTGACAGCACCCTTTCATTCTGCTTGCAGCCATTGTTCACATCTTTGTCTTCCCATCCGCTTGGGAATTTCTTGACAACCAAGATTCTGTTTTATTCCTGGCTGTAGCTCTGGCCCTTAGCAAAGGACCTAGCACATGTAAACAGTAACGTTTGCTGACTCTTAGCAGAAAATTACAGGTAAAGCTAGGAAGGAGTATAATTGTTAAAATGTCTGAAGAGTGTGGGGAGATCCTGTAGCTTGAGCATTTCTCATTTTCTGTTTTGTAACATGGCAGCTGTAGAGATGGGCTGGGTGATACAAGCCTAGTCGCATTGGGAAAACCACATAGTTTTCTATCAGGGCTGAAGATCCCATGTTTCTCATTCACTCCTGCCAGACCAACTAGACTTAAATAGAAAATTGGCGTTCCTATTCCTAAACAAAGTAAATTATTCATTCATTCATTCATGAAACAAAAGAACAGATATTTCCATGTAAGTATATTGTATCCACTAGAGGCCCCTCGTTAATTCACTGATTCAGTGAACCAGGATTAATTGAATATCTTCTGTCCTGCATGTGGGGGGACACAGTAATGTTAACACAGACCAGGCGTTGAACTTGGGGAGCTTATGGGAGGTGGAGGTGTGAGAGATAACAAACGGAAAGTAAATGAACAAATGTCAGCGTGTGCTAATGGGATGAGGAGATGAGTGTAAGTGGGGGAGGTTAGGGAGCGGAGTGGTCTGGATAAGCTGGTGACGCAGTATAATGCTGCTTCCCAGAGCATTACGTGGGGACAGCTAGTTTAGGGAAATGACTATAGTTGATCCTTGAATAACGGGTTTGAACTGCACAGGTACACTTCTATGCGGATTTTTTCATTAATACTGTAAATGTATTTTCTCTTCCTTATGATTTTATTAATATTTTATTTTCTCTGGCTTACTTTGTTGTAAGAATATAGTATGTGATGCATATAACAAAATCTGTGTTAATCAACTGCTTATGTTGTCTGTTAGGCTTTTCTGGTCAACAGTAGGCTATAATTTTATTTATTTATTTATTTTTTTAGAGAAACAGGGAAGAGAGAGAGAGATGAAAAACATCAACTCTCAGTTGCGTCACTTTAGTTGTTCATTGATTACTTCTCATATGTGCCTTGACCGGGGTGCTCCAGCCGAGCCAGTGACCCCTTGCTGAAGGCAGCAACCTTTGGGCTCAAGCTGGGAGCCTGTGCTCAATTTGAACAGGCCCAGACTCAAACTGGCAATGTTGGGGTTTTGAACCTAGGTGCTCAGTGTCTCAGCTCGATGCTCCATCTGCTGCACCACCATCAGTCAGGCAGCAATAGACTATAATTTTGGGGCGAGTTAAAAGTTGTTTGTGGGTTTTCGACTTTTGACTACAGTTGATCCTTATAGTTAAAAGTCGTTTGAGTGAGGTCAGCACCCCAGGCCCTACTTTGTTCAATTACCAACTATCTATCTCTTATAAAAAAAATAAGGTAGTTTTCTTTGTAAAGGTTTATGCACCAATATAGTGAACTCTTCAAAAAGAGACAGCCATGGCCTGACCTGTGGTGGCGCAGTGGATAAAGCGTCGACCTGGGAACACTGAGGTCGCCAGTTCAAAACCCTGTACCGGTCTGGTCAAGGCACATATGGGAGTTGATGCTTCCAGCTCCTCCCCCCTTTCTCTCTCTCTCTCTCTCTCTCTCTCTCTCTCTCTCTCTGTCTCTTCTCTAAAATGAATAAAATAAAATAAAAAATTAAAAAAAAAAAAAAAGAGACAGCCATGAGAACAATTGTTAGTTATACCTGTATTTTGAAAGGTAATCCTTTCTCAAAGCTCCCAATTTGGTTCTTGTCCTTCATGGATTTTCCTAGGATTAATTCTTGTCTAGACTGAGAGAATATACCTATGATAGACCTGTTAACTAATGCACCTAGAGCCAGCAGTTTATTTTGGTGGAGAATTTTCTTTCTGTCTTGGAAGGTCAAAGTTTTGTTTTAATTTTAATATTCTACCTCCCTAGTTTTTCGAACCAATGTCATCCCAATAAATTAAATTATTAAAAATAATAAATAAGAATAAAGTCCCACCTCCTTTTCAGATGATTACTAGTGTTGCCATGGGAGTATATAATCATTTCCACCTTATGACAGCCCTTGCTGTATCTTGATTGCACTGAACAAAGTGTTTTGCATAAACTTTATTTTCAATAGAATACTTGGTATATATAACACCTTCAGGATCTTTAAAATGAACTGTAGAACATTAATTTATTAACTTAAAAGTATTAAGCATAAACCTAAATAGTGAAGTGGTAAACTTATTACCTAGCCTTCACAGCTTATTCTATATTTGCAGGTGGACTATAGTGGAGGTTTTGAGCCTTTCAATGTTCTTCGCTTTAGTCAGAAATTTGTGGATCGAATAGCTAATCCAAAGGATGTTATCCATTTTTTCAGGCGTAAAGAACAAAAGGAAAACACGGGTAAGCTAGTTATTTTTACAAATTAAAAAATACTCTTACAGGGTTTAGTTTATGTAAATGTGTCTTTAGTAAAAAGTATAAAATAATAATGGAAAGTTTTATAGTAATATTTTTTCTAATATCTTAGACAAATAAACTGATAGCTGGAATAATTAAATTACTTGTCTTCTAAAAATTAGATACAATCATTTTTAAACTTCTGTGGATATCCAAAAGAAATAAAAGGATTTCTCTGCAGATGTAGTTTTTATAAACAGTGCTGCTGAGTACCAGCACAAACAGACTTTACAGATTTATTGCTCAAAGTAAATACCTATTTCTTGTACATTATTCATGGTCAGAGAATATATTTTCAAATTTTGCATTATTAAATTTTCAGTTTTAGAATATACAGTGATTTGGGAAGACTAGTCTTTTGAATTAGGTGTCCTATAATTTGATGTTTATGATGACCAGGTAATTAGTTTCTAATTTATAAATTAGTAAAAACTAATTGCCCTTATTTTAGCATTGATGAAAACAGATCATCCAACTGAAGTAGTTGCCCTTTGAATAGCATGGGTTTGAACTGCATGGGTTTACTCACACATGGATTTTTTTCAATAAATATGTATAATTCTGTATATGTACTTTCTCTTCCTTATGATTTTCTTAATAACTTGTTTTCTGTAGTTTTCTTTATTGTAAGAATACAGTGTATAATACATCTAATATACAAAAATATATATTAATTGGCTGTTTATGTTATTGGTAAGACTTCCAGTCTGCCATTAGTAGTTAAATTTTGGGAAAGTTAAAAGTTATACAAAGATTTTCAACTGTGTGTTGGGTCAGCACCACTAACCCCCAAGTTGTTCAAGGGTCAATTGTAGTGTTTCTTCATAATAAATATTATCATGTTAAATATGGAAGCTGTTTTCCATAGAGCTTTTTATTTCTTTTTACAGGAACAGAGAGAGAGAGAGAGAGAGGGATAGATAGGGACAGACAGACAGGAACGGAGAGAGGTGAGAAGCATTAGTCATTAGTTTTTCGTTGCCGCCGCAACACCTTAGTTGTTCATTGATGGCTTTCTCACATATGCCTTGACCTTGGGCCTTCAGCAGACCGAGTAACCCCTTGCTTGAGCCAGTGACCTTGGGTCCAAGCTAGTGAGCTTTTGCTCAAGCCAGATGGGCCCACGCTCAAGCTGGCGACCTCGGGGTCTCAAACCTGGGTCTTCCGCATTCCAGTCAGATGCTCTATCCTCTGTGCCACCACCTGGTCAGGCCTTAGAGCTATTGAGCCAGAATTTACACAGAAAAATATGGCCCTTGTTGACAAACAAGCTACCTAAGCTCTTATTAACTGGGATTTAATGGTCCTCTGTTTTCATTTTCAAATTGTAATCAGAATTGTATATGCTTTTAATTCAACCTGAAATAGTCATTTAGATATTTAAATTGAGGTAATAGAATGCTGTTTTAGGGGGAAAATATTTATATCATTGAATTATAATACCATGCTATGAATTTTAATTATTTATTGATAGTGTACATTTATTGTCCATTTTTATCAATTCATTGGTATTTAATGGGTGTAGCATTTATAAGAGTAGAATATAGCACTCCTTATGTTACTTGAGGTTTTTCCTAGTCAGTGTTGTTGGTAGTGATTTTTTTTTTTTTTAATTCTTTTTTTATTTATTCATTTTAGAGAGGAGACACAGAGTGAGAGAGAGAGATAGAGAAAGAGAGAAGGGGGGAGGAGCTGGAAGCATCAACTCCCATATGTGCCTTGACCAGACCAGTGCAGGGTTTTGAACTGGCGACCTCAGTGTTCCCAGGTCGACGCTTTATCCACTGCGCCACCACAGGTCAGGCGATTTTTTTTTGTTTAAGCATAAATTGCTCAATTAAAGCAATGACCCTTTTCAATGTTTTACTGAAAGCATTGTTTGTTGTTTTGACCAGCTCTATTACATAAATACAGATATTAAATTTTGTAAATTACTTTACTTATCTGATATCTATAAAGTCAGGGTGATAACTGCCTGCCTTATAGGACTGTTGTGAGGCATAGTTGATACACGGTGTGTAACTGATCTGAATATAGTGTCCAACATAGTAAAATGTAGTAATCATAGTAATGAAGTTATATTAATTTTACTTTATGGAAATTCAAAAAGATTTTTGTTCATTTGTCCTCACCACTTTGTAGGAGGCCCACTGAACTTTGTGCCTCTTTCTCCTCTAGGCTGTTGCATATACAGTGTGCCCGTAAAGTCATGGTGCACTTTTGACCGGTGACCGGTCAAAAGTGCACCATGACTTTACGGACACACTGTACTTTTTCCTCTGCCTAACATAGATTTCTTCTTTTTTGTTTTCCTTAGTGTATCTTAGTCATTCTGAAAGGCCTAATTCAGATGATAGTTGCATTGAATAGCTGCACTTTATTTTCATTCTTTAGAAAGAACTGGTTTACTTCTCCATGTGTCATATTCTCTGTTCTTACCTTTGTTGTAGCACTTACCACTTTGTTATAATCATTGGTTCTCACAGGCAGAGATCCTATCTTTTTATTGCATTTTCAACACCAGGTCCAACACTTGCTATATAGTTAATATTTGTTTCCCTGACAAAGACTATCAGCAGAGCAGATAGTGGGCCTGTGCTTCCTGACTTCCTCCCAGTATTCCTTATTCTTCACCTACTGTTTTTTTTTTTTTTTTTTTTTTTTTATAAAAGCTTTATTTTTATTTTTATTTTTTTAAATATTATTCATTTTAGAGAGGAGACAGAGAGTGAGAGAGAGAGAGAGAAAGAGAGAAAGAGAGAAAGGGGGAGGAGCTGGAAGCATCAACTCCCATATGTGCCTTGACCAGACCAGTGCAGGGTTTTGAACTGGCAACCTCAGTGTTCCCAGGTCGACGCTTTACCCACTGCGCCACCACAGGTCAGGCTTCACCTACTGTTTTTTGAGACAACCATCTTGCTTAGGAATGCATAAAAGAGCTATAAGCATATAACTTATTTCACAGAATATTAAAAAGGTATGTAATTAAAAGCTGAGATTTAATTATTAATTTTGCATCAGAGACATTCTAAAGTGAAATATGGCTGTTTTGTTTTGTTTTGAACTGTGTATAGTGGTGACTGTTAGTAACTGAGTTATGAGCTCCTGCCTTGACTCAGCCCAAGGCATAGGCAGTTTTACGCACAATTGCTTTTGTGTTATCAGTACAAATGTCACCATAGTGGAAAAAGTAAATCATCTTAGTATTTTTATTAAAGCAGTTTTCACCTCTCGTGCCACCTGAAATGGTCTGTGGGCCACCGTGTTAAAATAGTTGCAAGATATGTATGACTTGGAGATACGGGAAACAAATTCAGACTTTAGGGAAAAGTCTGGCTATTAGCAAAGATGTTGTTGTGTTTTTTGCCTCAAAATTTACCACATTGAGCAAGCTGACAGTTGATAAAGTTTGGCCATCCCTCCTCTATTGATAACAACCTGCAATGAATTTGGACACTTTACATTATCATAGAAGCTGCTGTTTTTTCATGAACTTCTTTTTTGTAGGAGAAGAAGTCAACTTTGGGAAGTTCATTACAAAACCTTCAGAAGGAACAACGCTAAGGGTAGAAGACCTTGTCAAACAGTATTTTCAAACCGCAGAGAAGGTACTTTCTTAATTATAGTTCACAATTTGAATAATGGCTACCTTACAATAATGAATTTTTATTTAGGATATGTATAATTGCTAGTTTAAATAAAAAGGATCTTCAGAATGTTTCCAAGAAGTGAGTAGGGTGGCAATTAAGTGTGTTTATTTATAGCTACTATGCACCAAGAGAAATTACATGCTTAATTAATTAATGTTATTAATATTATTATTATGCCTATAATTATTGATGTTATCCTCTTTTTATTGCTGCTACATAAGTCTGAATCCAGGACTTACTTCTCTTGCATCTTGTAATTTCAGAATTACATTGTTAATATAGCCACGGGACTGTGTAGCTCCTCCTATTGTTACGAGTTTGTATCACTTCAAGATCCTGCAGTTGTAGTAGTTTCTTATTGCTGCTGAAACAGCGTTCCACAAACCTAGTGGTTTAAAACAATACAGATTTATTATTTTACAGTCCATAGGTCAGAAATCTGACTCCGGTCTCATTGGACTAAAATTGAGGTGTCAGCAGGGTATGTTCCTTTCTGGGGGCTCTAGGGTAGAATCTATTTCCTTACCTTTGCCAGCTCCTAATGGCCCACCTTTTGTGGCTCATGGGCTGCTGCTTCTTCAAAGCCAGAAACATTTGTATCTCTCTGGCCATTTCCCCTGTTTCATCTCTGTCTGACTCCCTTCTTCTGCTTCCCTCCTCTACTTTTAAGGATATTCATAATTACACTGGGCTCACCTGGATCCTGTCTGGTAGTCTGATTTCACAGCCAGCTAATTATCAATTTTAGTTTCTTCTGTACCCTTAGTTCTCCTTTGCCCTGTAACATATTGACAGGTCCCAGAACTTAGAATGTGGACATCTTTGGGGGCCATTATTCTGCCTGCCACACTGGTTAACCTAGTCTCTCTTAATCATCAGCTGCCACTTCTGGTCTCTCCATGCCAGCTAGTCAGGCCTCTGCATCTTCACCAGTCCTATTCTCTACTCTCCTTTCTTGTTTTCACTTTGCTTTTCCTAGCTCTTAATTATTCATTGGTTGGCTTAATAATTGTTTTGTTTTCCCTTCAGTAACAATAACTTGTATCTTTTTCCCTGGAAACATTATTTTGTAATTCTCCTTGCTCACATAGAATTATTTTGTAAGGAATAGACACTATTTTCTATATACAGTGATTTGTTTTTTTCTTACAGAATGTGCAGCTCTCTCTTCTAACAGAAAGGGGAATGGGGGAAGCAGTACAAGAATTTGTGGACAAGGAAGAGAAAGATGCCATAGAAGAATTAGTGAAATACCAGTTGGAAAAAACACAGCGATTTCTTAAAGAACGTCATATTGACGCCCTAGAAGATAAAATCGATGAAGAGGTGAGTAATTTGTGGGGGGATAAGTCTGTATAAACTCCTGTATAAACTCTCTCCTTAAGAGTAGCTCTGAGTTTCATTCTGGTAAACCACTAATTATTTACTCTGATTTATTTAGTCTTCTCACCTATAAAATTGAGATCATAAAATGAAATTTAAATAAAAAACTAGTAAGTGTCTAGAACAGTCTTAAATATAATTGATGCCAATAAATGTTAGTTTTGTTTCGCATAGATAGTATCTTCTCTTGAAGATCATGAAAATGCTTTAAATTGAACTTTGTAGGATGCAAATTTCTGCTCATTTCAATGTTATAATAGTTTGAGATTTTAAATTTCATCCAGAAAATTCATTCTTCTTAGCATAAAAGCAGTGGAAGAATCACAGAGGAAAAACTTTAGATTTTACTACATAAAAATTCTAAATGTTTGCATGTCAGATTGTCCAAAATGATTAGAAGTTATTGACATGGAAAAAGTATTTGTATGTGGGCAGGAAAAGGGTTAATATTTTAATATAATATTCAAGTACTCTTATAAATCTTAAGAAAAATACTAAACATTACAATAATGAACAGAGGGCATGAATAGACAATTCTCAAAATGGTGTTTAGCCTAGGATATAATCAAAGAAACTCAAAATAAATATACAGTTGACCTTTGAACAATATGGGGGTTAGAAGTGCTGACCCCCATGTGGTCAAAATTCTATGTATAACATTTCCCCTGAAAACTTAACTATAGTTCCTCGGTATCTGTGAGGGATTGGCTCTAGAATCACCCCCATATCAAAATCCGTGGATTCTCAAATTTCTTGAACAAAATGGTGTAGGACATTGCATACAGTTGGCCCTCTATATTGGTTGAGTCCACAAGTGTGAAACCTGGGGATATGGAGGGCTGACTATATTTATTGAAAAGAACTACATGTAAGTACAAACTTGTTCAGGGGTCAGCTGTGTTTTTTATTAGTCAGAGCAGCAACAATTTGAGAAGGATACTTAGTATGCTGATGGAGTATGACTTTTGAACAGCTGCAGTGAAAAGTGGTTTGACAGTGTATGTCAAGAGGGTTAGGAAGATTGCCCTTTAACTTGGCTCTGTGAAAGTTTTCTGGGATCATAATGAGGTAGAGATTTATGTGTGGAATAACTCATTTTAGTGTTATCTGCAGTGGGGAAGAATTGGGAATGTTTTATTAAAATGTTGACACACACTGCAATACTGTGCAGTTGTTAGAAGTTACACTTTTTTTTTTTAGAAGTTACACTTTTGAAGAACATATTTACAGTGTAAGAAAAGAATTTCAAACATGTAAAACTATACACAACATGGTCTCAATTATTTGTATTTTCTATGTGAGAATATGTGTATGCAAAAACTGGAAGAAAATACTGCAGACATTTTCAGTGGTTGTGTTCAGGTAGTAGGCCTATAGGGGGTCATTTTCAGTATTTTCCCAATTCCCTCTATGCAAAAGAACAAAACACTATTTTTAAAACTCATTTCCTTTGACTTTAATTTTAGTGCTTTTAGTTCGTTGACATGATTCTCTTAAAGCTTTATGTTGTCAAGGAACAACTAGTAATGTTCAGTGTCAAATACTTTCTTAGAACAAACAGTCCACATTCTAAGGCCACTCACTCTGTGACTCTGGGTTGGCGTGTTCACACAGCTGAGGCATGGGTGGGTGGATTTCTCAGTTAAGTGCCAGAAATAGAACATGACCATCACATCTAAGAGTAAAACACGAAACCATAAATTATGCTCCTAGGAGATAACATAGTAGAAAACTTAGATGACCTTGTGTATGGTGATGACCTTTTAGATACAGCATCAAAAGTATGATCTATGTAAAAAATTTAATAGTAAAATACGATCTAGGAAAGAAATAATTAATAAGCTGGACTTTATTAAAATTAAAATCCTGCCTGACCAGGCAGTGGCGCAGTGGATAGAGCGTCGGACTGGGATGCAGAGGACCCAGGTTCGAGACCCTGAGGTCGCCAGCTGAGCGCAGGCTCATCTGGCTTGAGCAAAAAAAGCTCACCAGTTTGGACCCAAGATCGCTGGCTCAAGCAAGGGGTTACTCGGTCTGCTGAAGGTCCATGGTGAAGGCACATATGAGAAAGCAATCAATGAACAACTAAGGTGTTGCAATGAAAAACTGATGATTGATGCTTCTCATCTCTCTCCATTCCTGTCTGTCTGTCCCTATCTATCCCTCTCTCTGACTCTCTCTCTCTGTCCCTGTAAAAAAAAAAAAAATTTAAATCCTGCTCTAAAAAAGACAATGTAAAAAGGTTGGGAAGACAGGCCATAGAATACTAGAAAATAATTCCAGGTGACATTTGATGAAGGACTATTATCCAAAATATACAAAGAATTCTTAAAATTCAAGAAAATAAGCAACCCAATAAAAAATGGGCCGAAGACCTTAATAAGGCACCTCATGGAAGAAGGCATACAGACAGCAAGTAAGCATATATGAAGATGCTCCACATCGTGTCATTATGAAAATTAAAACAGTAAGCTATACCACTGTATGCTTAACTGGAATGGTCAAAATCCAGAACTCTTGACAATTCAAGTGTTGGTGGCGACATTGAGCGCTACTTGGCATCTGCCCAAAGGAGTTGAAAATTTATGTCTAAACGAAACCTGCACATGATGTTTTATAGCAGCTTTATTCACAATTGTCTAAACTTGGAAGCAACCAAGGTGTCCTTCAATAGGTGGATGCATAACTAAACTGAAACATCTAGATCTTGTAATATTATTCAGCACTAAAGAGAAGTGAGCTATCAAGCCATGAAAATGTACACTATTTAATATTAATTACATGCATCTTAATGTGAATTAATATTAATGGAAATTGATCATCATTATTAAATGCAATAAAATACTACTAAGTTAAAAAAGCCAATATGAAAAAGCAACATAGTGTATTATTTCAACTATATAACATTCTGCACAAGGCAAAACTGGAAACAGATCAGTGGTTGTGAGGAGTTGGTAGTGGCGGGTGAGGAGATGTCTAGGTGGAACACAGGATTTTTAGGGCAGTGAAACTATTCTGTATATTATAATGGTGGGTACAAGTCCTATATTTGTTCAAATCCAAAGAATGTATAACACCAACAGTGAACCGTAAGGTAAACTATGGTGTTTGGATGATAATGCTATATGTCATGTAGGCTCATCAGTTACGGCAAATGTACGAATTCGGGAGGGGAATGTTACTAGGGGCGGCTATGCATACGTGGGGCAGGAAGTGTGTGGGAAATCTCTGTACCTTCCTTTCAGTTTTGCTGTGAACTTGAGCTTCTCTAAAAAAATAATAAACCAAAATATTTCCCCAGAACATGACCATCCACACTTGGAGTGACATCATGACTCCTGAGATCATGCACCTGTTCACTGTGTGTGTGTGTGTGATGGTAGCTAAGAGTGAGGACTGGATCAGA
Source organism: Rhynchonycteris naso (assembly GCA_037038555.1). Classification (NCBI taxonomy): domain Eukaryota; kingdom Metazoa; phylum Chordata; class Mammalia; order Chiroptera; family Emballonuridae; genus Rhynchonycteris; species Rhynchonycteris naso. Next base: position 298,550,503 of record CM072995.1, read on the forward strand.
CCACCTGTGTTCAAAATAAAGCTGTATAACCATCAGTGAGTTAATTGAACCTCTCTGTGCCTCAGTTTCCTCATCTATGAAATGGAGATAATAATAGAACCTACTCATTAGGTTCTATTAATAGAAAACAATAGAAAGTGGAAAGTCCTCAGAACACTGTTGGCACATAATGTCTGTTCAGTATTTTTGCTCTGACTCTCATTTCTCCTGTGAATGACTCAGTACTTTTGTACATCATCTTTAAAAAATTATTTCCGTATATTCTCCCTGCTACTACATCACAACTAACATGCTGTTATTTCTTTCAGCAAATAAGGCTGGATCCTGTTTCCTTTCGCTACTCTATTTTTTTATACCTCTTTTATAGCAAAATTGCTTCAAAGAGTTCTGTATTTGCTGCGTTGATTATTCTCCTTCCTGTTTTCTTCTCTTAAACCCATCTATTCAGGGGTTTTGACTTCATTATTCCAGTGAAACTGCTCTTGTCACAGTCAGTAGTGACCTTAATTGCAAAGTCCACTGGAAGTTTTCCATCTTGAATTTCACTTGACTTCTTCTCAAATCTTATTTTTTTCATTGGTTTTTAAGACTCCACACTCTTCTGGCTTTCTTTCTACCTCCTCGTCTGTGTTTTCTTGGTCCATGTTGTTGATTCCTCTCCTCTCCAGCCTTGGAAGTTGGAGTCCCCAGAACTTAGTTGTGGACCCCTTGTTCATCTACACTTTCTCTTTGTAATCTCATCCAGCTTCCTGGCTTTAAGTATCATCTGTTTGGCGGTAACTTTCAAAAGTCTAGCTAAAACCTCTCCTTTCAGCTCAAGACTTCTATGGACAATAGCCTGCTAGATATTTCCACTTGGATGTTTGTTTAACCGACATCTTAGCCTTTTCGCATTCCCATCATAATTGCTAATTCTCGGCTTCTGCTCTCTATCTGTAGTGTTTCAATGGAAACGCCATTCTTTCCTTTGCTCAGACCAAAATCCTTGAAGTCAGCTTTGACTCCTCTCCTATGTACTTATCTCCTGTCAGTAAATCCTTTTGGCTCTACCTTCAGAATATATACAGAACGTGACGACTTCTTACCCTCATCACTGTCAACGGTCCAAGGCATCACCATTTCTCAGCTATATTATTCCAGTAGCCTCCAAACTTCTCCTTTTTTTTTCCTTGCCCTTTCTTCACCCCCTATTCTGTCCTCAATTCAGCTGTGTGTGATCCTTATATATTTCAAATGAAGTAACTTCTGTCTAAAAGTCCTTACAGTTGCTTACAAGCAAGGCCTTATTCAGTCTGGCTTTCTGTTACTACTTTACCTTCCTATTTGGTCCAGCCACAGCAATCTTCTTGTTGTTTCTTAAACCTACCAGGCATGCTTCTGCCCCAGTGTCTTTGCACATATTCTTTGTTTTGAATGAAATGATTCCCCCATTTATTTGCAAGATTTATTCCCTGTCTTTTAAAGTCTTTGCTCAGATATTGCCATCCCAGTGAGGCCTTTCATGATCATCCTATTCAGATTTTACCTCAGTCCCTCTCCTTGCTTAATTTTTCTCTTTCGTGATTGAACACCAAGATCTGTGTAGACATTCCCAGCGGTCTATTTTTATTTTTACCTTTTAAAGTGAGAGAAGGGGAGATAGAGAAATAGATTTCCACATGTGCCCTGACTGGGATCTACCTGGCAGTCCCTGTGTAGGGCAGATGCTCCGACCAACCAAGGTATCCTCAGTGCCTGAGGCCAACTCTCAAACCAATCTAGCCAGTGGCTGTGGGAGAAGAAGAGAAAAAGAATGGGAAAAGGGAGGGGGAGAGAAGCAGATGGTTGCTTCTGATGTGTGCCCTGATAGGGGATCGAACCTGGAATATCAGTATTTGCCAGGCCGACGATCTATCCCATTGAGCCAGTTGGCCAGGGTCACCAGGGGTTTTTCATGCCCCTCTTCTCACAGAATCAAGTAATGCTGTCTAACTCTTTATTTAGATCGAAAACTATCAGTAAATAAACTGGACTTGGGCATTCCAGAGCCTCCTCAGAGATAAAAGAGCTTTCCCAGTCTAGCTTTAAATTAACTGGTCATGCCTTCCAAAAGATACTGTGACTTCTTATTTTGTTTATTAATTACCATTCCTTACCACCACCACCACCACCCAACCCTTGCGAGCGCGTGTGCGTGCACACACACACGCACACACAGATTGTAAGTTCTATGGGAGCAGTCTTTTACTGTTTTGTTCATTGTTGTATTCTCAGTTTCTACAATTGTGTTTGGTACATAATAGGTGCTTAATAAATATAAGCTGAGTAAATTATTACATGAATGGAGCCTCTCTCTAATAACATAACTATGTTATGAGATCCTTTTGAACCAGTATGAAAGGAATCTCTAGTATCCTTTATGGTATCAGGACCGTGATCAGCAAACAAACATTCAGTAGTTGACGGTCGATATAATGCATCTTCAAATACCATTTTAGAGAGGCTGCTGACTGTCTGCAGTTATATGATAAAGAATGATTTGAGCAATGTAATAAATAATTCAGACCTTTTAAAAGCAAATTTTTAACTATCTTGCTGAAATATAACCCCCATAGGATATTGGATGTTTTCTTCTGCAGTCTGACAGACTGTTTTTCAGTGACACGGAACATTTTGGCAGCAGGTGATACAATTTTTTTAAGAGTACATTTGTGAAATTTTATGTAAGTCACTGGGAAAGTATGATTTCTCTAATTAAGCTTTTGTGAGACAAAACTATAACTTCCCAAGTTGTGTGTTGTAACGGAAAGCATCTTTTAATCACTTGTAAGCCCATTATTTTATGATTCACATGATAGGAATAAGCAACGTGTTTGTCTTTTCTTTTTCTCTGTTGTAACCCAGGTACGTCGTTTCAGAGAAAGCAGACAAAATAATACTGATGAAGAGGATGATGAAGTCCGAGAGGTAAGTTTTATGCTGTGACTTCCTATGCTTCCATGTCCGTTTGCTAAATTAGAATAACTGGTAAGTTTATTTAGTGTAATAGTCCATGGGACCTAGGTGTGGTGGACAGTCCCGAGCAGGGGTGGCCGAGGACAGATGCCTTTGACTTATTCCAGATCAGCCTACAAATATTCTACTTATTGATACTCTTTTTTTTTCTTTTGCTCTTGTTTGAAATGTATTTAACTGTGAGTTTGGGGGTAGGGGTAGCATATACAACCAGAGCACTTAGTCAAAATAATGCCTGTTACCAGAGCATCTTACCAGTAAAAGATAAAACCTCACCCTACTGATGTTACTATGGGCAGAAAGGGAGAAACTTAGTGTCCTAGTTAGGAATGTTCTCATAGGTAAATATATAGTGTCCACTGGCCTCTTTAAAATGTTGAAATTAATTTGATCATCATCATCGCTGTCTTCTGAGTCTCTCTGGAGTTAAAAAGCTTGAGGTTAGCAGCCATTGCTTTAGTTTGGGTCCTCTGGTACTTGGTGAATTCATGGTTGAAATATACATTTCTGTTTTCTTAGTGTTCTATGATTGCTATGCTGTATGTAAAATTATTTTATAAATTATTTACTGTTGGGATTTTGCCTTGATTGCTTTCATTTAGCATTTTGTCCAGGACCTCCTATGGGTAGCCATTCTGCTTTGTATTGGGAATATAGATACGAAAATGTATGGTCCATGTCCACTGGAGATTCTGTTTAGTAGGTGAGACAGACAAATATGGAAAGAAAATATTAAATCTTAGGACCTGAGTTTCATCCTTACAGAGTTAATACAACTATCGTACTCATCCATTTTGGTTTCCTAAGTATTTCAGGATAGTAGCCGACAGGTGGCGCACTGGGAGCACCAGGCACATCCTCTAGTTGACTTGACAAGTCCCACTGTTTTCTCTAAAGTAAAATAGGAATTAATAAGAGTGCCCCGTCCAATTTTAAAATAAGGTTTGCCTTATTTTAAGCATAGTCCTTTGGTAAAAGTCAATAGGAAAGAAACACTAAGAGGGGAAAGGAAAAAACCCTGCTTAAAGAGATGGGACTCTCAGTTTACCTTTTCTCTCTGAACTCTTCCAGGAAGCCCTGTTTTAGTAGCTGATGCACTGATGACTATCAAGTAGTCCTACAGCCTTTAAGGGCAAGCAATTTTAGATCTGACATAGGAAAGATCAGTTCTCAAATAATTCTGTGCCATCTCCATAGGCCGTGAAGGCACATTTAAGCCATTTTTTTCTTTTTAAAATATCTTCCAAGTCTAAATCTGATTTCCTTCACTCACTTCACTTGCTATCTAGGAGTTTAGATTGATCTAATAATGCCACTTACCTCAAATTTTAAGGAGTAGGAAAGTGACATTTTTATTGTTGTTTCCCCCTCTTTGTTTTATTATAAAAATTTGATGTTCTATGACTCCCACACCCCCAAATTTGTGTCTCAGTTCAGTGAAATTTTTAGATATATGAACAGTGTAGTAACTCAGTTAATAACCATTCTCTAAAAAGAATATGCTAGTATAATTTAAATATCTAGTTGTAAGTTTCACAAATATCTTTTCCCTTGTATTACTTATACTATCCATGGCATAAGGTGTCGCTATTTTGCAGGTCTTGAGTGGGAACGGTGGAGGATTAGAAAATAAACACAGAAAAAAGGGATGGAACCTGGAGGCCTCCTGCCAAGCTGATGGCTTGCAAGAGCAAAAGCAAAACCCCAGGTCTGCTTTATTATATAGTGCAGAGCCATACGCAAATAAGGAAGTCTCCGATACAAAGTCATACCTCTGAGGCACAAACAGGAATCCTCTTAAGGCAGTGGTTCTTAACCTGGGTTCTATCGAACTCTAGGGGTTCGGTGAGTCGATCTCAGGGGTTCGGAGAAGCCTCTGCCACAGAGGCCAGAATAAAGTAATACCGTAATTTGTTGTGAGTTCATGCACTTTGTTGGTTTTGTTCTTTGAGCAAGGTGATGTTCATGCACGGCTCATTTTGTGCACCAGTAAAAAAACATACCTATGTCTTGAATTTGGGGAAAAAAATCATTTTATTTATCACTAAAGAAGGGTTCGGTGAATGCGCATATGAAACTGGTGGGATCGGTACCTCAAAAAAGGTTAAGAACCACTGTCTTAAGGCATAAACGGGAACCCCCCACCATGCATAACTGAATTCAACAGTTGAACAAACAAAGGATGAGAGGAAGGGCATGTAAATTGCCTCTAGCAATTTAAGCAAGTAAGGTGCAAGGAAAGGATGAGTAGAAACACTTAGCTTCACAGCTAACATGGAGGTGTGGGGAAGAGTTTAACCCAGGGGTCCCCAAACGTTTTACACAGGGGACCAGTTCACTGTCCCTCAGACTGTTGGAGGGCCGGACTATAAAAAAAACTATGAACAAATCCCTATGCACACTGCACATATCTTATTTTAAAGTAAAAACACAAAATGGGAACAAATACGATATTTAAAATAAAGAACAAGTAAATTTAAATCAATAAACTGACCAGTATTTCGGTGGGAACTATGGGTGCGGATGCATCCTGTGCGCCTCTCACTGACCACCAATGAAAGAGGTGTTCCTTCCGGAAATGTGGAGGGGGCCGGATAAATGACCTCAGGGGGCCTAATGCGGCCTGTGGGCCGTAGTTTGGGGAACCCTGGTTTAGCCCTTAGCTTGAGCCTTAAACTGCAAGGACTTTGTCAGCTTGCAGTCTCCCACAGTGAGAAGACTTAAACTGTCTCCTATGGGGTAAGTTTTGTAACATAAGCTAACATTCCGAGCTGTAGGACCAGTATTGACCGCAGTCTTTCCCCCACACCGTGCCTTTCATTAATAGCCTTCAGTAATTGCATACAAAACGAACCGCTACCACCATCCGCTTTCACACTCAGCATTCCCGGTATCAAAATAAGTCTCTTAAATAAATGTATTTGAAAAAGCAGAATTGATGACTGAGTTGGCTTTTTTCATTACTGTTTTCAAGGCAAAAAGGGAAGTAATATTGAGTTTTTGCTCTGTGTGTTATTTATGCTACTTCAGTTTCCATTTTATGAGTGAGAAGATGGAGACCAAACTGAAGGACACATGGTGGGGCTAGAATGTGTACCTGACAATTTCTCCCCCCACCCCAAACCTAGACTTTTCCACCATTCTATGTCCTATCTATAGAGTTTCCTATAACAACATTAATATAATGCATGGCCAATGATTGGCTAAAAATTTAAAACTGCTAAACTTGGACAGATGCAACTGCTGTACCATTTACAAGGTGATTTTTGGAAGCTCCCACACTCATTATATTTGTACTCATTTTACAGACTGCCCTTGAAGTAGAAAAGGGTTTGCCAAGTAGCAAGAAGGAATGCTGCAAAGAAAGGATTTCTGGTTCTTAGATTAGTTGACTGAAACTTGAATTGAATAGCTTTCAGAAACATCTTGTTACAGTGGATCCTTTGTGTTTGAAGCCACTAACCTCAGTTTTAATTAATCTTTTAAAGAATAAAAGTGAATATTTTATTCAAAAAAGGTAGGTGGGGACATGACAGATTTCATATGGGAGTTTTCTAGAAGAAAGGACTTTTGGTTTTAGCTTTTCAGCTATATTTTAAGACTGGTAATTAGGGCTTCCTAGGTAATATTTTAGCATGCTATGGGGTGTTATAAATTTTTTCATTCTCAGAATACTATTAGAATTTGACTCATGCAATTTAAGGCTTTCCCAAGCTATAATTCACAGCTTTGCGGAATCATTGAGCTCAGAATGTTAATCCAGTACCCTGCTTAAAATATTTAGACAAAGAAAAGCATTGTAATCATCCAATTTAGAGAAAGAAACATGCTTTAAGGTCTCTTGTTCATACAGAAAAACTCTCAAGTATTTTTTTAAAATTATTATTATTTTTGACAGAGACAGAGAGTTAGAGAAAGGGACAGACAGACAGGAATGGAGAGAGATGAGAAGCATTAGTTCTTTGTTGCTGCACCTTAGTTGCTCAATGATTGCTTTTTCATATGTGCCTTGACGGGGGGGGGGGGGTGTGGGGGGGGTGGGGGTGGGGAAGGCCGGGGGCGGTACGGCTACAGCAGAGCAAGTGACCCCTTGCTCAAGCCAGGGACCTTGGACTCAAGGCAGCAACCATGAGGTCATGTCTATGATTCCACACACAAGCCAGCAATCCCGTGCTCAAGCTGGTGAGCCTGCACTCAAGCCGGAGACCTTGGGGTTTTGAACCTGGGTTCTCTGCGTCGCAGTCCAGTGCTGTATCCACTGCGCCACTGCTTGGTCAGGCTTCTTCTTTAAAAGTTATTTATTGATTTCAGGGAGAGAAAGAGACAAAAACATTGATCTGTTCCTGTATGTGTCTGATCAGGAACCAGAGCCACCAGGGACTATGCTCTCTGAGCTATCCATCCAGGGCTCAAGTATGTTCTTTAGGTATGAGTTTATATTTATTTATTTATTTTTTGTATTTTCCCGAAGTGAGAAGAGGGGAGGCAGACAGATAGACTCCCGCATGCACCCCACTGAGATCCACCTGGCATGTCCACTAGGGGGCGATGCTTGCCTGTCTGGAGCGTTGCTCTGCTGCAGTGGAGCCATTCTAGTGCCTGAGGTGAAGGCCATGGAGCCATTCTCAGCACCTGGGTCAACTTTGCTCCAGTGGAGCCTTGGCTGTGGGAGGGTAAAAGAGAGACAGAGAGAAAGGAGAGGGGAAGGGTGGAGAAGCATATGGGTGCTTCTCCTGTGTGCCCTGGCCGAGAATCTAACCTGGGGCTTCCATACGCTGGGCTGTCGCTCTACTACTGAGCCAACCAGCCAGGGCTTATAAGTTCATATTTAAATAAAAGTCTAAAGAGTAAATATTTTAGGCTTTTAAAAATTTTTAACTATTCTTTTTTTTCTTCTTTTTCTTTTCCAAGTGAGAGTAGGGGAGATATAGAGACAAACACCTGCATGTACCCTGACTAGCATCCACCCGGCAACCCCATCTGGGGCCTGATGTTCTGCCCACCTGGGGCCATGCTCTCAACTGAGCTACTTTTAGAGCCTGAGGCGGAGGCTCCACAGAGTCATCCTCAGCGCCAGGGGCCAATGCGCTCAAATCAATTGAGCCATGGCTGCAGGATGAGTAGAGAGAGAAAAGGGGGAGGGGTGGGGAGAAGAAGCAGATGGTTGCTTCTACTGTGTGCCCTGACCGGGAATTGAACCCAGGTCATTCATACTCCAGGCCGATGCTCACCACTGAACCAACCGGCCAGCGCCAAAAACTATTAGTCTGATCCACAGTCTATAGTTTATCTGGCCTCTGTTTTCTTATGTTCTATCTGAATTTGAGGCAGGGTTGATATCCTCTTTCAAATGGTAATACTAAGTAGTATTAATAGAGTGAAGAAGCAACTTTCAGGATGGGAGAAAATATTTGCGAATCATTTATCAGATAAAGGCCTAATATGCAGAATATAAAGAGCTCCTAAAATTTAATGACAAACATTCCAATGAAAAGTGGACAAAGGACCTGAATAGACATTTTTTCAAAGACATACAGGTGGCCAATAAGCAAATGAAAAGATGCTCATCAATACTGTATTACTAATCATTTGGGAGATGTTAAAACCAGGAGACCACTTAACACCCCTTCGGGTGGAGAAATTGGAACCCTTTTACGTTGTATGGAAAACAGTGTGATGGTTCCTCAAAAATTAAACAGCGTTACTACAATATATGTTCTAGCAGTTCTTCTTTTATTTATTATTTCTACTTATTGATTTGAGAGAGAGAGGAAGGGAGAGAGAAACATCGATTTATTGTTTCACTTATGCATTTATTGGTTGATTCTTGTATGTGCCCTGAGTATACAAGGTTGCATACAAGGTTAATATGCAACCTTGGCATATCAAGACAATGCTCTAACCAACTGAGCTACCTGGCCAGGGCAGCAATTCTACTTCTATGTATTTACCCCAAATAATGAAAGCAAGGACTCAGTTTTATACCAGTGTTCATAGCATTATTCACAACAGCCAACAGGTAGCAACAATTCACATGTCAATCAAAAGATGAATGGATAAACAACATGTAGTATATACATCCAGTGGAATATTATTTAGCTTTAAATAAAAGGATGAAATTCTGATATACACTAGTGCATGGATGAGCCTTGAAAACAGTATACTAAGTGAGGTAAACCAGACACAAAGAGGACAAATGTGGTATGAATTCACTTGTGTGAGATATCTAGAGTAGTCAAATTCATACAGACAGAAAATAGAGCAGTGATTATCAGGGGGTTGTAGGGCTAGGGAATGGGGAGTGATTGTTAAGGTTAATCTCATTAGCTGCCAAACTTGTATTTGAGGGTTTTTTGGTGTATTTTGTTTGAAAATGGAAATAGGTTATGGAATTTAGGGGTCTGCATTTGAAAACAAAAAGCATCAGTTGGTTTTCAACATTCTTTATTGATACTCATTTGGAGCTCATGCAACATCCTGTCACAAAAATTTTGAAAACACAACCAGTATTACACACACAAGACAAACTCACGTTCTGTGCCAAACAGGAGAGCATATTTAGTCCTGTATCACATTTTCTACACTGCTGGTGCACATTTGTGCCACATACGGCACATTTCCTCTGCTTTCCCTCACAGGTCCTTTCCAGTGCATGTCCAACTGGGTCAAATCTAACACCCTCAGGTACACGGCTTCTCCTTGTCACGCTTGAACTGGGTCTTCCGGTGACTTTAGGATTGGATAATGAGTCTTTCTTCATATATATTTTTGCAATATTGCGTCTGAAGTCTAATAATGAGATGCTTTCATTCAAAGCAGTATAGAGAGCATGGGCGTTAACAACAACATCAATGGCTTTGTAAAAAAGGGAAAATACCACTTCTTTCCTCTAAATATAATGCGATGCTTTTGGACATTCCAGTCCAGCTTGTCAACACCACCCACCCATATATTTGTTATATTGCCCTACAATGTGTGACCTATCCACTTGACATTCTTTCTTTTCTTAGAATATCTTTTCACTTTTTCTAAAGGTAGTACTCCTAAATAATTTGCCATAACTTTGACACAGTTATTGTCATTCCAAATCAATGCAAAAATGTCATTATAGGTATTGATCCACTTACGACCTATGCAACTTACAACCATTCGACTTTATGTCCACAATCTCTAGCCACGACTGCTCCGCATCTGGAGCAGTTTTTGTATGCACCTGTATTTTGTAATTTTGTATGTTTTGCAAATATTAAACCGGTTGTACTGGTAATGCAGTGTTTTACATAAACCTGACGAATGTAAAAATAAGAAACAAAATGGTGTAGAGATGATACAAACGGCATAAAATGAACAAAGAAAATTATGCTATAGAACAATAATGAAAGAAAATTATAATATATGACTTAAAGAACATCATTTCACAGTACTGTATATATAGCATACTCATGACCAAATCGTGTTACGACCAGTCTGTTGGAACCAATTGTGGTCGTAAGTCGAGCACTAGCTGTATTTTTATCATAACGGTAACCGTATGCCCCAAGTTCTTCTTTTTTCATAATGCTATCAGATTTCAAGGGACACTTATTCATTCTATTATACCGTGCTGTTCCTGTCGCCTTTATATTATGTTCTTTCAATCTCAGTAATAATCCAAAGCTGGTAAAGTTGTTGAAAAATACTTCATATTCTGATGGGTACTGCAGAAAAGAAGTCCTCTTCAGTATCACAGAGGCTCCTACACCACTCACACTTGTTCTTCACATTTCCTTCATAAATAAACATGTGAAAACAATCCCTGGATTCAGAGCAGCACCTGGCCCATTGTTTGGAACCAAACCTGATTGGCTTTCCTCTTATAGATTGTTTCAAGAAGTGGTGTCCATAATATCTTACCATTTATACTTTGGGTTACTGTGTAGTTTAACAAATTTTCATCGAAAAATTCTTCCAATATGTCAACAGGTGATTTATTTTTCAAATGTTAGAGAAAGGGAAAGAACAAAATTTGGAAATGATGGTAGTAATTCATTCCAAGAAATAATGATCATAAAAAGGCATGTACATTTAAAATTTTACTAGGTTCTGCCAAATTGTTCCAAAGATGATGTTATACCAGTTTACATTCCAGCCAGTAATATTTGGGAATGCTTATTTCTCTATATCCTGTGACAATGTATTAATTATATCTTGATTTTTACAAATCTAAGGGGTAAGAAATTATTTCTTGCTTTTTTAAATTTATACTACTTTTATTACTAGTGAGTTTGAACAATTTTTGTAGGTCTTACTTATATGAAAGACCTGGTAATGTTCTTTGCCTAGAAGTGATTTTTTTGGAGGGAGACTATGGCATTGGTCTTTCTCTAATTGATTTGTAAGAGCTCCCATGTGAAAGTGTGTGCACACTATGCTTGTGTATGTGTGTGTGTGTGTGTGTGTGTGTAGCGTGTTTAGGGTTTTTGTCATGTAAAAGAGGATCCACCTATTCCTGAGGGGTTTTTGTTTGTTTCAATCCAGAATAGATGATGAATGAAATGCCTTTCTGGCATCTGTGGAGATATAAGCATGTGGGGGTTTTTCCTCCTTTAATATGGTGAATATTACTATAAACACATTCTATTATTGCCCGTTCTAATATCACTTTGTGAACCTCCTGGTAATGATTGTACTAGCCTTTCCATGTGCTCCTGGATTCTCTTTGCATTAATGTTTATAAGTAAGATACTGTAATTTTCTCTTTGTGCATACTACCCTTTGTCAGTTTTCAGTACCATGTTCTGCTGGCTTTATAAAAAGAAATTGGAAACTTTCTTTATGCTTCGGTACTATTGAAATAGCAGTGGAATTATCTGTCCTTTGAAGGTTTGGTAGAATTTACCTGAAATTTTCTGCCTGTTTTTCTTTATAGGAGCATAGTTCTTCTGGCAATTTTCTCAAAATTCTCTTTGATAATTGGTCTGTTGATACTCTTATCTTTCGTTGGCTCAGTTTAGGTAATTTATTTTCTAAATTACTTAGAAATGAGCAGAATATTTTATGATTCTTTTAATTTTCCTTGGATATTTTTCCCCTGCCATTCTTCTTTCTTTGCTTTAATAATTTAATTCATTGTTTTAATTTGTTCTGATAGGCAGTATTTTTATTACCATTCTTTTCTAGCTGTTACAGAATTTTAGTTTTGTTTTGCAGTTTGGAGTCAGGGTTTTCGTTCTACTGTTATTTCTAATTTTATTGCATGGTGATTAGATAGTATAATGATAATCTTTTTGCGACTTAGAATTTATTGATATTTTTCTTAGCACCTCATTATTTAATAGTTAAAACATTTCATGGGGTCTTGGAAAGAAGTATGTTTTCACAGTATATAGTTCAACAGATATATCAATTAGATCTAGCTTATTAATGTAATTGTTTCCTTTATTCTTTTAAATCTTTTTTTAATGTACAGCTGGTTATTATTTGTGGTAGTTATGTTGTATCAAGTCACTGTAAACACTGAATTAGTGAACACTGCTGCAGTGCTTTGAGGGAAGTTCAGGATTAGGTTCCTGCCAGCCACTGGTTACATGTTCATCAACTAAACAATATGTAACCTTTTTCATGTGGTTTTCTGCTTAAAGACACCATATTTAATGTATAATCTCTATTAGTTAACGTGAACTCATGCCAGCAGCCCTGTAACTCATGCCTGAGTGAAGCTTATCCACCCTGTATTTCCTCTGTAAGGAACGTCACAGCCTTCCTGCACTTAGGGACACAGTACAGCCCTTCAGCAGTCAGTACACTGGGGAGCCTTTTTAAATGTAAAATCGGCCAAAAGCACAATATCGTGAAAAATGTGACACTAAATATACTACAAAAAGGACACTTGTTTAAAGTACAAGAGCTAAAAAAAGTAGGTTGACTGTCACTTTGACCTCATATGAGTGTGTGTGACAATAGACTCAGAATTTTCACCATTTTAGCACATGTCCATGAATGACCCAGGAAGTATCAGGAGTGTTGTTTCAGGAATTACAAGTAAATTTTGGCAAGTAGGTGATTTGCAATTACAGAATCCAAGAATGAGGATTGACTACTTCATCTAGAACAAGAACAATTAATTGAAATCTTATTCTACTATTTTAAACTATTTTCTGTTGTATTCCCCGCAGCGTTACTATTTTTGTGTTGTGACACCATGTTGTGACAGCATGTCGAGCCCTTCAGGTAGTGATTTAGCTGTTATTCACTCCGGCTCAGATCATAATTATGAAGCTGGGTTACTCCCTCCCACCACCCACCTTGCTCCTGTTTCTGTCCTGCCTACTTTGTTCTCTTCTCCTCATTTAGCTGTCTCTCCTTATTTCAGGGCATCACAGAGAGCTTGGAAAAGCGCTAACCACCTCTTCTTAGACTCAGAATTTATCATTCCCAGCAAGAAAGACTGTTGTTATGGCGTCTTGAGATATAGATCAGTTTTGGAGGGCTGTATACTGCCTTCTCTTCTCCATCTTCTGCCTTACCCAGGTCAAATATGCACTGTACCCATTAGCTCTTCATAGATAGTAGTGTTTTGGATTAGAGCTACTTTATTATTTTAGTGGCAATATATTGCTTTATTTTTGTTCTCCTTGTTAAATTTTGTTTGGTTTAAGGGAGGAGATCAGGGCAGCATCATTTTTATTCTATTTTTAATAAGAAAGTCTGGATTCATTTTACAGTGAATCAGAACATTTTGTTAAGTCTCAAACTTGTCTTATCTAAACAGTTTCTTATCAAATTAAAATTTGTGGTGTACCTTGGTTTTTAGTCTTTAAAATTGTTTCTTTTTTTCCAGTTATTTAGTTTAGAGAGAGGAAGGGGGAGAGAGAGAAATAGAAACATTGATTTGTTGTTCCACTTATTTATGCATCCATTGATTGATGCTTGTGTGTGCCCTGACTGAGGATTGAACCCCCAGCCTTGGCATATTGGGATGAGACTCTGATCAACTGAGCTACCCAGCCAGGGCTTGGATTTTATTCTTCTTTTTATTTTTTATTTATTTTATTTTTTTGCAAGAGAGAGACACACAGGAAGGGAGAGAGATGAGAAGCATCAGCTCATAGTTGTGGCAATTTAGTTGTTCATTGATTGCTTCTTATACGAGCCTTGACCAGGGCCTAGCCAGTGACCCCTTGCTCAAGCCAGTGACCTTGGGCTTCAGATCAGAAATCATGAGGTCATGTTTCTGATTCCACAGCTCAAGCCAGTAACCTTGTGTCTAAGCTGGTGAACCTGCACTCAAGCCAGTGACCTTGGGGTTTTGAACCTGGGTCCTCAGTGTCACAGGTCCATGCTCTGTCCCAGTGATGGGCAGTCTTTTGAGCTTGGTATGTCAAAATTTGCCAAAAAACCAAGCATAACTCATGTGGTGTGTCACTTCAAGAAAAACGGCCTAACCGAAAGTCCCAGATCTAGACGCTCTGTGTCGGTGTTCTGTTGTTTTGGCCTACAGACCTCTGGCGCAGAGTGTCTACACTACAGCAAATGTTTTATCCTCAGCTACTGCATCTGGCCGTGCAGGAGCCGAGGATGAAATGTCCTTCTCGGCATGTGGCCCCATACTGTGTCATCAAAAATGGCTACACGTGTCAGTGCTGACACACGTGTCATAGGTTGCTATTACGGCTCTATCCACTGCTGCACCAGTTGGTCAGTCTTGGTTTAATTCTCTTTATAGGCTTTCAAATGCTATTTTTACTTAATTTTTGTTATCATATATTTATGAGATTATTGCTCATGTTTTTCTGATGGCAAAAGTACTATTTTTAGAAAAAAATATTGTAGAAAATTTGAAATACTTTAGAATAAAGAAGGAAACAAAAGCGTCCTAAAATTTCATCACCCAGAAATAAGAGTTATTGTTTGTAATTTTTTTCTTGTTATTTATTGAGTCCACTGTATAGAGTAGCTTAAATGGTGACAGTCTCCTACAAATGTTGACATGGAATTAGGGGCAACAGCCTATGTTCCTCCCAATTCTGAAAGTTTTGATTCTTTGGAATTTTGTCCTTCTTGGTAAACCTTTCAAAAGGTCTCATTTTACAGGTAGTATTATAAATTGACCTGACAATACATAGCTATTGAATCTAATTGATGGGGAAGAAGGTTTTCTAGTTTTACATTCTATACCATGGTAAGTGAAAAATAATAGTGTAGAATAATAGTTTTTCAGTATTAAATGCTTATCTAAATGACTGGACTAATGACTCTTCAGATGCTTCATATCTACTCATATGTACTTTCCTCTCGTTATTTCTCAGGCCATGAGCAGGGCCAGAGCCCTCAGATCTCAGACAGAAGACTCCACCTTTAATGCTGACGACGCGATGAGTGTAGATCTGGCAGAAGAGGTGGCCGATGACTCTGATGATAGCATCTCGGCAGCAGCCACCAAAGGCAGAGGCCGAGGAAGAGGCCAAAGAGGAGGAAGAGGGCAGAATGCAGTGTCCAGAGGAAGGTCTCAGAGAGGAAGAGGTTAGCACTGAGTATACTACAGTCTTTTGCACACATTTAGAATGGGCCTTTGAGTGGGAAATACAGAATTGTATTTCTGCTGTAAGAGTTAACAGTCTTTTAAAAATTTATTTTTACAATGTATGAAGTCCTTAATGTAGTTCTGACATGTACATTTTACTTAAAGTTTGAGTGGCTGTATGCACACAGGGTTTTAATTGATCTTAAAGAACACTATTTTCAGTGTACCTTTGGCTACATTTAATGTCTTACGTGTACAAAGTAATAGTAAGGCAAATATGCACTGTTATGGAAAATGGCTAACTAATGAGCACTTACAGCAGGAAGAAAACTCCAGATCATACAAATTATTATTTTTGTTACTCTCATATGACACAGATGCCCACATTCTTAGAAAGTGGCTTCATAAAATTTGTTTGAAAAGAAAAACCACCCCAAAATATAATTTTATTTCTTAAAGCAATTATTAACATTAATTGACATCGTTGTCTTTAATGTGACACTACTGTCACTGAATAGTCCAAACAATAGAAAATAGTCATCCAGACCCAGCTGGCTGGCTGAGCAATAGAGTGTATGCCTGGCTTGTGGTTGTCCCAGGTTCTATTCCTGGTCAGGGCACACAGGAAAAACAATCACCTGCTTCTTCACCCCTCTCCCTCTCCTCCCTCTCTCTCTCTCTCTCTCTCTCTCTCTCTCTCTCTCTCTCTCTCTCTTCCTTTCCTGCAGCCATGGCTTGGTTGGAGCAAGTTGGCCCTAGGTGCTTAGGATGGTTCCATGGCCTCGCCCTGGGGGCTAAAATAAAATAGCTGGTTGCTGAGCAGTGGAGCAATGGCCCCAGGTGGGCAGAGCATCGCTCCATAGGGGGCTTGCCAGATGGATCGGGTCAGGGCACAAATGGGAATCTGTCTCTCTGCCTCCCCACTTCTCACTTAAGGGGGAAAAAAGAAAAGATAATAGTCATCCAGTGACCTCATGATGCATTATATGAATGCGTCCCCAGGAATATTTAAAAATTATTATTGTTGTTGTTGTTGTTCTTGATTTTAAGTGAGGGAATGGGAGATAGACTCCTGCAAGTGTCGCAACTGTGATCTACCCAGAAACCCCTGTCTAGGGCAGATGCTTGAATCACCGGAGCTATCCTTAGCACCTGGCGCTGATGCTAGAACCAACCAAGCCACTGGCTGCGAGAAAGGAAGAGAGATGGGGGAGAGGGAGGGGAAGAGAAACAGACGGTCTCTTCTCATGTGTGCCCTGACTGAGAACTGAACCCAGAATGTCTGCATACTGGGCCAATGCTCTGACCACTGAGCCAACCGGACAGGGCTAAAATTTATTTTTATTAAATATTTTTTCATAGGCATTTTAAGTTGGTAAAATGGATAGTACTTTATCAGGGAGAACCTGACCTATGGTCGCACCGTAGATAGAAGGGTGACCTGGAATGCTGAGGTCGCCAGTTCAAAACCCCAGGCTTGCCCTGTCAAGGCACATACGAGAAGAAATCGATAAACAACTAAGTAAAGCAATTATGAATTAATGCTTCTCACTACCTCCTTTCTTTCTCTCTAAAATTAATAAGATCTTAAATATATATATCCAGGAGAGAAATCCTCATCTTCTAGTGATAAATGTCATTTTCCTGAGATTTATAAATTTTTTCTTAAATTTTAATTGCACAATATGAGCCAAATGTCTCTGAAAATTGATCAGACTCTGAATGTTTATATATCTTTGGCTTTTTACATTTAAACTATGTTTTGACAAAACTTGCTTTGGATTTGATTTTGGTGTTGTTTGAAAAAGCCTATGGATATTGATGGGATTTTATATTGACTACTCATCATTCTAACAACAGGCACTGGTCTGGAGACTTCTACTCGAAGCAGAAGTTTAAAGACCACTGTGTCAACATCTAGAAACATGTCTATTTTAGATGGTGAGTATGGACTGCGAATGATGATTACCTAGCAGTTATTTTCAAATTCCAAAACAAGAAGACCAAGGACACGCATTAGTAAATTTCATTGGTGTGTGTTGCCATCACTGGGGAGTCAAACTGTTGTTAGAATCACAGGATAAATTATGCTAATTTAAAAGATCCTTACCATTGATTGGGACTCTTGGAGAGGGTGAGCTTTAAAAATTAATTTTTATAATTCCTTATTTTTTAGACAAATTTGATTATTTCCCTTTTATAGAAGAATCACTAAGACATAGAAAAGGTAATGGGTCAGTATATCAACACTGGTCAAGAGAGAAGGAATTGCTTCTTAATATGTTGCTTACTTTCCTTTCTCATGCTGCCCTGCCTCTGCTGTCAGCATAGAGGAGTCAGTGAACTGTGTTCAGGGGAAATTATGGTCAGGGTTCTTTGAATTAAGTTCATGTCTGTGTTGTGGCCTAAAAATTATCCTCAGACTAGGAGGACCTATTTTTATAAACTATTTTAAATAACAATTTAAGCCTGACCAGGCGATGGCACAATGGATAGAGAGTCGGACTGGGACACAGAAGACCCAGGTTCAAAACCCCAAGGTCGCTGACTTGAGTGTGGGATCATAGACATGATCCCATGATCGCTGGCTTGAGCCAAAGGTTGCTGGCTTGAGCCAAAGGTTGCTCTGCTATAGCTCCCCAGGCAAGGCACATATGAGAAAGCAATCAATGAGCAACTAAGGAGACTAACGAGCTGCAATGAAGAATTGATGCTTCTCATCTTTCTCCCTGCCTGTCTGTCCCTGTGTCCCTCTCTGTCTCTCTCTCTGTCTCTGTCTCACACACACACAAAAAAATTTAATAAACTATTTAAAATAGTATGGTTTATGAGATGAGCTGAAGTTTCAGATTTATGAAAATGTGTTAAAATGGGTCGTGATAATTTTTTCTTACCTACTATTTAGAGTATATCCATATATATTTTTATTTACATTATTTTCTTATTTGAGGTTACTTTCATAGGTAGGGTTAATTTTTGACAGATTAAAGAGTTAGACTAAATCTCATAAAATGAAATTTGTTAAAGGTAAATATAAAATGCATTTAAATTCAAAAGGTCAGATGCACAAAAAATGAGTTCAGAGAGATATGTGACATTAGCAACAGCCCAAGTGAAAACAACTTAGGTCAGTAAGAGTTGTGCAAGTTGACCTAACTGTCCACGTCTAATGATATCTTAAGCATTATTAATTGAAGTTGTACATCCCAATAGCAAGGAAGTTCCCCCTCTTCCTTGCTGGTACTGGATGCATCATACCAAGAACACTGCTCATCTTTGCGACTGTATTTCAAGAGGGATATCAGCTGCATACTGTCATTCAGAGAGAAATCACATCATATTTAAAAATGGTAGAAAGAACTTGAAATATTTGACTTGGGAAAAATTCAAGTCTTTTTTGTTTTTTTTTTTAATTTATTGGGGTGACATTGCTTCACAAAATCATACGGGTTTCAAGTTTGCAACTCAACAAAACATCGTCGGCTTACGGCATCATCCACCCACCCCAAGCAAAGTTTCTTTCCATCCCCGCTTTCCCCTTAAGCCCACCTCCACCCAGCCCACTCCCCATCCCCTCTGGCTGTGGCCACACTGCCATTGTGTCTGTTATGTATGTGTGCTTGTTTTGCTTAGTCCCTTCACCTTCCTTCTCCAGTCCCCCAACCCCCTTCCCTCTCACAGCCGTCAGTCGGTTCCATGTATTCATGCCTCTGTTTCTGTTTGTTCGTCAGTTCATGTTGTTCATTAGGTTAGGTCATGAGGTATTTGTCTTTCTCTGTCTGGCTTATTTCACTTAGAGTAATAATCTCCAGGTCCATCCATGCTGTTCCAAAACGTAAGAGTTTCTTCTTTTTTATGGCTGAGTAGTATTTTCTTGTATACATGTACCATAGCTTTTATATCCACTCATCTATTGATGGGCAGTTGGGCTGTTTCAGAACTTGGCTATTGCTACTTCAGTGAACATAGGGCTATATGTATTCTTTTGAGTCATTGTTTTGGGTTTCTTTGGATATATTCCCAGAAGTAGGATCAGTGGGTCAAAGGCAGTTCCATTTAAAAATTTTGAGGAAACTCTATACTGTTTTCCACAGTGGCTGCACCAGTCTGTATTCCCGCCAGCACTTGTTGATTTGTTAATGATAGCCATTCTGACAAGTGTGAGGCAATATCTTATTGTGATTTTAATTTGCACTCTCTTATGATTAGTGGCATTTTTTTCATATGTCTACATAAATTGAATCTTATGTGAAAGATGAAATAGATTTGATTTCTATAGCCCCAAAGATGGTGATTTTAAATCTATTTTGAGTTATGGATTCTTAAGAATCTGATGAACGCTATGTCTTCTCATTAAATAAGTACGCATATGCAATAGCACTCAATTTCAAAGGGTTCAGGGACCCCACCATGAAGTTTATCCATGGGTTCCAGATTAATAACCATTAGCTCGATGAGGATAGATGGGAAAATCTAGAACAATTCAGATATTTAAGTTCATTATTTGATAAAATGGACCTGGAAGACTTAAAAACAACTTTGCCTACCCCTCACTTATAGGTGGGGAATTGAGCTAAGCAATTTGCCCTAAGTTTATAAAACTGCCAAAAGTACTAAGAATAGCTAATATTCATGAAACAGTTACTCCATGCCTCTCAACAGCTTTATGGTGCTAGTACTGAAATTATCCCTGTTTTATAGAAAAGGGAACCGAATTTGAATAGATAGGCAACTTCCCAAGGTCTCACAACTAGTGAATTCTAGAGCTTGAATTGATGTCACAGTCTACACTCCACAACCAGTAATTATCCAGAGGACTAGTTTCCAGAGCAAGATAAGATTAGAGACCTAGCTGCTGGTTCTCAGGGAGCTAGAAAAGTGGAGCAAATAAATTATAGTTCACTAAAGTTGGTTAGTATGCAACACACAGGCATAGGTGTTAAAAATTACCCACCTTTACCTTGGCCCAAACTCCCTCTTTTCAGCAAGGTTTTAATTGTTTTTATGTGAAGCTTTGCTTGACACCAGTGGGTAGAATTAATCACTCAAAGTGACTCTTCAGGTTTCCATTGTTAAGAAATTAGTTAAGCTTGTTGCTTTTTTGTGTTTGTTTTTTTAAGTCTATTTCCCCTCCAGCTAGCTGACCTTGGTGTTCTGCAGTTTCAGTATGATGAATCTAGATAGGGGATTCTTTTTTTATACAATGTAGGGTTTATGGGGTTTCATGAACTGTGAATTGGTGTCTTTCATCATTTTTAAAAAATTCTTAACTGTTATTTCTTCAATATTACCTCTGTGTCATTCTTTTTCTCCTGCTTTCTCAGTCTTCAATGAAATAAATGAATAGCCTTTCCACTCTATTCTCTCATGACTCTTAACCGCTCTGTATGTTCTGTTGTTTTATTTTCCTGTGCTACTCTCTGAGCAATTATTTCTGATCAATCCCAATTTACTCATCTATTCTTAAGACTGTCTATTCAATTTTTCATTTTTTGGGGGGCGGGGGGAAGGGGCAGTTGAAATTTTATTTGGTTCTTTTAAAATATGCTTATATCACTTTTAATAGTTTTTCAAATTCTCCACAGATATTTTAAAGCCTATCTTTAATTTGTGTGTGTTTGCATAATAAGAATACTTTTTGGTATTCTGTGTCTAATAACCCAGTGTCTGAGTCTCTTTGACTTATTTCTATTGTCTGTTTCTCATTTGTGGTGACTTGCTTCCTTGCATACTTTATTATCTATAATTCCAAAGTAATTATTAATAGGAATAATTTGAGATCTTGGATGAAGGTTCTTCCTCCAGAGAAGATTCCTGTTTGTTTCTCTAGGCTTCTAGGGTTACCACTAATCTTAGAACAGTTTAAGTTGAAAATTATGGCTTGAGGACCAGCCAGGGCATATGTACTTGTAAAATCCTGTTTATATCTGCTTCTCTTCTTAGCCCTTGGGGCTCCAGCCTGCGGTTGGGAAGAAGTGCATTAGGCTCCCACCCTTGGGCAGGCCTTGAACCAAGTATGGTGGCTCTCTCCCTCTCCCTACAAAGTTGTCAAAACCAGTGTTAACATTTGCCCAGTTCAACAGCTGTCCTCAAGGGAAAGGACTCTGTTCTACTAGCCTCTCTGAGTTCTATCTTTTTTTCAGTGTTTGGCCTGACAATTCCTTACTATGTGATCAGCTCTTCATTGCCATTAAGATTTTTAAAAAATGTTTAATGTAGTAATTCGGGTTGTTTTCAGCATGTGTTGTCTGAATAACCTAGCCTACAGTGAATAGGTACAGAGGTTTTATCTTTATTTTCTTCTTAAAACTTATCTGTGGCTGCTCTTTGTAGGTAGAACTCTCTCATAGGGATTTTTTGAGCACTTTTTTTTTACTTTGTAACATCAGCTCCTTTCAGAATCACTATGCCTGTGAGACTTCCAAAGACATTCTTTAATGACTCCTCTGTTCCATTGATTACATGGAATAAAACTTCTTGTGTAGAGAAAATAAGAGACCAGTTATAATGCTTTAAAATATACACAAATTGCCATGACTAATCATTATTACATATATATATATATACACACACATACATATATATGTGTGTGTGTGTATATATATATATATTTATATTTATATTTATATTTTTTTAAGTGAGAGGAGGGGAGATCATGAGACAATCTCCTGCATGCACCCAAACGGGATCCACCCAGCAACCCTTGTCTGGGGCTGATACTCAAATCAAACGAGCTGTTCTCGGTGCCTGAGGCCGACACTTGAACCAGCTGAGCTATCTCCAGTGCCTAGGGCCCACACTTGAACCAGTTGAGCCACTGGCTGTGAGATGGGAAGAGGGAGAGGGATGGGAGAGAAGCAGATGGTTGCTTCTCATGTGTACCCTGACCAGGGATTGAACCTGGGATATCTGCACGCCAGACTGACATTCTATCTACTGAGCAAACTGGCCAGGGCCAACTAATCATTATTTTTAAGTAATAATATTTATTTCTAAAAAGAGGCTACGTAAGTAAACCAACTTAGTAGGAAACTTAAGATTTCCTGAATTATGTTTCAGGGAATAATCTTAGTCTTTGCAGCGGATGGCTGTGGTTAAGAACCCAAGCTCTAGAGTCAGATGTGGTGTACTCACCTGGCTCTTCACCTGCCAGCTTTGTGCCCTTGAGCTATAAGCACCGGGAGAACAGGGGTTGCGTTATTTTGTTCATTGTAGCTACAGTTCCTGGCACATAGTTGATGCTTGTTAAATACTTCAGAATGATAGAATAAAGATTACTTAGAGATTGTGTAGCACAAAGGTTAAGAGGATGCTTCTGAATTCATAAACATCTTGGGCCCTCACTAGTGGCTCAGTGGATAGAAAGGCGGCCCAGTGTCTGGATGTCCCAGGTTTGAATCCTGGTCAGAGCACACAGGAGAAGCAACCTCTGCTTTCCCCCACCCGCTTCTCTCCCTTTTTCCCTCCAACTTTTCCAGTAGCTTGATTGGTTCAAGCATGGCCACCGGTGCTGAGAATAGCTCTGTCAGAGCACAACAGCCTCAGGTGCTGAAAATAGCTGGGTATTTCAGCATTGGCCCCAGATGAGGTTGCAGAGTGGTTCCCAGTCAGGGCACATGCAGGAGTCTACCTCATGATCTCCCCTCCTCTTACCTAAATAGAAAAAAGAAAAGAAAAGAAAGGCCTCAGTTTGTATTCTGACTTCTTGATGGGGTGATGATTACATTGACCTTTTTGCATTATTTTGAGGATTAATGAGAAAACGCATGTGAAATTCCTAGCATAACATCTATTCATATTATGTCCCAGTAAGTGTAAATTATTATCTTATAAGCTTCAGATCCCTTAGCTATAAAATTGGCAGTATAGTTCTTCAGAGTAGTTCTGAGTGCTAATGGACCTATGCATATGCATTGCTGATTACAGAACTTAGAATCAGGTGAGTGCTACTGTTGGTATTAGCGGCGATGTTTACAATACACATGAATATGGATGTTTTACAAATTAGTCTAAATTTGTCTTTTATATAGGTTTTGAAATTTAACTGATCACTTGCAACACTGGACCTGATTTTGAAAAAATGAATTCACTTTTTAATACATATGCGCAAAACATTTTTTATCAGATTAGATTTGGTATTGAAGTCTGACAAAATTATTGTGGGGTATTTATTATAGTTACCATAACTTTGGGACCAACACAACTTTCTAACTTCTAGGTCCCTACTATAAATGGAGAAATGAAGAGATAAAGGTCATATTCTGCTTTGACAAGCTCCACAGAGTATAGAGATTTGTTATTGTACTAGAATTTTATTGGGAAAAGTAGATATTATGTTTAAAGCTTGCAGTTGTTGTAAATAAAAGTTGACAGCCCAGAATTTCCCACTGAAGTTTGTTTGCAGAGGATGATGACTAAAACAAATAAAAAAGATACTTTTGAAGCAGGTGCCTTTGCAGTGAATTTACCACCATGGCTACCACTGCTGCTAACACATTTACTTCTACAATTACTAGCTACATTCTTTGAATACCTGCTACTTTCAGGCACTTGCCAAAGCAGTTTAATGACATTAAGTACCTTTCAGTGAATTTCGGCATTAAGTATATATATATTTAATTTTATTTATTTATTCTACTTTATTTAGAAGGGAGGGAGAGAGAAAGAGAAGGGCAGGGGGTGGAGCAGGAAGCATCCACTCCTGTATGTGCCTTGCCCAGGCGAGCTGGGGTTTGGAATCGCCTGCCTCAGCATTTGAGGTCAACAATTTATCCACTGCACCACCACAGGTCAGGCTACGTGAAGTATTATTAACACTGTATTACAGATGAAGAAACTGAGACTCAAGCCAAAGCCAAAGAACTTGGCCATAGTCACCCAGCTAAGTAAGTCAAAATGAGCCTGACTCTGAGACCAGAGAGCCTCACCACTATGCTGTATTGCCTTCCTACCAAAACTCAGTGCTTATTTTTTGATAACACTAATTATCTCACAAACATGTAGTCATCTTTTGCTGTTCACTGGGAATAAAAAGAAAGGAGGGCTCTTGTTTTTGAGGATCTGAGAGTTTGAGGAGTCATTTAGTAAATAACTGGAGCAGAAATAGTCTTTGAAAGAGTCATGATGACTGTTTTAGTCGGTTGCCCTGTCCAGCATTTTGAGTAGAATGAGGCCACTAAGGGAGTCGTGCAGGTAGAAACTCTGCTACCGCCCTTCGTCTCTCCTCTTGGGCAGACATCACAACTTGGGGATGGGACCTGGAATAGGGAAAGTGAACAAACCATAGATTTAGGCTAGGCAGAAAGATTCCGGAATTTTCTGACTGGGAGAATTTTGGACTTTGTGCGATTCTTTGAGCAGTTAACTTTTCAAGCTTTTTTTTCTCCTCTTGCCCTGTTTGGTTTGGGGGTTGTCTTGGGGAGGCCTTTTCTATATTAGGAAACTGGTGGGGCTTAGGAGAAAATAAACCTCTTAACTGGCTGTTTGAAATTTATTCTAGGTTTCTAATAATCTGCACCCAGTTCCAATGTGTGAGTGTGTGTTGGGGATAAAGGGTGGATTCTCCACATCACCGAGCAATGCTCTGGAGACAGCAGCTGGGAGTTCTACATTTAACTAAATTGTGACGCTATGTACCCAGAGACCGTGTCAGATCCTATAGGTTCAGCGCTCAGCTCCACAATACTGCCCCCTCTGCTTCAGATGCCAATCTGAACCCAGGTAGTTAGTTACCTGTGCTTCTAAACAATTGGCTATATAAATCAGAGTTCCTATGACTCCCTCCTTGGGTTTGATGAGTTTGCTAGGGAAGATAATAGAACTCAGGAAACTAGTTTGCTCACTAAATTACCTGTAAGGATGCTAATCAACAGCCAGATGAAGAGGTCATAGAGAAGGAGCCTAAGGGAGCTTGGAGATTGGTATGGTGGCACGTGGAAGTGATCTCTTCCCCACCTGGAAGCCCTCCAAACCCCTTCCTTTTGGGTTTTATTGGAGGTTTCATTATATAGCACGATTGATTAAACCAGTGGTTCTCAAAGTGTGCGCCAGGACGCACTGGTGCACCCTAGAAGATTTCCAGGTGCACCCTGTGGTATTCCAGAGAATTGTGTGCCTGTTGGGGACCAAAAAACCAACAGGGTTTGTGGAGTTTAGATTTTGAGGGGACAGAGATATGGAACCGCCTACCTCACTTGCCTGATTAGGTTGCAAAAGGCTGTTCTCCCCGGAAAGACTGGAGGCAAGTTTCTTCTATCCTTTGTTTGGTGTCAAGTTAAGATGATATGTATGGTGGGGGTTTGGGATTGATGATTAAACATAAGGAATTATCTCTTGAAGCCTTTTGGATTTCTACAGAAGAAGAATATCTGGCAATATCTAAAAAAGCTTTGAACATTTTACTACAATTTTCAACATCCTATTTGTGTGAATTAGGATTTTCTACCCCCAACACAAGAGTAAAAAGAGAGGAATTCTTCAATGTATTGATGAGGAAATGAGAGTTTGCCTTTCAAATATA
The DNA here is from genome assembly GCA_037038555.1 of Rhynchonycteris naso. Lineage (NCBI taxonomy): Eukaryota > Metazoa > Chordata > Mammalia > Chiroptera > Emballonuridae > Rhynchonycteris > Rhynchonycteris naso. The sequence goes on from CM072995.1 coordinate 298,576,518, forward strand.
TGCCCAAACACTGAAGAAATCGCTAGGACACATCAGGCTCATGTTTCTCACAAACACAAGAATGAAAAAACTTAACACATTCACGCCGGGACCTGCCAAATTTACTAAATTTACTATGAATGTATCTATATATATATAAAGATAACTTTTTGGTCATTTTTTAATTTTTTAACCCCTCTTTTTTACGAATTCTAAAAAGCATAACTCAAAAATGTAATGTAAAAATGTTTTTTAATGTTAGAATAAATTTAATTTTGTCGTATTTATTTTGTTTAAGTACCGTAAAAGCACGCTTGGACTTTATATTTTTTTCTTTAATATTTGACTTAATTATTACAACGTATTTCTCAGAAATTTGTATATAGTGCACCTACAAATGCACCCTGACTTCAAAAAGTTTGAGAACACTGGATTAAACCATTGGCCATTGGTGGTAAATGCAACTTCCAGCCCATTTCCCCTCCCCAGAAATCAGGGAATGGGACTAAAGTTCCAACCCCCTGTTCTGGGTTAGTTCCCTGGCAACCAGCCTCCAACTTTAGATGCAATATTAAAGGCACCATATATGTAACAAAAGCTACCTTTAGGGCTCTCATCACTTAGGAAATTCAGAGGATTTTAGGGCTTGTGCCAGAAACGGACAAAGCCAAAAATACAGGGTGAGGCTAAAGTAGGTTCACAGTTGTAAGTATGAAAAACAGTTTATTCTTATCTTATTATTTATATATTTTAAATTAGTTTATTATTATTATTAACCTACTTTATCCCACTCCTTTATCTATCTTATTGTAAAATAGTAATATCACAGTTTTAGACTTGGAAAAAAATAAATGGTTAACTAAGTTTTATGTTTCTAACCACATTTATATGGTTAAAAAAGCAAGGATTCAAAGGAAAATCTTATCACGGGATAAAAGATATGCTGTTTTCTAAAATTTTCATCTGGACTATTTCTTAAGTAGCGAATGTGGTTTACAAAGTAGAGGAGAAGAAAGCTCTTACTGGAACGTCAGCTCCTAACGGCCACAGGGAAGGTATTACCACTGAGGAGAAGGAAGACATCTGGAGGGTCAGCTCAGGTGTAGTCGGAGGACAGTCTGTTAGGTGATCAGATTGTACCCTGCAGGTGTTCATCTAGAAGACAGTTTTAGTGTAGGTGTCTTTATGAACACCGTTTGTTACTATGTTTGAATAAGCAAAGAAATCAGATGAAACTGGCAGCTAACCATTGATTTATTTGAGCATATAATTGTATCTCCCTTCAAATTTTAAAAAAATATAAGTGGTTTTATAATTAGTCATCAAAGGTTTTTGAAGCTAGAACTTAGAAAATCTTCGGCTAAAGAAATATACAAATTTTCTAAATTATTTTAAGAACAACATAATGGATATTTCATCTGTTTTCATTATAGCCTTTCAATCTACAAGACAGCAGCCCTCACGAAATCCTGCTGCTAAGAAATATTCAGAGGTAAGAAAAAAGTTTTATAGTTGTGTTTTAATAACTTATGTATTCTGAATTATGAATTGTCTATTTGATCAGCAAAGTAAATAAAGGAAGAAAAAAGTGTGGAACATTGAAGCTGGAGAGAACTTTACTAGTTATCTAGACAGGGCTTCTAGGACTTTTTGTTTCTTTTCCTAAATAATGGGTCACATGATCAGAAAGCCATAAATGCACATATCTAGTAATATTTTTAAGGATAACAGTGCTAACCCAAAAGGGCCCATGCACGGAATTCTAATGGGGAGGATGGGGGTTCAGTGCACACAGAGGTTCTGTTTATGCCTGCCCGCCTTTGGCTGCGTATGTTCTCGTGACTCTAGCTTGTGTCTTAATGGCTGAAGCTAGACTCAAGAAACTGGAAGGTTGAAGTCCAAGGGCCTCTTTGTTCGGCTCTAGATAAACATAGGCCTTCTGCTCTTTTGCACTCCAAGAAGAGTCCAATATGGGCTTGACTGTCCTGTTACCTCAATTTCAGAACCCATGTGTTTCAACTCCCAAGCCAGTAAGTATTCTTCCCTCTAGCTCAGGGGTTTTCTGCAGCAGCACTGTTTACAGTTTGGACCAAAGAAGTCTGTTTTTAGGGGCTGTCCTGTGCATTGTAGGATGTGCGACATCTCAACCTTTACTCACTGAGTTTTGGCAATCAGAAATGTTTCCAGACATTTCCAAATGTTCCTGGGATGGAAATAGGGAGTAAAAATCATCCCCGTCTAGAGTCATTACTCTATATCATACAGCCTGGGCAGCTTTTTCGCAAATTATATTCTTTGTGATCTCTAAAGTATATGACACAATTGACTACCACCATTTGCAGAAAATATCTTCTAATCTTGTTCTTTTCTCTCAACTTGATCTTTCCTTTTTCCTATTCTTTCATTATTCATACTTATATGTGGGTATACCAGTGCTAACTTTTATCCTGAACTTTATTTCATTATTTTTAATCAACTGTTGCCTGCTAATGCTCCAAGATCATATCTAAAAACAGAATTATCATCATGTTTGCAAGATATCTTCCTTTCTAGATTTTTTTATTATCGGGCAAGAACATGAGTTCAAAAAGAACAAGTCATGCCAAATTAGCTTTTTTTCTTTTCCGTATTTTGTCCTTGGCTTTAGATGAAGACAGCAAATTGTCTATGACGTGTCAAGATAACACAAAATGGTAGTATTTTGGATGTTAGAATCAAGCATCACAATTAATCTTTCCTGGAGCTTAAAACCAACAAATGGTCTTTTTATAGGGAATAAATGTAACAAAAAGATAGACACCTGCTAGTTCCTACCCAGTCTTACACTTCATTTAAAATTTGAGATAAAACACTGAAAATTGAACTCCTCATTAGAATCCAAGAAAATCACAGTGTACTCTCTGCGCATGACCATGTGGGAGTCATTCACCAGGCTAACTGCATGTTCCTTAAGTACCGAGGCTGCCAGGGTGGCCCAGAGAGAAGTGAAGTCTCACATCTCACATGTTGTGTAGAATACTCTTTGTGACATTGGAAGGAGGCCAGGCTGAGCTTTACTTTTAATATTTGCTGATTACATGATTTCTGCCTCATTCATTGTGACTTTTGTATATTAAAAAAACTTGAGATTGAGTTAACTCATTTTTTATTTAAATGTTCTATTTCCACAAAAACTATTTACTGCTTCGTTTTTCCCCCCTTAGGTGATTGAGGTGGATGACTCAGATGTGGAAGAAGACACTTGTCCCACCACTTCAAAAACAGATCCAAGGTAGGTATAGGGACTTGCTATAAAAAAGAAACATCTGAAAAAGTTTAAAATCATCCAGAATTTTACTTACACGTACCAGAGGTCCCCAAACTACGGCCCGCGGGCCAAATTGCGGCCACCTGAGGCCATTAATCTGGCCCCCACCGCACTTCCGGAAGGGGCACCTCTTTCATTGGTGGTCAGTATATGGAGTACTGTATGTGGTGGCCCTCCAACGGTCTGAGGGACAGTGAACTGGCCCCCTGTGTAAAAAGTTTGGGAACCTGCCGCAGCTATTTAACACTTATTTTCACTAGTCAAGTATGTAAGGAAGCAAAAAACAGACCCAAGAACTGTTTCACAGGGTCCATGCAATGTTAGTACAAGCATTTTCATTGAAAATTTATATAACTTGTTTCCTTTTGTCTTTATTGCCCAGTGATTTTCTTAATGGGATACTGTGTTCTCTAGTTAACAAACAACAGTTTTGTTTTGTTAATCTTTGATTTCAGCTTCTCTTCATTATTCTAGTTTTACATGCCGAATGAGACAGGGCGCTCTGCTGAACAGTGAACGGAGAGAGGACCTTGTCGGCTTTCTCTGCCTTAGGAAACCTGCATGCTTTTTCTGGCCTTTCTGGTTTTCGCCTGTTACTGCAAGGCTTGACCTGATTTAGTATTATATTTTCTCCTGTGTGTTACCATTACAGGAGAATACTGCTCAACTGAAGCTCAGCTATTGAAAATTTCTCCCTAAGAAAAATAATTAACAGCTCTTCAAAATACTCATTTTCTGTGTGAGCATTATTATATTAGGTCTGGTGTGGGACATAATGTTTTAATAAGCTTACTGCCTTCCAACACTGTACATCATAGTGGGAAGGAGACATGAACACATTTCCCTCCATTTAGGGAAGATTAAGTCAGCACATACCCTGTTTCCCCGAAAATAAAACCTAGTGCAGTGATGGGCAATCTTTTGAGCTTGATGTCAAAATTCACCAAAAAACCGAGCATAACTCGGGTGGTGTCACTGAGAAAAACGGCCTAACTGGAAGTCCCAGAACTAGATGCTCTGTGCCGGAGTTCTGTTGTTTTGGCCTACAGACCTCCGGCACAGAGTGTCTACACTACAGCAAATGTTTTATCCTCGGTTACTGCACCTGGCCGTGCAGGAGCCGAGGGTGAAACGTCCTTCTTGTCATGTGGCCTCATACTTCTCTGGTATGCGGCTACATGCGGCCACGTGTCATCAAAAGTGGCTATGTGTGTCAGTGCTGACATGTGTGTCATAGGTTCGCCATCACGTACCTAGTGCAATTTTTTCAAGCTTAGAAATATAAGGCCTCCCCTGAAAATAAGACCTAGCATGTCTTTAGGAGCAAAATTTAATATAAGATACTGTCTTATTTTCAGGGAAACAGGGTAGATTGTTGTACCTGGAAACAGTCACAGGAAATTCTTGATGGAATTCAGAGTTTGGCTGGTATGCTGATGTTTGTGATGACATGACTACAGTGTATTAATAAATGTTGATTTTTTGTTCAACAATAAATGTGAATTCTTGTTCATGGAAAAATAAGACATCCCCTGAAAATAAGACCTACTGTGTCTTTAGGAGAAAAATTAATATAAGACACTGTCTTATTTTGGGGGAAACATGGTAGTATGTGGGGAATTTTAGTATGCAAACTAGGTATAAGTACACATAGGCTCTCAGAAACTGGAGAAGTGTGGACCCTCAAAGAAGAAAAAGCTTTATAGCCGGAGTACAATTTACCTGAGATTTTAAAGACAGGAATTGTTTGGATTAGTGGGGTGGAGAATGACAGCCGAGAGTAATGATGTGAGCAGAAGTTACAGAAATAAGGGAGAGGTTTAGGGAAAAGCTCTACCTCAGTGTTTCTCAATTTTTTTTTTTTTTTTTATGATCTCAACCTTTTTTCATTACCTAAGGGTAGAAATTAAATTTTATTTAAATTAATTAAAATTACTTAGATTTAATTTAGAAATTAAATACAGTACTAAAGAATGCAGTTTTGTCAGGTAGGATTGAGAAGACCAAAAATCATGGTAATAGCTGAGTTTATTCACTTAGTCCAACTCCTGGAACAAGTTTTCATTCCATGGATATAATATTGACCCTAGTGGAAATATGTGGTTTATGTGAGTTAAGTGTCTCTGTTGGATAAACTGGTAAGTAATCCAGCACCTGAGGCAGAGGCCCTGGAGCCATCCTCAGTGCCTGGGCCAACTGCTCCAATGAAGCCTTGGCTGTGGGAGGGGAAGAGAGAGAGTTAGAGAGAAAGGATAGGGGGAAGGGTAGAGAAGCAGATGGGCACTTTGCCTGTGTGCCCTGGCTGGGAATCAAACCCGGGACTTCCACACGCCAGGCCAACACTCTACCACTAAGCCAACTGGCCAGTGCCACAAATGTCCGCTTTGACAGGGTGATCAGAGAAGGCTGTGGCAATTAAGTTTAAGCTGAAATTTTACTGAGAGACTGAGCCTTGCACAAAGCGGAGGGAAAAGTGTGTGCAGTCTCTTGAGGAAAAACCAGCTTACTGGAATTCAGGAGTCTGGTGGAATGAAAGTGGTTGGGGTAAGACTAGAAAAGAGAGGCAGGACAGTGTCATGAAGCAGGGACAGGTGAGCAGGCTCAGGAAGTCGGACTGTATCATAAATGCAAGGGGAAGCCAGGGACGGAGTTTGAGAGATGGTGGCACTGTGTGGTTTAAGTATATAAGGAATAGCTGTGGGACAGGAGGAGAGGAGTGTGAACAGGCTGACCTGGAAGGAGGCTCTGTGGGCAGTCCAGGTTGAGAGGGATGATGGGGCTTGCAGCAGAGAGGAGCAGGGAAAATGGTGTCAGGATATGTTTCCAGGTAGACATGACAGACGTTGGGGAATGGGTTGGGTATGTGGAGTGAGGGAGGGTGAGGAATCATGATTGATTTGCAGGTTTCCTGGTTGAGCACTTAGATGGTGCCATACACTGAGAAAGATGTGAAAGCAGAAATAGACTTGTAGGGGATGATTGGCAGATAATCAAAAGCTCTACTTGGGTGTGGAAAGTTTGAGATGCTTGTGAAATTGACATGAAGGGAGATGATAGGTAATTGGATATATGGTTCCAGAGCTCAGACGAGAGGTTCCTATATTTACTTCTCTGCAGCTTATAACTTGATCCATGAAATCATTGGAATGGATTGAGTGTCTTGAGAGAGAAGGTAGAGAGAAAAGAGGGTTTATGTTCTGATGATCCTGGGGTTCCAACCTTTAGAGTGGAGGTAAAGTAGAAGAGACAACAAGAAAGACTTGAGAAAAACCCAGAAGAATGTCGAGTTGCCAAAGCCAACACCAGCCTTTGTAGGAGTGAAGAATACCAACATGAGCTTGGGTACAGGTCAGTTTGGGTATTTGTGGTCCATAGTTGAAGGTAATTGAATTCCTAGGAAGATTTAGTTGAATTTCTCAGGTTTGAGTTACATGTATTAAGCAGGACCCCTTTGGTTCCAGCTGGTAGAAACCAAACTCAAACTTGCTTAGGGAAAAGGAGATTTATTGGAAGAGTATCGGGGTATATCAGTCCATCAAAGGAAGAGAGTTCTTTTCTTAGTACTTATTTGGTTGTTCTTGTCTTTGTAAATTAAAACACACACAGACAAAAACAGGTCTAGCATTCTGGGTTTGTTTCCAACAGTGCATATAGTTGAGAAGAATATAGTTCAGCTTGTATGGGTCCTTATTTTTAATTACTGGAAATAATGAAAATACTGTTTTAGTATGTTTGACATATATTTAAGGAGATTAAAGAAAAATACCTTGATTTTTTTTTTTTTTTTTTTTTGCATTTTGGGTTGTCTACTGTTCTGTAGAATAAATGTCTATTGACTTATTTACCCATGAGGTGGTGATAATAAGAACTGAATTATTCAGCACTTCCCAAATCAGGCACTTTTCTGAGCCTTCATGTATGGATTAGCTTGTATGGGGCTCACAGCCACCCCGGGAGGTAACCATGGTTCTGACTCTGTTATTCCCATTTTACCTTTGGAGACCGCCAGGCGGGTAGGCTGAATAACTTGCGTGAGGTCACCCAGCCACTCATCCCGCAGTCGGCTCCACAGCACGTCTCTGCTGTTGCCCTGGAACAGGGGTCCCAAACTTTTTACACAGAGGCCAGTTCACTGTCCCTCAGACCACTGGAAGGCCAGACTATAAAAAAACTATGAACAAATCCCTATGCACACTGCACATATTTTAAAGTAAAAAAACAAAACGGAAACAAATACAATATTTAAAATAAAAAACAAGTAAATTTAAATCAACAAACTGACCAAGTATTTCAATGGGAACTATGGGTGTGGATGCATCCTGTGCCCCTCTCACTGACCACCAATGAAAGAGGACCCCTGCCCTGGAACATAACAGATAGAGCTCCCAGAGCACTGTGTAAGCAACAAAAATCATTTCAGTGATGGGAAGCAATTTAGAAATTAACATTTTGCCAAGAAGTTTGAAATCAACCTTGGCAGATTTTGTTTCTGATGACAGCAACCGAATGACACAAATTTAGGCTGTGTTTGAATTATTTAGTAATGGCATGGTTTGTGTGGTTATTTCACTTCTAAAGTATTTAAACTCTGTCACTTACTGGGTTAGGCCTGGTGCAAGTCTTTCCACTTCTCTGTGCTTCAGTGTCCTTAAAATAAAGGTAAGAAATGAGTTAATATTTGTAAAATACTCTCAAGTGGACTACCTATAGGACCCTTCGTCCTAGCCAGCCTATTCACTAAGGACACGGCACATAATAACAGCTGTATAGTGTATATTAAATAAATAACAGGCTAGGGAAATAGAACAAGAGTGATAAGAAAAATGGTAAGCAAATTTAACAAGAGTGATAAGAATGGTAAGCAATGCCAGAAATTAATATTTCTGAAGTAACTTGCAGCTGTAAAACTTTCTTCTGCCAGATGAGCAACGGAAGGCCTACTTATCCCTGGAAAAAATGTTTTAAATTCTACCATTGTTGGACTAAAAATAAGGGGATTCTGGTCCTGGCCGTTTGGCTCAGTGGTAGAGCATCACTTGGCATGTGGATGTCCTGGGTTTGATTTCCAGTCAGGGCACACAGGAGAAGCTGCCGTGAACTAGCGTGGCTAGTGATTCCAGGTCCTGAGGGAGAACGATGTGGAATGAAGAAAATATGCTTAAAGAGAAATAGGATGGGATCAGGAGGCCTCTGCCAGCTGATGGCAAGAACAGAGCAAAATAGCCCTCGGTTTGCTTTATTATATAGCCATATGCCAATAAGGAAATCTTTGATACAAAGTCACACACCTGAGGCAAAAAACAGAAATTCTCTTAAGGTATAAACAGGAATCCATTTAAGGCGTAAACAGGAGTCCCCTCACCATACATAAGTGAAAACAACCAACATCTGAGCAAACAAAGGGTGAGAGGAAGGGCACTATATTGCTTCTAATCAGCTTAAGCAAGCAAGTGAAGTAGGGGAATGGGATGAGTGCAAATACTCAGCTTCATAGCCAGTATGGGGGTGGGGGAGAACTTAGCCTTTTGCTAAGCCTGGAACTTACAAAGGTTTTTTGCCATTTGCAGTCTCCCACAAGAAGCAACCATCTGCTTCTTCCCCCTCCCCCTTCTTTTTTCTCCCTCTCTCTCTTCCTCTCCCACAGCCATACCTCAGTTGGTTCGAGCACATTGGCCTAGGCACTGAAGATGGCTCCATAGAGCCTCTGCCTCAGGCACTAAAAACAGCTCGGTTGCAGGCATGGCCCCAGATGGGGGTTGATGGATCCTAGTCAGAATCCGTGTGGGAGTCTGTCTCTCTCCCCATCTCTCACTTGGAAAATAATAAAATAAAAAATAGGAAGTGATGACCCTTCATAAAATTCTTTTATTTTTTTTTATAGAAACAACTGAGATTTGAATGAAAAAAAAATCAATGTTCCCAAAATTTGCAGGAGTGGGGGATGGTAGTAGGCAATAGAATAATAATATAGTAAGCATCTGTGTAGTGCTTAATATGTGTCAAGCCCTAATCTAAATGCTTAGGTATATTAACACATTTAATCTTGGAAAAATTATCCTCATTTCATAGTTGAGAAAATTGAGACATAGAGAGGCTCAGTAACTTGCCTAACACCACACACAGCTAGTAAACAGCAAGACTGGAATTCAGACCCTGGCCTCAGAGTCTGTTTTCTCACCATTAAGTTGTTACTGCCTCTAATGTACATTTAAGGAAACGTATTACAGGGGGTCTTCAGGTTACATTACTGTTCAGTACTTATAACAGTGACATAGCTCAAATTTTGGTGTAAGTCAAAACACACCCTAGCCCAGTGGTTCTTAACCTTTTTTGAGGTACCGAACCCACAAGTTTCATATGCGCATTTGCCGAACCCTTCTTTAGTGATAAATAAAATATGATTTTTTTTCCAAATTCAAGACATAGCTATATGTTTTCTTACTGGTGCACAAAATGAGCCGTGCATGAACTCACAACAAATAACGGTATTACTTTATTCTGGCCTCCGCGGCAGAGGCTTCTCCGAACCCCTGAGACCAACTCATCGAACCCCTAGGGTTCGATAGAACCCAGGTTAAGAACCACTACCCTAGCCTAAGTCACTTACCTATCCTAAGTTGTAAAATCATTATCTAGAACATAAAAACATAACTAAGCCACAGAAAAAGGAAAAGGACATAAATATACACACTGTACTATATTAACAGAAAAAATAACAAAAAATGAGTAAATGGAAACGTCTCAATTTTTTTTAGTTTTTATGGGAGTGAGCATCATAAACTCAAAACATCGTATGTCGAGACTGTTGTAACCAGAGGACCCCCGTAGTTATTTTTATATATGGCTATTACTAGAATGAAAAATTCAGATGAGTTCCTTTTCTTTGTTTTTCCATGTTTTGCCTCAGATGGTTGAACACATCTTCATCATCAAGCAAACCCATGTCCCAGAGCCAGATTGCTAAAGGGGTGGATTTTGAATCAGATGAGGTAAGAAAGTAATATTGTTAAATTTTAATTGTTAACTGCTTGTAAAGTTTAAATAGGGACTGCTTAGCTAGTTGCTAGAAATTATTTTTTTAAATAGTTTCTCGATAACCTTTCTTTGAAGTATAGTTAGTAGTTGAATCAAAATACTATACAGTATTTCTCAACTCTTATTTAACTTGTCCAGTTAATAATAGATTAAAACATTTTTTTCTGGCTTCTGCCATTTATATTTAGAGAAATAATGGTGACGATGTCCTGAAAGCTTTTATGAAATGTTACATTAATGGAATAGTTATTAAGTGCTCCCTGTGCTGCACACATGCCCCTGTATGAGATGGTACACGATGGCGATTTTCTTGTCATAGAGGCGTTTAGATATTGACTGAAATGCCGTATGGATGTGAGGAAAAACTTCAGTTTAATATGGTTATCTGGACCAGGAAACTATAAAATCTCTTCTAACTGAAATGGGCTGGGTGCACTCAGGATTTGCCTCTTGCCTGCATTCATGTGTTCAGCTGAGGTGAACTAATGCCCCACGCCTGAAGGATGCCGGCCTTCCCTTTCCTCCGTGGCTGCTGTGTGCATGGCCTTGGCCAGCTCTGGTTGAGTTGTTTGAAGGTGTTTCTCTTGAGCCTATCACCCTTTCATTTATTTATTTTTCTTAAAAGTTTGGGTTTTCTAAATTGTAAAACACAACGTAGAAGCTTTACGGTCTAACCGTTTGTAAGAGTACGGTTCACTAGTGGTAAGCATACTCAACATTGTTCTACAACAGAGCTCCAGAGCTTTTTCATCTTCTGAGACTGAAGGTCTCTGCCCATTAAACAACTCCTCATTTCCCCTGTCCCCAGCCCCTGGCAACCAGCGTTCTACTTCCTGTTTCTATGAATGTGACTACTTTAGATAGTTTGTGTAAGTGGATCATACAGGCTTTGTGTTTTGTTGTGTTGTTTTTGGTGACTGGCTTATTTGAGCATGATGTCCTCCAGGCTCATTCCTATTGTAGCATGTGACTCACCTCTTTTATTCTGAGCTTGGACTGCTGCTGTCACATTCCCTGTATCCCAGCTGTGGTTTAGAAACTGTTTGAGAAGACTCACCAAATTCAGGCTGCAGAGAAAAAGTGCAGCTTGAACTCAGCCTACCAATTAAATACTGATATGTTGCCGCCAGGAGGGAAGTGAGAGGTATTGACTGGTGTGTTAATTTCAAAGCATTAAGAAGGACCTGTGGTTATATATTACAGTTTTAAAATGTATATGATTCATGTTAACTGCAAAGAAAAATTATTAACAAATAACTCTTGTTAAACTTCAATTTGAATTTTATCTCTGGTTTATTAACACAAGTTCTACCTTCCATGGTAGCAGAAAATGAATGAATAAATGAAGATGAATTTTTATTTTCCTTAAGGCACCTATTTTTTCTTTTAAGTGAGAGGAGGGGAGATAGACTCCACACGTGCCCCAACTGGGATTCATCTGGGGCCAATGCTCTAATCAACTGAGCTATCCTTAGTGCCTGAGGCCAACGACGCTTAGACTGATCAAGCCACTGACTGTGGGAGGGGAAAGGACAGAAAAGTGGGGAGAGAAAGGCGAAGAGAAACAAATGGTCAATTCCCATGTTTGCCTTGACCTTGGGGGATTGAACCTGGGATGTCAGCACACCATGCTGATGCTCTATCCACTGATCAACTAGCCAAGACCAAGGCATCCATTTCTTATTAGAGATAGCTAACTTAGCTAATATTTGAATATGTAAATACCACGAACAAAGCCTAACGTCATATAACTATTCCTTTTTATTAATGTCTTTAAAAAAGCATGAATAAAACATTTGTGAAAAAATTGCTTTTTCTTCTTACTGTTTAGTTATAGAATAAGAAGAATCAACTTAATGTTTCAGATCCAATTATGTAGCTTCCCTATCTGAGGTTGTTAGTTTTCATTCTCTTTACATTCTTAATTAACCTGATATTCCTATCTGTTCTTTTTTTTAAATTGCTTTTATTGATTGATTTTTCAAAGAGAGAAAGGGCGAGGGAACAGTGATTTATTTTTCCACTTATTTATGCATTCATTGATTGATTCTTGTATGTGCCCTGGCCTGGGATCAAATCCGCAACCTTGGCATATTGGGACAACACTAACCAGCTAAGCCACCTGGCCAGGGCAAATATACCTGTCTATTCTTGAGATGCGTATAATCTACAACCTAGCAGCATGGGAACTCTTTGAAAGTAAAATACTCTGTCTGTTTATATTTTCAAAAAACATAATTGAAAGATTGCTTTGCTAGGTTTTTTTCTTTCATCAGTTCAAGAGTAGCTGTTTATTTCTAGCACGACATGAGTAATGAGAACTAAGAATTACAGCTATTTGTGAGTTAGGTAATATGGCTTCATTATATTTTTGGCTGAGTTTTCAGAACACCAGATACTCTAATAATAAAATGTAAATGAAAAAAAACTATTAAAAAACCAAATAGAAATGACTCGAAGAGTACTTATCTTTCTGGCTTGCCTACACCTATTTGCTTTTATCAAGGTCAGTAGCTAAATAATGTATACTGAACTCATATATTCACACATATACCAGTATAAATATCTGTTTTTAATGCTTGCTAAGAATTTAATTGGACTTACTTATTTCAGCAGTAAAATAGTTAGAAAGGAAAGAAGAAAGAGAACGTATAAATTGACAAACTATTCATTGTTATAAAGGAAAGAGAAAAAATAAGTCTACCTAATGTGAAAGGAGAAAATTATTCTTATTGGTATTGTTTTGCCTATAACATCTTCTGTCTTGTCTCAGTGAAGCGTGGTGCTATCACTAAAATAACGTTTGTATGTCATTTCAGGACGACGATGATGATCCTTTTATGAACATTAGTTCTTTGAGAAGAAACAGAAGATAATACATTTAATGGAACTTTGAAGTGTTTAAGATTTAGGAAAAACCAAACCGTTGCCAGCTCAGATATTCCAGTTGACGATTTTAAAAGTATTGCTGTTGGCAGAAGAATTTGAAAGAGACTTATTTAACAGAGAAACTAATGTATAAAAATTTCTGTTTTGTGGTATCATTTCCTGAACGTGGTTCTGTTACTTGAGGAATTTTCCAGCTCAAGGACATACGAAATAGCCTTGGTTTTCATCGTTTTTAAATCTGGTTGTTAACATTATCTGGGGATGCTCTATAAAGTTTAGACTGTTATTTTCCTTATATATTGTGTATGTTCTAGTGAGAGCTTTGCTTAAATATATTAATCTTGAATGAGGATTAAAATAAATATGCCATTATGCATTTTTGTTTCACAATCAAAGACTGTGTCAATATTTTAATGTAGTTACATTTAGCCACAGCTGAGAAAAAGAGCTTATAAAATTTAACCTTTTGGGCCCTGGCCTAAATAGACAGAGTGGATAGAGCATCGGTATATGAACATGCTGGGTTCGAGTCCTGGTCGGGGCACACAAGAGAAGTGACCATCTGCTTCTTTACCACTCCCTTCCCCTCATGAGCTTGGTCACTGAGGATAGCTCAGTTGGTCTGAGCATCAGCCTCAGTTGCTAAAAATAGCTCGGTTGATTTGAGCATCAGCCCCAGAGAGGGTTGCTGCATGGATCCCGGTCAGAATGAATGCAGTAGTCTGTCTCACTATCTCCCCTCCTCTCACTTAAAAAAAGAAAAAAATAAATAAAGAAAATTTAACCTCTTTATAAGTTTAATAATTTCTACAGATTCTCAATTTGCCAAAGGTAAAACAATCTGTCAGGGGTCCCCAAACTTTTTACACAGGGGGCCAGTTCACTGTCCCTCAGACCGTTGGAGGGCCGCCACATACGGTACTCTATACACTGACCACCAATGAAAGAGGTGCCCCTTCCGGAAGTGCGGCGGGTGCCAGATAAATGACCCCAGGTGGCCACAGTTTGGCCCACGGGCCATAGTTTGGGGGCCTCTGAATGTGAAACAGGGCTTGAGCTCACTTTGTTACTGTGTGTTTTCTTTCTAATGCTTGTGATAGTATTGACCACAGGGCTTTGAATGATTAAGATGTACCTTATACTTTGAGTAATTAGATATGTTTGTATAAAAAAATAGAACAATTGGTTGGAATTACTGACTTTTTTATATCATTTGTAGCTAAGATTTTAAAAGATTATGTTCCCATTGAGAGGTAGTAATTTTCATTATTCTCATTCTTCATGGTTCTCTTTATCTCTCTTATCTCTTTCCAGGAGGAAAAGAAACTGTTTTTCCTAGAATTATGAAGAATGTTTTTAGAAAAAGCGGTCAATTCAACCTTTTGGTTATATTAAAGTATTGAGATATAACTTCAGTGGAATATCAATGCTAAGATTCTTATTAATAGTATTTTATCTTAACATTAGGCATGAACAATTCTAGAAATTTTTAGTGAAGCAGTTCATGTTGTTTATATTTTGTATTCAGGAGACTTAAGAATTTGACCAGCTCTGGCCAGGTAGTTCAGTTAGTTAGAACGTCATCTCAATATGCTAAGGTTGCAAGTTTGATCCCCATACAAGAATCAACCAATGAATGGATAAATAAGTGGAACAACATATCAATGTCTCTTTCCCTCCCACCCTCCCTCCCTCCCTTCTTCTTTCTCTAAAATCAATAAACAAAAATTTTTTAAAAAGAAATTTGACTTCTAGATTTAAGTTAAGTGATTCTATTCTCCATTTTAATATCTTTAAAAGTTCCCTGAAGAGCCTGACAGGTGGTGGTGCAATGGTTAGAGTGTCATCCTGGGAGGCTGAGGTCCCATGTTTGGAACCCTGAGGTCGCCAGCTTGAGTGCAGGCTCATCCAGCTTGAGCATGGGGTCATTGGTTTGAGCATGAGATCATTGATACAATCCCAAGGTCTCTGGCTTGAGCCCCAAAATCTGTGGCTTAAAGCCTAAGGCCACTGGCTTGAGGAAGATGTCACTGGCTCAGCTGGAGCCCACCAATGAAGGCACATATGAGAAATAATCAGTGAACTAAAGTGACACAACTATGAGTTGAGACTTCTTATCTCACTCTAAAAACAACAACAACAAAAAGAATGGGTTCCTTGAGAGTATTCCTTCTTTTCACCTGTGAGGCAGCTATATTTAAAGACTAGGAAACTGACAGATATGGGCAGTACAACAGTGACATTTTCTCTGACATTTCCTCACATGCAGAAATGAACACTTGACTGAGCAATATTCATGTTTATTAGAATAGTCATACCTAAAGTGTGTCAAATTATAAAAGAATATTTGCATAGTGGCTGCCTTTATTGTATACCTCTGAAGTGGCCTAAATCAAGAATTGTGATGTAACATTCAAATGAGTTTCTTTACAAATATCCTCCATACCTAAGGTAAGTATAAGGATTATTTTGCTGGTTAGCATTAACTCAGCGGAAGGCCTAGTTGTGTGAAATGTTCTTAGGCACCTCTGCCCACATCTTCAGCATCCCCAGTGTTTGAATGAAACAGCTGAAATGACGGGTAGAAGCCAGTGCAGGCGGCCTCTCTGGGACAGCGTCTCTGGGCGGTGCAGACCCTGCACAGGGCAGCAGCTGCCGGCTCTTCTCACCTGCGCTGAGGTACGTGTGCTGGGGTGAGGGTCATAGGGAGGGAGGTGGTCAGTGAGGCGTCCAGACAGGTTCCTGAGAAAAAAAGAGGCTTTCACCCTTTCTAAAAATCTGTTCTACGGTATGAAAGAGGTACTAAATGTGATGCAGTTAGCTCAGAGGAGAAGTGGTGCCACAGCTGGGAGAGGTGAACTTTCCTTGAACTAGTTGTTTTGTCACTTCCTAAAAATATGGTAAATAAGACAAAAAAAATTTTGAGCATTGTCTCATAGGTAAATGCACCATATGCTCTTGATATTCTTTATTGATATAGTACAATCTAGGGGTTTGGGACTGTAAAGCCAGTAGTCGTGGCCACGAACACAGCCACCTGGCCCATGCAGGTTCAAATTTGATTTGGACAGACAGTAATGAAACAACGGAACCAAGAACTGGTGGGCCATTAGCTTTAATCCTAGCTTGCCCCCGGCGGGCAAGAAATACACACAGTGGGAAAACACTTTCTATTCAGGGCTCCCAAAGCCACTGACTTACCTGAGTTTACTGGAATTAAAGGTTTCTACCTCACCAGCCTTATTCACCTCTGTTCCCCATCTCCTTCACACTGCACAAACTCTGCACAAACTGGCTTCTCCTTCAGCACTCCGCCATCTTGGCTGCTTCTCCTCTCCTCCAAGTGGCCTTTATCTGCTCTCCTCTCTGCTCTCCTCCTAGAATGTAATCCCTTTTTCCCCAGAACAATGTGATCTCTCTTCCTTTTAAAACCTTTTGGTGCAAAAGCCCTCCCCCAACACATATTAATATAATCACGCCCATCCCAAGCAAGAAAGGCAACTAATGTTATCACCTGGGCGACAGGCTTCCACGTGGGCAGTGCCGTCTTTAACAAAGTGAGCATAATATCTTTTATCTACCCAACAATATACATTTTCTAAACTTTTAAAATTGCAAAATATAGTAACAGGAAAGTCATGTGGTTTAACAAATAATTATAAAGTGAGCGCTTATGGAATCTCTACAGCTCAGGAAACAGAATATCACTAGTGTCTGGAAGCACGCTGAGGGAAGGTTTTCCTCTGAGTGACCACCTTGACTTCTGTCATTCAGAAGTCCTTACTTTTGCCACCATTAGGTGGCAGATAGGAAGATGAAACTGTTGTTGGTCAAATGAGTCTGTAAATATATATGTTTGCTTGCTTATAGTTTGCATTGGCTATGAGTGACAGGCTGTCAGCAGGCAGGGTCTTTATAGCCTATGGCTTAGTTTTAAGACTAAGCCTGTCCCACACTTTTTGATGTGGGGTGATGAACTCTCATGAGGAATCCCATTATGCCGCAGACAAGTGACTTTGTATCAAAGACTTCCTTGTTTGTATATTGGATTAAAGGTTTTGATTTCTACACTATAAAATGGGGCAGAGGAGCCCATGCTGGAGGAGAGCAGAGAAAGGCCATGTGAAGGAGAGGAAAGACAGCCAAGATGGCGGAGTGCTGAAGAAGAAGCCAGTTTGTGCAGAGAGAAGGAGATGGGGAACAGAGGTGAATAAGGCTGGTGAGGTAGAAACCTTTGATGCTAGGAAACTCGGATAAGTCAGTGGCTTTGGGAGCCCTGAATGGAAAGGAAAGTGTTTTCCCACTGTGTGTATTTCTTGCCCGCTGGGTGCAAGCTAGGATTAAAGCTAATGGCCCCCCAGTTCTTGGCTCCGTTGTTTCATTACTGTCTGTCCGAATCAAATTCCAACCTGCATGGGCCAGGCAGCTGTGATGGTGGCCGTGGCTACTGGCCTTACAAATTGCAAATCTAAAATTAAGAAGTTTGTGTAGTTTTGCAGTAAATTTGGAGCATATGTGATAATACCCTCCCTATGCAGTAATACCAAAATTAGCCTTCTAATGTGTAAATTGCTTTACCTATTTTACCTGGTTCAGCCTGTTACTAAGTGAATTGGTAGTTTGATAAATTTTACATATAAAATAGGTTCAATCCTGACTGGGCGGTGGCGCAGTGGATAGAGCGTCAGACTGGAATGCGGAAGACCCAGGTTCAAGACCCTGAGATCGCCAGCTTGAGTGCGGGCCCATCTAGCTTGAGCAAAAGCTTGTCAGCTTGGACCCAAGGTTGCTGGCTCCAGCAAGGGGTTGCTCTGTCTGCTGAAGGCCCGTGGTCAAGGCACATGTGAAAAAGCAATCAATGAACAGCTAAGGTGTCACAACGGAGAACTGATGATGCTTCTCACCTCTCTCAGTTCCTGTCTGTCTGTCTGTCCCTATCTATCCCTCTCTCTGACTCTCTCTCTGTCCCTGTTAAATAAATAAATAAATAAATAAATAAATAAATAAATAAAATAGGTTCAAAAAGAAAATGTTTTATGTTTCAATAAGCAGAAAATGCCATTATTAGAAAAGTTGAATTAAAAGGCCTTCCGTGTAAAATATTTTTGTTGAAATGTATTATATTTAAAAATATATCTTTCCCTTGGTATAATCTGATGTCTTTTTTTGTATCTATCATATATTTAATTCATATTATTTTCTGGATTGTTTTTGGAAACTACCATTAAGATTATTATAAAAGTTTTATAGAGTAAATATTTGGGTTTTTGAGTCTGATGAGCTTCCAATTCTTAAAAATGTCCGCATTTTATCATTTGCTTATTTCATTCCCTCCACTTTTCCTTTTTATTTATTTACTTATTTTTTTAAGCAAGGGAGACCGAGACAGGAAGGAAGAGAGATGAGGAGCATCAACTCACAGCTATGGCACCTTAGTTGTTTATTGATTGCTTTCTCATATGTGCTTTGACTGGGAAACTCCAGCCAAGCCAGTGACCCCTTGCTCAAGCCAGAAATCATATGGTCATGTCTCTAACCCCACACTCAAGCCAGAGACCTCAGGGCTTTGAACCTGGGTCCTCAGAGTCCCAGGTTGACGCTCCATCCACTGCACCACCACCTGGTCAGGCTATCTCATTCTTTTTTTCATATTTTTAAATTTAATGTTTCTTAGCTAGATCTGAAAGTGCTAGAATTTTAGTTTGATCTGTGAGGCAGTTCACATAACTTGCCATCGCCATGCAGAGTTGTGTATCTTTACCGTGCCAGATCACTAAATCTGATTTTAGTTGCTTTTAAATTGTTAGGACAATACATACTCTTCAAAATTCAGACATTGAAATATGTATCGAAATGTGTACATTTCCCCTGACCAGTGGTGGTGCAGTGGATAGAGCGTCAACCCGGGGTGCTGAGGTCCCCAGTTCGAAACTTCACCAGCATGAGTGTGGGCTTGTCAGCTTAAACATGAGGGTTACCGGCATGAGCCTGGAATCATCGACATGATCCCATGGTCACTGGCTTGAATCTAAGGTCACTGTCTTGAGCAAGGGGTCACGGGCTCAACTTGAACCTCCTGGTCAAGGTACAGATGAGAAGCAATCAATGAACAATGAATTACCGCAAATCCGAGTTTATGTTTCTCATCTCTTTCTTCCTGTCTCGCTCTCTCTTGCTCTCAAAATAATAATTTAAAAAGTGTCTATTTCTCTCTGATCCTCTCCCCAGACATAACCTCTCAACAATTACGTAGATACACATTTTTTCAATTACTTTTGCCATGACTTAACATTGTTGAATTAGAACTCTGAATTATATATTCAAATATTTTATTCCCCATATCAAGGTATATGTGTTTGAACATCTTACTATTTATCTTGATGTTATGATTATCCCACATCTTTTGATTAAACAGTCATTGTCTGTTTTGTGGGATAATTGCACTGCTTTCCAATATGCAATTTCAATGTTCTCACTCGATTTGGGTCAAATAAAAGAATATTTAATCTGTGTGCCTTGACGTCAGAAGTGGTAAAGTGATTTCCAAAGAGCTCTTAGCCATTGATTGCACATGATAGTTGATTAGCTGAAAAAAATTCAGGGAAGTGAGGCTGGTTGGCCCGGGCCACACTCTGCCTCCTGCAGCCACCGTGCAGTCCTGATGGTTCATGGGCAGGTGCCCAGCTAGTGCAGTAAGTACCCTTATTCACACTGTTTAGTTTCAGGAGTTTTGTTTATGGTATTTAAAAATAAGTATTTTCTCCACTATAAGCTGACAAATGTAACTCCAGTCTGTCTATTAATGCATTTGAACTGGTTGTGGGGTGTGTTTGGACTTTAACCAAATTGCTAGAGGCAAAAAGCCATTGCTTAATAAAATGAGAGGCCCAACTCCATTTCTGTTGGTTCGATGAATCTAGAAATGGGACTCATGAAATAAAGGCATCTGTTTTTTTGTTTTGTTTTTTTTTACAGGGACAGAGAGTCAGAGAGAGGAACAGATAGGGACAGACAGACAGGAACGGAGAGAGATGAGAAGCATCTTTCATTGCAACACCTTAGTTGTTCATTGTTTGATTTCTCACATCTGCCTTGACCACGGGCCTTCAGCAGACAGAGCAACCCCTTGCTGGAGCCAGCGACCTTGGGTCCAAGCTGGCGAGCTTTTGCTCAAGCCAGATGGGCCTGCGCTCAAGCTGGTGAGCTCAGGGTCTTGAACCTGGGTCCTCCGCATCCCAGTCCAACACTCTATCCACTGCACCACCTCCTGGTCAGGCAAGGCATCTGTTTTACATTCATTAAAATATCTTACCATAAATACTGAAATCAGTCACCCATCTATTTCTCCATCAGGGACATCTGAAAGCCCTCTGTGGGTTTTCATCTCAATTTGAATTTCTGAGTTTTATGGTAGTGCTTTTAAACAGGATCTTGTTTTTTAAACCTTAATTTTGAAATAATATTGAATTTATGGAAATTTTGCAAAGAATAGGGAAGTGCTTACCTTTTAATGGAATTCACCAATTTTTAACTGTATGCGTGTTGTTAGGCCCGAGGGCCTCTTCCATCCTTGTCAAGGGGAGTGCTAACCTTCTCTCCTTTCATACAACACAGAATTCATCAATTTTTATCATTTTGTCATTACAAAAGTTTTTCTACATTCCATACATATTCATATACATACATATATGATTTTTTTTCAATCCTTTGGTAGTAGGTTGCAAAAGGCAATTAATGTTCTTACTCCTTAATACTTCAGTATGTATTCCCTAGAAATAGGATATTCTCTCCCATAATACCAGTACGGTTATCAAATTCAGAGCATTTAACATTGATTTAATACTTTACAGTCCATATTCCCTTTTTTTTTCAGTTGTTCCAATAATTTCCTTACACAGCATGTTTTTTTTCCTCTAGTCTAGGATTTAATTTTATATTTTGTATATTCAGGAAGAACAATAACATGCTTCCAGAAATCTAAACCATTCAAAATGTGTATTGAAATCTTACTCCTTTCCTTATCCTTTTCACTCCCTTCGACTCCCTTAACAAACCAGTAGCACAGGTTTGAATCTAGGGGATGTGTAGTGTTTTAATGTCCAATATGGCCCATTAGTCTCATAGTCTTTCATTTTCAGTGTTTTCCTAGCTGTTCTTTTATGTTTGCTTTTCCAAATGAACTTCAGTATTAGTTTCCTAGCTCCAGCAACAAAAAAGCTTTTTGGTATTTTTATTGGGATTGCATTAAATGTATAAATCAGCAAGAACTGACATCTCTTATGAGAATGTCCTGTCCAAGAACAAAGGACGTCTCTACGTCTGTTCAAGTCTGATTTCTGGGTTTCAGAAATGTTTTCATGTGTTCTTCACAGGGGTTTTGAACACTTTTCAAATTTAATCTTAAGTATTTTGTCTTGTATGCTGCTAGTGTGGTTAGTATTTCTCTCCCATTATTACTTTTTGCAAATGGAAGCTATTTTTACACTTTCATTTCATATCCTCCTAATGAGGATGTAAATTCCATTGTCTAAATTTGTTTTATCTTTGATGCTCTAGGATTTTCTAGGTGCTCCCTATCCTTGCAATATTTGGTACTGTCAGCCTTTTAAATTTCAGTCAAACTAGTGGATATAAAATATTATCCCATTGTGCCTTTGATTTTCTTTTTTTATTGTGGCTTTAATTTTCATTTCTCTGAAAATTAATGATCTTGAGGGACATTCAGAATGTTTTTTTGCAATTTTGAATCCTCTTTTGTGATATATGCGTTCACCTTTTGCCCATTTTGAATGGGCTGTCTGCCTTTTTAAAACTGATTTCTAGGAGTTGCATATATTATTTTATGTGGGTGATATGTATTTATGTATAATAAAATTCCTTTATTGGATATATGTGTTGCCAAACCTTCTCCAGTCTGTGGCTTGCTTTTTTGTCTTGTAAATGGCATGGTGTTGAACAGAAATCTTAATTTTAATGAAGTCCAGCTTATCAATGATTAATTATTAATGTTCTGAGACTATTTTCTATCCTAAGATCATAAAAAAATTCTTCTGCGCGCTTTTCTAGGACCTTGTCTGATTTGCCTTTCATATTTAACTCGACAGGCTGGTTGGGAATTGACGTCATTGTGTGGGGTGAAATAGGAATTCTGTCTCACTCTTTTTCCTCCGCAGGTGCATTTGCCCCGGCACCATTTGGTGAAGTGACTGTCCTTTCCCTCTGGCTCTACAAGCTAACTTTTTTTTTTTATTTTTCCAAATCTTCAAGGGAATTTATTGAGAGGAACTTCCATGTATTAAAAGTACAGTGAGCTTTTCCCCATCACCTGGCAGGTGTCACAGCTGGTGGTCCCTTCATTGACACTGCTTGGTAGGCCAGACTGATGTGACCATAGTAGCCACGAGCAACAATAAAATCACCATGATCATCCCACCAGACGTTGGTTTTCTGTCCACCGTATTCACACTTCTGGTGTCTCATCTGTGCTTTCCACCAGGTTGGCTAGGTCATCAGTGACCTCAGTTTGTTCATCCAGCCCATTCCTAATCTCTTGCCCCATTTGTTTTTTGGCGATTTATGATAGAAGAAGTGGCGTCGAGGCCTGTATCCTTAGATGCTTTGCTGCTGTTGCTGGGTTTTATCAAAACCCAAGCATCTGGTCCACTCTGGCTCTTCAAAGAGCCAAAGGTCCCATGCCTTACTTAGCCACTGCTGTCATCAGGAGTACCTTGGTCGTATTTCACCATTTATTTCATCCTGATTTCATTATTGAATTTTCTCAGCAATCTCGTGCAATTTGTCAAGTAGAAGTGTATGTGGAGAACCCTGGGCTCCAGCAGAGGGTGGGTGGAGTGGACTACAGTCTTGTCAGGAGAGACTGGGGTTTGTGGCTCTGGGAGAGAGCTGAAGGGACAGCCACAAAGATCCCTTTGCTGAGTCCCTTTCCCACACCACAGATGCCATATTTCTTGCAAAGTTATGTTAAGCATTTGTTATGAGACCACATATATACATATCTGTGTTTGAACTCTGTGCTGCTCCATTGCTCGATTTGGAATTAATTACTGTAGGTTTATAATGAACTTTTTTATTCATCATAACAAGTCTTCCTTCTTTATTTTTCTTTTTCAAAGGTGTCTTGGTAATTCTTTTATTTTTCTTTTTTTATAGGGACAGAGAGAGAGTCAGAGAGAGGGATAGATAGGGACAGACAGACAGGAACGAAGAGAGATGAAAAGCATCAATCATTAGTTTTCGTTGCCGTTGCAACACCTTAGTTGTTCATTGATTGCTTTCTCACATCTGCCTTGACTGCGGGCCTTCAGCAGACTGAGCAACCCCTTGCTGGAGCCAGTGACCTTGGGTCCAAGCTGGCGAGCTTTTTGCCCAAGCCAGATGGGCCCGCGCTCAAGCTGGTGACCTCGGGGTCTCGAACCTGGGTCTTCCGCATCCCAGTCCGACGCTCTATCCACTGAGCCACCACCTGGTCAGGCAGTAATTCTTGGCTTTACAAATTTTCAAGTAAATTTTGTAATTATATATATTGCTGTGACCTAATACAAGGTTTTAACAAAAAATGTCTAGTTTGGGTTTAGTTATAATTCTTAACTATTGTCCATTGCAGTTAATTTAATTTAAACCTGATCTTGACTAGACATTTCCTTTGGTGGCCAGAGAAACTGATTTTGGTGATTTATTGAAGCTAGCCCTCCTGACAGGTGTGAGGTGATAGCTTATTGTGGTTTTAATTTGCATTTTTTGATGATTAGTGACATTGGCCATCTGTCCTCTTCAGAGGTCAGGTCCCTTGCCCATTTTTAAATTGGTTTGGTTGTTTGTTATTGGTGTTAAGTAGTATGAAGTCTTTATAAATTTTGGATATTGACCTCTTAATCAGATACATCATTGGTGAATATCTTCTCCCATTCAGTAGGTTGTCTTTTTATGTTATGTTGATGGTTTCTCTTGCTATGAAAAATTAAGTTTAATGTAGTTCCATTTGTTTATTTTTTATTTTGTTCCCTTTGCCCAAGGAGACATACCAGAAAAAAATATTACTATGAGCAGTGTCAGAAAGTTTACTGCCTATGTTTTCTTCTAGGAGTTTTATGGTTTCAGGTCTTACATTTAAGTCTTTAATTCATTTTGATTTTATTCTTATATATGGAGTAAGAAGGTGGTATAGGTTTCAATTTTTTGCACATATCTGTCCAGTTTTCTAACATCATTTATTAAACAACTATTGGCAAGAATGTGGGGAAAAGTGAATCTTTGTTTGCTATTGGTGGGATTGAAAATTGGTGCAGCCATTATGGAAAGCAGTATGGAAGTTCCTCAGAAAATTAAAAATAGTACTATTTTATGACCCAGCAATTCTACTTCTGGGTATTTATCCAAAGAAATTCAAAACACTAATCTGGAAAGAAATATGCACTCCTATGTCCATTGCAGCACTATTTACAATAGCCAAGATATATGGAAGTAACCTAAGTGCCCAACAATGGATGATTGGATAAAGAAATTGTGGTACATATATACAATGGAATATTACTCAACCATAAAAAAGAATGGAATTTGTGGGAGACTGCAAGCTGACAAAGTCCTCGCAGTTTAAGGCTTAAGCTAAAGGCTAATAAGCTCTTCCCCACATCTCTATGTTGACAGTGAAGCTGAGTGTTTCTACTCATCCCATAGCCACTTGTTTGATTAAGTTGCTACAGGCAATTTACATGCCCTTCCTCTCACCCTTTGTTTGTTCTGATGTTGGTTGATTTCAGTTATGCATGGTGGGGGGATTCCTGTTTGTGCCTTGAAGGGATTCCTGGCCTTAAGAGAACTCCTGTTTATGCCTCAGATGTGTGATTTTGTATCAGAGACTTCCTTATTTTTATATGGCTCTGCACTATATAATAAAGCAGAACAGGAGCTTTGCTTTGCTCTTGCAAGCTATCGGCTGTGCAGAGACCTCCTGATCCCATCCTTTTCCTCTCTGAGTTTATTTCTTCATTCCATGCCATTCTCAGGACAATTACTAGCTGTGCTGGTCCAGGGCAGGAATCTTAACACTTATGACAACATAAATGGACCCAGAGGATATAATAGGTGAAATAAGCTAGACAAAGAGAGACAAATACCATATGATTTCACTTAAATGTGAAATCTAAAGAACAAAATAAAACAGAAAGAGCCTTGTACATACAGAGAACAAACTGATGATTTTCAGATATTAGGGGGATTGAGGGACTGTGTGGAAATGGTGAAGGGATTAAGAAGTACAAATTGGTAGTTACAGAACAGTCACGGGGATGTAAACTACAGCATATGGAATACAGTCAATAATATTGTAGTAACTATGTATGGTGCCAGGTAAGGTAGACTTATTGGGGGAATCACTTTGTAAATTATATAAATTTCTTACTACTATGTTGTATAACGAAACTAATATAAAATATTGAATATCAACTATAATCAAAAGAAAAGGGAACATTTTAGTTGCCAGAACTAAAGCTTGCCCTGAGATTAGGATGCTGCCTTCTCCTTACTAGAATCTTTCCATTTCGTCCCTGAAAAGTTATCAACCTCCTTTACTTGGTTTACTGTTCTGTCACCTACTTGTGACATAGCCCAATCAAGAGATTGTAATAATGTTTCTTTTCTTTTTTTTTTTAATTTTTTTTTATTTTTATTTTTTACAGGGACAGAGAGAGACGCAGAGAGAGGGATAGATAGGGACAGACAGGAACAGAGAGAGATGAGAAACATCAATCGTTAGTTTTTCATTGCCGTTGCAACACCATAGTTGTTCATTGATTGCTTTCTCACATGTGCCTTGACCGCGGGCCTTCAGCAGACTGAACCACCCCTTGCTGGAGCCAGTGACCTTGTGTCCAAGCTGACGAGCTTTTGTCCAAGCCAGATGGGCCTGCGCTCAACCTGGCGACCTCAGGGTCTCGAACCTGGGCCCTTCTGCATCCTAGTCCAACGCTCTATTCACTGCGCCACTGCCTGGTCAGGCTAATGTTTCTTTCCTTATGCGCCCACCTCACACCCACTTTCCCTTCCTCCAACCTACTTAAAGTGCATGCTGTCTTTTCCCTCCTCTGTGAAGACCTTGCCTACATTTACAAAACACTCAACCCAGATTTTCTTCCAGTTCTGATTCTCACTACCCAACCTCTCGTTTCTCTATGCACTACCCTCCTTTCGTCTTCACTTCCAGCTCCCTGACACAGCCATTTCCTTGTATTCTGCAGGGGTCCCTTCTCATCCAGTGCAGCTAATGCTATGAACGGAATGAGGAAAGGAGGAAAAGGAAGGAGAGAACTGTGAATTCAATTGCATTTTGTGCCAGGCTGATGTATGGATATCTGTATTATCATTACTTAATTTTGAGGACAA
This sequence comes from Rhynchonycteris naso, assembly GCA_037038555.1. NCBI lineage: Eukaryota > Metazoa > Chordata > Mammalia > Chiroptera > Emballonuridae > Rhynchonycteris > Rhynchonycteris naso. The sequence goes on from CM072995.1 coordinate 298,603,126, forward strand.
CAGTATAGAGTAGGCAGTATTATTTATTGTTATTTTGCATAAATAAGGCTTAAGCATAAGATCACACAGCTAATAAATGGTAGAGCTGAGATTTCAATCTAATGCTTTCTGAATCCAAATCTCATTCTTTCCTCATCACCATACTGTCTCCTATAACTGAGGCACGACCTGACTTACATCTAAAAACATTAGCTTCAAGTCCTAACACCTCTTTGAACAGGGACCATATGGAAAAGGAAGGCCAAGTCCAAGGCAGAATGTGAGTTGGGTCTAAAGTTAGTGACTGGTGGAGGCAGGATGAACCCAGAAGGAGTTTAGAGAGAAACATTTCAGACGGCTAGAGTGATTTATATTAAACAATGAGTGGTAAATATGGGTGACCCATTGACCTAGTACTGGAGAATATTAAAAATGTAAATGACATCCAGTTGGTTTAGATTAAATCTATAACAGATGATAGACTGAAATTGGGCTTCCACGGGGATTCTCAGGATTGATTTAGTATGTTTAAGCTATCCGTCAACCAAAAACCTATTTCATATTGATTTCCCAAAGGAAGTGCTTTTATATTTTGTTGTTTCCCAAAATTACATTTATTAGTTTCTTTTTCTATTTAAAAAAAATTCTAAGAACTCCTGCCAAAAAAAGTAAATAACATAAAGAAAAAATATATGTACTATATAATATATATACATATATATTTGTACAATAGCTACTTTGCTCCTTTAAGGTAAATTATAACATGTGAATATTTTGGACATAGAGTGCAGTCATATTTAAAGACTTGGTAAAAACTGACAAATTGCCTTATTGTATGGCCAAAGGACATGAATTTAAAAAATGACAGTCTGAAATTCAAACAGCTAATAAGCCTAAGACTTTATTAGTAATTGAATTAAACTTAAACAATATATCATTTTTAACTATTGAAATCAAATTTTCTCATTCATTCAATATTGAGTGCCCGCTATGTATCAGAAACTAAGCAAATGCAAATCAAACAGACAAATAAAAAAATACCACGACAGGCATGACCTTATGGAACTTGCAGTCTAAAAGAAATATACCATTCACTGAGCTCTTTTTACATGCCAGACTTGTGCTAAGCACTTCATAAACATTATTATATCTTAATCACCACAAAATCCTATGAAGTAAGTATTTTTATCTACTGAATTAGGAAGCAGATGTTTAGAGACTCACTAGCACAGTCACATGGCTATCTGGACTGAGGACTAGAGCCCAGCTCTAACTGACTTCAGAGATGCCACCATTAGCTTCTAGGTAAAGATTTTTAAACCCTAATAATCATTGAAAGAAAACTTTTACAATGCTTTTAAAATAAGTATCTAGGTGTGGTTTAGGGTGCAGTGAAAGAGGTGCCTTCATGTTGCTAGTGGGAGTATAAATAGATATATCCTTTTTGCAAGCAATATGACAAAATTAAGAGCCCTAAAACATTTCATCTCATTTACCTGGAATTCTATGTCTTAGACTCTAAGGAGAGAATCAGAAATGTGGTAGATTTATGTACAACTGATTGAATATTTGATTTTAAAGAGAATAATATATATATTGTACTCTATATGTTTATATCAGGTTAAATGATATAATTACACAGTGTCTGAAATTTGCTTCAACATAACCTGGGCCAGAGGAGGAGATATGGATTGGAGCTGTAGGATGGATACATGTGAGTTTATTATACCATATTTCCATACAAAAAGTAGAAAAGTATGACAAAATATGATTTCATCAAGCATTTGTAGTAAAAAATGTTATGCTATGGTATTCTACAAGGCAAAAGTATGCAACTGTTAATTTTTCTTTTTTATTAAGTGAGAGGCAGGGAGGCAGAGACATACTCCTGTATGCATCCCAAACAGGATCCACCTGGCAAACCCCCTACCAGGAGATGCTCTGTCCATCTAGGCTGATGCTCAGCAACTGAGCTACCTTAAGCACTTGAGGTGAGGCCATAGAGCCATCTTCAGTGCCCGGGGTAACTTTGCTCAAACCATTCAAGCCATGGCTGTCGTAGGAGAAGAGAGAGAGGGAGAGAGATGTGGCGGAGGGAGGAGGAAAAGCAGATGAGCGCTTCTCTTGTGTGCCCTGACCAGGAATTGAACTCGGGACTTTCACATGCCAGGTCAATGCGCTACCACTGAGCCAACCAGCCACGGCCAAAAGGTATGTTTTTAAATTTTTTATTTATTGATTGATTTTTAGAGAGAATGAGAGAGGATGGGAGAGAGAAAAAATGAAACATCAATTTGTTGTTCCACTTATTTATGCATTTATTGGTTGATTTGTGTATGTGCCCTGACTGGGGATCAAACCCGCCAACTTGGCGTATCCAGATGACGCTCTAACCAACTGTGCTACCTGGCCAAGGCCAAAGGTATGTTTTTGAGAAAAATTTAGCAACGTGAAAGTGGTCTCAGAATAATGTAAGCAAGATACAAACTGATAACATAGCATTTCAATTATGTGAAAAGATTGACAGGAAACATACCAAAATGTTAATAGCAGGATTGTGGTGATTTATATTTTATTATTTGTATTCTTTTGTGTCATTTTACAAAAATCATTTATACTTAGAAAAAAAGTAGTTTGCAGAGGAAAACAGTCTATCTTTACCTATAACAGGTCCTTTATTATCGCCACTGTCAGAGATGGGTCACTGTTCTGGTCAGCCAACTGTGCTGATGTAACCCGGATGACACTTTTTGATTATATACTAGGAGATCATTGACAGAGAGGAATTCAAACTGCTGGCTTTATAAATTTGTACCCTATTCTTCTACCATAGGACACAGCCAGTTGTGTTCATTAGCGGTATCTCCGTTGTCAAGGAATGGTGGTGAAATTTATAGCTCTGCTTTAGTTCAGAGTCCTTTGGAATTTTTATCTTTATAAAATAACTTTAATAATTAAGTTTTCATACATTAAATATTTAGTAGGCTCCTGCTCTGTGCCAGGCATCATGCTGGGCTTGGTTTAAAAGATGGAAAGAGCAGAATGCCTGCACTTGGGGAGCTCAGTGTAACAGGAGAGGCTGATGTAAAGAGTTGTCAGATGGTGTAGAAATAGGACTGTGATGGAGGTAACCATCAGACCCAGGCTGGGGGTCCATAGCCTTGCCAGAAGTTATTTGCTGCTAAGATATGCTATTTAGCAATCAAATGTTTGGTGTACTATAAATGGTGCAGTCATTTATCACACACAATTGATATTTTATCACTCTGCCCTTAATTTCGGGCTTTGATGATATCCTTAATGGTATTTCTCCTCTAGTTTTAACTTCCTATTTTAACATCATGAAATAAAAGTATAAAACATTGTACAAATATACATTTTACTACATGGAAATAAAATGATACATTTGTGTTTTTATCAGAACCTGTATCACCCACTGCTAGCTTCTTTATTAATGGCTTTCCACAGGCATTTTCTACTATTCCTATGAGGTTTTATCGTGAATAAACAAAGCTCACAAGTCATATCAACCACAGCACACTTATATGTATCTTAATATTTCTGTTCAGCTACTTTGGAGAACTACTAAGAAATACAAAATCACCTTAGCCAGGAGTTTTGAGTAATTTTGTTTTTCATGTTGGCTAAAATCTCCGTGTTCGCATTGCAAAGATACCGTGCACTTACGGGGATAAGAAAAAAGCATTGTCTCAATAAAAAAAAACAAACCAAAAAAACAATCTCTTAAAATTTAGGAAGGCAAATGACTATTTCCTGAAAAGTACAGAATATTATAATAAATAATTATTGTATAAGCTATAATTCATGAAATTCCATTTACATAAGACAAATAATGGCAACGGTAGACCCACATGTACTAAAGAAAAACAAGTTTGCACATACTGAAACTGACTTTTCCTTCCTCTAAACTGGTTTAACCATACCAGTGACAGTAATATCAACCAATAAATAAAAAGTAAACTGTGCTCAAGTGTCCAGAATTCAGCCTCCATAACATATATCAGTTTTCAGCCATTTTAGCTAAGACTTTTTTAATGACAAATAAACAAAAATGATAGAAGCAGCAATTACTTTGTTGTAAATGCAATGTATATGTGTGTGTGTGTGTATATATATATATATATATATATGCATGCCATAAAATATATATATATATTATATATTACTAATTCCATAAAATATTTGACACTTTTTTTTTAAGTGAAAGGAAGAGAGATAGTTAGACTCCCCCATGTGCCTTGCCCAGGATCCACCCCTGGAAACCCTTGTCTAGGGCCAATGCTTGAGTACTGAGTTATTGTTAGTGCCTGAGGCTGATGAGCTCAGACCAACCTCCCTATCCTCAGTGCCCGGAGCCATGCTCGAACCAATTGAGCCACTAGCTGTGGGAGGAAAAGGAGAGTAGGGGGAGGTGGGAGTGGGGGAAAGAGAAGCAAATGGTTGCTTCTCATGGGTGCCTGACCAGGGATTGAACCTGGGATGTCTGTACACCGGGCCAATGCTTTATCCACTGAGCCACCAGCCAGGGCCGTATTCTTTTTTTAATAGAAAAATAAAATGATGTTTATCTTTTAAAAACTTTTAATCATTCTTATTGTTAAACAATCATTCAAAGTTACGTCAAACTTTAAGGATAAACTTTAGAGTATTTAAAAGACCTATTTGGAAAACTGTTGGGCAGATAAAATATATTATGCTCACTTTCTTAAAGATGGCGCTGCCCACATGGAAGCCCGTCACCCAGGTGATATTAGTTGCCCTTATGCTTGGGATGGGCATAATTATATTATTGGGTGTGGGGGACAGGCTGGAAGGAGGCCGGGTCATTATAACCTAAGGCTTAGTTTCAAGAGTAAGCTTTTCCCCACACCCTTGACTGATTGGATGATGTGGGATGGTGCACTCTCATGAGGAATCCTCCCATTATGCCTCAGATAAGTGACTTTGTATCAGAGACTTCCTTGTTTGTAGATTGGATTAAAGGTTTGGATTTCTACACTATAAAGTGGGGCAGACAGGGAGCTTGCTCTCTCTCGGTTCCTGAGATTAGCATTAGAGAAGAGAGCAGAGAAAGGCCATGTGGAGGAGACCAGGAGAAGCAGCCACGATGGTGGAGTGCTGAGGAAGAAGCCAGTTTGAGGAGAGTTTGTGCTGGAGAAGGGATGGGGAACAGAGGTGAATAAGTCTGGTGAGCTAGAAACCTTTGATTCTAGGAAACTCGGATAAGTCAGTAGCTTTGTGAGCACTTTGTGTGTTTTTGCTGCCTGCCGATGCAAGCTAGAATTAAAGCTGATGGCTCACCAGTTCTTGGCTCAGTTGTTTCATTACCGACTGTCCAAATCTAATGCGAACCTGCGTGGGCCAGGCGGCTGTGATCCTGACCCTGGCTACTGGCTTTACAAAAACTGAACATTTTTAATTGCGAGCATTATGCTTTGCTCTTGATAGAATCATTTTTGTTTCCTCTTTTTATGTCCCAATTATTAACCCTGGCCACAGTGACTTCTGTGGTAGTAAGCTGATCTCTAAAAAAGTCAAGGTCTTCCTCAAGAGAATCAAGATTCTTTGTGGTAGTCAATAAATTCCTTTCCAACAATGCCTGAGCTTCATCAATATCATATTCAAGGATTATTAGCCGCCAACCACAGACACATTTTATTAGTAGGAAGAACTAAAGCTTTGCCATACAAGTTATAAACCAGTATTAATCTGGTCTCCAGTGAATTTGTGGACTCTTTTCTTCTGCATGTATTTTAGAATTTCTAAATTCTGCTTAATTTCAGGAATCTGACTGTTGGGCAGATAAAATATAATATGCTCACTTTGTTAAAGATGGCGCTTCCCACATGGAAGCCTGTCACCCAGGTGATATTATTTACCCTTATGCTTGGGATGGGTGTGGGGGAAAGGCTGTAATGTAAGCAGGCCAGGTTGTTATGACCTAAGGCTTGGCTTTAAGAGTAAGCTTTTCCCCACACCCTTGACTGATTGGATAATGTAGGGTGGTGCACTCTCCTGAGGAATCCCATTATACAGAGATTTCCTTGTTTGTATAATTGGATTAAAGGTTTTGATTCTATGGTATAAAGGGGGAGAGACCAGTAGCTTGAGCTCTCTCGGTTCCTGCTATCGCCATTGCAGGGGCCTCCCTGATCCCGTGACCTCCATGGGAAAAGCTGGTTTTCTGCTTCTCCCTTGTCTTCTCTTGTGGCTTGCCTGTATTGGTGAGACACCAATAAACAGAATGGCCTACCATCCTCCGACTCTGCCATTTCTTCACCGTCAACCCGAATCCAATGGGAACCTGCATGTGAATGGCCATGATGGAGGCTCCTGGCCTTACACTGACCTTTTAGCCTTTTGTTGGTCAAATAAGTTTGTAAATATGTTTGCTCACTTATAGTTTGTATTGAGTGTGGGGGACAGGTTGTAAGCAGGCCGGGTCGTTATAGCCCCTTTTTGATGTAGGGTGGTGCACTCTCATGAGGAATCCCCTTATGCCTCAGATAAGTGACTTTGTATCAGAGACTTCCTTGTTTGTAGATTGGATTAAAGGTTTGGATTTCTACACTATAAAGTGGGGCAGACTGGGAGCTTGTTCTCTCGGTTCCTGCTATCACCATTGCAGGGGACTCCCTGATCTCTTGCCCTCCATGGGAAAAGCAGGTTTTCTGCTTTTCCCTTGTCTTCTCTTGTGGCTTGCCTGTCTTGGTGAGACACCAATAAACAGAATGGCCCACCATCCTCCGACTCTGCCGTTTCTTTACCGTCAGCCCGAATCCAATGGGAACCTACATGTGAATGGCCACGATGGTGGCTCCTGGCCATACACCTCTTTAAAAAAATTTTTTTGAGCTAGGTTGAGTTCCATACACTTAAACTTCTGACTGTTCATCCAGCTTCTTTAGTACTATATCCACAGTCTCATTCCCAAGCTGTTTTTTTTTTTTTTTTTACAGGGACAGAGAGAGAGTCAGAGAGAGGGATAGATAGGGACAGACAGACAGAAACAGAGAGAGGTGAGAAGCATCAATCATTAGTTTTTCATTGCCATTGCAACACCTTAGTTGTTCATTGATTGCTTTCTCACATGTGCCTTGACCACGGGCCTTCAGCAGACCGAGCACCCCCTTGCTGGAGCCAGCGACCTTGGGTCCAAGCTGACGAGCTTTTTGCCCAAGCCAGATGGGCCTGCGCTCAAGCTGGCAAGCTCGGGGTCTCGAACCTGGGTTTCCGCATCCCAGTCCGACGCTCTATCCACTGTGCCACCGCCTGGTCAGGCCCCAAGCTTTTTCATGAATGAATCTACATCTGCCACAAACAGGACCTCAGGAGTCCCTGAGTAAGCCACCGGCCTCTACAGCCACTTCTAAATCTCAACCATCTTTAGCGACTGCTATCTTGGAAAAATGAACACAACTCTTTAATGGTATTTAAAAAAAATAATCTAGTTTGTCAAGATCCGACTTTTACATGCAGAACCTACTAGTTTACTTCACTGTATAGTTTTATCCTCAGAGAGGTATGATTATATTATTACATTTCAAATACCCCAGGCTTCCTCTCGTTGCCTGCAAGCTGAAAATTTGACTATAATTGCTAGAATTTGTCTTTATCAGAGCATGAACTTTATAAAATAGAAGTCAGTATAAAATTAATATGAGAAAAGACAACTTTTTTTTCCTTTGGTGCTCAAAACTAATGGCCTCAAGTGGTAATTTAAAACAATCTTATTGAAGCATTTTTCAAAACCATGGAAGATCGATGACAGCTATTGCTTACATCCTGTGAAAATGAGTTGCAGACCCAGTGGTGCCGCCTAGAAACATCTTTCAACACAATTTTCACTTGGTATTATTTTTTTAAAAACCTACTAATCATCATTCCCTCCTCAAAAAGATGCAGTATTAATCAAGTGGCTTAAATATCATGCTTAATTATACTTTCACTTTCTGAGGATGGAATTTGAAGCAAAGCACACTGCAGAAATAAAAGAGAAGCAGAAAAAAATAGCTCAATAGCAATTAAGAACATAGAATTCGAGCTGGGGCTAAGAAATCTGACTCAACTGTAGGGTTTCAGAAAGTCTCCTTGAAATAGTAATTTTATGATTGCTTCCACAAGAGGAACTGTAGCATCTCCTCTTTGCCCCCATTAGAGACCTAATGAAAAAATACTCTGACTGCTTAACCAGCGACAGAACCAGAAAATAGTTTTCACATAAAGTAGGTTTTACAATGAGTTTAGAAGGTGGAGTTTTATATCATTTTAAATGATTAAAATTTAGACATGTCCCAGGATCCTAATAGTTAGAAAGGAGTGTTTTGAATTAAGACTTGTATCCTGGATTGTCTGAATTCAGGTGCAGTGTGTCTGCCATGACACTGCCATTGCCCTTGTGTGAGCACTGTGCTGTGCCCTAGGAAGTAAGATTGGGAATAAGGTCATTCCTGGTCTGGAAGAGCTAACAATCTAGTGGGCTAAGTCACAAACAGAGTACAACAGGGAAGTGCAACATCAGGGAGTGAGTCGCATATTATAGGAGCGCTTTCCAATGAATAGATTGGGAACACTGACTACTTGTTCTGGGATTGTGGCAGTCAAGGGGCTCAGAAGTCTTCATAGGAGAGACAGCATTTGATCTGGGTCTTAAAAGATGAGTTTTTCTGGTCCTGGGAGGCGTCAGGGAGCGGAGAAAGGATGGTTCTAGACAGAAATAGCATCTTCAAAAACATAGTGTAGATGAAACTGGTGGCCTGTGAGATGATCCCAAGATTAACCATGGTGAACAAATGAACAACAGAAAAGGAGCAAGCATAAGAAAGGGAGGGAAGAGTGGGATATAATGAGCTTAGTTTGGAGCTTGTTGAATTTTACATATATGGGGGTATGCCAGGTGAATATATCCAATCCACAGTTGAACATACTGCTCACAAAAATTAGGGGATATTTCATCTCTTCATATTCAGTTTGAAATATCCCCTTATTTTTGTGAGCAGTATATAATGTTGATCTGGAGCTTTCAACAGAGGTGCTAAGTAGAGATACAGATCTTTGAGTCATTGGTGAGTAATGGCTGAGCTCATCCAGGGGATACTTAATTCAAGAGGAGCAGATAATGGAGAACAGCACCCCAGAGCACCAACACTTAACTAGCAGCCCTAATGCTGCCATTAGGTACAACTAATGCAGCCATTTATCTACATTATGCATGAAATGGGCCTTTATGAGTTGGCCCAAGAACCATACAACTTTCTATGTGACAATGCAGAGTAAGTTCAAGCAACTCACAAAAACACTTTGGAGCCACGAACTGTGAGTTGGAACTTGGGCGTCCTTCCTTGTACTTATCCCAACTATATCTTCTTACCTTCTGGCTCCAGTGTACTGGACTTTGGCAACCAATTCCTAGCATCACCTGCCCCCACACTTTGTGTTTTTATTGCATTTGAGAATATCTTCAGCAATGCTTTATATTTCAGGCCTGCTTGGTTCATTTGTAAGTATGAAGACATACTTTGCCATTGATACAAACTTGAGTGACTGCTGTGTGCCTGGCACGGTGCTAATTGGTCTTTTTTGCCCTCTGTCTGCCACGGTGATTGACACCAGAGAACTGAGAACTGCGGTTATGGTGAGTTTTAACTTTTCAGGAAACAATATTGGTGTCAAAGTAGCAATTGCTTGTGGTACCAGGAATGTTGATTTGGTGAGGCTCTCAGAAACACCTCTTTCTGAGGCCTCTGTGTGATATTATTCTACAATTCTTCATCTAATTTTTATTGTAACATTTGTGAAGTGATTTACCATTTTTCTTTTCTTTTTTAATGTCAAGTTCATTTGAAAGAGCTAAACACTAAACTCACTGTTCTCTGGCATGTTCAATATGTGTGACTATTATTAGAGGCAGAAATACATGTAATTACTGTTTGGCACATACTGATGACACACGGTGTCCTTGGTTTTATCCAGAAGGCACAAAAGAAGGAGCTGCTTCTGTCAGACGCTTTGTGTCTTCCCAAACTTCTTTAGTAATGGCAGTGGTGATGTTGCAAGACCAATGAAGCCTCTGTGGAAGGAATTTTCTTAGTAACTTCGTACGGTTTGATGGGCAAGGGGATGTTCTTGGTTCATTAAGCACTGGGTCGTTTCATTGGTTTAGGATAAGTCAGGGACAGTGAGCTGGGCTGGGAGCTCCGGAGGCCAAGGCTGAGCAGAGAGCTGGATGCCTAGGGAAAAGAAAGAGGAAGTGATTCTAGATTGTGTCTAACCTTGGATATTGTCAGTACTCCTTCACCCTTCAGTACTCTGGTCCAACTTCCGATGGCTAGCACCAGTATTTGTGTGCCTGAGTGCCTTTTCTTTCCTCTGGAACTTACTTAAGCTGCCTTCTTGGCAATCCGGAAGTGTAGGAGAATTATCATCTCCCCGGGATCAGCCTTCAGCCAGTGATTGACAGGAGTTGATTTATAGATATCCCAGCTCCCTTGCTCATTGGCTTGGATAGCGGATGTGTGTGCTTTACACTGGCTTTCCCAGCACGATTAAGCTCCAGTCACCACAGTGGCAGCAGTGGCCTGACACTACCCTTCCCTTCCTTGTCTACCCTGCCTTCCTTGTCTCCCTTTTTCAATCTCCTACTGGTGTTTGCCTTCACCTCCAAATAAACCCATGCACTATATATATATATATATATATATATATATATATATATATATATATATATATATATATATATATATACACACACACACACACACACACACACACACACACACACACATGTATAATATATATGTATGTATGTATGTATTCTTTTTAGAGAGAGAAGAAGAGGAGAGAGAGTGGCGTCAACTCATTCCACTTAATTGTACCATTCAATGCTTCTCATATGTGCCCTGACCACGGCTCAAACCAGCAACCTCAGGGTTAAGCGAGTACCCTTGGGTTTGAGCCCTGACTGGATGGAGCTCGTCTGGTGACGTCAGGATGGAGCCCACAACTTTGGGGTGGAGCTGGCACCCTTGGGATGGAGCCAGTGACCCCAGGCTCAAGCCAGCAACATCAGCACCCTGGGACAAAGATCTAGCCATCGTGCCACCAGCCAGGGCTGCATTAAAATCTTTACCTCAGGGTTTGCTTCTGCAGAAAGCTAAGAACTTAAATATGTTACCCCATCTTTCAGAGAGAAAGTTTCAGGCCTCTGGCCCTCACGCCTACAAGATGGGCATGGTGAGCAAGGAATCAAAGCCAAATCTTTAGCTAAGTGGTCCAGGTTATGCTTGTGTGCTTTGATTTCTTTCTCTGTACTTGATATATTTTTCCTCAACACTAGGAACATTTTGAGTAACCAGGATTCTGCTTTCTTAATTACTATTATATTCCAGCTTCGCCTCTCCCAATGGTGCTAAGTCATTTTGATGAAACATCAACTCTAACCACGCCCTTGAGTTACATGTTTACAGCATCTCTTGGTTTATTGCCTATAGCTAAATACCTATTATTTCATCTTCCTGGGACCCCTTTCCCTTCTCCTGGGATCAGTCACATAATTCCCTTTTTCAACCACAATTTCATGGGACCTGCCAGGTGCCTCAGCAGAAATGAAAGACTTCTGCTTGCTATCCTCTCCCCCTGGATATATTTGCTTAAGGCAGTGATGGGCAATCTTTTGAACTTGGTGTGTCAAAATTCACCAAAAAACTGAGCATAACTCGGGTTGTGTGTCACTCTGAGAAAACTGGCCTAACTGGAAGTCCTAGAACTAGAAGCTCTGTGCCGGAGTTCTGTTGTTTTGGCCTACAGACCTCCGGCACAGAGTGTCTACACTACAGCAAATGTTTTATCCTCAGTTACTGCACCTGGCCGTGCAGGAGCCGAGGATGAAATGTCCTTGGCATGCAGCCCCATACTGCTCTGATATGCGGCAGCATGCGGCCACGTGTCATCGAAAATGGCTACGCGTGTCGGTGCTGACACGCGTGTCATAGGTTCGCCATCATGGGCTTAAGCAGTGAATGCAAGATTAAAAATGAGACAAGAGTACACTTCTTCAAACTTGCTGATAAATTAATGGAGAGAGGTAGGCTAAAAGGTCTAAGCGGGGTTGAAGTCAAAGTAGGATCTTTCGTGTTTGACTTCAAACTGAAAATTCGGCAGTCATCTTGATTGCTTCCTTCAATCTCTGTTAACCTTGCTGCTCCCCTTGCCAGCACCTTGATTTAGGGCTCATCACCTCCCCTGGATCACTACGCCTTCAAATCTCCTGCCTCAAGCTGGGCTCCTCTATCTTCCATTCAGTTGCTAGAGTATTTTTTCTAAAATGCAAATCTGATCTTGTCAGTCCTACTTATAGCTCTTCTGTGAATTCCTCTTGCCCACTGCAAATTGTTGAAATCCTTGTGAGGATTTAAAAACGGGTGAGGCTCTTCTTCTTCAGGTCCCTGCCTATTTCTCTGGGCCTCTCCACTCACCTCCTTGCAGAACATACTCTATTTGTTTTAAGTAATTTATTATTGTTATTATTATTATTATGTGAGAAGAGGGGAGATAGTGAGGCAGACTCTTGCATACACCCCAATTGGGATCCACGGGGCAACCTTGTCTGGGGCTAATGCTTGCTTACCAAGCTATTTTTAGCACCTGAGGTTAAACTGATGACCAACTGAGCTACCCTTAGCACCCAGGGCCATGCTCAAACCAATCAAGCCACTGGCTGCAGCAGGAGAAGAAGAGCAGGGAGAGAAGGTAGGGGAGAGGGGGAGGAGCAGATGGTCCCTTCTCTTTTGTTCCCTGACCGGAAATGGAACCCAGGACATCCATATGCCAGACTGATGCTCTATCCACTGAGCCACTAGCAAGGAACAACACTCTATTCTTTACATTCCTGCAGTCAGTGAATGTGTCATACTCACGCTCACTCCATGTCTTTGCAGGTACCATGATTTCCTCCTCACAGAGTACTCCATGTTCCTCTCTCTGCCTCCTTTTCCATGGCCTGTCTCTTGCTGGTCCCTCAGGACTGAGCTGAAGCGTCACTTCCTCTGGGAAGACTTTCCTGACTCCCTCATACCTTGAGAAGTACACCTTATATTTTATCATGATCACCATTTTCTAATCACTCACTAATAGGGGAGCTTGACCTGTGTCCTTGGAGTTTGAGGGGTACAAAAGCTGATGTCTAACTTTCCTGGAAAACTTCCAAAGTGAGAGATGGCTGGACTGTCCCTCATGGCCCTGTAGGAAAGAGGGACTTTGGTGGGAGAGGCCTGTTTTTCAGGGTTTAGGTGGAACAAAGGTGCCAAGTGGACACCCTAGGCTTGAGTCATTTGATGGAGTCCCAGCCCAGCAGCACTGCTCAGAGTGAGATGACAACAGAAAGAGTCTACCTGGGATTTGCCATTAGAATAGGGGTGAAGCGGCACGTTTACAGCGTTGACCAATTACTGCAACCTAGTATCAGAGTGCAGTGTGGTGGAAGAGCCATACAGGGAAGGGTCTCCGAAAAACTCACAGAAAGGAAAAGGAAAGCTTTTCACGAAGGCCAGGAAAGTGAAATAACTTTCCCAGGATTTTACAGCTAGTAAGTGACACAGCTAGAACCTGACCCTCATCCCACAGGATCAGGTGGGAAATGGCAGGTCAGGGTTGAGTGGGAACGACCTCATACTGGGAATGAAAACAGGTGAGCAAGATATCAAGGTTTCCTGGAAAAAAAGTAGGCGGGGAACAAAAGAACATGGGTAATATTTCGGAAGCCAGCCTCAAAGGCTTCAATGGCAGAAAATTCGCTGTTAGCCAAGAAGTGGGCACGTGGCTGCTTACCTCTTTGGATTCTTCGATCTTGTCCGACAAGCTTTTCCTCCTTTGAAGTTTCCTTGAAAAACAACGCCTTCCACATTAAGTCTGAGTAAGTGGTAAGGAAATAAAAAGTTCAAGCCCCCTCAGCACAGCTTAAGTCTGGTCACGGAAGGGTCCTGGAGAAAATCGATTACATTGTTAACTTTGATCCCAGGACTTAGGGATCCACCTCAATCTTGGAACCATGCCAGGGCTGAAGCTCAGACGCAAAGCGGTGGAATGTGTCCTTGTCGCCGAACAGGGAGCCCGCCGGCCGGCAGACCGATCTTCTCAGGGTGCCCACACAACCCCAACTGGCCCCCGCGCGACTTCCACCGGCCCCGCCGCGGTTCCCAGAGAGAGCCGGCGAGTGCGCTCTCAGGAGCAGGATCGTGCGCCCTGCGGGACTTGCAGCACTGGGTGGGAGCTCGCCGGTGGGGGTGCGGCCTCGGAGCTGGCATCGCGGAGCGCGTCACGGTCGCCGCTGGAGACGCCGCGCTGCCCAATTGGCGAGGTGCTTGGTCGCAGTCCGGGGGCGCAGAGACTTATAAAAGTGCCGCACAGCCTTAGAGTGCGGCTCGAGGGCTGGAGGTCGGCGGCGAGCGGGCGCCCGCCGGGCGGCCCGGCGTTCCCTCCTCTCCGGCCCGCGCGCGGCTCCCCGATGGGGACAGCTGGACCACACGGTTCCGGGCGCGGTAGCCCCTGCAAAATGGTCCTCCACTGGGCGCTGCTCCTTCTCCTCCCGTTGGTGGGAGCCACGGAGCGCCCCGAGGGCCGGGAAGACAAGCCGGGCCTGGCGGCCGCTTTGGTCGCCCCCAATGCCTCGCATCCCTTCTGGAGCAACTACACCTTCTCCGACTGGCAAAACTTTGTGGGCCGGCGACGCTACGGGGCCGAGTCCCAGGACCCCACGGTGAAAGCCCTGCTCATCGTGGCTTACTCCTTTATCATCATCTTCTCGCTCTTTGGCAACGTCCTGGTCTGTCATGTCATCTTCAAGAACCAGCGGATGCACTCTGCCACCAGCCTCTTTATCGTCAACCTGGCCGTCGCGGACCTGATGATTACGCTTCTGAACACCCCGTTCACTTTGGTGAGCCCAGCAGGGCAGCGTCGCCCTTCCCTGGCCCCCAGCGCTGAGCCTTCCTCGGCGCTCCGTCCTCTGTCCTGCTGCCCACCCTCCACCCCCACCGCGGTTCCTCTCCTCACTTCTCTCTCCCTCTCCCCTACCACCTGTTTTCCTGTTTTAATCTTTTAGTCTCTCTTCAGTCTTGTCCTCTCATCTCTAATTTCTCAAGTCTCTCCTGTTTTTCTGTCTCAGACTTTTTGTCAGTCTCTGCCTGTCTTTCTGTCTGTGTCTCACCGAAATCTTCCCTTCTTCCTTCTTTATCTGTCTTCATCTTTTTTCCTCTTGTGATTCTTTCTGTGCCTCTGAGTGCCTGTCTCTGTCTCTCCTTGCCTTTCTCTCTGACTCTTGTCCAGTTGTGTTCTCTGTTTCTGTCTCTCTCTTCCACCTTCTAAGCCAGATAGATCCTCTGCAGCTGTGTAATTGAGAAAATGGCTTTAGTGTCTGCAGCCAGTTGTGAATGAATGACCATTTCCCTATTTAATTTTAATGTCACTGAGCATAAACCTATTTGAGAATTGAGCTGTAAATCAAAGCCACTTGGAATGTCAGAAGAGATTATAACCTAACAATTTCTGTTGTAACAACAACCCATAACCCCCACCCCAGCCACCACCAAAGCGCAGCCTGTTAAATACATCCCTCTGAATGCTGTTTTGTGCCACAGCTGAAATATCAAACAATAGCTACTTGTTAGTGGGACCTTAAGTGCGTTTTCCTAGACCAGTTATTTAAATTGTGGTTCTCTTCTGTGCTTTGACAGTGAGGCTGTGCATGAAGGCTGTGTTAGGGAAGAGCTGGGGCATCCATGCATGGGTGGCTGGTGAGCCGCCTTAAGCATTGGCTGTTCAGCATTCGTGGTGTTATTTCTGTCCTGCTGTGACTGGGGAGTGTGGTGTTCATGGATGATTTGAGACTATGAAAGCTTTGACTGAGCAATCGTGACAGCTAAATCTTATGTTTTTGTAGCACAAGTTACATTTCTTTCAATTTGTAGAATTTGAGCTATCACCAATGCAGTATCTGTTCTGCATTGGTGATAGCTCAGTTTCACTCTGTATCTCATTGTTTGTCATATTTTAAAACTACATAAAATATGTCTCTAGTGCTCACTTAGGAGAACATTGTTCACATTTTGCAAATGAGGAAACTAAGGCACAGAGCTATTCAATCCCTTGTCCAATGTCACTTGGCTAGTAATTGGCAAAGCCGTAATGAGAATAACTTCTCCTGACTCAAGGCCAGAGGTCTGTCCACTAAGCCATCCAACAGGATTGGGGGGAGGGAGCATTCTTGGACCATATTAACCATCTGCTACTACAAACATAAGTTTTTTCTGTTTTCCTTCTAGCCTATTTGTAAAGGATTCTTGGCAGCTCTCAATCCTCTAAGCACAAGCCAAGGACAAAGGACCTTGCTTCATTACAGGCTTGAAACATGAGAGAGTGCATCTCTGACTTCTTTGACTTCCCCCTTGGTTTCTGAGCTGATGGTCTGCAGTGCTGGAGTTGGCCTGGGCCACCCAGGATCGAAACTGGAGGGTCCCAGGGCACAGCCTTGCGCAGCTGCCCAGAGCAGAATGCATGGCTAGCTCTGCATAGACATAAGGGTGGATTGGGAGGGAGGCCGTGGACCCTAGACCAGACTGCAGCCAAGAGCTGGCAACCCCTGCTCTGGAGGATCTCCTGTGAAGAGGAGATGTCAAGGTCCTGAGAACCCAGCACACTTCAAGGTTAATCCAAAGCAATGTCGCCTTCAATCTGACCGCCATACCTATCTCAATCCTAACTCCTATCAGAGCTTCCAAGGTGCTGGCAACCACGGAGAATGAAACGGTTGAGGGGAGGGTCTTTTAAGGCTTCAGCCAGGTTCCTCCACTGGGTCAGACATTCTGTCTTTAGGCTGGTGTCTCTTGCTGTCTTCTTTATACCCTGTATCAGCATAAAGTCAAGCTCTGGTCAGTAGGAGAATAGTTCCTTCCAGTTCCCATGGCAGAGACATTCAAGAGTATGGTGAGGCATGGAAGAGGGTCATTCATTCTGGCCGGCTATAGTCCCATGAGAAGGCCAAAGGAGAGTTTACAAAGAATGGCATTTCAGAGGGGCCAGGATGAGTAGCAGTTTTTAAGGTCGAGACGAATGCTCAGTGCAGACAGAGGGACTTGTGAGAACAAAGAACAAAGACAAGGGGCATCAAGGTTCATGCTGTGATGAGGGATAGTTGAGTGGCACAGCACAGCTGGCACAGTGGAGGCAGGAAGCACCGTGGGGGAGCCAGCAGGGTGGGGGAGAAGCTAGGTGGGCCAGAAAGGAGGGCTGGGCCCAGGCTGGAAATGAGCCTGGACACTTGTAAGCCATCCGACTCTGTCTTCTGGGCCATGATGATTCTAAATAGGAAGGTAACAATATGGTTAATATAAATATATATATATATATATATATATTATTGACAGCATGAAGACTGAGTTATAAGGGGACGAGATGGGAGGACAAGGAAAGATGTTAGGAGGCTGTAAAAGTTCGAGTGAGGGGTGATGGGGGACTTCACTAGAGCCATGACCATGGGACTAAAGAGGGAAGGGACTGACTGGAAAGCAGTTAGAGTTAGCACTGCTTGGCTCTAGTAATGCATTGAATATGAGAGGTGAGAAGTAGACGTAGCTAAAGAGTTCTGTTCTGTAATGTTACTGGACTGCTTTGAAGCCTTGTGTCACTCTTTCTTGCCCATTCCAAAGATAATAAGGTCCATGATCTGCTGGCCCAGTTTCATGGTCTGGCCAGACTTGTCCTTCATGACTCTTCCACACACTGCAGCCGAAACCATTCTATACCCTACTCCCCAAACAGATCCTGAGATTTCCAGTCCAGTGCCAAGGACTTTGTTCTTATCTCCACATGTACAAATCTGACCTATTCTTTAAAGCCCATCTCAAATGTGTCATGTTGTAGTAACGACAGTTAGCAGTGTTAAGTACTTGCTGTGGACTAGACATTGTTGTACCTGCTTTACTTGTGGAGTCTCTTGTTTGATGTTCATAACAACCATGTGAAAAGGGTTAACCCCATTTATAGATAAGGACAGTGAGACTCATAAAGGCCTATGTGCATTGCCCATGGTGACAGCTCTAAATGGCAAATACTCTGCTGTGAGCCACTGCACAATGTTCTTTCTGTTGGCCTGACTTACTCTGTTTTTCTCTATAATCTCTCTGCCCACTCCCACCCTGCATGGTGGCCCCATGCCCTTTGCCTGAGCCTCCTGAAGGGTGTTAAGTATTTTCTGTTTTTCATCCAAGGTACCTGAGTCCTCCTTTGCCCAGATTGGAAGCGCCTTTATCAAAACGAATGCTTGACTCCTCTTGGGCCTGGGACATTACTCACAGGAGCTTCAAGCAGTGATTGAGTGAGCAAACAGCCTGGGACGATGTGGGCTGACAACCAGGCTGGCTCCGAATCCCTTCCACTGCCCTGGGAGCTGGTCTTCTCTCCCTGCTTCTTCCCTCCCTGCTCCTGCCCACACTTCTGCAGGTCCCTGGCTCTCCTTCCCAAATGACTCACCGCAAGGCCTGCCAGCCAGCGTTTGATGCACTGGAATGCCGGCTTAGCCAGCATTGGAGCCCACAGCCCACAGCCCACATGCTACATTGTGACTTTTCGGTTGTGTTTTCCCATTATTTTGAATTCAAATGGGCCAAGCATTAATTTTATTATTACCATAAAATAGTTACTATTTATTTCTAATAATATCTTTCTAGCAATCTGCCAGATATTGTGTCCCACCCTTTATAGACTTTTAAAACACTTAATTCTTACATAAGTCAACAAAGTAGAGATTTTAAAGCCTTTTTTCTTTTTCACAAATGCAGAAACTGAGGTTCAGAGAGATTACATACCTTGCCCAAAGCCACACAGCTAGAAACTAGTAGAGGAAGGAAGGCTGAGTTACCAGGGGACAAGACCGGAGAACAAGGAAAGCTGGGACAGGGCTTGTAATGATCTAGGTGGGAGATGATGGCAGACTTCATGAGGGCCATGACCTTGGAACTGAAGCCCAAAGCCCATGTCCTTCCCATGTTCTGCTGGTACCTAACAGGGCTGGGCCCCAGCCTCATGATCAGAGTTTGTTTAGTTGGATGATCGACAGTGAGTCATGCTGGGGAAAGGCATGTGTGACCCACCGTTCAGCTGTGAAGAATGGAAGAAGGGAGGAGCTGGATGGTCCTCGGAGACCACGGGAGTAGGGATGAGGAGGTGTCAGGGTCAAGACCTGTCTGTCTCCTGACCTCTGTGGGCTTGTTTCCAGGTCCGCTTTGTGAACAGCACGTGGGTGTTCGGGAAGGGCATGTGCCACGTCAGCCGCTTCGCCCAGTACTGCTCCCTGCATGTCTCCGTGCTGACGCTGACCGCCATTGCTGTGAACCGCCACCAGGTGAGGGCGCCTGCCCCCAGCGCCCTGTCCTTCCCTCTCTGCCCTTGTTTTCCAGAGGGGATGTGGGGCCCTTGAGACAGTAGTTTAACCCATTTTCAATGAATGCATTATCTTCTTGATCAGTTCAAGCGCTTAGATTAGGTTTATTTATCCGTTTGTATTAGGGGCTGCCAAAGCTTATTTCCGGTTTGCTGCTCTAATGGAGACTCGCTGCTAGCATTTTGTGTCTCAGACATTAATGGATTGGCTTTATGGGTGAGAAAGCAAACCTGGAGAGTCACAGATGAAAAGAGCGGTTGGATTGCAGGCTGGAGATAAGGCTCCCTGCCAGGAGGGGACCATTGTGTTGCTCAAGCCTTTGAGGAGGCAGATAGGCTAGGCCATGCAGGCTGCCAGAGCAGCACTGGGGTCTCCATTGCTCTGCTCCATCAGACGCACAGGGAAGGACGTGGTGAAGGGAACTGAAGAGGCCTTGAGAGTGTCCATCCTGGAGGAGGACAGCTCCATGGCAGGCGTCTTACACTAACCAGTTCAGTGAACCCATGGGTATCCTTGGGTCTGTGCTGCATCAGGAACGGAGGCTCAGAAAGTGCACATGTGACTTTTCCAAGATCACCTGCCTGGCGAGTGGTGAAGCTAGGATTAGGACCGAGGTCTCTCGGGCTCCAAGCCCACGCTCGGATCACTAGTTCATGCTGCTCTGAGAAGACTCAAGGGCACCCACAAGGCCAATATTATAAAGGCCACCAGGACCAAGAGAGAGAATTTATTCTGAATAGCTCCAAGAGGTGCCACAAGAACCAAGAGTCGGGAGGCTGCAAAATGCAGAGTCAAAGATGCAGCTTAATATGAGGAAGAGCTTTTCAACAGAAAGGTCTGAAGGTGTACACAGCTGCCTGGGGACGTAGTGAGTTTCTTGTCAGCAGCCACGTGTAGGCAAGGTCTGACGGGTGTTGTAGAGGCGGTCTGTGCCTCTGACCAGGAATGGGACTTGGCAGACTTGGAGACCTCTGGTGCCATGATTATGACATTTATATTGCAGGTGCTTTGGTGCAAAGTGTGAAAAGGTTGCACATAAATGTTTCCTGCGTTTTCTTCACCTTTTCCCCTAATTCAACAAGAAGGACTCTGATTACCTTTGCCTGGCCTATGCTTACCCTGTTTAATACAGCTGACTAGGTGTTGACCCTTGGGTTAAAGCTGGGTCTAAGGAACAGGGGGGGAGTCTTGCCCACGTTGACCACATTGCTATGACATATACCCAAATGTGGGGCCCTGTCCAAAGCCTGCAGAGGCTGTGAGCAGTGTCTGGGGCCCCTGACCCAAGCTTCCACTCCCTTTGGCGACCTGAACGATGGAGGAGTGGGGGAGCGGGGGAGCCCGCAAAGATGGCCAAGTCCCACATGGAGATGTGCTGTGCTGCTTTAAAGCCTGGCCTCTTTCTCCTATAAAATCTTGAAGAACTTGGGAGAGAACTTGGGGAGGATCCAGCCAGAACGTCCGGTGTGTCTTGGCATGGGTCCTGAGGTGGTGGCAGCGCTTTATGACCTCTCCCCATGACCCTAGGCTCACTTATCCCAAACTGCCTTTTGCAAGACATAATGATTCTGATCTTAAAATGAGGACACTGTTAAGTTCCTAAGTGTTTATTATAAACTCTTTAGGAGACTGAGTTGGCAGCAGTTCCAAGATGCTTTTCAGCCTGAAGCCTGCAATATTGGCTTTATTACAGGCCTGGGAAGGCTCTGGGGCCCCCTGCAGTTTTAGTCGTGGCTTTTGTAAACAGTGCTGTGAATCCCAAATCAATGTCAGTGCAGCTTCCCATGATAAATGGTGAGAGTCTCCTCTCTATGACTCCACCCTCAGGCCCTCTCAGGGCCCCTTGTGACCTGAGAGGGTCTAGAATCATAGGGAGACAAGATCAGATCCCAAGGGGCAGGCTGGCCATGGCTGGTCCCTCTGTCAGCCTTGCCGTGGGGCCGTGGGTGTCCTTCACCCCTCCCCGTCCTCTCACTGCAGCCTGGTCCTGCCACGGATGACCTTCAAAAGGCATCTGAATTGCCTGGAGTCAGTCCAGATGACACGTCCTCCTACCCCTGGAGGTGGGCTGTGGGCTGGTGCGGCTCAGAGTCTCAACAATGAGTTAATGGGTGCTTTGCTGCATAAATAGGACCTACCTGCTTTATTGTGTCACGTGAGCTGTGTCCTCTGCGTTTCTCATTTGCTTACTTTCCAGGTCATCATGCATCCGTTAAAACCCCGGATCTCTACCACCGAGGGTGTCGCCTACATTGCAGTCATCTGGACCATGGCTACCTTCTTCTCACTGCCACATGCCATCTACCAGAAATTATTTACCTTCAAGTACAGGTGAGATGAACTAAGAAGGGGCAGCCCGGGGACTCTGAGGGCTTTGACAGAGGGGAGCATGAGCCATCCCTGGCTCCCAACGGCACCAGTGCCCGCCCCATGCAGCCGTTCTCTGCCTCTCCACAGCCCGTTGCTTCCAGGCCTCTGCCTATCCTCCTGTTTCAAGGAAACTCATTTTCTGCTTCTTCTCATCTTTCCTTCTCAGCACCTTTAGCTTCCTCCTTATTTCCGGTCCAGCTTGTCTGCAAGGCAGCACTGGCGTGCCTCTGTGACTGGGAGCACGCACCCCACAGACTGAGCTCTGAAATCACCCAGGCCTGTCTGCATGGTGTTGTATGAATTCTCTTTTACAATCTACAAACAAAACATGTATCTTTGTGTCTGAGGCAGGGCGCTCTGCCTCCCCTACCTCCTATTCGGGTTGCTTTGTCCTAGGCTCTTACAGAATGAGAATTTCTTTCAAAGCACTGATTTTTAAACGTGAGCACTCATGTGTGCTACTACTTATTTATAAAGGTGGCTGCCCCCACTAGACTGTAGGGTTGGGGAGAGCTGACTCCATTTCTGAGTTTGTGACCTTGGTGTCCCTAGCACCCAATTTATCTCCATGTAACAAGCCCTCGTATTTACTGACTGACTGAGTGAATGAATAAGTTTGAAGTGATTTTTGTTTGTTCATAGTTGCTCTAGATGAGATTCCTTAGAAACAGACCCCGAGATAAAGGAAGGTCATTGTGCCTGTGATTTTCAAAGGAAGTGCTTCCAGGAGTAATGGGTAAGGGCGTGGGGAGTTAGGACAGCCTTGGGAGGGTGTAGGGAAGGGTGCGATTTGGGAAGGAAGCTGCAGCCTACTCCTTAGGGAGCTCCAGTAACAGAGATGTGCCCAGAGCCTGAGGCAGCGGAAGCTGGGCCTTTGTGTCCCAGGCCTCCTTTGGCAACATGGAAACTCTCAGCCATGCCTGGCTCTTGGTGGATCTGTGGGAAATGTCTTCAGTATTCCTAGGCACCTAAGAAGGTCACAGCGCCAGCTATTTCTTGGGGGCAGGCTGGAACTGGGGACCTGGCAGTCTAGACAGGTAAAGGGGACCGGACAGTGTCTAGGGATACACTGCTGGCCTGTCCTGAGACAAACAGCACACACCCCCGTGACGTTAAGCAAGGCCAAGAGAACAAACTGAGGGCTTATTTCAGCTAACTTAAAAGGATCCCTCCTGAATTCTAGGACATTGGAACAAATCATATACCCAGCCATCCCAGCACTGAGATGCCCCATCTGCCTTTGCACAGGGCTCTTTTTTTTACTGCTAACAAAAGCACAGAGTTCTTTCTTTCTATCGCTAGCGATGACCAGCAGCACATATAATAAGAGCAACAAGCCACATGGTTTGATGAGAAAACAGCCATTTTGAGCTGCTGCCCAGCTGACAACCCTGCTCACACTGAGTCTGGACATTTAGATAAGGGCCTGAGCTTAGGGTCCCACCACAAGTTCCTGCCTTTCTTTTCCCTGGCCACCTGTTTAAATGGCCTGTTAGAGTAGAGCCTGCATAAAATTAGTTACCACTGCCTCACGAGCCTTGTAAGTATGTAACAGGTGCTAGCCACCTTGCTCTGTCTCCTGCTGGGTGATGGCCTGGGATGGAGGGTTGCCCTTCCCCTGGCTCATAGCAGCCCTGCTCTGGGATTTGTAAATAACACATCTTGTGACTTGACTGTCTTTGTGTGAATGTATTGAAAGGGTGTCTTCAGTCTGACCCTAGGGTTTTCAGTTACCTGGGAGCTACCTGCTGCCCCCCTGTGGGTGGGTACCTGCTGCCCCCTTGTGGATGGCTTGTGCCTCCTCATTCAACAGGTCATATACTCTGCGTATTAACACACCAGCTCTGGGTTTCCCAACACACATGGCTATCCCTAAAAAGCTTGGAGGACTGGGTACCTTGTATAGAAAATAACTATGTTATTCCAACATCACCACCTGCATTTTCAGGACCCAGGATGTCTTTGCCCCATTCCTTGGTTCCCCTGTGGAATGGGAATAGGTAGTACGATGGGGAATTCCTGAATATGTTGTGCCCGCAAGATGGGTTGGTTCTAAGATGAGGAGCACCAGTGTTGCAGTCATTCATTGAACAGATATTTATTGGGTCTCTATCATGGGCTAGGGATAATGCCAGGTTAAGAGGACACAGAGAGATCCAGGTATACTCCTATTTATAGAACTCCCACCGTAGTGGGAAAGCCAGAAATGTAGTCAGGCAATTAGGCTGCAGCAGCAGAAGTGCTGTAACAGGTGGGTATACCAGGAGTCTGGTGGAGGGGAGGCAGTGCTTCTTGGGCTGAGGCCTTTCCACACTAACTGCACACTCGCCTTTCTCTCTCTCTCTCTCTCTCTCTCTCGTGTGTGTGTCTCTCTCTCTCACCCTGCCCCTAGTGAGGACGTTGTCCGTTCCCTATGCCTGCCAGACTTCCCTGAGCCAGCTGACCTCTTCTGGAAGTACCTGGACTTGGCCACCTTTATCCTGCTCTACATCCTACCCCTCCTCATCATCTCTGTGGCCTACGCCCGCGTGGCCAAGAAGCTGTGGTTGTGCAACACAATCGGCGACGTGACCACGGAGCAGTACCTGGCCCTGCGGCGTAAGAAGAAGAAGACCATCAAGATGCTGATGCTGGTGGTGGTCCTCTTTGCCCTCTGCTGGTTCCCCCTCAACTGCTACGTTCTCCTCCTGTCCAGCAAGGTCATCCATACCAACAATGCCCTCTACTTCGCCTTCCATTGGTTTGCCATGAGCAGTACTTGCTACAACCCTTTCATCTACTGCTGGCTTAATGAGAACTTCAGGGTAGAGCTAAAGGCATTACTGAGTATGTGCCAGAGGCTGCCCAAGCCTCAGGAGGGGCAGCCACCCTCCCCAGCCCCTTCTTTCAGGGTGGCTTGGACAGAGAAGCACAGTGGTCGGAGGGCTCCACTAGCCAGCACCCTCCTGCCCTCCCCCCAACTCCAGTCTGGGAAGACAGACCTGTCGTCCGTGGAGCCCATTGTGGTGATGAGTTAGGGGAGGGTGGGAAGAGGCAGGGGGAGGGCTCTGTCTCCAGCTGACATTAAGAAAGGGCCTGAGGACAGAGCCTGGAAGGAGCCTGTCCTCTCATATGTGACCTTAATCATGCTGGAAACAAGTTCCTACGGAAGCCATAGGGCTCTTGATTTCCGAGAAGACTGCTCAGCTTCCTAGCCACATTGGACGTGACAGCTAAAAGGCACCTCCCGACTGGACGCATTTGTGAACTCCTGCCTGAGAGATGCTATGAGGCACATCATTGTGGTTCCCTGAGCCTGACAACAGGACAGCTTCAGCCTGGACGAAGGCCAAGTCAGTCAGCTGGATCCGTCAGCCACCTCCAGCTGCCAGGCAGCTGCCTTACTGCCCTCCCTGCCCCTGAGCATCCACAAATGACACCTGAGTCATACTTGGGTGTGGCTGACCCAGGTGCATGGAGCTGTGCTTGAAGAAGGTCCGTTGACCAGTGCAAGGTTAGTGAACCGGGGCCGGCACAGAGGTTTTCACTCTCGCTTTCTGAAGTCACTGGACCAGGATGAATCTCAATTCTGCAGTGGCCTGACCTGATGCCTGACAAGAAAGGACCTGTTTTGGTTCCTTAAAGAAAAGTTATTAAAACTTTGGAAAATTCAGAAAAGCACAAAGGAGAAAATCACCCTCTTCTCCCACCAACTTGTGATAAGTTATTAGCTGAGGATTTATTTGCAACCCTTTTGTTTGTGTGTGTGCGTGTGTATTTTTCCTTTTATTACGGATTATACATCTCCATGTAGAGATCAGCAAGAAGCAGGTCAGGGCAGAGAACTCTTGAGCTTCTCTCCCAGGAATAGTGTCCTCAGAAGAGTGGGAAGAGAGGTGGGGAGGGACCCAGGGAGAAGACTGTCACAGAGCAGACGGCCGGCCTTCATCTTGTAGTCAGTGGTGAGACGGGTCTGGCTGAAGTGCCCCTTCTCAGATGGCAGCCCTCTGATAAAGCGGGGGAGCAAAACTCCTCCAATAGGCGCAATTCCTTCCCTCCTTCCCTCTGCAGTCACACAGGACAGGAGGTGGGAAACATTGCCCTGCTCCCAGAGGAGATGAAGGCGCAAGCTTTCCGTCACATGTCTCCAAATCATTGTGAAGACTCCTCATCCTTCAACCTGTCTAGACAGGCCATATCTCTGTGTGGTCTGAATAATACGGCCTCTTGGTAGTCAACATCACCCTGGCAGCTTGCATGTCCCTTGTAGAAACCTGTGGCAGCGTGATAATCCTTAAGGACTCAACCTGCCAGGGAAATCTCGTTCTGCAGACTGAGCATTTTCAGCACCTTCCATCTGGTCCCAAGTGACTTGCCTTGTTCACCCAGACGAGAGACGAGCAGAACAGAGATTCATTCACCAGCCCTACACAGCTGCCACTCTCACCGGTCTTAGGTTTCTTTCTAGCACCAGACAGACCCAGAAGGCAAAGCATGGATATGGAGCTGAGTGGAAAACAGGTTGAGGGAAAGGGGGATTGCCCATTCACTTCGAACTCGTGGCTGTCACTGAACTTGGTCCTATCACTTACTTCCCTCTAATGAACCATAGGGCTTTGTTACACTGTTTTGTTTATGAGAATGTTTGAAAGTTTCAGGGTGTAAACTTTGGAACGTCACCTTCTGAACAGTAGGTATTAAAAAATGATCGCAGAGGGAGATTCCTGAGCTCACAGGGGACCCCACATGGATTTTTCTGTTGTCTCTGTAGTATTGAGAGGTAGCTACTGGTCCTGTCTTAAATGCTGTCATAGAAATTCTGTGAACCAGAAGGAGAACAGGCAGCAGGGACACAGTATCACTTAACTTTGCCCCTGTCTCCCCGAGAGCATCTGGAAATATGGCCGACTCACAGGCGAGCTTTTTTGGGGAAAGGACTCATTGTTGGCCCGTTGGGTTTGAGTCTCCTGCCTATGTCTTGTCTGCCTCCTCCCCATGTGCCCTGTATGCCTCAGAGCAAAAAGTGATTTGTATTTGTAAATGTGAAATTGTAAAACTTGAGTCTTTTCAATGTGCTCTAATGAGTACTTCATTGTAAATTGCTCCAGTCTCAATAAAATAACCTTGGGTGTGTGGACTGTGCTTCTCGGACTTGTGATCAGGCCACAGTCAGCAACCTTCAAAATGGGGACCCACGTGGATCAGACAAAGAGTGTGGAGATCACCTGCCCAGACCCCACATTTATGGCTGAGGAAGTGCAGACGCTGGGGTGATGAATAGCCACTGACTCTTCATCTTGTGCTCCTTTGCCAAGCAGCCTGCCAAGTCCTGTCTCTTGTGATTGTGCATCTGTGCTGTGGCTTTATTTTATTATTAATATTTTTTTTATTGCATTTTTCTGAAGTAAGAAGCGAGGAGACAGAGAGACAGACTCCCACATTCGCCTGACTGGGATCCACCTGGCATGCCCACCAGCGGGCGATGCTTCGTTGTAACCAGAGCCATTCTAGTGCCTGAGTTGGAGGCCATGGAGCCATCCTCAGCACCTAGGCCAATTTTGCTCCAGTGAAGCCTTGGCTATGGGAGGGGAAGAGAGAGACAGAGAGAAAGGAGAGGGGGAAGGGTGGAGAAGCAGATGGGTGCTTCTCTTGTGTGCCCTGGCCAGGAATCGAACCCAGGACTTCCACATGCCGGGCCAACGCTCTACCCCTGAGCCAGCCAGCCAGGACCTATGCTGTGAATTTTAATTTAGGGCCCCTTCTGCTCCCTGGTGATTCAGGAAGAGGCAAAGCTGCCACTCTAGCCCTTTGCAGTGTGTGGTGGGTACTGCATTCCTATGTCTATGAGGTTATTTGCCCCATTGGATCTGGCGTCCCCCTGTCCTACCAGGTGAACTGGAGAGGAGACTTCATTGCATACAGAATTATCCAGATGCCATCCAGAGCCCAGGAAATTGGTTTCAAATCATTTCACAAAAGGTTGTACATGGGGGATTTGACCAAGCGTTAAGAGAATGTTTGAAACTAAAATGAAAGGCAGAGGAGGAGAAGAGAACTAAGATGTGCAAACACCTACTGTGTGAGATACAATACTGAATGTGTGTGAACTCATGATCTCATTTACCTTGATAGCAGGTCTCTAAGGTGACCGTTATTTCTGCATTGCCGCTTCTGAAACTGAGGCTCAGCTAACAATCACAGCAACATTGGGAAAATGCTACCTTCTTGAAGATTCGGTGCTGATGGGGCATGTAGAAAAGAATCTTAATATATAGTTTTGAATCCAGTGTTTTACAAATTTCCTTGACTACGGGACACTTTTTTTGGTAAAACCTGTTAACTGTCCTAAAAACCAGTGTTTGAGTGACATGCTTTGGGAAATGCTTGACTCTGTGGAGCCCAAGTCCCTTCGCACCCTGTGGCCAATGAGTCCTCCATTCTAGTACAGGTGACACCTCATGCTGCCTTCCAAGCTCAGTTCTGGTGAGAACTGACTTCCGAACAAGCCCCCAGTGACTTCCAGGTGACTGGTGCCTTGCTTGACTGCCCCTGGCATATTGTCAAGGCAAACAAAACAGCTGTCTCAGCTGGGCCAGGCCTCCGAACTCAGCCAGACCCACCGGGCACCAGGCAGTTGTGACGGGCCTTCAGGGCCTCGGAGCTGTGTGCAGGCTACGAGTTTTGGGGTCACGGAACCGTGCCAGAGTGTTTGGGCCAGAAGGGATCTGGGAAGACTAGGCCTAAGCATCCACTGGGGAAATGTGCCTGTCTTAGAGGGTCACTTACAGATGGTAGAAGATGCTCCTACAGCTGTGGGATCTGGCTGTCAGCATCTCGCTTTGGCATCCCTGTATACCCCCCACCCTACCCCCAGCCCACCATGCTCTCTCATGTCAAGGAGTAGTTAGGGAAAGAACAAATAAGACACAGGCAATGCTGGATGCATTTTGGAAAACAAAACAACAGTGGTGTTTAATGTCAGAAAGCCCTGGGGTTCAGTCTCCTTTTTGAGGTTTGTAGTCTCCATTGCTGAGAACAAGGTCTCGACTGTTTCGTGGAGGCAAAATGCTTGTGAACAGAATCCCATCCAGGACACCACATTACACTGTCATTGTGTCTTCTTAGGCTCCTCTTCACCCAAATCAGACCTGTCCACAGTGTCCTCAGGCTCCAGGGGACACTTACCAAGCTCTCAAGGAAGCCCCTTGGTTAGGTTTGAGGTGAAAAACACAGAACCTCACACTTATTATCTAAGCCGAGGTAGGGAATGGGAGGGTGTACTAATAAGTGACAGCTTTCTCCAAAGAAATTTTTCCATAAATTTCTCTCTGTCTCTAAATCCAAGTCCTTTCTGTATCCTTGATGTAGCTAGGGGTTTCAAGAAAAGAAGGCATGGTCTGTCTCACATCCACTGTGGTGTCCCTCTGATAGCCAAAGAGTGGATTCCTCAGTGAAACTCAAACTAGAGGAGTTCAACTTTAACATCTTATGTAACATTCCTAGATGCTGGGACCAGAGGCTACTGTCCTTGGCCGAGTGCAGGTGGTCAACCCAGACACAGTCACTTCAAAAGAAGAGCTGTCGAGCTCTGTGTTTCAGAGAGCAGTTTGTCAGCCAGAGGTTTGATTGTCCTCGGGGGGAGGCTGGACTCTATTCTTCCTTATTATGTGAAATTTTGCTGAAGTGCTTTTTCTCACCTACATGTCTGTTGTATTAAAGTCCCTGACCTCTGTCAGATCCTAGGGCATTTGTCAGGCCATCACTCTGGGACTTCTGATTTCTTCTTGTAGATCCAAGATAAATTTTATATTGAACTCTGATCCTGCAATCATATTAAATCAGTCACTCATTCTAGTAGATTTTTTTTGGGGGGGGTGGAGGGTAGATTCTTTAGGATTATCTATGTACATGATCGTGTCATCTGCAAATAAAGACAATTTTTTCTTTTTTTTTAAAATATATATGGCATACATATCTTTTCCTTATCTTATTGTATTAATAAGACTTTCCTGTACAATGGGGAATAGAGGTGGTAAGCATGGGTTTCCAATGTTGTATGTTCTAGGTTTAAAATTTACAAATGGTTCCAGATTTTGGCCATTTGAATAGGTATGTTGTGGTAACTCATTTGAATTTGCATTTTTGTGATGACAAGTGACATGGAGACCATTTTCTTATGCTTATTTTCTCTCTGTGTATCTTCTTTGGTGAGGTGTCTGTCAAAGTCTTGGGCCCATTTTTTAATTGGGTTGTTTTCTTAGCATTGAGTTTTAGGAGTTCTTTCTAACAGTCCTTCATCAAGATGTGTCTTCTACAAATAGCTTCTTCCAGTTTGTGGTTTGTCTTCTTATTCTCTGGACATTATGTTTCACAGAGCAGAAGTTGTTTTAAATAATTTTGTTTTATTTTATCATTTTTATCTTCAAGAGTAATTGCCTAAACTTTCTTTGCCACCATGATCATCCCATCCTTCCCTGTTTGATTACTTTTATGATTTCTATTTTTTTACTGAGATTATCAATCCATTCATTATGAGTATATTTTCCTGTAAAATATTTGAATAGTTATATTAGTGGCTGTTTACATGTTCCTTGTTTGTCTATTGCAACATCTAGGTCATTTTAGAATTGGTATCTATTGCTTGATTTTTCTCTAGAGAGTGAGTCATATTTCTCTATTTCTTTGCCTGTCTAGTGATTTGCTGTCTAGTGAATGTTGATGTTATGTTGAAGAGATGCTGCATTTGATGTTTCTCTGATGAAGGGTTTTGTTGTTTGTTTGTTTATTATGATCTAGGGGGCAGTTAACCTTGATCTCGCCTGTGGTGGGCAGCAGCTGCAGTCTCTTGTCAATGCCCTCAGCTCCCACTGGCTAGTTATCAGCTGGGCCATCGGGGGCCATCAGAATACATGCATAGTGTAGTGGTCTGGCACGGAGTTGGCTCAGCTTGTATTAAGCCTCTGTGGTTCACTCCTTCTGTGGTTTTGTCTTCTCCACAATTTCTCCCCTAACTTTCCAATCACGCCACAATCCTGGCTTCTGGCTACCTCGAGCTTCATGCATCCTGGGGAGTGTTTGCAGACAAAAATCCTCAAGCTCTCAAATCACACACATTGTAATGTTGTATTTTAAGAGTGGACTCCTTTTCCAGTTTCCACATGCCTTTTGTTTCCTTCCAGCGCTTTCATGCAGTTGTTATAAGACATTTTCCCAGATTTGTAGTTGCTAGTACCAGAAGATGAACCCGACCCAGCTATTCTGCCATTACCACTCTGAATAGGATTTTGAGGCAGTTTCTTGGCTGAGGGTTTTCATACCCAATTAGTAGTGTGAACTTGGCCCCACATCCAAATACAGAGCTGGCTTAGCTTGCTAATTTGTTGTGGGTTTCCCCACAGCCCAGGATGAAAGGGAGGCTTCCATACCACTTCCCAGGCCAGTCAGTGCTCTAGTTCCACCTTCACCACTCAGTGGGGGGGCCACAGACCACCATCCCCACCCCATGACTGTGGGCTTCATAGTCACAGGGACAGTGTAACCTCAGCATCAGAAACGTATATTCAATCCTAATATCCCCATGGGCAGTTCTGATACCAGCTCTGATTACTGGTTTAATTGATAGCTTACTCCTTGTTTATGAAATCTACATTTTTTCCATTTCTTAGTATTGAATATATCTTGCATCAGCCCAGTCATATATTTTGGACCAAAGTCCAATAATTCATTTTGCATAGGCTTTCTTAAAATATTTTTTTAACAATCTAACATCTATTGTGCATTAACTACTTGAGACGTGGTATGCAACTTAGTCCATTTAAAATTAAAAGCTTACTTGAGTCACCATACACCAAAAATGATGTGTACATTTCAGACATGAGAACTCCAAAAAATTGCAATTTTATAGATAAATAAAAACATTCAGCCTGACCTGTTGTGGCGCAGTGGATAAAGCGTCGACCTGGGAACACTGAGGTCGCCAGTTCAAAACCCTGCACTGGTCTGGTCAAGGCACATATGGGAGTTGATGCTTCCAGCTCCTCCCCCCTTTTTCTCTCTCTCTCTCTCACTCTGTGTCTCCTCTCTAAAATGAATAAATAAAATTTTGAAAAACAACAACAACAACAAAAAACATTCAGAAAATATTCAGTAAGTATTTACTGATCCAGGTAGCCTAACTACTAGAAATATAGTAATGAATTCTCACTGCAAACACTGTACTATATGATGTATTAGTCTCTCTTTTAAAAGTAAGGAACAGAGACTCAGAAAGGTGAGGCTGACATGACTTTTCCATGTTCACACTGTTGTAAGAAGTCTGTTCTGAATGTCAGGCCCACGTCTTTCTAGTCCAAATGGTCATGCTTTGACCACTATTCTATGTAGCTCTGGGTCTTGCCAAGAATTACCTAACAGCCATCTTTAAGGCCTGAAGTAAACAGCTCAAGGAGGAGGTGACTTAAAGAATGGTTTCAATATCTAGTTATGATACTCTTGGGGATGCTAAATGAACTTGGAACCTCCCTGGGCTACGCCGGGAAACCCTGCATTAAGTAGATTCTTGGCAGTCACTGATTTGAATTTGTGGCTTTAACAATTAAAGACTCTAGAGGGCCATGACATGTAGTAATTTACAAACCTGAGGCATGGGTTCTTTTTTTTTATCTTTCAAAGTTTTTTATGTTGTGTGTAACCTTATAAAGATTTTTGAACACGGAAAATATCAAAATAAAAACAGAAGTCTCCGGACCAACTGCCTTTATCCATTGTCTCACACTTCAAAGGCAGCTACTTTTAACCATTTTGGGTGACAGAAAAGTAGGTAGGGTTAATATAATACCTATTCTTAATCCCGTGTCTCTTAAAGCTAAGGGTGGCCACATCACAGTTCGGGCTAAAAGTTTAAGCTGTTTTGCTGGTGTGAACCCTTCTCCCCTCTAATTCCTGTCTGGAATGAGGATTTAATGGCTAGAGCTGCAACATCCAACTCATGACCGTGAGAAAAGGCCAGGAGAATTGCAGTGACGTTAGCTCTGACAATGAGTTTTTCAGAACCAATCTCAGCAGCTACTTACTACTGTACTACTTGTTATGGGGGCTAATAGTCAGATTTTTCATTAATTGAAGCTAAAGCATTCTTAAATGGTTCACCATTCTAAATTTAAATATTATATTTAAAATAGTCCTCTCTCAATTGAAAAATATAAAATTTAAAAATTTCCCTTTATTAAATTATTAATTCTCAGCCCTGGTCAGTTGGCTCAGTGGCAGAGCATCAGCCCAGTATGTAGATGTCCCAGGTTTGATTCCCGCTTAGGGCACACAAGAGAAGTGTCCATCTGCTTCTCCACCCCTCCCTCTCTCACTTCTCTCTCTCTTTCTATCTCTCTTGCTCTCCTGCAACCATGTCTCTAGTGGAGTGAGTTGGCCCTGGGCACTGAGGATGACTCCATGGCCTCCACCTCAGATGCTAAGAAGGGCTCAGTTGCTGAGCAACGGAGCAACACCCTAGATGGGCAGAGCATCACCCCCCTACAGGGCTTGCCCGGTGGATCCTTGCCGGGCACATGCAGGAGTCTCTCTCTCTGCCACCCCTCATCTCACTGAATTAAAAAAAAAAAAATTACCAATTTTTTGAACATCTACTGATTCCGGCCTTAAAACATGAATAATTAACTCAGAAGCCCTTACTCTTTCCCAGAGCCTTGGTCCTTGCTTCTTTTGTTGGTGTCATAATAATTTAAAATTTCTCTGCAGTGGTATTGTGTTAGCCTCCTAGGGCCACCACCACAAAATACCATAGACTGGGTGGATTAAACAATAGACAGTTATTTTCTGACAGTTCTGGAGGCCACAAGATCAAGGTGCCATCAAGGTTGGTTTCTAGTGAGGCCTCTCTTCCTGGCACATGGCCATTCTGTGTGCATGAGGTGGGGGTGGAGGGAGTCCGAAAGAGAGAGAGTTCTTTGATGTCTCTTCCTCTTCTTATAAGGATACTAGTCATATTAGATTAGAGCCCAAGCCTTATGACCTCATTTGACCTTAATTGACTCCCTAAAGGCCCTATCTCTAAATACAGTCCTTTGGGGGTGGCGTTTCAACATATGAGTTTTGGGAGACAGAATTCAGTCCATAGCAAGTATAAATAATTTGCTCAAACTTCCTTTTCTTGTTCTATTACATCTATACCGCTTATTTTGGTTACGTACTATGAAAAATTACCAAAGAAGCTTTCTACAGTTACTTCTAAGGGGAATTAATTGTGATTGTCAAGGATTAGAAGTTCAGGTTATGGCCCTTGCTGGTTGATTCAGTGGTAGAGCGTCAGCCTGGAGTGTGGAAGTCCTGGGTTCAATTACTGGTCAGGGCACACAGGAGAAGTGACCATCTGCTTCTCTACCCCTCTCCATTCTCCTTCTCTCTCTCTCCCTCTCTCTCTCCTCTCCTCTCCTCTCCCCTCCCCTCCCCTCCATTCCTCTCCTCTTCTCTCCTACCACAGCCATGGCTAAGTTTGAGCAAGTTGGCCTCGGGCACTGAAGATGGCTCTGTGGCTTTGCCTCAGGCACTATAATAGCTTGTTGCCTAGCAATGGAGCACTGACCCCAGATGAGCACAGCATAGCCCTTAGGGGCTTGCTGAGTGGATCCCCCTTGGGGCGCATTTAGGAGTCTGTCTCTGTCTCCCTGCCTATCGCTAAAAAAAAGTTCCGGTTATGTTAATGAGGAACATATTAGGAAAGAGTCAAGTTTTTAATGTGGACTGAACCAATTTATACAGAAAAGAAAGGTAAAGGAAATTTAGGCACTTTCTGTGAGTGTCCAGTCAGCCCTAATTTGCTTCTTGAATAGAAGATAAAACGGGTAAAAAATAAAAACTGAATTAATTTAGGTAGTGAGGCTGTATATAGGCAATGCGTGACTTCTGACTAAAATGTAATTCAGGGCCATTTGGTGCCTGTATAAACATTTCCACATATGTCATTCTGAGACATTTGTCAAAGTCTTGGGAACACCCCTTAAAAATGTCAAGGCTCTGCTGTCTTGTGTCAGTGAGACCTGAACAAACCTGTTTTTTCTTTTGATGGTAAAATAGTGCAAGTTCAGTATATGTTTTTCGGTGAATATTTGTCATGAGAACCATATGGTGCTAGAAACAGACAGAGCTGAGGAAGTGTAGGATTTAGGGTCTCCCTTAAACTTCAGCATGAGAAAAACAAGTAAAGCAGTTTAAAAAAATACAAAGAAGAGTGAACCAATAGCTTAGAAAGTGTGCTAGGTTGTTTTATTTTTCGTGAGTTCTATTCAAGGAAAAATGAATTTTGAGCCTCAATCCCTTGGCAGTGAAAATTTTTATCTTGCTGTCTCCTCCCCATTTTATTTTTACAAGCTGGAGCATGATCTTGGAAGTAAGAAGTGACTCACGGCTGCTCAAGGGTCCAGAGACATATGGTGCTGTTTTTGATGAAGGGTGGGGACATAAGTATTTTGAAATAACTCTTTCATTTCAAACTATTCAAGTCTTTCTTACAAACTAAACAGGAAGCAATGAGTTGAAGTTATAAGAAGCAATCAAATTTTGACAGAAGAGAGAAGCTCTCAGAAAAGTCCCAGTGTGAGGCTTTGCAATATTTGGAATTGTTTTCTCAGGAAGGCTGAGAAAGTTCTCTTCTTGGAGGTGCTTGTCTGGGGAGGAGGGCTCAGTGAAGAGTATTTGGCTGGGTATTGGTCTCATCCTGTGACTTGGAAGCCAGATGGGGCAGGAGGTATAATGGTTAGTGTCATGACTCTATTAGGACTGGACAAACTGGGGCATAAATCCATTTCAGCCATGTGTGCTCTTGGGCAACTAGATGAACTCTGAGCTTCAAATTTACTATCTGTAAAATGAGGTGGCTGCAATGATTAAATAATGCATATAATGTACTCAGATGTTTGTAGCTGTTCAGTGGATGGCAGCTCTCGTTATTTTCTTTATAGTTCCCCACACAGCTTAGACAGGAAGGATGAAATCAATTAACATTAATGGACCAAAGACAGTGGCCAGTGCTGCGCTACCATGACTTTCCATTCACTCTCACTCAGTTTTCATGACTACCCTGTGAGGCTAGATTCTTCCCATTCTTTACCTCGGTTTGTTCCCATTCTTTATTATTATTATTATTAATTTTAATGGGGTGACATTAATAAATCAGGGTACATATGTTCAAAGAAAACATCTCCAGGTTATCTTGTCATTCAATTATGTTGCATACCCATCACCCAAAGTCAAATTGTCCTCTGTCACCTTCTATCTGGTTTTCTTTGTGCCCCTCCCCTCCCCCTCTCCCACCTTCTCCTCCCTCCCCCACCCCGTAACCACCACACCCTTGTCCATGTCTCATAGTCTCATTTTTATGTCCCACCTATGCATGAAATCATGCAGTTCTCAGTTTTTTTCTGTTTTACTTATTTCACTCCGTATAATGTTGTCAAGGTCCATCCATTTTGTTGTAAATGATCTGATGTCATCATACCTTTTGGCTGAGTAGTATTCCATAGTATATATATATACCAAAGCTTTTTAATCCACTCATCCTCTGACGGACACTTGGGCTGTTTCCAGGTCTTCGATTTTGTGAACAATGCTGCCACAAACATGGGGGTGCATTTCTTCTTTTCGAACAGTGCTATGGTGTTCTTAGGGTATATTCCTAAAAGTGGGATAGCTGGGTCAAAAGGCAGTTCGATTTTTAATTTTTTGAGAAATCTCCATACTGTTTTCCACAGTGGCTGCACCAGTCTGCATTTCCACCAGCAGTACAGGAGGGTTCCCTTTCTCCACATCCTCGCCAGCACTTATTCTGTGTTGTTTTGCTGATGAGTGCCATTCTGACTGGTGTGAGGTGATACCTCATTGTGGTTTTAATTTGCATTTCTCTAATGATTAGTGATGTTGAGCATTTTTTCATATGCCTATTGGCCATCTGTATGTCCTCTTTGGAGAAATTTCTATTCATTTCTTTTGCCCATTTTTTGATTGGATTGTTTGTCTTCCTGGTGTTGAGTTTTATGAGTTCTTTATAAATTTTGGTTATTAACCCCTTATCAGATGTATTGTCGAATATGTTCTCCCATTGTGTGGTTTGTCTTTTTATTCTGTTCTTATTGTCTTTAGCTGTGCAAAAACTTTTCAGTTTGATATAGTCCCATTTGTTTATCCTTTTATTTCATTTGCCCGTGGAGATAAATCGGCAAATATATTACTGCAACAGATGTCGAAGAGCTTACTACCTATGTTTTCTTCTAAGATGCTTATGGTTTCACAGCTTACATTTAAGTCTTTTATCCATTCTGAGTTTGTTTTTGTGAATGGTGTGAGTTGATGGTCTAGTTTCATTTTTTTGCAGGTAGATGTCCAATTTTCCCAACACCATTTGTTAAAGAGGCTGTCTTTACTCCATTGTATGCTCTTTCCTCCTTTGTCAAATATCAGTTGTCCATAAAGGTGTGGGCTTATTTCTGGGTTCTCTGTTCTGTTCCATTGATCTATGTGCCTGTTCTTATGCCAGTACCAGGCTGTCTTGAGTACAATGGCCTTGTAGTATACCTTGATATCCGGAAGAGTGATATCTCCTGCTTTATTTTTTCTTTTTAAGATTGCTGAGGCTATTCGTGTTCTTTTTTTATTTCATATAAATTTTTGGAATATGTGTTCTATATCTTTGAAGTCTGTAATTGGAATTTTAATTGGTATTGCATTGAATTTATAAATTGCTTTGGGTAATATAGACATTTTAATGATGTTTCTTCTTCTTAGCCATGAGCACGGTATATGCTTCCACTTGTTTGTATCTTCCTTTATTTCTTTTATCAATGTTTTATAATTTTCCGAGTACAAGTCCTCAACCTCCTTGGTTAAATTTACTCCTATGTACTTTATTTATTTTGGTTGCAATAGTGAAGGGGATTGTTTCCTTAATTTCTTTTGCTGACAGTTCATTGTTGGTATATAAAAATGCCTCTGATTTCTGAGTATTAATTTTATACCCTGCCACCTTGCTGAATTCATTTATAAGGTCCAGTAGTTTTTTTGACTGAGACTTTAGGGTTTTCTATATACAATATCATATCATCTGCAAATAATGACAGTTTTACTTCTTCTTTTCCAATTTGGATGCCTTTTATTTCTTCTTCTTGTCTCATTCCTGTGGCTAAGACTTCCAGAACCGTGTTGAATAAGAGTGGTGAAATGGGCACCCCTGCCTGGTTTCTGATCTTAAGTGGATTGCTTTTAATTTTTGCCCATTTAGTATGATGTTGGCTGTGGGTTTGTCATAAATGGCTTTTATCATGTTAAGGTATGTTCCCTGTATTCCCACTTTACTTAGAGTTTTGATCATGAATGGGTGCTGGATTTTATCAAATGCCTTTTCTGCATCTATTGAAATTATCATGTGATTTTTATCTTTTCTTTTGTTTATGTGATGAATCACATTGATTGATTTGCGAATATTGAACCAGACTTGCCTCTCCAGAATAAATCCCACTTGAATACAGTGTATGATTTTTTTCATATATTGCTGGATCCGGTTGGCAATATTTTGTTGAGAATTTTAGCATCTAAATTCATCAGGGATATTGGCCTATAATTTTCTTTCTTTGTGTTGTCTTTGCCTGGTTTTGGGATCAGAATTATGCTCGCCTCATAAAAGGAGTTTGGAAGTCTTCCTTCCTCTTGAATTTTTTGATATAGCTTGAGAAGGATAGGAGTTAGATCTTCTTTGAATTTTTGGTAGAATTCACTTGTGAAGTCATCAGGCCCAGGACTTTTCTTTGTAGGGAGTTTTTTGATAGCTGTTTCGATCTCCTTTGTTGTAATTAGTCTGCCTAGGTGTTCTGATTCTTCCAGATTGATTTTTGGAAGTTTATATGATTCAAGAAATTTGTCCATTTCACCTAGGTTGTCTAATCTTTTGGCATAGAGTTCTTCATAGTATTTTCTTTCAATACTTTGTATTTCTGTTGTGTCAGTTGTTATTTCTCCACTCTCATTTCTAATTTTATTTATTTGAGTCCTCTCTCTTTTTTTCTTGGTGAGTCTAGTTAAAGGTTCATCGATCTTGTTTACCTTTTCAAAGAACCAGCTCCTGGTTTCATTGATCCTCTGTATTGTTTCCTTAGACTCTATGTCATTTATTTCCGCTCTGATCTTTATTATTTCCTTCCTTCTACTGGTCCTGGGCTTTATTTGCTGTTGTTTCTCTAGTTCTTTTAGATGCAGGGTCAGGTTGCTTATTTGAGCTTTTTCTAGCTTCTGATGGTATGCCTGTTGTGCTATGAACTTCCCTCTCAGTACTGCTTTTGTTCTGTCCCATAAATTTTGAGTTAATGTATGCTCATTATCATTTGTTTCTAGAAAATGTTTTATTCTTTGATTTCATTGTTAATCCATTCATTATTTAATAACATGCTATTTAGTTTCCAAGTGTTTGAATTTTTTTCAGTTTTTCTTTTGTGATTAATTTCTAGTTTCATGCCATTGTGATCAGAGAAAATGCTTGATATAATTTCAATCTTCTTAAATTTGTTGAGACTACTTTTGTGTCCTAACTTGTGGTCTATGCTAGATAATGTACCATGAGCACTTAAAAAGAATGTATATTCCATAGCTTAGGTTGAAAACTTCTGAAGATAGCTATTAAATCGAGGTAATCTAGTGTATCCTTTAAGTCTGCTGTTTCTTTATTAATTTTCTTTCTTGAGTATCTCTCCAGTGATGTTAGTGGGGTATTGAAATGCCCTACTAGTATAGTATTGCTATTAATCTCACCCTTTAAATCCATCAAAGTCTGCTTTATATATGTCGGGGCTCCTATGTTTGGTGCATAGATATTTATAATGGTTATCTTCCTGTTGAATTGTTTCCTTTATCATATGTAGTGTCCTTCTTTATCTCTTACTACAACCTTAGTTTTAAAGTCCATTTTGTCAGATATAAGTATTGCTACCCCGGCTTTTGTTTCATTTCCAATTGCATGAAATATTTTTTTCCATCCTTTTACCTTCAGTCTATGTGCAACTTTTGTTTTAAGGTGTGTCTCTTGTAGACAGCATATGCATGGGTCCTGTTTCTTTATCCACGCAGCTATCTTCTGTCTTTTGATTGGATCATTTAATCCATTTACCTTTAAGGTTATTATTGATATGTAGTTGTTTATTGTCGTTTTATTCTTTAAAGCTGTATTCTTCTTTTGCTATATTCTTTTCGCCCTTTGAACTGTTCACAACAGGACCCTTAGAATCTCTTGCAGAATTGGTTTGGTTTTAATGAATTCCTTGAGGTTTTTTTTTGTCTGGGAAGCTCTTTATTTCTCCTTCAATTTTAAACGTTAGCCTTGCTGGATAAAGTAGTCTTGGTTGTAGGTTATTGTTCTGCATTACTTTGAATATCTCTTGCCATTCCCTTATGGCCTCAAGTGTTTCTGTTGAGAAGTCGGATGTCATCCTTATGGGGGCTCCTTTGTAGGTGATAGCCTTTTTTTCTCTAGCAGCTTTTAAAATTTTCTCTTTATCCCTTAGTTTTGATATTTTAACTATGATGTGTCTTGGTGTAGATTTCTTTGGGTTTGTCTTTAATGGAGTTCTCTGTGCTTCTTGAACGTGTGAAACGTTTTCTAGCCTTAATTTAGGGAAGTTTTCAGCTATGATTTGATTGAACAAAGTTTATATTTCTTGTTCTCTCTCCTCTTCTTCAGGAACCCCTATGATGCAGATGTTATTTCTCTTCATGTTGTCACAGAGCTCCCTTAGAGTTTCCTCAGATTTTTTGAGTCTCTTTTCTTTTTTCTTCTCTGCTTCTGTGCCTTTGTTTATTTTGTCCTCTAACTTGCTGATTTGATTCTCAGCTTCATCCATCCTGCTTTTAATTCCTTCCATTGTGGTCTTCAGTTCTGATACTGTATTTGTCATTTCTGTCTGATTCTTTTTTATTATTTCAATTTCCTTTTTTATACTTTTTTATTTTGTCTGTGTATAAGAAGGGTGTGGCCAATGGAGTCCAATGGGTGTTGCCTCTGTGTTCCCTAGGTGTGGTCTGTCTGCAGGCCCCCCTCTCTCGCTGCCTAGGGTGGTTTGGATGGGTGTTGCCAGCGCTGGCCCACTGCGACTGTTGCAGTGATTTCTGCCTCTCATCCACGGGAGGGGCTGTGTTCTCATGCACAGTTCTACAAGCCTCAGCCTGTCTGGGCCTTCGCCTAGCCCCCACAGGTGGAGTTGCGCACCACACTCAAGCCACAAGCCTGGGCACCAAGGGTAGGGGTGAGCACCTTTGCTCAGTTGCGGACCCTGCGTATTCCCGGGCTTCTGCCCAGCCCTCACAGTCAGAGCCAATTCGCGCAGGATCGCAAACTGTGGTTTCTTGGGCCAGGCTGGGCTGCTGGCGTGCGCTCAGCTGCGAGTGTCCGCCTGTCCTGGGCTTTAGCCCTGCCCCCGTGGTCAGGGTTGGCTTGCGCAGGGTCACCAACCTCGAAGGCCAGGTGATGCTGCGCGCCTAAGGGGCCCTGCTCAGCAGCAGATCTCTGCCCATTCCTTGCCTCTTGCTTTTCCCCCTTAGGTGGGGCTGCAGGCGGGCCCTCAGATGCCAGACTGCTTTCACACATCCCCTCCACCCCTGTTGGGCTAGACTGAGCTCACGCAGGCTGGGCATCCACCCCCGCCGACAGAACCACGTTTCTGCATCCAGCCACCACCGTCCCTCCTGCAAGCCTTCAGCAGTGTGGGTAGGGGTACTGCAGCTCAGACCCTAACACTTCATACTGTAGTCCTAGAAGCTCCCTCTGTCTAAGCAGCTCTGTTCTAAGTGCCGCAGGAGAGCTTGTTTGGCTGGTGTCCTGTCTCCCTTTGTTGGTATTGCTAGTTCAGTGGTTCTTAACCTGGGTTCTATGGAACCCTAGGGGTTCGATGAATTGGTCTTAGGGGTTCAGAGAAACCTCTGCTGCGGAGGCCAGAATAAAGTAATACCATAATTTGTTGTGAGTTCATGCGCTTTGTTGGTTTTGTTCTTTGAGCAAGGTGATGTGCATGCACGGCTCATTTTGTGCACCAGTAAAAAAACATACCTATGTCTTGAATTTGGAAAAAGAAATCATATTTTATTTATCACTAAAGAAGGGTTCGGTGAATGCGCATATGAAAGTGGTGGGTTCGGTACCTCAAAAAAGGTTAAGAACCACTGTGCTAGTTCCAGGGGAAATATTCGTTT
Source organism: Rhynchonycteris naso (assembly GCA_037038555.1). Classification (NCBI taxonomy): domain Eukaryota; kingdom Metazoa; phylum Chordata; class Mammalia; order Chiroptera; family Emballonuridae; genus Rhynchonycteris; species Rhynchonycteris naso. The sequence continues at coordinate 298,645,142 of CM072995.1, forward strand.
TTGATTTGGGAAGTGACTCAGCCCAGGGGTTAGGGTGGCTGTCCCTCAGAGTGTTTCTCCCTGTGCCTTCCAGTCCACACTCTCTTCCCGCTGCTCCGGTCCTCTCCTCTGTCCCCGTCCCCCGGAGCCCTGGGTGAGTGGTTGTGAGAGGGGTCTTCTAAGCTGTCCCTTTAAGAAGAATCCTGGGTCTGAGAAAACTATCTCTTTCTCACAAATAGTATCCTCACTTGTTTCACAGCTCAATACTGTCCAAATGCCTCTTCTAGGCTCTGGGGCTGCAGACTGGGGCTTTGTTCCTGGGATCCAGGTCCCTACCTCTCTGCTAAACTCTCCTCCCACCACGTAAGTCTGCCATTCGCTCCAGGGAGCTGGGCAGCCCTTTTCACGTTTTCGCTTCTCCTACTAGTCTCAATGTGGCTTCTTCAGTGTTCTATGGTTGAAGAGTCCACTTAGTTTAGTTCAAAGTTGGCTTATCCAGATGATGGTTCTTAAAATTAAGTTATAATCCACTTTGGTTCCAGGAGTTGGAGTTGGTATGTCCACCTACTCCATTGCCATCTTGCCGTCTCCTGTTCCCATTCTTGCAGCTTTTGTTTTGTTTCGTGGTTGGTTTGTCTAAGGGGCATCTGCATAAATGTGTTTGAAGGTCGTTGCCTTGTTGCGCACTGTGGGTACCAGGGGGCTCAGAGTCCGTCCTGAGGCTGCCTGGACGTGACAGACACTGCCCTCCTCAGCATTATCTTGGCTCTTAAAACTAAGCTACCCCCACATGGAGAGGCCAGCATCCATTTTTTGATAAACCTGCTCCCACATCACAAGTAAGACCATCTTCCTCTCCTTTATTGTTATGGCCCTCTCCAGAGAGCCTCATCCCGAGCAGTCAAATCCACCTGGTTGGTTGACCACAGGAGAAAGGAATGGAGCTGTTTTTGTCACACTCGTAGTCATGTTTCTGTGTTCTTTTGTGTTGGGCACATAGGAATTTTATAGGTTCTCAGTTTTAGTAATGACGTCTCTAGTTCAAGGGTTCTTTTTACAAAAGCAAATACCTTGGCTAATATGTAAATAATTAGTTATCAGTGCATGAGCTCAGAACCTCAACCAGAGCTTGGACAAGTGAGGCAAGTGAAGTGCCAAGGTCACCCAGTGTGAGGAGGCACTGCTCCCCCCAAGTTCTGCTCACTCGGTGTCGCATTGACCTCACCCTGCTTAACCCAGTGGTCTCCAAAGTGACCTCCAAGTGCCAGTCTTGCCTCCTCCAATTCATTCTTCTTCCCATGGTTTAAAGTGACTCAAAGCTAAGCCCTTCATTTCCTGAGTAATACTCTTTAATGGCCCCCATTGCTACAAAAGCCTACCGACCCAGGTAGCCTCACTTCCCCTTCCATTTCTGCCTCGGCTGCAGCCAAGCTTGCTTTCCGACTTGAAGTTACTTCGGTGTTCTGACCTTTGCACAGGCAGATCCTCCTGCCCAGGTGTCCCCCTACCCCTTATTTACGAAGGGTTTCTTCTTTAACTCCTGTCTGTCTTTCAAATATCAGCTCAGGATCTCATCCTGCATATCCTGACCCGCAAGTCTGGGCTAGGAGTCTCTCTTTTGTGAAAGCACGGACCCCTGATCTTCCTCCAGTTCTTTGTGCTGTAATTGTTTCTTTGCTTGTCTGTTTCTTCCTTGAACTTGTTTGCGCCTGTGAGAAGTTACCATATTTCCCCACGTATAAGACGCAGCATTTTTGGAAAAATTTAGGGTCCAAAAACTGGGTGCGTCTTATACTATGGTTGTAGATTTTTTTATTTGCATTTACTGCTTTTTTGCACTTGTCTTGGTGCTTATTGTTTCACATTTGTTACTGGTATATTACAGTAGGTCACATTTTGCCTCGTTCTTCCTAGAAATGGCTCAGAAAAGATTTTCGTACAGTGCTGAATTCAAGTTAAAAGTAATCCAGTTTGTGCCTGACCAGGTGGTGGCACAGTGGATACAGCGTTGGACTGGAACACAGAGGACCCATGTTCAAAAACCCAGGGTCGCAGGCTTGAGTGCAGGCGCATCCAGCTTAAGCACGGGCTCCCCAGCTTGAGCATGGGATAATAGACATGACTCCATGGTCACTGGCTTGAGCCCAAAAGTCACTGGCTTGAAGCCCAAGGTCACTGGCTTGAGCCCAAGGTCCCTTGAGCAAGGGGTCACCTCGCACTGCTGTAGCCCCCAGTCAGGGAACATATGAGAAAGCAATCAATGAGCAACTAAAGAGACTAAGAAGCTGCAATGAAGAATTGATGCGTCTCATCTTTCTCCTTTCCTGGCTGTCTGTCCTTATCTGTCCCTCTCTCTGACTCTCTCGTCTCTGTCAAAAATTTTTTTTAAAAGAAACCAAAGTGATGCCTGACCAGGCAGTGGTGCAGTGGATAGAGCATCGGACTGGGATGCAGATGACCCAGGTTCGAGACCCCGAGCTCACCAGTTTGAGCGCGGGCCCATCTGGCTTGAGCAAAAGCTCGTCAGCTTGGACACAAGGTCACTGGCGCCAGCAAGGGGTGGCTCAGTCTGCTGAAGGCCCGCGGTCAAGGCACATGTGAGAAAGCAATCAATGAACAACTATGGTGTCTCAACGGCAACGAAAAACTAATGATTGATGCTTCTCACCTCTCTCCATTCCTGTCTGTCTGTCCCTATCTATCCCTCTCTCTCTCTCTCTCTCTCTCTCTCTCTCTGTCCCTGTAAAAAAAAAAAGAAAAAATAAGAAAGAAACCGAAGTGATCCAGTTTGCAAAAGTGAATGGAAATTGTGCTACTGAACATAAGTTCAAATGCCATAGATGGAACTGAGGATGAGGCAATATAAGAAGACAATGACTTGTCATCAGATACAGATGAAGACAGGCTAATGGATGGGAGTTTTGACAGTGATGAGGAGTTGTATGAATTTTATGATGAATAAAACTTGAGTTCAATAACTTTATGTAATACTTTTTTTTTTTTCAAATTTCGGGCCCCCAAATTAAGGTGTGTCTTATACATGGGAACGTCTTATACATGGGAAAATACGGTGTTTAAAAAATTAAGTCATCTGCAAGACAAATATTTTTATCTCACCTTTAGATAACAGGTTAAGAATTGGGTGATATGATACCTCCTACTTAATAATGAAAACATAGCAACATGTAATTTTCAGTGTCTTGCTCTAGCTGCTTTGATGCTCTTAGAGGGAAAAGAAACAATCGCATTTGATTTATATCCACAGGATAAGCTCTAAATTTAGCCATTGATGAGAAATGGGCCCTCTCTGGCCACCTCTTTGTTTCAGTCTGTGATCTGCCTTTCTGGAGCTATCTGCCAATGTGCCAGTATCCACCCCAGGGAAAAATGCTCCTTCCTTCCAAAGCTCACCTTTGAATTAAAGTAAGCATAGTCTAGCAAATTCTAGGTTCTTCTGTGAAGCTGGAGTCAGAGGCTTGAACCTAGCCTAGCAGCTTCACAATCAGAGGTTACTCTGGGACTGGGAGCCACAATCCCTGTTTCTGTAGACAGATGCGGCACTCAGAAAAGGCTGAGATGAATTTAAACTGTTTGCTTTTTCATTGCTGGTGCCGTCTCTTAGCCCCCTATTCTGTCGTGACCCTGAATCCAATCCTGTCTCTGTGTTTCTGAATCTCAGCCTTGGGTTGATTTTGACCCTTGGAAAGTTATCACTAACCATTTAGTTCAGGACAGACAAGCTGCCTCGGCTGTGCACCTGGCCAGCCAGGGACGAGGAGCAGCGCCCAGGCCCTGCACTTGAGCCCAATGGTTTAAGCTCCCAACTCCCATTGGGTGGCAAAGCCCTACTCTGGAGTCAATGGTTTATCTTTGAAGCATTTTAATTTTAAAATTATTTTTCACATTTTCTCTCTTCTCTTGTCTCAGTGGAAAAATGATCCTACCTCATTGCCAGGGTCATTCTCTGTGTTCATACCCCAGATCAGCCATCCACGTTGAACTCATCCTGTCAGCTCTTCTTCCCCCTTTTCCAGTCCTCACTAGCACTTCTCATTTTTCCTGCAACCGTGGTCCCAAGTCCTCAAAACGGTCCCTCAAGCTGCCTACTTCTTTAAAGTATCTATCTCATCTAAATTAGTCACCTACCTCAGCCCTTCTGAGTCCCTTGTATATTTCCTTCCTAACAATTGTCTCATTTGTAGTCATTTTAATTTTCACTATTTACTTATATTTTCACAGTGTCCTCTATTACTACATAAGCTCCCTGGAGAAGGGAACCATGTTTGCCTCACTCATTACTATATCTGTGGAAATAAAAATCAACCAAATGAGAACAAGCAAAAGCTATTTATTCAGAATTTGCAAGGGAGTCAGCCATCATTACTGAATTCTGGCAGACTCAAAGGCAGGCAGAAGAGTGGGAAAAAGAGAAGGCATCAGGTATGCCTCAATCACAGACAGTTAGCCTGAGGAAGAAGTCGCAGGTGGGCCAAAGAGAACTGACGCTTTGGATGAGGTTGGTCAGAGATGCGTGTTTGCCTTTCTCCAGTTGGTCCTAAATTGGAAACAGGGGCCAACAATAGAGAAGCTGTCAGTTATTAATCAAATCCTGGCCATTTGGGGCTGATTGCTAGAGGGGTACTTTGCCTTGTTGAAATGATTGCTATACATAGTACTTTGACTTTTTAGACTCAATACCACAAAAGGTTGGGTTTCTGGACTGGCTGTTTCAGATTATGGGCAAGACTCCTATTTTATACACAGTTCAGTCATTTTTCATTTTTATATGCCGTTCTTCAGTCCCCAAGACCAGCACAATGTTTAGCACAGAGTAAGAACTCCATAGTTACTTATGAATTAATAATCGGATGGCAACTCAGAATTTGACTTTGTCCCTCTGAGATACACGTCTTCTCATTTCTATCCTACACTCCCTTCTGCTTTTCTGCCTCTTCACCATCTCCATTTCCCATCACCTCCTAACTGTAGGCAAGTTTGAGACTCTCTACAAGCTGTCCATTTTCCTCTCTACAGTTTTCTTAGAGAACGTTTCTACTTCCACAGCTCCAAATAACACTTCCAGAAAAGTGATCCCAAAGTTCTTCTCCCTGGCCCTGACCTCTCTCATGCACCCAGGTCAGTTGTTTGATGGACATCTCCTGCTGACATCCCACCAGTATCTCAGTCGATCATCAGCCGCTCCTTTGGTTAATTTGTGGCAAAAGCAATACTAAAGGAGATTTGTGGTTCTGTAGGAGGGTTCATCTGAGGATGGATGTGAACAGAACAGAGGGAAGGATTGAAAATGAGAAACTTGTGATTAGTTGTGTTGGCAAGAATACTGCCCCGGTAAAATGCAAGAAAAGACTGCACAGTCAAGCGGCCACAAGGGCTGGAGTTGGGGAATATTAACCAGCCCTAGACACCAAAATAATTTCCCAAACTGGGTCCCCCACAGCAAAAGCAATGGGACAGTAGGGAGTACCAAAGGAAGCAGGCATTTTTTTGGAGGGAGCGGATGGAGAGGGGGCTGGGAAAGGAGTGAGTAGGAACACGGAGGAGAGTGGGAGGAGCGCCCAGCACTGCTTCCACAGGCAGCAGAGGCCATCTGAGCGCAAGCTCCGGTGCATGAGGTTAGGCTGTGGCAACTGCTGTCCTCAGGCTGGCTGAGGAAAGTGACTCCGAAAGGGGTGCCAAAGTAAGGGATGCATACAAAAAAGGGCTATTTTGATTTTCTTGTTTACCTGCTATCCAGGACTTTACAGCATTCTCCGCGGAAGGACATGAGCAGGGCTTGATGTTCCCACAGGGGAAAAGAGACTTGACTGCATCCAGGAGGAGGAATATACCCTTCTCAGTCTCCGCTCCCATCCGCCGCCTGGTACAACGTGAGCTGGGCAAAGTGCCTCTTCCAAACGGGAGCTTCAGAGCTGAGTTATCCGAGATAGTTGTTTCCTTTGCGATGGTTCTCTCTCTCCCACACTTATCTGATACTTACAGCAGGTCTTCAAATAATGTTGTTTTTTTCAAGTTTGTTATAATGTTGATGAGAAAAAAAAAATTGATTCACGCCAGGGCCACTGTCTGCATGGGTTTTTCTGAGGACCCTTGTTTCCTCTCATATTGCAAATCCGTGCCCCTTAGGTGAATCAGCGTGTCTCTGTCATCCTGGCCTCAGTGAGCATTTGTGGGTGTGAGCGCGCCCTGTGGCGGAGGGCGTCCTGTCCAGAGTGGGTTCCGTCCTGGTGCCTTGAGCTGCCATATAAGCTCTGGCCACTCTTCACCCTGAAGTAGGATAAGTGGGTTTGGAAAATAATGATCTTACTTGTTTTTATAAATCTTTCTTAAATGTATGTATAGCTCACATTTCTTTCACTGTTTAATATAAGTGTTTTGGATATTCATTGAAAAGTTTAGTGATGTTTTGTGACCAGAGTATGTGGTAGGAACTTAACTCTTGTTCCTATCGGTTAGCCTAGGGTAAAGCTCCTTTTGCTATAAAATCTTTTGGCTTCAAGTCACAGTCCAAAAATCCACAGATGACGTTATGCAAGGACTTACTATATTTTGTGGCAGTGGATACAGAAATATGGTCCAAGATTCCATGGGCCCTTGTTAATCTTTCCTGAATCTGCCCCTGTCTGGTCTACTGTCTCTCCTATAGTCTGACTTAGTTCCTCCTAGAGGATTTCTCACAATTAGGTTTCTATCACCTGCATTTCGATTTCATTCCCCTCCTGCAGATTCGTTCTGCACATTGTCCTTGGCCTGTGTCTTCAGTTTGGCCCTCTTTTAATCTGTTCTTTACATAAAAATGACATCTTTTTAAAAATCTGCAGCTGCTGGTTACTCAAGGTAGACTAGATACCTGGGATTCCACCAAAATATTTGTTTGTTTTTTAGTGAGAGAGAGAGGTGAGAGGCATCAACTTGTAGTTCCAGCATCTTAATTGTTCATTGATTTTTTTCTCGTATGTGCCTTGGCTGGGAGGCTCCAGCCAAGCCCGTGACCTTGGACTTCAAGCCAGAGACTTTTGGGCTCAAGCCAGTGATCATGGGGTCATGTCTATGATACCACACTATAGCCGACAACCCTGCACTCCAGCTCTCCAGAAGGGAAGTAGAGCCTCCCAATTCCCCTATGGGTTCATTACAGGTACAGAGTATGGACTAAAACTAGGAGGCACTTTCCCAAATATTTCACTCCACCTAAACCCTGTGCTTAAGCCGTTGACTTTGGGGTTTCTAACCTGGGGCTTTAGTGTACTAGATTGATGCTCTATTCACTGTGCCACCACCTGGTCAGGCCAAAATGTTTGTTTCTAAGTGTTCCTTTACTAAAATATTGTGAAGAAAAACACCAGTGAGAAAGAAATTTCAACAAATATTAAGAAGATGGAAAGAAGATAAAAGCACACTAAAGGGAACAGCAGTGGCCAGAGGAAGGGGCGAAGGCAGCAGCAGTGGAAAAGGCTCAGAGTTAGCAGGCATGGAAGACAGAGACAGAAAGTCTACACATGCTTGCCCCCACCTCCTCTACCCCCATCTAGAGCTCAGGCAACCCAACTTAACCCCTAGGGTAGGGGGAACTTGGAAGAGGTCTTCTCTAAAAAAATTAAATTCTCCGTAGTGTTAGTTTCACATGTGGTGAAACACATAGTGTTAGCCCCCCAGAGAGAATATAACTTGTTCCACATTTAAGGGGCCTGTACTCCAATATAGGTCCTGCCAACTCTGTTTTGATAGAGTATGTATACAAGTGGACAATGGCCAGATGTATATAAAAATAGAATTCCAACATATTATCTGCAGTAATAAACCCAGAAAGACAGCTTGTTATCTATAAGCCAGACTTATAGAAAATTAGACCACTATCTCTAACAACCAACCCAGGAAGCCAAACAATAATTTCTCTAACAATTAGCCCCAACCAGGACTTGATTAATAACTGATAGCTTCCCTGATTTTTAATCCCTGCTTCCAATTAAGGACCACCCAGAGAAAGTCAAGTATGTACCTCTAACCAATCACATAGGTTGCCCTGATTCTGGTCAGCCCACCTACAGCTTTATAGGTCAATAATAGCTTCACAAAAAAGCTCTCCCAGCCCTGGCTGGTTGGCTCAGCAGTAGAGGGTTGGCCTGGCGTGTGGAAGTCCCAGGTTTGATTCCCAGCCAGGGCACACAGAAGAAGCTACAATCTGCTTCTCCACCCCTCCCCCTCTTCTTTTTCTTTCTCTCTCTCTTCCCCTCCTGCAGCCAGGGCTCTATTGGAGCAAAGTTGGGCCCAGGCGCTGAGGATGGCTCCGCGGCCTCTGCCTCAGGCGCTAGAATGACTCCTATTGCAGCAGAGCATTTCCCCCTGGTGGGCATGCCAGAGGATCCTGGTCAGGCACGTATGGGAGTCTGTCTGCTTCTCCCCCGCTTCTCACTTCTGAAAAATACAAAACAAAACAAAAAGTTTCCCTGTACTCGAACTGCCTTTGAGACTCTGCCAAACAAGAGTAATGGTGGAAAGCTCTGAATGAATAGCCTTTGATTGTTCCTGTTTGGTCTTCACTTATTTCTATACCCTAAAGCAAAGCCTTCTATTCAACAAGCCCTCCATATGTACCCAGAACTCCCCATCAGCTTTAATAGTCAGGGGCAAGAAGACCCACATATATGTCCATGGAAGACCCTCAGAGCAGCAAAACAGAAAAATCAACCCACCCTCCACTCTTACCTATGGACACAAGGCCAAGGTCATGAGACACAGAGAAACTCTGTAATACACAGGAGAAGACCAAGATCAACAGAATAGATTGACCTAGGAGGAAACAGGTCATTCAGAGACTAGAAACCAGCTTTAAAAATATTCCAATTAGATCTTCAGTGAGCTTTGGGAAGATATTACATCCATAAAACTGAAAACAACAGGCTATGAAGAACAACAAGATAATAAAAAATAAAGTCTCCTGGAAATTAAAAGGGGGTTGCCAAAATTAAAAAGACTGGGAGATTGTGTTGAGGAACTCTACCAGAACAGAGTGCGGCAGGGAACAGCCTGAACGTGTGGCAGAAAATAAAGACAAGCCACCTTTTGCATAGATAAATCCGGAAATGGTTACCAGTGGGTGCCTCTGGGCAGGGGCCTTGGGAAATGAGGAGCTGACCAGCTGGGGCTCTGTCTCTCTGTGTTAGCCTTTGACATAAGTATTTAAATCTTGTGCATGGATCACTCTGATTGAAAAAATAATTTAAGTACAAATCTGATAGTTTCATTCTACTACTTAAAATCCATCACTCCTCCCAACCACTGTAGGGAGAGAGCTCATTCTCTCTCCTGAAGATGGCCAGCTGTGAGCCCACCTCCTCTCCCGGCCCCTACCCGTATTTGCACCAGCACTGTGCAGTGACTTACCAGGAGTTTGGTGTAAGCCTTATAAGCTGAGACTGTGGGGTCAGACTTACTTGGTTTCAGACCTACATACGCTTCTGTCCTGTTTTGAAAAATGGGGGTACAAGAGTATCCCTCAAAGCTTTTGTGAGGCTCACAGGAGCTAATGCATGTTAGTTTAGCCAAGGCCCAGATGCAGAGTAAGTGGTCAAAAAACAGCGACAGTTACTCGGGCTCCCAGATCCCAGAACTAGTCTTGTTTTTATTTTTTGTTGCCATTTTAACCCTATTTTGACAATTTTTTTATATTTATACCCAAGAATACTAAAAAAACAAAAACAAAAAACAAGTAAGTAAACTCTCAGCTTTATTACCAAGCACACACCCTCAGACAGATACTTCATACCTAAATTCTTAAATGTTATGTGTTTTTGAAGCCACAATTAAGAGCAATAAAGGGTCCTACTTCATATATTTCATGCCTTGGGGACTCAGTTGTAGTTGTTTTTTTTCTTTCTGTTCTCATTGAAGTGACTCTTCTTTCATGGAGCTTAAACCTCACCCCCTCTGCGAGGTTTTCCCAGGACCCCCACCCCTCATTCTTGCAGAGTTCCAGAGAAGTGCCTTGTCGCCACTGCTGTCTGTCCCCTACTCCAGACTCTAAGCCCCTCATTTGGAAAGGACATTCTTTTGTTGGTTTTAGAAATCGAGTGCCCTCTCTACAACAGGGCTTGCTCAATGAAGAAGCATATTCAAGATGAGCATGGAGAAATGGAGGTGGAGTTCAACTGAAGAGCAGGGCTTGCTGGTGTCTGGCAAGGATGAGAGTAATTGTTAGATGTCTCTCTTTGTCCAAGAAAAGGCTGAGGGGAAGGCACCATCCATGCTGGGAAGCTACTGGGCTCTAGGCTCTGGAAAGTTCTGAGTGGGCAGTCAGGGGCCAGTCCAGTTATAAGAGGGACGTGAAGGCCACCTTGGGGCTTCTTTTCAAGCTTGGTTCCGACTCTTCTATCTTGTTCTTCAGGACACAGCACTACCTGAGATGTGCAGACTATTTTCCAACAAACAGTGGTACTGGCTTCTCCCATTTCCTTTTTTTAAGTTAAAATCATCTGGTCCAATTACCTCATTCCTCTCAGCAGAGAGAGAAGCCGGGACAGTCTGAAAGGAAGAGTAGAGGGCTTGCCCACAGTCCTATAGAAAGTGCTTAGCTGGATCAGAACTCAGGCTTCCAGATTCCAGGCCGCGCTGGGGTCCTGGGGTTACGAGGAAGAGGGAAAGCTGAAGCAGAGGATGCAGCTGCTTCCATCGTGGTGTCCAAAACAGAGCCGGCGGTCTGGGTGGCCCCATCCTCGCCCTGGTGTTAGGTCTTTGTACAGCGTGTCACTTATTAAGAAAAAGGGGGTGTTGACAGTATTCCCACCAGAGAAGTGTAAGGGTACGGTGAGAGGGCCCGGTCTGCGTGAAAGAAGTTCATCATTATTAAGTCGGTGACAACAACTGAGACTGCAGTGTGGCAGCAGACCGGCCGCTCTTCATGCAGCTTGACTCCCTGACAGAGGAGCTAGGACAGAACGGGTCACATAGAGAGGAAAGCTCAACCACTGTCTTAGGGGAGGCACTGTGGTGGGGGGAGGTCCTATCGAAGGAGGAGCTACCCCTTCGTGGGAGGGGAGGCCAGGGCTGTCACCCATCAGCTCTGCCAGGGGAAAGGGGTGTTCATTGGATGAGAAGGGCCTGGAGTCCCACGTGAGAGGCCCATGACTAGCCTTAAAGACAGGATGGGGTGAATGACCGTGTGGCTGCCTGCCAGGCAGAGAAAGGCAGAGCAGAGCAGTGGAAGGGTCTAGAACTAAATGTGCAAGGCTCAGTGCCAGCTCCTGCAGCCTCAGTGCCCACCAATCCTCCAGCCCGTGTGTGTGTGTGTGTGGGGGGGGGGGGGTCTCTGGAACAGATTGGTCAGTGCAGGAGTCTGGGTGGGAGGAAAAGGGCTCTCAGGAAAGAAGCGACAGGAAAAGACAGGCAGCCAGCAGAGTGCAGGAGAGTTCCCAGGACGGGCCAGGGCTAGCAAAGTGGTGGGCCACGGCCACATTGGGGTTGCCCTGAGAAGGCTCGAACCACTTCTGCAGACACCGCCCACTGTTTCTGCACTCAGGGCTTGCCTTAAAGGAGTTGCTCCAAATCTTCTCACACAAGTCAGCTGGGGTGGGGAAGTAATGGCGGAAAGGATGACAGCGGGCCCCTGCAGGACAGCGGCTCTTCCCTGTAGGGATGAAGGCATGGACACCTTACCTCTCACTTCCTCCAACCTCACATCCCCATTATTTTTGCCTTGGAGGAGCAAAGCTGGCACCTGCCTGGGGGGACTCCCAGGCGGCTTCCGCCCAGGCTCTGTCAGGCACCACTCACCCCGACTCCAGTCCCAACCACCATGCCAGTTGGATTTGCAGGTGTAGGATGTGAGGCAGTCTGCCCACCACTGGTCACAGTCCTCTCGGCATAGGGGGGCATCCAAAATTTGCTCTTCCTGCTCACATGGGGCCGCCTGGGTGCATGGATAGCCAGAGACAAGAAATGAATAGTTAAAAAGTTGGAAGGCTGTCAGTAGCTACAATGGCACTATTGTGTGAGGTGCCATCTGAACATATTCTCTTATGATGTCTCTAATGAGAACAATGGGGCTAAGAGTATAAACAGTTTGTCCCAGGCTATACAGCTTCTGCTCCTCCATACAGAAGACAGGATTCAAACAGACCCTCATCCTCCTTTTCTCATCTGACTAGTATCCCACCAGGGCTATTCTCCACAGGCAGCTGTCTCCCCATTCATACCCCCAACAGTGGCCTCTGACTCTGACTGCCCTTGTCCATAGGGGGACAGCATTTCCAGTTCCTGCTGGGATCTTGGAATTCAGGCTCTTAGTAATAGTCATTGAACAGATGTGCCTCTTGCCTCCCCAGCTCAGTCTTCCCACCTGCTGGATCCAAGGCCCTAGGTTTGGGGAGCACTCGTAGAAGCAGATGGCCTGGATGAAGTGCTTCTGACAGTCTGGCATCATCAATCCACAGTGATTCAGGCTGAAGTTGTGCAGCAGGGACACGTCCCGATGGGCGTTCCAGCTTGTGTTGGCCGTGCAGCAGGCATTGTCCTTCCAGGGGATGCACTGAAGGCGGAGGAAGAAGCAGAGGTATTGGTGGTGGTACGGGTAAGAGGCCGGGGGTTGAGGAGTATCTAGCACAGAAAGGCAAAATGTCCCCGAGAAGGGGACCTGGCAAATGCAATGCCTTTAGTCCAGTACCCCCTGTATAGAAGGAATGCTCATAATTTTTCAGTGATTATTCCCAGTGACTCCTGCACATTAACCTTCCTGCCACAGGCTGCCACTATCCCCTAGAAATGAGATTTCCAGGGTCCCAGCTCCTGAGGGGCAGCAGAGGGACCCGGGGGAATGTGTGGTGCACTGAGTGGGAGGGCACCACAGCTGAGAAGGGCTCAGGAAATGCCAGGTAGATCCAGCTCTGCCACTCTTCCCCTGTCCCTGTCAATTGCCTGTAGGAGCTTGGGGAGGAGTCACTTAAGTCATAGGTTTCCACGGGGCCTATTGGTAAGAAAGCTAGAGAAAGATGACTGGGTTTGTCTGAATCCACACTGAGCCAATGATGGGCCTCTGGGATCACTGTCCGCTTCTGCTCCCCAAGCGGCAGGGCACTCAGAGACGGGAACTTGGAATCACGCAGCAATCATGGTCTCCAAAGGTCATTGTGTCCCTCCAGTGAGCTTTACTTAAATTCCAACCAAAGGAACCAAATCAGTCAGGGTCAATGAGGGATCAGAAACCATCTTGGCATTTGTGTCCCTTTCCTGATTTGCCAAAGCATCTCGCCTTCCACCCCTGGACCAGGCCTGGCCGCCATACCTCCTCGTAGAGCTGGTCTTCTGGGCTGGGCTCTCGTTTGTGGTGCTTGGCCTTCATGCAGACACCGAGCGACTTATCCCAAGCCCAGATGGGCATGACCCTCCACAGCCATAACAAGAGCTGCCACCACCACTTCATGGCCGGCTGCAGACAGGAGCCCCACCTGCTCAGAAGATAGCGAGGACCCTGTGCACCAGCCTCCCCACCACCCCAGGGAGTGAGGAGGAGCTGCCAGGCTCTCATAACCATGATGCTCTGGCTGCTCCTAGGACCTCTATCTGAGTGTCATAAAATGTCAGGTCAGGTAGAATAAACCTTCGAGCTCTGATACCCACCCTCAACAACTGTACAGATGCAGAAGCTGAAGCCCACAGAGGGGAAGAGACTGGCCCCAAGGGGCAGGAACCGGTTGTGGACCCAGCACAATGAAACTGAAAACCTCTGACCTAACCTGAGTTTAGAAATTCAAATACCTGTGGTGGAGACCCCAGTCCCACCTTCTGGGCCCAAATCAAAGGCTGCTCTCTCTTCTCGGCACCCGTTTCAAGCACAGAACATTTTTTTTTAAGCACAGAGCATTTTTAAAGAACCAGGGATGTCAGGTAAAAATAGGAAAGATGTGGGCCCTACTAGTGTTTTTTTCATACTTACTTTCAAAGCAGGAGCTGCTCCCTCCCACCTCCAGAGATTGTGAGGCTGAAGAAACTCTATGATCAATCAGTTGATTGGCCCACTTATCACTCATGCCGGTGCCTGCCAGGTCCAGGTGCAGATGGGGACTCCAGGTGACTCCCGTTAAACAGCATCCGTTTTACCCAAGTGTAGGGGCCTCCTGTGGCTGGAGCCTGAGAGTCTGAGGGAGGGTTCTGCTTTTTCAGGGAAACAGGCCCTGCAGTGGGTGGGAGCCTGAGCTCTGCAGTTAGCTGCTGAGTTCCGCTCCCTGCTCTGCTCCTTGCTGGCTGGGTGCCCTTGAGAAAATGACTTAAACTCTCATAAGTGTTAGTTTCCACGTCTGTAAAGGGGGCTATTATCATGGGATGGTTGGGAAAAAAGAAACAAAAGAGAAAGCTCATGTCACGCTTGGCACAGAGTAACTTGTGATGATTTCCATTCCTGTCTTTTTTCCTTTGAAGCCTTGTTGCTCGGCCTTGGCCCACAGCTCTCCCTGCCCTCCATCCACACGGATACCTGGGCTGGGCCACCTGGGCTGTGACGGTAACAGTGACCGCTCTCAGTCCCAGGAGCTAAGGTTCCTGCTGGGGCGCTGACCACGCAGCACAGAGATGCAGAGATTAAAGTGGAGCTTTGGGGACCCAAGAATCTAACTGTATGACCAAAGCCAAAACAAACAAAACCAAAAAAGTCCCTCCACAACCCACGTAACCGTCTCCCTCAGTGTGCAAGGCCCACTGTCCTGTGAAATACAGCAGGTCGCCAAGTAATGTTTCATTCAACATTGTTTCCTTATAACGTCGATGAGATGCTGTTGGAACTTCACTCTGGTTTATATCAATTTGCCTTTGGTGAAACTGGTTTCATGATAGATTGTATTTCTGAAGTCACCGTTTCCAAGGACCTATCTATGATGTTATTGTATATGGTCTGGCTTACTCCTTACTAGCACCCCTAAAGTGTTTGCCCCCACTCCGTTTTAACTGTGGGCAGAGGTGGATTAAGGTCGGTTGAGGCCCCGGGCACAGGAGAAAATATTGGGCCCCTTGAAAAGAGACAGGGAAAATAAAAATACATGTTAACCATATTTTTAAATAAATAAAAAATATTATGTACTATTAATGTTAAAATTACACAAATGAAACCAAGTTTGGTGTTATTAGAAAAAAGTGTAAAGTTGGGGTTTTGCGGGGCCCTGCAGAAGTCGGGGCTCAGGGTGCATGCCTGGTGTGCCCGCTGTTAAATCCGCCTCTGACTGTGGGAAAACTGAAGCTCAGCTGAGGTGGGGCAGAGCCAGAATCTGAACACAGGTAAGCAGGACTGCATATCTGATGCATAAGAACCAGATGAGGGGAGAGCTCCAGGACAGAAAGGTGGATGCTTTCTGGGTCTCAAGGGTAGTCTATTTTAAAATAAAGTCAAATGCTACAATCGTACTGTATGTTAGGAAGCAGGTGTTGGCTTTATTTGGAAACAGTGGTAGTTACCAGCCCAGGCTCCCATGTGCTTGCCTTAAACAGAGTTAGGACTCTCCATGTTAGAGTCTGGTGCTAAGTGCTAATGGCTTTTATGTCCTGTTTAAGTCCTCACAAACATACTAGACCTTTGGACAATATGAGGCTGGGTAAGGGAGCAGACACCACACTCCCCCACCCAGTCAAAAATCTACACATAACTTTGACTTCCCCAAATTTAACTACTGTTAGCCCTTCACATCCTCAGATTTAACCCACCATGAATGGAAAACAGTCTTACCATGTGTGTTTGGGAATCTGCAGTTCAGAATGTAAACATACTGTTGTGGACCTGTGGTTGGTTGAATCTGTGGAGGTAAAACCCAGGATAGGAAGGACTAACTATATTTATAGAATGAAATCTGTGTAGAAGTGGACCTGGGCAGTCCAAAGCTGTGTTGTTTAAGGGTCCAATGTACTCAGGAGGTAAGAGAGCTTGGGTTTAACGTTAGGTTTCAGGTGGCTGTGGATGTGTCAGGGACAAGAACCTGGAAAGAAGTGCAAAGTAATTGCAGAAATGGAAAACAGGTGCTTTGGTAAAGGTTCTTCACGTGGAGGGGAGAAGGGCGAGGGTAGCTAATGGTCTCTCAGACAAGGCTGCAAGAAATGAGCTAAAATTACAGCCAGCGCAGTGGGCGGGGAAGGAGCGAATATGGAGGCTGCTTTTCAGCTGTAATCAGGGTGACTGACATCTCCTGAGAGAGGCCCTCGAGGGAAACTCATTTGTGCCTTATTGTGATTGAGTCTTGCAGAGAAATCTGTTTTCTGGCTGAAAGCAGACTAGTAAAGGCTGGCTGTGGATGAAGCCATTTGAAGCTGCTAATCTCAAACAATTTTGTCCTAAAAAAACAGAACACTTAAATGATCAAGAGCAGTGCGAGGGCAGTGTCCGAGGTTTCTGGGGGAGGGGGAGGTAGGCGGAGCAGCCGAAGCAGCAGCCTAGCCTCCCTGGTTTGGGGCCACAACGCACAGCTCTACTGCTCTCCTCTGCACGCCAGCTTGCCCACAGTGCTGGAGCCCACTGAGGATGAGAACAGACTGAGAAAGCAAAGAACACGTGCCAGGAATCTCCTGGTAAAAATCTGCAGTTGGAGCCCTGCTGGAGGGGACATGGCGATTCAGAGGTTTCAGTGGGTCATATGAGTTCTTCTCATCTCAAAATCTATTGACCATGCATGTCTCGACTCATAATTGGTTTGTATTGAGAGCAGGTAAAACAGGAGTACTGTTTATCCCCACCTGCTCCTCCACGCCATATCCATCCCATCACCAAAGCAGTTGATTTAACTTTATAAAAACCTCTTTCATTCAAATTCTTTTATCCCTCTTTCTCCCCCCTGCTCTCTGGACCATAATCATCTCTTACCTTAATTAGTGCAACAAATTCCTACCTGGCTACCTTGCTCCTTTCCACAGTTTTATCCAAGCAGCAGCCAGAATGGTCTGATTTTCCAGTATTATGAAAAATTTCAAACATAAGGTGAGAGAATTATACAGTGGACCCCCCCCCATTTACCCACCACTTAGATTTACCATTACAATTTTATTGTTTTCTTTTTTTTTTTTTTAAATCAACATTTTATTACCAGGCAATATATGTCATTGACCACACAGAAAGTGACAAAAGCTCAAGTATCTGTTTATTATAAAATTTCTAGTAACTTGTTAACTTATTTAATTTTAAACTGTACTTCCCCTCATTTTTTTTCTTTTATTAATTTTAATGGGGTGACATTAATAAATCAGGGTACATATGTTCAAAGAAAATATCTCCAGGTTATCTTATCATTCAATTATGTTGCATGCCCATCAACCAAAGTTAAATTGTCCTCTGTCACCTTCTATCTGGTTTTCTTTGTGCACCTCCCCTCCTCTCTCTCCCACCTTCTCCTCCCTCCCCCCACCGCATAACCACCACACTCTTGTCCATGATAACATTATACGGAGTGAAATAAGTAAAGCAGAAAAAAAACTGAGAACAGCATGATTTCTTACATAGGTGGGACATAAAAGTGAGACTATGACACATGGACAAGAGTGTGGTGGTTTATTGTTTTCTTTGTTACACCTCTAGTCAACCATCCAGCCTTCTAGCCATTCATCAATCTTCTTATTTTTCAGGCATTTCTAAGTAAATTGCCGACATCAGCATACTTCCTCCTAGACAATTTAAGTATGCACATCATTAACCAGGGTGCAAAGTAGGTCTGTAGGGTTCTTTTCTTTGAGAATGATCTTTCTTAAAAGGCAAAGATGGTTATGATACTCCCGTAATTATGACCCTTCTAGGCTTATCCCATTTCTGCTGAAGTTTGAAATTTTTAAAATTCAGTTCTTTAAAAATTTCCCCAAAAGTAACATCTCTTTTTGACAAGCTCCCAGCACGCCAGCGTCTGCAGCAGTGACTAACTCTGTGCACCACCTGATACCATGTTCCCTCAGGGGGCAGATGTGTGTCAATCAGACCTTAGCAATGACCTTGAGCATGTTGGATATGAATAGCTCCCGCATCACTACCATCCCAGTAATAGAACATGGGGCATAAATGGGTTAAGATAAATCCCAAATCTTTCACACAACACACAGACCCTGTTCAATTTGCCCCCCGTATTTTTCCATCCCAATCAGTTGTTCTTTCTCTCACCTACACAGCAGGCCCTCGGGACCCTGATGTCTGTTACTGCTGGCAACATAAAAAAAACTTCCAAATCTGTAAGAATTTGTATGAGTTTATTTGAGCCAAACTGATGACAATTGCCGGGAAGCAAAGTCTCAATGGACTGAGAAAATGCTCTGGCAAATGTCAGTTTCACCACTTATTTTATACATTAGAATCAAAGATGCAAGGGGTTACATGAAATGGATTGGTGATAGATTAGGGAGGCGAGGGAGAGCAAAGAAAGGAAATCTCTGAGACTGGATAAAAGGAAAAATGTATATGCTGTTGAAATGTTTACATAGGCAGAAACAGGACGGTTAACAGCTAATGGTTCACATAACAGTAACAATAAGGAGTTTATTGGCTTCTGCTCTGGTGGGATGTCTGGCATGGTGGAGAGGGAAGATGACCCTTCCTTCCAAATGCATGTTATCAGGTGCACTATCGTATATGCAAAAGACAGCAGACAGGCTTGAGTAAAAGCAAACATTGACCTTTGTTTACAGAAAGTTCTTCCCTAGGACATGACTCCCTATCAGAAACTGCATTTAGTTAGAAAGGTTTAATTTATACCATCCTGTGTTTACCTTAGCTCCCTAAGTTCGCAAGGCCACTGTGCAGGCTTTCCCTGAGCTTGTCAGGTTCAGTTCGTGGCCACATCTTGATTTATTTAAGTTTTTTTTTTGTCCAGACTGCCCTGTTTTCTTATTTGGTCCCTCTATGAGGCTCTTCTCTCATAGCTCACGCCTTGTGGCTGGGAGCTCCTGCTTATCCCTCGGGCTTCTCAGGGATGCTTTCCTTGTCCCCCAAGGATTGGTGAGACATTCTGTTGGGGTCTGACGTGCTACTGTCATGGAACCTAGCACCTGTCGTTATGAATGCCTGCCTACGGACTTGTATCTGCCATAGAACTGTAAACATAATTCTATCCTCGGTGAGAGAATGAGACAGGGTCCCAAACTCCAGCTAACCTGAACTATCTTTAATTCTTTCAACATTCTGTGGTCGCTCTTGCTCCAGACCTTCACACATGCTTTTCCCCTTCAGCTAGGACCTCCCCACTATTCTCAGCACTCTTAGTACCTTCCCTTACCGACGCCTTATTTTTTATGTCTCAGTTTAGAGCAGTTCACATTCAAGGAGACTCCAGTCTAGGTTAGGTGTCCCTCCCGGAGCTCTCACACACAACCTTGCCTTACCTCTATCATGACGCCACACCCTCCTGGAGCTGCCTGCCTACTGAGCTCCTGGACCAGTAGGCACTGTGCCTGTCTGTTCCACAGTGGTCACTTCAGTGCCTGGTACATGGCAGTCTCCCAGTGGGTGCTTAAGTGAACAGTGAATTTTTGTTTTTTCTTTTGGTAAGAACGAGTCTCTCCTATGATTCATTTTTACTAAGAAGCATACCAGGAAGTATTCTGGGAAACCTCAAAGTTTCTGTGTGGTCGCACTTATGAGTGTTACGTGTATATGATGTTCAGACATGTGAAAATTGCTTTTCTGTCCTTCATTCACCTCTCATTTATTATTAGATGACCTAAGCCTGGAAGGTCTTGTTTCGCTCATCTTACTGACTCCCTGCAGCTCTATTAACCATGACCTTGGCAAATGTGGCTGGTGAAGCGTTTCTTAGTCATGTACACAATTTCAAGTCTAAAGAATGGAATTGGATCATTTTTTATTTCATATACTAAAGAAAATAAATGTACATCTTCCTAGATTTGTTTTAGTCTTTATGTCTTTGTCTTACATTGAAAATGTCTGAGAAAATCCACAGAAGGGATGAAAGGTTCACAACATTTTGTAGTTTATAGAAAGTGGTGAAAAGAAAATAGCTTTCAGGTGGCAAATACTTGACTTATTATGCCCTTGTACCTACAAATGAAAAGATAGAAAGGGAAAAACCCATTTTCCACAAGTCTGTGGATAAATTGCCTGCTGGCAATGCAATGATTGAGCAGTTGCTATTAAAAAAAGAAAAATGAGTCTTGTGATTCTTCAGTGACCTCTATTGTAAACCAATATGATATAATGTTATGTAAAGCTCTTGAATGTTTTATGTTTGCTTAAGGCTTCATTCTCTGGAAAATGTTAATGGTTGTCAATATTCAATTACTTCAATTTATAAAACTAGAGTTTACTTTGATGAGTATCTCATTACAGGTGAGTTAATGATACTGTTTTTCAATCCAAGACTGTGGAATGTCTGGTTGCCAAGGGTCCTGGGGCTTAAAAAGAGCTATTGAGTCATCTTACTCTATTGTCCTTAAAGACAAAGCACTGCACCCATCTGCAGAAATGTGGGCATTTTCTATCTACTTCAACTGCTCTGGCATGGTGGTTTCTTTGGCTCTGGAAAAAGTTTCCTGGCGCTGTTTCTACTGCAGGATGTAGGGTGCCTTTGGGTGAGGTGAAGAGACACAGGATATGACTGTGGTTATTCTGAGAGCTGTACTGTTCTCATTCCAGGAGAAAGGGGAAATGAGCTAAGCTTTCTCAAGCATTATTCTCTTCTGGGCCCTGTACCAAACCTTGATAGACTTCATCTCATTGTCTTATCTACTGCTCAAGGGAAAAAATTGTATCTAGTTCAATAGTTTATATTGATTGATGCAAATAATTGCTGAAAGAATGAGCTAATAACCCTGCATAGATATTATAAACCCATTTTACTTGCTCAAGTTTTATTATTATCTTTTTTTTTTTCCAGAGAGAGAGCTAGCGGAACAGACAGGGACAGACAGAGAAGGGAGAGAGATGAGAAGCATCAAATCATAGTTGCAACACTTTAGTTGTTCATTGATTGCTTTCTCATATGTGCCTTGACTGGGGGCTCCATCTGAGCCAGTGACCTTTGGGTTCAAGCCAGCGACCATGGGATCATGTTTATGATCCCATGCTCAAGCCAGTGACCTCAGGATTTCCAACCTGGGTCCTCAGCCTTCCAGTCCAATGCTCTATTCACTGCGTCACCACCTGGTCAGGCTTATTTCCTTATTATCTAACGTAAGATGTATTAGTAATAGTTAACTTTATATCACTGTATGATGTGATAGGATATCCTCTTCAGGGGAATAAATTAGCATATTTTTGTTGTATACAGGACAGGTGTTACATGTGAAAGTACTTTGTTGTCTTTACTTGGAGATTAAGTATGGTTTAAGATGTGGATAGGTGCCAAGTTGATAAGAGTGGACTATGATGGTCAGTTTTATGTTTCAACCTGTCTAGGTTATTATCTCCTGTTATTATATCAAACAGTAACCCAGATGTTGCTATGAACTTATTAAAGTCCATAATTAGTTACGAGAGATGAACAAAGATTTAAATCTAGGTCTATCTAGCTTTAAAGTCTGTATTCCCTGTTTTACATTAAACTGGGGTGGGGGGCAAGGTCTATCAGATTATTCCTTGGCAATTAATACTTTCCAGATTTTAGTATAATATAGTAATAGATTTATTATAATAGTCTGTCACTCAGGTAATCACACAGCAACCCTAATGCTATTGCCCCAACTGTGCCCCAACTATGGTCATGAGAAAGTTGGGTATAGAAAACCTCCATATTCTGCTGAAGTTTTTCCTGTACCATTTCCTAAAAGCAGTGGTGGGATTCAAGTAATTTAACAACCAGTTCTCTGCCCTAATGACCATTTTAAGTATAAAAAAATACATACTGAAAGGTAGTTTATTATTTCATGCACTTAAATACTTAAATAAGAACAATAAAAGAGGTACACAGAACTAGATTATGTTGAAGGAGTTTTAAAACAGTAATAAAAAATATTAAATAATACATGACAAAAAAACAGTAAAACTGTTATTTAAGATATTTCCATATTGTTTCTTGATTGGAGTCCTCACCTGCAATTTTTTTCACCTATGGACAGAATGAACATTATTACTGTGCGTAGAATACACTGTTGCACAGATGATCATTAAAAAAGAGTAAGGAGTGTTAACTAGTGATTTTCACACTGAGCAGTTGCCCAGGCGCCCACCTTAGAGAGAACCCCAATTGTAAGTGCCATTTTAACAACCAGTTTGCCAAACTCAACAAAAAATTAGGTATCGGTTCTACTGATCTGGTGCGAACTGACTGAATCTCACTACTGCTTAAAGGATTTCCTCTAAAGCTCCAGTCTTCAAAATGACAGGTTCTTCCCATGACCAAAAAGTTTGGGAAATATTCATGCTATCACCACCTCCTGAGGACTCAGTATACATGCACAATGTGTTACAGACTCAAAGGAGTCCTACAATAAAAACATTTCTTGAACTCCAGTTAACCCAGCATTTCCAAACATGGTTAATAACAATATCCATTTTGCATGTTATTCCCATCAATGTCATGGCACATGAGTTTTGCTGATCATACTTAGGAAAATGCTGGCCTGATACCTGGCAAAAGACATCAGTTTTCCAGCAGCAAATGTGGAAAATGTGCTCAGACCATCTCAAACTCCTGGTTCATAGATATTATTTAGATAATGCTTCATATTTATTTATATTAGATTTTTGCTAAGAGTCTTCTCTGGGTTGAATTTCTCTTAAGAGATGCCTCGTTTTGCCCATAGGCTACATGTCAGGTTTCTTTATTTCATCAAAGGCAATTCTTGTATCTTTCGGCAGAATGTGCTAGCAAACCTCTAAATTCTATTTTTTTCCACTTTTTTCTAGTGTGCCATTTTGATTTCCTTCTCATTTCTTGTTTGCATACTTTTTAGTTTTTTATTAGTGGTTTTCCTGGGGGTTAAAATTAACATTCTGAATTCCTAACACTCTAGTTTGAATTGACACTAGATATTGCTTCAATAGTATACAGGACCTCTGCCCCTGTCATTGTCACAAGTTACATCTTTATATATTATGTACCTGTTAACATAAATTTATAGTTACTCTATGTATTTGCATTTTCAATTATGTAGAAAAATAAAGAGGAATTACAACCAAAAATATAATAATACTATTTTTCATATTTACTTATATGGTTACCCTTACTGGTGTTCTTTATTTCTTCACATGGTTTTGAGTTACTATTTAGTGACCTTTTATTTCATCCCAAAAGCCTCCCTTTAGTATTTCTTATAGGGCAGGTCTACTAGCAATAAATTCCCTCAACTTTTGTTTATCTGAGGAAGTTTTAATTTCACTTTCAGTTTTAAAGGGTATTCTTGCCAGATACGGAATTATTGGTTGACTGGGTTGTTTTTTTCCTCTTAGCATTTAAAATTTTTTCCCTTGTTGCCCTCTGGTCTTCACAGTTTCTGATGGGAAACCAAGTGTTAATTTTATTGAGAACCCCTTGTACATGACCAGTTGCTTCTTGATTGCTGCTTTCAAGATTGTCTTTTGACTATTTGACTATAATGTTTCTCAGTGTGGAGGTCTTTGAATTTATCTTACTTAGAGTTCATGGAACTTCTTGGATATATTGATCCATGATTTTAATTAAAATTGGGACTTTTCAAGCATTATTTATTCAAATATGTATTTTGCCTCTTTGTCTCTCTTCTCTCCTTCTGAGATTCTCAAAAGCTATATGTTGGTATATTTAATGGTGTCTTGCAGGTCCCTTCAGCTCTGTTTATTTTTCTTATGCTCCTCAGACTGACTAATATAAATGGAGCTATCTTTCTTCTGCTTGTGAAATCTGCTATTGATTCCCTCTAGAGAATTGTTTATTTTACCTATTGTATTTTTCAGCTCCAGAACTTCTATTTGTTCTTTTTTAGTATACTTTTTGTTTATTGATATTCTCTATTTTTTAAGGCATTAGTTTCCTAATTTTCTTTAGTTCTTGATCCATAGTGTCCTTTAGTTCTCTGACTATATTTAAGACAACTGATATAAAGTCTTTGGTAGCCTGACCTGTGGTGGTGCAGTGGATAAAGCGTCGACCTGGGAACACTGAGGTCGCCAGTTCAAAACCCTGCACTGGTCTGGTCAAGGCACATATGGGAGTTGATGCTTCCAGCTCCTCCCCCCTTTCTCTCTTTCTCTCTCACTCTGTGTCTCCTCTCTAAATTAATAAAAATAAAAAAATAAATAAAGTCTTTGGTAAATCCAATGTCTGTTCCATCAGTTTATTTATTTTTCCTGTGAATGAGCCATACTTTCTTTGCATGATTATAATTTTTTGTTGAAAACTTGACATTTTGGATGTCATAATGTGGCAACTTGGATAATCTGGAAATTCTCCACCCCCATGATTTTCTTTTACCTGTGGGCTACATTCATCCATTTGTTTAGTGATTTCTCTAAATGATTTTGCAAAGGTTCTATTTCTTATTATGTGGGTCATGCATGTCTCTCTTTCATCATCTCAGAAGTCAACCAATGACTTGAGAGATATTTTCTTAAATGCCCATAGCCAAAAAAGAAACAAAATAAAAAAGTTTGCAGTATTTTTAGTATTTGCAGATTGTTTCTCAGCTGAAACAGTTGAATGCTTGCCAAAGTACCTACAACCTGGTCTTAACCTGCAACCCCTGTTTATACATAGAGCCCAAAGCTCAGCCAGAGGTGGAATAGGCTCACCTTAGGTCTTTTCTGACCATGCACTCAGACTTGGGCATATGCATGGCCCTCCAGACTCCCTGATATACCTGGAGCCTTTCAAAGCCTTTATTCCCTTATGTATCTTCCTCCTCAGCCTCCTCCCTCCCAGGATTTTTGGTCTGTTTGCTGCTTGTCCTATTCACCATGCCCTGCTCCAAGTGGAAGTTAGTAATAGAACAGCTTTAAATACTTTCGACATAGCTGCCCTGGAGGCCATTCCAGTCCTGAGAGAATTCCATGGAGGGAAAAACGAAGGCAAACCTCTGAGTGAATCCCTCAGGAAGCCACCAGACAGTTAACCATGCACAACCACAATTCTTTGGAAATAATACCTGAATTCCTCCATTAGGCATCAGCAAGCTGCACCACCAGAAATATGAGCTGTCATCAGCATTGCCACTGGTCAAGCTGGGGGATGGGGAATGGTAGGTAGGGAGGCAAAACACCACACAATCTCTTATCAAAATTGAGCAACCTCTTCTTTACTATGTATTCTTCTGATTGTTTTAAGTTTTTAAAAATTACATTCCCAATTCTGGTAGTTTTTGACAGCTTAAAAATGCTTTATTTAAAAATAATTTATCTATTTTTCCACTGGAAGGGTGGATTCTTGGAGCTTCCCACTTCAGTATTTTTGGTGACAATGGCCCTCCAAATTCTTTCTGAATTTAGGGTCTTTGATTTCATGAATCACTAAGATGTTGGGGAAAGCTTGCAGAAAGCTTTAATTTTTAGACCATGTCCATATTTTTATCCTTTTTTTATAGTGTGTATCTTTGCATGTAATTTTTAATGCTACATTGTATTTAAAAATATAAATGTACCATAATTTTGTTAGTTATTTCCCTGAGGTTGAACATTTAGTTCTTTCTAATTTTCTACTATTAAAATAAAAAAGCTTTTTTTTTTTTTAATTTAGACAATTAAATTTAACAGGGTGACATTGGTCAATCAGTGTACATAGATTTAGAGAAAACATCTCCACATCGTTTGGACAGACATAAGCATTTTTTTAAATGCAAGTTTCTGTCGAGATTTTGAAGATTCCTAGAAGTGAAAGTATCAGGTCAACTTTTTATAACTTTTTGACATATTTTAAAACAATTTATATTCCTATCATCACTGTTTGAATGACTATATCAAAACTTTCCTGTGTATTAACATTTTTAAACCTTTGTTGATACAATTTCGGAAATGTAGTGAACTTTAATGATTTTTTATGTTTGAATAAGTAGTTGTTTCTAGTATCTACCTCATAAAGTTGTTTTGAAATTAAAAGAGTTAATATATGAGAAGTACTTTAGGAGGTGCATGAGCCTGAAAGAACACACCTGGAAAAGCTGATGAACATTCCATTGAGATCCTCCCCTAAACTCCCAGCCTTTAAAAACCCTCAAAATGTGTGAACTAACTCTAACCCAGGCCTCCATTTGAATTCAGGTCTGTTAAGAACAGGCTTTTCTGCCATATAGATAAACTCACCCCATGGCACTTTTAGAAACATCTCTTTCATCAGCTTTATAAATTGAGCTACCCACAGTGAACCAGGAAAAATTGTTTGAAAAGAGTAACTTGTCATAGATAGCCCACAGATCTTGGGGTCTATTGCCCTGCCCAGCAAGGACTTTCTGGAATATAAATAATGTTCGTTTTGGGTTTTTTTCTCTCTGGCCTGAAGAATTTGCTGCTAAATCACAAGCATGTTGTTTTCTCCCTACCCCTGCAGAGCTATTTTAGGAGAAGTCCAGGGCTGCAGGGCCCACTGTGCAATGGCACTTCAGTGGAAGTGATGAAAGTCCTACTAGGGCTGGTTCATAAAATCCCACGACATGATCTACTCTCTCTCTTCCTATATACCATCTATAGTCTAAATACTGAGTCCAGGACTGCCATGGATGCTCTATGTTGAAGATGGCAGTCTTCATCAATATGAATCCATGTATGACCTTGTAGAGTTCCCAACCCCAGTTACCAGTGGGTCTCCAATATGTCATATGACTAGGCTTTGGGGTGGGGGTTACCTGTTTCAGCAGATAGTGTAGCCTTAACTAATGGGTATTTCTTACTATATATTTAGAAACCACTGTGAAACCTGAAGGACACTATATACTAAGTGCAATAAGCCATTAACAGAAAGACAAATATTGTATGATCTCACCTATGTGGAGAAACTAAAAAAAAGTCAAACTCACAGTAACATGAGTAGAATGATTACCAGAGGCTGGGGGAGAGGCGGGTGGGAAGGGGACTCTAAGGCTGCTGCCGTGGCCAGGCAGGTTCTCATTGGATTCGGGCAGATGGTAAAGGAACTGTGGAGCCAGAAAATGGTGGGCCATTCCATTTATTAAAGTCTTGTAATGGCAGACGAGCAAACAGGCAGGGAAGACTGCTTTCCTTTCTCTCAGGGTTCCCAAGCCCCTCAGCACTCTGGACTCATCAGACTCATTCAGCACTCACCAGCTTCAGCACTCTCCAGCAAAACAGGCTGGGTGGAAATACTCCTTTCCTGGCAAACAATAGCAAACAATTGCCCCTCCCCATGGGGGCAGGCAATCTGCAATTTACAATCTGCCCCCCTAAGGGCAAGCAACCCCAGCCTTCCACAGACCACACACACAGGGCGCTGCCCAGCGCCAATGCAAAATACAAGGAAGCAAACCCAATTCACTTGTTTCACACTTGAAACACATTGGTTTGCCCAACAGGGACATATTGATCAAAGGGTACCAACTTTCAGTCACAAGATCAAGTTCTGGAGACCTAATGTACCGCCTGGTGACTACATCAGGTTCTTGAATAATGTTGCTTCATTCAACATTTTGTTACAATATTGATGAGGAAAAAGAATCAATTCCTGGCCAGGGCCACTGTCTGAATTTGCATGTTCTCTCCATGTCTGCATGGGTTTTCTTCAAGAACTCTAGTTTCCTCCCACATGCCTGAGATGTGCCTGTTAGGTAAATCGGCAGGTCAAACTTGTCCCAGTCTGAGTGAGTGTGTGTATGTGCGTGCGCGCGTGCCCTGGATGTGTGTGTGATGGAACAGCATCCTGTCCGGGGTGGGTTCTCCCGCCCTGTACCCTGAGCTACTGGGTTAGGCTCCTGCCACTATGACCCTGAAATAAGCAGGTTGAAAAATAATGATCTAGATGACATTTTTTTCATTGTTTAATACTAAAAGTGTTTTGGGTATTTAGAAGTTTGGTGATATTTTTGTGAACAAAAATATGCTGTAGGAACTTTTGTTTGTATCAATTAGTTTAGGGTAAACTAGGTTCATCATGTGCCGTTTCACTTAAGGTCAGTTTCTAAGAACCTAGTGTCAGCATTAAGTGAGGACTTACTGTAGTTAATAATAATGTGTTTCATACTTGAAGTTTGTGAAGATAGTAAATCTCAAGTGTTCTCAACACATATGCATACAAGTAACTATGTGAGGTGATGGATATGTTAATTAGTTTGACTGTTGTCATCATTTTTCAATGTGTGCATATCAAAACATCATGCTGTGTATGTTAAATATATGCAACTTTTATTTGTCGATATAAGAAATCAAACCTTTGCCAGGATGTATGCACAAGAGAGAAGAAGCAGAAGGAGCACTGAGAAGACAAACCCTTCATGGATTCCTTTAGCTCTTACTGTGAAGCAGGGAGACTGTATTTCATCCATGGGTCTTTCCCTGCTCTCTGTCTACACATATAGTAGGTATACAATCATGATTGTAGAAGGAGCAAATAAGCAAATTGATGGAGAAATGAGTGCGTGAATGAATGAATAAGCAGTGAATAAACAAATAAGTGAATCATTGGTAATGTAATAAACCAAACAGCCATGTCCCTTTCCGTAGTCTGTGACACCCAGTTTACCCTATGTAGAGCAGATAAAGGTATTTTTCCTCACCCTTACTGTTAAAGATAGCCACTGCTCTCACGTGGTGATGTTCTCACATGATACAGCTAGTTGCTCTTCTTGCTTGGGATGGGCTTGATTATGCTAATGTGTGTTGGGGAAGGGCTTTTGCACCAAAAGTTTTTAAAAGGTGGAACTAGGAGGCCTTTTTGGAGGAGAATGATCAGGTTCTTGTAGATGTGAAGAGCCCATGGTATAGCAGGGCAGGGAAGCCATGTGGAGGAAGCAGCCAAAATGGTGGAATGAGGGAAGTAGAAACCAGTTTGTGGAGAAGAAAGAGATGGAAAACAGAGGTAAATAAGACTGGTGAGGTGGAAGCCTTTGATTCTAGGAAAACTCAGATGAGTCAGTAGCTTTGTGAGTGCTAAATGAGTGGGTTTTGGAGCCCAGTGTGTTTGTTTTTACTCACTTGCCGAGTGTGAGTCTAGAATAAAGGAAAATGGACCACCAGTTCTTGGCTCCGTTGATTCCTTACTGTCTATCCGAATCAAATGCAAACCTGTGTTGGCCAAGCGGCAGTGATGGTGGCTGTGACTACTGGCCATATCCCCTACTTCACCCAAGAGACTACTGGGCTCTAGTCTCTTTCAAATTAAGGATACTGTTGGTCCCTGTACACCACCCCCATCTTGCTTCCACACACACCAAAAGGGGGATTCTCACTTATGGCTGTGCTTTCTGGGCTTTGTGATTCATAGGTTGGCCCTCTCATTTCTCTTTTCCAGGAAGTATGGTCAGGAACCCACCTGTCTGTCCTAGAGAAAGCTGACATTATCAGCAGGTCCTGGCAAGAGACAAAGATGATGGCATGTGGCTCTGCTTTGCAGAAAGACTGGAGGACAGTCACAAGAAGACACAGGACATTCAGGAATACTAAGCCTGAATTTTCTTGCAACTTGTACTCAAATTTCATGATGAAGAGAATTTCCTTGTGAGGACATCAATTGTTAGGTACCTACTGGGTATTTCTATTTTGTATCGATTGTAGATAAGCCCTGTTTTTCTGATGTAACATTAAGTATAATGACATAAAGTACAGTGGAGTGAGACAGCGTGCAAGGTATAATCTCAGAAATCTTTCAGAATTGACCTGGTACAGGGCCTTTCTTTCACTTTTCCTAAAGCACTGAAGGTAGAAGGAGGCCATGCTTGCAATTTGGTCAGACCAAAGCAGGCAGCAACGACTCAGCTGAGCATAGAACACAGTGGATTTGGATTGCAGCAATTATGACAATATATCGCTATACTTTCTATTATTTCTCTCAATCACAAAGGAGGAAGTGACAACCTAAATTAAAAGAGAAGAAGTTGTCAACAACTTCGTATCAAGATGCCATGTCAACTGTTAAGTGCTTCACTACAACATAGTTTAATGGCAGTTACCATTACTTACAAAATTTGCAGATGGTACAAAGTTAGGATATAGAGCCACCCACAGTGACTGACAGGCCCCCTCAAAAATGATCTTGATACATTGAATCTAAAAAAGTGAAATGTAAGAGGGGTCAATGTAAGGTCCTACTGTTAGATCCAAACCAAACCATCAACTGTACAAAGGACACTAGACTAGAGCAACTGCAAGAGCTGGTTTGGGGTCGGATAGGCCTATTCTGAGTCCCACTTTCACTACTTAAAGTATCGGGCCAACTGTTAGGCCTCTAGGAGCCTGTTTTTCTCGCATTTGGTTATACTAGCCTTGAAGAATTATTTAAGGAGTATGTAAATTAATGCTTATTAAATGTCTGGGACTTTAGTAAATACTCAGTGAATTGGTTTCCTCTTCCCCCCAAGCTCCAAGAGAGGCCACACTCCTGTTTCCTAATCTCTATGTCAGTCTGCAATGAGGGGGAAGGAAGCAGGGTCTGCCCACCTCCGGTTCAGGATGCGTTTTGTTTCACTTCTTCCTAGTATTCACCTGACTTGGGATTTTGACTCCTGACCGTTGTTTAGCCTATTGGCGATTTTCATCCCTTTCTTCGCCTCTCTCTTCACAATAGGCCTCCTGATGCGTCCTTCATACTCACACAATCTCTCCCCATGAGGAGACTTGAGGTGAGGCAGCCAGCACTCGGTACTAATGAGGACACCACGTCAGTGAGTCCTTGCAATTCTGTTGTAGGGTTTGGTTTGGTACCACGTTCAATATCTTCCTCTTCTGTGGTAAAAAGGAGCACAAAATGGTGATGGTGGTGATGAGTCACCTACCAGCTGGCAGGTGGAATGGGAAGGGTGGAAAATGTAACTGCAGCACATGTAAGGCACTTAGGTAATTTTGTAGTTTCTATAAATGTAACTACAGGAAATATAGGCAATTGAAATCCACAATCATAGCTCAAGCATATCTTTCTCTGAAAATCATGCACCCAGACTGCATAAAGCAGTTCATCACAGGTTCCTTATCCCACAGGATGTGGGTACTGAGAGGCCGCAGGGTCCAGGGGATCGTGCTTGGAATTGGAAATTGGAGGCTCAGGTTCCAGCTGTGGCTTCGCCATTGACAGTCTGCATGATCTTAGGTAAATTAGCCTTTCTGTGCCTCAGATTTCTCATCTGTAAATGAGAAGTATATTACCTACTTAGCAGTTTGTGGAGATTAAATGAGAGACCATGCAGAAATTACCTTGCACGGGGCCTGGGACTGTGAACACCTGCCTTTACAGGTCCTCGCACCTCATTCATAAATGAGGCTCCATTCATAAAAGAGACAGTGATGGCTCCTTGAGACCACACTGCCGCTGAAGATGGCAGCAGGCTTTGCAGGAGACCCTGTCCATGTAAGTGTATGTAAGTGTGCATGGGGTTCACCCCAAGGAATGCACCTTGTACACCGCCCACCCTCAGCAGACATCAGCTGCCAGGGACCATGTGATGACGGAATCCGGGGAGCTCTTGGTGTGGAACGCTGACCAGTGTGAGCTTTGTGAAGAGCTCCGTGCTAGCTCTTCAGATGTCTGCTTCGCTCGCATTAGTGTTCAGGTGATCTCAAAAATCTAAAAGTGACGTTGTGGGCTTGGCCACAGTTGACTGTGCTGTCCTTAACCAAGTTAAAAACCATCTCTCGGGTTTCTGAGTTGCTGGGGAAAAAAAGCAGATCTGTGGGTCTGCTGGAGCTCGGGCCTGGGGTTCCAGCAGGGGAACATGGGCATAAAAGGCAGAGATAGAAATTAAATCTCTGAGGCTGGGGGAGTCCGTGGAGTTAGGGGAAAAGCTTGCCACTCACACCTGGCCTTGTATCTGGCACACATTTGGTACTTAATAAATATCTGTGCCATGAAAGAAGGAAAGAAAGCAAGCCCTGTGCTCGTGGGGCAGAGAACGCACTGAGCAATCAGCAGAGCCGAGTTTTGCTATCAGTTTTATGCTTGTAACTACCATATTTAATTATATATAGGGCATGGCTGACCAACTTTGCCAATTTACTTTTTATTGATGATAATGGCTACTATTTATTAAACACTACTTAAAAGTCTGGCACCATGCTAAACACTTTACAAATATTATTAAATTTAAAACTATTACAACCCTGTGTCAAACCAACCCCACTGGTTACCTACACTTTAGCCAAACCTAGCTCTTACTTAAGAAAATGTTTTTTTTTTTTTTAATTTATTGATTTTTAGAGAGAAGAGAGGAAAGAGAGGAGGGGGTGGGGATAAGGAAAGGGCAAGAAGTAGGAAGCATCAACTCATAGTAGTGGTTTTCTGCAAGCCCAGGGTTTTGAACTGGTGACCTCAGCATTCCAGGTCAATGCTTTATCCACTGCGCCACCACAGGTCAGGCATAAAGTGGTTTTAAGATTTAATTCCTGTGTGTATGTATGTGGGTGTATAGAGGTGGTATTCCCCACACCACCACCAATTTTCCAGGGAAACCAACTGGTATCCTACAATTTAACTCAATTCTGATATTATCCTCCTGGAGATAGTGTCAGATACCACAGGTTAAAGGTTCAGTCCCATAAGACTGCCTCCCCACCACTTCAGATGCCAGCCGCCAGCCTGGGTTACCTATGCTTCTGATCACCTGGCTACAGATGGGAAGTCCCCACAGCCATCTCCATGGACTCCAGATTCCAGCTGAAGTCCAGGTTGTTAACTGTACTTCTGACTGACTGACTATAAATGGGAGGATCCTATGACCTCTCCTTGGGTTTGATCAATTTGTTAGAGCAGCTCACAGAACTGAGAGAAACATTTGTTAGTATAGGGAGTAAGATATTAATAAAAGAAAGAGCAAAAGGAATCGACATTATTAAGTATAATAAACTAGGGAACTGAGTTGGATTATAAACCTGCTTCACTAGTAGGTTGCAGCATTCATAGGCTCCCCAGGGGACCTCTACCTGAAGGACCCAATCCCTGAAGCAGACAAGAAGGATCATTACTGGTCATTACCAGGGGAAAAATAAAAACATCAGGAGAAATTCGTCTGCTAGGTACATGCCCAATAGAAGTCAAGGTGGCGGGAGCGGGGACGAGGGGAGCACTTTGAGGCATGCACAGTAGAAGCCAATAGAGTGACACGAAGGGGCGGAGCCTAATCTGGGAGAAAATCATTGGATAAGGGACACAGAACCCTGGAAGATCTAGGAAATGGATTGGCAGGGGAAGGACCAAGCAGAAGCCCATAAAGAATTGGGAAACTGATTGGTTAGTTTGAAAAGTGCCTAGTCCTTCCTAAACCCAAAATAATAAAATCCAAGCTTAACAAAGCTCTCTCTGTCTCTGTCTTTCTCTCTCTCTGTCTCTCTCACTCAGTAACATGCACTTGCCCCATGGGCTTGAGCATTCTCTTTCCAGGCAGCCATGTGGATCTGGAAGCTGCCTGGGGTTTGGCAGCGGGGCAAACTCCAAATGCAGGTTCCCAGCATGAGCCTGGCTGCAGCAGTGCAGCGTGGACCAGAGCACAGCTTGGAACCGAGAACCGGACTGACCTTGCCACGCCCTCACCAGAAGCACCACTCTCTCCAAATTTCCACGGTGTTCACCAACCTGGAAGCTCTCTGAACCCTGATCTCTTGGAAAGAATCAATTAAATCATTGGCTATTGGTGACTGATTCAACCTCCATGCCTTCTCCCCTCCCCTGAGCTTGGGGGCTGGGAAGGAGGTTACTAAAAGTTCCAGTCCTCCAGGCACAGGGTTGGCTCCATCAGCAACAAGCCCTCCTGTTTAGGTGCTCTCCAAAGCTTACCTCATTAACCTAACACAGGAACCTTTCTCACTCTCAACACTTAGGAAAATCCTAGGGTTTTGGTGGCCCTGTGCCAGAAACAGGATGATGATCAAATATGTATTTCTTATAATAAATCACAATATCACACTTGATAACTAAATCCTGCCTTTATTTATTTATTTATTTATTTATTTATTTATTTATTTATTTATTTATTTTTACTGAGCTGCAATGTGCCCAGCCCTAGGATACCAGGATATGAATTCTGGTTGGTCTAACCAAATAAGAACAACACTATTCTCCAATTTCCCGGCTCCCTTGCTGTAAGAGTTGCCATATATACCCGTTCTGGCTAACAGGATCTAAAGGGAAGTCCAGTACAAGGACTACTGAGAAGCCTTCTATTTTCCTGTTACAAAGGAAATATTTGGCTGCCTTGAATATAAATGTGACATCTGGAGCTATAGCAGCGATTTTGTAAGCATGAGGCAATAAAAAGAGGGCAAGACCCACAGAATCAGGAAGTGATTATTGAGGTATTGAACCAACACAATTAGTCACCACATCCAGAGCTATTATTAAGTGAGACAAATTACATACTTTTTTTTTGTTGTTTAAGCAACCTGAGTCAGGTTTCTTTACTTGCAAACAGATGATGCAACCCTGTGTTATAAAATACTACCATTTTAATGTTTTGGGTGAGGAGATAAAGTAACTACCTCAAGGTTACACAGCTAGTAAATTGTGGTGCTATATTCAAATCTAGTTCTATTCAAATTTAAAACCTGTCTTCTCTACCACTACACTATATTTTTTTAATGTTTATTTATTGATTTTATTGAGAGAGAGAGAGAACGACAGGAACATCGATCTGTTTCTGTATGTGTGCTGACTGGGTACTGAACCCACAACCTCTGTGCTTTGGGATGATGTTCTAACCACCTGAGCCATTGGCCAGGGTCACTACACTATGTTTAAACTGTCATTTTGTTTATATAAAGTACGTTTTTTTAGCCCTGAGAACTCTAAAAAATAGAATCACATAAGAGCAAAGAAGAAAAGAAAAAAAATCAGGTTTTCTGGGGTCTTTGCTATACCTGGGGCCCAGGCCTTTCTGTATCTGGGATACTGAGCTCCAAATAAGAGGCTGAAATGGCCCTGCAAACTTATTTGCTATCAGTTGTGGGAGTGTCTCTAGTAGCTGAAAGGGACAGGTAGTACCCACGTGGGGTGAAGTCAGAGAGGGAGCAGCTGGGATTGAGGTTTTGATGTACAAGCTCTGCTTGGTTGGTGAGGGAACATGAAGCAAGGTTTGGGAGCTAGACCAGGGGCTGCATTGGTACCCAGCTTTTACACTGACTCAGTGGGCATTGGGCATCCAGCTATATCCCCTGCACAGAATCAGGAAGCATGGCCACTCAAGGCAGGTGCAACAGGAACCAGAGACAGCCACTTGCTCCTAGAAGGGAGAATTTGCCTGAAAGCCACCCCCACGCCCCGCATGATATGAGGCTGTGGGCCTGCCTGAGGGCTGTGGGGCACACCAGACCCTGCAGTCCTAGCATGTTCTACTGGGAGATGAGGTTAGGGGAGAAAAACTTCTTCCTTCTAGGTTCTTTGGTTTGTTTAATAATTAAATAAATATAAGACATAAACAGAAGAAAAACTAATTTAATTTCATATGTACAGGAACCCCTTTAAAAATACGAGACAGCCATCAATGAACAATTAAGGTTCTGCAACTATGAACTGATGCTTCTCATCTCTCTCCTTTTCTGTCTGTCTGTCTCTCTTTCTTGCAAATAAACAGAAAACAAGCCTCAAAGAAATGTCCAAAGCAGGCAGATTTATTTATATCTTTTAGACAAAAAATACATTTGTGAAGAATTCACAAGACAAAGAAGTTTGGGCTTAGGGTAGTAAATTAGTAAGTAACAAGGTCTGTTCATTCAGCCTTCTTGGCCCTAAGTTCTTTATCTCTAGTGATCAGGATGCCTCTCTTCCATCTGGCACAGGGACGGGACCTTTCACAAAGAGCTCTTTCCTGTTTTCGAGGGCACAGAGGACAGTCAGGTGCCCTTCTTGTACTGGCTGTTTCTTAGGTAACTTTAATTCAGAATAATATGCCCAAGTGGCATGTTTTGGAGTACCACATTCTGTTCCCTGTCAGAGGGCCAGGACACTCTTTCGACCCTGGCTCTGTCTACGCACTAGAGAACACAGATGATGAGTGTCTGTACAACGTGCCAGCCTCTGAATTGGGCTGCTTCTATGCACACTATTTCATTTATCTCTCACTGCAATTCAGTGAGGTAGCTAATAATCTCATGTGGTCAATTTTAAAAATTGAGACTCAGAGAAATGAAGAAACTTTTCCAGACTGCATAGCTCGAAACTTGTGAGGTTGGAATTTCAGCCTAAATTACTCTGTTTCCAAAGCTTATGGCCAATATACTGACACTCCCAAGGCTGACGGTGGAAGGGAACAGACATACTTTTTCCTGCATGGCAGAGAGAAGGCAGCTAATGGTCCGTGGTTCCTTGCATTAGAGCTCCGCAGGGGAGAAGACTGATGGTAATCCTAAAATTAATAGTGCTTGTCAGCTGTCATCACCAAGAAGGGGAGTTCTGAAAACCTGGGCCAGTAGAGGCGGCTTCTTTTTCTGGGCTCACTGTGGTTCTGATTCTGATAATTATGTACAACGCATTTCCCCTCCGTGTTTCTTCAGTAGCCAGGAGCTGTGACCCAGAGCTGGGTCTAGGGACAGACTGGGGACACTCAAGCAGACAGAGGAGACTGCTTGAGTGTATTAGCTCTCAGGATGAGAGCAATGATTGCCAGGAGGCAGGCAGCAGAACAGATGACTAAGTGAGTGCTGCTGAGGTCAGCTGTGGTCTTGCAGTGGTTTCTTCGCTTCCGCCATCACTTCTTCACAGCTCTGTGTTCCAAACAGTCTCCACTTCATGTCAAGTCCCTGGGTGGACTGGGTTCCTGGAGCACTGGCTGAAGCTCCCCCCTCCCGCCCCCCCAAGATAGAGGACATGTCCTCCCCCAGGCAAGCTCTACGGCGCCCACCCTTTCCTGAGCAGTACCTGCAGCTGTGACAGCAATTTAACTCTCATACCACAAGGCTTTAGCTGTATGGCCTTCTTTTTTCTTGACCAGGCCCCTGCCTCATGGTCCCTCCTGCACTTCCGTTTGGAGCCACTGTGTTTCCTGCCCTGGACTCCACCACGGCTCTCCCACAGTCCCCGCACCTCCTTCCTGCCTTTGGAGCAGATAGGTGAGCCTCTGCCCCGATTGTCGCAGCTCACCTCAAAACTTCCCGGCGCTGCTCTCAGAGCCCTTTCCCCACCCAGAGCTGGCCCATCTCAGTGCCACCATCGGACTCTGAAACTGACCTACTCCAACCTCCTCCCCCCTCTCCAGGACACCGCGCCCACAGAGCTCTGGAAGTGTGGAGGAAGGTAGGCAGTTTAGGAGATAAAGGAGTGAGGGATTGGAAGGGGTCAGGCAAGATGGAACTCTGGACATACCTCTGTGGGCGTGGCCACTACACACTACTGGGAGATTTCAATGCACTGTGCTGTTTGGGCTAAAAAGGGTTTCAGTTCCTTACAATTTTGTTTTCCATATATAGACAAATACTACTTAAACAGTTTTTCACAGTGCTTTTAAAAATATATGTGCTGTTTTTAAAAAGTCAACTAATCTGTAGCCATAAATGAAGCAGAAAAAGCAATGCAGTATATTTATAGAAGCTAGTTTCATATCATACCATTATTAAAATATCCTGATGTACAGTCAGGGGACAAAAATCTAGATATATCGAAGCAAATGGTTCCAGCTGCACCATGTCCCACACTTTACACTGGATTTGGGGTGATAAGGCCCTGACGTCAGGTCCTCCATGCAGCATTTAGACTTAGTGTAAACCGTCCTGACCTTGCGGGTTAAAAACAGCAACACTGGGTTTCTTTTTTTAATTATTAAAATAACCCTTATACTGGGAGAAGTTCAAAGTAGTGCAAATTGAAGTAAATGAAAAACTAATCTTAAACTCTGCTGTCTGGCTGACCAGGCTAACTGTCTAAGAGCAAACTCTTTCAACGATTTCTCATTTTACTTCTTGTTTTGGTTATTACCATAATTGTAGATGAGTCAGCCACAGTTTCTTGCTCTTGTCAACAATGGTGAATTCCATTCATTTGCGCTCTCCTCCACATTATCACATGATCTCCACAAGGCCAGACATGCGTGGCATTGTATCAGGTCCCAGAGCTATGGCTGGCATGTGGAGGGCATTTCATATGCAACTGTGAGAATGAACTGAACAATATAGTCAAATCTGTACTCAGGGTCCAGTGAACTTGACGTGGTTGTCACCGGGTAAGTGGGCACATCACAGCTGAGGCAACGTCATTCCTCTCTTTGTCATTTACAGTGTATGACGTTTTATCTATCATTTGATTTCTGTTCTGTACTTATAATTATGTCTCTCATGTTTTGTCTACATATTGACTCCAAAAAATAAAATGTCACCACCAATAATTACAGTTTTGTATTTTTTACTTACTGCTGAACCAAATACTCATGAAGTCACATGCCACTAACCCTGTGCTGTTCAAAGGAGATATTCAAGCACACGAACCAAACAAATCCTCAGATGTTCCACCATGGCTCTGACTTGTGTCATTTTAGTTTGCTCCATCTTTGCACTGGGATTTTCTCACATTTGTTTTTTCTCGAATTTGTAATTTTTTCTTTTTCTTGTTGAGGGAAACAAGTGACTTTCTTTTTTTTAAAATTTTTTTAAAATTTTATTCATTTTAGAGAGGAGACACAGAGTGAGAGAGAGAGAGAGAGAGAAAGGGGGAGGAGCTGGAAGGATCAACTCCCATATGTGCCTTGACCAGACCAGTGCAGGGTTTTGAACTGGCGACCTCAGTGTTCCCAGGTCGACGCTTTATCCACTGCGCCACCACAGGCCAGGCGCAAGTGACTTTCTTATAAAATTACTAGATATTTCCAGACGATAAATACTATGTGTTTTTTAAAATTCATTCGTTACTTTGAGATAGTCACCTTGGAGTCCTTTGACTTCAAATTCCAACTTGGAACAATTGTTTTATAAACTCCATGAACTCCTGTTATCTAATATATCTTTTCATTGTGTCTTTGAAAAATTCTATTTTTCATAGATTGCCCCCACTCCAATCCATTCTTTTCTTAAATTCTTTTTTAGTTTCATTTTTCAATTTGCAAGTTTTCCCCCAAGTTTTATTTATTTATTTATTTATTTCCTCAGAAAGACTGTGGGAGACAACTCTTCACCTCCTTGCAGGGTCTGAAGTGCATTAGTGCCCATGGTGACTGACTAGAGCAGGAACTGGCTTCAAAAAGGCCACAAGTGTGGATCTGCTGGAAGGCGGGCCTTGGAGAAAGGCTTCGGGAGACTGACCTTGGATTCATCCTGCCTCACTGTGAACATTCTGGACCATGCTGGAGTCATAATCACTAGCTTGCTCCTGGTGGCCGGCAGGAAAGAAGACAGAATAAGGAAGAGGGTTTGATACAGAAACACCAAATAGAGAAAACACCATTCTTCCTCCGTGAAATACCTTGGCAACTCTGTAGAAAATAATTGACCATGTATGTGAGGTTCTATTTTGGACTCAGTTCTGTCCTGTTGATCTATATTTGTGACCTTGTGCCACAGCTGCACCATCTTGATTACTGTAGCTTTAGAGCCAGGCTTGATGTTAGTGCCAGTCCTCTTGTCCAACCTTTTTATTAATTATTTTTTTCTGTTCTAGGGCCATTGCATTTCTAACAAATGTTTTAATCGGCTTACAAATCCTATACAGTGTCCTGTAGAGTTTCTCTTGGTGTTGCATTGCTTCTGTAGATCTACAGATCAATTTAAGGGTGACCAATGAACATGATATATCTCTCCATTTGTTTAAGTTTATTTAGTTTCTCTGAGCAATTTTCAGAATAAGTGTCTTCCAAAAGCTGAGTAGAATGAATGAAAACAGCTACCTGTACAGATACATCAGCGAAGAATTCCACTAAGGCAGTGGTTCTTAACCTTTTTTGAGGTACCGAACCCACCAGTTTCATATGCGCATTCACCGAACCCTTCTTTAGTGATAAATAAAATATGATTTTTTTTCCAAATTCAAGACATAGGTATATGTTTTTTTACTGGTGCACAAAATGAGCCGTGCATGAACATCACCTTGCTCAAAGAACAAAACCAACAAAGTGCATGAACTCACAACAAATTACGGTATTACTTTATTCTGGCCTCTGTGGCAGAGGCTTCTCCGAACCCCTGAGACCGACTCATCAAACTCCTAGGGTTCGATAGAACCCAGGTTAAGAACCACTGCACTAAGGATAAGCACTCCTGCCTGACCAGGTAGTGACACAGTGGATAAAGTTTAAAATAGTGTAATCAATTTAGAAAACAGTTTGGAAGTTCCTTATAAAGTTAAACATATACTTAACATAAACTGAGTGATTCTACTTCTTATTACCCACAGAAATAAAGTTATGCTCACAAAAAGAACGTACTACACAAATTCTCAGAGCAGCTTTTTTCATAATGGCAAAAAAATGTAAACAAACATCCAAAAATAAATCCAATCTTCTACACAGTTTCCACAATTGGTATTTTCATTTTATTTTGTCAGTTTGATGGCTATAATGCTTGAATCATTGTTTCAAAATAGCAATGTGATACAGGAATAAACAAATCAGTGGAAGAAAATAACCCAGAGATAGATCCATTTTTTGGTGGGACCTTGGCATATGACAGAGATGGTACAATAATACATCATAAAAGGATGGACCATTTAATAAATGAGACCATATGACTAAAGGTAAGATTAATCTCTATCTTATACTGTGCACAAAATAAATCCTAGATAGACAGAAGGCCTTGGTGTGGAAATCAAAACTTTAAAGCTCTTAAAAGAACATGTAAAAGACTATTTTATAACATCAGAGTATAGATAGAGTTTTTGATCAGACACAGAAGCTATCTGCCCTGCAGGAAAGGACTGGTATACCTGACTACCTCACAGCTGCAACTTCTCCATGGCAGAGTGCTATAAACGAAAGGGAATTCGAAGTAACTTAGAGGGGTTTTTTTCAACATATTTACTGACAAATTCTTTCAAATAAAAAATTTTTTAAATACATTCAAAATTCAATTAAAAAATAGGACGGCCCTGGCTGGTTGGCTCAGTGGTAGAGCATTGGCTTGGCATGTGGATGTCCCAGGTTCGATTCCTGGCCAGAACGCACAGGAGAAACTCCCATCTGCCTCTCCACCCTTCCCCCTCTCCTTTCTCTCTATCTCTCTCTTCCCCTCCTATAGCCAAAGCTAAAGTTGGCCTGGGCGCTGAGGATGACTCCAGGCTCTGGTTGCAATTGAGCAACGCCCCAGATGGGCATGCTGGTGAATCTTGGTCGGGTACATGCAGAAGTCTGTCTGTCTGCCTCCCTGCTTCTCACTTAAGAAATAAAGAATTGGGCAATTCATGGAGGAAACCCAAATAACAAAACACAAAAAGATGTTGACCCTTACTATTTAATCATCAGAAAAATAAAAATGACACCATATAATATCATTTCCACTGCTCAAACTGGTAAAT
Source organism: Rhynchonycteris naso (assembly GCA_037038555.1). Classification (NCBI taxonomy): domain Eukaryota; kingdom Metazoa; phylum Chordata; class Mammalia; order Chiroptera; family Emballonuridae; genus Rhynchonycteris; species Rhynchonycteris naso. Next base: position 298,686,571 of record CM072995.1, read on the forward strand.
ACTTTTACTTTGATGATCCCAGGGGATGGGTCCTCATTCTTGAGGTCTCAGTTGAGGAGATCCTAACCCTTCATAGACCCTAATCCTCCCCACCACCTTCACATACTTCTGGAACCAAATTGTTTCTTTGCTTTGCTCCTCACTGTTAACATCTCTATTTTTTCTCTCGGCTTTACTACTATTTGTTTGTGTATCTCTCCCCTTGACTAAACTATAAGCCAATGGAAAGCATATGGGACCCCTTTTCTGTCTGTGCTCCCCCACCTGGCACTGTCCATGGTTTGTAGTAGGCTTGCAATAAAATGTTTGCTACATTGAACATCAGCTTTCTTTTTTCTTCCAGTAAAGCAGAGTGGCCAGTCCCCAACAAGTTAATCTGAGCTTTTGGAGTTTGGATTTTTGACCTAAATTATAGATGAGACTACTTCAGGAATCCACCTATCAAAGGATGTCGGGGAAGAAGTAGATTATTAGAGACGGAGGCATGGAATGTTTCTGTTGCTTCTCTAGATTCTCTAATACCCTGTACTTAGTGCAAAGGATATTTTTTTCTTGGTGAGGGAGACTATGCAGAATAGTGATATGAAGTTGTTCAGCCATCAAGAACATATACATCAGGAATTAATAATTTAAATCTTATTTGAAAATATCTACTACTTTACCCTGTGGGTCCTGAGGTCAATGTGACATCAAAATTTTTAAGAAATATAAGACACTGATAACTTTGGATTAAGACAAGTTTCCATATAGCAGAGGAAATTATAACTATGGTTTTGCTCATCTGTCTCCCTTGTGTAAATGTTTTGAGGATCTGATTTTATATTATTTTATTTACTTCTTAAAATTTTATTTAGAAAATTAAATTTAATGGAGTGACATTGATCAATATGAGTACATAGGTTTCAGGTAAACATTTCTATAGAATTTGAACTGTTGACTATGTTGTGTGCCCATCACTCAAAGTCAAATCATTTTCCATCACTGTATATTTGTCCTCCTTTACTCCCCTCCCCCTGATTACTTTTTAATTCAAGGGGCTTTTATTTAATTTTATGGAGCCTTTATAGAGATAACGAGACAGGAAGACAGGGAAGCAGGACATACTGCTCTGGTCAGTAATACCCTGCGGAGGAGAAGGTAGTAGGGTATGAACTTCCGGGATGTGTGTGTGTGTGTGTGTGTGTGTGTGTGTGTGTGTGAAGAGAGCAGGAGAGGGGATAGGGTGATAGGGTAGCAATGGGATGAATGATTTACTGTTATTTGATTAGGTATCTATCTCTTGACTAAACCATAAGTATATGGAAGGCAGGGTGAGCATTCCAGCAGTTGGAAAGTAGCACTTAGGAGAGAGATTAGGCTTGTAGATAACATGTCTGGAAATCATCTGCAGAGATTTAATAGCTGAACCTGAGGAGATAGATGAGACCATGAGAAAAAAGAGAGAAGCGGACAAGGACAGGGCCTTGGCAAACTATTCATTCAACAGACCTTTACTTGAGCACATTATTATAGAATCGTGAAGAGGGAATCTAGAACACACAGCTCAGCTCTGCCATTAACTCAGGAAAGCTTCTTTAATGCCCTCAGTTTCCTCATAAAATGGGCATACCAGTGTGCATTAGCGTTATTACATAAGGGTTGGCTGCTCCTGTGGCAGTAGTTGTTAGAAGGGCTGGTGTAAAGCCTGTGGCCGAGGTCAGGATCATAGCCACCCGACCCACGCAGGTTCGCATTGGATTCGAACAGATGGCAATGAAACACAGGAGCCAAAAACTGGTGAGCCATCAGCTTTAATTCTAGCTTGCACCCGGCGGGCAAGCAAAAACACACACTGGGCTCCAAAACCCACACATTCAGTGCTCACAAAGCTACTGACTTATCTGAGTTTCCTAGCATCAAAGCTTTCCAGCTCACCAGACTTATTCACATCTGTTTCCCAATCTCCTCCTGCACAAACTCTTAACAAACTGGCTTCTTCCTCAGCATTCTGCCATCTCAGCTGCTTCTCCTGGCCTTCACGTGGCCTTACTCTGCTCTCCTCTCCAATACCAACCTCAGGAACTCAGGAACCAAGAGAGAGAGAGAGAGCAAGCTCCCGGACTGCCCCAGTTTATAGCATAGATAATCCAAACCCTTAATCCAATTATACATACAAGAAAGTCTCTGATACAAAGCCACCCATCTGAGGCATAATGGGATTCCTCAAAAGAGTGCACCACCCTACATCATCCAATCAGTCAAGGGTGTGGGGAAGTGCTTACTCTTAAACTAAGCCTTAGGCCATAACAACCCGGCCTGCCCACAGCCTGTTCCAGAACACACATTAATATCAACAAACTTCCATGTGGGCAGTGCCATCTTTAACAAAGTGAGCATAATATATTTTATCTGCCCAACAGCTGGGTACCCAGCTAGATTCTGTTCATGCAACAATGAGTGATATATACACTTATTCAGGGAGCTGTCTAGTGGGGGAGACAGCACCCAAGCAGCCTGTTATAAACACCATGTTTCAAGGGAGGCAAGGGCAGGTATTTCCTGACTTATGAATTCCAGATGAACCTACTTCAGGAAGCCAAGGTCAGGAGGGTCATGGAAGCAGTGGATTGTTGGAAATGGATGCATACAATGTTTCTGTTGCATTTCTGGATTCTCTAATACCCTGTACTTAGTCCAAAGAGTATTTTCTCCTGGTGGGAGAGACTATGGGTATGAGTGATATGAGGCTGGTCAGACATCAGGCGTGAATAATGTGAATTTTATTTGATTCCAGGGAGGGGTACCATCCCAATTATAGGATGTTAAAATTATCCCCTTTGTTCTTTTCTCCTGCCTGTAATTTTTTCAAGGTATAAAGCTCTATTTATTTAGGTTCTTTCATTTCTCTCAGCAATGTTTTGTAGTATAGGTATTGCATGTATTTTTTTAGATTTATTCCAAAATATTTTATATTTTCTGATGTTATTATAAATGGTATTTTTTTAAATATAATTTTTAATTTATTGGGATGACATAGTTTGCCAACCATACAGGTTTCAAATGTACAACTCAATGAAACACCATCTACACACGGCATCGTGAACCCTCTGCCCCAAGCAAGGTGTCCTCCCCACCCTATTTCCCCTCCCTTGGCCCTCCCTCCCCTATCTCCAACCTCCTTTCTTTCTGGCTATTGTTACTCTGTTGTCTGTATCTCTGTGTTATGCATATATATTTGTCAGCCACTCTGTTCACCTTTATTATCCCAGTCCCCTCACTCCCCCACCCTACTTTCACAGGCCTCCTGGATTTCCTTAGCAGCCCTGAAACCTGAAGAGACAGGAGGCCTAGACTTCCCACAGGCCCTCCAGGCTGTGTGAAGCCTTCGCCAGCGTTGGGAAACAGGGCTTCGCCCCCTACCCCAAGCTTCAAAGCTGCCTTTCGGCTGACCAATCCTAGAATTCAGTCTTGCTTAGAACGCATTCAACCTCTTTTTTTTTCCTCGTTTCATTTCCTTGTATCCAAACTGCCTTTCGTAGTTTCCATAGAAATGAAGGCTTCTGGTTGGGCCCGTCCCCATGGATATTTCAAGGAGATTAACAGGCACCAGTGTAATATTTTATTTCTTTTTCACTTTCTGGTTTGATTAAAAACACAATTCTCACCTAACCTGTGGTGGCGCCGTGAATAAAGCCTCAACCTAGAACGCTGAGGTTGCTGGTTTGAAACCCTGGGCTTGCCTGGTCAAAGCACATACTGGAAACAACTATGAGTTGATGCTTTTTGCTCTTCTCTCTTTCTCTCCTTTCTCTAAAATGAATAAATAAAAATCTTTTTAAAACCCCTCACAGTTCCAGTCTTTAACACACATGTATGAGCCCTGGCCGGTTGGCTCAGTGGTAAAGCGTCAGTCCAGGATGTCCTGGGTTCAATTCCACAACAGGGCACACAGTAAAAGTGACCATCCATTTCTCCACTCTTCATCTCCCCCTTCTCTCTTTTTCTCTCCTCTTCTCCTGTAGCCATGGCTCTAATGATTCAGCAGAGTTGGCCTCAGGCACTGATGGCTCCATAGCCTTGCCTCAAGTGCTAAACTAGCTCAGTTACCAAGCAACAGAGCAGTGGTCCTAGATGGGCAGAGCATCCCCCGGCAGGGGTCCTGCCAGGTGTATCCCAGTTGGGGCACATGCAGGAATCTCTCTGCTTCCCTACCTCTCACTTAATTTATACACAACACACACACACACACACACACACACACACACACACACACACACACACACACACACAAATTTCCATAGATGCCAGAGACACATGAAAATGGCTAACTCGGGTTGCTCCCTAGTTAGCTGATAGGATCCAGAGAACAGGAAAGGATGCTTTCTTTGTTTCAGTAAGAGTGGATCATCCTGATTACTCTAGGTCACCCACAGCCCCGCCTTCCCAGGGCTGAGTCTATGTACACAAAGTGACAATCCCCCAAGATACTGGTGGAGTGGGCAGTCTCAGAGGCTGGGCGAGACGTGTGTGAAAAGCCAGGCAAGGCTCACACAGCACCCGGACTAACCTCAGCAAGCTTGGAGGTGGAACCTAAGCACATGTGGCTCTCGGTGGGCGAGCAGGAGAGAATTACTATGTCTGTGCCTTTTACTTCTTCCATTATTTTTCAAAACAAGTTTACTGAGGTGTATTTTACACACAGTAAATTCATCATTTTTATGTACAGTACTGTGAATTTTGACAGTCACATAACCATCACTATATAATCAAGATGTGTAATGGTTCCATCACCCCAAATTCTCCTGTGCCCTTTGTTCACCCTCCCCTCATCCCTTGCCTCTGACATTTGCTGACCTGTTTTCTGTCCCTTTAGTTTTGCCTTTTTCAGAATGTCATATGTGGTGTAGCCTTTTGAATCCGGCTTCTTCCCCTTAGCACAAGGTATCTGTGGTTCATCCATGTTGGAGAATGCAAGGTAGGAGTTATCTTAATTTCATAGGTGAGGTTTGCAAGGCTCAAAAGGCATCATGATTCTTTAGGGGGAAAAAAGGCTGTCCCTCTACCCTCCAAGCCTAGGTCTATGAGGGAAACCAACCATAGGAAGATTAACTGGTGAAAAGGTACACACATTATTCATTTTTAATATACTGTGCACAAGGGCATCACATAACAAAATTGAATATCCTCAAAAGTGGTGAGATTTGAGAGCTAATATACCATCTTAATAGGGGAAGCAAGTTGTAGGCAACTTAGGGGAGAGTAAATGAATTTTAGATAAGATGAATGAATGTGCCCTTTGAAGAACAGATTGTGACAAAGTATGCCTGGGTGTGGTGCTATTTTCCAGTCTCCTCTCCTGTGATGAGAATCAATCTTCTCTGATTGATGAAATCCCAGGGGAGTCAATTTATGACAATTGAGTTCCTTTTGGAGAATTTATTTTTAGATGAGTTCAGAGAAAGTCTCTCTCTCTCTCTCTCTCTCTCTCTCTCTCCACTTGCTGTTTTTAAAATGACACCAGCTCAAAATAATCAATATAGCAAAGAGGTACATTTAGGACTGACATGTTCTTAACTCCTTCAGTGCCCTAAAGCTCACCCAGCACATAAACATGGACCTGAGTTCAGGTGTGAGTGCATGCTCTCTTCACTATCCCTCTTGCAAAGATGTTCCTGGCCATAGAGGTTACAGCCCTTCCCATCCTCAACAGCTAAGGGAAGGAAGACGTGTGGGGGACTGCAGGATAAAAAATACCCATCTGAGGAAGGAGATGGCCGTTCCTCCCACCTCCCACCCTCAGTGAGTCCTTCTGGGTGTCATGATGTTTGAATTCCATGTGCCACTCAGAGCTGGGAATGCTCCTGTAACAGAATGTGGCGAATCTCTCTCACTGTATCTTGGAAAAGGTCTTCTATGAATGTGTATATCGTACTTATTTTTATATAGCAAAACTGCTACTCTGGGAGCAGGCTTTCCAGGGGAAGGGCTGGGGTTAGCCACTGAGTGAGCCACGGTGGGCAGAGTGGATCCTCCAAGCTGGGAAAGAGCAGAAGCGTCTGCTACCAGGTCCCAGGCTTGACTTTCTTTATAACAAGTGCTTTAAAGGATTGATACAGAACAAATTCCATCTGTGTATTTATTATCTATTCCTATATAACAAATTGCCCCCAAACTTAATAGCATAAAACATTAAGTATTTGTCATCTCACAATTTCTATGGGCCAAAGATCCAGACACAGCTTAGCTGAGTGGTTCCAATTCAGGGTCTCTCATAAGCTGCAATTAAGAGATATCAACAGGGGGCTTGGCCTGTGGTGTTGCAGTAGATAAAGCATTGACCTGGAACGCTGAGGTCACTGGTTCAAAACCCTGCACTTGTCTGATCAAGGCACATATGGGAGTCGATACTTCCTGCTCCTCCCCCCTTTCTCTCTCTCTCTCTCTCTCTCCACTCCAAAATGAATAAATAAATTAAAAAAGAGAGAAATTTCAACAGGGGCTGTGGTCTAACCTCAAAGTTCAACTGGGGAGAGATTAGCTTTCAAGTTCATTGACTGGTGCCAGGCCTCAAGTCCTTACTGGCTCTGGGTCAGCAACATCAGTTCCATGCCATGTGGACCTCTCCACAGGGCCAGCTCACATCATGGCACCTGGTCTTTCTCAGACTGAGCAAGCAAGAGCAAGAAAACAATAGAGTTTCCCAAAAGCCACAGTCTTTTTATAACCCAATCTCAGAATTGACAACCCATCACTTTTGCTATAGCTATTTGTCAGCAGTGAGTTATTAGGTCCAGCCCACTGCAGGCCAGGGCACTGTACAGGATGTGAATGCCAGGAATCCAGGATCATCTCAGAAGCTTCCTGTCACAAGGTATAATTTTATTACAGTAAAATTAAGGATTTAAGTCAATGAGTTTTGACACCTGAATGCACCAACTAACCATCACTCAAAATAAGATAGAAAACAAAACATTTCCATCCCTCTAGAAGAGTGGTTCTTAACCTTTTTTGAGGTACCGAACTCACCAGTTTCATATGCACATTCACTGAACCCTTCTTTAGTGATAAATAAAATATGATTTTTTTCCCCAAATTCAAGACATAGGTATATGTTTTTTTTACTGGTGCACAAAATGAGCTGTGCATGAACATCACCTTGCTCAAAGAACAAAACCAACAAAGTGCATGAACTCACAACAAATTACATTATTACTTTATTCTGGCCTCTGCAGCAGAGGCTTCTCCAAACCCTTGAGACCGACTCATCGAACCCCTAGGCTTTGATAGAACCCAGGTAAAGAACCACTGCTCTAGAAACTGCCCTGATGACCCTTTCCAGTCAATTCACCCCAGCCTCACCGCCTCCACATGCCCACAGACCCCCATCAACCACTTTCACACTTCTATTGCCATAGATTCGCTTTCCTTGTTTGTGGACTTTATATAAATGTAATCATTTTGTCTGATTTTTAACTCTTTCTTTCCACCACACTTGATTATGTGGAAATAAAGATCACCCAGATGAGAACAAGTAAAGGCTATTTATTCTGAACTTGCTCTAACAAGGGAGTCAACCCTATCACTTGCTTTTTGGCAGAGACTCAAAAGAGAGCAGGAGGGTAGGAAAGCTTTCTAGTGGGAGAAAGAAAGGCCTCGACTGGTGGCAGTTGCCTGGATAAGTGGGAGGTGCTAACTAGGAGATCAGCATCCTATGTGATTGGTTATGGGGACATATTTGGCTTTCTCTGATTGATCCTAAGCTAGAGGTGAGGGCAGAACTTAGAGACGCTGTTGAGTATTGATCACTGAGGACTTACTGCTGTAGAAGCTGTGGTTTGACTTTATGGACTGGCTACTACAGATCATGGTTTGGCTTTCCAGGCTGGTTGCTACAGGTTGTGGGTCAGAGTTCTGTTTTAATGTACAGTTTGGTTATTGTCCAGTTGGCTATCCAGTTTTGTTTTTTTTTAACAGGGACAGAGAGAGAGAGTCAGAGAGAGGGATAGATAGGGACAGACAGACAGGAACGGAGAGAGGTGAGAAGCATCAATCATTAGTTTTTCATTGTTGTTGCGACACCTTAGTTGTTCATTGATTGCTTTCTCACATGTGCCTTGACCGCGGGCCTTCAGCAGACAGAGCAACCCCTTGCTGAAGCCAGCGACCTTGGGTCCAAGCTGGCAAGCTTTTGCTCAAGTCAGATGGGCCCACACTCAAGCTGGTGAACTCGGGGTCTCGAACCTGGGTCTTCCGCATCCCAGTTCGATGCTCTATCCATTGTGCCACCGCCTGGTCAGGCAGCTATCCAGTTTTCTATGCCTTCACAGAGGTAAGGAGAGCAATCCTTGGTGACTGTCCTACTCATCACTCAGTGGTACAGGGCAACAGTAAGAAGGAGCAAAGGCTTTATCTACAGGTAAATTCAACTTTAACAACCGTCTAACATGCAGCGGGAAACCAGACAGGACAGTGAGAACATGGCTAAGCTGATGGGAAAACTTCCAGGGTCTGGACTCAAAAGTCTTGCCAGGGAGGGTGACTGCCAGTCATTTCCAGATTCCTGGAGACTAACAGGTAACTATTTCAAGCCATCTGGAAATTTCCCTTCCTTCTTTAGAGGGGACAATCGAGGTGGGTTGGAGCGGGGGCTCGGCCTTGGTCTGGAAAGATTAGGAAGGAGGCTCCGACGAGGCCTGAGAACCCACCGGATCTAGTAACCTTTGTGTGAGATTGGATTTTCTGTGTATCACAGGCTGAACAGCCATTGTGACTGTTGATGATAAATTCTTGGGGATATTTGGAAAAGGAAGGTGGGAACCATGGTTGATCTCCATCTTCTTCCTCTTACACTCCTTTCCTCCTTTCCTCCCTCCCTCCCTTCCTTTCTCCCTTTCTCCATCCCTTTCTTCTTTCCTTCTTTCCTTCCTTATTTCTATTCTTTTCTTCTTCCCTTCATTCCTCCCTATTTCATTCCCTTTCCTTTTTTCCACCCTTCCCTCCTTTTCCTTGTAACTATTTCTCGAGCATCTAAGCTGGGCCAGACACCATGGTAGGCACTGGGTACAGACACATGAAAAGGGAAGAAGACCAACATATGGGAAGAGAAGTACACAAGATTGTCTTAATGACAGGGGAGGGTACACAATGCAGGCATGCCTGAGGGTGCCTTGTGAGATCAAGGAAGGCTCACTGAGGGGGTACCTTTAGGCTGAGACTTGAGGCGTGAGCAAGAGTTTGAAGGTGAATACATGGAGCAGGGAAGGATGGGGTTCAAAGCAGAGAAAATGGCAGATGCAAAGGCCCAGGAGCCTAGGAAAACTTGATGTTTGGGGGACTCATAAGTGTCTCTGTGCTTCTAAAGCATGAAGTGCTAAAACAGGTGACCAGAGGTGGGAGGTAAGGACCCGTCCTGTCATGAAAGGTTGTGGAAGCAATGATGAGGAGTTCCAATTTCTATTCTATGGGTAAAGACAGCTACTGAAGGATTCTGAGTGTGGGAGTGACATAAATCAGTTCTGTATGCTAGAAACATATCAACAGTGCAGAAAATAAATTAAAAGAGAGCTACACTATGATCAAGGGAATGTGTGGGAGGCAAATGCAACACTCAGAAAAGAAATGAGCCTTTATTTATGGCAATGGCAGTGGGGCTGGAGAGAAGGGGGTAGAATCAACCAGCCTGAGGATTGATTGAATATGACAGGTATGCCTTAGCTGTCAAGATGAGAAAGGCTGGAGAACAGTGATGAATTAAGTCAGTACTGGACTTGTTGAGTTTGAAGAACCTCAGGCCGGCAAACCTCTAATTCATTCTCTCTGTAGCCCAAACTGTTCACACTAATGAGCATATCTGATCATGGTAATAAAAAATTTTGGGATTCTCTTCCTGACCCAGTCTACCTTTTCACACTTTTTATCATGAACTCACACTTCAGACCCACCTTGGAGCCCATCCTTGCTGAAATACGCTAGTGCACGTTCAGACAGCTAGCCTTTCTTTGTTTCTGAGACTCCTGATGCCCGAACTCCCTTCCTGACTCCTACTTTGCTGCTGGAATGCTATTTGTCCCTTAGAACTCAGTACAAACATCTGTGAAGCCAGCCTTAACCACCACCACCACCACTACCACCCTAAACTTGGGTTAAATTAATCATTTATTTCTTTCTACCAAATCTTTCATATCTGTATTTTAACACTCAACATAATTGAACTTTAACACTCTATCTTTGCCTCAGTACTGGAAATCTAAAACTATTCCAAATAAAATGTTTATTTAAAAAAAATTGCCACAAACATTCTGATATATCATCAAAGGTTGAGAACCACAGTCCTAGGGTGTCAGAGCAGTCACATCAGATACAAACAGATCTGAGCGCCAGTCCTGGCAAGACCTTTAAAGGACCTCCTTTAGATATTTATTTAAAGTCTCTAAATATCTAAAATAACTCAGGGACAGAGACAAGTATGGTGATCGCCAGAAGGGGTTGGTGGAGGAGGGTATGGGAGCATAAGTGCTATTGAACAGAGATTTGACTTGGGGGGTGAACATATAATACGGTATATAGAGATGTGTCGTAGAATTAGACACCAGAAAACTGTATAATGTGTTAACTAGTGTCACCCTAATAAACTCAGTAAAAAAATTAAGCCTTTAAACTTCTTCCTTATCTCTAAAAGGGGAGTGAGACATCTCCAGAGTTGTTATGAAAATAAATTGGGGTGGTAAAAATCTAAAATGCTTACCACATGCCTGGGATATAATAAGTTCTCAATAAATAATGATAATACTAATAATTATTATTAGCTATTCTTGGAAACCCCAAACAGTAAAGCTAATCCTTCTTCTAACTTCCAGCTGATTAAGATGTTTATATGAAGACTTCAAGGACCAAAGAGGAAAAGGTGAGGGATTATTAAAAAATAAATAAAATAGAAAGCCTACTACATCCTGTGAGATAGCACAAAACAGCCCCCAGCACAGTGCCTGGAACACAGAAAGTGTTCCATAAATGTCTATTAAATCTGCAAATGTAAATTCTGGGGTTAAACAGAAGGCTAGACCCTGAATGAGCCCATACTTGCAGGGCAAAACTCAACCAAGATGTGAAATATTTTATCAGCTTCTACTATGCTGTATCTCTCCTCCCTTGTATAGAGGCAGGATTTCACTTGACCAAGAGTCAGTGGGCATCCAAACTCCTTGGTTCTGTTATAGTATGTAGGTAGCTAGTTAGTAGAAAATGGGACAGCTTCATGGGCACCCCAGGGGACAGCCACGTCCTCCTCGAAAGGGACTTGTTTCCCTATCAGGCAGCTTACCAATCTCCCCAGGAGACAACTGGGGAGGGGGTGAGAAAGAACAGCAAAGGGGTAATTCCTCTGCTGGGCGCATGTGTAGTAGAAGCCAAGATGGTGCAGGGGGAGGGCCCAGCATACGCCCACAAAGAACCAGGAAGGACATTGGTTAGTTTGAAAGGAAGCCTGCTTCTTCCCAAGCCTGGGATAATGCAATTAAACTTAATAAAGGTCAGGGATTCATTCATATATGCATTTTCTCTCTGTAGCAACCAGGTGGACCAGGGTGTAACCGTTACACAGGTCCAAGTGTGGGACCATGGGAGGCGCTGGCCACAGGGCAAACAGAAATAGAGACTAAGCTAAACTACTAGAGGTTTAGATGCCAATGTCCAGGTAATGGCACAGCATCTCTGGACCCTGGTCTTCCTGGGCTTGGTGAGAACAAATATGAGATTGAGGCCCCAGAGGCTGGACTTCTTTCGCAGCCAGATGAAGCTGAGCTGTCTGGTCATGGATGAGACACCACCTAAGCTTTTCCTTTGCTTTTGCTCCAATTAATCTTGCCACAACACCTCCTCTTCTAAGCATGTATCCTTGAAATGCATTTCCTGCAATGCCATGAAATGATCCTGTTTCCTCTGGCAACAGTTCCACTGCTGTATAGCCATGCCACTTTTGAGAGAAACTTAGTTCTTCAAGGCCTACCTGGAGACCCACCAATTCCAGGAAACCTGCCCTTTCTACCTTCAGAGGCCTTTTATATGTTTTCTCAGGAAAGCAAATGTAAGAATTAGAATAGAACCAGTGAATGTGGAAGCCCATTAACACCACATATGAATGATCAGGCAGGTGATTGGTGGCATCTCTAAGCCAGAGGTTCTCAGTTTTGACTTTGTATTAGAATCATCTGGGCAGCTTTGAAAAATCCTAACACCCAGACCCAACTGCATTAAATCAGACACACTCAATCAGAATCTTGGGGGATGAGAACCAGACAGCAGTGTTTTTTGAAAGCCCCCCTGAGCACCTTTTTGGTGCAGATAAGGTTAAGAGTCACTGCTCTGAGGGCAGCCTAGGGCCAGCTGCCCAACAGATGACAGATAGCCCGTCCTGAGCACGTATGTCCTCTCTCCCAGGCTGGCATCTCCTGTGCCTCCCCACCCACACTTCAGTGAGGGTCATACTCTCACTCAGTCGCCACTAGTGTTTGTCCACCCAGACAAACATCAGACAATAACTGAGCTAGTTTTACCCTGAAATCCTAGCCTTATCTCTCAGGTTGGACTTAACTCTCACTCCCACCCACTCTAGTCACTATCTTCAGTCTCTATGTAGCTTTGAGCACCAAATAGACTCACCTAGCTTTGTATACTGTTGTATATGATTCCCAAGTTACTTCCAGAAAGTCTCATTTCCTTAAAGAGATTTTAAGAGAAAGAGAGAGAGAGAGAGAGAGGAACATCACTCTATTCCTATATATTTCTTGACCAGGGATCTAACTGTCAACCTCTACACTTCAAGATGATGCTCTAACCAACTGAGCTAACTGACCAGAGCAGAAATTTTAAACTTTTCAAAATCTGAGTCCTAATCTATTTTCAGGAGGGACTAGCATACTGTTGAGCATACAGTAGAAAAATTCTCAATGTCTTTATCTGTAAAATGGGAATATTTGTAAAATTATTACAAAATAGGGACATTCATAAAATCTATAGACATGCAAATTATATCCTGTTTCAAAGGACATATTTGAGAGGATGCACGCAAAGGGCCCAGAACGCTCTGGAACACAGCAAGTGCCCCATATGTAATAGCTATTATTGGATCAATAACAGGCAGTGTGACCTCAGAATTAGCAAGTAGCCAAGGGACTCAGTACTCTTCAAGTTATAATGTGGAAGTGCTAAGTGATTGGCTTCCCTGATTGGCAACCAATTGCAGTCTCTGCTCAGGAAATGAACATTTTGACCAACTGAGTTTTGCAAAGCCAATCATCATGAGAATTTTATGTCAACTTGACCTACAAGAAAACAATAGTGCCTGAATCATTCAGAGTCCTAATGATGTGACACAGGGACTTCATTAGTCATGTCAGCATGTCTGTGAATGTCGTGCCAGGCCCATGTTCATTACTCCATGAAACATGTGACTGGCTGGAGTCGGCCTTTCTCTCTTCATTCTACCTGACTCCTTTGAGAAAATTGCGAGGACCTGCTGTTCTGGACAGTGTGCTGTGTGGACAGCTGGTCCTGCCACTTGGCAGAAGGAAGGACACATACTTTTCACAATGGTGTGAAAACACTACACATGCACTGGAAACTGTACTTGAAATTTTGAATTTGATCTTTTCCTGGGCTGGGGACATGCAGTATGGTCCTCTCTCAGGGCGTCGCAGCTCCTGGTCAGGCACATGATTAAGAGGGTCAACAGCTGAATCTCTACAGTATAGTATAAATGCATTCTCAACTTACGGCAGGTACAACCCCAGGTAGGTTAAGGAACATCTGTAATTCTCTATTCCCTCATAAGTCTTAGTCCAGCTCTGTGCACTCTGTGAGTGTTTCATTCACCAAACACATGAGCTCACTCAACAAGTATTCACTGAGTGTCCACCGTGCACCTTGTGAGGGCTGAGACATGTGACACAGAGCCTCACAGAAGCTTCCATAAATGTGTGCATGGGGCACAAAAAAAGCACAAAGTGAGAAGGTGAACCCTGCATTGCAGAGGAGTGTGGTCAGGAAGGGCCTTGTGATGGAGGTGAGCCTGCAATTTGGGAGATGTGCTGATGTTGGCCAGGAGCGGGGAAAGCGTGACTGGTAAAGAAGGCAATGTGGGGGAAGGCCTGAAGCAGCATTTACTGGAGGTGAGAAGGGAAAGAATATAGAAGTTCTGCCTTCAAGGAGAGCACAGGTCTTTGTACATTGTGTACAATCAAATCAGCTGAGGCCCATCCATGGGTGCTCTTCTGGGACCAGGTGGTCCCTGGCTTTATTTTAAGAACTATTGCTCAACGATAACTTACAGAAAATGTGGTAAACAGGTGCCTCCATTTATAAACACAAAGGAAGATGGGTAACTGGCAAAAATCCAGCTGTAATCATCAAGTCAGAAGTGAAAATTGCACCCATCTCCCGTATTTACAAACAAAGAAGAGCCAGTCTCTGCGGACAGAGTGGGGCCACATCTCAGGATTTTGCTCTGCCTCAGGCACATTCTGGGCCTCTGTCCAGAGTGGTCTGAGGACTACAAGGTCACTGCTCTATTCCATGAACTATTTTTACCTGGTAGAAAAGATGTCCTTATGATGGAAGGACATTTGCTACCTTCTGACGGGGGAGAGGAGCATGAAGGCAGTTTCATTGCTGCCCTAGTGTGTAGTGAACACTTCTTTGAAGCAACCAAACATCCTGAAGAAATGGCTGCTGGCTCAGATACTGCTTCTTAATGGAAGACTTTGAGGGTGGGAGGATCTGAACTCCCAGAATTTGGGGGCGTGTGTTTCCAGGAGCAGGATGAGGGGTGAGGGGCTCCTGTAGGCTCAGTGGGCATGGAAGTCCATTATATACTTGCTGTGGGATATCTCTGAGCTGCAAGAAAATGGAGGTGACATAAAACCCTGCCTCTCAGGGATGGTGTGAAGGCTCTGGGAGGAAATGTGAGAGCAAACATCCAACATGGTGTCTGCAAAATGTTGGTGCAATTGAAAATCATGGAAAATCTACACTACACGCCTCCTTCTCCCACCGCCCCAACTCCCTACAGTTATAATCAGATACACATAAAGAGAAGATTCAAAATGGGATTAAAGTTATCAAAAGTCTTCCCTGAAGTTACCCCCATCCCATTCATTCTCCAAATAAACTGGTTTCCTCAGCGGGGCAATCCTGAAGCATCTCTGTACATCTAGTGTCATAACACTAATCAGGTTTTCACAGTTACAAATTGAGGGTTAATTTTCAGGCTTCCCTGATGGACTGTCAGCTCTGGGAAGGAAAAGACCAAATTCACCTGTTTCCCACTCTATTCCCAGAGGCTAGTATAAGCTTGGCACGTGGTAGATGCTTGGTATTTGTCAAATGAATAAAAGTGTGTAAGAGGTAATGAGCAACCCCAGGTGCTTTGCCTTTTTTTTTCTGGACCTCTGGCTTGGCTACCAGTGGAATAAATTTTGGCACAAGCAACCAAAGGAGCCAGAACCAAGTGATGGAAGATCCAGACTTAGTTTGGCCTCCGGGTCACACAGAGGACCTAGCCAAGCCCCTAACAAAGAGAGGATAAGAAAGGGATCACTGGATCCAAGGTCCCCATAAACAGGTGACCAATGTGCTGGGATATTGATCCCCTAAGGCCATCAGGAAGTGCCTAGGACAACTGGAGCTCATGGGATTTCACTGTTATCCAGTAGCAGCCACAGGCATTTATTCCAAGGTGCCAGGTAAATATTCTCATGCATGACATAAAATGGAGAAAAACAAGCTGGAAGCACTATACTGGACACATAAGAATATAGTCCCTAGCCTTGAGCATGACGAGGTCTATGTAGGAGGCACAGGGCATTTGGAGGCCTTCAGGACAATTCAAAGGCAGGGCTAACTGGAGAAAATCAAACTGCCTAGAATAAACACCAGGAAGACAGGGCTCAAGGGATCTGTCTATGGTGCTGAATCAGCTCCCTGCCATGTTGACCACATCTCTCTCACTTGACCCTGATCACGGCTACTTTGATCTTTTGCTTTCTTACCAGCCTTGGAATCATGATCTTGACCTCGTCTCATTAGGCCATTACAAACAATCATGAAAAATTTACATGTGCTTAGCCCAGAGCATTTACCACACTGAGGGTGTCTCTGCCCTCAGCCATGCAGAAGTGTGTCCCTCCCCTCAATGCTACTCCTCTGCACTGTACTTCCTCCTGTAGTCATGGTTGTAAACGTGGTAACTAAAGGCTCATGGTACACAGAGCCAAGGCAATTTCTGGGTTGGAAGAGGCAAGTACAGCTGGGCATGGCTACATGTGGTCTCTGAGGACCAGTCTGAGTTCTAATAGAGAATCCCAGACCAATATGAAACCGGCCAGTGTTAGTCAGGATAGGCTAGGTTATGCTCTCCAAATCTTCTTGTCTGACCACAGGACCAGGTGGCTCACCAGAGCAAATGACCTCCATGTATGGGCTCATCACTTCAGGCTGCTGGATCTCATAGCTCCTCCACACAAAAACTTGCTCCCACATGTTGAAAGGTATAACAGAGAAAGAGGGAGAGCTGGTGAGTTGACCAGCAAAAATTAAATGCTTTGGTCCAAAAGTGACACAAATTTCTATTCTCACTTTATTTGCTATATCTGGCCAGTATGAACACCCATGTCTAAATTCAAGTGGGAAGGGAAGCACAATCTTCAATTTACTTGGAAATAGAGGAGAACCAGGTGTTGGTGATTATTTGTATTGTTTACCACACCACCTGGCAGAGAGCCTGGGTGCAATGAATTCAAGTCAGACATAGCTTGCTTCTGAGTTTTAGCTCTGCCACTCAGAAGAATGAGTCACTCCATTTGCCACAATTTTATTTCTTCTCTTTGTGTAAAGTGGAAATGACACTTGTCCTTCCTGTTGAGATGCAAATGAACTGATGTAATTACAAACATTTTTAGAGCTGTAAACATTGGTTTTTATTAAAATTAATAAACGTTCTTGTAAGATTAATAGAAGAGGGAGCTGAGGTTTCTAAATAGAAAAACAACAAAGCATAAAAACACCCTTAGGGGAAGTATTTCCAGCAGCTATGATTAGAAAAGGTATTGGTTTTTTACTGGGTTTTTAGTCTAGTCCTTACTGCCTCGTACAACTATTTTTTACACTCCTTTTACTTATTAATTGTTGATCGGCTTTTCATAAACATATTTATAGAGTTTAGGAGAAATATATAGCATTTTTTTTTCTCTACATGATTTTGGGAACTGAAAATAGAAAGGAGTGAGTTTTTAGGAGAGTAAAATATTGGTTTTGTTAGTAATAAAGCTGACATTGGAGAATATGACAGTATGTGCAACAGTGGGTTTCTTTTATTTTTTTTTTGCGAGAGAGAGAGAGAGAGAGAGAGAGAGAGATACAGGGACAGACAGACAGGAAAGAAGAGAGATAAGAAACATCAATTCTTCCATTATGGCACTTTAGTTGTTCATTGATTGCTTTCTCATATGTGCCTTGACCGGGGGGGAGGAGGTGCTCAGCTGAACCAGTGACCCAAGGGGTCATGTCCATACTCTATGTTCATGTCAGCTACCCTGTGCTCAAGCTGGTGAGCCCATGCTCAAGCTGGCGACCTCGAGGTTTCAAATCTGGGTCCTCTGTGTCCCAGGTTGATTGCTCTATCCACTGTGCCACCACCTGGACAGGCAACAGTTGTTTTTTTGTTTTTTTGTTTTTATTAAGTGAGAGGCAGGGAGGCATACAGACAGGCTCCTGCATGCACCCCTACAGGGGTCCACCCTGTAAGCCCCCTACAGGGTGATGCTTTGCCCATCTGGGGCCACTGCTCTATATTGCTCAGGCAACCGAGCTATTTTTTAGTGCCTGAAGTGGAGGCCATGGAGCCATCTTCAGTGCCCAGGGCCAAGTTGTTTAAATCATTTGCACCATGACTGTGGAAGGGGAAGAGAGAGAGAGAGAGAGGTGGGGGAAGAGTGAAGTATCAGATGTTTTCTTCTCTTGTGTGCCCTGACTGAGACTCAAACCTGGGACTTCCACACACTGAGCTGATACTCTACCACTGAGTCAACTGACCAGGGCCAGTGGGTTTCTTACTACTGAATCCTAGAACTAGACAGACATATCTCCTAAAATTATTCCAATATAATCTAACTGTGATGGAAGAAATGTATTCAGGGAGCTATGGAAGCAGGAAAGGGCAAATCACCTCCCAGACCTTGGGTGATGTAATAGAATAAAATAATCAATCATCTTCCAGGCTTGCTGGCTTTCCAAATAAAGTCTCTTTCTCTGCCCCAGCTGCCTGTCACTCAAATTCTAGGCTGTCATGTGGTGAGCAGAATGGACTTTCTCTTAATTACAGTGCCAACTATAAAATGAGTATAAAATAGAATGCAGGTTTACCATCCATGGATATGGACTGCACAACTCTAAGGAGTGTTATAATCTAACTGAATCTTTCCCACTCACCCAGAGTTGTGGCCACACATGCTGACCCTTACAGAAAGAATAGATAACTTTTGGGGTGCTAAATTGCTTGAAGGGTCTGATGAGACAAGAATATCCCCATCCCTAGGAAGGTGCACATACAGTGAATTCTTCAAATAATTTTAGAAGCAACACAAACTTTCTGAAGCCCATTTCTGGTGGGATATTTAAGAATTCCTTAAGAAGATGATCCACAAAATACAGTGTGTCCGTAAAGTCATGGTGCACTTTTGACCGGTCACAGGAAAGCAACAAAAGATGATAGAAATGTGAAATATGCACCAAATAAAAGGAAAACTCTCCCAGTTTCATACCTATTCAGTGCAGTTTGATGTGGGCTCCATTTGTTGCCCTACACACATCCAAACGATAGTGAAGTTCTTGTCACACACGGATAAGGATGCCTTGTGTAGCACAGTGAATAACATCTGTGATTCTCTGTTTTAAGTGATTAATGTCATTGATATGTTCAATGTACACATGTTGCTTCACAAAACCCCAAAAGTAAAAGTCTAAGGGCGTCAGATCCGGGGATCGTGGTGACCATAGCTTGAGAGAACCCCTGCCTATCCACCGCCAGGGGAATGTTCTATCCAGAAACTCACGAACAATGGTGGCATAGTGTGGAGGAACATCGTCCTGTTAAAAGATGACACCTTCTGGAAATTGTGGCACTGCATACAATTCCAACATGTCAAGATATGTGTTTGCCGTCACAGACTGCTCCGCGAAAAAAAATGGGCCTATCACCTTATCATGCATCAAGCCACACCACACGTTCACTTTAGGGGTGTTACGTTCATACTCAACGTAGGCATGAGGATGTTCAGCAGCCCATATTCGAACGTTATGGCAATGAACATGTCCACAGATATGGGAGGTTGCCTCATCACTAAACACAATCTTCTGCAAAAATCTTGCATCATTGTTGATCCCATGAAGCATATCTGTAGCAAATGTGCATCGTGTGGGTCTATCTGCCGGTTTGATAGTGTGCAACAGCCGCAATTTGTACCCTGTAAAATAGAGACGTTTCTTTAACACCTTATGAACTGTAGTCTTGCTTAGGTGTAATTGTCGAGCTCATGCACGCACAGAGTTTTTAGGGCTCCTTAGGTAGCTATCACATATAGCCTCTACAGACTCGTCACTGACTGATGGCCTACCAGGACAGGGTCTTTCCACCAAACTGCCGGTTTCCTTCAACTGCTTATCCCACCGAGTAATGTTATACCTATGTGGTGGCGCTTCGTTATAAACGCGCCAATATTCATGTTGCACTTTTGTCACAGATTCGAATTTAGCGAGCCACAGAACACACTGAACTTTCCTCTGTACCGTCCACATCTCGACTGGCATGGCTGTGGGCTGCTCCGCTGTATACACGGTGTTATGTCATCATTTGCGCATGCGCACATGCTGCCACATCATCCGACAGAAACTGGGAGGGTTTTCCTTTTATTTGGTGCAGATTTCACATTTCTATTGTCTTTTGTTGCTTTCCTGTGACCGGTCAAAAGGGCACCATGACTTTATAGACACACTGTACTATAGCTCTGACTTTCTGAAAATTTAGGGCAACCTTCTAATCAGATTGCAGGCTTTGCCTGACAACAACCTGGGGAAAATGCATGAATGCTGAAGTTGAGAGACCACCTACAAAACCCACGGCATGCATCAGTACAAAGCACAAATGGCCCAATACTGAAAAGCTCATGAAAAGTCTATAGTAGCCATCAAGTTGACTTTTGAAAGGATAGATTCATTTCTTTCTCTTCTGACATTTAAAAATTGTAGTTATTTTTATATTTAAAAGGAAAAAAGAGAGAGATAAACAACTCCTGTGTTTTCTGTGCTGTTGTGGCACACGTGCTGAACCCGCATCACTTCTTGGCTTGCCACTGCTGTAGACTTTCCAATGGTCGCTGTCAGTCACCTCCAAACCCTCCCCTTGACATGGTCTTGCTTCTGAAATCATGTGGAGAAGACAGATAAACAGGGGAGTGTGAGCGGCTGACCTCGACGGAGCTTTGAGATCTCCTCCCAGGTGTGGTAAGTCCCCTGGGAAAACACGGGCGGCAGAATATAAATCTTTCAGCTGCTTTCCATGTATGAACAAAAGTGCCTCATTCCTTCTCCTTCCTCCCTCAGTTAGTTTATCATGAAATAATAATGCAATGTCTCAAAGAATAGTTTGTTAAGACTCCACTCTTAATGTGAAGCACATCCTCATCTCTTTGTGGGAAAATAACTGATTTTCGTTTGTTCGTAGATCACTGAGAAGGCAGGTACAGAGGGCACAAAATCCTTAATGTTCCCAAGAACACTGGGAAACGTGAGTGGTGAGATTGTGGACAACTGGACTGTTATTTTCTTCTCAAAAGGACTTTCCTCTTCTGAAAGCCCCCCCTCCGCCCCCACCCGCCTTACAGCCTCAGAAAAATGAGAAGTGGGCAGTAATAACCTGTGGGGAGAGCCCTCAAGGACGTTCAGATCCACGACTCTCATCAGCTTAGACTGGGCTAAACAGAAATTTTATTTAGGTGTTTAACTTATCACCAACAGTTGGTGCCTTCCATACTATACAGTGGTTTGAGCCAGCTGTTCTCAAGCCTCAGAATCACCTGGATGTTTGTTAAAATAGCTGGCGAAGATAGTTGGCCTCGCTCCAGAGTTTCTGATTCAGCGGGTGTGGGTTGGGGACCAAGGATTTGCATTTCTAACAAGCTCCCTGCTGGTGGTGGTCCAGGGGTTACGGTAAGAACCACTGGTTCAAGTGTTCACGTTTGCCCACTTCCTATTTTCACGCCAAACAGACAAGGGATTGAAGAGGCCACACAGAGAATCAGGAATGCTGATGCCCCCTGGGCAGTGGAGGAGACCGGCTGGGAGAGAAGGCAGCTGAAGCAGCAGCATGTGTCTAACAGTGGTTTAAAGGGTATAACGGGGATTCAGCCTCTGGGCTCTGAGAACAGGCTGTATATCATTCAGCATGCAGCATCACCAACCTTCAAATTCAGGTCTCTGTTTTTCTGTTTGTTTTTGTCTATCACATCGCATAAAAGCAAATAAAGCTGTAAATAAAAATACATAGCACACCCACAGATTGAGGCTATTGTGCAAATTATACCCCAGTGCTTGCCATCAGGAAATTCCTAGGAGAAAAAGAAAAGAAGGTACAAGAAGAATGGAAGAGGAAGGTGTCACTATATGGGGGCGGGAGACAGGGTTTTGACATTTCAAGGAAGGCATTCAGTAATAATCCATATCTGTTGATGAGTGAATGGACACATAGTGATGTAATTTAACAGTGTCAACTTCAAAACTGTCGAAAGGATTTTGAATGGGGCCAACCCAGTGCCTTTAATGACTATGAGCCCATTGGTTTTCAGATCATGAGAAATAATAACCCCGCTGGACCTCTGCCTTTTCATATTACAAATGGAAGACTCACAGCAGGACATTTTGCATTGAGAGGAAGATGGCAGCTCTAGAAAAACCCTAGGTTCAAAGTAGTCTATGTTGCCTTGTTTTGGATGGCTGCTTTGAATGCCACTGGGCAGTGTGGACCCTCCACGACTTCTACATACCTCACCCACATCCTCAACTTTCAAATTATGAGCACGCACAGCCCCAGCCAGTCCCCAGGTTCACACGGAGCTCCCCCTCCACCATCGGGTCTCCACCTGCCCTGCTCCTGACATGAGGGAGGCAGACCTGGCCTGCAGCAACACCTTGATTCTGAGAATCGAAGAGACCCAGGTTCACACGGAGCTCCCCCTCCACCATCGGGTCTCCACCTGCCCTGCTCCTGACATGAGGGAGGCAGACCTGGCCTGCAGCAACACCTTGATTCTGAGAATCGAAGAGATTTAAAATGTCTTTGCTTGTCAAACAATTTCCAAGTCTTTTTCCCTGTAGATAATTCCGGTCTTTTGGCAAGATTGTTTCTGGATGTTGTGTTCATTTTGTGGCTGCAGATGTCTTGGAAGCTGGGAGATTGCTCATCCCCGTCTCATCTGGCTCTGGTTCAGAATTGTCCGAAGTTGATCTTTAGCATGTCCTTTCAATGGGTCACAGGAAGTGATTTCTTTGGGTAGTTGGGCTTCAGGGGTCTGTAAACCCTAGGTGAAGTGCAGTAGATCTTTTGTGTTAGATTTTGGTACCTTGCTGTTCTAACAGGCTTGGCTAGCTGTGCACAGAAGCTTCCAGGCTGTAATCCACATCTCTTTCTCAAGCCAACCAGTTCATCTAAATGAAATCTACTGGAATCTGTGATGAGCTTCCAGGAAAACATGTCTCCTTAGTAGCTTTCATTCTGCACAAGAAAAAAAAAAGCACATGAAGCTCTCTACAGGCCTAAAATATTCTGTTCTTGGGTACTGATTTAGACATACTTGAATCTAAAGCTCACTTCTTACGAATGTCATACTCTGTATTTAATATTAGATAATGAAAACAATGACTAATTTATATTGAGCATCTGCTGGCATGGCATAGCACTTTGCATGTGTTATCTGACTTAGCCGTGGCCTTGGGAACAATAACATCTGCCATACAGTGTGGATTTCCACGAACCTCTCAGCCTTATGCAGATTATTCAGTGGATCTTCTCAACAGCTCTCTCCATTTTATAGATGAAAAAACTGAGGGTCTAAGAGGTTAAAATTCTGGCACAATAGCACACACTTATTAAGTGGCTGAATCAGAATTTGAACCCAAATATGTCCAGGCAAAAACCCATATTCAAGGTCACCTGGCTTCCTCAGGGGGAAAAGGTCATGGCTTGTCTAGCTTCACCAAGCCCTCAACCCTACAACCCCAGCACACTGAGACACAACTGGCCCAGCCACTTGTTTTCTGGCCCTAGGGCAGTCATGACTTCTCGTAGAGTGTGCACACACTGGGAGAAAAAGGTCAGACACGGGAGCATTTCATGAGAGGTACTACACAGTCTGTTAATCGTGTGGCTCTAGGCTTACTCAGTTTGGCTCTTGCTTTTTAATTTCCACAAAAACATTCTGTGCTGTCTTAAGCAAGGTGAGCTGGAGAGCCCAACTGACACGCTTGGGCCTTCTTAGGTCTGGTCAGCTCCTCATGGTTTTCAAGATATCGGGCAGGGCACTGGGCCAGGGCTGCTTCCCTGGCCCAGCACATCCTCAGTTGCTTTGTCTGAAAAACAAAGGGGATTAGGTTACAGCAATATTTTTCAAACGCAAAGATTTTCTTTTATTAAAATAATTTTGTTTAATACCCCTGTGTTAATAGAAATAATTGTTGCTATATGATGCATTTTTCACAGCTGATTGCTTGTCTGTTTTCCTCATTAGACTGAGATCTACATTTTATACACTTCCTTATTTCCAGCCAAGAGCAAGTATCTGACACATAGTAGACACTCATACAGTATTTGAGGAATAAATGAGTATATGTATTATTAATGAGAAGAAAAGTGTGTGGGTGAATGGATTTCTGAAACAATCAGGAGAGATGCTGAAGATGTGGGAATAATCCATGAGGTGGTGGCACGTGATCTCCTATGACAAAGGACCATAAGAAGAACGAAATAAAATGGAACATGAAGACCTTATTTCAATTATATATATATTTGTATCATATGGGCTGTCACTGTGCTGTGAGCTCCACAAGGAAAGACTAACATGTAGTCTTTGCCCTTACAAAGTTCATGATTAGGAAGACAGATAAACATACAAACAGAATTATTACAATGTAGTGAGTCTAACATAGACTATATTAATCAGTGCAGGCTAGTTAATGCTGAAGTAACAAATAGCTCCCATCTTTCAGTGTCTTTCAGAGCAGAGCTCATGCTATATGTCCATGACCTTCACGTGTGCTGTCCTCAATCCAGGGCTCAGGCTGACAGCCTGTGTCTGGAACATTGCTGGTTGCTGTGGCAGAAGGAAAGCGACACTACTCATTAGCTCTTAATGAGCACATCACTTTCACCCAGTTTGATTTGTCAAACTCACAAGTCTACATTTAATTCCAAGGGAGCAGAGGGAGAACTGGAAACATCTGGTGAACAATACTGATGGTTGTTGCTCAGAGGTATGAACAAATTGCACAGGGAGCATGAACAGGAACATTACCAACTCTGAGCTGGTAACTGGGGGCCTGTTCAAAAAGGAGCTGCCATTTGAACTAAGTCATGAAGTGCAAATGCTGGTTACACCGACACACAGGATCTGGGAAGCCAAGACTTAGTCATTGGTCTGCAGGAAGGTCAATCACATTTGTGCTGCCCGAGGTGCCAGGTGTTCCACCAAAGCACAGTGAGTTGTGTAATGGTTTCAGCTTCGCTGCAGACATTATGATGATGCTTAAAATCACTAATGTTTTTTAAAGCACTTTCTCTATTCCTGGAGAGGTTTATTGGGGTCAGAAGGGGTCACCTGAGTGGCTCATTCACAAAGGACCACACATTTAGACTACAGATGCTATGTCCAAAGTGATTGTTAATATAATTGCAGAGCTTTTCTGAGAAGAAGATATTTATCAGACATGCTTGTGACTAGTTTCTGGACACAGGGTCTACAGGCCCCTCGAATTAATATTTTCTAGAATTCCTGTAGTCATTTTGCATTGTATTTTTGGTACTGAGGTGATCGTTCATTAAATGTAAACATTTAATCTAGTCAGCAGCAGGGCAGGCTATCACTCCAATTTGCTGGTTCTAAGGCTGCATTCACCTGGGTGCCAAAGCTCTCTAGAGGCTGTAGTATGGCCCCTCCCCAGGTCTCTTTCCCCTGCAGGCCTGTGGTGGTGCTGTGACCTTGAGGATGAGCTGTATTAGTATGGGCAGTGGTTGGCACAGAGGAGGCACTCAGGAAACATCTGGATGATCAAACAATAATTACAGTGGTATCATTTTTGGGGTCCCTTCTCTGGACCTGGCCCTCTGCTAGTGCTCTGAGTCCTGCCCTGCAGGAAATGGGTTACTCTATCTATACAGTGACCACTTAGGTGATGGCTAACGGCTTCCCAACTTCCTGTCCATGCTGCCTCTCTTACACTCTTCTCTGCCTCCCCCTGCCCGGTGTCAGGTCCTCATCTGTAAAATGGGCATAATCAGCCCTCTCTTCCCTGAAAAGTGAAATGACACCAGTCCTATAACTTCTTGTAAAGGGTGTTTCTGACCCTTT
The DNA here is from genome assembly GCA_037038555.1 of Rhynchonycteris naso. Classification (NCBI taxonomy): domain Eukaryota; kingdom Metazoa; phylum Chordata; class Mammalia; order Chiroptera; family Emballonuridae; genus Rhynchonycteris; species Rhynchonycteris naso. The sequence continues at coordinate 298,712,214 of CM072995.1, forward strand.
TGGCCCCTTGCCCGCTAAGGATGACCTGCCACATTATCAGTAAGTAGCCCTGGGTTCAGAGCAGGCTCTCCCAGAAGCCAGGGACGGTGCACAGGGCTGGCAGGATGCTTGGCCCTTGAACCAGCTCACGGGGGCTGCCTCATGGGTTCTGTGAATGCAAGTGCCTCTGCAGAGCCCAGAGGACCTGTCTAGTCTGGGAACTCGTGAAGGGACTTAGAGATATGTGTATGAGAACAGCGGGGTCAACAGGCCTCCGGCAGGTCCTAGGTAGGGAGTATCCTTGGGGAACCTCATTGTTTCTGAGGCTCCTGAAAGCTTCATTGTATTTCTAAACAATAGGTTTCTGCAGACTGTGCTGCCCCTACCAGAGTGGCCTCCCCTCTTCCTTCCCTACGTCCAGGGCAGGGTGGGAGGTACAGACCAGGGCGGGGGCTCTCTGGCGTTGGCATGCTTCAAAGTCCCTGGGGAGGCATAATGAATGTACATCCAAGTCCCACCCCAAAGGCCCTGACTCAGTGGGTCTGCAGAGGCCCAGCAAGGCCACCCACGTGTCGGATGCACATGGTCCTCTGGCTACAGTTAATGCTAACGTGACCTGGGAGGAGGTCCTGGCCTGGCAGTAGTGTGACTTGGTGCTCTCAGAACTCCATTTCCCCATTTGTGGAAGGTATGAACCTATTTGCTGCTGTGTGGTGAGGAATCAGTCAATTCATATGAAACGCTGTAGCGAAGTACCCACCACGGCAGGTGCTTTGTGCAGGTAGGGCTTTCTCACTGGTCAACGAGACTTCCCTCACTGACACCAAGTCTTTGTACCACGACATGGTCGCCTGTCCCTTCTCATGATGTGGTGGCGAGCTCTGTGAGGGTTAGGGCTGTCCTTGTGTGCCTGCTGCCTGGCTGCTGGCTTGTCCTGGGGGCTGCAGAGCATGGAGGGGAGCTGAGGAGACAGTCCAGCCTGCTCTTGTTTACCGTGAGCACAGGCTGCAGACTTTCATCTCCGACACCTTTACGCCTTTGCTTTCACAGGTCCCCTCACAGGAATGCCACCACTGTCCCGGTTTCTTCTCTATCTGGTAAATTAAGAATCATGTTTCTAGGCTCAGTCAACCCCAAAATAAACTTCTGTGAATTTCCCCTCTCTGTGTTTCTACACAATACCCCAGAGTATTTACCATAGTCCTGGATGGCCCTTGTCAAAGTGTGAGGGACTTGCCTCACACGCTGTCCCTCTGCTACAAGGCTGTGAGCTCTCCAGGTGAAGACTGGGCCTGTATCTGTCACTGTGCCAGCTGCAGGGTGAAGCAGGTCACGTGTGTGTCTAGTGAAGAAACGAAGGGATGATGTCAAGCTGGTTCTGCAGCCAGAACCTCTGGTCTCACCTTCCAAAGAAGAGGATGGCCCAACATGATGGGCAGGAGCACAGCCTTTGGAACCCAAATTCCACTTCCGCCTTCAAAAGCTGTTTGGTTTGGGGTGAATTAGCCTCTATGAGCTTCACTTTCCGTGTGTGTTCAATTGAGACTGACAGCACCTGTTCTGTACAGCGGTTACAGGTGCTGTACTAGGAAGCCCCCGTTCTCCTCCTGGCTGTCTCCTCTACTGCCACACAGAACACTTCACTGCTGACACTGTGGTCACCAGCTATGTGGAGGATTTCCCCTCCCAACAAGCAATTTTCTGTGACACCAGCCGAGTGTGCTATGATCTAACTCCAGCCTGACTCTGTCTACCCAGAGATAGCACCAGATCCCACAGGTTAAGGCCTCTGTCTCTGGAGATGGCCCCTTCCCCTGCAGAAGCTAACTGCAAGTAGTTGGTCCTCAGTTTACCCATAACTTCTGTCCAAGTCACCTCCAAATTGGAGGTTCCCCTGACCCCCTATCCTGATTCCTTTGTTTGTCTGAGTAGCTCACAGAACTCAAGGAAACACATTTACCCGTGCGTTAAAGGGCGTGATGAAAGATGCAGATGAGCGACCACCTGAAGAGATGCACAGGGGAAGGTCTGGATGGTCCCAAGCGCGGGAGCTTCTGTCCCGGTGGAGCTGGGTCACGTGGCCCTCCCGGTGTGTGAATGCGTTCAGCAACCCCGAAGCTCTTCAAACCTGTTTTGGAACATTTATGAAAGCTTCATCACGTAGGCACGGCAGGCCACCATCTCCATTTCCAGCCTTCTCCCTCCTCCAGGGAACGGGGCTGGGGTGGGAGGAGAATCCCAAGCTTCCAGTGGCCAGCCCCCTCCAGGAGCCCACCCAGAGTCATCTCATTAAAACAAAAGGCACTCCTATCACCTGGGAAATAATGGGGTTTCAGAATTCCTATGTCAGGAACTGGGGTGAAAGACCAAATGCTAGAACAAAAAATACTCTTAGTGCTTGACCATTTAGGAAATTAGGAGGAGTTTCAGGGACCCTGTGTCAGGGACCAGGAGCAGAGACATATATGTGTGTGTGTGTGTGTGTGTGTGTGTGTGTGTGTAATATATATATATAGTAACCTGTGGGATCTGGTGCTGTCTCCGGGTAGACAGTCAGGCTGGAGTTAGATCATAGCACACCCGGCTGGTGTCACAGAGAATTGCTTGTTGGGAGGGGAAATCCTTCACATAGCTGGTGACCACAGTGTCAGCAGTGAAGTGTTCTGTGTGGCAGTAGAGGAAACAGCCAGGCGGAGAACAGGGGCTTCCTAGTACAGCATCTATAACCACTGTACAGAACAGGAGCTGTCAGTCCCAGTTGAACACACACGGAAAATATATATATTCTTTCTATTACCTCACAGGTATCAAATAAATTAGTGCCTATAAAGTATTTGGTACAGTGCTTGACATGTGATAAATGAAAAACCATAACTTGTGAAATGGCCTGGTTAACACATTAGTTTAGTCACACACATTAGTTAATTTTTATTTTATTTTCCGTGTATATGTTCCAAATTCTCCCCCTGAGAAGATATATATCACCATTCTAACTAAGAAAACATATACACACCTGCTGGTAGGTCCCACCCACCAGACCCAACTGCTTTGGGCTTAGATTCTAGATCAGTGATGGGCAATCTTTTGAGCTTGGTGTGTCAAAATTCACCAAAAAACTGAGCATAACTCGGGCACTGTATCACTTCGAGAAAAATGACCTAACCGGAAGTTCCAGAACTAGACGCTCTGTACCAGAGTTTTGTTGTTTTGGCCTACAAACCTCCGGCACAGAGTATCTATACTACAGCAAATGTTTTATACTTGGCTACTGCACCTAGCAGTGCAGGAGCCGAGGATGAAACGTCCTTCTCAGCATGCGGCCCCATACTTCTCTGGAATGCGGCCGTGTGTCATCGAAAATGGCTACGCGTGTCAATGCTGACACGTATGTCATAGGTTCGCCATCACGGGTCTAGACCATTAGCAGCCTAAATTCACCAGGCTCCGTTTTAAGTCTGTGAATTGGATGTATTCTGAATTGAGAGACGACCACTAAGAAACTGAAAACACAGAAAAAGAGTACTGAGAGTTGGATTGTAAGGCAAACACAATGAATTCTAATAAAATAATGAGAACTCACATTAGGCTTCGCCATGCCAGGCACAGGTGCCCTGCATGTGTTCCCTCATTTAGTCCTTACGCTGGTCTTCTGAGTGAAGTGATATTATCCCCATTTCTCATTTGAACATTGAGTTGTAAGGAGGCTGAAGAACTCGCTGGAGTTCACGCAGCAAAACCACGAGGAGCCAGTCTGTCAATCTTCAGGGCCACACGCTTAACCCATTCTAAATCTTCTTGAAAAATAATCTCAAGCCAGTAATGTCTGACTAAAATGTTATATGTTGATAGAAAAATATGTTAGAAAATTATGATGTTCTTTCTCTTCCTGAACAATTCAATCCCAAAATCATTATGTGGGCAAAACAAGGCAGGTGTCTACGAACAGCCACAGCTCCATGTGGGGTGTCGGCACCCAAGGTAAATGAGATGGACAGGCACCCAACCCATGACTGTGACTCCCACAGGGCAGGGGACAGGGCTTGGGAGAGATAGCAGTATATGCAGGACTTTGACTTCATATATTTCTGTATTGTCTGATTTTTTTTTTTTTGGAAATGAATATGTAATCATGAATAAATTGCATCATCTTTATTTTTATTTTCAAGTGAGAGGAAGGGGATAGAGAGACAGATTCCTGCATGCATCCCCACTGGGATCCACCTGACAACCCCTGTCCGGAGCCGATGCTCGGACCACCTGAGCTATCCTCAGTGCCTGGGGCCAACACTTGAACTAATTAAGCCACTGGCTGCCAGATGGAAAAAGGGAGAGCAGGGGAGAGGGAGGGGAAGAGAAGCAAATGTGTGTGCCCCGACTGGGAATCAAATCTGGGCCAATGCTCTATTGACTGAGTCAACAGTCTTGGCCACACCATCTTTAGTTTTAAAATAAAAAATAAAAAAAAGAAAAAGAAATAGAAAGGGGAAAGAGAGACTAAGAGGAGCCTGGTTTAGTGGTGAGGCTGGGACGGAGTGGGCCAGAGCCCAAGCCCAGGAACAAGAGTGCTGAGACTAACTGTGTTGTTTCCATCAGCACCCACACAGGAGCACAATGGGCCTGGGGCAGGGTTGCCTGGGCAGCTTCTGCCACAGCTCCAAATGCTCAGAGGTTCACGCCCACAGGGCCCATCTGGTTTATCTTTGGGGGCTCTCTGAGTCAGGGATATTCCTGAGTGGTTTTGAAAATACCTATCACTCTCACAACCCTCCCTTGTATTTGTTGCCACTCAGTTGGGCCCAGTGACAAAGCTGTTGTCTCTTGGAAAACATGGAGGTTTTCTTTTCCTAGAAATGACTTTTCCACAATACTTATCCCACTGAATGTTCCACCACTGGGTTCTATGAAGACTTCCTTGAGCTCAGCTGTTGTGAGTGGGTTATTTTGAGATAAGATAATAGCTGCTATTTGTTGAGCTCCTTTTGAGCATGACCTTGGTTCCTGACCCCAGGTGCACTATCTCACTAAGTCCTCACAACAGCCCCAAGAAGCAGATATTGGCACAGAGAAAAATGTTTTAAGTGATTTCCCCACAGTCACCTCTTGGAAGTATTAGAGCTAAGGTGCCGAACTAGATTTTTCTGATCAAAGCCCAAGTTGAACTTTTTCAATATACCCAAACTTTTTATTATGCTCCAAAAGTTTGGGGATTTTTTAGTTTTTAGTCGTATTTTGCCTTGTGAACAAAGAAAATGCTGTTAGACATATTATTTTAAGAATTGAGTGTTCTCTGTGTGCTGCCACTATGTTCAGGGCCTTTATTTAGACAATTTACTTTAATCCCCCCTGAACCTCATGACTCCCGTCACAGGGAGGAAATCAGGGACCAAGCTCTCACAGCGGTCAGCGGCGGCCTTGAGGCAGAACTCAGGCAGCTTGTTGCAAGCACCCTTTCCTTTAACCACTGACTATGTCCCCCATCCCTAAACTAAGGGAACACTCTCACTAAACTTGTGAAGATTTAGTGAGCTAATGTGCATTTACAGGCCATTTAGTCCCAGCCCCTCACTGGGCAGAAAGCTCAGAGAAGCAAAATAGTTGGAAACAAAGCCTGCATCTTGCTTGGCTTCCTCCCTCCCCTTTTGCCACCACCCTTTCCAAGAAGTTCCATGGGGCAAAAGACCTCTTGGTTTGTTCAATGTTATATACCCATTGTTGGTCACAGTAGGAGTTTGAAAAGCCTTTGTTGAGTGAATGAATGCCACCTTGTTTGTGGGCTGAGTAGTTTGGTTATGAAGGCTCCTCACCAGAGCTTTGTATTCAGGGAAAATCCAACCATCTTTGGCTCCCTGCCCCAACTCCATCAATGCTCAGCGATGATTCAGCAGCTTGGTGAGAAGCCCAGTTTCCCAGCTGAACAAAGACTTCCCTGGGTTGCATGGGGGATTAACCACCTGGCACGGACTGCAAGCAAGCCTGGAAGCAGGCACAGTAGCGTGAAAATGTTACAGAGAACAGGACTTGGCCCTTTCGGTCTCCCAAGGGCCAGCCAGTAGTGTGTGGATTCTTGACTTTGTGCAGGAAAAAATTTCACAACATGAGACCAGGTGATTTTGAGAGTATGTTTATTAAAGCTGGGAACAGTAAGACAAGGAAGGGCTTAGAATAGAAGAAGCAACAGGAAAGCCTGGGTGGGGCTGCCATGGCTCTCTAGAAACCTTGTGGGAAAGAAATGAGTCTGTACTAGGAGGTCGGAGAAAAGAGACCTTGGAGACAGGTTGAGGGGTTAGCCCAGGAAGAGCTGCCACTGCCCATTGCTCCCCTGACTATACGTCTCCTGGGGACTCCGAGAGAGAAGAAGAGGGGGAATGGGTAGGTGCCACATGCTCCTAGAAGGGAGAGTGTTGTAGTTATATAAGGTTATAGTAATTAAATATATAAAAATATAGAGAATATATAAAAGTAATTAAAATAATATTAAAAATAATTATTAAATAAAGTTATACCATTTGGATAAGAATTAATATAGTGACTTAGTGCCATAACTCTGTAATGTAATAAACAGACTGACTTACAAGCAGGGCCCAGTTAGTATGTGTGTGAAATTATACCTAAATAAAAAGTAGCTTGGTGTTATTTACATTAACTTTGTAAACTGAAGTAAATAAGAACATCTTAAAAAGTGGTTTAATGTAAGCCTGACCTGTGGTGGCGCAGTGGATAAAGCGTCGACCTGGGAACACTGAGGTTGCCAGTTCAAAACCCTGCACTGGTCTGGTCAAGGCACATATTGGAGTTGATGCTTCCAGCTCCTTCCCCCCCCTTTCTCTCTCTCTCTCTCTCTCTCTCTCTCTCTCTGCATCTCCTCTCTAAAATGAATAAAATAAAAAAGAAATTAAAAAAAAATCTTAAAAAATAAAATGGTTTAATGTAAACATTTCAGTAAATTGACATAGAGGAAATTCCCTGCAAGGAACTCCCAAAAAGGTGGTTTGAAGTGGTAATCCTGTAGATTAACATCTGTTAAAAGAAGTTGGCCAGAAAAGGTACTAAAGCTGAGGGGCTCCCCTACTGCAGTAGTTGCCCAGACTCCAACGTTGATGTGGACTGTCTCCATGCTGCTCTGAGCTCTGACCAAAGATAGCCAAGAGGAGCACGCTGGCGGGGCCCCCTTAAGCTGTACCCAGGCACACCAAAAGAATTTGTGAGTAATAAATTGCTTGTGTGACTATTGCAACTAATTTGTGTGTCGGTCATGTCCTTCCTCCAGTGGCACTTAACAGTAGCATCCTCAGAGCCGCCTCAAAAGTAGTCTCGAAGAGGCTGCCAGCCCTGCTGATAAGCAGGAGTGTCCCAATGCATGGGGAAGTGGAATCTGGGACGTCTGATCAATGTAGAGCTTGGCTCTACTGGGTCAGAGAATGTGTGCTGGGTCCTTTGTTTTGAGGGTTTTAAAGGCAGGGAGTTTAGGGGAGGTTTTAGGGGAAGATCCCAATGGAATACTTATCAGCTTTCCAAATGTGCCCTTTCAGGGCATGGTCTCTACTGATGGGTCAGCCCCAGGGCAGGGGGTCATTGGTCACCACAGCTGGTCCTGGGTCTGCTGCTTTTCTGGGCCTGGAGCTGAAATACAACTGAGGCCTAGACATCACCTCTAGGGAGGTGACCTATATATGGCTGTAAATTGCTCAGCCAGTTTGTTCAGCTGTCTGTCTCAGTTTCCCCATATTACTTGCCAAGGAATTTTCCTAGCTTCTTACTATCCTGCCTCAGAGGGAGGCCTGGGCTGGTAGTCTGTCACCTGGGGTCTTATACTCTCGGCCTCGTCTTCTCTCTGGGTCTTATTATCCTCAGCTCTAAAAGAAAGGAGTGGACTAGATAAGCTCTGACCACAGGGCTTTATTCAGCAGAGACAGACTGAGCCAGGGTGGGATTTCATGGCCAGTGGGAGTTGCTGCCCCAAGCTTGTGTCCATCTTCATTTCAGCAAGAGCTCAGAATCAGACACTACAAAAGATGACCTAACATTTACTGAGCGCCATGCAAGTAGCCTGCCTTTGTGCTGTTCTGTGGGGTCCTCAAAACAAACTTGTGTAGAATACTCTTTCGTGATAACAAGGAAGAAATGATGGACACATGCAACAGCTTGGGCCAATCTCCAGGGCATTGTGCTGAAATAGAAAAGGCTGTTTCAAAAGGTTGTGTGTTGTATGATTCCATTTCTACAGCAGCCTAGAAATGACAAAGTTCTAGAAGTGGAGAACAGATTAGTGGTTGCCAGGGGGTGGAGATGGGTGGGGGTCTGACTAAGTAGGGGTAGAGTTGCTTTCTGGTTATGATTGTGGTTATGGTCACACAGATCTACGCACATGATGAAGTTGCATGGAACTGTGCACATACACACAAATGAACTCATGTGAAATCTGAGTGAAGTCTACAGATGGTACTAAATGTCAATTTCCTGGTTTTAATATTGCACAGTAATTATATACAATGTTACCATTGGTACGATGTCACCATTGGGAGAGGCTAGGTGAAGGGTAGAGGAGACCTTTCTGTAGTATTTTTTTCATTTCCTGTGGGTCTAATTATTTTCATCTACAGATGAAAGTCCGGAGGCTCAAGGTGGTCACACACCTTTGACCAGGAAAGTAGAGATTAGATTCTGCTTCTCCTCTGACCCCAGTGTCGTGAGCATCTCCCCCTCCCCCTCCCACACACACATACACAGGCCTGCGGTGGGGAAACTGGCCCATACAATCCCGAGTTTATCTCCGCTCTATGGGAGTGAGTGGATTATTCATTTTTTTCCCGCCTGGGTAGCGAGACTGTGTGATTTAGCTAGCTCATTGGTGGGACGGCCCTTTTGCATGGTCTATAGCATGAACTCTTTCTTTTTTTCTTCTTTATTGTATTTTTTCCAAAGTTAGAAGCTGGGAAGAAGCCAGACTCCCTCATGCACCCGACTGGGATCCACCCCGCAAGCCCACCAAGGGGCGATGCTCAGCCCCTCTGAGATGTTGCTTTGTTGTGGCCGGAGCCATTTCAGCACCTGAGGCAGAGGCCATGGAGCCATCCTCAGCACCTGGGCCAACTTTGCTCCAATGGAGCCTTTGCTGTGGGAGGGGAAGAGAGAGAGAGGAAGGAGAGGGGGAAGGGTGGAGAAGCAAATGAGTGCTTCTCCTGTGTGCCCTTGCTGGGAATCGAACCCAGGACTTCCACACACTGGGTCGACGCTCTACTGCTGAGCCAACTGGCCAGGGCTTACAGCATGCACTCTTATGGTACTTTCTTTACCCACCTTCATCAAGGCCTTGATTGAAGGAGGAAGAATAGCTCTGAACACCTGCAGTTTGCTTGCTCTCAGAGAAATAAGTCCATTGCCTCCCCTGTGCCTTCACTGCCTTCCAGCTCCTCACCTCACCCCAACTTGCTTTGTGCTTGGCATCTGCTAAACTGAGGTTGGTGTAGAGCAGGGGTAGTCAACCTTTTTATACCTACCACCCACTTTTGTATCTCTGTTAGTAGTAAAATTTTCTAACTGCCCACCGGTTCCACAGTAATGGTGATTTATAAAGTAGGAAAGTAACTTTACTTTATAAAATTTATAAAACAGAGTTACAGCAAGTTAAAGCATATAATAATAATTACTTACCAAGTACTTTGTCAGATTTTCGCTAAGTTTGGCAGAATAAATCTTTATAAAACAACTTACTATAGTTAAATCTATCTTTTTATTTATACTTTGATTGCTCCACTACTGCCCACCATGAAAGCTGGAACGCCCACTAGTGGGCGGTAGGGACCAGGTTGACTACCCTGGTGTACAGAGATCTACTATGAAGACACTAAGACGGGAACTTGACAAGGACTTAACAGAGCCTATAGCCTCTTGGAGGAGAACAAGGACAAGCAGCGACAAAACAAACTGAACTGACAGCGATTAATGAAAGAAAGCATGTGGGTTGGAAAAGCAGCTTCAAAGGGAGGAGGTCTTCTGAGCAGGTGGTGAGTATTCTCAGATGTGCTGGGTTTCAAGATAGCAGAATATACATCCCACTGTTTTTGATGAGAGGGTCAGATAATCTTTCAGAAAGGAGTTAGATTTCAAGGGAAGAGGACCCCAGGCCAAAGGAAAGACATGGGCAAAGGCACAAATACATTAAAATGCATGCCATTAAGAAGGAGCAGCCATGAGTAAAACATTTATTTGACCTATTCTGTCCTATATGGTAGCCACTGGCCACATGTGACTGCTGAGCACATTATTTAATTTTTAAAAATTCTCACCCACCCCCCACTTTGGCAAGCACCAGCTTGTTCTCTGTAGCTATGGGTCTGTTTCTGTTTTGTATATTTATTTATTTTGTGTTTTTAGATTCCACATATGAGATCATACAATATTTGTCTTTCTCTGTTTGACTTATTTTACTTAGCATAATACCCTCTAGTTCCATCCATGTTGTCACAAATGGCAAGATGTAATTCTATTTTTTTTTTTTTTCTGAGAGGGTTAGGGGGAGAGAGAGAGACAGGAAGGGAGAGAGATGAGAAGCATCAATTCATAGTTGCAGCACTTTGGTTGTTCATTGATTGCTTTCTCATATGTACCTTGACTGGGGGACTCCAGCTGAGCCAGTGACCCCTTGCTCAAGCCAGCAACCTTGGGCTTCAAGCCAGTGACCTTTGGGCTCAAGCCAGCAACCATGGGATTATGATGATGATCCCACATTCATGCTGGCTAACCCGTCCGTGCTCAAGCTGTTGAGTCTGCGCTCAAGCTGACAACCTCTGGGTTTCAAACCTGGGTTCTCAGCATCCCAGGTCGACACTCTATCCACTGCACAACCTACCGTCAAACATGATTTCATTCGTTTTTATGGTTGAATAACATTTCATTGTTTATAATTACCACATATTCTTTATCTATTCATCTATCACTGAACATCTAGGTTGCTTCCATATCTTGGCTATTACTAGCAATGCTGCAATGAATATGGGAGTACATATATCTTTTCAAATCAGTGTTCTTGTTTTCTTTGGATAAATACCCGCAAGTGGAATTTCTAGGGCATAGGTAGTTCTGTTTTTTATTTTTTGAGGAACCTCCACACTGTTGTCCATAGTACCACAGCAATTTGCAATCCTACCAACAGTGCACGAGGGTTCCCTTTTCTCCACATCCTTGCCAACACTTGTTGATTTATTGATAGCCATTCTGACAAGTGTGAGGTGATATCTCATTGTGGTTTCAATTTGCATTTTCCTGCTAATTAGTGATGTTGAGCTCTTTTTTGTGTCTATTGGCAATCTGAATGTCCTCTTTGGAGAAGTGTCTTATTCAGGTTACCTGACCTTTTTTTTGACTGGATTGTCTGGGGGTGGTGGTGGCAGTTGATATTAAATTGTATGAGTTCCTTATACAGTTTGGATGTTAACCCCTTATCTGACGTATCATTTAAAAATATCTTTCCCCATACAGTAGATTGTCTTTTCATTTTGATGGTTTCCTTCACTGTTTAGTGAAGCTTTTAGTTTGATGTAGTTCCATTTATTTTTTTTTTCCTGTGCTTGAGGAGAGAAATCCAAAAAGATATTGCTAAGAGTCATGTCAAAGAGTTTACTGCCTATGTTTTCTTCTAGGAATTTCATGGTTTTAGGTATGACATTTAAGTTTTTAATCCAGTTTGAGTTTATTTTTGTATACAGTGTGAGAAGGTGTCCAACATCATTTTATTGCAGGTGTCTTTCCAGTTTTGCCAACACTGCTTAGTGAAGAGACTGTCTTTGACCCATGGTACATCCTTGCCACCTTTGTCACAATACTAAGCACTTTGCAGGAGGCTAGATTGGAATGAGATGTGCCGTAAGTGTAAAATCCACTCAGGGTCAAACACTTAGTTCAAAAATTGTAAACAGGTCCTAGCCTGTTTGCTCTGTGGATAGGGCATCAGCCCCATGTATGGATGTCCTGGGTTCAATTCCTGGTCAGGGCACACAGGTGAGGCCACCATCTGCTTCTCCAACACCCTTCGCTCTCTCTCTCCCTGCCATCTGCAGCCATAGCCCAATTAATTGGAGCACATTGGCCCTGGGCACTGAGGATGGCTCTGGGAGCCTCCGAATCAGGTATTAAAAGTAGCTCGGTTGCAAGCATGACCTCAGATGGGCAGAGCATCGGCCCCAGACAGGGTTGCCTGGTGGATCCTGGTCGGGGTACATGCAGGAGTCTATCTCCCTTCCTCTCACTTGGAAAAGAAAAAGAACAAAATAAAATTGTAAACATCCCAATACTTCTTATATTGGTTACATGAGCAAATAATAATATTTTGGATGAATTAGGTTAAAATAATTACCTGTATGTATGTTAATTTCACCCGTTTAATTTAATTTTTTATGTGGTTACTAGAAAATATAAAATTACTTATGTGATTCTCATCATAAGATATTGGATAGCCTGTCCAAACTATACTTTTCTGTCTAATGCTTCCTTTTCTTTTTTCTTTTTTTGCTCATTTTTGAAGCAGCCAAAATTTGCGGAAATTTCTTTTTTCTTTTCATTAATGAAGCGTTTCTTATCCCAAGGGAGGATATTATTTATAAAGTACTTGCAAAGTACTGGTAAAGAGCCTCCAGGGCCACTGTGCTTCACAACAGTTCCTTTGTAACAGACAGTTTTGATATTTAAAATGAATAAGTGAACCAAATATTAAAATCTTTAGGGTAACTTTACCACTGAAATTACCATTAGAATATTTCATTTGACAGTACATAGGTTTCCATGGAAGCTTGGGTTCTATTGGACTCTTTGTTTCCTGAAGTAATGCAAATTACGTTTCTGGGGATTTGGAAGTGATTTTTTTATTAATTTTAATGGAGTGACATTAATAAATCAGAGTACATATGTTCAAAGAAAACATCACCAGGTTATCTTGTCATTCAATTATGTTGCATACCCATCACCCAAAGTCAAATTGTCCTCTGTCACCTTCTATCTGGTTTTCTTTGTGCCCCTCCCCTCCTCCCTCTCCCTCCCTCTCCCTCCCTCTCCTCCCTCCCTCCTCCCCGAAACCATCACATTCTTGTCCATGTCTCATAGTCTTGTTGTTATGTCCCACCTATGTATGAAATCATGCTGTTCTCAGTATTTTTCTGTTTTACTTATTTCACTCTGTATAATGTTATCAAGGTCCATCCATTTTGTTGTAAACAATATCATCATTTCTTATGGCTGAGTAATATTCCATAGTATATATGTACCAAAGCTTTATAATCCACTCGTCCTCTGACGGACACTTGGGCTGTTTCCAAATCTTCACTATTGTGAACAATGCTGCCACGAACATGGGGGAGCATTTCTTATTTTTGAAGAGTGCTATGGTGTTCTTAGGGTATATTCCTAAAAGTGGGATAGCTGGGTCAAAAGGCAGTTTGATTTTGAATTTTTTGAGGAATCTCCATACTGTTTTCCACAGTGGCTGCACCAGTCTGCATTCTCACCAGCAGTGCAGGAGGGTTCCCTTTTCTCCACATCCTCTCCAGCACTTGTTCTGTGTTGTTTTGCTGATGAGAGCCATTCTTACTGGTGTGAGGTGATATCTCATTGTGGTTTTAATTTGCATTTCTCTAATGATTAGAGATGTTGAGCATTTTTTCATATGGCTATTGGCCATCTGTATGTCCTCTTTGGAGAAATTTCTATTCATTTCTTTTGCCTATTTTTTGATTTGATTGTTTGTCTTCCTGGTGTTGAGTTTAGGAGTAAATTTAACCAAGGAGGTTAAGGACTTGTACTCGAAAAATTATAAAACATTGATAAAAGAAATCAAGGAAGATACAAACAAGTGGAAGCATATACCGTGCTCATGGGTAGGAAGAATAAACATTATAAAAATGTCTATATTACCCAAAGCAATTTATAAATTCAATGCAATACCAATTAAAATACCAATGACATACTTTAAAGTTATAGAACACATATTCCAAAAATTTATGTGGAACCAAAAAAGAACACAAATAGCCTCAGCAATCTTAAAAAGAAAAAATAAAGCTGAAGGTATCACTCTTCCGCATATCAAGGTATACTACAAGGCCATTGTACTCAAGACAGCCTGGTACTGGCATAAGTACAGGCACATAGATCAATGGAACAGAATAGAGAACCCAGAAATAAACCCACACCTTTATGGACAACTGATATTTGACAAAGGAGGAAAGAACATACAATGGAGTAAAGACAGCCTCTTTAACAAATGGTGTTGGGAAAATTGGACAGCTACCTGCAAAAAAATGAAACTAGACCATCAACTTACACCATTCACAAAAAGAAACTCAAAATGGATAAAAGACTTAAATGTAAGCCGTGAAAGCATCTTAGAAGAAAACATAGGCAGTAAGCTCTCCGACATCTGTCGCAGCAATGTATTTGCCGATTTATCTCCACAGGCAAATGAAATAAAAGACAGGATAAACAAATGGGACTATATCAAATTAAAAAGTTTTTGCACAGCTAAGGACAATAAGAACAGAATAAAAAGACAAACCACACAATGGGAGAACATATTTGACAACACGTCTGATAAGGGGTTAATAACCAAAATTCATTAGGAACTTATAAAACTGAACACCAGGAAGTGCTTTTTGATAGCACATTCATTCTCGTTTTCCTTTTCCCTGTATCTGAGAAAAGACACATCGAAGCATCAGGACAGGGCTCTTGGAAAATGCATACGACTTTCCCCCATTCTCCACACTTGCCTTGCTTCTCCTCTCCCTGAGGGGCCTGCAGTCTCTAGTGCACCACTAAGGAGCATTTATTTGTTCCTCTCTAGTGTTCATCTCACAGTCAGGAAGGGGAGGTTAGAGCTGCAGGCCCAGTTCAGCAGCCTCCAGCGTGGGGTCCCTCCCCAACCACTGTCATCACCAGAGTGGTGGTGGTGGCATTGTGGCAGGAAACCTCCTAGACTGAGCCTCTTTCCTGACTGGGCACAAATAGTGAACAGAAATGGTGACATAATTTTTCTCTTAATATAACAGTCTTAGTGTTTCAATTGACATTAGGCCCAATGGCAGGGTTCAAATAAGGTGGTGCACCTTAGAACATTTACAAAATGAAGTGAGGCTACTCGAATGTCAGTTAGCATGAATGCAGGTGCAGAAAGCACCAGCAAGGGAAGACACTTAGACGTGTTTAGAAAGGCCCACAGTCACACCCTCCGTCTAAAACAGAAGGATGGGGATGCTTCTACGTGCGTGGCCACCTCGAACTGGGCAAAATGGAGGGAGCTGAAATGAAGACTGACGATCAGCCTCAGGACAGTTCCCTTCTGCTTTGATGCTCCTGTCCACACCAGGCATTTTCTAAGATACTCATGGGAGACAGAAAGACATAAGTAATTTTTTAGTGTCTGGGTGTGTATCAGGCTGTGGGCCAGATTCTGGGGATATGGAGACAAGGAAGGCACCACCACCGCCTTTGAGGGCCTCCCAAGCTGGTGGGACAGATTAGAAGGCCATTGTCATAGTGCCTACGCTGAGCATTGTGACTGAGCAGTCACCAGCACAGGAGAAACGTCTAGACCGGGGAGAGGGAACAGAGTGCTTCCTGCATGGCCTGTTAGAGCTGTGTTCCTGTTGCGGTCAAATACACACAACATAAAATTTACCATCTAAACTATTAAGTGTACAATTCAGTAGTGTGAAGTACATGCACACGGTTGTGCAACGCATCTCCAGAACTCCATTCATCTTGCAAAACTGAACCCTACGCCCAGTAAACAACACTGTTCTCCCCTCTCCCAGCCCCTAGCAACCACTCTTTTACTTGGTCTCCATAAATTTCACTGTCCTAGGGACCTCACATGAGTGGGGTCATATCTATGGTTGTGTATGTGTGACTGGCTATTTCACTGAGCATAGTGTCCTAAAGGTTCATCCCTGTTGCGGCATGTCTGAACTTCCTTTCTAAGGACAGTATGTATGTACCACATTCTCTCTATCTGTTCATTCACTAGTGGACATTTGGGTTGCTTTTACCTTTTCGCTGTTATGAGTAATGGTTCTAGGAACATAGGTGTATAAATACTTCTTCAAGACCCTGTCAATTTTCTTGGGTATATACTCTGCTATGGACAGAATTATGTCCCCTTGCAAAGCTCGTATATTGAAGCCCTAACCCCCAGCGTGACTGTATTTTTATTATTTTTAATTTAATTTATTGTGTTTACATAGATTCTAGTGTCGCCCCAAATGCATCCTCCCTCCCCGGTATTACCCTCAACATCTCCCTTGCCCCTGTCCCAACAGCTCCCTTCCCCCTTCCCTTCAGGTTTATCCCATCCTATCATCCCCTTTCCCTCTGTCCTCTTTTCCTCTGGTCCCTTTGATCTCTCTACTGTCTCAATTCCATTCCTCAGTTCACATTATTTCTTGGATTCCTCAAATGAATGAGGTCATATGATATTTTTCTTTCTCTGCCTGGCTTATTTCACTTACATATAATAGTTTCCAGGTTCATCCATGCTGTTGCAAAAGGTAGTATTTCCTTCATTTTCATGGCCCCATTCCATTGTATATATGTATTCCATTGTATATATGTACAACAGTTTTTTAATCCACTCGTCCACTGACAGACACTTGGGCTGTTTCCAGATCTTCGCCATTGTAAACAATGCTGCCATAAACATGGGGGTGCATTTCTATTTTTGAGTCAGTGATATGGTGTTCTTGGGATATATTCCTAAAAGTGGGATGGCTGGGTCAAACGGCAGTTCCATTCTTAATTTTTTGAGGAATCTCCATACTGTTTTCCACGGTGGTTGTACCAGCCTGCATTCCCACCAGGAGTGCAGGAGGGTTCCCCTTTCTCCACACCCTCGCCAGCACCTATCATGTGTTGTTTTGCTGATGAGCACCATTCTGACCGGTGTGAGGTGGTATTTCATTGTAAGTTTAATTTGCATTTCTCTAATGATTAGTGATGTTGAACATTTTTTCATCTGTCTATTGGCCATCTGAATGTCCTCTTTGGAGAAGTGTCTATTCATTTCTTTTGCCCATTTTTTGATTGGATTGTTTGTCTTCCTGGTGTTGAGTTTTACAAGTTCTTCATAAATTTTGGTTATTAACCCCTTATCAGACGTATTGTTGAATATGTTCTCCCATTGGGTGGTTTGTCTTTTTATTCTGTTCATATAGTCTTTGGCTGTACAAAAGCTTTTTAGTTTAATATAGTCCCATTTGTTTATCCTGTCTTTTATTTCACTTGCCCGTGGAGATAAATAAGCAATATTGCTGTGAGAGATGTGGGTGAGCTTACTGCCTATGTTTTCTTCTAAAATGCTTATGGTTTCACGGCTTACATTTAAGTCTTTTATAATTTTTTTTTTTTTACAGGCACAGAGAGAAAGAGTCAGAGAGAGGGATAGATAGGGACAGACAGACAGGAACGGAGAGAGGTGAGAAGCATCAATCATTAGTTTTTTGTTGCCGTCGCAACACCTTAGTTGTTTATTGATTGCTTTCTCACATGTGCCTTGACAACAGGCCTTCAGCAGACCGAGCAACCCCTTGCTGGAGCCAGCAACCTTGGGTCCAAGCTGATGAGTTTTTGCTCAAGCCAGATGGGCCCGCGCTCAAGCTGGCGACCTTGGGGTCTCAACCTGGGTCTTTCGCATCCCAGTCCGATGCTTTATCCACTGCGCCACTGGTCAGGCCTTTTATCCATTTTGAGTTTATTTTTGTGAATGGTGTAAGTTGGTGGTCTAGTTTCATTTTCTTTGCAGGTAGCTGTCCAATTTTCCCAACACCATTTGTTAAAGAGACTATCTTTACTCCATTGTATGCTTACCTCCTTTGTCAAATATCAGTTGTCCATAAAGGTAAGGGTTTATTTCTGGGTTCTCTGTTCTGTTCCATTGATCTATATGCCTGTTCTTATGCCAGTACCAAGCTGTTTTGAGTACAATGGCCTTGTAGTATAATTTGATATCAAGAAGTGTGATACCTCCCACTTTATTCTTCTTTTTCAAGATTGCTGAGGCTATTCGTGTTCTTTTTTGGTTCCATATCAATTTTTGAAATATGTGTTCTATATCTTTGAAGTATGTCATTGGAATTTTAATTGGCATTGCATTGAATTTGTAAATTGCTTTGGATAATATAGACATTTTAATGATGTTTATTCTTTCAATCCATGAACATGGTATATGCTTCCACTTATGTGTAACTTCCTTGATTTCTTTTATCAATGTTTTATAATTTTACAAGTCTTTAACCTCCTTGGTTAAATTTACTCCTAGGTACTTTATTATTTTGTTGCAATAGTGAAGGGGATTTTTTCTTAATTTCTCTTTCTGATGGTTCACTGTTGGTGTATAAAAATGCCTCTGATTTCTGTGTATTTTATATCCTGACACCTTGCTGAATTCATTTATCAGGTTCAGTCATTTTTTGACTGAGACTTTAGGGTTTTTTATATACAGTATTATATCATCTGCAAATAATGAAAGTTTTACTTCTTTTCCAATTAAAATGCCTTTTATTTCTTCTACTTGTCTGATTGCAGGGCTAGGACTTCCAGTACTGTGTTGAATAAGAGTGGTTGAAAGGGGGCACCCCTGCCTTGTTCCTGATCTTAAGGGAATTGCTTTTAATTTTTGCCAGTTAATTATGATGTTGGCTGTGGTTTTTCATAGATGGCCTTTATCATGTTGAGGCATGTTCCCTGTATTCCTACTTTGCTGAGAGTTGTGATCATGAATGGTGCTTGATTTTATCATATGCTTTTTCTGCATCTATTAAAATTATCATGTGGTTTTTCTCCTTTTTGTTTATGTGATGAATCACATTGATTTATGAATATTTTACTATCCTTGCCTCCTGAGAATAAATCCCACTTGATCATGATGTATAATTTTTTTCATGTATTGCTGAATCCGGTTTGCTCATATTTTGTTGAGTATTTTAGCATCTAAATTCATCAGAGATATTGGCCTATAATTTTCTTTCTTTGTGTTGGCTTTGTCTGAATTATGCTTGCCTTATAAAAAGAGCTTGGAAGTCTTCCTTCCTCTTGAATTTTTTGAAATAGCTTGAGAAGGATAGGAGAGTTAGTTCTTCTTTGAATATTTGGTAGAATTCACTTTTGAAGCCATCAGGCCCAGGACTTTTGTTTGTTGGGAGTTTTTTGATAATGGTTTCGATCATTTGTTGTAATCGGTCTGTTTAGGTTTTCTGATTCTTTGGATTTTTTTTTTTTTTACTTTATTTATTCATTGTAGAGAGGAGAACGAGAAACAGAGAGAGAGAGAAGGGGGAGGGGCAAGAAGCATCAACTCCCATATGTGCCTTGACCAGGAAAGCCCAGGGCTTCGAACCAGTGACCTCAGCATTCCAGGTCAATGCTTTATCCACTGCGCCACCACAGGTCAGGCTGGATTGATTTTTAAAAGATTATATGTTTCAAGGAGTTTGTCCATTTTACCTAGGTTGTCTAATTTTTTGGCATACAGTTCTTCATAGTATTGGAGGGCCGGACTATAAAAAAACTACGAACAAATCCCTATGCACATATATTAAAGTAAAAGCACAAAACGGGAACAAATACAATATTTAAAATAAAGAACAAGTAAATTTAAATCAACAAACTGACCAGTGTTTCAATGGGAACTATGGGTGCGGATGCATTCTGTGCTCCTCTCACTGACCATCAATGAAAGAGGTGCCCCTTCCGGAAGTGCGGAGGGGGCTGGATAAATAGCCTCAGGGGGCCACATGCGGCTCGTGGGCCGTAGTCTGGGGACCCCTGCTTTAGCCTCTATGTCATTTATTTCCATTCTGATCATTATTATTTCCTTCCTTCTACTACTTCTGGGCTTTACTTGCTGTTCTTTTTCTAGTTCTTTTAGATGCAGGGTTAAGTTGTTTATTTGAGCTTTTTCTACCTTCTCATGGTATGCCTGTAGTGCTATGAACTTCCCTATCAGGACTGCTTTTGCTGTGTCCTATATTTTGAGTTGTTGTATGCTCATTATCATTCATTTCTAGGAATTTTTTATTTCTTCTTTGATCTGATTGTTAACCCATTTGTTATTTAATAACATGCTATTTAGTTTCCATGTGTTTGAGTATTTTTCAGTTTTTCTGTTGTGGTTGATTTCTAGTTTCATGCCATTGTAATCAGAGAAAGTGGTTGATCTGATTTCAATCTTCTTAAATTTGTTGAGATCGCTTTTGATAACATGTGGTCTATCCTAGAGAATGTACCATGAGCACTTGAGAAGAATGTATATTCTGCTGCTTTAGGGTTAAAGGTTCTGAAGATATCTATTAAATCGAGTTGATCTAGTGTGTCCTTTAAGTCTGTTGTTTCATTGTTAATTTTCTTCTTGAGAATATATCTAGTGATGTTAGTGGAGTATTGAAATACCCTACTATAATAGTATTGCTGTTGATCCTACCCTTCAAATCCATCAAAGTCTGCTTTATATATTTAGGTGCTCCTATATTAGGTGCGTAGATATTTATAATGGTTATATCTTCCTGTTGGATTGCTCCCTTTATCATTATGTAGTGACCTTCTTTGTATCTTACTATTGCCTTTGTTTTAAAGTCCATTTTGTCTGATAAAAGTATAGCTACCCCAGCTTTTTTTTCATTTCCATTTGCATGAAATATTTTTTCCATCCTTTTACCTTCAGTCTATGTGTATCTTTTGTTTTGAAGTGTGTCTCTTGTAGACAGCATATGTATGGGTCCTGTTTACTTATCCATGTAGCTACCCTATGTCTTTTGATTCAATCATTTAATCCATTTACATTTAAGGTTATTATTGATATGTAGTTTTTTTATTGCCATGTTATTCTTTAAAGCTATATTCCTCTTTTACTATATTCTTTTCCCTTTTGTTCTGTTTACAACAGGCCCCTTAACATTTCTTGCAGGATTGGTTTGCTTGTAATGAATTCCTTGAGTTATTTTGTCTGGGAAGCTTTTTATTTCTCCTTCAATTTTAAATGATAGCCTTTCTGGATAAAGTAGTCTTGATTGTAGGCTCTTGTTCTGCATTACTTTGAATATTTCTTGCCATTCCCTTCTGGCCTCAAGTGTTTCTGTTGAAAAGTCGGATGTCATCCTTATGGGGGCTCCTTTGTAGGTGATAGCCTTTTTTTCTCTAGCAGCTTTTAATATTTTCTCTTTATCTCTTAGCTTTGGTGTTGGGCAGATAAAATATAATATGCTCACTTTGTTAAATATGGCACTGCCCACATGGAAGCCCATCACCCAGGTGATATTATTTGCCCTTATGCTTGGGATGGGTGTGGGGGAAAGATTGTAATGTAAGCAGGCTGGGTCATCATAGCCTAAGGCTTAGTTTTTAAAAATAATTAATTAATTAATTATTTTACATGGACAGAGAGAGTCAGAGTAGGGATAGATAGGGACAGACAGACAGGAATGGAGAGAGGTGAGAAGCATCAATTATTAGTTTTTCATTGCCTTCACAACACAGTTGTTCATTGATTGCTTTCTCACATGTGCCTTTACTGCGGGCCTTAAGCAGACCGAGCAACCCCTTGCTGGAGCCAGTGACCCTGGGTCCAAGCTGACGAGCTTTTTTGCTCAAGCCAGATGGCACTCAAGCTGGAGAGCTCGGGGTCTCAAACCTGGGTCTTCCGCATCCCAGTCCGATGCCCTATCCACTACGCCACCACCTGGTCAGACCTCAGGCTTAGTTTTAAGAGTAAGCTTTTCCCCACACCCTTGACTGATTGGATGATGTGGAGTGGTGTGCTCTCCTGAGGAATCCCATTATGCCTCAGATGGGTGGCTTTGTATCAGAGACTTTCTTGTTTGTATAATTGGATTAAAGGTTTTGAATCTATGCTATAAAGTGGGGCAGACCAGGAGCTTGCACTCTCGGTTCCTGAGGTATTAGAGAGGAGAGCAGATTAAGGTCACGTGGAGGCCAGGAGGAGGCAGCCAAGATGGTGGAAGGCTGAGGAAGAAGCCAGTTTGTGCAGAGTTTGTGTAGAGAGGAGATGGAAAACAGAGGTGAATAAGTCTGGTGAGCTAGAAACTTTTGATTCTAGGAAACTTGGGTAAGTCAGTAGCTTTGTGAGCACTGAATGAGTGGGTTTTGGAGCCCAGTGTGTGTAGAATTAAAGCTGATGGCTCACCAATTCTTGGCTCCATTGTTTCATTACCGACTGTTCGAATCTAATGTGAACCTGCATGGGCCAGGCGACTGTGATCCTGACCCCGGCTACTGGTTTTACATTTGGTATTTTAATTATGATGTGTCTTGGTATATAGATTTCTTTGGGTTTCTCTTTAATGGAATTCTCTGTGCTTCTTAAACCTGTGTGACTTTTTCCAGCATCAATTTGAGAAAGTTTTCAGCTATGATTTCATGGAACAAGGTCTCTATCCCTTGTTCTTTCTCTTTGTCTTCAGGAACCCGTAAGATGCGGATGTTGTTTCTCTTTAGCTGTCATAGAGCTCTCTTAGAGTTCCCTCAGATTTTTTCAGCCTCTTTTCTTCTTGCTGCTCTGCTTCTGTGTTTTCGTTTATCTTGTCTTCTAAATTGCTGATTTGATCCTCTGCTTCATCCAGCCTGCTCTTAATTGCTTCTAGTGTAGTCTTCATTTCTGGTATTGTATTTGTCATTTCTGACTGGTTCTTCTTTATTATTGCAATGTCCTTTTTGATGCTTGTTATCTCTTTATTTATGTGCTCATTGTGTCCATCCTTTGTTGTTCTAAGATCTTTCAGCATTCTAATAATCATTATTTTACATTCTGCATCTGGTTGTTTGCTTATTTCCATCTCACTCAGTTCATTTTCTGGGGGTTTCTCTTTTTGTTTTCTTTTTATTAATTTTAATGGGGTGACATTGATAAATCAGGGCACATATGTTCAGAGAAAATATTTCCAGGTTATTTTGACATTTTATTATATTGCGTACCCATCACTCAAAGTCAAATTGTTCTCTGTCACCTTCTATCTGGTTTTATTTGTGCCCTTCCCCTCTCCCTACCTCTGAGGGTTTCTCTTGTTGATTCATTTAGACTGTACTTCTCTGTCTTCCCATTTTGTCTGTGTATACCCTCCTTGTTTGGGTGTGTTGTTTGTAGAGCTGGCTAAGTCTAGGGTTGGTGTTCTCTGCCTCCAATTTTCAGTTGTGTTATATCTAGGTCTTCTTGGGTTGGCATCAGCTGTTGTTTGTAATCTGCTGTCGGATTTGGCTTTTCTAGTAGAGCCTCTTTGAAGTCTTGGTTTGTTTGTTTTCTTCTCAGTTTTCTTAACTCGGTGATAATCTTGTTTACTGATCTCAGCAGGGGGTTTATTTGAAACTGTATCCAGAAATGTGGTGGGTGTAACCTGAGACTCTGAAGTTGTGATGTGCCTGCTTCTCTCTGGGGGCAGGGTTCTTTCTCCACTTCACCAGGGGGAGATGTATCTCAGATCTCCATGGAGACCTGAGTTACTTCTCCTCCTTCCCACTTCGTGTTTTCAGATGTGTCTTGTTGCGCTGATTGGAGCTGGAGAGCTTTCTGGAGGTGTCACCTAGAACCACTTTAGGCTTGTGCTATGTGGAGGGATCAACCCCTCCCCCAGTTATGGCTACCTCCACACTGGATAAGTCAGCTTCTCAGGTCCTCCCATGCATTCCTCTGCCCATCACCATTTCTCTCTCTCCCCTCTTTCCTTTTGGAAGAGAAGCCAGTCCTTTCAGCACACCTCGTTCCTAGGTCCCCAGGCTAGTAGCTGTGAGCAATATTTTCTGCTCTTCTCCTTGGAATGAGAGCCCTTCTGGGCTCTCAGCCTCATCCCCCCTTCACTACTGGAAGCAGGGGAGACCCACTGCGCCATGGTGCTCCCTACCAGGCTCAGTGTGTTTTCTTTGCTCCTTGGTTTTTGAGACCTGTTCTTGTAGGCCAAAGTTGGTTTTTCACGCTGATTGTTTCTAAATTAATTTGTAATCCATTTTGGTGGTGTGAGGTGGAAGTCTGTACATCTGCCTACTCTGCTGCCATCTTGGTATAAGTGTGACTGTATCTTGAGATAGGGTCCTTAAGAGATAAGTAAAGTTAAAAGAAGTAATAGAGGTGGGGTCCTAATCCCACAGGGTATGAGCTTGAGGAAGTGGGCAGAACATAGGGCCTTGTGTGGACTCAACCACAAGTTTGTTCTTTATCTTGAAGTCCATGAAGAGTCCTGGGGGATTTAAAATAGTGGGTGTGGGTTGGTAGGGAGGTTTGGTACAATCTGATTTAAATTCTAAAAGATCCACCAACAGGAATGTGGAAAGTATGAGACTTTCAGAGCTGCAAGACAGCACTGGGTATAGACAGAGGCCTCAGAAAGAGGTAGAGGAGGTTTATACTACAGGCTCAGAGACAGAGAGGCTGGGATTTATGGCAACTTCCATGGCAGGCAGACCCTAGGGTGGCCCCCACATTTCCCTGATGTCTATGCCCCATATAATCTCTCCCCACCCCCAAGCAGGGGCAGGGCATGTGGCTTGCTTCTAGGTAACAGACTATGGCACAGGTGAAGGGATTTCACAGACATGATTAAGTTCCCAAAGCAGTTGATTCTGAGTTAATCAAAAGAAAGAGTATTTTGAGTGACCTGTCTTAATCAGGTAAAAACCCTTAAAAGAGGAACCACGCCCTACCTGAGGTGAGACAATCTTAATGGGCTTGATGATATAAGCAATCATGTTAGAGAAACCCATATGGCAAGGAGCTTTGAGCAGCTGCCAGCCAACATTCAGTAAAAAGAAGTCAGACAATTAGGAAATGAATTCTGCCAGCAAGCTGAGGAAGCTTGAGGCCTCTGATGAGAATGTAACCCATCCACACCCCGAATGCAGCCTTGTCAGACCCTAAGCAGAGGACTCAGTTTAGCCATGTCCAGACTATTGAGCCAGGAAAGTGTGAGATAATAAGCTGCGAAGGTAGTAGTAAGGTTATGGAATGATAGAAAACAAATATAACTTCCAAGGTTCCTGGGGTGCCACCCTAGGAAACAGCCAGGGAATGGGAGGAAGCAATGGTAATTGCAGCTATCATGTATAGAGCACTCACTCTATGGCAGGCACTGTACCAAGATTTTGAATGGCTCTCCTTTTTTTTTTTAAGTGAGAGGAGGAGATAGAGAGAGACAGACTCCTGCATGTGCCCTGACCGGGATCCACCAGGCAACCCCCAGCTGGTGCTGATGCTCTGTCCATCTGGACCCAAGCTCACAACTGAGCTATTTTTAGCACCTGAGGTGGAGGCTCCATGGAGTCATCCTCAGTGCCGAGGGCCATCATGCTTGAATCAATCGAGCCATGGCTGTGGGAGGAGAAGAGAGAGAGAGAGAAAAGGGAAATGGGGAGAGGAAGAGCAGATGGTTACTTCTCCTGTGTGCCCTGACTGGGAATCAAACCTGGGACTTCCACATACTGGGTCGACGCTTTACCACTGAGCAACTTGCCAGGGTCATGGCTCTGATTTATTACAACAATCCAGTATGTTAATTGACCACTGTACGAGGTAAATTCCCTCCTGAGAGAAGTGGGCAGTCTCACCACATTTAGCAGCATATAGTCTGTACTCCTTCCTCTCCAAACCCAGGAAAACAATCCCCAATCAGAAAGCATGTATTTCTGCTTTAAAGATTCCAGAATCTGTGGGCCCTCAATCAAGGCTTTCTTCCTTTAGTTACTGCCAGCTGGATTTGCAGAAGTACCATGGAGCCTACTGAATTTTATTAGTCCAGCAGAGAGGAATGAGCCTCAAGACATTTCAGGACTCATCTTCTGTTACATCTTCCCTGAAGAGAAGGCAAGGAATATTAAGACACATTTTTTATTACTCAGAGAAGTTTTATTTAGGTGGGCACAATAGTACAAAACCAAAACATAGTTTCACCTTTATCTATGGACACCACAGCCTTGACTTTAGCCTTTCATCCCTCTTTAAATGAAGTCAGCATTATCTGAATGTGGATTTTGGACAACTGACTAATGTAGAAACATGAAATATAATAGTGATAACCACCAACACACAGAGCTTTCAAGGTGCTTATGCTGTTTTTAAGGATCATTTTCTTAACCATGATATGTTCTCATCCTTTGAACTTTCTGGAATAGAAGCCATCATTCTTACCAAATGACACAGCAAAAAGAACACATATTTTTCTCTCAAAGTTTTGAAGAAATTTTGTCATTAAAAGGAATTGAAATTATGCCTAGAAGCACCACTTTACAGAATACCATTAAATTGTAATTGCGATGCTTTTAAAAAAGCCAACTTGTTGAAGAGGAGCTGATGGCTTCGGTTTTTGTAGGGAACACTTGTGACACTGCAGAACTCAACAAGGGTGTTCTGCTTCTGGTGGGCGGGGTAGGGGGGAGGCACTCAGGGCCTGAGAAGCTTTTATAACTTTTAGAAACTTTAATAACAATTACTGATCAAACCGCATGCTTTAAGTGACAAAGTATTTTTACTGCTAAAAACAGAACCCAGAACACAAAACATTTCATTTAAAACAGACAATATAAACCAATCACAGATGACCATTTATGATATTCCACAAATGACACAATATCATCTTCACCAACCTGTTTTTTTTTTTTTAAGGTTTCACTTTACTTGTGAAAAACAGAGCCAAAATACCAATGACTGCCCAGAAGGGGCTAGTTCATCTCAATGCCCTGAGATGAAACCTTGATTATTGATAATTGCACATTTCAATCAACAATCCTTTTCATGAGGTTATTCTGGGAAATTATGGAGACCGGGACCCTTAAAACTTCAACTTCCCTAATCATTGCAAAGCAACATTGAACTTGTATTAAACTTAGAAAGTGGTCACAACTAACTCCATTAAAAAAAACTAGGAACTGTCACTAATTATATGTGGAAACCTATTCATCTGCAGAAATAGTGTTCTCTCTACCAAGAAGCTAAATAAGCCTCTTGAGGAGACTCCTAAGGAGAACCATCTGCCTTTTAAAATCAAACCACAGTTGCAAACAAACTAGGATTTATCATAAGTGTGTTCATGCATTCAACAAATATTTGAGAATGCCAATACATAACAGTCATTATTTTAGGAGCTTGAAGAATAGCAGTGGATTAAAACTTCCACCTTCATGGATCTTCTATTTACCCTGGACTGACAATAGTAAAATAAACCAAACATGCAGGCATTTAAAAGAACGCGCAACCATCTGCCTCTAGGAGCTGAGCTAATCCTCCTAGGAACAAGGCCCCTGTGCCCTGCTATCCCACCTTGGCTCCTTCTTGGATTCTCTGTAAACAGGCTGTTTCCGCAAATGAAACATGGACACTCAACAAGACCCACCATACTAGCGGAGTTTCTAGCTTTCTCACAGTACCACTACAAGGTCAGACACATTTTTACACGTGGTATGCCACCCTCCTCACATGCCGGTGAGGCTGCGTGGGGTCAGCGACTCAGATCTGGAATGAGATAACACCTGGTGGCCAGAAAGAGAACAGTGGTCAATGCCAACTGCCTGATCAATCCAGGATATGTCTGCCAATTCTCTAGTAATTGACTTTAGTCTGACTCCAGAAGATGAAGTCAGTTACTCAAAAGGTACACTTTACTCACAAGCAAGCATACAGCTGAGCCGTAGGGCTGCAATCAGCAGCTCTCCACAAGGGCTGCGGGACCTCCCTTCTCTGCTGTGCGCTTGGCCCTTGGCCGTCAAACCACAGCTTAATCTTGGGGGCTTGCACTATGACCCCGGAAGGTTTAATAAATGTTTGTGCACATCTGAAGAGAAGGTCCATAGCTTGAAAAAATATATTTTCAAGGGATTCTGTAACCTCCCAAAAGTTTCAGAACCTCTGCAGTGCAGGGTCTCTGGCTGTCCCTTTATAAAATTACACACTTGTTCAGAGAGATGACCTCTGTTCCCGCTGCAACATGGGTGTTACAAGTCCGGTTTAGAGGACGCCTGGTGACTTATTTGGAAGACAAAGTCAGGCACTACTGGGGGTGGGGTGATAATTTAGGATATGTTTGTCTCCTTTTATAGAGCAATGAATGAGTCCCCACCCTCCAGAATCTGGCTCCTCAAGCGCAGTCTGCTAAGCCAGTAAGTCACAATGGATAGACGGGTTAACTTTCCGAATAAAACCTTTTCCAAGACAAAAATGTATGCCCAGACATCCACATCAGCCTCCTGACACCAAGACTGTTCACAGGCAGCTTCATGTGCCCTATGGGTTTGTCTCCCCCACCCCCTGCCACCTAAGTATAAAATGTGATTGGAGCTCTTGCTGTTCAAAATCACTGTTATGATTTTGTCCAGCTTCAGCCTGGGAGGCATGTGGCTAAAGAGTCTCTGGGAAAAACTATATCTAGACTCTCGGAACCATCAGCAACCAAGACTGTGAGAAGGAGAAAAACAACATGGTACTTCCTGGGGACACAGAGCACTGGCTCCGAGTTTTTTGGGAGGGCCTTTATTGTGGCTTCTCTTTGTCTTGGTACCTCCTTGTCTTCACTGTCTTTTTCTAGACTCTGAACTCCTCAACAGTGGGGACCTGTCTTATTCATACCCACACAGTCAATAACTAGTGTGAGGTCTGGGGCATCATAGACCCTACCGGAGCTCAGAGGGTGGGAACGGGGAAATGAACAGAAGAGGCCAATAACAACTCTGATGAAAGGACTACACATGACGAACTTGGAGAGTTCCTGGTCTCCTAAATAATGTATCCACTTTTACTACTTCAAAATACAAAGTAGGAACAGTCTATGGAAAAGAGGAAGCTTTTTGAAAAAGAAAAAGCATATCATAGAAAAATATATTTCAGTAATCTTTTCAAATTATAAAAAGTAATGAGAGTAGAGAACTGTGCTCGAATGTCTCAGATACAATGATTTAAATATGGAGCAAAAGCTATTTTTGTGTTTCTACCATTTCCGCTATAATTCAATGGTAATAAATGTCATGCAATAATTTAAAGCACTATTGCACCCTTGATTATCACAAGCTCTCCATCTCAGAAACCATCACAGAAGTGCAAACATCTGTTTGTGTGAGTATTCTGAAAGACAAAGAGCAGCTTATATAACTTGTTCTTCATAAAAGTTGTTTGATTAGGTCAACAACTGACCCTAAGAGCCATATGTAAACTTTGAAGTTCCTCAGGATTACCACTTGAGCAATGTGTTAACTTTCTAAGACTAAAAACGAGCAGGTCCACAGATGTCATTTTAAAGAATTTTGCATAAAATGTAAACATAGTTATGATGTATTGGTGAAAGTTTTTGTATATTCTGAGTCGGCATTACACGTTTATGAAACAGTGCTTGGATTTATATTATATGCTCATTTGTAACACTTATTCTATAATTCTCCATCAATGCTAGAATGTTCTTCCTCTATGGCCTCAATTCTGACCCCATGATTCTAAATTAAAATAAATTTTTAAAAGATATTTTTAAATATAAATTAAATAGACTGCTAACTTGTCTCCAGGCATACCATATGGCAGATGTCATTTATATGTTCTGATCATAGCACGCAAAACATCCCTCACTTGAAGCATTCTGCCTTCGGTTAATTCAAGTAACATCCTGTTTCCAATGCTTCTGATGACAGGAACGCTCTGAAGACCACCCCTTGGAAAGTTGACTGAACTAACCCACTCTTTATGTGCAGATTTCCCCACTGGCTCTTTTGGAAGCTTACTTTTTCTGTAAAGAAGTCACAACTAAACATCCTTCAGACTGCTGTGTAAACTAAGTTGTCAGTCAGAGCAGTGCTTGGGCCTGTGCCCTCCTAAGAGTGCAACAAATAGTGGTTAGATGATTTCAGCTGGCCGAGGCTCACAAGCAGCGCGTAAAGAGGGCCAGGGTGAGCAAGACCACTGCACCAGCATTTCTCCCAATTCAGGACAAGGCCGAGAGCAGGTCCCCCTCTGGGTCACAGCCAGTGAAACGTTTTTCTTGCCCAACAAATCATTAGGGCATGTAGATTCATATTACACTGTATCCCGACATGCTTATTATTATTTAACAAAACAAAACATCCCCTGAAGTTCTTGCTTTCGGGTAGCTCTGCAGCATCTATAGAGATGTTTGGGGCACTAAAAGGGCTACTGCTCTTACTTTGATTAGTCTTTCCATGTTTCATTTGACGCGAACCTACCTACTTTATCTTTGCATTGCTTCTCAAAGGAAGTTCATGAATGGGTCTCCACATTTTGTTGTGGCTCATTTTCACAGACTCCATAAGTCATATTCTACTACTACCAACAACCATTCACTGCGAACCAGCTGAAACCTGACAGGTGCTTTAGCCAAAATGAATCCCATGTCATAGAAGTCATGATCTGAACCTCACAAAAAAACCCATCAGCAAGAAGAATCCAGAAGTCTCTGTCGAGCACTCCTCTCTCCATTATTTGCTTTAGTTTCACTGTGTACTTTCAAATCTGTCAAAATGAAAAACAAATATTTATTTACTTACTTATTTGATCTTTTTAAAAATTTTTTATTTAGAAATTTAACTTAATGGGGTGATATTGATCAATAAGAGTACATAGGTTTCAGGTAAGCATTTCTATAGCATTTGAACTGTTGATTACACTGTGCTGATCACCCAAAGTAAAATCATTTTCTGTCACCGTATTTGTCCCTCTTTACTCTCCTCCCCCCCCTCCCCCGGTAACCACTTCACTTTTATCTATGTTCATGAGTCTCAGTTATATGTCCCACCTACGTGTGAGATCTTAGTTCTTAACTTCTTCTGATTTACTTATTTCACTTAGTATAATGTTCTCAAGGTCCATCCATGTTGTTGTAAATGGCAACATATCATCACGTCTCATGACTGAGTAGTATTCCATTGTGTATATGTACATCTTCTTTATCTAATCTTCTACTGAGGGACACACTTTGGTTGTTTCCATGTCTTGGCCACCATGAATAATGCTGCGAAGAACATAGTGGTGCATGTGTCTTTGTGTAGCAATGCTGTTGAGTTTTTCAGGTACATGCTCAGTAGGGGGATTGCTGGGTCATATGGTAGCTCTAATCTTAATTTTTTGAGGAACTGCCATACTGTCTTCCATAATGGCTAGACTAGTTTACATTCCCACCAGCAGTGATTATGGTTTCTTTTTCTTCATGGCCTCTCCAACACTTGTTATTATCTGTCTTGTTGATAACAGCTGATCTAATAGGTGTGAGGTGGTATCTCATTGCAGTTTTGATTTGCATTTCCCAACAGCTAATGAAGATGAGCATCTTTCCATATATCTTTTTATTGTTTGTATGTCTTCATGAGAGCAGTGTCTATTCAGATCCTCCCCCCATTTTTTAATTGGACTGTTTGCTTGTTAGTTGCTTATTTGTTCTTCAGCTTTGTGGATATTAATCCCTTGTCAGAGATGTTGTTTGTGAATGTCAACTCCCATTTGGTTGGCTGCTTTTTTGTTTTGTTGTCTTTTTCTTTTGCCATGAGAGCTTTTTAGTTTAATATAGTCTCATTTATTTTTGCCTTTACTTCCCTTGCCTTTGGAATCAAATTCATAAAATGTTCTCTAGAGCCAAGGTCTGTAAGTTTATTACCTATGTTTTCTTCTATGTAATTTATTGTTTCAGATCTTCTATTTGGGTCTTTGATCCATTCTGAATTAATCTTTGTGCAAGGGAACAAGCTGTAGTTGTTTCATTCTTTGGCATGTGGCTTTCCAATTTTCCCAGCACCATTTATTGAAGAGGTTTTTTGTCCATATATATGTGGTTTTATTTCTGGGCTCTCGATTCTGTTCCATTGGTCTGTCTGTTTTTCTGCCAATACCATGCTGTTTTGATTATCACAGCTTAGTAGTATAATTTGAAGTCAGGTAGCATGATACCTCTGGCTTCATTCTTTTTTGTCAGAATTGCTTTGGCTATTTGGAGTTTTTTATGGTTCCAAACAAACCTAGTGGCTTTTTGTTCTATTTCCTTAAAAAATGACATTGGGGTTTTAATGGGGATTGCATTAGATCTGTATATTGCTTTAGGTAGTATGACTTTTAACTATGTTGATTCTTCTGATCCATAAACATGAAATATTTTTCCATTTCATTGTCTTTTTCAATTTCCTTCAGTAATGCTTTGTAGTTTTTAGTACACAGGTCTTTCACATCCTTTGTTAAGTTTATTCCTGGGTATTTTAGTTTTTGTTGTCGCAATAATAAATTGGTTTTTTCAATTCCTTTTCTGAAGTTTTGTTGTTGGCATATAGGAAATCAGTAGACTTTTGTATATTAATTTTGTATCCTATGACTTTACTGTATTTGTTTATTGTTTCTCATAGCTTTTTGATGGAATCTTTGGGGTTTTCTATATATATAGGTT
Organism: Rhynchonycteris naso; assembly: GCA_037038555.1. Taxonomy (NCBI): domain Eukaryota; kingdom Metazoa; phylum Chordata; class Mammalia; order Chiroptera; family Emballonuridae; genus Rhynchonycteris; species Rhynchonycteris naso. Next base: position 298,744,580 of record CM072995.1, read on the forward strand.
CATGTCATCTGCAAAAAGTGATACCTTTTTCTTTCCTAATATGGATGCCTTTTATTTCTTTATCTTACCTGACTGCTCTGGCTAAGACTTCCAGTACTATGTTGAATAAGAGAGAGCATCCTTGTCTTGTTCCTGATTTTAGAAGAAAAGCTTTTAATTTTTCACCATTTAGTATGATACTGGCTGAAGGTTTGTCATACATGGCCTTTATTATGTTGAGGAACTTTCCTTCTATGCCCATTTTATTGAGTGTTATAAACATAAGTGGATGTTGTATCTTATCAAATGCCATTTCTCATCTATTGATAAGATCAAATGACTTTTATCTTTTGTTTTATTGATGCAGTGGATTACATTGATCAATTTGTGTATGTTGCACCATCCTTGTGCTCCTGGAATGAATCCCCTTTGATCATGATGTATTATTTTTTAATTTATTATTGTATTCAATTTTCTAGTATATAAAATTTAGGATTTTTGCATCTGTATTCATTAGAGATATTGGTCTGTAGTTTTCTTTTTTTGTATTGTCCTTGCCAGGTTTTGGTATGAGGGTTATGTCGGTCTCATAAAGTATGTTAGGGAATATTGCCTTCTTTTAGATTTTTTGGAAGCCTTTGAGAAGTATAGGTACCAAATCTTCTTTGAATGTTTGGTAGAATTCACTAGTGTGGCCATCTGGTCCTGCAGTTTTATTTTTATAGAGGTTTTTATTTCCTCCCTGCTTATAGGTCTATTTAGATTTTTTATTTCTTTGTGACTCAGTCTAGGAAAATTGTTTAGTTCTATGAACTTATCCATTTCTTCTAGATTGTTAAATTTGATGGCATATAATCTTTCATAGTATTCTAGTATGATCCTTTGTATATCTATGACATCTGTGGTAATTTCTCCTCTTTCATTTTGGATTTTGTTTATATAAGTCCTTTCTCTTTTTCCCTTAGTGAGTATAGCTAGGGATTTGTCAATTTTATGGAAAACAAACATTTATGACAGAAGTCACACAGCAGGAGCTATAAGCATGAATTAACTTCTGCTATAAATTTATCTCATGTTCTTTACCTTAACAGGTATTGCTTCTTAGCCAAATTTCATTGCACAGTGAAGTTAGGTCAAGGCAACAATTAAATCAATAAATTTTCTATCCCTTTTGAAAGAGACAAAAAATAAAAGACAAGAGGACCAGAGGTACAGTGAGAAAAGCCAGTAAAATAAGACAACAAAATAAGCAAGAATGACATGAGAATGCATGAGCAAGAGGCTCAGTATGAAACCGAGAGATAACGAGGAAAGGAAGAAAGAGCAGACTAGAGAAAGCACAGCTTTCCTTCTTTGGAAATTTGGGGATGCCCTATTCTTTCCCTCTTTCTCCTAGTACTGAAGGGCTTCCCTTAAGGCCACCAGGAAAATGGTTTAGTGCCCAGCCGTGGGTGGGGCAAAGACTGTCATTTATTCATAAAAGGCTGCTGCAGAAGCTTTCTGTGGCTTCTCTCAGCCAATGCCTGAAAGCTAACCTCACCTTTGAGCTCTGCCATCCGGTCCCCCTGCTCTTCTCCCAGCACCTCAGCCTTCTTGGGATTTTTGCCATCAACCACATCCATCTTGATCATGCCGAGGTGAGTCAGGAGAAGCATTGGGTCAATACCCTGACCACTGCTCTTAATATTCTCCAGTACCTTAAGACACTTGTATGACTTGAGTTCACTTATATTCTCCTCCAAGAAAAGGTTGTAGAGGCTCAAGTCATTGTACCCTTCCGACTTGAAATGCAGAACATCAAAAGTGGGCAGGATTTCATACACGTTGAGAACATCTGTCTTCTGCCGGGATGGAACAAATAGCGAGTAGACAACCACGGGCACCAGCAGAAGGAAAAGTGTAAGGTTAATGATGCTGAGAAGCTGGAAGACACCAACTGCAATAAGTTTGCACTGGAAGCGGTCGGGGACGGAGCTGTCATTTCTCAGGATCCCTGACTTGATGCTGCACACAAACTCATCCGAGAGGGAAGAGAGGCTACAGTAATAGCCCAGATAGACACACGTTAACAGTATAATGCTGAGTGTTAGCACCCGGCAGCTGATGTACTTGATAATTATATTACAAGAGTTTTTCTTTGTCTTCAAGTATTGTTCCACAATTGGGTACTTGAAGTGGCTTTCAGATATCTCCCACAAACTAAAAAGAAAAAGAAACAGATAAAAATAATTTAAACCTTACCAAGACCATCAAAGGTGAGAGACATAAACACATTCACCAATATAGATCTCAAACGCATTCCTTCCCACATGTCTCTACTTGTAAGTCCAAGAAAACAAACTCAAGTTTTAAAAAAGAGAAGAATGAAAAGCAATAATAAAACACGGTTCCCCTTAATATTTTTAAAAAGGGTCTAGTCAGTTAAATGAGTTACATTTGTAAATTTTTAGAACATCTGTTACCTAGTCAATGTACATGTTTGTTAAAGAAATTACATAGTTCTTATTCTGCGGCTTTTTTTTAAACAACAATTTTCTGCCCAAGTGTGCATAATAAAGTAAAAAAGAATTTCCAAGCCCGATGAGCATGCATGTCTTCCTAATGGCAAGGAGCTGGCAGCAGAGAGCTCAGTGGGTGTGGGCTCAGGCTGTGGGGCTGGCAGACCTAGCTCAGAGTCATCGTGCCTACTGACTGCTATAGGACAGTGTTTCTACCTCAGAAAGGCGGGCGGGGGTGGGAGAGGGGAGATAAATAAATGTGCTTAGTTGATAATGATGCTCTCAGTGTTAAATGAAATAATGTACCGAGAGAACTCGACACAGGATCAGGAATATAAGAAGTATCTTTAAAATAAAAGTTATAACTACAGGATCAGGAATATAAGAAGTATCTTTAAAATAAAAGCTATAACTATTGTTACTAATAAGAACCAGAGGAAGAATGTGAAAAGGGCAAGGCACAGCCTATTCATTCACCACTTCTCTCATACCTGTTTTCTAAGCTCAGTGGCCTCATAATCCTCTGTGCTTCTCCATGAAGGCTGTAGGTCAAAGCAAGCAAGCCACACCTAGTACTGTAACCTGTTATCTCTTCTAGAATTCTATTTTAGAACACGAGACAGTGATGTTTCACTCAACAAGGGGAGGACTCTTGATATGAGGACAGGGGCTGGGACATACAGGTGGGGATGAGATTTAAAGAGAGTGAGTGAGCCTTCCTGGCTCTCACAAAGTGTCACCAGGTGGTTGATGCTCCCCCGTTTGCTGGTAATGGGAAACCAAAACCTGACTTGGTACCGCTGGAGACTGAGTTACCTTTGCCCGACGTTCTCATTAGACCCTGGGCCCGGGTAGGCACCATCTCTGAGGTCGAGGCTGTGCATGCTCTTCGCAGCTTTGATTGCGCGGTTGTACACTTTGTCAAGTTCTTCTATGATGAACTTCAAGTCTGAGAAAATATGTGGAGCAGCTGCAAAACGCCAGAACAGGGAGGGCAGGTACAGGAGGATGGCGACCAGCAGCAGGATGTAGGGGAAAAACTGAAACACAGAGAGCAGATCACGGGATCAAGACCCCTGCCCCACTGAAGTCACCTCACCATGCTGAGTGCTGCTCCGGCATCATCATCTTGCGACAAATGTGCATGCCCATGTCACCTTTGGAAATCTGGCACATTACCTAACAACCACTTTGTATGGCTAAATTCACCTGTCTAGGTAAGATTGGATGCTAGTAATTACCTTTCTCCTTCCCTTCAATAGACTTTAATTGGGAATAATTGGCCATGACATGGTAACACATAATGTCTCCTCTCTCTAATCACAGGAAACAAAAAAATAAAATTACTCCCATGTCCTTCTGGGTAATCCCTCAACAAAGTCCCAAACAAGGAAGAGGTAAACAAAAGAGGACAGTGGCCTCTGCTAGGTTCTTTCTCTTTTCAATTACTGTGGTTTTAAGAAGGTCACAAGGCTTAGCGCTGTTTCTCTCCCCACTCTGGAATCTGGGAGAACGCAACAGAAATGAATACCTTCGTGCAAAACAAATTAGAAAAATTTTTGCATAAGTGACTTAGCAATCCTCCCATTAAACAGCTGAAATAAACAGTTACAAATCACAGAATGAGGAACAAACCTTCAATATGGGGGCAGAACTGAGCACGGCCCAACACCCCCATTTTACAGCTGGGTGACCCTAGAGGCAACAGTGTCAGGAGGAAGAGGGCACCCGGATGTGGATGTATGTGCACAGCGAACAGGAGGGTTCAGAAGGTGGAGAGTGTGAAGAGCACCCTGGAACCAGACCTGTAGGCCGGTCAGGACAGGCTGAGCCTCTGGAGAAGACGCAGGAAGTCCAGCAACTACAGTCAGCGCAATCTGAATTTAAGCTCAACTTAGTGGCCTTGGGCAGTGAGGTCACTGGGACTCTGACTCTCGGTTTCAATATGTATGAAATAGTCACGTAATGCAGATACTATGAAGATTAAATTAGATAATTTATGAAAATGCTTAGCACAGTGCTTGGCATGTAACAGGCACTAAAACATACCAGCTAAAACCAACAAAGGGCAGCCTAGCGGGCACATTATCTTCAGTCCTCACAATGACCCTGGCAAGGTCTTTATTGATGGCTGTGTTTCACAAGGGGAAGAGGAAGTCCTCAGCAGGTTCCTGGCTACAGACCACAAAGCTGTGAGAGAGACAGTACGAAGCCTGGAGTCTGACCCCCAAGCCATGCCTTTTCCACCATAATCATCTACAAATTATTTTATGTCTCAGGAAAACTCCTCCCTGCTTTGGATGGTTTTCTCCCCACAGTTCCTTGGAGTCATAATAGGAGAGGCCCTGAGTGACAAAGAACCTCCACGACACACATCTAGGGAGCGGGCAGCAGCAACGAGGGTGCAGAGGGTTCCCTGAACACCCCGCACCCAGCTGTCCCCACTGTTAACATCTTCCATCTCTATAGGGCAATGGTCAAGACTAAGAAACTGTCACCGGCACACTACTATAAACTAAATCCCAGCTTTTTCTTGGGTTTCTCCCGTGTTCCCATGATTGTCTTCCTTCTGTTCTGAGGTCCAACAATTAGTTGTCACGTCTCCCTAGTCCTCTTGGTTCTGTGACAGCTCCCGAGTTTTCCCTTGCTTTTCATGGAGAATTAACATTTTTAAATGGATAAAATACTTCAAACAATTTTGCACGTGATTCCTTATTAATGCATTTCATAAAATCTATCAGATAGTCTAACAACAGTAAGTTGAAGTAGTGAAGGGGAAACAGTATTATTCCACGTCATCTGTGATTTCTGGGGGTGACAGAATCATACGTACCACTGAGGCCACTATCGATTGTGGGATGCACGCAGACACACACATATTTGAATATTAAATTTTAGTTAGAAGTACATAAAGAATAAAACTGATGTGTGTTCCTTCTCCCAGTTACAAACTCCCTGATGCCATCAGAAACCCCACATCCGGGGAGGCTGAGGTGCTGGGAGAAGAGCAGGGGGACATACCAACTTCCAACTCCTCAAATCAAAGTAGATTATAACTTAATTTTAAGAACCATCACCTGGATAAACCAACTTTGAACTAAACTAAGTGGACTCTTCAACCAAGGAACACAGAAGAAGCCACATTGAGACTAGTAGGAAAAGTGCAAACGCGAAGAGGGCTGCCCAGCTCCCCGGAGCGAACGGCAGCCAGGAGAGACCCATGTGGCGGGAGGAGTTTGGTGGAGAGGGAGGGACCTGGGTCCCAGGAACCGAGCCCCAGCCTGTAGCCCCAGAGCCTAGAAGAGGAGTTTGGACAGTATTGAGCTGTGAAACAAGTGAGGATACTGTTTGTGAGAAAGAGACAGTTTTCTCAGACCCAGGATTCTTCATAAAGGGACAGCGCAGAAAACCTCTCTCACAACCACTCACCCGGGGCTCCTGGGACGGGGACAGAGGAGAGGACCGGAGCAGCAGGAAGAGAGTGTGGACTGGAAGGCACAGGGAGAAACACTCTGAGGGACAGCCACCCTAACCCCTGGGCTGAGTCACTTCCCAAATCGAAAACAAATATTTCACCTGGAACTAGTAATACCAGCAAAGGGAGACAGGACACGAGCCAAACAAGCTCTCCCGCGGCACTTAAAGCAGAGCTGCTTACACGGAGGGAGTTTCCAGGACTACAGTATGTAGTGTTAGGGTCTGAGCTGCAGTGCACCCACCCACACTGCTGAGGGCTGGCTGGAGGGACGGTGGCTGTGGGATGCAGAAACGCGGTTCTGTCGGTGGGGGTGGAAGCCCAGCCGGTGTGAGCTCGGTCTAGCCCAGCAGGGGCGGAGGGGACATGCGAAAGTGGCCCGGCAGCTGCAGGCCTGCCTGCAGCCCCACCTGCGGGGGAAAAGCGGGAGTCCAGGAATGGGCAGAGATCTGCTGCTGAGCAGGGTCCCGTGGATATGCAGCATCACCTGGACTACGAGGTTTGCAACCCTGCACGAGCCGGCCCTGAACACAGGAGCAGGGCTAAAGCCCAGGACAGGTGGAGGCTCGCACCGCGAGGGCTGGGCGGAAGTCCAGGAAGAGGCGGAGTCAGCAGATGAGCAGAGGTGCTCACCCCTACCCTTGATGCCGAGGCTTGTGGATTGAGTGCAGTGCACAACCCCACCTGTGGGGGTGAGGTGAAGGCCCAGACAGGCTGAGGCTTGTAGAGCCAGGCAGGAGAAAACAGCCCCTCCCACGGAGGAGAGGCGGAAATCACAGCAACAGCCGCAGGGGCCAACGGCAACGCCCATACCCAACTGCCCTAGGCAGCAGCAGAGGGGGTGGTGGGCCCGCAGACAGACCACACTTAGGGAACACAGAGGCAACACCCATTGGACTCCAGTGGCCACACCATTCTTACACACAGACAAAATGGGCAGGAAGAGAAATGCAACCCAAATGAATCAAGAGAAATCCCCAGAGAAGGACCTGAATGAATCAGATAAAACCAAACTCCCTAATGCAGAGTTTAAAATAATGATAGGATGTTCAAAGAGCTTAGAGAAACAACGAACAGTCATTACGAACACCTAAATAAAGAGATAGCAAGCATAAAAAAGGAAATTGAAATAATAAAAAGGAATCAGACAGAAATGACAAATACAGTATCAGAACTGAAGACCACAATGGAAGGAATTAAAAGCAGGATGGATGAAGCTGAGGATTGAATCAGCAAGTTAGAGGACAAAATAAACAAAGGCACATGAGCAGAGCAGAAAAAAGAAAAGAGACTAAAAAGATCTGAGGAAACTCTTAGGGAGCTCTGTGACAACATGAAGAGAAATAATATCCACATTATAGAGGTTCCTGAAGAAGAAGAGAAAGAAAAAGAGATAGAAACTTTGTTCAATCACATCATAGCTGAAAACTTCCCCAAATCAAAGCTGGAAAACGTTTCACACGTTCAAGAAGCACAGAGAACTCCATTAAAGAAAAACCCAAAGAAATCTACACCAAGACACATCATAGTTAAAATACCTAAGCTAAGGGATAAAGAGAAAATTTTAAAAGCTGCTAGAGAAAAAAGGGCTATCACCTACAAAGGAGCCCCCATAAGGACGACATCTGACTTCTCAACAGAAACACTTGAGGCCAGAAGGGAATCACAAGATATATTCAAAGTAATGCAGAACAAGAACCTACAACCAAAACTACTCTATCCAGCAAGGCTAACGTTTAAAATTGAAGGAGAAATAAAGAGCTTCCCAGACAGAAAAAACTTCAAGGAATTCATTAAAACCAAACCAATTCTGCAAGAGATGCTAAGGGGCCTGTTGTGAACAGTTCCAAGAGGGAAAAGAATATAGCAAAAGAAGAATACAGCTTTAAAGAATAAAACCGTAATAAACAACTACATATCAATAATAACATTAAATGTAAATGGATTAAATGATCAAATCAAAAGACATAGGGTAGCTGCGTGGATAAAGAAACAGGACCCATGCATATGCTGTCTACAAGAGACACACCTTAAAACAAAAGATGTACATAGACTGAAGGTAAAATGGTGGGAAAAAAATATTCCATGCAAATAGAAATGAAAAAAAAGCCGGGGTAGCAATACTTATATCTGACAAAATGGACTTTAAAACAAAGGCTATAGTAAGAGATAAAGAAGGACACTACATATTGATAAAGGGAACAATTCAACAGGAAGATATAACCTTTATAAATATCTACGCACCAAACATAGGAGCCCCAACATACATAAAGCAGACTTTGATGGATATAAAGGGTGAGATTAACAGCAATACTATATAGTAGGGGATTTCAATACCCCTCTAACAACACTGGATAGATCCTCAAGAAAGAAAATTAATAAAGAAACAGCAGACTTAAAGGATATACTAGATCAACTCGATTTAATAGATATCTTCAGAAATTTTCACCCTAATGAAGTAGAATATACATTCGTTTCAAGCGCTCATGGTTCATTCTCTAGGATAGACCACATGTTAGGACACAAAAGTGGTCTCAACAAATTTAAGAAGATTGAAATCATATCAAGCATTTTCTCTGATCAAAATGGCATGAAACTAGAAATTAACCACAAAAGAAAAACTGAAAAATACTCAAACACTTGGAAACTAAATAGCATGTTATTAAATAATGAATGAATTAACAATGAGATCAAAGAAGAAATAAAAAAGTTTCTAGAAATGAATGATAATGAGCATACATCAACTCAAAATTTATGGGACACAGCAAAAGCAGTAATGAGAGGGAAGTTCATAACACTACAGGTATACCATGAGAAGCTAGAAAAAGCTCAAATAAGCAACTTGACCCTGCATATAAAAGAACTAGAAATACAACAGCAAATAAAGCCCAGCACTAGTAGAAGGAAGGAAATAATAAAGATCAGAGCAGAAATAAATGACATAGAGGCTAAGGAAACAATATAGAGGAACAATGAAACCAGGAGCTGGTTCTTTGAAAAGGTAAACAACATTGATGAACCTTTAACTAGACTCACCAAGAAAAAAAGAGAGAGGACTCAAATAAATAAAATTAGAAAAGAGAGTGGAGAAATAGCAACTGACACACAGAAATACAAATTATTGTAAGAAAATACTATGAAGAACTCTATGCCAAAAAATTAGACAACCTAGGTGAAGTGGACAAATTTCTTGAATCATATAATTTTCCAAAAATCATTCTGGAAGAATCAGAACACCTAAACAGACAAATTACAACAAATGAGATTGAAACAGTTATCAAAAAACTCCCAACAAAGAAAAGTCCTGGGCCTGATGGCTTCACAAGTGAATTCTACCAAAAATTCAAAGAAGAACTAACTCCTATCCTCCTCAAGCTATTTCAAAAAATTCAAGAGGAAGGAAGACTTCCATATCCCTTTTATGAGGCGAGCATAATTCTGATCCCGAAACCAGGCAAAGACAACACAAAGAAAGAAAATTATAGGCTAATATCCCTGATGAATTTAGATGCTAAAATTCTCAACAAAATATTAGCCAACCAGATCCAGCAATATATGAAAAAAATCATACATCATGATCAAGTGGGATTTATTCTGGAGAGGCAAGCATGGTTCAATATTAGCAGATCAATCAATGTGATTCATCACATAAACAAAAGGAAGGACAAAAATCACATGATAATTTCAATAGATGCAGAAAAGGCATTTGATAAAATCCAGCACCCTTTCATGATCAAAATTCTCAGTAAAGTGGGAATACAGGGACCATTCCTTAACATGATAAAGGCCATCTATGATAAACCCACAGCAAACATCATACTAAATGGGCAAGAATTAAAAGCAATCCCCTTAAGATCAGAAACCAAGAAGGGGTGCCCCATTTCACCACTCTTATTCAACATAGTTCTGGAAATCCTAGCTACAGCAATGAGACAAGAAGAAGAAATAAAAGGCATCCAAATTGGAAAAGAAGAAGTAAAACTGTCATTATTTGCAGATGATATGATATTGTATATAGAAAACCCTAAAGTCTCAGTCAAAAAACTACTGGACCTGATAAATGAATTCAGCAAGGTGGCAAGATATAAAATTAATACTCAGAAATCATAGGCATTTTTATATACCAATAATGAACTGTCAGCAAAAGAAATTAAGGAAACAATCCCCTTCACTATTGCAACCAAAAAAATAAAGTACCTAGGACAGTGGTTCTTAACCTGGGTTCTATCGAGCCCTAGGGGTTCGATGAGTCAGTCTCAGGGGTTTGGAGAAGCCTCTGCTGCGAAGACCAGAATAAAGTAATACCGTAATTTATTGTGAGTTCATGCACTTTGTTGGTTTTGTTCTTTGAGCAAGGTGATGTTCATGCACGGCTCATTTTGTGCACCAGTAAAAAAACATATACCTATGTCTTGAATTTGGAAAATAAATCATATTTTATTTATTACCAAAGAAGGATTCGTTGAATGCACCTATGAAACTGGTGGGTTTGGTACCTCAAAAAAGGTTAAGAACTACTGACCTAGGAGTAAATATAACCAAGGAGGTTAAGGACTTGTACTCGGAAAATTATAGAATGTTGATAAAAGAAATCAAGGAAGATACAAACAAGTGGAAGCATATACCGTGCTCATGGCTAGGAAGAATAAACATCATTAAAATGTCTATATTAACCAAAGCAATTTATAAATTCAATGCAATACCATTTAAAATACCAATGACATACTTCAAAGATATAGAACACATATTCGAAAAATTTATATGGAACCAAAAAAGAACACAAATAGCCTCAGCAATCTTAAAAAGAAAAAATAAAGCAGGAGGTATCACTCTTCCGGATATCAAGGTATACTACAAGGCCATTATACTCAAGACAGCCTGGTACTGGCATAAGAACAGCCACACAGATCAATGGAACAGAATCCAGAACCCAGAAATAAACCCACACCTTTATGGATAACTGATATTTGACAAAGGAGGAAAGAACATACAATGGAGTAAAGATAGCCTCTTTAACAAATGGTGTTGGGAAAATTGGACATCTACCTGCAAAAAAATGAAACTCGACCATCAACTTACACCATTCACAAAAACAAACTCAAAATGGATAAAAGACTTAAATGTAAGCCGTGAAACCATAAGCATCTTAGAAGAAAACATAGGCAGTAAGTTCTCTGACATCTGTCACAGCAATGTATTTGCCGATTTATCTCCAAGGGCAAATCAAATAAAAGGAAGGATGAACAAATGGGACTATATCAAACTAAAAAGTTTTTGCACAGCTAAAGACAATAAGAACAGAATAAAAAGACAAACCACACAATGGGAGAACATATTCGACAATACGTCTGATAAGGGGTTAATAACCAAAATTTATAAAGAACTTATAAAACTCAACACCAGGAAGACAAACAATCCAATCAAAAAATGGGCAAAAGAAATGAATAGAAATTTCTCCAAAGAGGACATACAGATGGCCAATAGGCATATGAAAAAATGCTCAACATCACTAATCATTAGAGAAATGCAAATTAAGACCACAATGAGATATCACCTCACACCAGTCAGAATGGCGCTCATCTGCAAAACAACACATAATAAGTGCTGGTGAGGATGTGGAAAAAGGGGAACCCTCCTGCACTCCTGGTGGGAATGCAGACTGGTACAACCACCGTGGAAAACAGTATGGAGATTCCTCAAAAAATTAAAAATGGAACTGCCGTTTGACCTAGCCATCTCACTTTTAGGAATATATCCCAAGAACACCATATCACTGACTCAAAAATAGAAATGCACCCCCATGTTTATGGCAGCATTGTTCACAATAGCAAAGATCTGGAAACAGACCAAGTGTCCGTCAGAGGACGAGTGGATTAAAAAGCTTTGGTGCATATATACTATGGAATACTACTCAGCCATAAGAAATGATGACATTGGATCATTTACAACAAAATGGATGGACCTGGATAACATTATACGGAGTGAAATAAGTAAATCAGAAAAAAAGAAAAACTGAGAACAGCATGATTTCGTACATAGGTGGGACATAAAAGTGAGAATATGAGACATGGACAAGAGTGTGGTGGTTACAGGGTGGGGGGAGGGAGGAGAATGTAGGATAGGGAGGAGGGGAGGGGCACAGGGAAAACCAGATAGAAGGTGACAGAGGACAATTTAACTTTGGGTGATGGGTATGCAACATAATTGAATGATAAGATAACCTGGAGATGTTTTCTTTGAACATATATACCCTGATTTATTAATGGCACCCCATTAAAATGAATAATAATAATAAAAAAAGAAAAGAAACCCCACATCCGGGGTCCCTGCCGCAGAGGAAAGAGAGAAATCCACAAATGGCTCTGAACTTTGCAGAGTTCTCTCGCCAACACAGCTGCTTCGCTGGCATGGTATGGGGTGCCCTCAAATTATTAACCCAATTTGCTAAGGGCTGCTACACAATGACACACAGCACAGGCTGTGATCAGCTGTGTCTGGGCTGCATGATTCCGAGCTGGCTTCGGTGAGAAGCAGGGTCCCGTCAGTTTCTGCCCACTCTGACGGTACCTGTTAGTATAAAAATGGAACCCAGTGACGCAGCGTGTGCGCTGCTCCCATAGCCAAGAGAATCTGACATTTTCTTTCAGAACCATAGAGGAAACCATTTCTAACTTGGGGATGTAAAATATTTTTACAGATCACTTTTAAAGCTATCTGAACAATAACATTTACCTCGAACTGTTCTTTTGAATTAAAAAGTGACTATTTACAGTCTGTGGCAATTTTTCTAACATGCCCACTCGGTGTAATTAGTACTCATGAGCAGTTCAGCCCAGTTTACTGTAAACAGAAAAATGAATCTTTAAAGGTATTACAAATTTGGTGTTTGATTTCTCCCAAAATATCCTTGTACCTTGATTGCCCCTCAGAAATGTAGTCAAATGCCCCCATTTCTTGGTTTTCTCTAGTTAAACCCAAAAATAAAAAGGCAGCTTTTGATGAATCTGTAACAAGGTGGTATTAAAAGTAATTCAACTAAAATACACATCAGAAGAGTGTTACAATCTTTAAAATCCTTTTAGCCAAATGAAGAACATGGAAGAACGGCTGAGTTTTATGACTGCGCCCGCTGGACGGGAATGGCTTCTCTCACAGCATGGCCTCCTCCCAATCAGCACCTCACAGCTGGGCTGCCCTGTCCTGCACGATGTCAACAGCAGCATGGAGTTCTTTCAGGGACAGTGAGGCTTCTGAAAGCAATGTGGAACTGCACACAAGTTTCAGTCTGTCTGCCCTGAAAGCGGCTGTAGTTAGAACAATAGGACGCCCAGACAGAAGGAACCAGGGAGGGGATCCAGTATAACCACCCTCTGTGTTCAAATGCCCTCCACCTTGTCTAAGGCCAAGAACCATCCAACCGGGACTGTGCAGCTCGTCCCTGAAATGTATGAGATCACGTCTTATCAGATTTAATGCAGATGGGTAAATTCATTCAAACATGTTGCCTGGGCACCTGCCAGGTGCACAGTGGCTAAAGACACAGCCCCACAGATGAAGTGGTCAGGGCCTGCCCCAGGCCAGGTGGCCACAAGATGTGTAGGTACTAAGTACTGAGGGGACAGAAATGTACTTGGGGAGGATCAAGGAGGGCAAAGAGGTAACAGCTGAGCTATGATTTAAAGTAGCACAGGCAAATAAATAAAAACCCACAAAGCCTGACCAGGTGGTGGAATAGTGGATGGAGCGTTGGCCTGGGATGCAAAAGACCTAGGTTTGAAACCCCAAGGTTGCCGGCTTGAGCACAGGCACACCAGCTTGAGTGCAGGGTCACTGGCTTGAGCCCAAAGGTGGCTGGCTTGAAGCCCAAGGTCGCTGGCTTGACTCCAAGGTCAGTGACTTCAGCAAAGTGTCACTGGCTCAGCTGGAGCCCCCCAGTCAAGGTACATATGAAAAAGCAATCAATGAACAATGAAGAATTGATGCTTCTCATCTTTCTCCCTATCTGTCCCTCTCTCTGTCTCTCTCACTAAAAATAAAACAAAACAAAAAACCCCACTAAAAACATAAAAGAAAGCATTATTATTTTATATTAAGACCTGGCTCAAGTTTCACCTTCTCTGTGACATCATCTTTCCTCTGCTGGAATCCTTTCTCCTTGCCTGCGTGGTTAATTCTCACCCATCCGAGGCACCGAATGAAGCAAGTGAGGAGGGGTCGGAGCTAAGGCTGGAAGGGCACCTGAGGCTGAATGGTGTCCTCCCAACACTCAGGTCAGCCTGCAACCTCAGAACGTGAAATTGTTTGGAAAAAAAGTCTTCGCAGATGTATTTAGTTAAGAGGAGGGCATACTTACAGTATTTCCCCATGTATAATAAGATGCACATTTTTTCAAAAAATTTAGGGTCTAAAAACTGGGTGTGTCTAATACAGTGGCTGTGGCATTTCAAATGCCATACATGGAACTGAGGAAGGGGCAATATATAAAGATAGTGATTTGTCATCAGACACAGATGAGGGCAAGCTAACAAATGGGAGTTTTGACAGTGATGAGGAGTTGTATGAATTTTATGATAAATAAAATTTGAGTTCAATAACTTTACATAATATATTTAAAAAAAAATTTTGGGCCCCAAAATTAAGGTGCATCTCATACATGGGAGTGTCTTATAAATGGGGAAAATATGGCAATTAGGGTGGGCCCTAATCCCCTGTCTGGTGTCCCTCTAAGAAGGCCATATGAAGACAGACACACAGAGAAGCTATGTGAAGATGAAGGCAGAGTTGGCGTGATGACGTGACTAACAACCAGGAACTCCAAGGACTGCTGGCCCTACCAGAAACTGAAGAGAGCCATGCAACTGATTTCTCCTGAGCCCTCAAGAAGGCACCAACCCTGCTGACACCTTGATTGCTAACTGCTGGCTTCCAGATCTATGACAGAAATTTCTGTGGCTTGAAGCTACCAAGTTTGTGGTAATTTGTGATAGAAGTCTTTGGGAACTCACCAAAGGATATGCAGGGAATGAATGAAGCCCTCGGCCTCCCGCCATGCACACAGTGGGAGGCCACTGGTGGACAGCATGATAAAAATTGATTTTAGAAAGACTAGTACAGCATTGCAGAAGGGAACAGGCTGCAGAGGAGAGAGACGAGGCAGGAGTTCCTACAGCAAAGGGACGGAAAGGGATAAGCACTGAACTATGGCAGCAGCAGTGGGGAAAGGGGAACATGCAGGGGAGACATACATCCGGTGACCTCTTGGAAGTGACGGATGAAAAAGAGGAAGAATTGAGGCTAATCCTGGGTTTCTAGCTTATTCAAGGGTGTTGGTACCATTAGTTAATATAAGCAAGAAGGAAGGAACAAGATTCACAGTAGAAAAGAGCGAAATGAAAGGCAGACCCGAGACGATGTGAAATTCTGAACGTGAGATGCCTGTAGTCAAGAACACCCTGGTAGACCCATGTAGTAGAGAACTGAAAATAAAGGAAGAAAATCTGGCTGGACTTCTGAGTCAGGAATTGTAGCATGTAGATGGTTGAAGCCAAGGGAATGGCTGAGATCATCCAAGGAGAATGTGCAAAAGGAGACCAGAGGACCAGGACACGAGATCCTACCATTGAAGGGTTGGGCAAAAGAGAAATGAAGAGATGGGAGGGAGTGGTTAGAAAGTAGGAAGCGATAAACCAAGAACACATTATACTGAGGAAGTGAAATAGACGCACAAAAGATGTTTTGTTCTTGGTTCCATGATGTTCAGACAGGAACCCACTTAAAAATAATCCCAGCCTGACCTGTGCTGGTGCAGTGAATAAAGTGTCGACCTGGAACGCTGAGGTCACCAGATAGAAATCCCTGGCTTGCCCAGTCAAGGCACATACAAGAAGCAACTACTATGAGTTGATGCTTCCTGCTCCTCCCCCACTCCTCTCTCTCTCTCCCTAAAATCAATAAATAAAATGTTTTTTAAAAATCTCAAATATGGATGATAAGAGTGAGGGGCTTTCCCAAAAGCCTAGTGCCTCCCATGAGCACTGACAGGACAGAGAAGGTGATAAGCGACCCCATTCTGTACTCAAGGGAAGACGCCAAGGCTCTGTGCTGGTGATATTCTAGGAGGGTCCGAACATAAGGAGAAACCTGGAAGAGAGAAGATGGTGAGCAGAGTGTTTTCTGTGTGGAAGAAGGAAAAGACTCCTGTCAGTGGGATTAGAACCCAGTTATAAGGAAGCAAGGAAAAACTTCCCCAAAGATCTATATGAGAATGGAACGACATGTCCTGTGAGGCAGGGAGTTCCCTTTTGATGGATCAGCTGAGAGGGCTTGAGGATTCTATCTCGGGTGGGTAAACTTTTTCCTGCAAAGGGCCAGGCAGTAAATATTTATGAGTCATATGGCCTCTGTTGTAATTATTTATCTGTGTCATTGTGTGAAACCAGACACAGGGGATGTGCAAATGAACGAGCATAACTGTGTTCCAATGAAACTATTTGTAGAAACAGTGATGGCTTGCATGTGGCTGCAGCATGCATGCCAAAATTTGCCCAGTCCTGTTTGGCTTTCTTTCTTTCTTTTTTTTTTTTTTTTGTATTTTTCTGAAGTGAGAAGCGGGGAGGCAGAGAGACAGACTCCCACATGTGCCCGACCAGAATCTACCCGGCATGCCCACCAGGAGGCAATGCTCTGTCTGTCTAGGGCATTGCTCCATTGCAACTGGAGCCATTCTAGCGCCTGAGGCAGAGGCCATGGAGCCATCCTCAGTGCCCAGGGAGCTTTGGCTGCGGGAGGGGAAGAAAGAGACAGAGAGAAAGAACAGGGGGAGGGGTAGAGAAGCAGATGGGTGCTTCTCCTGTGTGGCCTGGCCGGAATTGAACCTGGGACTTTCACATGCCAGGCTGATGCTCTACCACTGAGCCAGCCGGCCAGGGACCTGTTCAGCTTTCTTGCTTCTCAGAAGAGTGCTGCCCAAACCAGCAATTTCAATATTGCCTGGTAACTTGTTAGGAATGCAGACCACAAGCCTCATCAGACCTGCTAAATCTGAGTCTGCATTTCAACAAGAACTCCAGGTGAGTTGTTGGACACAGAGTTTGGGAAACATGAGTCCAGATGATTCGTATCTATACTGGAATCCAAGTTGAACCAACAGCATTAGAAATCTCCTGAAAGTGGATAAAAACCATATGCCTACCCTTAATCCCACAGGTTCCAATCAGTGGTTTGGATGGACCTCAGGATCCTATATTTTCACAAGAAAATAGTAAGGTTTGAAGCCTGACCAGGCGGTGGCACAGTGGATAGAGCGTTGGACTGGGATGCAGAGGACCCAGGTTTGAAACCCCGAGGTCATTGGCTTGAGCGTGGAATCATAGACATGATCCCATGGTCACCGGCTTACGCCCAAAGGTCGCTTGTTTGAAGCCCAAGGTTTCTGGCTTGAGCCCAAAGTTGCTTGTTTGAGCAAGGAGTAACTTGCTTTGCTGTAACCCCCCACCCCCCACCCCCCATCAAAATACATGAGTGTAAATCCAGGATCCAGGATCAGGATCACAGCCACCTGGCCAGTGCAGGTTCGCATTAGATTCGGACAGTTGGTAATGAAACAACGGAGCAAAAACTGGTGAGCCATCAGCTTTAATTCTAGTTTGCACCCGGCAGGAATGTAAAAACACACACTGGGCTCCAAAACCCACTCATTCAGTGCTCACAGAGCTACTGACTTATCCGAGTTTCCTAGAATCAAAAGGTTTCTAGCTCACCAGACTTATTCACCTGTTTCTCATCTCCTTCTCTCTACACAAATTCTGCACAAACTGGCTTCTTCCTCAGCACTCTGCCATCTTGCCTGCTTCTCCTCTACTCCACGTGACCTTAATCTGCTCTCCTCTCTAATGCTAACCTCAGGAACCGAGCGCAAGCTCCAGGTCTGCCCCACTTTATAGTGTAGATTCAAAACCTTTCATCCAATCTACAAACAAGGAAGTCTCTGATTCAAAGTCACTTATCTGAGGCATAATGGGAGGATTCCTCATGAGAGTGCACCACCCACATCATCCAATCAGTCAAGGGTGTGGGGAAAAGCTTATTCTTAAAACTTGCACGTGGGCAGCGCCATCTTTAACAAAGTGAGCATAATATATTTTATCTGCCCAACACTTGAGAAAGCAATCATGAATAACTAAGGAGCCGCAACAAAGAACTGATGCTTCTCATCTCTCTCCCTTCTTGTCTGTCTGTCCCTATCTGTCCCTCTGTCTATCTCACTGTCTCTGTCACTAAATAAGTAAGTAAATAAATAGTAAGGTTTGAAAACCTCTGGTCTGGCAGCCGCAGAGGACCCTTTGTGTTTTTGTAAAGCCACTAAGACAAATAAAATCTGATATTTATTTTCTTGTTCTTATGGGTTTTTGCTATTTTTCAGTAAAAAAAAAACCCAAAAACAAAAGAATCCTGCTTTTCTGTTTCAGAAAGAAATCTTATCTAACAATTGCCTACATTATGAACTTGACAAAGAACAGAACACCTCAAAAGGCCAATTATCATAAAGTCCTAAGGCGCCACCTGCTGGTGTCTTTGAATGCACCCACATATGCACAAAGACTTCCCTAGTGAACTGGAGGCCACCAGAAAAAAATGGAATGGGAGAGAAAGGGAAGAGAAGAAGGAAAGGAGAAATGAAAGAAGTCGGTGGGGAGAAATTACAGCATTATTTATACCACTGCCATAAACTCTACGCTGATGACAAATATTTAAATACCACATGGAATAAGTTCTCTGGGGGGGGATGTGGGTCTCCTGGTTTTAACTCTGGCATCAGAACTGAATTGAGAAGTGTCCACATAAACCCTGTGCTTCTCACTCAGTGTCAGAGACTCCTAGGAATGACGTCTGGTTCTGAACAGGACACAGAGCTCCCTATTCCTTTCCTCCCCTCCCCGGATGCGTCTGCATTCCCACCAAAGGTCTTGCACTGTCCCAGATGTACACTGATTAACAAGACCCGGGAATAGTCTCCGTCTGTATAGAACTGAGTCCTAGGAATAAACAATAAACTAAGTAGAATTGAGGCAAGTAATTACCATATCCCCACTAATCCCAGGAAAAGGACAAATGCTCTAGGAATATACAACCAACAACACAGCCCAGAATGGGGTGAGCTGGTGTTCTGCTTAGCTGGCACCCCATTTTTAGATGCTATATGTCTCAGGCAGGGAGTGTGGTCTGCTGTCCATGGAGTGGCCCCACAATCTTATTCCTGAGGGCTTCACATTGACCCACCTAGCTCTGGAAGCAATTTGAATTGGTAATGATCCTCAGTCTAGAACAGTGGTTTTTAACCTTTTTTGAGGTACCGAACCCACCAGTTTCATATGCGCATTCAACGAACCCTTCTTTAGTGATAAATAAAATATGATTTTTATCCCCCAAATTCAAGACATAGGTATATGTTTTTTTACTGGTGCACAAAATGAGCCTTGCATGAACATCACCTTGCTCAAAGAACAAAACCAACAAAGTGCATGAACTCACAACAAATTACAGTATTACTTTATTCTGGCCTCCGCGGCAGAGGCTTCTCGGAACCTCTGAGACCGACTCATCGAATCCCTCGGGTTCGATAGAACCCAGGTTAAGAACCAGTGGTCTAGAAGTTCAGTGGAAGCTTCAAGGTGGAAATGACATTTAAGCTGACACCAGAATAACACATTAGGAATTAGCCAGATTTGGGGGCAGGGAAGGGTTGTCAGGGGAACAGGGAAGCGTCTTCAAAGTAGAGTGTGTTTGAAACAGCCAAGAAACAAGAGACTTGAAGGAACTCAGGGTCCCTGGCGCGCAGGGGTGGTGAAGATGGGTGTAGAAGGAAGCTGGGGTGGTTCACAGGGGTCAGAGTGAGAGTAACCCTAGTTAGACAAAATGGTTTGCTTTTCAAATAGATAGAGACTTTTTTTTTTTTTAACAAGGACAAAGAGAGAGTCAGAGAGAGGGATAGATAGGGACAGACAGACAGGAACAGAGAGAGATGAGAAGCATCAATCATTAGTTTTTCATTGCCATTGCGACACCATAGTTGTTCATTGATTGCTTTCTCACACGTGCCTTGACCGGGGGCCTTCAGCAGACCGAGCCACCCCTTGCTGGAGCCAGTGACCTTGGGTTCAAGCTGATGAGCTTTTGCTCAAGCCAGATGGGCCCGCACTCAAGCTGGCAACCTCAGAGTCTCGAACCTGGGTCTTCTGCACCCCAGTCCGACGCTCTATCCACTGCACCACCGCCTGGTCAGGCTGTTTTGTTTTGTTTTGTTTTTAATGGAAATGACAGCCAGACAGGCAAGAAAAGACACCTGTGAGATCACGTGGAAATGGAGAGCAGGAACGAATGCAGCAGGTGGGAGATGAGGGCGGCTGCCCTAGGGGTGGACACAGGGAGGAAGGGTTAAAGAGCTATTTTTTTCTTTTTTTACAAAAACATTATTTTATTGGGTATAAGATGACCCTTAAGCAAAATCTGGAAATGGGCATGTTTGTTTTTGGTGTCTGCTGTGTTTTTCATTGTATGCACCTCTTCTATGCTGGCTGCTGGTGCTTTTCTTTTTTTTTTCTTTTTTTGTAGTTTTCTGAAGTGAGAAGTGGGGAGGCAGAGAGACAGAATCCCGCATGCGCCCAACTGGAATCCGCCAAGCATGCTCACTAGGGGCAATGCTCTGCCCATCTAGGCTGTTGCTCTGTTGCAACTAGAGCCATTCTAGCGCCTAAGGTGGAGGCCATGGAGCCGTCCTCAGCACTCCGGCCAACTTTGCTCCCATGAAGCCTTGGCTTCAGGAGGGGAAGAGAGGTATAGAGAGAAAAAGGAGGGGGAAGGGTGGAGAAGCAGATGGGCACTTCTCCTGTGTGCCCTGGTCGGGAATCGAACCCAGGACTTCCATGCACCAGGCCAACGCTCTACAACTGAGCCAACCGGCCACAGATATGCTGGTGCTTTTCTGTCCAACTCCTCAGCTCTCCTTCCCCGACACGGTCCAAAGCCCCACACGGGTCTGTGCCATTTCCTGACAGTCCCACACTTTCAAAGTATCTTCTCTTTGCTCATTTTGATTGGCAATTTTCAAAACTGAAGTTGGGGGTGTTTTATATTAAAAGGATGCTCTGACTGGTGTTTGAAGGTCAGCCCTTACTTGAAGGTCATTCCTCAGACGTATGTATGTTACCATTTCAGTAATGCCTCTGTGCAGCTGGCAGGCCGTGCTCCTTCCTGGAGGCTCTCTGAAGGGATTCCTTTTCTTTCCTGTTTGGGGTCTTGGTAGACTTCGATTTTTTGTGGCCATCAGCTCAGGGCTGTTCCCACCTTCTAGAGGTCACCTGCTTCCTACACTTGCATTTCTTCCAAGACCAAGGCTATCACGTTAGGTTTGGGGGAAGACCACTGTTCCTACTAAGGAAGGCACCATGCTAAGTGCTGGAAGTTCTGAGGCATAGAGCAGAGTTCCGGTGATCTAGGAGTTTCCAGATCTACAGTTCTGGAGGCCACAAGTCTGAAAAGAGTGTCACCGGGCAGGAATGCACCCCCTCTGGAGACTCTGAGAGAAAATCTGTTCCATGCCCCTTCCAGTTTCTGGCAGCTGCTGGAACTTCACTCCTGGTGGGTGCACCATTCGTCTCTCTGCCTCCACCTTCTTTTCTGCACATGGTCGGGTTTAAGAGCTGTTTATGAAAGCAGAACTGATGGGACTCAGAAACTGACAGGATGTAGGAGGGTAGGGCAGAAAAAGTCAATATGGCTCTCAGATTTTGGGCTGATGTCACAGGGTGGATGGTGGTGTCATTAACTGAACCATAGGTCCCACTGGGGACAGGAAGGGAAAATGAGCTTTGAACAAGTAGGCATGTCAGGCCATTAAGTGGTCAGGTTCAGGACACAGTTAGGGTGTGGGTCTGGAGCTCAGGAGAGAAGGCTGGGCTACAGAGGGCCTGGGTGCTGACAGCATGTGGGAGGAAGTACCCAGGCACAGGGTGATGCATGAGAAAAGAAGGCAGCCTAGGAGAGAGCCCCGGGGGAACCCCAACTTCTCAGGGTTGGACAAAAGAGAAAGAGCCTGCCAGGGAGACTGCCCCGGATTGGGCGAGCAGCTGTGGGAAGGCGCGGTCCACAGAACTGGTGTCAGGGAGAAGCCACGCAGGATGAGTGAGAATTAATTCAGCAACAAGGAGGTTGCTGGTGACCTGGGCAAGATCAGTTTGGTGGAAACAAACATGTTAAGCTGTCAACAGGGAGAGCCTGCAGGGAAGGGAAGGGTGGGAGACACAGAGGAGAAAAATGACGGCCGAGGAGCTCCTGCAAACAGAGATTGGGGGGATCTAGAACACAAGTGGGACACAAAGGACCAGCCCTTGGTCAGGAGAAGGGGGTCTCTTCCATTTATCCAAAGCAATGGTTCTTAACCTTTTTTTGAGGTACCAAACCCACCAGTTTCATATGCGCATTCACCGAACCCTTCTTTAGTGATAAAATATAATTTTTTTTCCAAATTCAAGACATAGGTATACGTTTTTTTACTGGTGCACAAAATGAGCCGTGCATGAACATCCCCTTGCTCAAAGAACAAAACCAACAAAGTGTATGAACTCACAACAAATTATGGTATTACTTTATTCTGGCCTCTGTGGCAGAGGCTTCTCCGAACCCCTGAGACCGACTCATCGAACCCCTAGGGTTTGATAAAACCCAGGTTAAGAACCACTGATCCAAAGGGAAGGAAAAGGCCGGTGTTGCTGTGGGGACGTGGTCAGTCTGATGGCAGGAAGCTGAGCATGCTTCCACATTCTTTGAAAGTGGTGGGGCGAGCCTCAGAGGGCCGGAGGTGGCAGGAGGGAGAGGTACACTCTCATTTAGTGCCAGGCAACAACAAACTCAGAGCGGAGTGGCCAGAAGAATGGGTGACAAGTGGAAATGAGGTGAAAGTTCTTGGAGATAAGACAGAGGATGGTGCGTCAGGTGTGTCATCTGGGAAGATACAAGAGTTACCTTGGGATTGAGTAGCCTCACCAAAGTCCTCAATGACAGGGGGAGGGGATGATGTAGCTGGGTGTCTAGTATATCAGCAGCTTGGATTTTACATGAAAGGGCAGTAGGGTAAGGAACAGAGACACAGGGTGAGGACACACATCTTTATGCCCACCCTCAACTAGGGATCTCCTGGGTCAACAGTGGGCTCTGCTGCTGGACAGCAGTTCTGCTGAAAAGACCTCCTTGTGTCAAGTTCAAGTTCACCAGCTGGTAACTGTCACCCACAAGTTAGAGTGCAAACTTCTGAAGCCACACAAATTAAACCTGCACCTTGTCACATGTGAAAAACATCTGCAACTTGAAGGCGGCCACTTGCCCTCCCGCTTCCTGGCAGTGGGACCTTGGACAAGGTATCAGCTGCTGTGGTCCTCAGCATCTGCTCTGGGAAATGACAGCCTGAATGAGGTGATCCCAGTCATCTGAGCAGGCACGAGCCCACTGAAGGTGGAGAAGCCAAAAGAAGATCAAGAGGACAAGTCTTCTAAGCTTGAAAAAGAACCTGCAATCCCACATCTGGGTATCCACTCAGAAGAACTGAAAGTAGAGACCCAAACAGATCCCTGTACACCTATGTCTATGGCAGTATTATTCACAATAGCCAAGAGGTGGAAACAACCCAAGTGTCTGTCAATGGGTGAATGGATAAATGGAATGTGGCATACACATATAATGGAATAATGCAGCCTTAAGAAGGAAAGGAATCCTGACATATGCTATAACATGGATGAAACCTGAAAATATCATGCTAAATAACATGGCCAGATATCAAAGGACAATATTATTTGATTTCACTTAGATGAAGTCCCTAGAATATGCAAACTCGAAGAGACAGAAAGCAGACTGGTGGCTGCCAGGGGAGGGCGAAGAGGAAGTTAGCACGTAGTGGGTACAGAGCTGCAGTTTAGGGAGATGAGAAAGGTCAGACGGATGGTGCTGATGGTCACACAACAATGTGAACGTGCTTAATGTCTGTCACTGAACTGCACACCAAAAATGGTTAAAAAGGTACATTTTATGGTGTGTGTATTCTGTCACAATTCAAAAAACAAAAAGAGCTCAATGTGAAGACAAATCAGGTGGCCTGGCTGAGAAAGTGACAGGAACGTTCATCCTCCAATGAGGCGGGAGCTCTGCTTCCTGTCTAACTCCCTGACCCCATTTCCTGCAGCTGCCATACGCTGGTCCCACAAGCCAGATGGCTTAAAACAACAGAGATCTTTGGCTCATCCTTCTGAAGGTTAGAAGTCCAAAGTCAAGGAGTTGGCAAGCCTACGCTCCCTCCAAAGCCTCCGGGGAGGACCCTTCCCTGCCTCTTCCAGTTCTGGTAACCCCACACATTCTTCATGGCAGTGTAACTCCAATCCGGGCCAGTTATCATGGCCCTCTCCTCCCCATGTTGCCACATCTTCGTCCTTCTGTGTGTGTCTCTGTTCAAATTTCCTTCTTATAAGGACTCCAGTCAGACTGGATCAGGGGCCCACGCTACTCCAGTATAACCTCATCTTAACTAATTACACCTATTTCCAAATAAAGTCACATCCTAAGGTACAGGGGGTTGGGGCATCCATGTCTATTTTAGGGAACACAACTGAACCCATGACACCAGCCACATGAAGAGGTCACCTAAGTCTCAGTCCCTCAGGGCAGGCTGACACAGGCTGTTACGCTGACAGGGGCTTCTTTACAGGAGACTCGGTCTTTAATTTACACACTTCTCATTTTCCCCACGACTCCGACTCTGTCTCGTCAGCCAGTGCTTCCTACTCCATCATCTCTCAATACTAAGCACTCCTCAGACCCCACCCTGTCTACACGTGCTCCCTAGCAAGCCCCATCCAGTCCTGTAGCTTTGAACTCCGCCAATCCTGACAGCCACTACACAGGGTGGGCAAAAGTAGGTTGGCAGCTGTGAGTGCACGAAACACATTTTCTTGTAGTATTCACTGTATTTCTTGTAATTATTTATTGTATCACTTTCCACACGAACAGCTGTAAACTTACTTTTGTCCTGCCCTGTATTTATGCCTCCAGCCCACCCTCAGATTTCCAGAACCACAGCCTACTGCCTACCTGACACCCTGCGCAATCAAGTATCTCTGACTTCATGTGTTCAAGCAGAACTATTGGTTCTCCTCCCCAAACTCTCCTTCCCCAGACTTCTTCAGGTTAGCAAATGGCCTGACTTTCACCCAGCACCTAAAACCTTGGTCATGCTGTGTCCTTGACTCTGATGCTTCCCTCTGACTCCCATGTCCAAGTCCAATCAGTATGTCTTGCTGGCTCCCTTCTGTGGCTCCACAAATCTGTCTCCTTCCCACCAGCCCCACTGCTCACAATCACCAGAGCCCAGGGACGGCACTGCTGCCCGTGAGCCAACCCCAGCCCTGGCCAGTCATGCACATGCCATCTACCCCGGAGGAGCTGAGCAGCTGCAACAGTAATCACGACGGGCAGTGATGAAAAAAATGTGCCCTCTGGCCCTGCATAGAAAAGTTTGCTGACCCCGGTCTAAGCATCTGACACCACATTTGAGTATCCCTTAGTGATAAAACACCAAGTGCTGCTCTTTGATCATTTGTTCTTTGCCTTCTCAGAAATAAGAACTTCCCTTCCTTTCCATTTCCTGATTGTGCCGCCCAAGTGGCTCTCCCTACCTCTCTATTCCCTCTGCACACCACCACTGAGTATCAACTCCTGGAAACACCACATTCACCTGCTCAAGCACCTGCAATAGCTCCCACTATCCCCAGCATTTAGCCTGTACACCTATTTAGTTTTCAAAGATCTTCTACAACCTGGCCTGTCCCTCCTCAGATGGTCAAGGCCCTGCTGCTCCCCAGCAAGAGAAACCAATGCCTTCCATTCTCCCAGAAGCTGCTATGCACTCTCCCCAGGCAGCGCCTGTCAGCCTCTCCTCCACCTGCTTTCTTCCATCCGCATCTGAATATGTTCAAAACTCCCTTGTACTGAAAGATCTTCCTAGACCCCAGACCTTCCCTCTAGTTACCATCTAGCTTCTTGCTCTCCTTTCTAGGACAAAGAATTGCTAAAATAAAATTTTAAAAAAAAATCTGAAGAAACTGTCTATTACCATCGCCTTTATTTCTTGCCTCCCATGCACCCACTGCCAGCTGGTACCCACTTTCTGCTCACCACTCCTGCCCGGGTGACTAATGGATTCACCAAATCCAGAAGGTCAGTTTCACCTTTATTGCTCTGTCTTCTCCACGGCAGCATTTAACAGAGTACTTCTCTGTCTGAAAACACTCCCCCTTGGCTTCTATGACAACTACACTCTCCTTTCTTCATCTAGGTTTCTGTTTATTCCTTCTCAGGGTCTCCTTTACAGGTTCGTGTCCCCTACTAAACCGTGAGTTCCCAGAGGACGGGACCATGTCACACGTGTTCCCTGATAACAGCCCATAATCCGTGTTAGCAAAAATCCGTTCTCTGTCACTTACTGTTGTTGGTTTGAGAAGTTCCATTTCTCCGTGAAACCTCCGTACCATCTTAATTCTTTGAACCTAAAATTAATGATTATTTTAAATGCGTGTCTGATCAATCTAGTGTCTGGGTCTCCTGAGAGTCTGTTTCTAGTTCTGGTTTTTCTCTTGGCTTTCTTGCACCCTGCTTGTTTTTAATGGTGTGCTGAATGTTGCATGTGAAAAGCTGGAGCACGAACCTGAGGCTTAGATGAAGTGAGCCTCCTCTGGAGACTGGGATGTTTGCTTCTGGCTGGCGGGTCGGCTGGAGACGCTGATAATCCCATATAACCCTCATGCAATGGGCACTGGAATGATTCAAACCAGGGCTCCGGTCTGTGTGAGGGCTGGTTTAAGTTTGGATTACCCCTTACTCCTTAGCAATGGCCTTTTAAGCCTGGGGTGTTGACCAGGGCCTTCCAGCGTGGCAGGCCACGACTTCAATTTCTTTCTCCAGGTCTATGAATCTGGCAAGAGCTCTGCTCAGACCCTGAGACAAGCTTCCACCCAAACAAGCTAAAATCCCACCACCCGAATGAAAGCTCCTTAATCTCTCACTAACACACAAAACCAAAGGCTTGCCTACCCACACAGCTCTCTGAGACTCCACTCCCACCCTGCAGAGCAATGGGAGCCCAGAGACCTGATTCTAGCCTCACAGCCAGCAGTCAGTCCTGCGACTCCCCACTATGACCTTTCAAGGCACCCTTAACCTTTCACACAAAATGCACCTGGATCCAGATCTTTGAAGTTCTCCCTGCTCTAAAAGTTTTGCAATCCTAACGTAAGGACAAACCCTGGCTGTCCATGCTTCTTCTGTGGATCCATCGCTGCCCCAGCCCAGCGGCGACTGGTGACAACTTCCCATTCTCACAAAAGCATGATAACAAATGGACTTAAACTACAACAGTGTGGATTCAGACTTACAAACAAAGCTGTTCAGTTTCTGGAACCATGCCCTATCATACTAAAGATCCTTATTATTTGTCCTGCAAAGCTGATGAGCACCCAACTCACGCTAAGGCTGAAAATCAAAGAGAAAAGCCCACTCACAAAGAAGAGAGTCACTGGAGGCATCTCTATGCCTACTGGCACGTGATAAATAAACATGAGGGGACAGGCCCGAGTCAGAGCCAAGGATTTAAACTGTTCTTTTTAAAAAATAAGGATGCTGACTGCATTCAGCAGCAGGCCAAGGCGGGAGAGAGTCAAACAAAGCCCAGCCTTTGGCTTTTCAGAAGCTACAATACTGCGCTTTCCTCAGTGCAGAAGGCAAGAAGTACACAAATGTTCTATCTGTTTTCATGATGGACAGAAGAATGAGTGCTTAAAAATAATGACGGGCTGAAACAAAGTCCTACTTTCATAGATGCAGACAAGACCTAATGGAGCCTCCTCATCGTGCAGAGACTGTTGTCCTGCACAAAGAGGCCGACCCCAGCCCTAGTCCAGCACTGCCCGGCCTCTGTGCGTGCCGCGCCACCACTCCCCCGACCACAGAGCTCCCAGCCCATCCCTCTTCTCTGCAGGACACAGGTGTCTCCCTGCAGTGGCTCCCCTTCCTTGTGGTGCCTGCACCCATCAGAGAGCAAAGGAATCTGCTCCAAAAGCTGGGCCGCAGCCCAGCCCCCCAGGAGAAGTCATCACTGGGCTTCTCGATGTCTCAGCAACACACTGGCTAGAAGCAAATGAACTCTATGTTGGTCCTTTCTTTTTCCAAGAAACCATGTGTATGTGGAGGGGGGGTGTAGGGGGGGGGGGGGAGAAGAAGCCGGCCAAAGCGCTGTGTGGGTCTTCGGCCTTCCACTGTCTCACATGCCCATCCAGGCATTCCAAATGCACTGAGAACCCACTGCTGGCCAGACACTCCACTGGGCATTAAGGAGAGAACAGTGATGAGGACACAGAAGGTGCCTGCCATTATGGGGCTAAAATCCCCAAAGCACCTCAGCTTCCCCATCTGCTAGATGAAGGTACTGGGCCACGCATCTCAGATTCCTTTTGGTTTCAGCAGTCCCTTACACTACCCATGGCACTACAGAGGCAGCTCCTTCCGACTTTAAAGTGTTCCCGTTGTGTAATCGGACTGACACCTGTGTGGTTGTACGCACCTGTATAGTGTGGATTGGTACCGCCCGTCCAGCCCTCTGTACCACCATCAGTAAAGCAAACAGGTGAAATCTGAAAACGTCCCGATTACCTTATGCAGCCACAGTGGAAGGTTTCCAGAGTCTCCCTGCAAGGAGTCCTGCTGCTGAACAGCAGCCCAGCAGTACGAGTCCACGAAGGCAGCCTGGCGCCAGGAGAAGGAACTGGGGGAGAAGCAGCTTATCTGTGTGCCTGAGAAACAGAAACAGGTTGTCCCAAATAAATGAAAGCACAGTGTCTGGATCCCCCCCGGCCCCCCACCCCCAGGCCTCAGGTTATCAGGTACTAGCCGAGTCAGGGAGTGCCACCCTCATACAGAGTAAGGACAGAAGTGAAACAAAACGCCCAAGTGTGTAGTGAAGCTCAGGATTTGAGAGGTTTGGTCAACACTGGTCATGACAGCAGCTCAGATTCCTTTTGGTTTCAGCAGTCCCTTACACTACCCATGAGCAAAGCAGGGGGAAAATGCTTGAAAGAAGTGAAACCATCATAAAAGGGAAAGGTGAGCAGGAAAGACTCAGAGCCAAAGCCGCGCAAAGGAAACAGCACGGCACTGGCTCCCTTTGCGTGAGGGCTGAGAGGAGGGAGGGGGATGACAGGGTGGGGACGTGCAGTGAGGAGAGTCGGGGCAGACAATCAGACTAGGGGAAAAGGCCTTTTAGAACAAAGAAACTTTTGGCCCGAGGAAGAGAAGGCTGATGGAACATTTGGTTTAATACTCTGCTGGATGACAAATCAGCAGTTTTCCATCTTCTCTAAGACAAAAGGCACAGGCGGCGGAAACTGCAGCCCAAGCCTCCAGACAGGGAGAGGGCACTGGATGGGCAATCAGAGAGCTGGGTCCTGCTTGAGGCTCGACCATGAACTTGCTCTGCTGGGAGCTCAGAACTTGGTTTCATACTCTGCAAACCGGGGACTACATCACTCTGCACATGCTACAGCCACCTACACCTGGAAGACTCGTCATGCTCCCGAGAACCTGTGTGCCCGACTCACGCAGGCCACGTGGGAAATTGGCCGACGAGACTTTTGGGGTGGAGGGCTGAGGCCATGTCCCCACTCCCTGACATCAGGCAAAGCACCCAGCATGGGCCTTCTCCTGGCAACCCCAGCCCAGCCCTACATCCCTGTCCCATGAAACATGGATAGCCTGAGTATGTCACAGAGACAGGGACTAGCTGCCGAGGCCAAAGGCATGCCCACTCTCTTCCACATACTATGCAGCACAAGAGAGTGCTAAATACTTGGGCTCTGATGTTAGTTGCACTGAAACCTAACTCTGCCACTCAAAGGTGACCTGAGGTCACCCAACCTTCCAAAGCCAGGGATCTCCAAAAGGGCGATGACATTAATGTCTACATTCTTAGTATAGTGCCTAGTTCCCAGTAGTGGCCAATAACATTACATGCTATACAAAGTAACTAGTGTATTCTCTTCCAGCTTTAAAGACTGGGGGCATGCCCCTCATTCTCTCTTCCCTCCCTGCAGAGAGGGGAGAAGGATGGTAGGAAGAAACAGCTGTATTTCCCTAGTCTCCAGGACATAAAAAGCCTCTAAGGTCCCCTTCCCCTGAGGGAGAGTGGCCTTTGTACTGTGACAGGAGAGGGCAGTGATGGGGATGTTGTCCAGAAAGTAGATTTCTACGGTGGTGGTGGGAACAATGGGATAGGCCTGACCACACTCTCTTGGTGCCTTTTTGACCAGAGACATCAAGAAAGTATTTCTCAGGAAGAGCCCTTGGAGGGGATCCCTGTGAAAAGTCATGGGCCATTGGAGCATGTCCTATAACAGGGTAAGTTCTTGCCTGCTAGGAATGGCTTAAATATGATGTTGGGCAGATAAAATATATTATGCTCACTTTGTTAAAGATGGCGCTGCCTACATGGAAGTTTGTTGATATTAATGTGTGTTCTGGAACAGGCTGTGGGCACTGAATGTGTGGGTTTTGGAGCCCAGTGTGTGTTTTTGCTTGCCCGCCGGGTGCAAGCTAGAATTAAAGCTGATGGCTCACCAGTTTTTGGCTCCTGTGTTTCATTACCGACTGTTCGAATCTAACGTGAACCTGCGTGGGTCAGGCGGCTCTGATGGCGGCCTCGACTACTGGCTTTACATTTGGCGTAGTCTGTGGCAGGATTTGATACAGATCGACATGGAGCCACCACCACCTTTGAGTAGTGGAGTAGAGGACTGGTTGCTGTTTTGGTTTCCCATAGCTGTTTTTTGGGGGACTGTAGGCTGGCTGACTTTTACAGCCATGTGTGAGGAAACCGAGAGCTCTATGAAAGAGGCTGCCCAGGACCTGCAGGCCGAGCAGCAGAAGGAGCTGGAGGAAACGTGGGAGAAACAGATGCTGACCCTGGAGCTGAAGGAAGCGCTGGAGGAGGAGGCTGTCCAGGTTTGCGAGATTCACCTGGAAATGGAGCAGAAGCTGGAGAAGGAATCACAGGTTCATGAGTTGGAGATTGCCCTGGATGTTGTGGAGAGCCAGCAGCGGCATGAGGCCGGGCCTGAGACCGGGGCCGGAGCTGAGGCCAGGACCCGGGCTGAGGCCAGGGTTGGAGCTGCAAGACCTGCTGAGCAGAAGGCAGCGGTGGCCCGGAGATTAAGCCCAGCAGCAGGAGCTGGTGTTCTCAGTTCCTCTTTGGAGGATGAGGAGAATCAAGCTGGAGTTGCAATCTGCAGTCTCCAGAAGGTGAGAGCCCAGCAGCAAGGAGCTTCTACTACAACGCTGGTAGGTCTGCGATTTGGGGATATAGGGGTGGATGCCATCATGCTCCCCAGAGCAGAGATGGAAATGCTGACTGCCATCGCCATGTGCTTTTTCTTGGGACAGTGTGAGACCTGCAATGATGGCAGGAATGAAGGGGGAGGCTAACACCCCATGTGTGTGGACTGATTTCCTGGACTATGACCGGATGGGCACAAGCTCCTTTGTTGAATGGACTTATGGATTTTGGACAATGTGAAATACCCTGATGAGGGTGGGGATGGCTTTGCTGGAGGCCTTCCTGCCCCGGGAAGCTTTTCGCATGGCTAGAGAAAAGGCCCAGGACATTTTGCGCTTTTGGCAAAGTGCTCAGAGACTGGTGAAATGTATCTGTAATTGTTGAAATTGTATGATTTGTGCTATTGCTGTAATTTGTGTAATGTACTTAATTTCCTTGTATAAGAATGCCGGTGGTGTAGATTGTGGGTAGTAAAGTGAGCATAAGGGTGGATTGTTGGGCAGATAAAATATATTATGCTCACTTTGTTAAAGATGGTGCTGCCCACATGGAAGTTTGTTGATATTAATGTGTGTTCTGGAACAGGCTGTGGGCAGGCCGGGTTGTTATGGCCTAAGGCTTAGTTTAAGAGTAAGCACTTCCCCACACCCTTGACTGATTGGATGATGTAGGGTGGTGCACTCTCTTGAGGAATTCCATTATGCCTCAGATGGGTGGCTTTGTATCAGAGACTTTCTTTATGTATAATTGGATTAAAGGTTTGAATTTTCTATGCTATAAAGTGGGAGAGACCAGTAGCTTGATCTCTCTCTTGGTTCCTGAGTTCCTGAGGTTTGTATTAGAGAGTAGAGCAGAGTAAGCCACATGGAGGAGAGGAAGCAGCCAAGATGGCAGAGTGCTGAGGAAGAGTTTGTGCAGGAGGAGATGGGAAACAGAGGTGAATAAGTCTGGTGAGCTAGAAACCTTTGATGCTAGGAAACTCGGATAAGTCAGTAGCTTTGTGAGCACTGAATGTGTGGGTTTTGGAGCCCAGTGTGTGTTTTTGCTTGCCCGCCGGGTGCAAGCTAGAATTAAAGCCAATGGCTCACCAGTTCTTGGCTCCTATGTTTCATTACCGACTGTTCAAATCAAATGCGAACCTGCGTGGGTCGGGCTGCTGTGATGGCAGCCCGACCACAGGCTTTACATATGATTTGGGGGTAGGTAAGGTATTCCAAGGTCCTTTCCAACTTTCTCATCCCATTAAACTTGAGTTTCCACATTTCATAAAAATGAAGCAGTCAGGACAGCATAGGACTACGAGGTTAATGTCACACTGCTCTTCCATCAGCAGGACTTTGTCAAATGCCTCCTATGTGGTCCCAACCACCAAGACTTACTGAGAATGATGGCAGAGACACAAGGGGGACAGGCAGGCTCAGGGTAATAAATGGATGGTTTCTGACAAGTTGCTTGCTTGGCAACATCTGTCCAAATACTTTTTCATGAAATTGAGCAATGCTGTTAAGGTTCCATGAGAACCTGTCTGGCCCATATGTTCCTTAGCTATAGTCCTCTTAGTGTTATCTAGTAGCCATCAAGCAGTAGCATTCTTTCTATAGGAAAATATGCTTTGTAAAGCCAGTAGTCGCGGCCACCATCACAGCAGCCCGACCCGTGCAGGTTCGCATTGGATTCGAACAGATGGCAATGAAACACCGGAGCCAAAAACTGGTGAGCCATCAGCTTTAATTCTAGCTTGCACCCGGCAGGCAAGCAAAAACACACTCTAGGCTCCAAAACCCACACATTCAGTGCTCACAAAGCTACTGACTTATCCGAGTTTCCTAGAATCAAAGGTTTCTAGCTCACCAGACTTATTCACCTCTGTTTCCCATCTCCTCCTGCACAAACTCTTAACAAACTGGCTTTTTCATCAGCACTCTGCCATCTCTGCTGCTTCTCCTGGCCTCCATGTGGCCTTAATCCGCTCTCCTCTTTTCTACCTCAGGAACCAAGCGAGAGAGCAAGCTCCCGGACTGCCCCAGTTTATAGCATAGAAAATCCAAACCCTTAATCCAATCTACAGACAAGAAAGTCTCTGATACAAAGCCACCCATCTGAGGCATAATGGGATTCCTCAGGAGAGTGCACCACCCTACATCATCCAGTCAGTCAAGGGTGTGGGGAAGAGCTTACTCTTAAACTAAGCCTTAGGTTATAATGACCTGGCCTGCCTACATTACAGCTTTTCCCCCACAGCCACCTCAAGCATAAGGGCAAATAATATCACCTGGATGACGAGCTTCCATGTGGGCAGCGCCATCTTTAACAAAGTGAGCATATTATATTTTATCTGCCGAACATGCTTCAAGTTCTGTCTTGGGACCTCAGGCACCTCCCCCAAGGCAGTGGTAGAAACTGTTGGAGCATAAATAAACTTTTTATAACAAAGCTTTTGCAAAAGGGCAAAAAAGGAAGTATAAATGAATCTAGAGAGACTGAGATGGAGGATGCGCTGAGCTCATAAGTAAATGTTCTCCATCTGGAATTTCAAGTCAGGAAAACCAATATTCATGGGACACCAAGCAGCTCTGAAATCATTACCTCATTTAACCTCACAACCAAGCTGAGGAAAGGAGACAGAAGGAGAGAAAGGGAGAGGATAAAGGGGGTGTGTGTGGATAAAGAGACAGAGATAAACAGATCCATGTTATCTTCCTTTTCTCCTGGAGGAAACTCAAGTAGTTCAGTAACCTTCACCCAAGCTAGAAAATGGTAACACCAGAATCTGCATCTGTATTCAACTTGCATTCTCTTAAAACACTCCCCCTGGGCCAGCAAGCTCATGCTGGAGGTCCTGGGAGCCAGGGCTCAGTTGGAGTTGGAGTGGCTTGAACGAGTAGTCCCTCCCAGTGATCAGAATAGGCAGACCTTCCTGGAAAGGGTCAAGAACAAATCTGAGGAAACAGATCTAGCCCCAGGTATTGGGTATTCCCAGACCAGAAATGGGAAACAAAGGAAGTCAGGGGCCAGGCAGGGGCAGAAGCCAAACTGGGAGTGAAGAACAGGAGTTGTGAGGTGTGTGTGTGTTGGGGGGAAGCGTGTGCTGGTTGCTGCAGCACTATCCCTTCACCCAGGGAGTGAAGGCTCAGCCTGGTTTCAAGGCACCTATGTCAGGATGCTCAGCTGTTGCCATGGGACTAGGATGCTTTGTTCCTGGACCATCCTGACCTATCTCCCACATTCTTTACCTCGCTTAATCTTCAAAATAATGTTGAAAGGTGAAGAGGTGTTTGATATATTTTCCTAGTAATCTTCCCATAAGGAAAGCTTCCAATTCCTCCCTAGATTACTCTTCCTAAAGCTCAGTTCTGACCTTCACACTCCCTTGGCTCAGCATTTTCCATGGCTCCTCCAATGCACAGCGTGTAAGTCCAAACTAAGGCTCCAATCCAACCCAACTATTGCTGTGGCACAGAGACCCGATTCATTCATAAGTTTCACGCCCTCTGCCCAGCGGCCCTCTCTCCAGTCCTTGTTTGTTAGGTCAGTGCTCCTTCATGTCCACCTGCATGGCCCGTCTTTCAAAACCACCAAGGTGGTCACCTTCTCCATGAGGCTCCTTCCCCAGTAAGCTCCCAGAGCCCTTTAATGCCATCAGAGACATGCAGACAATCACCTTCAATCATGCTGAATAAACATGCAGGTGTATCTTATCTCCTTTACTAAGACCTCAACTCTTGGGCAGGGTAGAGAAAGAGTCAGTCTCTCTCTCTCTCTCAACTCTACACACCACCGTGTCAAAAAAAACAGTACCTGTATGGTGCTTTAAACATTTCAGAGTACTATCATAAATACTGTCTGAACAAGTATCCCTGTAAGAAATCAGTCCCATTTGATAGCTGCGAAAACAGTCCCCTGACCCATTTTCTGGCCAGAGTCCAATGCTCTGCCTTCTCTACTCGGCTGCATACTGGCTGAAGGAGCGCTCTGATTTCCAGCGAGGAGCCTTAGAGAGATAGGCAATGGCCCTCACCACTGTACAGAAAGCAAGAAACAAGTTTCCGTTTACACTGCGAACAGCAAAGAACACTACTTTCCACGGGCTGAGGGGGTGCGGAGAGAGCTGTGGGCTTTACATTTATGTGTCTAGCCAGATATAATCAAAGTCCAACAGGGAGGAAATGTGTTCGTGGGCACTGTGGAAGCAGCTACAACATCTGCTAGTAAGTAACTGTTGGGCAGATAAAATATAATATGCTCACTTTGTTAAAGATGGCGCTGCCCACATGGAAGTTCTTGATATTAATGTGTGTTCTGGGACAGGCTGTGGGCAGGCCGGGTTGTTATAGCCTAAGGCTTAGTTTTAAGAGTAAGCTCTTCTCCACACCCTTGACTGATTGGATGATGTGGGGTGGTGCACTCTCATGAGGAATCCCACTGTGCCTCAGATGGGTGACTTTGTATCAGAGAGTTCCTTGTGTGTAGATTGGATTAAGGGTTTGGATTTCCACACTATAAAGTGGGGCAGGCCAGGAGCTTGCTCTCGCTCTTGGTTCCTGAGTTTCTGAGGTATTAGAGGAGAGGCAGTCAAGATGGTGGAATGCTGAGTGAGAAGCCAGTTTGTGCCGAGTTTGTGCAGGAGGAGATGGGGAATAGAGATGAATAAGTCTGGTGAGCTAGAACCCTTTGATTCTAGGAAACTCGGATAAGTCAGTAGCTTTGTGAGCACTGAATGTGTGGGTTTTGGAGCCCAGTGTGTGTTTTTGCTTGCCCGCCGGGTGCAAGCTAGAATTAAAGCTGATGGCTCACCAGTTCTTGGCTCCGTTGTTTCATTACCGACTGTTCGAATCCAATGCGAACCTACAGGGGTCAGGCGGCTGTGATGGCGGCCTCGACTACTGGCTTTACAGTAACCCAACCATAGACATACCCTTCCTGGCCTCGGCCTGGAGCCCAGGGAGCCCAGGGCAGGGGTCATACATCATCCCTCAGTGGCAGTCCAGGACCTTGGTACTGCTTAGACTGCCCCCATGCCTGTGGCTGCTGCAGAAGCAGCTGGTGGAGAACCAGAGGGTGACACGGCCTGAGGGTAGACAAGCCCAAGGCCAGGGAGGGAAGTCTGTCCAGTGGTTTCTCAATGGCACCAACACACTTGTATAAGGCCCTCTGTTCCCAGTCCAACCATGCCAAGAGGGATTCTGGCCTGGTTTGCTATATTGTCCCTCTCTCTTTAAAAAGCTTCCTTTTCATTCTTACACATTCCTAACCCACATGTGAAGATGTGAACGGCTGTGAGCTCTGAGCAAGCTCCCCACTCCCCCACCCTTCGCCTTCTGACAAGCACCCATCCTCCCCCCTTCCAGGGTGCTGCATGGGAATGTTTCTTGTATCTGCTTCTGCTTTTAAATGTGCTACATGCAGCTGGGGGTTGGCATAGGAACCAGGCCTCCTGAGGAGCTAAGACAACTCATCTAAACCACAAGTTTAACTGCTGGGAGAACTTTAGAGGAACTTTCAAATGGAAGAGTTTCTAAGCTGAAATAACCAGCACACTGGAGAGGCTGAAGGGGCAGAGAAGATAAAGCAAAGGGAATTAGCCCTTGTTGTGGACTTCTACCCCCATTTTAGAGATGAAGAAAGTGAGGCACTGAGATCGTATGGCTGGTAGGTTGTAGAACTGGCATATCAACCCAAGTTGATATCAACCCGAGTTGATATACCATCTTCACCTTCCAAACAGAAGAGGAGACAGAGAGCGCACACTACTGGCGAATGATGGAACGAGGAAGAAGGAGACAGGAGTTTCTTTGAGGGGAAGAGTAAACCTGGTTGCTGTTCTTAGGGACAAAGTGAAAACAGAGTATAATGATGCTAGCAATTATAATCACTGCAGTCTATAAATATAGCGTTTTTAAAGTTTATTAAGTATTTTTATTTTGTAACACAAAAATTAAGTTTAAGCTCAAACTAATGTAAATTATACACACATATAACTCACACATGTATACACACACATATGGGACCTAGATAGATCATAGTACAACTTATAAAGCACTGAATTTGAAAGTTTTGGCTTATTTTAGGTTGCTGAAAGATTTAAAATTACTATACACTTTCAAGTTCAATGTGAATAATCACAAAAAGAGGACCATGAATGTGGAGAATAAAGAGAAAAAGATGGGTAGTGATCATATCTTAAAAACAAGCACAGAAAAGCAACAAACACTTGCAAGGATGAAACATGTCTGAATCTATTTAAAGTACCTTTGGCCCCAACATAAAAGAACCAAATGACCCAAAGGGTCTGCCCCAAAGGATCCTATCTGGCCAAATACTGAGTTCCCAACTATCGTAAAATACAGTAAAATTATAAGGATCTCAGAATAACTTCTTTCTTAAAAAGAGCCAAGCACTTCCCTTTCACCTCTTCATCAGACTTCCACGCAGACCCATCTCTCCCTTTACACATGAGCAAGTAAATACATTCTGGAAGTCCCAAACCGTCCATTACTGCCTTCATTTTTGCAGAAACTGATCCCAAGGCACACATGAGTTTTAAACCAGTACTAAAACTAAAGTATTCTCTTTAGCCCAAACACAACAAAACTGAACTGAAATAATAATTTTCTTTTCCTTTCTTTACTTATTTTTTTAATGTTTATTTTATTGATTTTAGAGAGAGAGGAAGGGAGAAAGGGAAAGAGACAGGAACATCTAACTGTTCCTGTATGTGCCCTGACCGGGATCGAACCAGCAACTTCTGTGCTTTAGGACGATGCTCTAACCAACTGAGTATCTGGCCAGGGCAATTTTCTTTTCCTTTAAAGCAAGTTGATTCACCAGGTCTCTTTTGTCCGCAGCTAAGCCTGGCTTTTTAAGAGAACCCAACCAGGACTAGTGCCTGCTCCTTTGCTAAGATATAAACTTCTAAACAAGTTCCAAGAAGTTCCAGAAATTTCACTACCCTCCACACACTGCACAGAGCAATACACAACTGCTCAGCATTTCAGAATTAATGTTTTCCCCTTCTGAGTCCAACACATTAGAGAAAGGCCCCCTCAGTGCACAGTACTCTCAGTACCAGGGGGGTGGGGGGAGACATAATCCTGTACTCTCACTAATGGCGGGGGAGGGGGAGATAAAGCCTGTACCTACTGACCACATGGGTCCAGGAGGTGTGTGACCTCTGGGCCACATGGCCACAGGAAACACACAACCACGCTGACAAGCCTCAGATGGAACCTATAGGTTCCTTTAACTCAATCAAGAATGGCGGCATAAGCAACATAATAATATACAGCCTACTACGTGTGAGAGGGGAAAGCAGAAAGGAAGCTGGACTGAGATGACAGCCCCATGGAAGCATGAAGCCAGATCAAACCCAGCAGAAACTAGTGAACTAAGCAGCGGTTTGAGGGGTTTCTCTCCTGTGGCAGAGAGCCCAGTCCCTTGGCACACCGAGAAGTCTAGACCACACAGAAGAAGAACTGGTATAAAGCCAGTGTAAAACCTGACAGTTGTCCAGTGAATAAAATCTTCATAACCTGGGTACCAGGGAAAGAAAGATATATAAGACCTCAATATTCTAGTAAATATGCAAAAAACTACTTGATGTATCTAAGTATTATTTTATTTAAAATAACTTCCCTCTGAGATTAACTAACTGAAACATACAGAAAATAAGAGAAAATGCTGTAACAGACACTGGCCTTGGCCAGAGAACTCAGTAGGTTAGAGCGTCATCCTCAAATGCCAAGGTTGCAAGTTTGATCCTGGGTCAGGGGACATATAAGAAGCAACCAATGAATGCATAAATAAGTGGAACAGTATATTGTTGTTTCTCTCTCTCTCCCCCTGGCAAGCTGGCTAGGGGGTGGTGCTTTGCCCATCTAGGCTGTTGTTCCATTGCAACTGGAGTCATTCTAGCACCTGAGGTGGAGGCCATGAAGCCATCCTCAGTGCCTAGGCCAACTTTGCTTCGATGGAGCTTTGGCTGCTGTAGGGGAAGAGACAGATAGAAAGAGGAGAGGGGGAAGGGCGGAGAAGCAGATGGGTGCTTCTCCTGTGTGCCCTGGCCAGGAATCGAACCCAGGACTTCCACATGCCAGGCTGACGCTCTACCACTGAGCCAACCAGCCAGGGCCCTCATTTCTTTTTTTAAACATGTTATTTTGAATTATTTCCAGACCTACAGAAGTGTTACAAGAGTATTACAACAATATCCAGCCATAAAAAAAAAAAAAGAAGGAAATCCTGCCATTTGTGTCAACATGACAGACCACGAGGGCGTTATGGTAAGTGAAACAAGGCATATAAGATGTCACTTATATGTTGCAGCTACTAAAACAGAACACATAGAAACAGAACAGAGTGGAGGCTGCCAGGTGGGAGGTGGAGAGTGAGGGAAATGAGTGAAGATGGTCAAAAGTCACAAACTTCCAGTTCTAAGAAAAATGTCATAGGGATGTAATGTACAGCATGGTGACAAGTTAACAACACTGGATTGTATATTTGAAAGCTCCTAAGAGAGTAGATCTTAAAAGTTCTCATCACAAGAAAAAAAGTTATAAGTATATATAGGGTGATGGATGTTAACTAACGTTATTGTGGTAATTATTTCACAATAAATACGTATGTCAAATCATTATGTTGTATACCTTAAATGTATACAATGTTATATGTCAATTATATCAATGAAACTGAAAAAAATAAATGTAAACCTGCATAAAATACAGTATCATTAAAAAAGACTATTCAATGAGCCTGGCTTGTGGTGGCACAGTGGATAAAGTATCGACCTGGAACGCTGAGGTCGTGGGCTCGAAACCACAGGCTAGCCTGGTCAAGGCACATAAGACAAGCAATGAACAACTAAAATGAAGCAACTATGAGTTGAAACTTCTCACTCCCCATGACCTCCCCTCTTTCTCCAATCCCTGTAAAAATCCATAAATAAAGTCTTTAAAAAAAAAAAAAGACTATTACAATGAAATGCCGTACACTCTGGAATTTACATTCAACCGCTATCACCATTTTGCCCCATGCCCTATCTCTATACATACATATATGTAATGTATACATTCTATTTTCTTCTGAACCATCTGAGAGTAAGCTGCAGCGATCACAACCCTTTACTCTCAGAAGTATGAATCTTCTAAGAACAAGACATTCTCCTACATAACCCAATGCAATTACAAAATTAGAGAACATCTGACACCATCTTGCAATCTATATTTAGATTTCCCCAACTATCTTTTGAAGCCACTTATTCCCCCCTCCAATCAGGATCCAATCTGCACCATTGTCTACACTTATGTCTCTTCAGTCACCTTATCCCGGGAGGATTCCACAGGCTGCCCCTCTCATTCTCCACAGGCCCTGCGTTGGTGTCTGTCTCATTGTCTCTCTACACTCTGACCCAGGTCCTGCATTACTGCCAGCATCCCTCGGGAGGGTGTGGGTCCTTCACAGGACACCCTGCAGGCACCCATCACCATGACGGGTAACGTCACCTATGATGATCACTTGGTGAAGGTGCTGTCTGCCAGTTCTCCACTGTAGAACATGCCTTTCCCCTCTGAAATAAGTAGTTTATGGAGAGACCCTCTGGGACTGCAATTATTCCACTCCCCAACAAATTCGCACTCAGTAGGGAATCAAATACTTTCAACTGTGGCCGCAAAATGAAGATTTTCCAACTTTACCCTTCCCGCTAAATTTATTACTAGTTGGCATGTTACTACAAAGATGAACTTCCCCTTCACTGCACTTGTTTTTTTAGTATCAATACAGCTCTACAGTCCCTTGTTTTTCAATATTTTGTATTCCACTACTGTTATGCACCTTGATGCCACACTTCCCAGCACCGCACATGTTCTGGGTTTGTCTGTATTTAACCCCTGCCCTGCCATTTGCCTTTTCTCCAAGGAGCACTCGGTTCCTTTCAGTGGGTAATAAAATTTTAAAACCAAAATGCTAGATGCACTCATTACTAGGGATATTGGTGCTCCTAGGCCCTTTTAGCAGACACAGCTAGGAAATTGGGGTGTGTGTGTGTGTGTTTATACTGAATCTTCTCATCCCAATCCAGCGCCACTGGTTTCTTCCTTGCTGCTCCCCCCCCCACCCCCATGTTTGTATCTTCCTTCTTTTACAGGAAGAACCCTAGTTCCCAATTGAATCCACATAGTTACTCATGTGCTCAACCCTCAAATTCACACGAAATAATTTCAGAGTTTTTATTGAATTATTTATTTTTAATTTCAGAATTTTTAAAGCAAAGATGTCTTCTTATTTTCACTTTAGAAGGTTTACCCTGGCTTCCTCTCTGAAGAAACACCAAGTGGCAGCTGACGCTGGTGTTACAGGCGGGTACAATGTCCCAGGGCTCTGGACTGGGAGGCCAGGGCAGCTGGCTTCCCTGGACAATTAGGCAGCAGCGTGAGGCCAAAGTTGAGGCTGGGGTCAGGGTGGGGCTGAGGACATAGAGCTAGGTGGAGAACAAGGAGTAGATCCCTGTCAGCAAGCAGGGCCTCCTGGCCGAGGACATGAAGATCAGGTCCCTGGAGATCTTCTCTTCTTCCTTCTTGTCAATGAACATGAGATCATTCACTTTTTCCTGGGGGCACCCCTCAAGGATGAGTTTTGAAGATTCCATGCAAAAGCAGACACAGGCTGGTCAGAAGATCCGGTTCAAGGCATCTGTCGCCGCTGGGGACTAGAGTGGACATGCTGGTCTGGGTGTTAGGAGCTCTAAGGAAGAAGCCATCATCCTGGCTAAGCCCTCTGTTGTCCCTGTACAGCGAGGCTACTGCAGGAACAAGATGGGTGAGCCCTGCACTGTCCCTGGCAAGGTGACTGGGGCTGAGGCTCTGTGTGGAGAGCCTCATTCCACCTCAGGGGACTGGCATTGTCTCAGCCCGTGCCCAACAAGTTGCTGATGATGGCTGTTATCAACCACAGCTATATCTGGGCCAGGGGCTGCACTGCCACCCTGGGCGACTTTGCCAAGGCCACCTTTGATGCCTCCAAGACCTACAGCTGTCTCACCCTGACCTCGGGAGAGAGATCGTGGTAACCAAGTCTCCCGGTCAGGAACTCACTGAGCATCTTGTAAAGACCACACCAGAGTTTCTGTGCAGAGGACCCAGGCTCCAGCTGTGGCCACCACATTATTTTATACAAGAAAAATAAAGTGAGTTAAGCCTCTTAAAAAAAATAAAATAAATAAAATATTTACATTGGATGTTCTGTCAAAAACTGGCCATTTAGGAGTCAAGAATAGAAGCGGAGAACAGTTAAAAATCAATTGCATTTGTCCAGGTGAGAGACAGTATGAAGAAACACTCACAGCACACATCGGCCTGAGGTCTCTTCTGTCACTTGCAGGTCCTTAGCCTGGTCTAGGCCAAAGACTGGTTCCATGAAATGAAGATTAATGCAAAAATGCAGCTGGAAGGTAGAAGGGAAATCAACACAATCATCTCTGCTGTAACACTTTTTACGTGTTCAAAAACAACATAGTATTCTGCAAAATCACTAAAATTAACAGAGCTTATCCATATAGGATTGGGGCAGATCACTCAAAATCTCTGCGGATTTTGAACCTAGATCACTAACAAAACAGCAATAATTCTGATAAAAACACACTGGTGGGATAAAGGGGTGTGATAAGGAAGGGGTGGAGCTGCAGTGTTATGCACAAAAATCAAAATGCACGCAGACTAGACAGAACTTCCAAAATGGCATGCGACCAAAAGGGGCCAAGAGGAAGAGCTTGGGGTGAACCAGCACTGTGTGCATGCCCCATTCCTCTGCAGCTTGCTTCATCCAGACCCTCTTACTTGCTGGCACAAATCATTCACATGCTGGAAAAAAAAGGTATACAAGCCAACGTGACTCCCACATTATACTGTTGTCCCCCAATGTACTGATCACGGATAGGCTACTTCCCATCACAGAATCAGCTACTGAAGGAGGACACATGCCATTCGCTAAATACTACACTTAGATAGGGATCAGATGCTCTCATTCAACCCAATAAAAGAACCCGTGAACTAGTCATCATATTTAGTCCCATTTGACAGATGAGGAAATAGAGGCTCAGCAAGATTAACTTCCAAAGTTGGAAAGGTAACACTTGACATAGGTGCGATACAATCTCACGTGTGTGGCCTTCTCTTTCCCCAGTGTGATGACGCCCTGGGAATGAGTGACCAGGACATGGAGGCAGCACAGAGTGGTGAAAAACGGGCACTATGGAATGCAAGACCAGTTGATAGCACACGGAGCAGGAGGAAAAGGCCAGCCTCAATCTCCCCAGAAGCCTAACTCTGGGCCTAAAGTTCACTTTCATAAAGTGTCATCAAAAGCCACAGAGCCAACAAGAGCAGCCCCATGTGGTCAATGGCTGGTGTGTGAAGACCTAACCTAGAGCACCTAGTGCTGCTTTGTATGGAGGCAGACCGATTGCTAGCAGGGTGACGGGCCTGCAGGCAGAGAGTTAGTTCACCCAGGAGGGGTGGAGTCTGGACCCAGGGAAGGAAAGGGCCAGTGAAATCAACTACATCATCAGCAGGAATATGACATGTGAGAGGAAATAAGTCCTTGCAGCAACCCCAGTCTGGTTACACTTCCGCCGGAGAAAATGTAGCCTCGGTGTTTGCCCTGTTAAGAGGGCAGTGGGAAACTAGGCACAGTTCCAAAATGAAAAGGAGAAATTGGGTGTTGCCCCTCCCCTGGGGGGGAAGGGGACAACATAAGAAAAAATTTAAAGGAATAAATCAT
Organism: Rhynchonycteris naso; assembly: GCA_037038555.1. NCBI lineage: Eukaryota > Metazoa > Chordata > Mammalia > Chiroptera > Emballonuridae > Rhynchonycteris > Rhynchonycteris naso. Next base: position 298,788,720 of record CM072995.1, read on the forward strand.
TTAATGCTGGGGTCAACTTACCAGACACGTTTAAGTGTAAAAGGCTTAGAAAAAATTACTGTTCAGCTGGTCTCACTGCCACAGAGGCCTAATCTTTGTAAAAAAAAAAAAAAATCAGAGTCTTGTTAGATACGGGGAAGGAATTTTAGCCTAAAGGGGAAAAAAATTAGGTAAATCTATAAAAAGAGCCTCTGGAATTTTTATTCCTAAATATTGTTTTTAAAAGATGGGTTACAGCCAATAAGTATTGGCTTTTCTCTTTCACTTATTGGCAAGCTACTTAACCTCTCTGAACTTAGTTGTCTCATTTGCAAAACTTTACAGAAATCCTGTAACTCAGTAAGTGGTAGCTATTATTTTTATTTCTATGCGTCAGGCATCGTGATAAGCAGTGGAGAGACAAAGACACAGGGTTCCTTTGTCACATCCTGTATTATTTTCTTAGTGCCCATGTAATTACTCAATTTCTCCTGCACTTACTGATTTATGTGTCTTATCTGCTACAACTCTTGAACATACAGCAGGACTTGGATAACTGGGATCTTAGATGTAATGGGGCCACAGCCTGAAACTAGACCCAACTTTGTTAAGTCCTTTCACATCCTCTCTCCCTCAAAGATCCCTTCTGTGGACATCCAGGGGCCACACACTAAACCTGGCCAGCTCAGGGGAGGCCTGCACGGAGAGCTTTACAAACTCACAGACTGAAAGTAACCATGTAGAACGGTCGACAAACAAAAATTCCTACGTAAAAGCCAGTCATGACAGGTAGTCATATTGTAGGCTGGTATCTTCCTTGACCAAGGTCAGTCTTTACCTTAATTGAGCCTGTCTATTGTCCTCTTGCATCTAAGATAACATACCTTTGAAATGTCAGAGTAATCTCCTTCTCCAGATCCCAAAGTCACAGTTTTCCAACTAGAGTGGGAGACCACAGAATCGTGCACTGCTACTTATTCCCCAAATACCCTCTCTGTGCTGTGAATGTTAATCATTAACTATCCTGTACCCACCAATGTAAAAGAACTCTGTGCCTCTCCATATGACTTTTTATCCAACCTCAGAGATATCCCTGCTTTGCTGATCTACCACCAACGGACTTCATGTAAACTAGCCCCCTTATGTATCCTTCTTTGCTTCTAATGTTCTCAGGAACATTTTCTCAAACTGTTGAGATTTTGCTTCCCAGCAACTGTCATCAGTTGTTGTCACATAAACTCTTGTAAGACTTTTTCTGCCTGACCTGTGGTGGTGCAGTGGACAAAGTGTTGACCTGGAGCTCTGAGGTCGCCGGTTAGAAACCTTAGGCTTGCCTGGTCAAAGCACATATGAGAGTTGATGCTTCCTGCTCCGCCCCCCTTCTCACTCTCTCTCCTCTCTAAAATGAATATATAAAATCTAAAGAAAAAAAAAAGACTTTTTCTTAGGCTGGATGTTCTTTCTTCAACACTGTTAACAGCTAGTTTCTGTAGTTCCTGCAACAAAGAAACCCTACTGTGTAGGAGGAGGCCTTGAACATCTAAATTCAGTATTAAATCAATGATTAGTGACTCCAATAAAAAAAAAACAAAACTTAAAATGACTGTTACCACCTGACCAGGTGGTGGCGCAGTGGATAGAGCGTCGGACTGGGATGTGGAGGACCCAGGTTCGAGACCCCGAGCTCGCCAGCTTGAGCACGGGCCCATCTGGCTTGAGCAAAAAGCTCGTCAGCTTGGACCCAAGGTCGCTGGCTCCAGCAAGGGGTTGCTCGGTCTGCTGAAGGCCTACGGTCAAGGCACATGTGAGAGAGCAATCAATGAACAACTAAGGTGTCGCAATGGCAAAAAAAAAGCTGATGACTGATGCTTCTCATCTCTCTCTGTTCCTGTCTGTCCCTATCTGTCCCTCTCTCTGACTCTCTCTCTGTCTCTATAAAAGAAAAATGACTGTTACCATTATTTAGACTGATCATGCAAATAAATACAAAGACGTTCTAAACAGAACTTCAGGGTTTCAAGTGACAGATGCAAAACCTCAGAAGAGAAAAGAGGCATCCAACTTCGTGGGAGCTAGGTCTTTAATGCCACAAGGCCTCTGTGCCAGCAAGGATCCATGCCCTCCCCAAGGGCTCTATTTTTTCTGTCTCTATTACGGCACAACAAAGCACAGATTCTCCCTGACACAGTCCGAACTCAACCCCACAAGCACTCACCAGTACCTCTTACGTATATGGTGCCACATGGGAAAGGGGGTTCAAAGGGAGAGAAGGCAGGCTTCCTGTCCTCCAAGAGCTTCCAGTCCAATGGACGCCAAGAAACGAACCACTAATGTTAATGGACAAAAAATTACCGGGCCGGGGGTGGGGGTGATGGCTGAGCCGTGGTGGACGTTCATATTCGAAGGGAGGAAACAACCCAGGTAGGCAAACAGCATACATAAAGGCTTGTAGTCTTTAGAGCAGGGGTGCCCACACTTTTTCAGCTTGCGAGCTACTTATAAGATGACCAAGTCAAAATGATCTACCTACAATAAAAATGCAAAACAGAAATGTATTTCTTCTATATTATCATTATTTAAGTTACTATTATTACTATTTAATATTGTGTATTCTTCTTTCACCTTTCTCCTTCTCAGCTCTCTTTTCGGAGGAAAGTCAATGTCATAGTTTTTATGAACAGTCTGAAAAAGTCGCTCCACATTTCCCATCTTTGGAATAGCAATGGCACACAGACAGATGAGGCAAACGCACTTAGAATATGACATAGTGAAAAAAATCCCCTCCCATTCTGTATGAAAGTGGTAGGTTTTAGGCTTCTTACTCGGACCAGCTATGGCACTCATTTTTATACCCTTTGTTGTATTTAGTTTAAATAAATTGAAGGCTAACTACGCAGCAATGTAACTGAACAAGTTAGCGCTGTTTAATGTGCATGTGTAGGGTGTCAAAAGTTCAGACGTTAGATTGGCTACCCTGTATGCCAATCAAAAGACAAATGTCTTTTTAATGTCATGCGATCTACCCACACTTCCTTCACCATCGACCAGTAGATCGCAATCAACGCATTGAGCACTCCTGCTTTAGAGTCCCCAGCACATTATGAAGGGGAACAGACCTTTGTTCCTGGAACACAGTCCAGCTAGGGATCAGATAAAAAGATATCTTGGGACATGCAACATGCTGGCAAGTCTAGACTTGATTCTGTGATACTGACAAGGAGAGCCAGTCAGCGTGGGGCAGGGGAGCTGTGCTTTAATGTCCTTGGGTCTATGACCCTTGCATTCCTGGTCCTGATGACCCTCTGAGATTGCAGTGCTGAACTGGGCTCAGGGCTGGTCATGACTCTAACAGAGCAGTTACCCTCCTTGGAGGGGGGGTGTTGAATAGGCAGAGCACAGAGGATTTTCAGGGCTGTGAAAATACTCTGTATGATACTGTAATGATGGATGCATGTCATTATACATTTTTCTAAACCCACAGAACAAACAAATCTGGCAGGGGATGTTGATAATAGAGAAGGCTATGCATGTATGTGTCGGGGCAGGAAGCAAAAGGCAAATCTGTGTAACTTCCCTCAATTTTGCTGTAAACCTAAAACTACTCTAAAAAAAGTCTCAATAACACACACACACACACACACACACACACAAGCTATTAACATTGGATCTAATGATAGCAGGAGAAGAGGGCATTAGGGATAACTTTTTTTTTGTTTAAGCAATAGAGACAGAGACAGAGAGAGGGACAGATAGAGACAGACAGAAAGGTAGAGAGATGAGAAGCATCAATTTTTCATTGTGGAACCTTAGTTGTTCATTGTTTTCTCATATGGGCCTTGATTACGGGCTGCAGCCAAGCCAGTGACCTTGGGCTTCAAGCCAGTGACCATGGGGTCACGTCTATGATCCCATGCTTAAGCCAGCGACCCTGTGCTCAAGCTGGTGAGCCTACGCTCAGCCAAATGAGCCCATGCTCAAGCCAACAACCTCGGGGTTTTGAACTTGGGTCCTCTGAGTCCCAGGCTGATGCTCTATCCACCGCATCACCATCTGGTCAGGCTAGGGACAACTTTTTAAGTGTAGAGGTGAGTGGCAACATTTCTCTCAGAACACCAACTCCTCTGGCTGTTGACCTGCAGGGCCTGGGCCAGGACCCCTGAGCTGCAGCTTTTCACAGCCCCCTAATAGGGCTTTCTGCTTGGCCAGGCAATGAGAGCCAACTGCTAGCCCACCCAGGACCAGGCACCCACTCTGGGGTCTGGCTCATTCCCACCAGGCAAAGCCTTCCTCCCCACCATCCATGGTGCCAGGCTAGGTTTCACAGGTGACCATGAAGTCCTAGAACAGAGCTGCTGAGAAACCAGCTCTGGTTCTTCCCAAATCAGCTCTGGCATCTTGGGACCATCGGGAGGCACCAGGCATTCCCACAGGGCTCCCAGCAACAGCTCCTGATAAACTTTTATGAAACACCTGACCCACACAAAGTACCATGGTGGAGTCCAAGATATGTATGACCGTCCTGTCCTCAGAGTATAGTTAATAAGTCTGAAATTAACCACAATAGACCCTAACTAGTCTCCAATTAGTCTCTCCATATCTCTAACTCATTCGCACAAAGTATCTGGGGTGAGATTTTTAAATGATTCATGTCACATAACTAAAAGCCCCCAGGTTGCTCTGGATAAGTTCTAAAATCCAAATTCCACAGGGCTCTCCATGATCGGTCCCCTGACCATCTCTCTGTCTTTATACCACTCACTCTTCCCCCTGCTCAACAGGTCCCAGTAACACTGATCCTTTTCTGTTTCTCTAAGAAACCATGCTTCATGAATGCTGATGGATGACTCAGCCCAAGTAATGCTTCCTCAGAAAGCCATCCCCAATGTCCCCTATTGGGCAAACCTCCCTGCCACAGCGCTCATTCCAAAGCACTCATCACAGCCAGAACTCTGTATCCAGAGGGAACCCATCTCCCCCTCTGGGCTGCATGCGCCCAGGTCCACTTCTTCACTGACAGGGCCCAGTGCACAGCACAGTGCTCAATGAGTATCAAATGAATGAAAACATGAGTGAACGGAGATAAAGGTGAACAAGAGTAGTTACCGTGAGGCAGTGCATGAACCACATGCCAGAGTCAGCAGGGTACTGGAGTACATCTAATAACTAATTTTAGTCCAATGTCCTCACATTACAGGGGTGAAACTGATTCTAGGGTGAGATGCCTTCTGGTCACACATGCTCCACACAGCTGTTCCACACTGTTAGTAAGGGTCATGAGAGTGTTCCTATAATTCTTCCAGGTGCATCATTTTTCTGTTCTGGTATTCACTTGAATGTGTGCAACAAAGACGATACACTGATAACATGAAGGCAAAGAGTGTTTATAGAGACTTAAAAGAAATGAAGCCTTAAGAAGGAGAATGTCAAGACAATCGTCCTAGGGTGCTCCTCCCTCTAGGGCATGCTGGAGAAAGGAAGGGAGGCAAGTCACTGTTACATCACCCACACTCATCCTGGCTGAGCCTCCATATGCTCATCTGAATCACTCCCGAGTCTGAGTGAGAACTGGAGAAGCCTGAGGCCTATGCCAGGGCTTTGCTGGCTCTCACAATACCGCAAATTACCTTCAGATTGTAGAAGCTTAATGCATACTAGTTTCAGAGCTAACCAACATGTATGGACTACAAACTATGCATCAGGTGTCTTCCCATGCATTACCACATTTAATAGGAATCATTACCTGTTTTGCAAAAGAAAACCTAGTGTTGTCAGGAGTAGAGGGGAAACTCACCAGTCAAGGGTATAGCTGAGTAAGAACTTCTCTCTCTGCAAAGTAACCTTTCCACACCACAGCGACTGTGATTTTTATAAACTCTGAGAACCCTTACATTTGATTGTGAAATGTGAAGATGTTAATATTAAAAAGAAAAAAAAAATTTTAAAGACATGTTTACGTTCCTAATAAATATTTGCTTGTTTTACTACTGGACTAGACTTAAACAGAAAACAGAGGCCTCAGAATAAAACAACATTGCTTAATCTTTATTTTTAAAAATGATGCAAAGAGATAGTTAAGATATATTTGGGCAGGGGTAGATTTCATAAGCCAAAGATAATCAGCTAAGACCTGACAGTCTCTCCCGGATCAAATACCCCAGGCCTGAGAGAATGAGCAGTCCCTGGACCATGCCAGAATTACACAAGAGCCCAGGGCTATGTCATGTGAAATCTCAGTGCGAATACGGAACCACAAACTGAAACAGTGAGGTGCCATTTCATTGTAAGGATGGCAAGTTGGAACTGTGACTGACAGGAGTAAACTGGTATTCTGGAGTGCAGTGAGTGACAAGTACCCTTTAAATCTGAAATGGGCATGACTTTTGATCCTCTGACTGTACATGTTTCATGGCATTCAACCCATTTTCTCAATAATACCAGGTCGTTTTCTGCCTTCCTATTCTCCTTGTCTCCTTAGTGTATACAGTGGAGTTTCCAGAGGATACTGACAAGGGTTATTGCTTACACAATGAATGAGAAGCAAATAGGAGAATTCTGTGGTCTCCTAATAAGCTAGTTTGTAAAGCTGGAAAACTTATTTTTGAAGTTACTTTTTCACAAAAATATATATGTTAACATGTAATTGGCTTATTTCAAATTAACAAAAACATTTTAAATATGTCTGTTTTAATTCCCATTATGATATCTTTAGATATAACCCACAAACCAAAGCTCTTGAAATCTTCAATTAAATTTAAGAGTATAAAGTGGTCTTGAGGCCAAAACCTTTACAATCCACTACATTTTGAATGAGAACGCACGTCCCAGGATGCTCATTGAACCAATGTTTGCAATGAGAAAAGGCAAAATGAACCTAACGGTCCCTTAATAGAATGGTTAGTATGATTATGAAAAATTATGCCACATCTAAAACAAAACAAGGCAGATTTACACACACTGACATGAAACTATCTCCAGGATGTATTACAGACAAATGAACAAGTTATGAATTTTTAATATATGGCCTGATACTTGTTAAAAGTTTAATAATGGTAAAATGCTAATAAACTCAATGTTTTCTTTAGGAACGTAAAACAGTGTAAAAGAAAACACTTCTCATGAAGAGAAGGCAAAAAAAAAAAGAAAGAAAAAGAGAAAAAGCAGGACTTTAATTTCTTCTTACTGTCTGAACTTTACCACAAAGACACACACATGCAGACATCTAGCAAATTAAAAGTATCTAGAGCCCTGGTCTGTTGGTTCAGTGGTAGAGAGTCAGCCTGACATGTGGAAGTCCCAGGTTCGATTCCTGGCCAGGGCACACAGGAGAGCCACCCATCTGCCTCTCTACCCTTCCCCCTCTCCTTTCTCTCTGTCTCTCTTTTTCCCTCCCGCAGCCAAGGCTCCATTGGAGCAAAGTTGGCCTGGGCACTGAGGATGGCTCCATGGCCTCTGCTTCAGGTGCTAGAATGAATCTGGTTGCAACAGAGCAATGTCCCAGATGGGCATAGCATCGCCCCCTGGTGGGCATGCCAGGTGGCTCCTGGTTGGGCGCATGTGGGAGTCTGTCTCTTTGCCTCCCTCCCTGCTTCTCACTTCAGAAAAATAAAAAAATATATTAAAAAAAGAAAGGAAAAAGAAGTATCTGGTAAGTTCCCTCTGCTGCCCTCAGTACACAGCATGCAGCTGTGCCCACCTTGCTCCACCAGGGCCAATGCTCCCAAACCGCCTCTTCTCCTCCTCTCTGCCCAAACGCTCACTGCCTCAGTTAGGGGTTTGAGAAGAAAGCAATCCAAGGGCACAATCTGCAGAAGAAGGGTGGTGTCTGAGTGGTTTTTTAAAAAGATGTCACTAATCCAAACCTAGCTTCTGCAAAGGTTCTAAGACTGTGCTCAGTTTTTGCCGTGGATGGAAATTCCATCTATTTCAAAATAACGGGTCAGAGGGAGCAAGATGGAGACGGAGTAGGCGGACGTACCAACTTCCAACTCCCAGAAGCAAAGTGGATTACAACTCAATTTTAAGAACCACCACCTGGATAAACCAACTTTGAACAAAACTAAGTGGACTCTTCAACCAAGGAACACAGAAGAAGCCACATTGAGACTGGTAGGAATAGCGAAAACGCGAAGAGGGCTGCCCAGCTCCCCGGAGCAAACGGCAGCCCGGAGAGACCCGCGGGGCGGGAGGAAAGTTTGGCGGAGAGGGAGGGACTTGGGTCCCAGGAACCAAGCCCCAGCCTCCAGTCCTAGAGCCTAGAAGAGGCGTTTGGACAGTATTGAGCTGTGAAACAAGTGAGGGAGCTCTCAGGCCTACAGTGTGGAGTATTAGGTCCCTTCCTACTCTGCTGAGGGCTGCTTGGGGTTTTGGGGCGGCAGGACGCTGAAAGGCGGTTCTGTCGGCGTGGGCAGAGGCCAAGCCGGTGGGAGATCGGTCTAGCCCAGAGGGTCAGAGGGGACCGCGAAAGCGGTCCGGAAGCTGCCGGCCCGCCTTTAATCCCACTAACGGGGTCAAAGCGGGAGGCCAGGAACGGGCAGGCCCTGCGCAAGCCGGCCCTGACCGCGGGGACCCGGCTAGGACCAGGGACGGGCAGAGGCTGTGGCTGAGCTGACGCTACCAGTCCCCCACTCCCCCACCCCAACCCCCCCGGGCCGGAGAAACCGCGGTTGGCCAGTATACGTGCGCGAGCGGGCTCTGAGCGCGGGAACGGGGTAGACCCCGAGACAAGTGGAGGCTCGCAGCTGAGCCCACGCTACTATCCGCGCCCGGCCGGAGAAACCCCGGATAGCATTCATACGTGCACGAGCGGGCTCCGAACGCGGGGGCGGGGTAGAGTCCGGGACGAGCGGAAGTACGCAGCTCAGCGAAAGCCAGCAAACACGCCCGCCCCAATAAACCTTGGTTTCCGACCCTGCGCAGAAGGGCCCGGGCCTCAAGGGCGGGGCTAAAGCTCCGGACGGGCAAAAGCTTACAGCTGAGAGCACGTCAAAAGCCCCGCCTAACCCGCGGAACTGTAGCGAGCAGCTCCGACTGCTGGTTCTGGGCGGAAGTCCGGAAATAGGCTGGGTCCGCAGCTGAGGAAAGGTGCTCACCTCTACCCTTGGTGCTAATCTTGTGGCTTCAGTCACAGCCCCTCCCACGGAGGAGAGGCAGAAATCATAGCAAAAGCCACAGAGGGCCGGCGCTGGCAACGCTCATACCCAACCACCCTAGGCACCGGCAGAGGGGGTGGGGGGCCTGCAGATAGACCACACCTAGAGAACACAAAGGCAACACCTACTGGACTCCAGTGGCCACAACTTGCTTATACACAAAAAAATGGGCAGGCAGAGGAATGCAACCCAAATGAATCAAGAGAAATCCCCAGAGAAGGACCTGAATGAACCAGATATAACCAAATTACCAGAAGCAGAATTTAGAATAATGATAGTTAGGATGTTCAAAGAAATTAGAGCAACAATGGATAGTCATTATGAACACCTAAATAAAGAGATAACAAGTATAAAAAATGAAATTGAAATAATAAAAAAGAATCAGACAGAAATGACAAATACAGTATCAGAACTGAAGACCACAATGGAAGGAATTAAAAGCAGGATGGATGACGCTGAGGATCGAATAAGCGAGTTAGAGGACACAATAAACAAAGGCACAGAAGCAGAGAAGAAAAAGGAAAAGAGACTTAAAAAATGTGAGGAAACTCTAAGGGAGCTTTGTGACAACATGAAGAGAAACAACATTCGCATCATAGGGGTGCCTGAAGAAGAGGAGAGAGGACAGGAAATGGAAACTTTGTTCAATCAAATCATAGCAGAAAACTTTCCTAAATTAAGGCTGGGAAACACTCCACACATTCAAGAAGCACACAGAACTCCATTAAGGAGAAACCCAAAAAAATCTACACCAAGACACATCATAGTTAAAATACCAAAGCTAATGGATAAAGAAAAAATATTAAAAGCTGCTAGAGAAAAAAAGACTATCACCTACAAAGGAGCCCCCATAAGGATGACATCGGACTTCTCAACAGAAACCCTTGAGGCCAGAAGGGAATGGCAAGAAATAATCAAAGTAATGCAGAACAAGAACCTACAACCAAGACTACTTTATCCAGCAAGGCTAACATTTAAAATTGAAGGAGAAATAAAGAGCTTCCCAGAAAAAGAAAGCCTCAAGGAATTCATAAAAACCAAACCAATTCTGCAAGAGATACTAAGGGGCCTCTTGTGAACAGTTTAAAGGGAGGAATGAATAGAGCAAAAGAAGAATACAGCTTTAAAGAATAAAATGGCAATAAACAACTACATATCAATAATAACCTTAAATGTAAATGGATTAAATGATCCAATCAAAAGACAAAGGGTAGCTGCATGGATAAAGAAACAGGACCCATACATATGCTGTCTACAAGAGACACACCTTAAAACAAAAGATGCTCATAGACTGAAGGTAAAAGGATGGAAAAAAATATTTCATGCAAATGGAAATGAAAAAAAAGCAGGGGTAGCAATACTTATATCAGACAAAATGGACTTTAAAACAAAGGCTGTAGTAAGAGATAAAGGAGGGCACTACATAATGATAAAGGGAACAATTCAACAGGAAGATATAACTATTGTAAATATCTATGCACCAAATATAGGAGCCCCGACATACATAAAGCAGACTTTGATGGATATAAAGGGCGAGATTAACAGCAATACTATCATAGTAGGGGATTTCAATACCCCTCCAACAACACTGGATAGATCCTCAAGAAAGAAAATTAATAAAGAAACAGCAGACTTAAAGGAGACACTAGATCAACTTGATTTAATAGATATCTTCAGAACTTTTCACCTTAAAGCAGTAGAATATACATTTTTCTCAAGCGCTCATGGTACGTTTTCTAGGATAGACCACATGTTAGGACACAAAAATGGTCTCAATAAATTTAAGAAGATTGAAATCATATCAAGCATTTTCTCTGATCACAATGCCATGAAACTTGAAATTAACCACAAAAGAAAAAATGAAAAATACTCAAACACTTGGAAACTAAATAGCATGTTATTAAATAATGAATGGATTAACAATGAGATCAAAGAAGAAATAAAAAAGTTTCTAGAAACAAATGATAATGAGCATACATCAATTCAAAATTTATGGGACACAGCAAAAGCAGTTCTGAGAGGGAAGTTTATTGCACTACAGGCATATCATAAGAAGCTAGAAAAAGCTCAAATAAGCAACCTGACCCTGCATCTAAAAGAACTAGAAAAACAACAACAAATAAAACCCAAGACAAGTAGAAGGAAGGAAATAATAAAGGTCAGAGCAGAAATAAATGACATAGAGGCTAAGGAAACAATAAAGAGGATCAATGAAACAAGAAGCTGGTTCTTTGAAAAGGTAAACAAGATTTATGAACCTTTAACTAGACTCACCAAGAAAAAAAGAGAGAGGTCTCAAATAAATAAAATTAGAAAGGACAGTGGAGAAATAACAACTGACACAACAGAAATACAAAGCATTGTAAGAAAATACTATGAAGAACTATATGCCAAAAAATTAGACAATCTTGGTGAAATGGACAAATTTCTTGAATCATATAACCTTCCAAAAATCAATCTGGAAGAATCAGAACACCTAAACAGACCAATTAAAGCAAATGAGATCGAAACAGTTATCAAAAAACTCCCAAAAAAGAAAAGTCCTGGGCCTGATGGCTTCACAAGTGAATTCTATCAAAAATTCAAAGAAGAACTAACTCCTATTCTCCTCAAGCTATTTCAAAAAATTCAAGAGGAAGGAAGACTTCCAAACTCCTTTTATGAGGCGAGCATAATTCTGATCCCAAAACCGGGCAAAGACAACACAAAGAAAGAAAATTATAGGCCTATATCCCTGATGAATTTAGACGCTAAAATTCTCAACAAAATATTAGCCAACCGGATCCAGCAATATATGAAAAAAATCATACACCACGATCAAGTGGGATTTATTCTGGAGCGGCAAGGCTGGTTCAATATTCGCAAATCAATCAATGTGATTCACCACATAAACAAAAGGAAGGACAAAAATCACATGATAATTTCAATAGATGCAGAAAAGGCATTTGATAAAATCCAGCACCCATTCATGCTCAAAACTCTCAGTAAAGTGGGAATACAGGGATCATTCCTTAACATGATAAAGGCCATCTACGATAAACCGACAGCAAACATCATACTAAATGGACAAAGATTAAAAGCAATCCCCTTAAGATCAGGAACCAGGCAGGGTTGCCCACTTTCACCACTCTTATTCAACATAGTTCTGGAAGTCCTAGCTACAGCAATCAGACAAGAAGAAGAAATAAAAGGCATACAAATTGGAAAAGAAGAAGTAAAACTGTCATTATTTGCAGATGATATGATATTGTATATTGAAAACCCTAAAGTCTCAGTCAAAAAACTACTGGACCTTATAAATGAATTCAGCAAGGTGGCAGGATATAAAATTAATACTCAGAAATCAGAGGCATTTCTATACACCAACAATGAAATATCAGCAAAAGAAATTAAGGAAACAATCCCCTTTACTATTGCAGCCAAAAAAATAAAGTACCTAGGAGTAAATTTAACCAAGGAGGTTAAGGACTTGTACTCGGAAAATTATAGAACATAGATAAAAGAAATCAAGGAAGATACAAACAAGTGGAAGCATATACCGTGCTCATGGCTAGGAAGAATAAACATCATTAAAGTGTCTATATTACCCAAAGCAATTTATAAACTCAATGCAATACCAATTAAAATACCAATGACATACTTCAAAGATATAGAACACATATTCGAAACATTTATATGGAACCAAAAAAGAACACGAATAGCCTCAGCAATCTTAAAAAGAAAAAATAAAGCAGGAGGTATCACTCTTCCTGATATCAATGTTTACTACAAGGCCATTATACTCAAGACAGCCTGGTACTGGCATAAGAACAGGCACATAGATCAATGGAACAGAACAGAGGACCCAGAAATAAACCCACAGCTTTATGGACAACTGATATTTGACAAAGGAGGAAAGAACATACAATGGAGTAAAGACAGCCTCTTTAACAAATGGTGCTGGGAAAATTGGACATCTACCTGCAAAAAAATGAAACTAGACCATCAACTTACACCATTCACAAAAACAAACTCAAAATGGATAAAAGACTTAAATGTAAGCCGTGAAACCATAAACATCTTAGAAGAAAACATAGGCAGCAAGCTCTCCGACATCTGTAGCAGCGGTATATTTGCCGATTTATCTTCATGGGCAACTGAAATAAAAGGCAAGATAAACAAATGGGACTATATCAAACTAAAAAGTTTTTGCACAGCTAAAGACAATAGGAACAGAATAAAAAGACAAACCACACAATGGGAGAACATATTCGACAGCACATCTGATAAGGGGTTAATAACTAAAATTTATAAAGAACTTATAAAACTCAACACCAGGAAGACAAACAACCCAATCAAAAAATGGGCAAAAGAAATGAATAGAAATTTCTCCAAAGAGGACATACAGATGGCCAATAGGCATATGAAAAAATGCTCAACATCACTAATCATTAGAGAAATGCAAATTAAAACCACAATGAGATATCACCTCACACCAGTCAGAATGGCACTTATCAGCAAAACAACACAGAATAAGTGCTGGAGAGGATGTGGAGAAAAGGGAACCCTTCTGCACTGCTGGTGGGAATGCAGACTGGTGCAGCCACTGTGGAAAACAGTTTGGAGATTCCTCAGAAAATTAAAAATTGAACTGCCTTTTGACCCAGGTATCCCACTTTTAGGAATATACCCTAAGAACACCATAGCACTGTTCGAAAAGAAGAAATGCGCCCCCATGTTCGTGGCAGCATTGTTCACAATAGGGAAGATCTGGAAACAGCCCAAGTGTCCGTCAGAAGACGAGTGGATTAAAAAGCTTTGGTACATATATACTATGGAATACTACTCTGCCATAAGAAACGATGACATCGGATCATTTATAACAAAATGGATGTACCTTGATAACATTATACGGAGTGAAATAAGTAAATCAGAAAAAAAGAAAAACTGAGAACAGCACGATTACATATATAGGTGGGACATGAAAGTGAGGGTATGAGACATGGACAAGAGAGTGGTGGTTATGGGATGGGGGGAGGGAGGGAAGAGTGGGATAGGGAGGAGGGGAGGGACGCAGGGAAAACCAGATTGAAGGTGACAGAGGACAATTTGACTTTTGGTGATGGGTATGCAACACAATTGAATGATAAGATAACCTGGAGATGTTTTCATTGTACATATGTACCCTGATTTATTGATGTCACCCCATTAGAATTAATAATAGAAAAATATATATATATAAAAAAAAAATAAAATAACGGGTCATTTTCTACAGCCTCATTTTCTTTTCTTCCTTTTTTCTTGAGTTGGTGGGGTGAGGTGACAAAAGAAGGGAGTAATAAATAATGAAATATGGGTCTATTAAAATCAGGGTACAGTATGTACAGAAACAGAACTAATGCTATCTGGATAAGTTCTAGTATATTTTTTAAATTGATCCCATCATTACTAAAAGTTTGCTTATCTGCAATTCATACTCCTTTCTTTATTAATGCTATTCTAGTCAGCTCTGATGACACTGAATTGAGGTTTTGAATATTTGTGATGGAAACTTTTAAACACTTTTTCAAGATTACATCTTATAGATAATGTAATAATACTTGGATCTCAAAATGCTAAAACCCTACTGTCACCCCGATAATTATTTTCATTTGCTCTCTCTATTGAATGCCTACTATGTATCAAGTTTTCTGCTGGAGGCTATGGGCAGAGCAGGTAACCTGACAGAGGACAGATGGTCCCTGTCCCCAGTGAAAGTACAGTCTGGTGGGGAGACAGGACTCAACAAATAATACAAATAATTACCTAATTGCAACTGGCAGTAAGTTTTAGGAAGGAAATTTACAGTATGCTCTGAGAACACATCAAGAAGAAATCCACTGAAAGCTGGAATTAAAATGTCTTTCTTAAAACCAGGAGCACATTGCCTGACCAGGTAGGTGGTGGCGCAGTGGATAGAGCATCGGACTGGGATGCAGAGGACCCAGGTTCGAAACCCCGAGGTCACTGGTTTGAGTGCGGGCTCATCTGGCTTGAGCATGGGCTCACCAGCTTGAGCATGGGATCACAGACATGACCCCATGATTGCTGGCTTGAGCCCAGAGGTTGCATGCACTCTGCTGAAGCCTCCCAGTCGAGGCACATAAGAGAAAGCAATGAATGAACAACTAAGGAGCCGCAATGAAGAATTGATGCTTCTCATCTCTCTCCCTTCCTGTCTGTCTCTATCTGTCCCTCTCTCTGTCTCTCTGTCTCTGTCTCAAAAAAGAAAAAGAAAAAAAAAACCAGGAGCACATCAAAATGCCTCCAATCTTCAGAGAGAGTCACATTTAGACAAGGCAGCATTCTTTCCTACTTATTTGAAATAAGAATCAGAAATGCAAACCATTCTGGAAGATGATTTCACCCTTCTGGGAAATGAGTTACTGCTCTATTTTCCTTCCAGTGTTGGGAGGAGGGGAACATTTACAAAGATTTGTGCACACACGAAGCATGTGTAATAGCAGAAATTTTGAAAGAACCTAAGTGTACATCACCAGGCGACTGCTTAGAGGAGTGGTTTTCAGTGGCCGGCCCACCAGAAATTTTGTGCTGGTCTGTGAAAGAGTGAATCACCCTGATGTTGTATGAAGATAATCTAAACTCAGTGACAACAAAGCAGATGAATTAAGCCACCCAGCTGCTGACTCAGATGGAGAAAACAAGGGAAACTTTAAGCAAATACTATCAGAAGCAGCTGCAGTTATATCTGTCCTTTGGCTCTCTGGGGCTGGCCCAATTCCTGCCTGGAATGACAGGAGCAGAGTACAGCTAACCCAAAGAGACCAAATCCCTCTGTCCAGAGCTACAGCTGCCCACTGGGAGGGCAGCAGAAAGGGCAAGCCCCCTGGGCAGACCAGACTCCCTTTCCCAGGGGGCACTGGCTGCCTGCACTGCTCATCTGGTCCAGCCCACTAGGCTCAGAGCAAGAAGCATCCTGGCAGGAGACAGTAACTCCTCTTCCCTACGGTCTCCTAACACACCACATTAGGGCACCAGAGAAGCCAAGCAGCTCTGAGGAGGCCAGCATCAAAGTCCAAACTCCCCAAGAACATGAACTCCATTCAGAGTCTGGTCTACTGGAAAGTACCGGCATACTTTGGGAATTTGTTTCTTCAATAGTTTAGATGAATACTAGGATTTCAGAGCTTTAAGGTCACATGGTCCAATTGTGCTTGTATTCTACAGAGTTGTTACCCAACTCTTTCCTAACTCTCTCTCTGCCTCTCAAGGAGAAATGTGCTGCACCTCTAGAGGCATCTGGGGACAGCTGTGTTAGAAATGAGGGTCCTTGTGTGGCACAAACTGTCTCCCTGCAGCCGGAACCCGGGCCCTGTGTGAGCTGCTGAGGTGGGCTCACACTGAAGGGTCCCGAATCAACCTGGATTGGACTTCACTGCAGGCACCATGCTGGCACCCAACAGAGCCTCACGGTCAGTCTACTGCTCTGTCAGTCTCTTTGGCCTGGGCAGGTTCTGTTCCTCTTTTCTGAAAGGATTCCTGTGGGTTGAACTAGTGAGAAAATGGGCCAAAGACGGAGAAGAAGCCTTTCATATGATACCCAGTATGTTTTATTAGATGAGGACATTCTCTCTTTAACCTTCAACAGCCAGCGTCCTGCACTGGCCAGCTTCTAGAGACCAAGAGAAGCCAAGTGAGGTATCTTGTAGGTGAGGCAGCCACAAGCACAGGTTATAATATAATATGCAAAGGACTACAATGAAGGATCATCCCAGCAACAGACAGGCAAGGAGCAGTTCTCATGAGAGGGAGGATGAAGCCATGTTTAAAGTTTGCAGGCCTATTTCACAGGCCTGGTGCTTAGAGCTCTACATTGTCTTGTCACTGAATCACACACAACTGAATGTTACCTGCCAGCATGTCTGCTCTAGTGCCCAGCTGGGCGGGAAACTCCCACGACGCAGGACAGAGCCATGCTTCAAAGTCCTTCTGTCCCCCTCAATATCCAGCATTGCTACGCACACAGCATAAGATCAGCCTCTTGCTGCATAAACCCACTCTCATGCCAACTAAATGTTTCTCAGACAACCCATCAATTTGGATGTGTCCATAGCACTACTGGTGCAGGTAGCTCCAGTGTCCCTCTATTATGTGGCCAGAGGTGAAGTTTGACTATGGATGGTAACCAACTTCGCCCTCCTGGTGTCCCTATGACTGTAGCTCCTCCATGACAGGAACCATGCCTCATTTACACCTGGGTCTTCAGTGCCCAGCACTGGGTCCAGGACACAGCTGGTACACGTAAGGGACTTTGCAAAAGAGAGAGACTATCTCCAGGACCCATGCTACTTGGTGGTTTTCCTTTCTACCGGAAGTCTCAATACCCGGCCATCTGGGAGGCGGAAGGAAACCCGATGGCCATGCCTACCCAGAGACAAGGAAAACCAAACACTTATTATTCCACAATGAATTCGGCAACTTCCTGAGAAGGTGAACAACTTAGTGCCATAGATCACAAAATCAAACTCATCATCATCCTTTTCTAACTAACTCTCCCCTCAATTCACTGTTTCCATCAATAAGACCATTCTCCACTCACCCAGGCCTACAGCCTTTCCAAAACTCTGACCATTCTCTGCCTTTCAGGGTCTATTAAAATCCAGGTTCCGAAGTGCTGCTTAGCGTTCCTCCATCCCTCAGAAACCACCCCTTTCCATCCTTTCCCATCCACTCGTGGCCCCTATGCATGCACAAGACCTTAACTGAGACCGCATCTTCCAGGAGTCTCGATAACTCCACTCTCCCCTCCTTTGGGCTATTACTTATTAAGTGCTGTTTTCAACTGGTTCATCTTTTGCTCAAAAAATAAACTTGTACTTTATAAACCACCAAGTCTGTACTCTGTTCTAAGTAACCCAGGCCCATGCTCACTTTCCTATCCCAGGAACCATGACTAATCCTCCTGCCTCAGCTAGAACCATCACTCTCTCTCCTTCCATGAACATGTAACATTTTTTGCCATCTTAAAATATTGGCCAACGTCTCACCTCTGCTTATCCAAATCCCACCCACACTCCAAGGCTCAGGGCCAGCCCAACCTCTCCCAGAGGTCCAGCCCCACTAGTCTCTCCTTCTGCCCCCTCCCCACCAGACTTATGATCAAGTGAGAATTTACAGAAAGGGGACTCATTCATCTCACATTCATAATAAGAATAGCCAGGTGGAGGATGTTGGTATGTATTAACTGCCAGGTACAGCTATTTCCTACATTCCTTATCCTGCAGCACTAAAGTTTCAGTACATAGCAATTAAAACAAGATAACAAAGGGAGAACATACTTTTTCATGGAGCACTTGTCTCCATATCCAAAGTTTAGCCACTCAGGAATTTTTCTGGTACAAAATTTTAGGTGATGATACAAATGTGTGTAGGGGAAAAGAGGGGAGACTTGTTCTGGGTAAATCTGGTGCCGGTCATAAGAGTGGAACAGGAGCACTAAGCCACAGTAGGAATCAGTGGGGTGCTGCAGAAAACACCAGTGAGGAGTAGGGATACGAGCAGAGTCCACAGGGTATAAATGAAGCACGTGGACAAAGAAGGCTTCAGATCACAAAACTGGGGCTTCCTTTCTTCCCAACGCTCACGCCCATCTCAGCAACGAGCAATGCCAGGGGCACAGGGTAAAACCTCTTCTCCTCACACCCGGGCACCGCCCAGAATGCTGGCTCAGCCCGGCCCGCCACGCCCCTCCTGCCCGGCCTCACCGATGGAGATCTCCTGCGCGTAGGCCAGCGAGATGAGCAGAAGGGGCAGCCCCACGGCGATGTACGTGACCATTTTGTCCATGGCCAGCTCCAACCGCAGCCCCTTGAACTTGGCCTCGGAGGGCTCCTTCAGCAAGAAGTCCGAGAACACGTACTCGGTGGCCAGGTGGGCGATGGCCATGGCTGCAGCGCGCCGGGGTCGGCCTGTTGAGCCCCAGAGGAGTGGCGGGGGAACTGCAGGTTGTTGGGAAGGCTGTGCGGCGCCTGCACCCCGTCACCGGCCGGGCCCGCGGCTTTCGCTTTTCCTTTGCCGGCTTCCGAGTTGCCTCCACATCGCACTAGCCTTTGTGTGTCCGTGCGCCCGGGTGCGGGCGACTTGGCCGCGCCGCTGCTGCCTCTGCTGGGCGCGCGAGCTCGCGCGTGCGTTCTCGGCTACTAGCAGGCGCGCATCCGCCCTTGCGCGCGCCGCCCGGACTCGGAGCCTCTCCCGTTCCCGGACGCGCGAAAATCAACCACGGAACAAAGCGCCTCTCTCCCGCCCGGTCCCCCGCTCCGCCCGGCCGGTGCGTGCTCTCAGTCGGCTCCGCCGCGCTTTCCCGGAACCAGGAGGGGACCGAGGGCTCGGGGGTGTGTAGTTCCCGGAAACCGCGGTGACGTGGGGCGGAGTGGCACAGCCTCCCGCGACCCTGGCGTCTACAGCCCCAAAAGGATCTTCCTATGGAGAGAATCACCTCATTCTGATCATTCTCGCGCACCTCCCATCCCCATTCTCCCACTCCTGGCACCCGGAACGTTTGAAAACATTTGTAAAAGCAACACCTTAGCCAGAGGACAGGGTGATCCCCTTTTACACCCTATCCCAACATTTCCACTTCGCGAAACAAGTTAAAAGGAACAGTGAAAGCTTTAAAGAGCTAAGCCTACGATGAAAGCCAGTCGCGCGGTGTAGACTGAGAGTGAGTGGCAAGAGTCAGCGCGGGGCCCTTCTAGGAGCTCTGAGTGACCGGGAGGCTCGGGATCCGCGGTGGTGAGCCCTGAATGTGACTGGGTCTTAGACCTCAATTCGAGCTACTCAGGCCCAGCTTCTCCTCCGTTCCCTGTCTGAGCCTTGGCCAAGTTGGCAGAGGGATTACTGAGGACAAGTGGGTGTTGGAGGATAGCAGCTTCTGAACCACTTACAGAAAATGGGTAATGAGAAAATAGAAGACACTCCAATGAGCAGATAGGACCTTTAAACAAGAGGTCTCCTTGGCCCGGGGCTGGGCTGCCTTCTCTGCTCTTTGTACATAGAGGTGTGGGGCAGTCCATGCACACAAGCCTCTTCTATATGCTCTTAACTTCCACATTGTACATCTCCACCCTGGCCTGTCCCCTGAGCACTCATGCAGTGGTCCTACACAACTCTCCACTTGACTGGCTTACTGGACTCCAAACTTACAATGACCAGAACTGCAATCATCTTCCTCTCAACCTGAACTCCAGTCTTCTACATCTTGCTAAATGCATCACCATCCACCCATCTGCCTAAGCCAGAAACCTGGAACCCATATTTAACACTTTCATTTCTCACAGCTCCCATAACCACCTTCCAAATTCTCCTGCTTTCCTCTCCTAAATATAGAAAATCTGACAGCTCTCCTCTCCCTGCACTGCCAACACCCCAATTCAGGTCACCAGAGAACCTCTTTCCTAACCACATACAGGAATGTACCCCCTAGGCCTGCAAGCCAGTCTCTCCCAGGGTTGCCAAAGGGAGCCTTAAAAAGTTCCAGTCTGATCATGTCACCTCCCCTTTCTTAAAGTGTACATTGCTTTTAAGATACTACTTCCCATACAGTTCTGTTTGTCAGACTCTTGGCCTCCTCCAGGTACTCCCTTTCCCAAAACCAGACCGACCTTACTCACTCTCCTGATCTCGGATGGATGTCACTTCCCCAAACCGTCTTCTCTGAGGTTTAAACTAGATGAGGTCACTTTGTTACACATTCTTGCAATACTGGCACTACTGGTTACTAGCTGTGGGCCTTGGGAAAGTTAATTGACCCTTCTGTGCCTCAGTTTTCTCATCTATAAAGTGATAATACCACCTTATATTGTGATAAGGATCAAATGACCACCTATATAAAGTGTCTAGGATAGCTCATGAGTGCTATGGCAACTGATGAGTGCTAAATAAGTGTTACATCTTATTGTTGCCCTCTATTTTTTCTTCTTAATGATAATCACAACTACAATTCAATGGGTGTTTAGCTGTTCATTTATTTAATGGTAAGCTTCATGAGGGCAGGTCCATGCCTGTGCATCCCACTCTGGCCTCAACCCTTTTCATCTTTGACTCCCTCACCTTCATCCTTCCTTTACAGTGTTACGTGTTCTACTTCTCATTTCCTAGCAAGTTTTCTTTATTGACTCTATTGCAGATTCAACAAACATGCGTTGACCTTTTGCTAAATGTCAAACACTGCCAGGGCCGAGGGCAACTTACAAAACTGCAGATCTCTCCAGATCCTCAGAGGAACTTGATATGTAATGTCAACCATCACATAAGGCAAAATAAGCTAAGTGCTGGACCAGAAGAAGAAAGTGGTGAGGAGGGAGTGATTCATCACAGCTAGGGGATCAGGTAGGTTTTCAGAAGAGGAGGCACTGAGCCTCTTAGATGTACAGATTTTGACACAGAGGGAAGGGTCACAGGATCCATGAAAAGGGTTGAGGCCAGAGAAGGTAGTCTGTATGTTTTTTGTTTTTTTTTTCTTTTGAGAGTCAGGGAGTGAGAGACAGGAACATCAAGCTGCTCCTGTATGTGCTCTAGCCAGGGATCGAACCAGCAACCTCTGTACTCTGGGATAATGCTACAACCAATTGAGCTATCTGGCCAGGGCTTAATTCTTTTTTTTAGAGATAGAGAGAGGAAGGGGGGGGGCATTTATTTGTTGTTCTACCCGGTTGTACATTCATTGTTTGCTTCCTGTGTGTGCCCTCACCAGGGGTCAAGCCCACAACCTAGTCGTTTCAGAACGGCACTCTTAACCAATTGAGCTAACTGGTTAGGGCCTGGACTTCTTTTTCTTCCAGCAAGAATTAGGAAGTATTTGGAGGGAAGTAGTATAAGTAAAGTTGTGCTTTAACAAGGTGAATCTGGCAGCCACTGTAGAGTGGATTGGAGAGCAGAGTGGCGGTGGAGAGGCCGGGTAAGAGACTTAAAATTTTGCAAATGAGAAGTAATGAGAGCCCAGCCTGGTGCCCTGCCTTTGAGGACAGAGACAAATGGCACAAAACAAGGTAATAGTTAAGGGACCCATTTTTCTACTATAAATATTAGATCAAACAATCTGACATGTGCCAAGATTCTCTAGGAGGAAAAAGGAGAAAGTAACTTCAACTCTTAGATTTGTCACTACCTTGCTGCATGACCAAGGATGTGTCACTGGAAATCTCTCAGCTTTAGTTGCCTCATTTACCAAATAAGGATCATACTGCTTACCTCACTGGGTTGTTCTGAGGAGCACATGTGATAATATGTGTAACAATGCCACCCACATCATGGGTGCTTGGCATTTGATAGCTGTCATTACCAACCTCAGGAGTTTAATATGTCACACAAGAGTGTATGTAACATTGCTTTAAAAAAAAATAGACTTTAATTTTTAGAGCTGTTTTAGATTTACAGAAAAACAGCAGATGATACAGAAAGTCCCTATATTACACCCACTCCTGCACCCAGCTTCCCTATTATTAACATCTTATATTGGTATAATATATTTGCTATAATTAATGAACGATATTGATACATTAATATTAATTAAATTCTACTTTATTCAGGTTTCCTAACTTTTACCTTGTATCCTTTCTAGGATTCCATCCAGGTACCACATCATGTTTAGTTGTGTGGAGGAAAGAGGGGCCACACACTAACCCTGACCGGCTCAGGGTAGGCTGCATGGCAAGCCTCACAAACTCACAGAACAAGAATAACCACATGGGGTGATTTGAACAAAAAATTTCTGACTAAAAGCAAGTCATGGCAGGTAGCCTTGTCCCAGGCTGGTATCTTCCCTGATAAAGGTCAATCTTTGAGTGAGCTCGTGTATTTTGCATCTAAGATCACACACCTTTGGAATCTGAGAGTAATCCCTCCTTTTCAGATCCCTCAGGACAAAACCTCCCACCAGAGCAAGAGACCACATCCCTCATTGTTATCTGATTGCCCAAATGCCTCGTTGTGCTGAAACCGTCAACTGCTAACTATACTATACCCCCCAATGTAAACGAAATACATGTCTCTGTTTTACTTTTTATCCAATGTCAGAAATTCCCCTGCTTTGCTTTCTCCTGCCTCCCTAATCTACCACCAATGAGTTTCATGTAACCCTGCTTATGACTTCTTTGATTCTAGTGTATAAAATAAGCTGTAAGTTACATAAATGTCTAATCACTATGTTGTACACCTGAAACAAATATAATAATGTATGTCAACTATAAGTGAAGAAAATTTTTGTTATTAAAAATTAAAAAAATTATAAATAAGTTGTAAAATTGCCATTTTCAGGAGCATTTTCTCAGTTCACTGAGATTTTGCTTTCCAGCTATTTTTATCAGTTTGGCCCAAATAAACTCTTAGAAAACTTTCTTAGGCTGGACAGTCTCTTGTTGTTAGTTGTCATGTTTCCTTAGCAACTCTTGGCTGTGACTGTTTCTTAGAGTTTTCTTGGTTTTAATATTGCTTTTTAAAAATCATTGTAAAATACATTTGGGAATGAAAAAGCGCTCCTGGCCCCCATCCCTTGACCCAGTGTCATTTGTTAAAAGGACACCAAAGCAGTTGTGGACTCGCAGCTATTGTGCCAGAACTGTTTGTTTGTTTGAGACCCTTGACTTTTGACACTTGAATATGAGACCTTTTGCAACCAAAATAGTTAGTAAAAATATTTGTCTGCTCTATTTATATATTCATTCATTCATTCATTCATTCAAGTAATATTTGCTGGGCAATGGTTATGTAGCTGTACTAAGGTCCAAGCTAGGGATGCAGCAGTGAGCAAAACAAGTCAGGGGTCCTTGCTTCCATGGAGCCCACAGCCCAGTCAAAGAAGCAGACAGCTATGACTCTAACAGAGCAATAATATGGTTCTGTCTTGTGATAAGTGCTACAAAGGAAAACAATGGAAATAAGCAATAGCAAGAAGAGGGGCCCACTTCAGAGAGGGCAGTCTGGGAAGCTCACAGATGAATTACAAAAGGTAGGAAAGAATATGAACGCGCTGGAGAGGAAGAGCATTCCTGGCATAGAAAGCAGGACATGCAAAGGCCCTGAGGGAAGAAAGAACTCTGAGGGCACAAAAACTGCTAAAGGCTGGAGCTGTCTCTAAACTGGAGAGGTAGGCATAGACCAGATCAGAATGGGCCTTACAGACCAGGCAAAGGAGTTTGAATGTTATGAAAAGTGAAATGGTAATGTTAGTAGATCAAAGCCAGGGTTTTTATGATTTCAAGTCTAACATTTAAACCTTTAATCCATTTTGAGTTTATTCTTCTGTACGGTGGAAAAGTGTGGTGAACACATAATACAATAGACAGATGTTGTATTATAGAATTATTTACCTGAAACCTATATAATCTTATCAACCCATGTCACCCCAATAAATTAATAACCCCCCCAAAAAATCCTGAAAAAGAACAAAGCCAGAATCCAAAACAGGTTCTTAACTCTGAAGCCTATGATCATTCTGCAGTGTTATAGTGTCTGCCCCTGGGAAATATCTGTAATTCTAAAACAGGTTACAGAAGGGACTGGATGACAGAAGGATGAACACAGAACCACAGACAAAAGTGTGGCAGTAGCTAGAGGGAAAGGAGGGTGAAGAGGGTAGGTAGAGGTGGGCAAAGGGGGAAACAATGGGGATGAAAGAGACTTTGCTTTGGGCTATGGGTGCATGATGCAATGGTGCAGATGATGCTTTATTCGGTTGCATGCCTGAAACCTGTATCCCAACATATTCAATTAAAAATAAATAAATTTTTAAAAAATAAATAAATAAAATTGGTTAGATGGGTGCAGGCTGACCAGAATGGGTAGGTAGGTGAATTAGAAACAGACTGTCTGGATAGCAGAGAAAAGGAATGTGGGGACTATTGACTTAATGAACTAGGTAAATGTGCTAAAAAATAAAGTCAACCAATGTTTGGGCATTCTTTCTTTTTGGTCTTGTTTACATTAGTATTCCTGTTCTCAGTCGCTGGGTACATTTTGGGTGTTTGCAGAAAAGAAAAGAAAAAAAGTGAAACGAAAAGACATTATGAGGTATTCACCAGGAAGTGGTGTGGTCAGATATGGACGAACATGGCGACAGCTGTGTGGAGAGAGTGGAAGGAGCAAGAGTGACGGTGGCGCCTGACCTGTGGTGGCACAGTGGATAAAGCGTCAACCTGGGAACACTGAGGTCGCCAGTTCAAAACCCTGTACTGGTCTGGTCAAGGCACATATGGGAGTTGATGCTTCCAGCTCCTCCCCCCTTTCTCTCTCTCACTCTGTCTCCTCTCTAAAATATGAATAAAATAAAAAGAAGTGTTAAAAAAAAAAAAAAGAGTGACGGTGGCGAGCCTGGTAGGAGGGCTGCTGCAGGGAGCGGGCTCGAGCGGGATTTATGGTCTAATGACAAACATATAATTTATGCAGCCTAATGACAAACATATAATTTATGCAGCCTAATGACAAACATATAATTTAAAAATAATTAGCATAAAGATGGTACGCAGAGGGCTGTAACAAAGTACCACAGATTTGGTGGCGCACATTTATAGTCTTTGAGTTCCGGAAGTCTGAAGCCTGAAATCAATTTCACTGAAATGAAACCAAGACGTCAGCGAGCAATGCTCCCTCCATAGGCCGTGGTGAAGCACCTTTCCCTGGCCTTCTCCAGCTTTTAAAGCAGCGTTCCTTGGCCCCTGACCCTTTCGTCCATCCCCAGAGCCGGCAGCGTAACATCTTGCTTCAGTCATCATATTGCCTTCCTCAGTAGTTAAATCTCCCTCTGCCTCCGCTTTAGAAGGACACTTGTGATTACACTTATGGCCAATTTTGGTCATTTAGAATTAACTCCCCATATTAAGATTTTTAACTTAATGTTATTTGCAAAGTCCGTTTTGCCATATAATGTAACATTCACAGGTTCAGAGATTAGGACAGAAAATCTTTGTGCACATTATTCAGCATACCCCAGAGAGCAAAAGAGAGAAAAGGTCCCAGTGTCAGACCCTGAGGCATGCTAACATTTAAGTCAGAAAAAGAGGCAATTAGCAAAAAGACTGAGAGGGAAAAGCAATTGAGGAAGATGGAAGGCTGGCAGGTCACAGAACCAAGAAACTAATGAATGTCTAGAAGGAAGGAGCTTTCAATTACTGTTGAGAGGTTGAGTAAGATAAAGATGAGGAAGAAGCCAGTGGAAATGGCATGATGGTTGTTGATTTTGACAACAGCAGACCCGGATGTGGGAAAGCAGCGGTACAGGGCACAATGGATTGGAAGCCACTGGAATGGGCTGAGGAATGTGTGGGGTGAAGTGGCACAGGCCGCCAGTGTGGACAGTGCTTTAAGTTATGCTATGAAGGGAAAAAGAAACTGGGTTGGACGGGATTATGGAGTTAAGGACAATAGCTTTTTTTTTGCTTCCTATTTTTAATGATAAGTATTGAAGATGACTTCATGAAGGAAGAAAAATTGATAACTGAGAGAATAAAGTCCTTGAGAAAGTAAGAAGGGATGAGGACCAAAGCGGAGTGAGAGACTGACTGATCCTTTTCCTATTGTAACAGGAGCCAAAGATGTGTGTAATGTGGTTGATTTTCTCAAAGGCATGAAACTGAGAATGAAGAAGTGTGCTATACTTGAGGAAACCATGTTTGGGGAAAGTCATAGTGTTTGTGGAGATATATTGTTATTTTGTTTCATTTCCTTTCACAAGTATAACTAAGACAGCTGCTAAATATCTAAAATATAACCCCCCTTTAACCAATCCAGCACCCCAGGTTTAATGATAGGTAGTTTTTAGTTAAAAAAACAAATAAACGCAAATAGCCATCTTATGTGAAACTTTATTAAAAAGAGAAATGGTATAATCAAGCTACTTTGTGGTTTTATGTTTATTAAAAAAAATAAACTAAGAGGAAAAACTTAGAATTAACTAATTTGTTGTCCAAGTGAGTTATAAGACATGTCTCCTAATTGTTACTATGAAATTATACAGCCTACACATGTATGAGAAGTGTAGAGTACCTACCACAAAATCACATTATCATTGATTAGCAGGGTAGAATTCAATATCCTTTGGGTACCCGGCTTTATAGGACACTCACCAAACTTTGAACAGAACTATTAGCATTCACATTCTGTTTTAAGTAAAACTAGCTTCTATCAAATGATCAGGCTCCCCTCACCAAGATGAACATGAGAAAGTATGAAAGGTCCCTCCACCAGAGTATTTACTAAATCCTACTATTCGTCTGGACATCCAAATGATCCATGGCTAAGGCAGATGTACTGTTATCACTCATCTGGCATTGGCACTAACATCACAAGGCATCTTGCCCCAAGCCTAGGGCAATTTCTCTGTCTAGTAATAAACAATATTGCTTTTATTAATCTTACACCTAACATTTAGGCAGGCATACAGAGCATGGGTTGCCTTGTAGTGGTTTGAGTTTCATTGTTCAATATTTTATTTTTGCAGTTAAGCCTTGAAAATTGTAATACTTATTTTGAAAACTGATTTAATGATGTAAAAAAAATTGGCACTGGAACTCTCTTCTAGCCTTGTCTTTCTTTTTTTTCCCCTTTCGTTCTTTCTTTCTTTCTCTCTCTCTCTATCTCTTTTCTCTTTCTCTATTTCTTTCTCCCTCCTCCCATGAAAGGCTATGTCTTTACCCATTAGTGTGAAATCAAGAAACTTGTGAGATGTCCTCCTCCTTTCAACCAGTCAGCTGAATTGCTGAATTCTTCCTGGTGTTTCTTACATGATGAAACTGTTTTTATTTCCTAGAAGATGAAAAATTGAAAAGATCCCTGAGGTGAATAAATAATCAGATTCAAGACTAAAGCCTAGACTTGTCTTCTTCAAAGTTTCCCTCCATCTTAGAAGCTCCCACCAAACTCTCAGGCATCTCTGACTCACTGTGGGAGAACTGAGCCTGCTGTTTCCCAGATTCCAGTCTTCCACATTCTGAAACACAAATGCAAGGTCTCGAGTTGAATCTTGGAAATATAAAGATTGCCACCAAAACATATTATAAAAACTAGTAACATAAAGTGAGTCATAAACATTCAGGTATCTCTATAGGTTTGTATAAAATCGGTAGCAATATTTTTTAAATGCTTATAACTTTGCCTTTTGTAACAAACAGTGTACAGGTTATTTATTTTAAAGTGGAAAAGACCAGGAGAGCTGGGTAAAGCCTCTAGAATATTCACTCAATCAGATTCTAACAGCAGATACTGACATAGGAATGTCCATGAACTTGGCAGAAAGTTACATATTTTCCCTGAAACAGCTAAGAGAAGCATCTTACGTAACAGGGTTGCAAAATCAGTGGTATTCCAGTTAGATGCCTGAGACAGTGTAACTCCAGAAGCTAAAACCTTTGTGTAACTCTAAGAACCTTTGACAGCTAAGGCAGTGTTTGCTGTCTAAGCTAAAAATTAAAACATAGATATCTTTCAAAGGGTCTCCGCATATCAGCAAATTCATTCCGAGAACAGGTTGACATTGCTCTGTCAGTCACACCCATTCTTGTCCTTCTGTATGTTATACCTGAAGATTGTTCACAGCCCATTTAAAAATAAATAAATAAAAGCAAATTGCTTTGATTGTGATCCAGAAGATCCAAGCCTGATCCAGGATACAGTGTCAACCTTCCTTGGTGAACAATCCTTTGTCCACTGCCCTGCAGAAGAAGACCAACCAATTCACAGAGCATCCGTGGGGAGCGCGCAGGACTGGACTTCCTGGTATGCCACCTGCCTCCTCGCAGAGCACCGTCTGAGGGAGAGGATCACCGTGACAATCAGGAGGAGGAGTCCAATGATGAAAAGGATGACCAAGGCTGCTTTAGCTCCTCTGGGACCCAGATTCTTGCCAAAGAAATAGATTTGCTCTTTCATAGGTTCTTCTGCAAAAAATAAAAGAAAGGTGTCAGGCCTCTGCCTTTCCTTGGAGAGTGAACACTGACCATTCATGGATAAGGTTCAGGGAGGGGGTTGTTACCATTGGAGGACATGGCGGTGGCCGGGTGGGACACTCGTTGAGAAGGAGACTTGGTGGAGTAAGGAATCCTGTTGTCTGGACAAAGAAGACAAGTCAATTATTTTATAAATAACAGAAGTAGATTCTTTACATGACATGACTTGTTTCAAGAGCTATGGTTGTATTTCATTTCACCAACAAGGACTTTATCCCATAAAGTATCTGTAAGTCTTTCTTTGATTTTCACTGTGTTACTCCTCATTACAGCACACATACTGCTCCTACCCTAGCACCTTTCAAGTGTCTACATATCTATTGAGATTCATCTGAAGCATCATGGCCTCTGTGAAACCTTGGCTCATGTCCCCAAACCATGTCTTTCTACTGCTATAACTGAACGCTGTACTCCGCATTCTATTGTGGCATATTTCATATCCTATTATGGTTACCATTTACATATGTCTCTTTTGATTGACTGACCTCCTTGGGGGTCTCATGCCTCCTGTTTTCAGGGTCTACAGGAAGCCTGGTGCTATCCCCTGGCATCACTGACAGACAATAGTATACCTATGTTCCGAAGGACCGTGTAGGTTGTTTCCATGCCAGCATGGATGTGATCAGATACATGACAGTGTAACAGCCATGTCCCTGGGTGATCTGCAAACAGTTCAATGGTTTGGAATGTCCCAGGAAAGAGATCATACACATCTTCTCGGTAAGATTTATCTATCTGCAGAAAGGAGGAAATAATAAAGAGTAGAAATCAATAAAATCAAGAATAGAAATACAATAGAGATAAACCAAAGAAATCAACTTAGTTTTTTGAACAGATCAATACAATTGAGGTGGCTAGCCTCCACAATGGCCCCCAATGATCCCCCATCCTGGTTATCATAACCTTTGTAATCCCCTTCTACAATTCACAAGAGTTGGTCTGAGAACAATAGCATATGGTAGAAGTGATGACATTCCACTTCCAAGAATAGGTTACAAAAGACAGTCGTTTATTCTGTCTTATACCCTATCTCTTGTTTTTTCCTCTTAGATTGCTCATTCTGGGTGTAAGCCAGTTCCCATGCCATAACCTCTTGCTGAGGAACTGAAGTCTCCCATCATCAGCCTTGTGAGTAAGCTTGGTAGTGTGTCCTCCAGCCCCAGCCAAGCCTGATGACTAAAGTTCCCACTAATATCTTATTGCAGCCTCATGAAAGATGCTAAATCTGAACCCATTAGCTAAACTGCCCAGGTTCCTGACCCAGAGACACTGCACGATAATAAATGTTTATTGTTCTAAGCCACTAAGTTTTGGAGTCATTTGTTATGAGTAATAGACAACTAATACAAATCTCTAGACAAACTGACCAAGGGGAAAAAAAAAGAAGAAAAAAGACACAAATTGTAAATATAAAGAATGAATGAGGGAGACATCATTGAGACCATATAGAAATTAAAAAGGATAATAAAGGAATATTATGGACAATAGTTTATAAATTTTATGACTTAGATGTTATGGACAAATTCTTTAAGGTAAAAACTGATAAATATCACTATTCAGGTTATCTATTAAAGAAAATGAAATTATATTAAGACCTTCCTTCAAATAAACTCCATGTCCATAGGGCTTCAGTGGTAAAATTTACCAAACACTTAGGGGAGAAACAGTACCAATTCAAACTTCCAGAAAATAGGAGAGAACACTTTAAACTCATTTTAAGAGGCTGGCATTACCCTGATACCAAAACCAGACAAATAATTTACAAGAAAAAACACCTAATACCAATATTCTTCATGAATATATATACAAAAATCTTTAAGAAAACACTAGCAGATAGAGTTCAGAAATATATAAAAAGGATACTGCATTATGACAAAGTGAAGTTCATCCTGGGAATGGAAATTGGTTCAACATTTGAAAATCAATCCATGTAATAATTTAAGAACATCAATTATCAAAATGAAAACTATAATCATCTCAATAGATACAGAAAAAGCATTTGATAAAATTTAACATCTGTCCATGATAAAAACTTTCAGCAAACTAAGAATGGGAGGATCTACCAAAAAGCCTACAACTAACTTTAGAGTCAATGATGAATGACTGGATGCTTTTCTCCTAAGATTAAAATAAGTGAAGTATGTCCACCCTCACCACTCATATTTAACATTATAGTTAAGCTTCTAGCCAGTAATAAAAGACATAAAAGGCATATAGATTGAAAATAATAAGACTGTCTTTATTCACAGATAACATGATTGTCTATGTAGAAAACCATCCCTCTGCCAAATGTCCAAATAGCTACTAGAACTAGTTTAGCAAAGTGGCAGGATACAAGGTCAATTATAAAGAAAAATCAATTGTATTTCTACAAATTGGCAATAAACAATTAGAAATTGAAGTAAAAACAATACCATTTATCTTATCACCAAAATCAATAATATACTTAGATAATAATCTAACAAAATATATGCAAGATCTGTATGTGGAAAACTACAAAAGACTGATGGAAGCAATCAAACAAGTTTTAAATAAATTAAGAGATATGCTATGTTCATGGATTGGAAGGCTCAATATTAAGGTAGCAATTCTTCCCAAATCAGTGTACTGACTCAATGCAATTCTAATCAAAATCCAGCAGGATTTTTAAAATAAAAAGCAACAAGACATTTATTTTCTTTAATTTTATTTTTCAATTACAGTTGACATTCAATATTACTTTACTATATTAATTTCAAGCCGTTTCTAAAATTTATATGGGAAAGCAAAGATCTAGAATAGCTAAAACAATTACCACCTGATTTTAAGACTCACTATCACACTAAAGTAATCAAGACAGTGACATTCAGGGAAGGACAGACATATAGATTAATGTAACAGACAGAAATACAGAAATAGAACCACATACTGTATACATGATTTTGACACAGTGGGAGAAAAGGTAATCTTTTCAATGAATGGTGATGGAACAATAGGACATCTATATACAGAAAATAAACTTTGAACCATATATAAAAATTAACTTAAAATAAAGCAGAATCTTAAATATAAAACTTAAAACTATAAAACTTCCAGAAGAAAATCTTTGTGACCTTGGGTTGGGCAAAGATTTCTTAGATATGATGCCAAAAACATGATCCATAAATAAAAAAAATGATAAATTGGACTTCATCAAAATTAAGAATTTCTGCTCTTTGAGAGATAATGTTAAGGGCATGAAAAAATATTACAGACTGGGAGCAAATATTTACAGATCTCATATCTGGTAAAGGATGTATATCCAGTATGTATAAAGCTCTCAAACTCAACAAGCAAACAGCAACCTAATTTAAAAACTGGCATAACATTTGGATACTTTATCAAAGAAGATTTACAGATGACGGGGGAAATAAACATATGAAAAGTTGATCAATATCATTAGCCATTAATAAAATGTAAATAGCCTAACAGGACAGTAGCATAGTGTACAGTATAGAGCATCAGAGTGGGATTCAGAGGACCCAGGTTCGAAACCCCAAAGTTGCCGGCATGGGCTCATCCAGCTTGAGCATGGGCTCACCAATTTGAGTGTGGGGTCACTGACTTGAGCATGGGAACACAGACATGACCCCATGGTTGCTGGCTTGAAGCCCAAGGTTGCTGGCTTGGGCAAGGGGCCACTCGCTCTGCTGTAGCCCCTCCCTCCCAGGCACATATGAGAAAGCAATCAATGAACAAAGGTGATGCAACAAAGAATTGATGCTTCTCATCTCTTTCCCTTCCTGTC
Organism: Rhynchonycteris naso; assembly: GCA_037038555.1. NCBI lineage: Eukaryota > Metazoa > Chordata > Mammalia > Chiroptera > Emballonuridae > Rhynchonycteris > Rhynchonycteris naso. The sequence continues at coordinate 298,821,587 of CM072995.1, forward strand.
TGTCTGTCCCTGTCTGTCCTTCTCTCTGTCTCTGTCACACTAAAAAGAAAAAAAATGTAAATGAAAAATAGTAAGATACCACTATACACTTAATAGAATGGCCTAAAAATAAAGTAAAATAAAAATGGAAGATACCAAGTGTGATACATATGTGTAGTAAGTGCTGTTACCAAACATTTCTGGTAGGAATGCATAATGGTACTGCCTCTGCAGAAAATAGCTTGGCAGTTCCTTCCTAGGGTAAACATACACTTGCCACATGATCTACCAATCCAACTCTTATGTTTTTCCTCAAGAAAGATGAAAATTTATGTTTTCACAAAAACATTACACAAATGCTTATAAGAATTTTATTTGTAATTACCAAAAATTGGAAATAACCCAAATGTTTCTCAACAGTGGAATGAATAAACAAACTGTAATGTATTCATACAGAGGAAGGCTTCAATTATTAAACAGAACAAAACTATTGATACACACAAGATGCAACTTAAATTCCTGTACAAGATGAAACAAGTCAGATTCAAAATTCTACAGACTACATTCTACAGATTACATTTATATGATGTTTCAGAAAAGGCAAAGCTGTAGAGATATACAACAGATTAGCATTTGCCAGGGGCTAAGCACGGAAAGTAACTGACTCTAGAGGGTGCAGCAGAAACATTTTAGGAAGTGGTAGAAGTGTTCTATATTTTGATTAGCACTGGTTGTACCACTGTATATGTTTATTAAAATAGAACTGTATAGCCCTGGCTGGATAGCTCAGTTGGTTAGAGCATTGTCCTGATAGGTTGAGGTTGTAGTTTCAATCCCCAGTCAGGGCACATACTGAAACAGACTGATGTTTCTGTCTCTCTCTCCTTTCCTCTCTCTCTAAAGTCTATAAATAAATTTAAAAGAGAAACAGAACTGTATATTAAAGAGGGTGAATTTTACTTAGTATAAATTATACCTTAACTTAAAATTTTTATATAAGATAATTTTATATATGTATATGAAATTTTTGTAATTTTATAAAATTTTAATATGATTTTTAAAATGTGAGTTAAAAAAGCCAAGTTCTAGACCAGTGGTTCTCAAAGTGTGCACCAGGGTGCACTGGTGTGCCCTAGAAGATTTCCAGGTGTGCCCTATGGTATCCCAGAGAAATATGTGCCTGTTGGGGACCAAAAAACCAACAGGGTTTTTGGAGTTTAGATTTTTGGGGGACAGAGGTGTGGGAAATTGGCTGTAAGCTGACGGTCTACCCCCCCCCCCCCCACTTGTCTGATTAGGTTGCAAAAGGCTGTTAAGCTGTGGTGCTGAATTGTTTATCCTACCTCCCATGTTCCCTGGAAAGACTGGAGGCAAGTTTTTTCTTCTATCCTTTGTATCCTTTGTTTGGTGTAAGGTTAAGATGATATGTATGATGGGGGTTTTCCGCACTTGGTAAAATTCTTGGGTTGCCTTGGAAATGTGATCAGAGACCACTGATTTGCTAATGACCTCACTCTGTCCTATAAATAAAGCAAGATGCGGGGTTTTTTGTTGTGCTTTGTTCTTCCCAGCAGCAATTACAGGGCCTTCTCGACCCCATATTTTCTTAATTCCGCATATTTTCTTAGTTCTGCACCATTCCCACTCAGTACCTGGAATTACTAGCTGCGCTGGTTCACAGCATGTGCCCAGATATAAAAATAAATATAGTTACTCTATTATACCATTTCATTATGGAAATATCGCTTTTTGTTAACACATCATTATTATATTTATTATTAACACATCATTATATTATTTTTAGATAAATACACCCAAATAAAATGGATAGATTTCTCAAAAAGAAGCATGATATTGAAGAATCCAATTCTGGAAGTGAGCAAAAGTTAAGTGTAAATAAAATAGGACTTGAAGGCTGATGGGCAGAATTTAATTTATAGCATTTTCCATCACTTAACACTGAACAATACGATTGGATTAGAAACCCATTCATGGAAACTTCATGTGATTTTGGTTTAACATTAACAGAAGAAGAACTGGCAACTATATCCACTGATCGTGGATTGATGATTAAACATAATGAATTGTCTCTTGAAGCCTTTTGGATTTCTATAAAAGAAGAATATGTAGCACTATCTTAAAAAGCTTTGAACATTTTACTACAATTTTCAACATCCTATTTATGTGAATTAGGATTTTCTACCCTCAACTCAATTAAGAGTAAAAAGAGAGGAATTCTTCAATGTATTGATGAGGAAATGAGAGTTTGCCTTTCACATTCCCAAACATATGCCCAAACATTGAAGAAATCACTAGGACACATCAGGCTTATGTTTCTCATAAACACAGGAATGAAAAAACTTAACACATTCATGCCGGGACCTATTTAATTTTCTAAATCTTACTAAAAATGTATCTATATATATAAAAAGATACCTTTTTGCCGTTTTTTAATTTTTTAACCCCTCTTTTTTAAGAATTCTAAAAAGAATAACTCAAGAAATGTAACATAAAAATGTTTTTTAATGTCAGAATAAATTTAATTTTGTCGTATTTATTTCATTTAATTATTGTAAAAGCACGCTTGGACTTTATATATATATTTTCTTTAATATTTGACTTAATTATTATAACATATTTCTCAGAAATTTGTATATAGTGTGTCTACAATTATCTGTAGGATTTTAAATGCACCCCGACTTCCAAAACTTTGAGAACCACTGCTCTAGACTGATGGTTGCCAGAAGGGAGGGGCATTGGGAAAAAGGACGAAAAAGGTGAAGAGTTAAAGAACTACAAATTGGTAGTTACAAAATAGTCATAGGAATGTAAAGTACAGCATAGAAAATATAGTCAATAATATTGTAATAACTTTGTACAAGGCAGGTGGGTACTTGAAATATCAGGGGGACCACTTTGTGAAGTGTATGATTGTCTAATTACTACGTCGTACACCTGAAACTAGTATAAAATAATATTGAATTAAACTGTAAATGAAAAAATAAAGTTTTCAAAAAGTAAAGTTCTGCCTGACCAGGCGGTGGCACAGTGGATAGAGCGTCGGACTGGGATGCAGAAGACCCAGGTTCGAGACCCCGAGCTCGCCAGCTTGAGCGTGGGCCCATCTGGCTTGAGCAAAAGCTCGCCAGCTTGGACCCAAGGTCGCTGGCTCCAGCAAGGGGTTACTCAGTCTGCTGAAGGCCCGCGGTCAAGGCACATGTGAGAAAGCAATCAATGGACAACTATGGTGTTGCAAAGGCAATGAAAAACTAATGATTGATGCTTCTCACCTCTCTCCATTCCTGTCTGTCTGTCCCTATCTATCCCTCTCTCTGACTCTCTCTCTGTCCCTGTAAAATAAATAAATAAATAAATAAAACATTAAAAAAAAAAAAAAGTAAAGTTCTGAAAATGAGCGTAGCCATTCAACACGTAAAACTATAATCATTGTAAGCTAATACTTGTTGCCTTAAACTATGTTGAATAAAGATACCGAGAGGAGACAATATGAAATGTTTTGCTAAAGTTACTGTTTATTCCTGTATAACTAGAAAAGGACACTTGCAGGTTTTTCCCACAGATGCAATGTGCTTATGCTTCTCTATTCTACTTCCTTGTGGACTGCACTGAGCACTCGAGATGACAGACTATTTGGACCTTCTCCTGGGGATTCTGATTCAGCAGGTCTGGAGTATGGCCTGCGAGCTTCCAGGTGATCTGTACAACCAGCACCAACCATATGGTACAGGTGCTAGAGAGTCAGAAAGCCACACATGACCCAGGGCAAAAGTCAAGAGAGTCTTGGGCCCATGCCAAAGCTTGAAATTGCTCCTTACTAGATAGGACTATTGTGTTGGCTAATCACATAGAAAAGAAAAGGGAAAACGAAAGAAAAAGAAAAAAAGGAAGGGTAAGGAAAAGGGACAAATGACTGTGGGTGCTTTCATTACAATAGTATAGCACAATCCAGAGTGGTCAGAATTATTCTTTTTTAAGTTGTAAGAAAACTCTCATCTGAAGCTCAAGAGGCTGTTTGTTTCTTTCTTTGTTTTTAAAAGCATAACACAATATATTACACATTAAGAAATGTCTACCTGGGAGAAGGGTATAATCACATTATTCTGTTCCATTTTCTAATATTGATCAGCTCTCCTCACAAGCCTTATTGCCAAATAACCCTCTTATTTTTACAGTAAAAATGCATTAAATTTATTAGTTCAAATGTCTCCCCCAAAGAATTTTCTATACTCACTTTGAAAAGAAAGCTCTCGGCATGATAATGGATGGTATGTATGTCCACTTCGCTTCCTAACCCTAGCAGATACCAGTTCGTCATTGTATCCTCATTCATGATGAGGCCATGGAGGTTCCCAAAGATCTTGCCATTAATAGCTAAGATAGCGAAAAGAAAATAGTTTTTGATTAGTCAGAAGATGCTCATTTCATAATCTGGTTTAAGAAGATTTTAAAATCTCAATATTCTCATCTGTCTGATAAAAATTAATCTCATTTGTTCTTATAAGTGTCCTGACCGGTCTAAACCAAAACTAAGATTACTACGAAATCCTTATATATACAAAGAGAGGTAGAAAACATAAATGGCCATTATTTTTGAAAGCTGCATTTTGAGTAGCAGTGGGTGCTGTTTATCTGTGTTGTTTATTCAGTGTATAATCTTTATGGAGCAGATTACAACCTCGTTTGTGAGGTAGCCAGATTTATACCATTCTGCAGCTGAGTGGATTAAAGTACAGAGAGTCAACTTGACATAAATCATAACTGAACCAATTAGGAACTATTTCCTTGGTAAATTCACTTTCTGAGAACTACCTTGGGGCAAGTTTGTAAGCCTGGCTGACTCACCAAGAAGCTTCACACCATCTGAGCCTATGACCTCACAGTGACAAAAGCAAGCTCACTTCTTCACTTTCTCCTAAGTTTTTATTCCGTGCATCGTGACACAACCAACTGAGTTACATTCATTAAAAATAGAGAGCATACTAAGACATTTTTGGGAGAGGGAAGCAAAATTGGAAGGGGAAGAGTAGCTGAGTCAGAGATTAGACTAATTCTGATCTATATTAGCAATTAACTAGCCTTGTGACCTTTGGCAAGGCCTATCTTTTGGTATACTTTTGTTCAAAAGTAGATCTTAGTGAGAGAGTACAGATGTGTCAATTAAACACATTAGTCATGCTTCAAAAAAACCTACCTTAAATTACATAGAATTAAATAAACATATTAAAACAGAAATTTGGTGATGGTATTTTATGTCCTAAAAACAGTTACTGTATTTCCTCATGTATAAGACACACTTTTTTTCAAAAAATTTGGGGTCTAAAATCTGGGTGCGTCTTATACAGTGGTTGTAGTTTATTTACTTGCATTTCTGCTTTTCAGGCTTGTTTTTATGCTCATTGTTTACAACAGTGATTTGTCATCAGACACGTGAGGACAAGCTAATGGATGGGAGTTTTAACAGTGATGAGGAGTTGTATGAATTTTGTGAGGAATAAAACTTGAGTTCAATAACTTCATGTAATACATCTTTTTTTTTTCAAATTTCAGGCCCCAAAATTAAGGTTTGTTTTATACATGGGAAAATACAGTAAACCAGGCCCTTAAATTTGATCAATTAGAAGTTACAATGTATTCTTATAAAAATATACCAGTAAGTAGCAATTCATTTTTTACTTCACAGTCTTATAATTTAGAGATCCCAGCACTCAGAGGGAAAGCTCCTTAAAATGGTTGGTTGGCAACCTAGCTGGATCTTGCTGGAAGCCATCCAGTGGCTTGACTGGTTCCCTGTGAAGGAAAGCTTTGGAGGATTTGCTTCAGTCCGGTGGCCCTGGGAATGGGGAAGCCCTCGGGGAAGGAGGCTGCAGACCTCCTACAGTTATAGGAATTCCTATGAGTTTATTTCAACAAGGGTATTTTTTTCAAACCTCTGAAATACCATGCATTCTGTTGCTCTCCTCAAAGTCAGCAGTGTGCTTAAAATCTCTTGGATCTTTATTGAGATACTTTTTGATGTTTTCATCCAAATACCAAGATTCATTCTCATTAAATACCAAAAACAAGAGAGCAAATTCATAATCAACATCGTTCCTTCTTCCCTTTTCATTCAACACTCCTTCTCTGCATATAATCAGAGGACCCATCAAACCGCTGTATGTATCCTGAAAGAAAGTAAATTTGATTAGAAGAGCCTTTAAATAATTTATTAACACAAAATAAGTGCTTGTAAGAAAGCCATTGTAAAAAGACTACTGAACACACAATAAGTATGAAGAATCCCTGGAGAAACAGGGTGATCTTTAGGAAAATTGAGGAATACAGTATTCCTAAAAATTTGCTGCATAGTAAGCTACCTGGGGGCTGAGGCTGTCTCCTTTACTCCTCACTGAGTCTCCAGAGCATAAGCCTGTGTCTAGTACATAGAAGGTGCTCGGTACATATTCAGTGAATAAATCAATGCTGATTTCTACATTTCTGTTGGCTTTCCAAATGAGACTATATTTATAGCTATATACAGATGCTTAGAATCCACTTTCTATGGGTAAAAGTGAACCAGGTGATTAGTTAATTTACAGGATCATAGATAACCTTCATGTCAAGTTGTTCAGCTCAAACTTTCTTTTAAGGAAAACTCCCACATTTCCTACTGCCTATTTAGCAATTCCTCCTCCAACAATTCAATCTGCTAAGCATTTCCACAGTGGACTTTATTATCTTCTTCAAAACATTTCCTTCTCCTGAATTCTCTATTTCTGTTAACAGTATTTTAATATTACATTTCATTTAGATCAGAAAACTTGATTTCAGTATTTAATTCCTCTTTCTTCTTCATTTAGTCCCATCTCATTTGCTGTCAAATCTTACATTTCTTTTCCCTTCATCATGCCTTCCCATTCTGCAACTTTCTTTTTTTCTACTGGCCACCCTTTTAGCATAGGATCTTAATACCTCACCTTGGACTAGAAATCGGCTCCCCTCTGGTCTCTGGCTCACCTCACCTCCAGCCCATCCTGTTGACTGCCATCAGATTAATCTCATCGCTCCCATATCTAGAAGTCCTCAGTGACTCTCCATGGCCCACTGACCAGAATGTATATCCTTGACAGGTCCTTAAATCCCTCATGTGTTTTCCCAGTGGATTTCTCCAGCTTAAGCTCCCCCACTGCTTTCCTTCTGTATTATCTACTTGGCTAAATGGGACTTTCAACACTTCTCAAACACACCTCCATCCCTGTTTTTGGTTTTGTTCACAATGTTCTCCCTCCCTAGACTTTCCTTCCTTTGCACTCTCATAGATCTCACCATATTCAGAATTTTGTTATAATTATGGGTATGTACAAATACTTGGTAGGGTCATTTGCAATCACAAGTACCCAATAAATATTTGTTGGGGTGTACAAAAAAATAAACAAATAAGTGCATGTTTCCATAATTCCAAAATGTACGTTTATTTTTTTGAAGTATCTTGTATATCACTCTGTAATGGCTGCACTGTCCAGTATAATTCAATGACATTAATGCAACCATCTAATATTTAAGAGGAAGATTAAGATAACCTTTTACTTTTTAAATAATGAGTAATACTTACTTTTTAAAAATCATATAAGACTTTAGTTTGTACTTTTATTTATGAGATATAATTAAAGACTAATTGTTTTACCATATACATCTCTATCTAAAGTTAGCCTATTTACTACTCAAATAATTTGTAGTTTCATTTACTATATTTGGTATGTGATTTCATTTCCTAAGCCCTGACAGCAGTGGTAGTGCCTTTACAAACAATAGATTCCATGCAAAAACCACAGTATAAATTACATTTAAAAATATTTTTATTTTACGGTTATCTATTTACATAATCTCTCTGTCTCAAACAACTTTGCATATTCTAAATATGATAACTAAAACATTGGGATTATATTTGTTCTTTTCCCCCACCTTTTAGATTAAGAGTCAATAAACTTTTATTTTTTGCAAAGTGCCAAATAGTAAATATTTTGTACTTTGTTGGCCATACTGTTTCTTTCACAACCACTCAACACAACACAGAGAATATAAACAAATAGGCTTGGCCATCATTTGAGATAGCCACTCTAAACCATGACACCCCTTTACATATACCCACCAGAGTTGTCATAACTTAATAGTCAACATAAAGCCATATTACTATGAGGAGTTTGGTTGTTCTCTCTCCACCTTACCTTCACAAAGTTTACTGTTGAATAGTAAACCCACGGAATACAATTTGGGTCAGATGGCCCTGGACCAGACCTTTTAGGGACATTCCATCTGTACGTTTTTATTTCTCCTGAAACAAATGAAAAGAAATAGAAAGGATTAACTAGTGTTACTGTTATTCCAGATGATTTAGCTGAAGAAATACAAACAGATCTTTATATATTTTGGTTAGTGTTTATTTCTGGAGAGAATTACCTGTTCATTTGAAAAGTTCCCATTAAACTCACATCTTGATTCTCTGAAATTTCAGAGTGACAGATTTTTCATTTCAGACTATGGCCTTCCCTCTAGTTTGACCTTTTTATTATCAACTGATGTTTATTCAGGAAATGGAGAGACTTACTGTACACTTACTGCTTTTTTCCCCTCAAATTCTACATCTTTCTTCCAGCTAATGCTCAAGCTCACTTAAGTTACCATGGGAAGAGAAACATCAATTCTTCATTGCGGCACCTTAGTTGTTCATTGATTTCTTTCTAATATGTGTCTTGACCCAGGGGCTAAAGCAGAGTGAGTGACCCCTTGCTTAAACCAGTGACCTTGGGCTCAAGCTGGTGAGACTTGCTCAAACCAGATGATCCTGCACTCAAACCAGCAGCCATAGGGTTTAGAACCTGTGTCCTCTGCATCCCAGTCTGATGCTCTATCCACTGCACCACTGCCTGGTCAGGCATCAGGAAGCTTTGTAAGCATTCACTGCTCAGGCCTCATCCCAAAGTGATGAGATTAGGGTGTGCAGGGTCTGGGACTAGGGCATCAGTCTTTATTTATTTATTTTTTTAAAGCTTCTCGGGTGATTTTGATGTGCAGGCAAGTGAGCTCTAGTTAGAACAAGGAAGAATCAGAGAGATCTAGTTTCACATCTCAACCACATGACTTCCTATTTCCCCAACCTTTGACAAGTTACTTAACGTCACTGACCTTTCGTTTCTGTACTATACTTATAAAGTGTGGTAGTTATCCTAGTCTTCAGATTGTTGTGAAGTTTAAATGAAATATAATACCTAGGATAGTGCCTCACACTGAACATAGTCAATAAATGTTAATTTCTCTATATACTAATAACAAATGTATGCATTCCCTGTTGCCAGGCACCATTTCTATGCCTCCCCCATGGCCAATCCAGAGTCTTGCTGAGGAGTCATAGATACATTCATAAATTAGCAAGATAATCACATTGTACAAGTCTCAATAAAAGCCACATTTAAATCACTATCTCCTTTTGAATTGTGTGCCATCCCGACCCCATCAGGACAAACAACTTATAGCTGAAAGTGAGACACAAAGCAAAACAGAAGTAATGCTTTTACATATATAACTTTGCTCCATATGTGCTTGGACACTAGTATGTTAGCAGTACAACTTTGGGTCTAATTTCCATTAAGTTTCATTATAACCACTATGCCTTGTTAATCACAAACAAATGTTTTTGGGGTCACTTAATTTTGAGAGAAAGGAAAAAATTTGGTAGGGGCTGCTTGGTTTTTTTGTGCTACTAGTTTGCTCTCCTGATCTCATGCAGGCCCAGATTAATCCTTCTTCTCCAGCTTGCCTGGATGTCCTGCACTGTTAGTTTCTTGCTCCTACCCCCCATCTCTGGGCTCTTCTAAACTTGTCAGCCTGTCAGACCCTTAAAATTCTCTCTCCCCTATTTCCAGTAAGAAAAATGTGCTTTTGCCACTTTCTAATCATTCTTCTTCCCACTCCCATAACCCTTTCATCAAGGACTCATTGAAGGCCAGCATAGAGTAGCTTGGATGTCCTTACCATGAGGGCACAACAGCCTGTGGAAGGCCACCCAGCTTGTCCACAGCCCTGCCACAGCCCCACTGATGCCTGATTGGCACCTTTCTTTCTACCTCCAGAGATGCTTCCAACCATCAAAAGTTAATAACTTTACTTAATGACTATTTTTAACCCACTTAAAAACATTTCTTCCTTTTTTCTGAGCAAGACACATCCATTATAGAAAATCTAGAAAGTACAAAAAAAATGTGAAGAAGTATAAAAGAGTATCACTCTGCTACTCAAATATTACCACGAAGCTATACTCATTCTTAATATTTTGGCTTATTTCCCTTCTGGCCTTTCTTCTATACTTGTATTTTGCTAAACACAATACCATAATTATTTCCCATGTCGTTCAAACCTTCTTAAATATCATTTAATGGCTGCACAATAGTCCATTGTAAAGATATTCCAAAACTTACTTAACTATTTTCCTATAGATAGACATTTAAGATGTTCATGAGAAGCTCCGTGAAGCAGCAAAACAGACTTCTGTTACTGGGGGTGGGGGGTGGGAGGTGGGGGTGGAGGGGGCAGGAGAAGTAGTGGCCAATGAAGATTTTCCTCCCCTGGCCCTATCCTTCTATAGGTGCTTTGCTAACTTTTTCTAGTGATCCATGAGATTGAATTATTTTCTTCTTTTTATGCATCTTTAAGTTTTTAAAGTTCATATGACTGTTATTATCATTACTATAATATTAAGTATTATAATGTTACCATGTGGAAGAGGTGAAATGGAATATAACTTCCCTGTAATTATACCTACAGTTGCTGTCAATTTCATGACCGAAGTTCACAGTGGCTCTTCACATTTATTACAACCACATTCCAACCACACTTCAACTGTATCAATTTTATGGGCAGCTGCTTAAATTATGAGATCTTCTCTCTCTTCTATCCATCTTTCAAAATGCAACTGGAGTTCTACTGCCTTCATAAAACTCTTCATAATTTCTTTTTTACCTAATCGCTCCTAACTAATCAATCAGTCTCCATGGATTTTCCTTCTTGGAAACTTTTATAAACATACCCAGACATATTCTTGCAATTCTTCACCACTGAAATTGTATTATGTATAACACACACAACTACTGAAATGATTCATCTTGTCTTTTTTCCTTCTGAACTCATCTGAAGCATGCCTAGAGAAACGTGTGGCTAAAAGGTCAGGTTCTGAAGTCAAACAAGCTGGGGCTCCCCTTTTCCTAATGTATGAACGGTCAAGTTCTTTACTTCTTTGTACTTTGGTCATCTGTTAAATGGACATAATACCATATTTCATCAATTACAGGATGAACATTTTTCACAATTTACTATAACTGAAGTCAAGATGTGTTTTTTCAATCAGTGGCATGTTAAAGTTTAATTGGTGACATGTTTTTCTTTTTTTAGAAACATAAATAATGATGAACATTATAATCAATGGTATCAGATTTAATAAAATATTGTTAGTGTATACTTCAATGGATTAGTATAAGGATGAATGAGTTTTTTAATGCAAAGCATAGCACGTGACACAAAGTTGACAATCAGTATGTGTTAGGTATTATGACATCTTACTACGTTTTTAAGTCCTCAATGGACCCTAGAACCTTCATAAATATTTGGTCTTTAGATGAATAATGATCTCGTATCGGGAATGACTAGGTGATGGCTGGGACACATTGAACATTAAGATGAACTCTTCAAGACCCTTCAGAAATCAGAAAAGAATTTAATCTGGTGTCCTTATTAGGATCTCGGGGGTAACTTACCTGGCTTTGTCATGGGCACTTGGAGTCTCTTCCCACTCTCTGTGTCCTCCATGCCATGGGGTGAGATGGAGTAGGGCCGCGTGGCTTTGTTCTTAAATATAATCAGTATAGAGTCGCCCACCTCGGCATGTATCATTGGGCCTAAAGGCAAAACACAGGTCTGTGTGCATTATCGTTGTTCTTTTCAACCCTGATGTAATTTAAACGCAGGTTGTAGTTGGCAAAACATAACAAAGGTTAGTTTCTTCATTAATTTATTTTCTTCAGAAGGCAATATATGCAGTATTAAATAGCATGTAGTTTTGGCAATTGGATCAGTCTGGGTCAAAATCCTGCCTTCTTCACTTAATTAGAGAGGCTCTGTAGTCAAGGCCTATCCTAGTCTCAATTTCCTCTTCTGTAAGATGGGTTTAATTACACCTTTCTCATAGAATTAAATAAGATGATGTATGTACAGTGCTTACTTTGGTAAACTGAAACTCAGTAATAAATTCTGACATTTCTATGGCTGCTTAGACTTCATCTTCAGGAAAAGCCGTGTCCATGATATCAAGGCTTTCAGTTGAAATCCCCCTGAGTGTAACCTTTGCTAAGTCTGAAATTGCTCACTATCTGGTGAGTGGATGTAATAATAATAATCAAATGAAACTAGTGTATAAAAGAAATTTGAAAGAGAACAAAATTAAAACATTTATAAATTGATTCACAACCAATACAGTGATATCACTAATGCATATCCAACGCCATTTCTTGGTATTCTCATGCATGGTGAGATGTGCTCTCTTCAGCTCCTCACATGGGCATATTTCTGTTAGAAGCAACCAGCCTGTGTGCCTGTGGAAATAGGTCCATGCCCCATGGGAGAAGCCCGTGCCAGTATGTCTGTGGCTGTGCATCGCCTATGCTAGGTGCCTTTTGTCTCCTGGTGCACAAAATGTGGCACATGCAGCCTGCCCAGCCCACATACACACTGACAGAGCATCACACACACAGTGGTTCTCACAAAGCATCACTCTTAGGATAATAGATACAGACTCTCATTTCAGAAGCACCTCAGACCTGTTCCCTATTTATTCACGGTCTTAGGCATTTATCAGATTGTACATTCACAAGGAAACATACTTACGGTAAGAAGGTCTGACCACACCCACCCATTTGTCACTGATTCAGACCATGGTTTAATTGCTTTTCTGAGAAAGACCACTAAAGGCCTAAAAAATAATCTAAAATTTGTTGGACTATTATTAACTTTGGAAGGGAATAGTATGAAACCGGAAGTGTTTGAAAATGCTCATTTAAAAAAAATGATAAAGCTAGAAAAGAAATTTCTAAGCATGTTTTTAAACAGTAAGTTTGGCTATCTATTACAGGTAGCGGCATGTGTCTGAATAAATTAAAATCGCTACTTATATATTCATTACCACTTAACTTGCACAGACCTTGCTGTACTGGTCTGGTGAGTAATAGCGAATGCTCTCTGCTTTGCGACCTGCAGTAATGAGCAGTAATAGGCCTGCCTTGTGTCCTTTGTAACTTCAGGAGTGCAGGTCTGTCCCTGAGCTGCAGAAAACGAGTGGATGGGCCTCCCCGCCCCCAGCCCCGTCTGAAGTGCTGATGGGCTTGCCCTTGATGGAGTCACTCTTCTGGGTCATTCTACCGAGCAGATCCAAACTGGGGCTCACAGAAGGGCAACCCAGCCCCCTGGCAGGACCAGTATCTTTCCTTCAGAGCTTGGTTAACACATAAAAGTCTCAAAAGAAGGAACATCCCAACAGGGCTGACTTCGTTTAGTGTGACAAACAAGCTTGTGTATCAATATTAATAGACGGTGAAGGTGTGGTTGTAGGAGGGTGGGGTGTTTAATAATTTATCAAGCTAGCAGTCATGGTGACTTCTTTAATTTTAAAAACACCATGGAAAGCCATATTCTGTAAATAAGTTACCTTGTGCATTTACAAATGGAAATGGATTTCAAAAAAGTCACCTAGATTTGCCTTCTGCCTTGATATCTCATCTTCACGATGGAATTGGGTTTGGGGACCCTCACGTGAAGAGAAGCAGGAAGGCATGCAGGGAGAGTGCATTTGATCACCAGCCCAGGGCACCAGATGGGCAGAGTGGTTCTGAGAAGATCATGATCAAGACATCTCAAACTGAAACTGGGACTTTTATCCTTCTTACATAAGGGGCTCCTTTTTTGTCAGAATTATTTTTATGTGTATTGTTACGGTCCTGTGCATGAATAATTGAGTACCATGAAGAAGTTATGCAAACACTCTGCCAGCTGTTCTGAGGCATCAGATTATTTCAGATTAAAATTTCCTGGCTCAGCAGAGGAGCAGAAAAAGAACCCCAGGGCAACAGATGGATGATATGGGTTCCTGTTTGTGCATTATCTGGAAGTCTCATTATGACTACCCTTTGCATGAGCCGTGCACACAGGATGCTCCCTGAAAGTGAGAGAGCAGGAAGATGTCACACTTGTCTGAATGAAATTGGGTTACTCCGTTTTCCCCTCTATTCTCAGGTTAAGTCTAATGGACGTGTGTGTGTGTGCGTGCATGCGTGCGGCCATCTGTGCCATACCCAGCAGTTCCAAATGGTCTTCTCGCGGTGGCCGGGCTTTGATCTCCACAAATTCTCCATTGGTGTATTGCCTGTAAACCACCTTCTTGTACTGAGAGCCAATCCAGTTTTCCGTGTGGTTCATAAATATATCTCCATGTCTGCAAATCAGAAGTAGCAGGAATTAAAGCTGTTAGATGATAGAAAACCCTTGCGTGCTTCTGAGTGACTGGGGGACTCTGGGCAGTGCTTCTCAGACCTGGCTGTGATCAGCATCTCTCTGGGAAGCTGTCCCTTTACTCTAGGCTGTCTGGGAGTTGGACAAGGAATTTGCATTTAACAGCGGGTTCTGCTGTAGCCAGTCCAGCACTGGCTCATGGCTCACTCTGGGGAACCATTGCTCTACAGCCCTGCTGGGTGATGAATAGTGCCAGCCTTAAAGACTCCTAAGGGCCCCTTGAGGTTGTACTTGTCCTCTTGTGACTAACTAACCTCAAACACATACCCATGTGTGCAAAGACCCACACACCCATGTACTACCACCTTTCATTCGTCCAGATTTCATATTATCACTTGTCATTTTATGCCTTGTTATGTTTTCCCACTTTAAAAAATCTCAAGAAAGTCTGCAGCTTGTGTTTCTGCATACGCCCATGTGCAAATATAGATATAGTTGATTATTGCTCATCACAGTAGTTATGTTCTAAAAAGTCACTGCAAAAACAATGAAAAAATCCCGAGCCACTGTTCTTGGGGGAAATATAGGGCTAGGTTCTGTCTAACCTCTGGCCACAATATTTTCATCAACAGATTAATATATAACCTTGTTTTATGTATTTGTTTAAAGATGCCTTATTTAATATGTACTTCTGATTCATTAACATTGAACTTACAGCTAACAACCCTATAACTCATACCTGAATGAAGCTTGTTTAACACATATATTTCCTTTTTAAGGCCACCTGGGCATTCAAGCACCAGTTGGGGAGTATTTTAAAGAGCTAAGTCACCAGTAAAAAGCATAAAAATTTTTAAAAAAGGTGCCACTAGATAAAACCACAAAAAGAACATTGGTATACAGTATGAGATCAGAATAAAGAAGGCAGAGGAATGCCTTGTTTGATCTCAGCTGAGAACATGCATATGAGACAACACCAAATTGTTGCTGCTTTTTGCATATCTGCAAAAGCATCATAAGAATTGATTTGGGGGTTCCAAATAAATTATAGTGAATGAGAAAATTCACAAATATGGAACTCACCAATAATAAAGACTGATTGTATATTTAATCTCTCACCAGGATAGACCATCACAAAAGATAGAAAGAAGTCAATCAATCTTATCTCCAAGATATAGTATATCTCACATCCTTCCATTTCTCACACGAAACTGCCCACACTGCAATCTAAGCCACCTCCATCACTTACCTGCATTAACTGGAATTGTTCCTAATCATTCTCCCTGTCCCCTGCCCTCCTCCCTCCCCTCTATTCTCTACACTGCAGCCAGTGTTCCTAAACAATAAATTCAACCAAATATGGTCCTTGTGGAAAGCCTCTTTATGGCTTCTTACTGCCAACTCCTTGAATTGGCTCTCACACCACTGCCACTTTATTATATGCCTCTGCCAGACCCCCAAGCCTTGTTTCCCATCACTGGCCTCCACATGCTCTATGCTCAGGTCATTCTAAACATTCACTTTCTTGAACATCCACATGCACCTCTCCACCTCCAGGCCGTCCATGTGCTGTTCCCTGTGCCAAGAGCAACACTCGTACCTCTTTGATGTGCTTACAGCTCATGCTCTAGGTCAAAGGGTTCTTCTTCCTGGAAGCTTTCCCCACCTGACCTTTCTTTCCCCCAGATGGGGCTGTGTGGTCCTGCCATGAGTTTCTGCTGCACTCTGCCCTTCTCTCGCATAGTGATAGCCTCACTCGTATGCCTGTCCTAACGTCTTCCACCTGGACCATGAAGTCTGTGCGGGAGAGGACCTTGTCTGCCCTCTCAGCACTGTTTCACCAGCACTTTGCACAATGCCTAGCATGCAGTAGGTATTTAACAAATGCACATACATACACCCTTTATTCTACATTGTATGCTTTCCAAGGGAAGAAGATTTTTCTTCTACTTTTACGTGTGGAAGTGACAAGCATAGACTCTGGAGCCACGTGGTGCTGATTCCAGCTTTCTTTTTCTGCAAATGGGTGATAATAACACACCTATCTCTCAGGACCGGTATGGGTATTATATGAGATAAGATTGTAAAGCACTGTGTCAGACATGTATCAAGCACCATGTAAGCACTTGCTCCATCATCATCTCTCTAGGATGTCATATGCTATGCTGGCCAAAGCTGATTGAATGGGCCAAGAGTGTTGTAAAGGTCATACCAGATAGTTTGTAAAAGTGCCAGCAAAATACCTGGATCATGGTGGGTACTCAATAGATAGTGGTTATTATCTCGAATCCCAGGTTAGTTAACTTATACCTGCCTATCATTCCACAAGCTCAGGAATACAACTTTATTTCTCTATAGCAATTTAATCTCTGTTTTCAAATTCCCTCCCACTGCACAAACCTTGGCATTGTGCTGATGGTTCCATTTGTTGCCATTTGGGACCCTGAGGCTTCCCCAATGTATTCTTAAGAAGCTACAGGGAAAGACGTCCAGGTCCCAGGTGTGCTGGTCAGGACAATAAGTGTCTCAGGGACAACCTGTACCCAGAGGTGCTTTAAAAACCAGATGCATCCCATGGCCTTGGGTCAAAGGGCAGAGGAATAGTAACTAGGGTATAGAAGGGCCATTTGTTCCTGAGCTCCTATGTACAGAGGTGTCACAGATGTGTTACTAGGGGGACTTGTCATTTCAATTCTGAACTGTGTTTTTATCTACAGAACAGTTATATTTTGAACATGTGAACATACTCTCATTGTTTTTATTTATTTATGGACAATATCCAGAGTGGCAGGAATAGGGTGCAAACACACTCAGCACCTTCTGGCTCTCTATAGAACTTGGAAGACAATCCCAGAAGACTGTAGCTAGAGTCTCCTGTGAGCCCAGAAGGATGGCAAGAGGAAAGAGGACTTAATACTAAAATTACACTGAGTTTCAAGAAAATAATGAAAGTCATGTATCTTACGCACTTGTGAGCTAAAATTGTACATGCAACATAATTATTATACAATTATTTCTTTAGTTATAACAGCCTTTTAAAGGAATAATCACTTTAGGGGCCAAATTAGTATTCATTCCTCATTCCACTGCACCCAAATCAGTTCTTAGCTTATATCAACAGCACTGGTTTTACAGGAGAAGGGTGTGTGGTTTAACAAACGGGTTGGTGAATATTTGAACAAATCTTAAGTCATCTCCTCCTTGAGGCAAACCTTTTAAAAATGAAGATTCATTTTTGTTTCTTCATTTATCCATAAGGTGGCACTGTTATACTCTCTTTTTCCAGGTGTCTGAACCCTCAAAACAGAGGCCGAGGTAGAAGATAAACAAAAGAAGATCAGGAACAGTTGTGTGTGAGGAGTTGGTGAGTGGCACAGCCACAGAGCAGTGGCTGTCAGCCCTTTTCCCCTCAGGACACACATACACTAATTACTAAAATTCTGCGGCACACCGAAAAATATATTTTTTACTGATCTGAAAAAAACGGGGGGAGGAGTATAATTTTGATTCATTCACACATTTCTTTCTGTAAATAAACTCATTTACAGCCTGACCAGGCGGTGACACGGTGGATAAAGCTATTGTGTTTGCTGTTGTCATTTTAGTATCTGACAAGCTAAGGGAAAAGAAGTCAGTGCCACTGACTAAACAGCCAGGTATTGCATGTTTTAAAAATTATTATGTCATAGTGGTTGAAAATTGCTGCCATAAAGGATAAGTATGAGGGGTGAGGAAGGGAGGCGGGAAGGGAGGGAATAAAGAACCAAAAGGCCAGGGCACCAAAGTCAACATGTGGTGGTGGAAGGAACACAGATTTGTTCTTCAGGAGGTCTGCATTCAATTCCAGCTCGGCCAATGACCAGTTGGATGATTTTAACTCTCTGCATGGAGTCTCCAAATCTGTGTATGGGGACAGTGACACCCAAACAGAAAGTAGTTGTGAAGTGGGAGGTTAATGAACTTTGGGGCAGGTAGCCTGCAGGTCTGAGCCTGATAGATGCCCCTATACCCTGTCTGACTCTTCCTGGGGGCTTAGGGTAGATGGAGGACCAGTGCTCACCAGTTGGGATGGTGTGATGGGGGGAAAGGGGCTTGAGCCTTGCTCATTCTTTGCTGTTTGGCATGGCTGATACCGCTTTCATGGGTCAGTCTTGTGCACTTTCTGGGTCCAGGGCCTAGTAGAGGAGATCTGCTCCTCCTATTCTAACTCAGGGTCTCTGCCCGCCACTGAGTTGTTGCCCATCCTTAGTCCCCCTTCCCTACGATCCTCCATCTACAGCAGTCCATCCTCTCACCGGATCTACACACAGCTCTGCCACCGGCTGCACCTCCTGTCTCCCCAGACACACAATCATGGTGGGATCTGCCCCTGCCCTAAATCCTTTCACCCTAGACGCTCATTCAAGGGCACCTTCATTTGTCCACAACCACACTCGGAACCGGCCACTGCTGGCGGAGGACTACTGGGCCTGGCACGTGAGTGTCCTCAAAATGACTCGGATCCCCTTCCTGGGATGGAGATGGACCACTTTCTTAACCTCTTGTGCTCATAGTAAAAGTCTCTGCCAGAACTGTGCAAGCAAACCCAGGGCATCCACATTTGACAAACATCTAGAGCGCACGTGCAATCCCACCCAAGAGACTTGGTGGCTTCCCCCGTGGTACCTTTCCCCTCCTGCGTCCAAGTGCTGCTTTTCGAACTCCCAGTTTTTGTTAGGGGCATAATCCCATTCTACCTCTTCAGCGGCGATGTAAAAGGTTCTTATCATCCCGTATGGCTGCTCTGAAGCGTCCTTGTTGCCACAGCTGTTGACCTCATAGATCTGATTCATGCCTCTTGTGAAGTGATGCATGGTGGAACAAAACACCCTGAAAATACCTGAAAGAGAAATGGTTGGCACTGGGTGTGGTGCTCATTGTTTTGTTGTTGTTATTGTTGTTCTTGGTTTTGCTCTACTAACAAACTTACATATTTTATTCCAAAATAAATAACCGGGAAGGTAAAATTTTAAAACATCAATTATAGATGATAGATAGATAGATAGATGATAGATAGATAGATAGATATAGTATTTTAATATCAGACCCCTAGGGGAATAAATTACTTAGAGTATATTTACTAATGGGAAACCATCTGAAATTCATTTTTAATGGAAAAATAAAACTTGTAAAGTTGCTTCCAAAAGATGATTGCTTTGGCTCTTCCCTGCTGTGCACACCTGTTAGGAGACAGTCACTCTTGGAAAATCACTGGTAAGCATGATCATCTTAGCCCACTTGAAACAGAACTAATTACCTGTAAGGTTAATATCCTAGACAAAGTTCAAGTAAGGACACATTTCTGAGGTCATGTATTTGCCCTAAAGGGTTGTATAAACTAAAAAGTGCAATACACATGTAAGGTATTATTATTATTAAAGCCAAATGTATTATTCATTAAGCCTTTGAGCAAAAAAGATTCTCATCACCCATAGTAGGTCTACATTATGCCAGATGAAAAGTAAGAAAAAAAGTCAACAGATTTCCCCACATAAAGCCAACAATCACATCTGACTGAGAGTTATGTAATTTTTAAACTGTATTTTCTAGATGCATGGGCATCAGGTAGAAATATCTTAATTGAATTCACCACAAAATCTTATAAACTAAAATTGTTAAAAGGCATTAACTCTCAGTGAAATTATTGGATCAATAAATCTTCGTTTCTTTAGTAGATTCTGTTCTTAGAGGTAATTCCTGTAGCTTTCATTAACTATCTACGATGCACAGAGATAGCTTTTATCATGCTGCACACGTCTAAATATTGTCAAGTTATCCCTTCAGGATGAGCACAAGTCTTTGGTTCCATGGGTAAGCTAGCATCCCCAGGCACTGGTGAGGACGCTCATGAGGAAGGATTCTGTGAAACCACAGAAAAAACACCTCTGAGGACAGACTTGTAAAGAGCTTCTTCTGCATATGCTGCTGTGTTCATTATTTTCTCCAACAGTCAAGGAATTATCTTCTCTTGGAACAAAGAGGAGTTTAAGACCTTGTTTGTGATGATGGTTTCAGAGATGTATACTTACTTCCAAACTATGTTCATTTGTATATATTAAATATGTACAGGTTTTTGTATATCAATCATATCTCAGTAGAGTGTTTTTTAAAAAAAGAAATAAAATCTTTGAGTTGCAGGCTCTAGTCTACTCTGCCTATGTTTGGGGCACCCTTTTTTGGCTAATAGATAAGAGACAGGAATTGGTGAAATGACCAAACCTTTAAGCAGTTACTTTACTACCAAACAGATTTATACTTACCACCAAACATAAACCGGAAAACATTGTCATGAAGTTCTAGAAGCCTGCAGGACACATGAGTAATACTCATGGCACTGGGATAATTATCCACACCTCTAAAATTATCCAGTCAGCCCTAGCTTTATGTCTATTGCAAGGGATGAAAACTATTTGGCTATTTCCTTTCCCTCCCCTTTTTGGTTTTGAAGAGCATGTTCTAAAAAATCGTTGTGCCCAAGGCATCCCTTGGTTTGGGTGATTCATAATTGAATAATTATATTACTATAGGAAGGTTGAATACTAGATGTTTACAAGGCAAAAATTATGGAGTTCCTACTCTCAGGCAATTATTGGGCAAAAGATTTGAAGCTTAAACCTCAAGTTCTTAACCAATGGCACCAGGAGGCATCTGCACTGCAGTATTAGTGTTAATTAGAGAAGTGAACATCCATCTATGAAGGAGGCAGAGTTGGCAAGTACTCATCTTGGGTAGCATATTGGTTTCTTTTTAAAACTAATGAAAATTTTGGGTGTGGAAACATGTTGAAAGTCTATAGCACTTGCTATTCTTATTTTTTATGCAACAGTAAGAATATGCTGCCATGTGTTGCTTTATATTTCTTATAAAAGTGCATCGAGTATCTCATTGACTTTGGAATTTCTAAAAGAAGAGACAGGTGCTTGTACTTCAGTGGGCCTTCCATGAACTTTAGACCCAATGCAGCTTATCCTCTGGGGAAACCAAGGGTGTCCTAAGAACGAAGATAGAGAAACCCCTAAATAAACTCATCAAAAGGGCATCATCAATCTCTAGAGAGGGCAGCCAAGTCCATGCCCATAACCTAGAAGGATCCACTGGGCTGTCCATCCCTGGTAAGATACTTCAGAGCAGCAACTAAAATGATGTTTGTGAAAGACAACAAAAAACATGTCCTTTTTCTTGGGGCTAAATTGTTTATGAATATGAATGAAGAGCATTCTTCTAGGATTTGTGTGGCAAGGTCATTGAGAGGACTTCTCCTTTATGGGTGTTATTTTAGATGGTATTCCTTTGTTCTTTACACTATGTGCTTGGAATAAAATAGGATTCCCTGATTCTAATCAAGATTGTACCTCTTTCTACACACCCTGAAGTGCCCAAATTTGACCAATTTCTTCTGGGAGAGGACCCGAAGGTCATATGCCCCAAGACAGAAATTTGGTCATTAAGACGGCCCTGCCTAGTTTACCTGCACGATCAGGCTGCATAAATGCCGTTGTAGAGATGTGGGGAAACAGGGCCAGGGTGTCACGGTGAGTCCCTCGTAGGTGGATGGTGTTGCCTTGAAAATAAACTCCATGCATGTCGGTGTCAGTGCCCATTCCAATCATATGCCAGGAAACTCTATCTTTTTTGCACATATATAGGCCTGGTTGGTTGCCATACATGTAGCCATTAATAGCTAAATGGAAGGAAAGATATAGTCAGAGCCCACCATAATTTTGTAGATACACTGAAAACACATCATCTTAGTGAAAGATTATCGTGTATATGGAGGCAGGGTGTTCAAGTGTTTAAACTCTTTACAAAAGATCCTTATTATCAAAGAATAAATAGCACTGGAGAAAAGTCACGTGGTGAATCAATTTCAAATGGAATCTGAAATGAACAATGAATAATGAAAATATACTAAAGTTGTGGAAAGGTTATATTTAACAACGTATATACTAGAGTATACATATATTCTAAGAATAAGGAATAAATCAGGTTGTTTTCTGGCATTGTATTTTTTCCCTGATAAAATTGTTTGATGGTATAATATGATATCCTTCATTTGAAATTTTAGTTTTGTAGATTATAAAGAGGATCATCGTTGTAAAATCATTTGACTTTACTAATTTCCCCAAAGACTTCTTTAAAACTCTTGAGACGAAAACTATTTTCTTTTGAGATTCTTATACTGTCATCTCCCTTGTTAAAGGTCTCTTGGTTATTAATTCATTTAATTTTGTCAGATTCTTACTTATCAATGTTTTGCATTTGCTTCTTGCAGTTATCAGACATCTCTACAAATTTCATGGGTGTTGCACCATTTGAAAGATCTGCAATCAATTGCCATTATATTGGCTGTTTGGTCAGTGCAGAAGAGATTTTTGGTGGGGTTGGGGGAGAGGAACACTAAGTTTATAAGAAGGTAGTCTTTGAGTAAGTAATTTTATGATAACTCTTCTAACTTAGTACAATGGTTGAAAGAGCTTGGAATACTGCTTACTTAGATATAAAGACCCTCTGTATCTTCAGAAATGCAAATTGTTTTTAACTTTTACATCAACCTCAATCCATTGATAGTGCTTGCCTGGAGCATTGAAGAGAGAAGCATTTACAAACCACATTTTCACTCTGGGGTGATGAATGCTGTGACTGAACAAAACCATCTGAGGGGTATTGCACATAATTGTGTCTCATGTTTGATGTCCATCAGAAAGATAAATATTCCATCCCTGCCCCACTCCTTACTAATGCCCACAGTAGGAAAACAACTATTATACCTGGCATGCTCTTCTATTATAATTCCATAGTCAAACAAAATTACTTTTTATTTCTGTGTCGAAAGAACTCAGTAGTGCTTGGTAATTTTAAACAGATATCTGATACTGTTAGTAAAAATTCCAAGAAGGTCTGGGGCTTCTGAAAAGAACATTTCATTAAGGAAAACAATCTTTGACAAGGCTTTTGTAAATAAATTATCTAAATTTTGTTCATTGAATATCAAAGAGATATTGTAATAACTTAGTCCTTGGTTGGCAGATAGAGAATCTTTTCTTGTCCTGCAACTCTACTTTAAAGGCTCTGGAACACTCATTTATTCATTTGTTCATTCATTCAGGAAACACCTTTGAATATAGACTATGCAACAGGTACAATGCGAAGTGTTGTGTACTATATGAGGCTCTTTTTTTTAGGTGTTGTTGCCACCTTTCTTCTCTCAGTCCCTGCATGCAAGACTGAAGATAGAATTCAATTTATAATTAATGTAAATTTTAAGTTAAAATGCATTATCTTCCTTGAATTTTGACTTAAAATGACATATTCTGTATGTCCAAAATATGAAAACATATTTCACATTGCTAAACCAGGATGGGACTGGATTTGACATGGACCATAAGAATTGTGGAAAGCTTCTTTTCTTTTCTTTTCTCTTCTCTTCTCCTTTCTTTCTTTCTTTCTTTCTTTCTTTCTTTCTTTCTTCCTTTCTTTCTTTCTCTTCCTTCCCTCCTTCCTTCCCTCGCTCCTTCCTTCTTTCCTTTCTTCTTTCTTTCTTTCTCTCTTTCTTTTATTTTTCTTTCCTTCCTTCCTCCCTCCTTCCCTCCCTCTCTCCCTCCCTCTCTCCTTTCCTTCTTTCCTTCCTTCCTTCCTTTCTTTCTCCCTTCTTTCCTTTCTTCCTTCTTTCTTTCCCCCTTTCCTCCCTTCCTTCCATATTTTTATCTTTGAGGAAAGAATTTTACAACAGTTTTTATAAACAGTTCAATGACTGAATGTACTCTATATATAGGTCTCTCTTATTATAAATTTCTTTTGCAACTTAGCTTCTCCACCAAGGAATTGCTGTGTTTCCTCATGTCCAGTTTAGTTTCCCTTTCTTTATTGGCTACTAGGAAGGTTGCAAACAAACTTCGCATTCAATTGTAATAAAACGTTTCATGGAAGACGATAATGAGAATACATTACTCCATGCTTTCTATTGGATCAAGAGGGAACTCTTTTGGAAGGAGCATCCAGGACCATAGGAGTCTGTGAGCTGGTTGCTGTGAGTCACTTGGAACCTTGGACTTTTTTGTGGGGAAGGAAAATTAAGGGTTATTTTGTCATTTTCCCATAGTGTTTTAAAAGCAATAAACAGCCTGACCAGGCGGTGGCGCAGTGGATAGAGCATCGGACTGGGATCTGGAGGACCCAGGTTCAAGACCCTGAGGTCGCCAGCTTGAGCGCAGGTTCATCTGGCTTGGGAAAAAAAAAAGCCAGCTTGGACCCAAGGTCACTGGCTCAAACAAGGGGTTGCTCAGTCTGCTGAAGGCCCACGGCCAAGGCACATATTAGAAAGCAGTAATGAACAACTAAGGTGTCACAACAAAAAACTGATGATTGATGCTTCTCATCTCTCTCTGTTCCTGTCTGTCTGCCCCCCCCCTCTCTCTCTCTGTCCCTGTAAAAAAAACAAACAACAACAACAACAAAAAAACAAAACAAAAAGAAACAGGTGTTATGCTTAGTCCTAAGGAAAATAGTTTAGCACCTTTTATTTATCTTACAATGTTTGTTTTAGACACTTTTTTGGTTGCACACTCTTGTAGGCATTTAAGTTTGGACTGTTGCAAGGAAAGAAGAGAATTAAGTAATTCTTCCTAAATGAAGATCTGGAATAGGAATGGCTAGTATTTTACAAATGAACACTTCAGACAGACACTCATACAACTTGATAAGAGATACTTTGCCATAGAGTGATTACCTCCGATTATCATTGAGGCTATGAAACTTAATGATATTATCACAAGCTCAAGGGGGAAATTTTTGTGAATAATTTTATACAATTAAGATATACTGTGATCTTTGCTAGTTCATACTTTGTGTTGCTTCATCTAAGGCTGATAAAGTATTTTAGAAGTATTAATAAGTTCACAATATCTCTGGGAAATAGTGAGGTTTCGCCATACCATGTGAGGCTAAAGCCATGAAATAATTTACTAGTTCAAGAACAATAATTAAGACAGTTAAAGCATTCCAAACATTTCCATTGCAAATGCAGTTACTCCTTTTCTTTAAGGGAAGAAAGTCATTTTTTATACCATGCATCCGGTTGGACTTCACAAACTCTTTGTCCTCTTTGTCAACACCGAAGGGATGCAGGGTAAACTTCTGAATATTCTCATCAAGATACCTACTCAGATTCTCATCAAAGACTGTGAACAATAGGTAAAATTCCTTGTCTATTCCTTTCTAGAGAAGAAAAAAATGAAGATATAAAAAGTACAACTGGGAAAATTCTCAGCCTTATTTCATTTTCAAAGTTAACACAAAGTAAACAAGGATCAGCATCAGCCACAGAATTACTAGATATAATTGTCAATCAGGGATGATTGTGATAAATTTATTATATATTCCAAACTACATCTTTCGCATTATATTCTTCTCCTTCCTCATTGGGAACTAAGTCCCCACTCAGAAGATCTTCTACCTCTTGGCACTGCTGCTCACAGGCTGGTCATCACTGTCTTACTCTCCCGACTGCTACCTCCATGTCGGGGCCTGGGCCTCTCTCTTGCCCTGATTTCATGCCCTCCTACTTATCCCCTACTTACTCAACCCTGGTTGCACATTGGAATCACATAGAGATTCTGAAGAACTTGGTCTTGAACACATAAAAGGTTCCAGGTGATTCTAATGGGTGGCCAAGTTTGGGAAACCTTATCCAAAAAGAAAGGATCCTAATTTGTATTCTACATAGAGCATGTGAGGTTCTAGAATCAGAGCAATGCACATTAAGAGACCTTCCCCCAAATCCTAGCCAGCAAGTAGGAATACTAGATTTCTGGGTGGGTATCTGTAACTCACCAAAATCAGAACGTAAATTTACACAAAAATAAGACTCCAATTATGTAGAAGTCAACTTTAAGAGGAAAAAGGAGAAATTGCTTTTTGTAACTGACTGTTTATTATGATCTAATCTCTAGCCATATTACTGAATTTTCCTACATACAGCCATGAAAAGAACTTGGTAACATTTGGTGACTTACCTGTGTGCCATCAGTATTGAGAACACCTTTTTTACAGACTAGCAAAGGCCCTACAAGGCCAGAGCTGGTGTCTTGGATCGGCTCAACTGCTGAGAAGTACAAGTAGGTCAGGCAGGGAGGATCATCAGCTGTTGGGCTCACAATTTCAGGCACTGTCCATCTGTATGTAAAGGTTTCACCTGGCTTAACATGTGCCCCTGGCTTCACAAACCCTGAGGAGATAAATGAAAAAATCACTCGAAACAACAGCCCAGAACATTATTTATCTTGTCAGGTTGGTTCTTCTAGCTCTGAGGGCCTCTATCTAATATATTTTGCAGAAGAATAGTTGATTTTGCTTATGTATCTAACCAGGAAAGCCACTGCCACAGTCTGCTGTTTTATGGAAGTTTCCATCAAAGGATTGTCTTCTTCCTGGATTACATTTAGTATCTTCATAGATATTATTTCTTATACAAATACCAGGTTCAGCAAATATTAAAAAAAGTGATAGCTTCCCATTTAGCAATTAAATGTAAAGCCATAAAATATTATTGAGTGCCTTCTATGTGAAATATATTATACTTGGCCATGAAGAGGATACCCTAAAAAGTTAAGCAGAAGACCCATCTTTTAAAAGTTTAAAATCTTGGAAATACCAAGATGGCAGTGGACTAGGCAGATACACAGACTCCCAGCTCATACCACCAAACTGGATTACAAATTAATTTAGGAACAATCAGTGTGAAAAACCAACTTTGGACTAAAAGAACAGGTTTCAAAAACCAAGGAGCAAAGAAGAAGCCACACTGAGCCTGGTAGGGAGTGTGGAGGTGTGGTTGGGGGTCCTCTGCTTCCAGGAACAAAGGGGGGGGGTGAAGCTGAGGGCCCAGAAGGGCTCTCATTTTAAGGAGAAGAGCAGAAAATATTGCTCACAGCGACTTGCCTGGGGACCTGGGAACAAGGTGGGCTGAGAGGTCTGGCTTGTCTTCCAAAAGGAAAGGGGGGAGAGAGACACAGATGGTGACAGGCAGAGGAATGCATGGAATGACCTGAGAATCTGACTCATCCATTGTGGAAGGTGGCCATAGCTGGGGGAGGGGTTGATCCCTCTACACAGCACAAGCCTAAAGTGGTTCTGGGTGACCCACCTCCAGGAAGCTTTCCAGCTCCAATCAGCGCAAAAGACACAGCTGAAAACAAGAAGTGGGGAGGAGAAGAAGTAACTCAGGTCTCCCTGGAGATCTGAGATACACCTCCCCCTACTGAAGCTGAGAAAGCACCCTGCCCCATGAGAGTAGCTGGCAGAGTCTCAGAGGTTACACCCACCGCATTCCTGGATACACTTTCAAATAAGCCCTCTGCTGAGATCAGTAAACAAGATTACCACTAAGTTAAGAAAACTGAGAACAAAACAAACAAATCAAGACTTCAAAGCTGCTCTACTAGGCAAGGAGACCACAACCGGAAAACAGAGAAAAATGGGAAGGCAGAGAAGCATAAGTCATATGCTTCAACAAGATAAATCCTCAGAAAAAGTTCTGGATGAATTGGAAGTAATCAAATTACCAGATGCAGAGTATACAATAACGATTGTTAGGTTGCTTAAGGATCTCAAAGCTACAATGAATGGACTTAATGAACATCTCAATAAAGAAATTGTAAGCATCAAAAAGGACACAGAAATCATAAAGAAGAACCTGACAGAAATGACAAACACAATACCAGAAATGAAGACTACACTAGAAGGAATTAAAAGCAGGCTGGATGAAGCAGAGGATCGAATCAGCAACTTATAGGACAAGATAAGCAAAAGCACAAAAGCAGAAAAGCAAAAAGAAAAGAAGATTAAAAAGTCTGAGGAAACTCTAAGAGAGCTCTGTGACAACATGAAGAGAAACAATATCCGCATAATAAGGGCTCCTGTAGAGAAAGAACAAGAACTAGAGAAGCTCTTTGAAGAAATTTTAGCTGAAAATTTCCCTAAATTGATACAGGAAAGAGTCATACAAGTTCAAGAAGCAAGAGAGAACCCCATTCAAAAAGAACCCAAAGAGACCCACACTAAGACATATCATAATCAAAATAACAAAGCTAAGAGATAAAGAAAGAATATTAAAAGCTGTAAGAGAAAAACAGTCAATCATCTACAAAGGAACACCCATAAAGATGACATCTGACTTCTCAACAGAAATGCTTGAGGCCAAAAGGGATTGGCAAGAAATATTCAAAGTAATGCAGAACAAGAACCTACAACTAAGACTTCTTCATCCTGCAAGACTATCATTTAAAATTGAAGAAGAAATAAAAAGCTCCCCACACAGAAAAGAACTCAAGGAATTCATCACAACCAAACCAATGCTGCAAGAAATATTAAAGGGCTTGCTGTAGACAGAACAAAGTGGAATATATATATATATATATATATATATATATATATATATATATATATATGAATATAGATTTTTTAAAAGCTGGCAATAAACAACTACATATCAACAATAACCTTAAATGTAAACGGATTAAATGTTCCAATCA
The DNA here is from genome assembly GCA_037038555.1 of Rhynchonycteris naso. Lineage (NCBI taxonomy): Eukaryota > Metazoa > Chordata > Mammalia > Chiroptera > Emballonuridae > Rhynchonycteris > Rhynchonycteris naso. The sequence continues at coordinate 298,850,677 of CM072995.1, forward strand.
AAAGACATAGGGTAGCTAAATGGATAAGAAAACAGGACCCATACATGTGCTGTCTACAAGAAACCCACCTCAAAACAAAAGATACACATAGACTGAAAGTAAAAGGATGGAAAAAAATATTTCATGCAAATAGAAATGAAAAAGAAGCTGGGGCAGCAATACTTATATGTGACAAAATAGACTTTAATACAAAGACTATAGTAAAGGATAAAGAAGGTCACTACATAATTATAAAGGGAGCAATCCAACAGGAAGAAATAACCATTATAAATATCTATGCATCTAATATAGGAGCACCTAAATATATAAAGCAGATTTTGATGGACATAAAGGGTGATATCAACAGCAATATTATAATAGTAGGGGATTTCAATACCCCACTAACATCAATGGATTGATCCTCAAGAAAGAAAATTAACAAAGAAACAGCAGAATTAAGGGACACACTAGATCTACTGGATTTGAAAGATATCTTCAGAGCATTTCACCCTAAAGCAGCAGAATATACATTCTTTTCATATGCGTGTGGTACATTCTCTAGGATAGACCACATATTAATTAGGGCATAAAACGAGTCTCAACAAATTTAAGAAGATTGAAATCATATCAAGTATCTTCTCTGAACACAAATGAAACTAGAAATCAACTACGATAGAAAAACTGAAAAATACTCAAACACTTGGAAACTAAATAGCATGTTATTAAATAACAAATGGGTTAACAATGGGATTAAAGAAAAAGAAAAAAATCAAAAATTTCCTTGAAACAAATGAAAATGAGCATACAACAACACAAAATCTTTGAGACACATCAAAAACAGTCTTGAGAGGGAAATTCATAGCATTACAGGCAAACCTTAAGAAGCTAGAAAAAGCTCAAATAAACAACTTAATTCTGCAACTAAAAGAACTGTAAGTAAAGTCTCAAGGAAGTAGAAGGAAGGAAATAATAAAGATTAGAGCGGAAATAAATGACATAGAGACTAAAAAAACAATACAGAGGATCAATGAAACCAAGAGCTGATTCTATGAAAAAGTAAACAAGATTAATGAACCCTTAGCCAGGCTCAACAAGAAAAAAAAAGAAAGGACTCAAATAAATAAAATTAGAAATGAGGGTGGAGAAGTAACAATGGACACAACAGAAATACAAAGGATTATAAGAAAGTACTATGAAGAACTGTATGCCAAAAAATTAGACAACCTAGGTAAAATGGAAAAATTCCTTGAAAAATATGATCTTTCAAAAATCAATCTGGAAGAATCAGAAAACCTAAATAGACCGATTACAACAAATGAGATTGAAACAGTTATCAAAAAACATCCAACAAACAAAAGCCCTGCGTCAGATGGCTTCACAGGTGAATTTTACCGAACATTCAAAGAAGAACGAACTACTATCCTTCTCAAGCTATTTCAAAAAATTCAAGAGGAAGGAAGACTTCCAAGCTCCTTTTATGAGGTAAGCATAATTCTGATTCCAAAACCAGGCAAAGACAACACAAAGAAAGAAAACTATAGTCAAATATCCCTGATGAATTTAAATGCTAAAATCCTCAACAAAATATTAGTAAACCAGATCCAGCAATACATGAAAAAAAACATACCTCATGATCAAGTGGGATTTATTCTGGGGAGGCAAGGCTGGTACAATATTCGCAAATCAACCAATGCAATTCATCACATAAACAAAAGGAAGGACAAAAACCATGCAGAAAAAGCATTCGATAAAATCCAGCACCCATTTATGATTAAAACTTTCAGCAAAGTGAAAATACAAGGAACATACCTCAACATGATAAAAGCCATGTATTACAGGCCCACAGCCAATATCATACTCAATGGGCAAAAGTTAAAAGCAATCCCCTTAAGATCAGGAACAAGGCAGGGTGCCCCCTTTACCACTCTTATTCAACATAGTCTAGAAGTCCTAGCCACAGCAATGAGACAAGAAAAAGAAATAAAAGGCATCCAAATTGGAAAAGAAGAAGTAAAACTATCATTATTTGTTGATGATATGATACTGTACATAGAAAATCCTAAAGTTGCAGTCAAAAAACTACTGGACTTGATAAAGGAATTCAGCAAGGTGTCAGGATATAAAATTAATACTCAGAAATCAGAGGCATTTTTATATATCAACAATGATCTGTCTGAAAGAGAACTTAAGAAAACAATCCCCTTCACTATTGCAACAACAACAACAAAAATACCTAGAAGTAAATTTAACCTAGGAGGTTAAAGACTTATACTCGGAAAATTATAAAACATTGATAAAACAAATAAAAAAAGATACAAACAAGTGGAAGCATATACCGTGCTCATTGCTAGGAAGAATAAACATCATTAAAATGTCCATATTACCCAAAGCAATTTATAAATTCAATGCAATTTCTATGAAAATACCAAGGACATACTTCAAAGATATAGAACAAATATTCCAAAAATTTATATGGAAACAGGACACGAATAGCCTCAGCAATCTTGAAAAAGAAGAATAAAGTGGGTGGTATCACACTTCCTGATATCAAGTTATACTACAAGGCCACTGTACTCAAAACTGCCTGGTACTGGCATAAGAACAGGCATATAGATCAATGGAACAGAACAGAGAACCCAGAAATAAACCCGCACCTTTATGAACAATTGATATTTGACAAGGGTTGTAATAGCATACAATGGAGTTGGGAAAATTGGACAGCTACCTACAAAAAAATGAAACTAGACACCCAACCTTCACCGTTCACAGAAATAAACTCAAAATAGATAATAGACTTAAATGTAAGTCATGAAACCATAAACATCCTAAAGAAAAACAGGCAGTAAGCTCTCCGACATCACTCGCAGCAATGTATTTGCCAATTTATCTCCACGCACAGGGAAATAAAGGACAGAATAAACAAATGGGACTATATCAAACTAAAAAGCTTTTGCACAGCTAAAGACAATATGAACAAAATAAAAAGGCAAACCACACAATGGGAGAACATATTTCACAATATGTCTGATAAGGGGTTAATAACCAAAATTTATAAAGAATTTGTAAAACTCAACACCAGGAAGATAAACAATCCAATCAAAAAATGGGCAAAAGAAATGAATAGACACTTCTCCAAAGAGGACATACAGATGGCCAATAGGCATATGAAAAAATGCTCAACATCACTAATCATTAGAGAAATGCAAATTAAAACCACAATGAGATATCACCTCACACCAGTCAGAATGGCGCTCACCAGCAAAACAACACAGAATAAGTGCTGGCGAGGATGTGGAGAAAAGGGAACCCTCCTGCACTGCTGGTGGAAATGCAGACTGGTGCAGCCACTGTGGAAAATAGTATGGAGATTCCTCAAAAAATTAATAATGGAACAGCCTTTGACCCAGCCATCCCACTTATAGGAATATACCCTAAGAACACCACATCAACGATTCAAAAGGAGAAATGCACTCCCATGTTTATGGCAGCATTGTTTACAATAGCCAAGATCTGGAAACAGCCCAAGTGTCTGTCAGTGGACGAGTGGATTAAAAAGCAGTGGTACATATACATGATGAAATACTATGGGGCCACGAAAAAGAAGGAAATATTACTTTTTGCGACAACATGGATGGACCTGGAAACTATTATGTTAAGTGAAATAAGCCAGTCAGAGAAAGAAAAGTATCATATGGCCTCACTCATTTGAGGAATCTGATGAACAATATGAACTGAGGAGTGGAATAGAGACAGAGGCGGGATCAAAGGATCCAGAGGGAAAGCAGACAGAGGGAAAGGGGATGATAGGGTGATAGGATGGGATGAGAGCAGAAAAGCAAATCCTGGAGGGAAGTGGGGAGGGCATTATGGGGAGGGGATAGGGGGAATGTAGTGGGGAACACAGGGGAGGAGAGGAGGTATTCAGCAGGGACACTAGAATCTATGTAAACACAGTAAATTAATTCAAAAAAAGTTTAAAATCTTGAATGTTGAATTAAGAAGCAACTCAAATAACTACAAGATAGAGGAGTAAGAGAAAGCCCAGGGTGAGAAGGCAGGTAAGTGGCAGATCAGGGATTCAAACTCAGGTCTGGTTAATTCCAAAGATTGTGCACTTAATCCTCATGTAATATGGTAAATGAACACATTGATTCTCTCCTACTAGACTGAGACTCTCTGCATATAGTCCAGAGCTTTGCCAAAAGGTGCCCAATTAGTTCACTGAGTTAAACAATATAAAATATAGACATTTGGGTTGTTACTGGTGTTCTTTCAGCCCACATACAAAAAGGTGTTGTAAGCATTTTAACTGAGGAAGAGAGTATAGGTATTGGAGATGGTTAGCGGGGGGTGGGGTGAAGGTGGGTCTGAGGAGGAAAATTCTCCCTTCCTTCCTTCATCCTCTGTCCCCTCACCATTACCACAAAGCCTGTTCTGGATGGGCCTGACATCACACTGTGACATGAAGAAGTAGCCCAGGCAGCCATGCAGGTTTGGGGAAAGCTTCCAAGGAGACCCAGTTTCCCAGGAGCAGTCTCACGAATGGAAGGACAGTTCCTGCAGCCCCTGGGTAGAGGTTGTCTTTCTTACATGCAGAGGGCCCAGACTACCTACTCTGTGATGGGGAGAAGCCATAAATGATGATAAGCACATAACACTGGCTTTAAATAAATATTTGTCGGTAGATATGAAACAAAGACCAGGTGCAAGATTTTGATGTCAACAGAACACTGGAAATCAGATTTCTTTCTCAGCCTTAACCCACAAGATGTCATGTGACCTGCGACAGAAAAGTTCTTCACTTTAAAGAAGTGGAGGTGACTGTGAAAGTATCCCACTTTGAGATTTGTTACATTGCTGAGGGAAATGAAAAGGAATTGACATTTCTTCAGAATCTACTGTAGGCCAGCTCCTGTCCTGAATTCTCTCCATTGCTTCCCAAAGCCCTCAGCTGAGTGCCGTTATCTGCATTTGATAGATGAGAAGAATAAGGCTCAGCAGTTGATATAACTGCCCAAGCTCCCTGAGCTGGTAAGTGAAGGGACCAGGATATGAACCTAGTCTGTCCAGTTCTAGGTCCTTTGCACACTCATTCTGTTTCTTCCCTAAGCTTAGTCTGAGACTTACCATCTATGTTTGGGGCTGCATCAGATGCCTTGTCATAGACCACACCATGCGGCAAAATACTGTAAACTTTGTCAGCTTTGTTGGCAAAGGTCACTAACAGGGTATCCCCCACCTCTGCTCTGATGACTGGGCCTGAAAAATATCAAGAAGAAGAGGTAGATGAGGGCAAAAATAATCAGAGACATGAATATAGGCAAGAGAAGTGTCATTCCATGCAGATGTACATGCCCACTAAAACTTCTTCCCTCCCTTGTTCAAAACATGCTGGATAGTTTTACTCTACCAAGAATTCCAAGATGGGTTTCTGCCTCAGAGCGTCTCTTTCTTCTAGTAAAAGTTGCATCAATGTACTCTATATACTGAGCCTTCCAATATTTTCCTCCGATTCTGTTGTTCCCTTGTGTGAAATAGAGCTCAGAGTCACTGTGGAAAGAACAGGAACCTGACTGAGAACACATCTCTGCATATCTACCAACTGTCTGAATTATGGGGCGTGGTTTTATGATCTTTAGCCCATTCACCCGCCCAGCTCCCTGGAAAAAAACAACACAGGCTTCATTCAACAAAGTTCCCAGGAATAGTCAACCAGCTTTAAAAGTTGTCAGAAGCTGGATGATGCACAGGCTCACTTCTCTCTTAGCCATTGCACATTCTGCCCTGGAGGTCCAGCAACCAAAGGAGAAGCACAGGTCAACTCCTTACTTGTGTCCTACAAAGCAACAAAGAGTTAACTGGTTTCCCTGAGGAATAAGCAGCCCTCTATCTCTTGTTGATATCCATATGAAGTCTCTGCATATAGTAAGCTCTTTGATATCTGGCATGATTAAGGAATAGAGTATCTAGTTAATCAAATAGTTTATGGAGAGTTATTATATAAGATATATACATGAAATACTAAATTACAAAGTTGTGAAATATAACACCATAAATTCTGACTAGTTCTAACTGTATATTATCTTGCTTCTGTCAAAGGTACCATCATTTTTGCAGTCATTCAAGCTGTCCATTATTCCCTTATCTTGTTTATCCTTTCTTTGTTACCTTTTAGTTCATCCTTCCTTTTCTGCACCTTTCTACATCTTTTCCTTCCTTTCTTCCCATTGCCACAATCCCAGTTTGTGCCCTCATCACCTTGAGCTTGGACCATTATATGAACCTCTAACTGCATACTCTCCATGCTCCATTTCACACTGGGTCACCCAGTTTTTATCAACATATACACTAGTACAACATCAATCTTCAAAATGTCAGTTTTCATTGCCAAATACCAGCTGCATAATCTTAATTTGCTTCCAACTGTTTATCAAATGAGGATTAACCCTTTGAGTAGTACAAATGTTCATGTACGTCCTTGTGCCTCCTGACCATCCAGAGTAATTGGAACTTTCATTTTAAAAAAAAGAAACACAACTCATTCCTGGGGATCAGCGAGCATGAAAACACTCACTACCCAAAGGGTTACAGGACCTCTGCAACTGATATCTAGTTTATTTTGCCTGAATTCTCTTTCTATTGCTCTAAGCAAATGCCAATTCTCCTAGGCACTCTCTCCTACACAGTAAGTGCTTTCCATTAACTCCTGCGTCTAAAATTTCTTCTCTTCCCTACTGTATATATTTATCATTCTTCATGATTCTGCTTAGGAACACTTCCTCTGTGAAGTGTTCCTGGTTATCTTAATTCTCTCTGAATGCCCAGAGAACTGACTAAACAACTCACTCTTATTTGTAACTTGAAAAGTTACTTCTCTTTCATGCATACAGGTTCTTTCTCTGCCTTTGGGTGGGAACATTGTCTTAGACTTTCTTGCATCCCTCATGTCACTTAGTATGTTGTGCTTTCAATCATTAAATATCTACTGAATATAGCTCAGAATTTTAATTTTAAAAGGTGTTTCATATTCTGGAAGTCTTCTGAGACACAGTTTTAAATGCTAATTCTCATTATTCTGTTTATGAAGAAACACTGGTTAATAGAGGATGTTGATATCAGAGTTTTTCATACATGACTCACACAAATTCTTTAAACAAAGATCAAGTGTATAAGTTTGGTGAAAGAATGAATGAATAAAATTTACAATAAAAGAAGCAAAAGGTATCTTACTGATAATAAGGGAATTTTAAAATCATTTCCTCAAACATAAAAAGGATTATAGGGTAATAGAAAAACTTTTCTGGTATCACACTACTCATTTTAAAATGTTTTCACAGACATCATTGCATATGAGTCTACAATAAGAAGGAACAGGAGTCCACAACCCACTTATTGTTAAGATTTGATTTTAAAAATAAGGGTTATGGAAGCCCAGAGAGAAACTGTTTAACTATGACTCAGGAGTGAGGGGCAGCCTCACTTAATAGGTGACATTAGTGTTAGATTTTGAAGGAAAAAAAATTGTGGCTAAGGAGCCATAACTTATATCAGGCTGTTTTTGAACCAAAAAGGGTAAATTCCTTGACCAGTTCATCTCCACTTAAATATAGTACTGTCTTATTCCTTTTTCAAAACTCTCTGCTCTGTACAAGGGTCTTGTTCTGTTGTCTGTCAGCTTAGAATTGCTCGTGGCACTTAGCACTGCAGTTTGCACATGGTAGGCGCTCAAGAAATGTTTGATAAATGAATGAATGACCCTAGGGTTTTGATTTAGCCAGCAAATTATGAAGCAATAGATAGTCTTTTAATTCTCAGCAGTATATCCAGGGCACAGAACTCCTTAAGTGGTGTCATTATATCATCTAAGCAATATGTGCTCAGAAGAGCAGTACTGTACCTGGAATATGAATGAGATCACAGGGAGGAGCCTAATAGCTGTCCCTCTTCTGAGAGGCTTTGAAATACCATCAAAAAGAGCTTACCTGCCAGTGACATTTAGGGGAAGACCACTGAATTTGTTATAGCCTTGAGGACCATAATCCCAAAGAATTTTTTCAGCTGCTATAAAGTAGCGCCTCTGTTGACCCTTCATCTTGAGATGAGACATATCCTTTTTGCAGGTACCAACATTATATTGCCCTAGCATACCAGCTGCAGAACAGAGGAAAACCATCAGTCAACGTATAAGTGCTCACAAAGAACTCATAAAGAACAAGATTGATAGTTTTGACATCATGAATTAATGTTTGAAATTTTGCAGAAAATACAATAGGACATAAACAAAGTTATAAGTAAAGGATAAATAGCAAGATTTTGTTCTTTTTTATTATCACATAAGATTCCACTATATATATATGGTTTCACTTATATGTGGAATTTAAAAAATAGAACAAGAAAACAAACAAAACAAAACAGAAACAAACTCATAAAAATAGAGACAAAACCTATGGTTACCAGATGAGAGAAGGTATGGGAGAGAAGGTTAAGGGAGATATAGTTAATAATATTGTAAGTTTGCGCAGAAACAGATGATTACTAGAATTAGTGGAGTGATCACAGTGTAAGGTATAAAAAATGTTGAATCACTAAATTGTACACCTGAAATTAATATAACTAATAAAATATTGTATACCAATTATACTTAAATTTTTTAAAAAATAAAGGATAAAAGGGTAGCCAGGGTATATTTTTACACATATGACAAAAGATTACTATGTAAATAATACTGATAAGTAAAAAGAAAAGAGTAAGTCTTCCAATAGACAATAGGCAAGGAACATAAATATGTTAATTGCAAAAGAAATACTATTGGCTCACAAATAAAAACAAACTTTAACCTTAATAGTAATCAATTACACTGTTTTTCATTTATCAGATTTATAAAAAATAGAAAGAATAAGTCCCAGTGTTGACATCTGAATGTGGAAAAGGGAATGCTCACACACTATGAGCAAACAAAGGGAATTTGGCAATATATGTCCTTAGCTTTAAAAAAATTCAAACTTTCTTCTCCGGGAATTCCAAATCCAAGAGTTTTGCTAAGGAAATGTCAGACAAAAGTATAAACTTTCCTGTAAATGGATACTTATTTGTATTGTTTATAAAAGCAAAAAATGGTGGAAAATATGAATGTTAAGCAATAGAGTGTTGGCTAAATAAGTTATAATCTCCTTATAACGCTGAAAGAGAAGTGGTTCTAATTCACCAACATGTAAATATATTTCTGATACATTGATAAGTGGAAAATGTAAGCAGTATTTTATTTTATTTTATAAATAACGTATGCATTTAGTATAAAGGTCTAGAAAACGGTGATGGAGGATGTTCATCAAAACGTAACACAATTATCTTTAGGTGAGATTACTGACTTTTGAAATTGAATTATATACATTTTCTAATTTTTTACAGGAAGTCACTGTTCTGATTATGTCATTAGTGTGGCTACAGTCTAAAAGGATAGACTATTGCCTTCAAGCACAGTCCCACCTCCTCACCCTTGCCATTCAAAACTGCTCCCACTGGGGCCAAAATGCCTCTCGATCTTCTCTCTCATTACTCCTCTGGCATGAGCCTACGGTTTGGCTGAGTAAGGACCTATTTTAGGTGGTTCCAAGGACCCAGGACCAAGTCTTTGAACAGGCATTTAGGTCAACAAATGTTTACTGTACACCTTTCACAGGATTTTGCACCAATCAGGGGGATCTTGCCTCGATATAAGAAAGAAAGTTCTAACAGAGCAGCCCAGAAATAAAATGGGCTACCATGATAACTTAAAAAGAGATGTTTCAAAGGAAATTGAAGAATTGGATGAGAGATTGGTCCAGATTAAGTACAAATTCCTTTCCGGTGCTAAAAATTTGTTATTCTATTCACGGTTGCTCATACAAAATGTGTTTTTTCCCAGCCAATGTTGCTTCCTCTCCCAGGAATGCCTTTCTTTCCTTCTTCATCTATACAATTCCTACCCAGATTTCATCATTCAGAATAGGAGCCAACTCCTCAGGAAGCCTCTCTGATTGCTTTAGAGAAGTGACTATGGCCCCCAAAGAGCATTTCTTATTCTGCCTCAAATGTTATTAATTTTATAAATGGCTCTTTATGTCTAATTACCAGATTGTAGATTTTATGAAGGCCTTATCATTTCATTCAATCACCTCTCTCTTGATTCATAGGGAGGGAATCAATAAATATCTGTTGATAGGATACCAGATAAGTATTGTACATTGTCCTATGCATTTAATACTTGATTAAATATAATATATGCAAGAATATCTAATGACAGGCACTGAATGAGCACCATTCACCGTGAGATTTAATTGTTTCATTCTAAGCTTTTTACACTGGTCTTTGTCCTTTTACCTTGTAGGTGATCACTGACTTGGCAGGTTATCATCCACTTCCCAGGATTCTCAGCTGTCATTTCTGTTGTCAGGAAGGTGGCTGGGAACAGGTTGACAACATCAGTCCGATGCCCTCTGCTGATCAAGGTGTTACCATAAAAATAGATGGAATGGATGTCTATCTCATTCCCCATCCCAAACAGGTGCCAGGACACTGATTCACCAACACACATCTCAGGCTCTGGGAAGTTTCCAAAAAGGTATCCATTGAGGGCTGAAAAACAGAAGCATACAAGTGAAACAGATGCCCCAGCAGAGGTGAGCAGACTCAGAAACTTTGCTGATTCATTTTCTAGCACAGCTGGAAAATCAGCAGAGATTGTTGACTGTAATGAGTTTGTGCAGAAAAGCTCCTTTTATAAAATATAGTCCCAGACTGAATGAAAGGTATCAATCTTTCTGAGAGAAAAAGCACATGTGAAAACAACCTTGGAGCTGCTATGTGGCCACATTGAGATGAGGAGTAAACAGGGCTGCTCATACTCACAGGACCGGTCAGCAGCTGCTCTTCCCAGCCCTTCATTTGCATATCTGCCTTCCCTACTGACTCCATTCTTTGCAACCAGAAACCCTGTCTTACTTATCTTACAGTTACCAGGGCCTAGCAGAAAAACCACACGGTAACTACTTAATTTACATGACAAAAGCGTGCTGTGAGATGAAAAGAAAAGGTATTGATTAGAAGGAACTTAAGACACAGCAAATGCTCAATAAATGCTGATTTAAAGAAAGTCTTGGAAACATATATTCACAAGTGTGTGTTTAAACTCTGTGCATAGCGCAGTTCTTGAAATCTAACAGCTGCTTATAAAATAGTTCTTGGATAAACCAAGAGGTTGCATCCCACATGCTTGTTACATGATGATGATTCATTCTCTTTTCTCCTGTGAGTCTAAAACCACCCATCCCCTGGGGTCACCTGATTCTTTCCTGATTATAACATTAATCCTTCCACTTTCTATACCACAGCTTTGTCATTCCTGGCTTAGCTTATATCTATTGTCTTGTCTCTTCTCAGATTGTTTCAGGTTCTGACATGTAGTGAGTGTGCTGGTGTGTTTTGTATCACTTTCTAATCGTTCTCATCACTAAGTTAAATCTTGGAAAACTAAGTTAGACATTTCTGTGTTTTTACATCCCTCATAGTCCCAGGTACACAAAGGCAGTCGGTGATGTATTTGGCAACATGAGAAACGCTCACCATGCATTTTGTTACTCCTCTGGAAAACAGCGTCTTCTTTGTCAACTGAATCGGGGTCAGTGCAGAAATGTCTGATATTTTCATCGAGGTACCAGCTTTGATTCTCATCCACCAGAGTAAACATTATAATGAATTCTTGGTCCACATCAGTCCTTGTCCCTGAATATTTATTCAGCACACCTATCAGACACATTCAAAAGAGAAGAAAGGAAAGTTCAACATGAATTAAATCAAGATGAGCTTTAACTTCCTGCCAACGGTGTCATGTAAGTGAGAAAACTGTCAAGGACCTATGTGTATAAGAGTAACCCACCACATAAAAACAACGAAGGGCTTTCACGGAAATGATAGAACTGTAGAAGAGGACCTATGTGTACAAGAGAGTCTAGACAGGTGTACACACCTGTCAAGGACCTATGTGTACAAGAATAACCCACCACATAAAAACAGTGAAGGGCTTTCACAGAAGTGATAGAACTGTACAAGAGGAAAGTTATAAGAGAGAAATCTTCACAACCATATACATGGCTGTCTGTCTATCCTTGAAAGGTAGTCAATTTTACTGACAGACACACAAATCAATTAATAAAGAATAAAATAGCAACATGGTCATGTGGGTGAAATAATGAAGTGAAAGCATTCCTGGTCATTTGACTACCTTGTTCACTTTTCTATGTGTGGTGTCAGTGTGGTGTCAACAGCTAGTCCCTACTTTTTGTTTTTTCTTTTCTTTTAAAGAAGCATATACATTTCAGAAGGCTATGACGGTTCTTAAACAGAAGTCTAAATTATTGTCCTTGTTGGGTAGCAGATTGATTTTCTGTTAGAATTTCTCTAATCTCACAGAAAGAGGCACATTCTGTATGAAACACAAGAGGTAGGCAAGACAAGACTTAAAGTTCATACACATTTTTAACACACCTGGGAAGAGCCTCCTTGGTGGGGGAAGCACCTCCTTACCTTCCTTACACACCAGCAGTGGGCCGATTAGCCCAGAGCAGATGTCCTTAGGGGCGTCAATGTGTGAATGGTACACCCAGGTCAGGCAATTGGCATCGGCTGGAGCAGGGGCATATTCTTCTCTCACTGGCCAGACATAGGTATAGTTTTTGCCAGGAGGAATCATATCATCATTCTTGTTTTTTCCAGATGTTCCATCTGGGTACAGGGCTCCTTCCAAGAAAAGGGAAAACACAGTTAAGCCAGAGATTACATGCTATAGTGGTTGGGGCTAGAGCTTTGAAATCAAACACATATAAATTAAAATTTATTTCCTGTGATATTGAAGCAAATTACTTAATTTCTCAATGCTTCCATTTTCTATTAGTCAATCTGGGATGTTCATATGTACCCCACAGGGATGGGAGAACTAGATGGCAATGTATATCAGTGTCCTGTTTATAAAGTGTCCCTAAAGACCTTCCTGATTGCATCCTGTGCCAATCAGGAAGATTTCAATCCACTTAACTTCACATCAACTAAAGAACGAAAGGAGAAGCAGCAAAAAAAATAACGAACCCCTCTTGAACACTTAGAACAGATTCAGCACCTTTATGGGTCTCACAAGAGACAGGAAGAAAGTTAACACATCTTCCCTGTCTCCAGGGATCTTCCAGTTTTGCCATGGAGACAAGAATATGACTTATGAACACATAGGTCAACTGGAGAATAAAGCAGGGTGATGTGTTAAATGTAATGTGGATCTATGCAAAGTGGAGGTGCTACCACAGAGAAGGGTCGGGCAAATGGGCATGGCATTCCCTTTCTGTGTTTTGTAAACACAGAAAAATTGCACAAGATTTTTCGATAAAGGAAGGTCTACTGTTAACAATAGTTTGAAAACCACCTGGGTAGAAGGCAGGAGACCAATCTGCGCAAGTTACAATTATCAGAAGCTTCATAAAGAGGTGGGATGTGAGGGGTCTTGAAGGACTGGGAGGGGATAGATGGTACTGAAAGAAGGCTGGGTTCAATTCTTGGCCAGGGCACATAGGAGAAGTGCCCATCTGCTTCTCCATCCTTCCCCCTCTCCTTCCTCTCTATCTCTCACTTCCCCTCCTGCAGCCAACGCTCCCTTGGAGCAAAGTTGGCCCGGGAGCTGAGGACGGCTCCATGGCCTCTACCTCAGGTGCTAGAATGGCTCTGGTCACAACAGAGCAACGGCCCAGATGGGCAGAGCGTGGCCCCCTGGTATACATGCCAGGTGGGTCCTGATCGGGCGCATGCAGGATTCTGTCTGTCTGCCTCCCTGCTTCTCGCTTTGGAAAAATACAAAAAAAAAGAAGGCTGGAGGTTAAGGACTGAGAGTGAGAATGATATGAAAATACTTCAAGTTCATTTTCCATTCTTTGATTAAGTCATTCAACAAACCTTATTAGATATCAACCACATGTCAGCAACTGCACTGGTGTCAGAAACAAAAATTCAAATAAGACAAGAAGAGGGAGTGTATCCAAGGCAACTAAAAAATACAACTAAAAAAATCTAACATTACCTTTTTAACAAATCCTACCATTAAACATAATTTGATTTTTGGAGAAGGAAACCAGGGGAAAACAATAATAGCTAAAACCCTATTATATCCCAGCATGGGGGGTGCTTTATGTATATCACCTCACTCTTCAAGGCAGCTTCATATGGCATGTGTTAGTATCTCCTTTTAAATTAAGTCAAGGTAACACTACTAGTATGTGTGTGTGGGGGGTGGCAAGATTCCAATCTAGCTGTGTCTGACTTCCCACTATACTATGATAACTTCCCACAAATTATTGGGAATATGGTGTATGGACTATTTTTGTATATTTGTTCACTTTATTTTTACGTACTTCCTATGTATATGTTTATGTAAAATTTTTTCTTGTATGCTAACTTTTAATCTAAAACAAAAAGAAAAGAATTCTTATATAAATTAAGCCCATGTACTATATAATACTGAAAAAATTAAGTCCGAGGACAAAACTTATATAAGGGAATCAGGAGATTAAATTAATTAGTTAGCTCTTTCAATATTAAGTGTAGCTCTGAATTTTCTGGTTATACCAAAGTTATATTAATATTATTATGTCTAGGTTTAATATATATTAGGTTAATATCATTAGGTTATATTCTTTCTTTGTTCAATAAAAGTAAAATTACCAGTTCCCTAAGAGAGAGGAACCTTCTGTTGGTACTAAATTCTAACAGAACATTTTCAAGAAAATCATTATATATACCAATTGTTGAGTAATGTAAGTTATTTCTTCATGTTTTCAAGATTGGTTTTCAAAAATGTTATTTTTAAAAACAATTTTTTACATAGTCTCTTAATATAAGGTGAGAATGTAACACTGAAAAATATTTGACAAAACCATTTTTACTCAAAGTTAAGCTTATGTAGCTTACTGCTTTCTAACTTGATAATTGATCTAACCTGATAAATGAATACGAAAAATCCAGTGTGGTACCCATCCTCTATTAAATGCAAATGAAATTTTAAAAATTCCTGTTGCCTAACCTCTCAGCAGCATTTGATATTACTGCTATTTCTCTCCCTCTTAAAAATATTCTCCTCCCTTGGCTCCTGCGACATCACTCCATTCTCTTTGGCAATTCTTTTTCAGTCTAGTTTTTCAGTACAGTCTCCTCTATCTGTCATTCACTGTCAGAAATCCTCCAGATATAATGCTGGATCCACGCCCAGAGCTCTCTCCCTGGTTAATAACACTTATACTAACAGTGCTCCATCCAACAAGCAACATGCCAGCAACTCCCACTTTTCTCTCCAGCCCGGACCTGGCCTCTGAACTTCACACTGATGTCTTACTGTATACTGGGCATCTCTCTTGTAAATCTCAGAAGGATCTCAAAAGCAACTGTTCTCAAAGCACATTAGCTATCCCAAGCCTGGTCCTCAGCTACTGTTTCCTCTCTCCATGAAATAGAACACTCACTGTTATTCAATGTCACAACCTAAAATCAAAGGAAGCATTCTTACTGTCTTCCTCTTTCTCCCTTGTCATTTCCAATGTACCACAAGGTCCTGTTCTTGCTTCTTCACAAATGCATCTATTTATGTCCATCTCCACTATCATAATCAAGTCCTAATGACATTATCTCTCACCTGGACTTCCGAACTACCCTCCTAGCTGATTTCAAAGCATCTCTTGCCTCTCTAATCCACTTTCCAAGCCATAACAAGAGTGTCTTTAAATCTCACATCTGATTAATTGTTCTTTACTTAAAATCATCCCATGGCTACCCATCATTCTTGGGATGAAGGTCAAATATATTGAACATAGATTGCAAGGCCCAGCATAGTCTGGCTCAAGCAATCCTAAACTTGCTGGACTAGATCAGTTTTCTAAAATGCTTTCACACAGAGAAAAGGGCCATAGAGACAATGATTAAGTTCATAGCCACTGTAGTTAGACTGCTTGGAATGAAATCCTATTCCCATCCACTTGTTAGCTTGTGACTTGGGCAATTCCCTTCTCCTCTATGAGTCTTAGATTGGTATCTGTAAGATAATGATAATTATAATTCTAACCTAATAGAGTTGTTGAAGGTTACATGATACAATATCTATAAAACACCTATCATAATGCCTGTTATATAGTAAACATTCAATAATCATTGGTTATTATTTGTTAATAGCATTATTTAAGTTTTAATTATACAGGTATATGTGTATGTGTGTGTGTGTGTGTGTGTGTGTGTGTGTGTGTATATATATATATATATATATATAAAATGTGTATAATAGCTTGACTAATGTCAGTCTCTCATGTTAGACTATAAGTTTTATGGAAATTAGGTTAGTTTTTACTCAAAACTGTATATGCAAGGTCTATCCCAATGCTTGGCAAGCAATACATAACTTTTGATTACAACAATGAATGAGTTGCATGACTGTACACCATCTATAGCAAAATCCTGTGAATAAAATGCATGGCTTGGAAATTTCTGAATTTACTTATGGAGAGGCAGAGGATCAGGAGTTAGGAGAGTGGGGAGTAGTGGACTTGTTTTGAAGCTTCAACTGAGATCACTCTGTTTGCTTTAATTATATGATACAAATCAACACAGATAGCAATTTTTCTAGAGACTCTTTCTTTCACCATATATTTAATGTGTTTTCTTTTTCATTATTAGGTGTCATTGATGGCTATTATTGAAAGTGGAGCTAGAGTCCCCAGACAAACTCTTGGTACCACCACTCAAGATGAACAATATCATTTAAGATCCAAAGTAAACAGTAAATAAAAAATAAAAAGTGATTAAATATAAAAATAAAAGATTTCCCAAAAGTCATTCCCCAAAAGAAGTTTGACAAAGACTTTGAGCAATGGTAACATTAATGATATAAGAGTATTCAAAAACAAAAATAATAGCAACATTCATTTGGTCAAATGTATTCTGGGATGTGTAAACTTTTAGCAATCATACAAATTTTTACCCATCAGATTTGAGAATATTGAGGATTAGTGGTGCTGTGGGAGAAATAGGCTAGCTCATAAACAAGTAGTAGAAGAGTAAAATGTGCAATTTTTCTTAGAGGACAACTTGTTAATTCATATTTTAAAAAAGTAGAAATGTATATGAATATTAAGCAGCAATTCCACTTTAAAAAACTTACTCTAGAAATATAGTTGAAAATGCTTTTTAAAATACATGAACTGGAATATTCCTTGTAGAATTGCTAGTATCTACCCAAAACTGAAAGCAATCTAAATAGTCCTCAACACCAATTCATACACTGGAATATCATACAGCTATTAAAAAGACGTCTCTTTATATGGAATCATATGAAAAAAATCTCCAAAATGAAGTAAAAAAAATGAAAAACAGAAAATGTATAGTAACTTTATAATATAATCTCTTTTGTACATATGTACAGGCATATATATATACATATATATATATACACTATTATATATAATTAAAAATTTGAGAGAAATTTATAAGAAATTACTAAAGCTTTTTCAGATGAGAGACAAATAAGAGGGAGTTTTACATTTTAATACCTCTTGGTATTCTTTTCTATAGTTTAAAAAACAATAAATATTTAAAAATAGTTCTAATAATTATATTGCACACGAAGATCAAGAGAGCATTAGTTAATTCTATTGTTAAATGAGATAATAATTGTAAGAGCTCTAGTACAGGCATTGGCTTACAGCAGTGGTTCTTAACCTTTTTTGAGGTACTGAACCCGCCAGTTTCATATGCGCATTCATTGAACCCTTCTTTAGTGATAAATAAAATATGATTCTTTTTTCCAAATTCAAGACATAGGTATATGTTATTTTACTGGTGCACAAAATGAGCCGTGCATGAACATCACCTTCCTCAAAGAACAAAACCAACAAAGTGCATGAACTCACAACCAATTACGGTATTACTTTATTCTGGCCTCTGTGGCAGAGGCTTCTCCAAACTCCTGAGACCGACTCATCGAACCCCTAGGGTTCGATAGAACCCAGGTTAAGAACCACTGGCTTATAGTAACTACTCAATTAATGTTAGTTCCGCCCACCTAATTCCACTAAGTTTTATTTTCTACCTCTCCTCAGGTGATTTGATTGTCTTGGAGGCCACAGCTATGTATTTAGTCACTTTTGCAACCCTACTATCTAGCATCGTGTCTAGTTCATGGTAAACACTAAACTGAATTGAGGAGAGACTCTAAGACTAGCAAGTTTGCAATTATAGCCAAGACAAAAACTGATTAAAACAGAGTGAGGAGGTCAGCAAGTCCTTTCTCCCAGAAGTACCTACAAAGTTGGATGGAATTGACAAAAACAACTTTGGTTTTTTGGACATTAAATAAAAGTACCCAGCATTGTCTATGCTTAAAACATTGGTTATTCACATACTCCTGGCTGATTCTAATGCTGTGTGCATTCAAAGAGGAGAGGCAACAGGCCCAGCAAAAAAGTAAAACTAAGGCAGACAAAAACCACCTAAACTCTGAGAATTATTTCCTATCCACCTACAGATCCAAAGGCAAAGAACAGAGGACTTACTGATGCTTAAATACAAGCTCTGCACACTCATCTACTGTCCCCTAAGCTAGGCAGATATAGAAGTGATGCTCGGTAGCCAGGCTTAAAAGTATAAAAACCAAAAAACAAGCAGACAAACAAACAAACAAACACAGGGTATAGCAAAGACAGATTTCACAGATTTACCCCAGGCAAGTTACTAAACAAGACAAACAAACAATAATAACAACCTTGGGTGAGGGAGGAATCAGAATCCAGAAATGCTACAATATTCTCAAAATTGTCCCATTTTCAACAGCAACAAAATGAAACATGCAAATGAACAAGAAAGTGTGATCATATTTACGGTAAAACAAGCAGCCAATAGAAACTCTCTCTAAATGTCTCTGGATATAGAATCTAGCAGATTAAGACGTTAAGCAGCTATTATAAATATTTTCAAAAAACTAAGATGAACTATGGAGAAAAAAAATGATGGACAATAAAGCAAAATGACTCAACAAGTATAGAATCTCAATATAGAGACACATTATTAAAAAAAGAACCAAATTGGAGTTTTGACATTGAAAAAGTACATTAAATGAAATAAAACAATCACTAGAATAACAAAATTGAGAAAGCTTTATCTAGACTAACCAAGAAAGAAAGAGGGTTCAAACTACCAAAAACAAAAATAAACGAGACATAACTCTGATCATATAACTCAACATGACAAAAGAATCAGTGAATTTGAAGATAGGCCAATAGAATGATCTTATTTGAAAAAAGAAGGGAAGAAGAAGACTGAAGAAAATAAACAGAACATTTTGTTATCAAATATGTGTAATAGAAGTTTGCCAAAAGAAAGGAGAAATCAAAAGAGGCAAAAAAAAAAAAAAAAAGGTATGAAGAAATAACGACTGAAAATGTTCCAAGTTTGATGAAAAACATTAACGTACACATCAAAGAAGCATAATGTTCTCAAATAGTATAAATACAAAGAATCCATACATAGATACATGGTTGTCTAATTGCTCTTTAAAAGGCAAAAGGTTAATATGGAACAGAAAGAGAAAAATTAACCTTTAAAAGGCAAAAGGTTAATATGGAACAGAAAGAGAAAAATGACTCATCACAGACAGGGGAGCACCAGCACAATTAACAGTTGAATTCTCATCTGAATATTGGAGAAAACAGATGGATGATATATTCAAAGTGCTGGGGAGGAAATGCCATCCAAAAATATTATATCCAGTAAGCAAACTTTCCTAAAAAAAAGGGGGGGGGGATAGAGATGTTCTAGATAAACAAAGACTAAGTGAATTTGTTGCTAGCAGACCTGCCTTACAAGGAGTACTAAAGTCCTTAGACTAAAAGGAAATACCATCAGGGAGTAACTTGAATCCACAGGAGAAAATAAAATAAAATCACCCAAATTGGAAAATATGTGTTAATATGTATAAAATATTCTATAAACATATTTTCCTTTCTTCTCTTAACTTCTTTAAAAGTCATAAGATAATATAAAGTACTAAGTATAACATCCCATTGTTGTGTTTATAAATAGAGATGCAATGACAACATGACAATAATAGCACAAAAAGGTGGAGGAGAATGAAGCCCTGTTGGAGCAAAGCTTCTATATCTTGCCGGAACTAGGTCAGTAAAAATATGAAGCGTACTGTGATAAGTTATAGATTGCATATTACAATTTCTAGGCCAACCAATAAGAAAAGACCTCAATATATAAAAATCAACAGAGGAATATAAAGAGCACTACAAAAATATTTGTTTAACACTGAAGAAGGCAATAAAGGAGGACCAGAAGAACCAAGAGACAGAAGACATATAGAAAATAATTAGTAAAATGGCAAATGTAGATGAACTCAATCAATAATTACATTAAATGTGAATAATCTAAGCATTCATTAGTATGTAGAGATTGTCAAATTGATATCCAACTATATGCAGTCTATTCCTTAGATTCAATGACAAAAATATATTGAAAGTAAAAGATTCAAATAGTAACAAATGAGAGTTGAAGTGCTGTCAATACAGACAAATTAGATTTTAAGAAAAGGAATATTGCTAGAGCAAACATAGATATTTTATAATGGTAAGAGTCAATGTATCAGGAAGATATAACCATTATAAATGTATTTGTATCTAACAAGAGTCTCAAAACATATGAAACAAAAAGTGACATAATTTAAGGAGATATACACAGCTCAACAAAAATTATTAGTGATTTCAATGCACTACTGTTAATAACTGACAGAACTAGACAGATCAGCACCAATATAGAAGACTTCAACAACACTATCAACCAACTCGACCTGACACCTATACAACATTCCAGCCAATGAGGGCTGAATACACCTTTATAAAAGCATATAAAACATTCTTCAGGATAGGTAATAGGTTGTATGTAAAATAAATCTTGGTAAACTTAAAAGAACTAATAGGATGCAAAGTGTATTCTCCAATCAATTAAATTTAATAAAATTAACGGAAAAAATTTTGCAAATTCTAAAATTTTGCAAATTCTAAAATTCTAAAACAATACACTTCTAAATAACCTGTAAGTTATAGAAGAAATCACAAGATAAATTAAAAATATTTAGAACTAGCCTGATTTGTGGTGGCGCAGTGGATAAGGCGTCGACTCGGAACACTGAGGTCGCCTGTTCAAAGCCTTGGGCTTTCCTGGTCAAGGCACGTATGGGAGTTGATGATTTCTGTTCCTCCCCCCTTCTCTCTGTCTCTCTCTTTCTCTCTACCCTCTCTAAAATGAATAAAGTCTTAATAAAAAAATTTAAAAATTAAAATCTTTAAAATATATATATATTGAACTAAATAAAAAATGGAAATAAAACATGAAATTTGTGGTATGTAGCTAAAGTCATACTGAATAGTACATTTAGAACTTTAAACATTTATGTCAAAAGAGAGTAACTGTCTCAAATCAATAATATAAGAAACATAAGTTTCTTCCACTTTAAGAAACTAGAAAATGAAGATAAAATTAAACCTAAAACAATCAGAGAAAAGGAAATAAAAAAGATTGGAGCAGAAATCAATGAAGGAGAAAATGAAAACAATATGAAATAGATAAAACCAGATGTTGGTTCTTTGAAAAGTTCAACAAAATTAAGAAAACTTTATCTAGACAAGCCAAGAAAGAAAGAGGGCACAAACTGCCAAGAGTTAAAAAAAAATGGGACATTACTCTGATCATACAGAAATGGAAAGATCAGAAGAGAATATTATAAACAATTTAATGAGAAAATATCAGATAACTTATGAAATTAATGAATTTTTAGAAAGACACAAATTATCAAAACTGTCTCAAAAATAAATTAAAGGCCCTGGCCAGTTGGAAAAAAGAGACTGGGGAGAGGAGTGGAGAAGCAGGTGAGCGCTTCTCCTGAGTGCCCTGACTGGGAGTTGAACCCGGTATATTCACATGCCAGGCCAATGCTCTACCACTGAACCAACTGGCCAAGGCCTAATAACAAACATTCTTAAGAAAATATTAGCAAACTGACTCCAGCAATATATAGGGAAAATTATATACCATGACCAAATTTATTTTATGATTGCAATGTTGGTTTAACATTTGAAAATAAAGCAATCTAATACAATGCATTAATAGACTAAATGACAAAAACCATAGAATCACCTCAATAGGTGCCAAAAAGCAATTAACAAAATCCTTATCAAATTAAACTCAAGAAATTAAATACTCTCAGCAAACTAGGAATAGACAGGAACTTCCTCAACCTGATAAAGGATAATCTAAGAAAAAATTATGCCTGACCAGGCGATGGTGCAATAGATGGAGCGTCGGACTGGGATGCAGAAGACCCAGGTTCGAGACCCTGAGGTCACCAGCTTGAGCGTGGGCTTGAGCAAAAGCTCGCCAGCTTGGACCCAAGGTTGCTGGCTCCAGCAAGGGGTTGCTCGGTCTGCTAAAGGCCCGCAGTCAAGGCACATGTGAGAAAGTAATCAATGAACAACTAAGGTGTCGCAACGCACAACAAAAAACTGATGATTGATGCTTCTCCTCATCTCTTCATTCCTGTCTGTCCCTGTCTATCCCTCTCTCTGACTCTCTCTGTCTCTGTAAAAAAAAAAAAAAATTATAGCTAACATTATACTTAATGGGAGGGAGACGGACTGCTTTCTTCCTAAGATTGTGAGGCAAAAATGTCTGCTCTCACTACTATCATTAAATATTGTCCTGAAGGTTCTATCCAGTGCAACTGGGCAGAAGAATAAAAGGAAAATATACTGATCAATCAGGAAGAAATAAAACTGTCTCTATTCACAGTGACGTGATTCTGTATATAGAAAATTCCAAGGAATCCTCTAAACATTGAATAATAAACCAGTTCAACAAGATAGTAGAATCCAAAATGAATACACAAAAATCAATTGTATGCTATACATTAGCAACAAACAGTCAAAAAATATAATTTGGAAAACTATTTCATCTATAATGGCATAGGAAATAATAAAATACTCTGGAACAAATATAACAAAAGAAATGCAAATCTGTACACTAAAAACTAAAACATTGTTGAGAGAAATTGAAGATCTAAATTTCATGTTGATAGATTGGAAAACTTATTATTATCTAGGTGGCAATTCGTCTTTCAAATGCACGTGGCAATTTCCCCCCAATTGATTGATAAACTCATGGCAATCTTTATCAAATCCCAGCTGTGGTTTGTTTTTTTAACTTACAAACTAATCTAAAATTTATATGGAAATGCAAAACTAAAAAGTCTTAAAGAGAAAAGAAAAGTTGGAGGATATATGCTACCCAACTTCAAAACTTACTGTAAGTCTGTAGTTACCAAGACAGTATGGTGTTCGTACAAGGGTACACACACAGTTAATTGGAACGGAATTGAGATCCCTGAAATAAACCCTTATGTTTATAACCACTGATGTTCAACTATAGCCTGTGATTCATTCATCTTTTTTTCCCAGGACTCAGTGTCAGTCTCTGGCACCTGCAGGGTATTCAATGGAAAGTTTATGAATGAAGGCAAACCTTTCAAAATATATATTGGTGGTAAGAAAGAAGTGAAATGGAGTGCTGGAAAGCAGCGGAAATAAGGGCCTGACCTTGGCTCTGAACTTCTATGGAGAGTCCCTTCAGGAGAATCAGGAAGGTAAGGGCGGTGGCCTGGAAGGGACCAGCTGAGATGTGCACACAGGAAGCGGAGGTGCTGCCTCTGCTTCCTGCCTGTTTAGATGCGAAAGCAGTGTGAAGTAGTGGGGAAAGCATTAGAATGGGAGGCAGGAGTCCGGTGCTTAGTACCACTCAGCTCCCAAGCAGCTGTAAGAATTTGGTTTAGGTCCTTTGCCTCTGTGGGCCTTGATTTCTTACTTATTAAATGATGATGGGGGCTAGATCTGGGAGGCATCTGAAAATTCTTCACAGAGCACTCAACACATGCCAAGCACAGTTTCAGGCACAGGGGAAATCTGCCCAGCAGAAGCCAGTATGGTCTCTGCTCCCAGGAAATTTGCAGTCTAATGTAAAGACAAACACAAATGAGGACACACACCAGAAAGGTCTCCTTTTACTATGAAAGTTTATATGTGATGCAAGGACAAGCAACCAACTCTTGAGATGGAAGAGACTTTCTTAAAAGAGGGTATAGAGAAGGATGGCTGGATACTCTTAACTAACCCATGGATAGTTTCAAGGGCTCTGAGCACTCCTTCAAATTGAGTTCACAACCATGTGCACACATGTGTTTTTCTAATGCAAGGGTTCATGGCTTTGATCGAATCCTCAAAAGGCTCTGTGATACACCTATGTTCATAGCAGCATTAATAACAGTAGTGAAAAGCTGGAAGCAACCCCTGTGTCCATCAAAAGGTGAATGGATAAGCGAGATGTGGAATACACATGCATGGCTTTAAAAGGGACTGAAATTCTTACACAGGCTACAACATAGATGAACCTTGAATATATTCTGCTGTGCAATAAGCCACAAAAGAACAAATATGGTATGATTCCACTTATCTGAGGTACCTAGGGTGGGTAAGTTCAAAGAGACAGAAGTAGAATAGAGGCTCCCAAGGACTTGGAGGAGGAGAGTAGGGGATTGTTACTTAATGAGTGCTCTTCTGTTTGGGGTGATGGAAAAATTCTAGAAATGGGTAGCGGCAGTGGTTGTACAACAGTGTGATTGTACTTCATGCCACTAACTATACACTTAGAATGGTAAAATCATAGTTTTTAGGATATATATGTTTTACTACAGTTTTTGAAAAGTGGACCTGGGACCTTATAAAGCTTTAGATCACTGGCCTAGATGATCTATCAGGAGGCCACCAGCTCTATGAAGGCATGCTTTCCAGAAATATATGAAGGGATAAAGACAAAATTAAAGATTCAGAGATGCCTTTTTTTCTCTATATTTAAAAAGACAGGCACAGCGATGATGTCACATCATTAATTTCTACCTGCAGCGTGAATAATACTTTCACAAGACTAGTAAAAAAAATACATCAATAGTTACAAAACTCTCCTTGAAGTTCACCCGGCACAGTTTTATGTGCTCATCTCCAACTACTCAGGGTGCCAAACCTGGGACCCAGAACTTCGCTGCATACTTCATTAAATGAAGGAAAGGGGCGAAAAACTGCTGAAGTCTGAGAAGTGCTTTTATATCAAAAGTCTAAGAATATTGCTTGAAAATTTAAAAATATTTGTAGGGAGGACTCTAGAAGATTCTCTCTGAGGATCTTGCAGTGCAGGCAAGAAGACAGGGATGTTTCAGAGACAAGCACCAAAAACAGTAGCCATAAGCAGAAAAGTTGAGATCAACTCCCCCTGAGACACCCTCCCCCCCCCCACAGCCAGGTCTGTAACTGGCGAAAGGACTCTGGAACCTGTTGGCGTGTCCTCCCATGCAGTGTACTACCCAAGCAAGAGTGACTGACAAGGGTGCAAGTCAGTGCTGCTGGGGGCATGGGGGAGCCTGTGCCAAGGGAGCCCAGCAGCCAGTTCTGTATCAACATAAACAAGAGTGAGAAAGAAGGGAGGGTGGAAATACAGGAGAGGCAAAGGAAGAAGAGAAAGAGCAGAGGAACAGATGGAGATGGGGGAGAAAGAGACAGGAGAAGACAAATGAACATGTGTAACCACTGTGCTCTTAGAACCCCCTTCACTGTAGCGGGCAGGATCAATATTTACCTTCCGAGTCTTTGTTGTAGAAAACACCGTGTGGATGCAAAGAGTAAGGTCGGGAAGCAAAATTCTTTAAATGGATGACAATGACGTCCCCCACTTCAGCCCTCAAGATGGGGCCCAGGAATCCAAGCCACGGTGGCTTGGGGATCTCCGTGGAATAGGTCTCATCTGTGTAGTGTCTGTAAATAGCCTTTTTATAAAGATTGCCTATCCTGTTGGGCCCTCTTTGGAGAAATAAGGTTGCAAGTCTAAAAATAAGAAGAAAAATATTTTAAAACGGAAAGTAAAAGAGCAATCTTAATAATGTACCTTAACAGGTCATAAAGTACTTGCACATGTAATTTCTCATTTGGTGTTCACCATAAACCTGTAACCACTAAAAAGCTGGTAAGATTATCCTCAATTTACTGATAAGAAAACTGAGACTAAGAGACGTAAGTGACAAGCCAAGAGGCACAAATAGTATTCACAACCAAAATAAGGAAAAATCAAAAGACTCTAAAGCAGTGGTTCTTAACCTGGGTTCTATTGAACCCTAGGGGTTCGATGAGTCGGTCTCAGGGGTTTGCAGAAGCCTCTGCCGCGGAGGCCAGAATAAAGTCATACTGTAATTTGTTATGAGTTTATGCACTTTGTTGGCTTTGTTCTTTGAGCAAGGTGATGTTCATGCACGGCTCATTTTGTGCACCAGTAAAAAAACATATACCCATGTCTTGAGTTTGGAAAAAAAATTATATTTTATTATCACTAAAGAAGGGTTTGGTGAATGCGCATATGAAACTGGTGGGTTCGGTACCTCAAAAAAGGTTAAGAACCACTGCTTTAAAGTCACCCTGTTCAGCCTGACTAGTGGTGGCCCATCTGTTTTGGGTGTGGGTTCATCTAGCTTGAATGTGGCATCATAGACGTGACCCCATGGTCTCTGGCTTGAAGCCCAAGGTTGCTGGCCTGAACAGGGGGTCACTGGCTCAGCCAGAGACCCCCTCCCGGGCTAAGGCACATATGAGAAAGCAATCAATGAACAACTAAGGTGCTGCAATGAAGAATTGATGCTTCTCATCTCTCTCCCTTCCTGTCTGTCTGTCCCTCTCTCTCTCTCTAAAAAAATAAAATAAATAAATAATAAAGTCACCTTGTCCATCTGCCCCTTTAACTCAACACCTCCCCTTGGCTTTTGCATTTAACCAACACTTCATATGCACTTACTGCACTTTGCTAGGTGCGGTGGGAGAATACAAAAGAGTTCATGGTCTCATAATGGAAAAATTAAGGAACTGGATAGAGCAGTATTTGTTTAAGTGCCAATCGAGTGGTTGATGCAATGATCTAGGCTCAGATTTTCTAGGAATATATTACTTCAGAGAAGGAAAAGATTGCTGTAGTTCCAAGAGGTCAGAAAACTCCTCTGAAAATGCAGGACTCAAGGAGAAGTAGGATCAGGTAATAAAATGAAAAAGTGAGGCCACCAAGCAGGGACAGAGCATGAGCAATGAGAAAAAGGTTATAGTCTGGGACCCAAGTCTGGGAGGGGAGGAATGAGAGGTATGGATGCAAGTAACATCTGGAAAAAGACTGACCATGAACTATAATTCCAGGTTGAAGAATTTACGTTTTTCATAAAGTGATGACAGGCTAATCAGTATTTAAGGACTATCCTTATGACAATGGTGTGCAAGTTTTAGAGGAGTCAAGCAAAGGGGAGAGCAAACATGAGGGCAGGGAGGCTGTCAGGAGACCAGTGGTGATGGAAGCGGTGTGCAGTGTTGCAATACAAAAGGAGAGGCAGAGGTGAAAAAAACAGGATTCTATGATTTGATGTGACCAGATGCCGCCGTCGTGGGGCCCCATGGTGAAAGGGACACTCAATCTCCGGGTCTGGGAGCTTGAGACAATAGCAGCACTGGTGACAATGCTTCAGAGGTGGCCATACAATCTTCTCCCAGGAAGGGAGAAGTCCCGTTCCCACTCTCAGTCTGTGTGCTTAGTGCGGAGCTCCAACCCCAGACCGGCTTCTTCCTGAATCAAAACTCCCCCCTCCTGGGTGCAGCCATCCTACTGCAGCTGTGCTCCTGAAGGTGAGAGGTAAGTCCCACTCTCGTACTCAATCTTGCACATGCACTCAACAAACTTTATGTCAAACGTGGTGCTCAGTCCTGGGCTACAGAGAAAAAAGGCAAAGCCCTGAAGAAGCTCTCATCTTGAAAGAGAGGGTCATGAGAACACAGATTATGTTCTGGGGCATATGATCTGGAGTGAAAGACAAGCAGGGGAGGTTCCCGGAAGAAGTAATGCCTAAATACGGTCTGGAAGAGCAAACAGGAGTTACCCAAGCGGTGATATGGAAAGGGCTGATGTAATAAACACTTTCTGGAGCTTTGCCAAGTCAGTGCCCACACTCCATTCTTTGATCTGAGAGCATACCTTCCCCATTCTCATGCTAAGTGCTTTGGAGGGGGCTCCACCCCTAGTTCCAGTGATGGAGCAAGTGACTCAGCCTAACTTATTAGACATCAGCCCCCTCAGATATTGGTGGAGGCTTAGTGATCCAGGCTTTGCCAATTGATGGAACTGGGCAGGGCTGACAAATGTGGGTACCCGGGCAAGCTAGTCATCTGGTGCTCTGGGCAGATAATATGTTGTTTCAACTGATATTTGCAAAAAATACTTGTCCAGCTCTTACTTGGAGGAAAAAATGGGTTCTGTGGAGAGGAGAAGGTGGCCTGGCGGTGGCAGGTCTCACCTTCCCCTTGGTCACAAGAAAAAGAAACCCACCCTTCAATTCACTGGACTAATCCTCCTTGGAAGGGGCTTTAGTGACCACCTGTTATCACTTGAACACATATCTTGGGATCTCTTCCTTCCACTCTCAAACTCAATCTCAAGCAGGTGATTCTTTCAAACCACATACAAGGTCCACCCTACAGAAGTTCTGGAAGTAGTCATTTTCTCCACATCCATGTCATTTCCAATGAATTTTGTCCCCCCTCCCTCCCCAGTGATGTCTCCAGCACTCCAGTGATGTTCTAGTGCCCTTTAGAGCTGAGGTCCAGCTGCTCCACCTCTTACTCTGGCTCAGAGGACCCCTGGAAGCTCTCCCACCTCTGAGGCCAAGGCCATTCCTGTTAAGAAGGGACTTTATTGCTGAGAGGTTTCATCATGTCTTAAGATCATATTGGGTGGTCTGGGCAGGTTGGATGCCTCAGCTGATTAGAGTAAGAACGTACTTTTTAACTTTAAAACGGTGTTATATTCTGTTTAAATTCTTCTCTTTTTTGTTTTATTGTCCTATCAGCTTCAGTTTATAAATTACAAAAAGACAATGTGGCTGTAAACTCTACTTGTCAGCAAGTCCCTGGGAGAAAGAAAACAGCCTTTGGAAGGCAAGCCCAGTAAACCAAAGCTTATTGGTTACTTGGCGGATTTCTGGGAAGATGTTCACCAGCTATTTCCTTGTAGCCACCAACTGAACCCTGGACCCACGCATTGTCAGATGCACAGTTGACCCTTGAGCAGTGTGGGTTTGAACTGTGGGAATCCACTTTCATGCAGATTGTTCTCAATAAATAAAGTCAGTCCTTTGGATCCTTCAGTTTCATAACCGCAAATTCAACCAACCACGGATAGAAAACAGTGCTTTAGCATTCCCAAAAGGGAATTCCCCATTGCAGTTCGAAAATATTGTTGAACATCTGATCTCCTCACATCTCTGGGTTTCCAGCAAAGACACACACACACACACACACACACACACACACACACACACACACACTAGCACACGCACATGCATGAGTAAACGCACATGCAAATGCACACTGAGCAAAAGTTCTTTATCATGAATTGTCTGGCAGAGCCAGACAAGAGGCGAGCAGCTAGTTTGCTTGGTGTGCTTCAGTCCTGTGGTCCTTGGTGAAGCCCAGCAGGTGAGAAATGCACCTCTGTGGCGTGACCCCTGAGATCTGGGGGTTACATGTAACTATAGCACAACCTGACTTATTCTGACTAATCCAATTCTGATGTGGATGCAAGTTTGGATATCACGTTTCTATAGTGCTTAGCACAAAAACCATAGGACCTGTCCGGAACCATAGTAACTGAAACCACAGGCACTTTAGAAAATGAAAAAGGCAGGGAAGAAATGGAAATAACAGCAAGCAGTCTTTTCAGCGTCTGTGCCGCCCACCACCCCTAAAGACGTCATGCATTTGTAACAGGACAGAAACTCCAGCTCATAAGAATTCTAAAAGATGCAAATCGTGCCCCCAAACAAAGCAAGTGGAGACCTAAAGGAAGCCATCCACGGGAAGCAGCCTGAGGTGTAGCTACAGTACACACATTAGGATGCCTGCTTTGGTGAGCTGCCTTCCTATATTGTTTATAATGTAGCCGCAAGATGGCCCCACCATGAGGGGCTGAGCAAGCACTACTCTCAGGTTCATCCCCAACAGACGTTCAAACATTTCGACTCCAACTGAGCAGGTGTCTCTTCCCTGCTGTGAAGGGATCCAGCCAGACTGGGAAATTTCACATTAGCAACTGCTTTAAGGATGTAAAATGTTTTCATTGCCAAGGCCAGGAGCAATACTGCAAAAGGAGACGCCTTCCAAAAGCAGGTGAGATTAACCATGGCGGAAACGAACCTGCCTGTAGGAATCATCTGACCAGTGCAGAGGTAGACCCCAGGTTAGTTTCTAAGGATTTCCTAGCTCCTGAGGATGGTCATTTCACCAGAAGACAGTCTGTCTCCCACAGCCTGGATCTTTTCATGGGATTTTCCCCATCCATTCAACCACTAAGCAGTTGTTGAACCTCTACTATAGGTGGAACCTTAATCTAGAAACTGGAGCCAAGACATGTGACTCTCAGTCCCTGCACTCAAGAAACTCACCATCTGGTTGGGAAGACAAAGCATGTGCATTGAACAGTAAGTAGCAACACCCACTTTTCTTTATGAAGTAGCAAATATATCGTATAGAGCTGAATATCTGAGTGTGTGGGGGGCAAGGTGAAGATAAACTTCAATCATTATTGTCACAATATGGGCAAGCAGCTGTTGTCTGAGTTTGAGAAGGGACACTGTTCACCAAGGAGGAAACAGAGCTGGACTGAGATGAGCGACACTCGGCAGAGAAGGGTGGCGTGACGATTATATATGGCAGCTCAGGTGCAGCCACACCCTCCATAATGAGACTGGTGGTTTCAATGCCGTCCTATCTAAGAATGTGCTTCTGGTCACATCCTCTCACCCTGGCATCCTGGCACCGCCTCCATCTTGAGTTCTTCCTTTTCCCACTTCATTTCCACAGAAGTTTCTCAGAATACATGGGAGGCATGTTGAAAACAAACTCACACAGCCAAGGGAAAAGAGGATGAGCTTGATTCCTAACTTCCCCAGTTGATGTTGTGAGACCTCGGGGAAGGATGTTACCTTCTCTGAACCCCAGTGTCCTTGACTGGCAACCGGTGATCATGACAGGGTCATCGTGGGGAGTAAAAGAGAGAATAAGCAGAGTCCCACACAGTGTCTGGATAGTGAGCTCTACATCGACGGTAGTTATGGGAGTAATAATTATTCCTGGCAAAGCTCTAATGAGAAAAGAGGGAAATGTTACCGTTCAAAGTGTCTTTCCCGTAGAACTCCTGCTCTCCCAAGGAGCCCTCGAGATAGGAGACATGCCGCAATGGCTAACATGTCCTGCATGCTAACCCAGTGCTGGGCCTCACCTGAGACCAGTTTGATGGGCTTGCAGCGGTTTCCAAAGATAAGTCCACATCCTGATCTCCTTATCTGGAAAAGGGGCCTTTATAGATGTGATTAAATTAAGGATTTTGAGATAAGGAAATGATCTTGGATTATCCCAGTGGGTCCTAAATGCCACCAAAAATGTTCTTATAACAGGGAGAGTAGACACACAAAGGAGAAAGTGATGTGAAAATGGAGGTAGAGATTGGAGTTACAGCCCCTCCTCAAGCCCAGGATGAGGCAGCCACCAGAAGCTGGAACAGGCAATGAATGGATCCTCCCTAGAGCTTCCGGGGGGAGTGTGGACCAGCCAACACCCTCACTTCAGATTCCTGGCCTCTAGAACTGGGAGAGAATAAATGTTTATTGTTTTAAGCCACCCAGTTTGTGGTAAATTGTTAGAGCAGCCACAGAAAACTCATACACCCACTACCACCACCGAGCAAGGAGCATCATTATCCCCACTTTACTGATGAGAAATTTGAGGCAAAGAGAGATTCAAATACTTGCATAAGGAGGGGAGCAAGAATTCTCTCAGTTGATACCAGAGCCCCACATCCACCAGCAAGCCAGGCTGCCTTGGCATCTCTGTTAGATCACTGCTGAGCTATACACGGCTGAGGAACTCACCCTGGGTCTCTTGGTCTCCCTGACTGGGAAGAAGATCTATCACTCTTCTGCATGGCACGGGAAGTTTTTATGACCAGTGCTTTACTATGATAACATCATAGTAAGGAATTAATGACAATTAGCTAGTAGTGATGTCCATGAGGTCTCTAGAATCCCATTAACCAGGCCATGGGGCCTCCCATCTGGAGGTGAGAAAGAGAAGAGGGGACCAAGAGGGTATTTGTAAAGGGTGGAAACAGGGAGAACTGAGGCAGGAGAAGGTGACGGGCAGTCAGTGGCCTTGTCAAATTCATGTCCTCTTATTTCTAGGTAACAGAATTAAGTCCTGCTGTTATTCATGCCCCAAATCACATAACTCAAAGACTGTATCTTCAAGCCCCTTTTATGACTTGGAGTATCCAATGAAATATAAGTAGAATTTGTTCAGTGGGGTTTCTATGAGAGCCCTTTAAAGGGCTGATACAGCAGGAATTATATTCCTTCTACTTTTCCCCTTTCCTTCTTCCTTCTTGGAGCATAGACATGAGGGCTGAAATTCTAGCAGCTATTTTGTGACCATGAACTTGCATTGAGGAGTGAAATCACCTGCTAAAGATGGTGGGTCAGAAAGTTTTAAGGCTTCTGAAATCCTATCATACCAGCTGATCTACCAACCTTGTAATGTCCACATCTCAAGTTCTTTACCTTAATTTTTTTAAGCCACTCTATTCTTGTGACTACTGGCAGCCACGATCACTAACTGGTACGGGAATAACAGCAACCCCAAGAGATTCACATGGTATCTGGCCCAACACATGATTTTTTTTTTTTTTGCTGATAAGATAAAAGTTAAGATTTGAAAGTCATTATCTATCTAAGACTAAGCCCTAATAAGACAAAATCCTTCCCTTTATTTAAAAGTTTACAAAAGCCTCTCTCTTCCCCCACCTGCTTCCTTTCGGTTGGCTCTTCCAGATACACATACGGGTCTCTCTCTCCTTCATACCCACCCCAGGGCCTGCTCCTAGCGAGTGCTCAAAACCCTTTGCCATCAGCTGGGCTGGCACAATAATGTGGTTAGGTGAACTCCCTTACCAGGCCTTATGAACTTGGGGTTTGAGCAGTTGTCAGCACTTTCGTGTTCAAGTGTGGTTCTGCCTGTGAGTTAGTGCCCACAAAAACCTCTGCATTTTACTGGGAAGAAAAAGCCTGCATGTGGTGTTGCCTAATGAGGGCTTTGGTGAGAACTGTGGCTTTAAATAAGGTGACCCCACTCTGGTTCCATTAAACACCAGGCTTTACCACTGAAGCACAGTCACACCTTAATTAAGTGCTTTATGAGCTCAGGCAGGACTGGCATGAATGGATCAAATGCCGACACCGTCCCCGGGGAAGTCAAAGGAGCCCTGTGTCTACATTAAGCACAACAGGGAAGACGGGGAATATACTCATCAGGAAAGAATATTTCTAAGTAGAATATAACTCCTACATCCTATACTTCCTATAAAATATTAGTGCAGAGAATTTCAATTATATTTTTGAACCCTATGAACAAACAAAGCTACCAAGTTGGAAAGTTAAATAAGTCGTCTGAGTGCAATAGTGTGTCAGTAAAATGATTTCAGTGCATCTTCTGTCTCAGCCTGTGAATCAGGATTTATTAGGCTCCTATTGCTGCCTAACTCTGTCTTCCAAGCTTTTTTACATCACTGAAACTTTAGCACTCATCTTCTTATTCCCCTAATTTTTGCCAAGTGACTTTAGGAATTCTATTTCAATTCCTTTGTCATACAAATAAAATTGATGTCCAGAGAGACTGTGCAGCGTGCACAAAGTTATTCATCAAGCACAGGTCAGAGCAAGGACTAGACGTCAGACCTCCTGGTCCCTATATTAGGCTCTTTCCACTCCCAGGTGAACACTGAAACCTGGCGTTCTTAGACCTTTAAATATCAGACATCAGCATGATTCTGGATATTCTAAAGAGCAGACAGTCCTCAGAAATGCTACCTGCTCATCCTGCGAGAGGCTGAGTGACAAGCATGGTCGCATCGCCCAAGGCGACTCCTTGCTCCTGAGGCAATGGTGCACACAGAGCACACATACCAAACTCTATACATATCCCACAGTCTTGGCATCTTCACATGTGACAGCTGTGAATTGTAGCACCTGAAACATGCATCCTGTGGTCTTCAAACAAAGATCAGCAGTCTACCACAACTGTGCCTTCTTAGGGACTTGCCCAGAGCCCCTGGCCACACCAGTAGCACTTCCTAACATAATTGTTGATAAAAACTAATATACATGCACAACCAGGTTCCCCTCCAAAGAGCTAGGAGTCACCCCGAGACGATGCGGTCTCTTTACACACCAGAAGAAATGCTGTGGGGGTTCTGGCATCCACATGCTAGCTGCCCCTAAAAGACAGGAGTCTTCTCCTATGGAACCCCAACATCTGTTAAACCACCTCACTCTAATCTGATACTGAGCTGTGTTACAATCATGGCTCTTTTCTTTTTCCCTTTTTTTTCTACGGTCAAAAGTGCACCATGATTTTACGGACGGACACACTGTATTTTTATACATTTTTTTGCACTTCCTTCGAAGCACCTCCTTATGGCTGAAAAGAAAGCTCTCAATTCCTTCCTTGACCCAGTTTTGTGGAAACAGCTTTCCAGTATTTGAGTTTTTAAAGTATTTGAGGTTTCTGAATGAATAGGTAACCAGTTTGGCCATGACACAGTGATCATTTTCAATGTCTCGCTATGAAGAA
The DNA here is from genome assembly GCA_037038555.1 of Rhynchonycteris naso. Classification (NCBI taxonomy): domain Eukaryota; kingdom Metazoa; phylum Chordata; class Mammalia; order Chiroptera; family Emballonuridae; genus Rhynchonycteris; species Rhynchonycteris naso. Next base: position 298,885,560 of record CM072995.1, read on the forward strand.
CGATAAGTGGACTAAACCTACCTTTGGTAAGAAATGGATCTTTCTAGAGACTCCTTATTACTGGAACCCCTGGCTTCCTCAACGTTGAGTTTAACTCAGCAGGAAAAGATCACCTTTGCTGAGAAGCAAGTTTCATGGTAAAAAAAAAAACAAACATAAAAACGGAAGGAGTGCTCTGGAGCCAAAGCAAGGTGAGTTTCTACTGCCTTTACTCTGTGAACTCTGCCAAGTACTTAGTTGAACCTCAGTTCCTGGCTTGTAAAATGGGAATAATAACATGTGCAAGCAGAAATGAAGTAAAAGTCTCTAATGAAATCTCTATGTAAGTAAGCATAAAGAACAAAGAATACTGACATGGACATTTGAGTAGAAAGATAGACTTCTTGGCTCTGGCCAGTTGGTTCAGTGAATAGAGCATTGGCCTGGCATTCACATGTCCCAGGTTTGATCCCTGGTCAGGGCACACATGAGAAGTGACCATCTGCTTCTCCTTTCCTCCCTCTCCCCCTTCTCTTTCTCATCCCCTCTCACAGCCAGTGGCTCAATTGGTTCAAGTACCAGCCCCAGGTGCTGAGAATCGCTAGGTTGGTCCAAGAGTCATTGTCAGGCACTTGACATCCTCAGGTTGATTCAAGCGTTGGACCCAGATTGGGGTTGATGGGTGGATCCTGGTCAGGGTGCATGCAGGAGTCTATGTCTCTATTACTCCTCCTCTCGCTTAAAAAAAAACTTTTTTCATTCAACCGTATGGAAAGGTAGTCGAATATCACCTTGAGCATAAGTAATATACTCACTACACACAATACACAAATCTCGATTAGTCTTTTTTTCCTCTTTTTTCTTTAATTTCTTTTTTTAATTTATTCATTTTAGAGAGGAGACACACACACAGAGAGAGAGAGAGAGAGAGAGAGAGAGAGAGAGAGAGAGAGAGAGAGAGAAAGGAAAGAGGAGCTGGAAGCATCAACTCCCATATGTGCCTTGACCAAGCCAGTGCAGGGTTTTAAACTGGCGACCTCAGTGTTCCCAGGTCGACACTTTATCCACTGCACCACCACAAGACCACAAGTCAGGCATCTAGATTAGTCTTGTGTCCAATAGCTGCTCACAATGAGTATTTTCTACTGAGATTTTTTCTTTTTCTTTCTTTTTTTTCTGGCAGAGTAGGACAGCAGAGCTCTTTGTTTAAGTAAAAGCACTAGCAGGTAGGGTAGTCTTTTTTTTCTGGCAGAGTAGGACAGCAGAGCTCTTTGTTTAAGTAAAAGCACTAGCAGGTAGGGTAGTCTTTCAATCTGGTATCCATTTATCACAGTGAAGACTACTACACCAATGGTCAGCGCATATGAGATTCAAAGAAACCACGAACTTTCTTTGGAAATAACCAATGGACTTTAAATTTCATTATACAAAGCTTAAGAAAAAGTCTTTCATGGAAAAGCATCATTCTTCTTTAATAATAATAATGATAATAATAATAAAACCCAACTATGACTATGTCACCTTTGTGGCATAACCTGGAAGTTGGGTATCTAAGCCAACTGGGTCTTTAGTCTTTCCCCAGGGCAGGTGGACCTGGCTCTGAAAGACTTGTTGGCAGAGCTTGTGTTGTTTCTGAATATTATTGACTAAGCTTATCTTTAGAAACTAAAACTAGGATGTTGAGGCAATGGGCTCTGCCTACCAAAAAAGAAGAAAGCATCCGAACATCCAATAGTGGTTGCCAGAATATCTCAAAAGATGTTCTAATAAGCACAAAGTTGACAACATGCATGACAACTTCTGAAGCCAGAGGGTGACTTCAAAAGGAGCTCAAAGGAATAAATAAGAGATAGAAGACACTGGACCCTCCAAGAGAGATGAGAATCAAAGGCTATTTTCTGAAAAAATAAAAAATTAGAAATATAAAACTTTCTAGAACCATCTCACCCAGCTATGCCATGGGCTCTTGGGATATTATATATTGCCATTAAATTGAATGAGTTGGGTCTCGAACAAGCCTTTCACCAGTGAAAATGCCATTTCTAATGGACTCAAGAAAGCTCTTAAAATACCAGCCAAACTTATTGTAATGATCCCTCTTTTAAACATTGTAAAGCAAAGAACTTCCAATGATGATGTTTCATTCCAAAAATAAAAACTAAGAAAACACTGTGTTTTAACAGTGTAGAATTCTTAAAAATCCTCAAATTTCCATCCCAAAGATTGCCATTTTATTTTTTTCTTTCTTTCTTTTAAACAAACTGAGTCTAGAACCCCCTTGAAGTTACCAGAAGTATCTAGTGAAAACTGTCCATTTATAGAACGAACCATTATTCAAGTACCTGGTTGTGTACATGGCTCTTCGCTGACAAGGCTGGGAATGGAAGTTTCAACAAATAGAGTTAAAAATGTCTCTCCCAACATACACACCCACCCAGGCTAGGGCTTTCCAAGCAAACACAAAGCCCCCTCTGTTGATTTAGATCAACTCACCTCCATTATAACCACCACCCAAGGAATACTACTTTCCACATGTTGAGTGAAAAGGAAACCAAACAGGGTGTCTATGGGGACCCTATGGTCACTCACTTGTCTTCTGCGAAACTTTTCCCAGTAACAATGTTCTTCCCTTGGGGTACATAGTCCCAGTACTCTTCCACAATCCCAATGTGGTATGTTCTGGTAACTGCACCAGCCAGCCCAGACACACCCAGGAATGTGATGAGAAGGATGAAGTCAGCCTGTTGCTTCCAAGGCATTTGTGGATGTAACTCAGCAAGTAGTCTGTGCAGGAGACAACCCTGCCTGTCCCTCCCCCTCACTCAGAGCTAGTTATAAATGGGAAATGGACAAGGTCCAGCTCCTCCTCCTAGGAAGCTTGGGCTGGGACAGAGGTTGACAACTCATACAAGCAGATCAAGCTGGATGGGGCTATTGATATGAGAACAAAGCCTTTGCCAGCCACCCAAGAAATTTGTAACTGGCTTATTTATTTAGTGCCCAAGCCAAACAGCCTGTTTCTGTAGGTTTTGGTGCTCTGCTCTGACATGAATTATTCATCATTACCAGGAATGGCAGTGCAACTAGTTGGGCTAATAGGTTTCCCCACATTCTTCCTCTTTTTTTCCTCCACACCCATTCTAAGAACATATAAAACCTGAAAACTGGGCTGGCCTGAGTGGAGCATCAGGAAATATCTCAGGCACCAAAGAAGGCTTCGTTGCTGCCAGTAGCACAGAGGGGGTGATGCAATCACCCTCCGCCATCTCCAACCTGTTTTATTAGGCTACACGAAACAATCAACTCACATCATAAAGTTCTTAACAAGACTGTAAAACCTCATTAATTCTTCATTTGTTCATAAGCCATCTCCGCCAAATTCAAACCCCAACAACACTGAGGAGCTCCATCATCCAGTCTAGCCAAAATTCTTAAGGTTGTCACCCCCAACAGTGAGCTGCATTTCTGAGGACAAGTGAAAATGATACAAGAAGAGTAACTTTCAGGCACATAATGAAAAAATTCAAGAGCCGATCTTTGGGTCAAAAAGGTGAAGGGAGAGCCTATTCTTGTGTGTGCTCTAATCTGTGACCCAGAAATTTCAGTGTTCAAAGAGACCTCATCTGACCCTGGAAGAAAGCCGATCTGGTCCTCAGATTTGCTCTCAAGGTTGCGGATGTGGAATGAAGGAAACAGTCCCCTGGATGGACTTCAAGATTGGACAGACCTGTGTTTGAAATCCAACCCCACCATTTACTGATTTAGTGGCATTGAAGAATCACTTGACCTCTCTAAGCCTGAGTCTGTAAAAAGGGATGGAGGAATTGTTAAGAAGATTTAAAGAATGACATAAGAGCAAATCTAGATGACCTTGGGTTTGATGATGTCTTTTTAGATATTACAATGAAGACACAATACATGAAAGAAATAATTGATCGGCTGGACTTAAAAAAAAAATCTGTTCTGTGAAAGACACTGTCAAAAGAATGAGAAGAAAAGTCGTAGACTGGAAGAAAATATTTGTTAAATATACACCTAATAAAGGACTGTTATCCAAAATATACAAAGAACTCCTAAAACTCAACAAGGAAACAAAGAGCCTGATTAGAAAATGGACACAATACCTCAACAGACACCTCATCAAAGAAGATAGACAGATGAAAAATAAAAATATGAGGAGATGCTCCACATCATATGTCATCAGGGAAATGCAATTAAAACAACAATGAAAAAAAAATGTTATACCCCTACACACCTATCATAATGGTCAAAATCTGATAACACTAAATGATGATGAGGATGTGGAGCAACAGGAACTCTCGTTGATGATGGGGATGCAAAACAGTACAGCCACTTGAAAAAACAGTTCAGCAGTTTCTTATAAAACTGAACATACAGCACACGTGAAATATTTAAAAATTTTATTTGTCAGTTATAAATCAATAAGACCTAAAAAACTAAATATGCTCTTACTATACAGTAAATAAATTACGCTTTTTTATATTTACCAAAAAAAGTAAAAAAACCTATGTCATAAACTCCTATATCCTGATGTTTATAACAAGAAGCTTTATTCATAATTGCCAAAACTTGGAAGCAACCGAGATTTCTTCAGCAGATTAACGAGTAAATAAATTGTGCTATAGTCAGACAATAAAATATTATTTAGCACTAAAAGGAAATGAGCTATCAAGCAATGAAAAGACATGGAGAAAACTTAAATGCATATTACCAAGTAAAAGAAGCAAATATAAATATCTCTGTACCGTATGATTCCAACTAAATGATAGATTCCAATAACATGATAGAAAAGACAAAACTATGGAGTAAAAAATCATTGGTTGCCAGGGGTAGATGGGAGGCACAGAGAGTCTTTAAGGCAGTGAATTTACTCTGAATGATACTACAATAATAGGTGTATATCATTATACATTGGTCCAAACCCATAGAATGTACACCAACAATGAACCCTAACATAAACTTGGACTCTTGGTGACAATGATGTGTGAATGTAGGTTATTCAAATGTAACAACGGTACTACTCTGGTTGGAAATTTTGGAAGCGTGGGAAGCCAAGCATGTGTAGGGGCAGGAGGTATGTGTGAAAACTTTACACCTTCTGCTTAATATTGCTATAAAGCCAAAACCACGCTAAAAGGAAAGAAAGAAAGAGAGAGAGAAAGAAAGAAAGAGATTTTAAAAGATGATGTCTGTCTGCAAAGTGCCTGACTTTGCTCCCAGAACGAAGTAAGTACAGTATACAATAAATGTTCAAGTCTTTCCCCATTCATTCCCTCGGAGAGCGACTGTGCCACAGCCTGTGTGATGATAGACTAGCATTTCTACCGACATTCTTCTAATTCCTTCCCAGAGTTCCACCCACCATGCCTTCCACCAACCTCAGGTAAGACATTTTCTTCTCTTTGAATTGTTAGATACTCTGTAGATGTGCTGTAGCATGTGCTTAGAGTTAACATCCATCTTAGCTCATAAAATACATGCTGAGTGTCCTGTTTCATAGCTAGGCTCTTAACAGCTTTCATTTATTGATTTGCTTTTATGTCAGGACACTTGCAGAATAATTGCCATAGCACATTTCCCATTAACTTACATCTACCCTTCAATATAAGCTTGGATACTTTATGTGAGTTTCTCAGTTTAACAGCCACTACAGAGGAAAGACTCCCAGGGCAAACCCGAGCATGGCCTCAAAAGAAGTAGGGGTTCAGGAGTTCTTGGAATTTGGAAATATCCTGAACCAGGTAGTTTTTGTTCATACCCTAGAGCAGTGTTTTTCAACCATCATTCCGTGGACCAGTTCACCAGAAATTTTATACCAGTCCGTGAAAGAGTTAACCACCTGATGTTATATGAAGATTATAGACCCGACGATCTTAGTTGAATTCGCTTATGCTCAAGGTGAATTCGTCCTTAGCAGTCCCCAAAGTAATTCTCCTATTTTCACTGATCCCCAAGAGTAAAAAAGTTTAAAATCACTGCCCTAGACAAGCAGACTCTTTGGGGCCATTGCATAGGATCTCAAAACATCCCTTCAGCCCAGCTCATGCATCCCGGACAGCCCAGGTAGAGCCCTCGTCCTTACAGAATCTGAGAACACACAAATACACCATTACTCTGCTTCTTTCTTTCACCTTATGTTCCACCCCTCCACCTACTGCATCCCTCACCTACGCTAAATTCTTTCTCACCTTCCCGTGTCCTCCGAGGCTGTTCCTCTTTGAAGCCCTCCTTGGTTCCTGCCACAGCCTCCACACCTTTCCTCCTCTGCTTCCTCTGGACTTTGTATGCACGCTTATCCCTGTTTGTATTGTTGTTTGTTTACATGTTGGCCTCCTGTACTGAACTCTAAGACCAGCTGACCAGCCCTCAACTCCTCCCTCCCACTACGCCTGAGGTCCCAGGGCTTCAGGGACCTCAGCTGGGTCAGACTCCTGCAGCTTAGGGTCTGCACCAGCTCTGTTTGCCACCCTTGTGTTCCCAGTCTCTGGACACTAAGTCTCCCAAAAGTCTCACCACAACCAACCATTTTGGACCATCAACTTGCCTGGGATGGGGTTTGGGTCTTCCCCCTCCCTTCCCCTCCTTCCAGCACAACCTTCCTACCTCAGCTCCAAGCTATGAGGTCTGAAAGTCAGTCTTGCCTTGTCCTCACACCCAGGTCTGGTGCTCATGCCACTTCTTGTCTGGATTGGGCACCTTGTTCATCTGTTCCCTCAGTGGTTGATACAGGACCAGGTATTAGAAGTAGGCACTGAGGAAAAAACAGTACTAATAACTGTAGGATTTACAATGCATCAGCCAGTGTATTAACTGATTTACACCCTTTCTCTCTCTTTTTTTTTTAAAGGGACAGAGAGAGAGTCAGAGAGAAGGATAGATAGGGACAGACAGACAGGAACGGAGAGAGGTGAGAAGCATCAATCATTAGTTTCGTTGCCGTTGCGACACCATAGTTGTTCATTGATTGCTTTCTCACATGTGCCTTGACCGCAGGCCTTCAGCAGAACAAGCAACCCCTTGCTGGAGCCAGTGACCTTAGGTTCAAGCTGACGAGCTTTTGCTCAAGCCAGATGGGCCCACGCTCAAGCTGGCAACCTCAGGGTCTCGAACCTGGGTCCTCCACATCCCAGTCTGACGCTCTATCCACTGCGCCACCGCCTTGTCAAGCTACACCCTTTCTCTTGCTCCTTGCAATCATAATAATCTATGAGGGAAATATTTTTGTCTTGTTTTGCAGAGGGGAAGTGAATGTTTGGGCAGGTTAATAATTTTCCCCAGGACACACAGCTAGAAAATATCAGAGGCATAAGTCAAACCTGAGACTGTCTGATTGGGGAACCTGCACTCTAAACAACCACACTCAATAGATATTACTGGAACTGGATTAAATTGAAAGCCAAGGCCAGGTAAGGAGATCTTTTTAAGGAAGGGGACATTGGCAATATCCAAGAATTTTCTTCAAGCATAAACATGACCTAAGAATTTAAAAGGAACAGAACGGAGAATGCATGTGGGCAAACACTCCACCGAACAAAAGTCCAGTGATGCAATCATTCATTCAACCATTTGAGAATACTTGCTGAGTGTCTACCTTGTTAACTGTTCTAGTGTAAAACATGTATGGTCCCTGTCCTCAAAGTGTTTATCTTCTAGTGAGGAAAATAGATTGTAAACAATAAACAAGTTTTAAAATATTAGCTAAATATTATGATGAGTTCAGCAAAGTTCAAGTTAAATCCAATGTGAGTAGGGAGAACTTCAGGACCACACTCAGGAAGTGTCTGAGGTGCTTGGGGAGGTAGCCCAGCAGCTGGTCAGAAGCATGTTTATATTTTACAAGAAGGAGTGAAGCACAGTGAAGTCCAATCCTTAAAAGTCCCATCCACTGCCATCATCAAAGAAAAAACAAAAAGAAAACCCCAAAACAGACAAAAAAAATCATAGTTAGCCTGAGAGACATTTATTGAGGAAAAGTCAATGACAACATTCCTGCCAGGGGGACTTTTGCTGGTGCCTCACTTCCCACATATGCATGTTGTGGTGAGGCAAACCCTGGTGTCAGGCTCAGGAGAGCCAGGCTTCAATGAGAGATGTACTAAAAAGAAGAGCAGGGAAAATAGGCTCCCTTTCACTCTCTCCTCAACTCCTTCATCTTCCTCTTCTAACACACAAATCAAGACAGCCAGAGATGGGTCCTCTCTAAGCCTTGAAGCTTGTTTTTATAATGAGCTTGTTACCCGAAAAAAAACAAAACACTACTTCAAAAGAATATATGGCCCCCTGTGTTCATTGCGGCATTATTTACAATAGCCAAGATCTGGAAATAGCCTAAGTGCTCACCAGTAGATGAGTGGATAAAAAAGCTGTGATACATTTACACAGTGAAATGCTACTCAGCTGTAAAAAATAAGGAAAATTTTACCTTTTGCGACATTATGGATAGACCTGAAGAGCACTATATAAGTGAAATAAGGCAGTCAGAGAAAGACAAGTACCATATGATTTCACTCTTATGGGAAATCTAATGAATAGAATGAACTAACAAGTATAATCAAGATAGACTTATAGATAAAAAGCAGACTGACAGCTGTCAGGAATGAGGGCTGGTGAGGGGCTAGAGGAATTGAGCAAAAAAGGACCAAAAGAAAGGGAGAGAGAACTCATGGACACAGACAACAGTGTGGTGTTTGCCCAGGGTTGGGGGGTGGAAGGAGGGGATAAGGGGATGATGGACAAAGACTTTACTTGGGGGGTGGTGAACACACAATACGGTGTACAGAGATACGGTGTAATATTGGGCACCTGAAACCTGTATAATTTTGTTAACCAGTGTCACCCCAATAAATTTAAATTTTAAGAAAAAAACTTAAATATAATGATCTTGGTTGTGATAGCATTGATTTTAACTAGAAGAGAAAGCCCCATTACCCTCCATTACCACAACCAGAGACTGAGAAAGAGTTCTCTTATCTGAGGCCACAAGGTTTTAGAGTGGTGTCTGTGTGAAGTCAGTTGGCAAATCAAAATGCTATATAGGATTGGTTGGTTGATGGTCAATCCAGACTAGATTCCTTACTTCTTGGGAGGTGGAAGAGTCCCTCTCCCTTCTCCCACCCTTCTGTGGCTCTTCCAGTAGTGGCTCAAAAGAGCTGTCCTTAGTCCACCACAGTGACCTGGGCCTGTGGAATGCAGAGGAACAGGGCAGGGCACTCAGGAAGGGGTTTACCTACTTCCCTACCTGTTTTCTGAGTAGGTACCAGGCCGCTCATTTATCAAAAATCCCACCTGAGGAGGACAGCTCTTCAGGAAGTCCTGTGGATGGCGTCAAAGACACTGCTTAACTGCAGCCATGTCTGGGTATGGACTGCTGCAGGAAATGAATTCCCATTAGAAATGGGCCTGGCTGCCTGTGGGGCCTGCCTTAGTGAGACCTCCCTGGGACCAAGATTCCCAGGAGAAATGCTTCTGACGATCAAAGCACTAGTGAGCCTGTAGAGAAGGTCCTTATAGGCAGTCTCTCCGCTCCCAGGACTGGGCACGCAGGCACATGTGGCATGGCTTCTGGAGCGTGGCCAAAGCTCCCCTGCTCTGGCCTCATCGCTAATGCTGAAATCCACGATCACAGCTTCCTGATTTTGGCTTAAGACTAGCCTATAAAAATTCAGATATCTCACAGTATTGGTCTCACTGGTTGAGGTTGTCTTCAATAAATGAGTTTATTAGATCCTTTCCCATGAATAGGTTTAGACAAAAAGGAGGAAAAGGGGAACAGGAGATACCTGGGCTCCCAGGAAGAGGTCCAGTAAGGCTCGGCTTCAAGTTAGAAAGAATCTCAGTGACCATCTGGTTCAGAAACCCCAACTCACCTGCCTGTATTTTTAATCTAGAATAGTGTCTAACATGAAAAACTCATTTTCACCCCTTTCTCTCTGTTCACGACCTGGTCTGAAGGTATATGCATTTGTGACCAGTGAATTCTAGTCCAATTTTCCATTCAATGTAAAAGTCCCTTCAACACCATGCCTCCTTTGTTCATTCATTTATTCATATATTCATTCAAAAAAATAAATGTACTGAGCACCTGCTACACACAGGCTTTTGATTGCATAAGATTTTAGAGGAGAAGAGTGCTGGGAGATGGTCTAGTCTTCCCACTTTATTTTGCAGGTGGTCCAGCTGAGACCCAGAGCATGACTGTGCACCAACACAAAGCTGCCATGAGGCAGAGCTGCATTCAGTGAGAAATTGGGCAGCCAGATGTGGCTATCTCACTGGCAACTGCCAAGGACCTCACTGAAGTCCACTAATACCATGGCCACAGCACTCCCCAGTCTGTCTAATTCAGTTTTTCTGAAAGTCCAAGGGCTTCTGAATCCCCAACATACTTTCAGGAAAACCGTGAGGTCAAATTATTTTCCTAATGATACAAAACTATTATTTGTGACTGAGTAGTATTCCATTGTATATCTGTACCACATCTTTTTATCTAATCCTGTATCGAAGGACACTTTGGTTGTTTCCATGTCTCGGCCACTGTGCATAATGCTGCAAGGAACGTGGGTGTGCATGTGTCTTTATGTACCAATGTTTTTGAGATTTTTGGGTATATATTCAGTAGAGGGATTGCTGGGTCATATGGTAGTTCTATGCTCAGTTTTTTGAGGAACCCCCAAACTTTCTTTCATAATGGCTGTACCAGTTTACATGCCCACCAGCAGTGAATGAGGGTTCCTTTTTCTCCGCAACCTCTCCAACACTCAGTATCACCTGTCTTGTTGATAATAACCAATCTAAGTGGGAGGTAGTATCTTATTGTAGTTTTGATTTGCATTTCTCGAATAGCTAGTGAAGATGAGCATCTTTTTATGTACCTATTGGCCATTTGTATGTGCTCTTGGGAGAATTGTCTGTTCAGGTCCTTTCCCCAATTTTTTAATTGAATTGTTTGCTTGTTTGTTGCTGGGTTTTGTGAGTTCTTTATATATTTTAGATATTAACCCCTTATTGGAGCTGTTGCTTGCAAATATCATCTCCTATTTGGTTGGCTGCTTATTTGTTCTATTGTTGGTTTCTTTTGCTGTGCAGAAGCTTCCTAGTTTGGTATAGTTTCATTCATTTATTGTTGCATTTACTAGTTTGGTATAGTTTCATTCATTTATTGTTGCATTTACTTCCCTTGCCTGGTCAAATTCATAAAAGTTCTCTATGGTCAACGTCCATGAGTTTAGTACTTATGTTTCCTTCTATGTAATTTATTGTTTCAGATCTCTATTTGGGTCTTTGATCCATTTTGAATTAATTTTTGTGCAGGGGGACAAACTGTAGTTAAATTTTATCCTTTTGCATGTGGCTTTCTAATTTTCCCAGCACCATTTATTGAAGAGGCTTTCTTTTCTCCATTGTGTGTTTTGGCACCTTTGTCAAAGATGATTTGTCCATATATACGTGGTTTTATTTCTGGGCTCTCAATTCTGCTCATTGATGTGTATGTCTGTTTTTCTGCCAATACCATGCTGTTTTGATTATCGTGGTTCTTTAGTATGATTTGAAGTCAGGTGGTGTGATACCTCTGGCTTTATTCTTTTTCTTCTTTGGCTATTTGGGGTTTTTCATGGTTCTGTACAAACCTGGTGATTTTTTTGTTCTATTTCTTTAAAAATGACATAGTACCATTTACAACAACCTGGATGGACCTTGAGAACATTATATTGAATGAAATAAGTATATCAGAAAAAGCTAAGAACTATATTATTCCACACATAGGTGGTATATAAAACTGAGACTTACAGACATAATTGCTCACAAAAATTAGGGGATCAGGGAATGTGGAGATATTCCAGTACTTTCAGCCTTTTGTATAGTGCATTTTCACCAATGAAATAAAAGTTGGTTTTGAATTTCATTTGCATTAATGAACAGCTTTCTTTGACTTGCCATTTGCTTTTCTGATGTTATTTAATAAAAAAAAATCAAATGCTTTTTTTTATTACTTCACATTTATTTTGAAATATCCCCTAATTTTTGTATAGATAGAAGTGAAGTGGTTACCAGAGGAAGAGGGATATAGAGAAGGAGGGTGGGGGAGGGGGGAGGGAAGGGAGTAAAGAGGAACAATTATATGGTGATAGAAAATGATTTGTCTTTGGGTGATGGGTACATAACATAATCAATAGTTTAAATGCTATAAAAAATATTTACGTACCTAAAATCTATGTACTCTTATTGATCAATGTCACCCCATTAAATTTAATTTTCTAAGTAAAATAAAAAAACCTATTATTTGTTTTCATCACTCTCATAAATTTATATTAAAGCTTTCCAGAGGTAGATGATGTATGACATTGCAACAGATATATGAATATAAAACTATCATTGAACAGTTGGCATAACTGTATAACTATCATACTATTCTTAGTAAATATATTTTTAGCAAGTACATTTTTTTAATTATTATTTTTTTTATTTTTTCATTTTAGAGAAGAGAGAGAGAGAGAAGGGGAGGAGCAGGAAGCATCAACTTCCATAATGTGCCTTGACTGGGCAAGCCCAGGGTTTTGAACCTGCAACCTCAGCATTCCAGGTCAATGCTTTATCCACTGCACCACCACAGGTCAGGCGCAAGTACATTTTTTTATTTAAAAATATGTTATTGCCCTGGCCAGATGGCTCTGCTGGTTAAGAGCATCATCCTAAAGCTCAGATGTTACTGGTTTGATCCCTCAGTCAAGACACATACAGGAACAGATTGGTGTTCTTCTCTCTCTCTCTCCCTTTCTGGCTAAAATCAATCAATAAAAATATATATATTATTTACATTAACATGTAATGGGTTTTATGTTAATATTTATTATTATTATTTTAAAATAAATTTATAATTTCTAAATTTTTCATTTTTAATGTGGAAAATATCAGTAGATATAATCACATAAACTATAGCTTTTTGGGATCTTTAATAATTTTTAAGAATTTAAAGAAGTCTCTTGACCAGGCGGTGGCGCAGTGGATAGAGTGTCGAGCTGGGACACAGAGGACCCAAATTCAAAACCCGAAGGTTGCCAGCTTAAGCGTGGGCTCATCTGGTTTGAGCAAGGTTCACAAGCTTGAGCCCAAGGTCACTGGCTTGAGCAAGGGGTCACTTACTCTGCTAGAGTACCCACCCAGGTCAAGGCACACGTGAGAAAGCAATCAATGAACAACTAAGGTGCTGCAATGAAGGATTGGTGCTTCTCATCTCTCTCCCTTCCTATCTGTCCCTATCTGTCCCTCTCTCTGTATCTCTCTGCCTCTGTCACAAAAATAAATAAATAAAAAATAAAAAAAAACAAATATAATGAGGTCCAAAGTTCAAAAGTTTGAAATCTTCTATTCCAATAAATCTAGCAAAGGTGAACTATATTACTTCAATTTTTTCAACAAACATATTATCATAAGTAAGTTGCACAAAAAGGAAAAACATGAATGGGCCTACATTTTTGCTTCTTAGAAGTTCAAGTGTGCCAAGGCTCAGTCTGATTTGAGTTATTTCACCACCCAAAACTGGGAAGAGTGATCTTGTCTTGTGGTTATCAAAATATAATATTAGTGCTGATGTCATCTGGATTTACATCTCAACCCCCACACCTGCTCCTCCTCTTCCATCTCAGCGATGGGTGCATCACCACCGAAGCCTGGACCAGAAACCTGGGTTCGACTCTTGCTCTCACCTCTTGCTTTCTGCCACACTCACTACTACTATTGTTCTGAACAGTTCTCGTACCTTTCTTCTGCTCTGCAACAGCCAGTTGGCAGTCATTATTTCATGCTTGGAGATGGCCCTCGTGTCTTCACGGGTTTCAAGTCCCCTTTGTCCCCAGCACGGGGGCTCTACTCAGTCCCCAGAGTACTGTTTCTATTACATGAACCTGATCATGAGCCACCCTGTTCAGCCTTCTTTCTGACATAAAGGACCCTTAGTAGTCCGCTCCTGACGGCCAATCAGCCTTCCTGCCTCGCCCATGTCTTACAAGCTGTATCCTCCAACATGAAAATTGTTTTCTATGTCTCCAAGCCCACCATGCCAGGGAGCCCCAGGGCCTTTCAAGGTGGGGTTTGAAGTTCCCTTAGCCTGCAATGCATTTCCTTCCTGTTTGTTTCCCTGACAAACTCCATACCTCAGGTTTCTGCTCAGAACCATTCCTCTGCTTGAGGAAACCCAGCTCCCGAAGGGGAAAGGTGTAGAGTTAAGCACAATGAATATTTGTTAATATAAATGAATGAATTCTTTATTTGAAAAATATCACTTCATGATGTCTGTTGAATTCCCCTGCTTTATCAAGTATAGCATAATGAACTGAATTGGTAATTCATTACACATTCTGTAAGGTAGAGACAGTGAGCAGGAATGAGTGTTCAATGAACCTCAGAACTTGACCTAGAAGTTGTTTTTCTCTTAATATACTTTTATGTTGGTTTGTTTTTGTTTTGTTTTGTTTTAGAGAGAGAGAGACAGACAGGAAGGAAGAGAGATGAAACATCAATTCATAGTTGCATCACTTTAGCTGTTTATTGATTACTTCTCATACTGCCTTGATGGGGGTGTGTGTGGAATGGGCTCCAGCCTAGCTAGTGTCCCCTTGCTCAAGCCAGTGACATTGGGTTTCAAGCCAGTGACCTTTGGGCTCAAGCCAGTGACCATGGGGTCATGTCTATGATCCCATGCTCAAGCTGGCAACCCCACACTCAAGCTGGCAACCCTATACTCAAGATGATGAGCATATGCTCAAGCCAGATGAGCCCATGCTCAAGCCAGCGACCTTGGGGTTTTGAACCTGGGTCCTCAGAGTCCCAGGTTGATGTTCTATCTACTGCACCACCACCAGTCAGCTCTCTCAATATATGTTTAATATCAACTGTTTTCTTGCCTTTTCTAATTTCTCCTTAAAATATAATCAACAAAACTAAGCCCAGAGTTTTCAGCATGGTGGGTAAAGCCCTGCTGATCTGACCCCTGCCCACACCTGAAACTTGCTACTCTCTTCATGACATTTCCTGTCCCTGCTGTATACCTGCCAGTGCTCCCTGGGTATACCATGCCTGGCTGCCTTTCATCACTGCTTTACTCACTCAGTTCCTCTTCTGGCAATGCCTCTGCCCCATCTTAACTCCTTCTGTCCTGCTGAGAAAATACCACCTTCTCTGGCAACACTTCTGGTCCTTTTCCACTTTGGTTGGCTGTTCTATATTGAAGCTCTCACAGAACCTCAGGTGACCTCTATCAGAACCATATGACCTTGGGTGAAGGACCTAATCTCTCTTATCTCAGTTTCCTCATATGTAAAATATAATAATAATTCCAATCTTGAAAAGTTATCAGGATAATTACTTGAGGTTTGTGTAAAGTGCTAAGAATAGTACCTTGAACATATGACCCCCCCCCACATGCTCGCTACTCTGTTTATTTTGATAACACTCATAACATTGAAAATATTTGTGCACTCATCTGTGTATCTATGACTTTTTCTTTTTTCTCCGTCTCCAAGAACCTAGCAGACTTCCTGGTTGCTAAAAAGAGTTTTATAAACTGAACTAACTCTTGATATTGCTCAAGATTCTATTATCTGTCAATTTACATAGTAGTCAGCACAGAACACTATTCCACATTCTGATCTTTCACTTTACACCACCTATACTTTTGCCATTTTAATAGCTATATCAATGCTTATTCATTTCTCTTTGTATTTTTATCATTGATTTTGTTATATATATATCTTTGGCATTAAAAAAGAAATATTTCCTTATGGCAGCAAGGACTTGTTTGTTCAAAACTTATAAGCACTTTTACAGTCCTTGAGAGAGACCATTAATTATACAGATTTCTAAAGAGAACAGACTACTATACAATTTCTCATAAACCTATTTCTCCCCCAGACTAGTCATCATTGGATTTTTATCACTGGTTTTATTACTCTACTGGAAATATAATAATACTTCCAAGTTGTTCTTATTTACCTATTTTTAGTTACTACCATGGGTAGATATTTTATCCTATAATAAAATACTCTATTTTCATCAGTAACAAAACATCTATTCATTTTTTACTAAACTTAAAGTAGAATTCAAATGGTAGTATTATATATTTATACTGTCTTTATACTTCTTCAGATATAAAAATTTTCCTAACTATTCCATTATTTTGTGTATGTATTTTACAGCATTTTATACCACCACAGATATTTATACATGAATGGTACCCCAGGAATTGGGCAACATAGTGATACTGACATTCAAGTTGTCTTATGACAGTGTTCAATAGTATTTTATTATACTAATTTTTTTACTTCAAACCTTTTTTCAAATATTTAAAATAGAATTTAGGTTACTCACAAAGCACTAGGAAATTTTGTGGTCTAAATATATATCCTACAGAACTTGGCTAACAAATATTGTTTGATTTTGGACATTATAATACATGTAGTTAATTTCTGGTTGCTTAGAATAATAACAAAATAAATTAAACTACCTAGTTTAATTAAACTACCTAGTTTAATTATAGACAAAGTTGTAAAAAGATTTAAAATATTTAAAAATAATAAATAAGATCAAACATAAAATAGGTGTTGATGTTTATGTTCTGTAAAGTCTTCTAAATCATAGGTGTCTAACTAATGCATCAGAATAACAAGTAACACATGTAGTTAGAATATGAAAACGTATCTATTACTTTCTGCTATTTAAGAGGCAATGATTTACATAATGCTAGCACACTGTGTTTCTTATATAATAGTGTTTACATTATGTTGGAACTTGTACTCATGTGATACACAAATAATTTTAAAGTATATACTTTTTAAATGTATTTAAATATGGAGAATCTTTTTGTTAAGATATTAAAGAAATAAGAGTTAGAAATATAATTAATTAACAAAATGCAGTACAAAGAGATAATGAGATGAATAGTATGAAAGAGTGGTTGGTATCGAAATATAATTTCTAATATATATCTAGCATAAGATCCAGAAGGAAAAAAATAAGAACATTTAAATTATCAAGGTTGCAAACTCTGAGACCTAATGAAAGAAATAAAGCCACAGACAAAAAGTATGACATAAAATTTTTTAAAATCTATCTCTTGGCTTATTTTATTGAAACCACAGAACATCAAAGATATAAAAGAAGATTCTAAAAGTATCTAGAAAGAACACACAGATCACTACGAAGAAATGGTAGACTGACAGTATACTTTCCAATTGCAATAGCAGAAGCTAAAAGGATTACAGCTTCAAAATACTGAGAGAAAATAACTGTCAACCTAGAATACTAGCCCCAGCTAAACTATTACACAAGGATAAAGTTGTTTTTAGACCAATAAGAACTACTAAAGTATGTTCTTCAGCAATAAATAAGTTGAATTCAGATGGAAGGAGTAATATGTAAGAAGTAAACTAAAGGGAAAAGGAAAAATGATGCATTGATTGAATAAAATAATAATAGAAATAGAAATAATTTGGGGATTTTTTTAATATGGCACTAATACACAGGTAAACAATAATGTAAAATGGGAGGAAGAGATCAGTTAAAGCTATTTAGTGTTCTTATATTGTTCAAGGGAAAAAGGAGATTTTGGATAACTAGAACTTTCTGTTTAGTTGCCATATTAGAATTTTAAGGGTAACTACTAAAAGAATAGAAATATTAGGAGCAATAGAGGAAAGAAAGGAAATAAAGAAAGATTAATTTATTTAACAGGAGAAAGGGAAGGAGCAAAATATAAATTTAGAATAAGCATAGAAAATTTAAAAAAAAGATAATAGAAATTCACATATACCAATAATAAAAATAAACATAAAATGGTTAGCTTCAAAGTTAAAAAAGAATCCCAGCATATTTTTAAATATCATTAAATATTGTTAAATGTTATACAACAGTTAAAATTAATAAACAACATGTGTCAACAAGTATAAATCCCAAAACAGTTGAATAAGAAAAAAAAGAGATAAAAATATATAGCAAATTGTACCATTTATGCATATTTTTAAAAATATTTTATTTATTGATTTTACAGAGGGAAGAAAGAGAGAGGGGGGAAGAATGAGAAGTATCAACTCATAACTGCTTCACTTTAGTTGTTCAGTGATTGCTTGTCTTATGTGCCCTGACTGGACAAGCCCAGAGTTTTGAACCAGTACCTCAGCTTTCCAGGTCGATGCTCTATCTGCTGTGCCACTACTGGCCAGGCCTATTTATGCATATTTTAAATTCCATAAATTATAATGTATATTGTTTATATGCATGTGTGTGTTTACATACACATACACACAGAAAGACATATGTAATAAAATTATAAAAATAAGCATGAGAACAATATACAAAAACTTTAAGATAGTGGGTAGGGAAGAAAAGGAATGGCTGAGGGGCGGGACTTTAGCTAGTTTTTTAATGTTTTAATTCTTTAAAACTGATCTAAAACAAACATGGAAAACTATTAATATCTATTTTATCTTCATGGGGAATTATACCTCATGTCATTGTCTCTACTTTTTTCTGTGTTTGACTTAAAATAAAAATGTTTCACTAAATATTGTTAGTTCCCACTCCTACACGTATATCCAATGGAACTGAAAGCAGGGACTCAGACTGATACTTGCATGACAATATTCATTGCAGCTTATTCATGACAGCCAAGACTGTAAACAACCCAGGTTTCCATCAACAAAGGAATGAATAAGCAAAATATGGCATATAGGCATACTGTAACACTGTATTATTCAGCCATGAAAAGAAATAAGATTTTAATACATATTAAAACTTGGATAAACCTTGAAAACATTATGCAAAGTGAAATAAGCCGGACACAAAGGGACAAATATTGTGTAATCCATTTTATAAAGATAATTTTATTTAGAAAATTAAATTTAATGGGGTGACATTGATCAATAAGAGTGCATAGGTTTTAGGTAAATAATTCTATGGCATTTAAACTGTTGATTATGTTGTGTGCCCATCACCCAAAGTCAAATCATTTTCCGTGACCATATATTTGTCCCTCTTTACTCACCCCTCACTCTCCTCCCTCCAACTCCTTCCCCCTGGTAAACACTTCACTTTTATCTATGTCCATGAATCTCATTTTTATATCCCACCTATGTGTGGATATAAAAATCATATAAGTCTTAGCTTTTTTTGATAAACTCATTTCACTTAGCATAATGTACTCAAGGTCCATCCACATTGTCATAAATGGCAATATATCATTATTTCTTATGGTATGAAATATCTATAATAGATAAATTATAGGGACAAAAGTGAGATTAGAGGTTACCAAAATTTAAGAGAAAAGAAATAGGGAATCATTACTTAATGGTTATAGAATTTCTATTTGGGGTGATGAAAACATTTTGAAAATAGATAATGTTTATGGTTGTACACATTGTAAATGCAATTAATACCACTGAATTGTACACTTTACATGTTTAAAATGGCAAATTTTGTTATATATATTTACCAAAATTTTAGAAAACAAATAACTTAGTATGTCAAAGACTATTGAATAGTACACGTTAAATGAGTGAATGTATAGTGTGTGAATTGTATCTCAATAGGCCTGTTTAAAAAAAAAAAAATCTTGATAGTAAGTAATAGCTTTTATAGAGGGAAATAAAACTGATTAGAGACAGATATCCCAAGACCGAGTCCTAGTTTGGTAACCTTGAACTCTGTTTTCATACTGATGAAATGTACTAGATGATCTCTAAAATTCTTTTCAATATTAAGAATACAGTAAGTCATCAGTTAATTTTATCATAGGAAACTGCAACTTTAAGTGAAACAACATATTATCATAGGAAACTGCAACTTTAAGTGAAACAACATAAAATGAAACCAGTTTTACCCTAGGCTAATTGAGGTAAACAAGAGCATATCGATGGTCACGAAAACAGCACCAAATTTCTAACTAAAAACCCAAACACTTATAATAGTAAACATTGAAATAAATGTGAATCATGCATACATTTAAGAAAGATGAATAAAAACAAGTAAGATAATTCTCAGCCCGCTGATTCCAGTTTAGGGTCAAGGGTGGCCAGAGCCCGTCCCAGCAGGTCAAAGCACAATGTGGGACCCACCCTGGGCAGGATGCCCGTCCATTGCAGAGCCACTCACACACCCACACACACTCAGACTGGGACAAGCTTGACATGCCGATTCACCTCACAAGCACATCTTTGGGATGTGGGAGGAAACCAGAGCTGCCAGGAATCAATTTTTTTTCTCATCGATATTATAATGAGACAACGTTGACATTTTTGAAGAAACTGCTGTTCACAATTCTATAAAAAACCAGAGATGAAAAACATCAAGATAAATTTCTCTAGTCTGCTTGAAGTTGAAGCCCCCATTTATGAAAAATCAAGCGTTGGTTGTATCATGTTTGTAGCAGGTGGCAGGGAAATCCCTGGGAGATCCCTATCAGCTGCTTTGCTAGGGAGTGAGATCTAAATCAAGTGAAGGAAGATGTGAAGGAAAAAACTAAGTGATCAGTAATTTAGTCGTGGCTGTGATGTGGAACCTTGATCTGATTCTCGACAGTCCTCAGAGGTTCTGCCCAATTTCCAAATAACCCATGATGAGCTGCAACCTAAACTATTGCCATTCACCCCACCCCCATCTCTCCAATGACAAATTTGTAGTTCATCACAAATGCCTATCTTTATCTATACATAGAAATTTCTACTGTATTCCATTTAGCTCCAGAAAATACAAACAGGCCAATGTGTAGAAACTGCTACAGATTTGGGCTTAAAATAAGAAGAATCTTTCTAACAATTAAAATTATATGAAGTTGGGATGGACAATCTGATAATACAGGCACACCTTGAAAATATTGTGGATTCGTTTCCAGACCACCACATTAAAGTGCATATAGCAATAAAGCAAGTTGTCATCTTTCTGTTGGTAGAGGGTTTGCCTTCAATTTGTCAAAAACACAACATCTATGAAGCACAATCAAATGAGCTATACTAATGCCTTTATGGTAAAACCCATCATTGCTCATGTCCAAAATTGAGCAAATCAATGCATCAGGACTGCAATAAGCCAGTGCTTCAACATTCTCTGCATCAGAAACGCCTTGAAAGATTGTCAAACCACAGATGGCTCAGCCCCATCTCAGCTTCTGATTCAGTAGGTCCAGGGTGGGGCCAGATAATTTGCTTTTCTAACAAATTCCCACATGCTGCTGATGTTGCTAATCCAGGGACCATACCTTGACCACTGCTAAAGAGTATACCCTATCCTTAGGCTGGATGCTGTACTACATAGCCTCCAAGGTACATTCGAGCCCCGAGAGTCTATGAGTCCACAAAACAAACATTCAGGTTCCAAAGAAATGTACTGCTCCAAAATGGTACTCAGTTCAAAAAACCAAGGACTTATAGAACATTCATTATATTCTTAGCAGTATGTTAGGCACCCAAGGTAGTATTTTAAACTACATAGCAAATGGCCTGTCCTGTGTTGGCATAGTGGACAGAGCATCAACCTGGAACTCTGAGGTCAGCAGTTTGAAACCTGGGCTTGTCCAGTCAAGGCACATGTGACAAATAATCAATGAGCAACTAAAATGAAGCAACTATGAGCTGATACTTCTCTTTCCCCTGCCCCTCCTACTCTCTCTCCTCTCTTTGTAAAATCAATAAATAAAATCATTAATATATATATATATGTCAAATGATATACATATGAAATTATTCTGGCTTTCAGAGATCCTACAATTGAACTGGGAAGGTAAACCCTGGCTCCTCCACTTGGTTGCTGTGTTAACTTTTACTTATTTGACAAATGCATATTGTGTTTTTACTATTCTTCGGTTTATGAGCTAAGCATGGGAGATATGTAAGTAAAATATCTAACTTGGAAAGTATTTGACAAAGTTATAACCTTTTTAAAACTTAATTTATTCATGTATGAAAGAAAAATCATACCTACCTTCCAAAATCATTATGAAGATTAAATTAGATAATATTTGTCAAAGTGCCTAGGACAGTCCCTAGTGTATAGAGCAGGTGCCCAATAAATACTTATTTTGTCTGGAATGCTTCATATCAGAAGTAGGACTTGACCTGGTCCCTGAGAGTTTGAGAAAGATCTTTCACAGCTATCGTAGCTCCCTGGTGCAGGTGAACAGAGGATTTTTCTAAGTACCCCTCGCTGTGATCTGCTTCCTCTCACTGCTACTGATAGCGGCAGAACTCATGTCTGAGGGCCCTGAGAAGCTCTGTGAGCAGTGTCCTCACTGGGGCTGCCACTTCCAAATATCCTAGAATGTGATAAGTTCAAGAGCAGCAGTGTACGTAATTTCTCAACCTCAGCATCATTGCCATCTGGGACAGGACAGTTTTCTTTTCATTACCTAGGGCTGTCTTCTTCACTGTAAGATGTTTACCAGCATCCCTGGTCCCTTTCCACTGGATTTTGAGTGGCACTCCTGCCTAGCTATAAGATCCAAAAATATCTCCAGACATTTCCAAATATCCTTGTGAGGCAAAATTACCCATGATTGAGAACCATTGGTGTACAGAGTTCTCACGCCAGACTTAACAAATAAGAATACAGGATCCCTTAAAATAGCAACCCATGGAGTGGGAGAAAATATATGCAAATTACACTGCAGAACAATTTTTTTTTTCATTTTCTGTTGTAGGAGGTTTTAGAACTTTTTCTATATATATCTGCATTGCTGATTCTAAATCTGAAATCCATTTTTTGGTATATGCTCTAGTTTTTATGCAATTTTAATTTCTTTTTGTTACAGTTAATGGCATGTATTGGTTTATAAATTGAAGTTAAAGGGTAATAACTCTTGGATTGAACATAACCACAAGGCAATTAATGTTTTACAAATGTCACTTTTATATAATTGTAGTTGTTTTTGAATGTAAAAAATTATTATCTGATAAAAACACCCTCTTTTTTTGTTTTAAGATTGAATCATGGCTTCTTCAAGTAGGCGTAAATGTAAGAATAGTCCTGACACCTTCTGTTCTATATGTGGCTTTACACATTTCAACGTCAAAGGTGCAATATTTCATCATTTGTGACATGTGCATATATTGCCTATTTTCAAGTTCCTCTTGGTGATCAAGACAAGAATTGGGTTCCTCATATCGTGTGTTATAATTTTGAGGAAATGTTTCATGACTGGACAAAAGGAAAACGCAAAGGAATGCCTTTTGATATTCCCATGGTTTGGTGTGAACCTAAGGACCACAGCAGTGACTGTTATTTCTGTCTGATCCATACAAAGGGCATTGACAAGAAAATACGGCATATGATCGTATATCCTAATATTCCTTCAGCAATACGAACTATCCCACACTCTGAAACACTCCCCGTTCCAGTTTTTAATGGTTTTATTTCTTCTAAGGACGAAGAAAGTGAACATGGTGATCAAATGTATTTTGATAAGATGCATGAGGAAATGGTTGTAGAAACTGAAGGGTCTTCTTCTGATGCCAAGCAGTCATTAACCCTTCAACAGTTCAGCCAACCCGAATTGAATGACTTAGTAAGAGATTTGGACCTATCAAAGAAAGAAGCTGAGTTCTTAGCGTCCAGGCTTCAAGAAAAGAATGTACTTCACAGGTCAGCTAAAGTATTCCATTTCAGGAAGCGTGAACAAATTTTTGTGAACTATTTTTCCAAAGACAAACACGTTGTTTACTGTCATGATATCAGTAGTCTTTTCGGCCACCTAGGTGTTACCACTTACAGTTCGAAAGAATGGCGGCTATTTCTTGACAGCTCTAAATGGAGTCTGAAATGTGTCCTCCTACACAACAATAATGTTTATGCACTGGTTCCAATTGGTTGTTCAACTCATCTGTGAGAAGATTATAATGGCATAAAAATTGTCCTTGACTTTCTGAAGTATGAGGAGCATAACTAGATCATTTGTGTGGATCTTAAAATGGTAAATTTCCTGCTATGACAACAGAGAGGTTTCACAAAGTATCCTTGCTTTCTGTGTTTGTGGGACAGCCGAGGTCGGGAGAAACACTGGACACAGAAGGAGTGGCCAAAACGTGAAGCTCTGGAAGTAGGGATGCAAAATATTGTGAATGAACCTGTAGTTAATCGAGGCAGGATCATTGTTCCCCCACTTCACATCAAACTTGGCTTAATGAAGCAGTTTGTTTAGGCTTTGAATAGAGAAAGTGAATGCTTTCAACATATTATTTCTGCTTTTTCTGCCTTGTCTTCCGAGAAGATAAAAGCAGGTGTATTCGATGGACCTCATATTCGAACACTCATACATGATGAAGAATTTGCCAGGAAGTTGAGTAAGGAGGAGAAAGTAGCATGACAGTCTTTTGTGGCAGTTACAAAGAACTTTCTTGCCAACAGGAAAGCAGAAAACTATGAACTTTTGGTTCAAAGGATGCTGTTGGCTTTCCGTGACATTGGATGTAACATGAGCGTTAAGATTCACTTCCTGAACAGTCACCTTGATAAGTTTCCCAAAAATCTTGAAGCTGTTAGTGATAAGCAGACTATTGCTGGAGCATCAAACAAGATTGTCCTCAACAAGTATACAAACACAAGAGCTACAAACGCACATTTTTGCCTGAATATAATTTAAATAAATTTTGTGCAAATTTTATGATTAAAATAAATGTTTTAATATGTTCTATTTTGAGATTGTAGACAAATTCTGATGCAATCATATCTTTTAGTGTATTAGTGTATTTACTACATGATATAAATTATTATATTTTCACAAAGATGATACCCAAGAAGACATTTAAACTAAATGTTGAAAATTTTACAATAAGATGAAAACCTAAAATCTTGAATTGCAAAAGAACTGCAGCTTACAGAGAAAAACTAATGTCAGATTTGACATCAGCATACTCAAATTAGTTAAGAACAAGTGTTTTTGTGGATGCAACAAAAATTTTGTTCCCCAGTGTTATATATCTGATATATGGTATCAGGGATTAATTTCCATAATATATAAAGAACTTCTACAACTCAATAACAGAACAACAACCCAATTTGAAAATGGCCAAAGGACTAGAATGAACATTTCACCAAATAAGACATATAAATGACCAATAAATATATTTAAAAAGCTGCTCAACATTACTACTTATTAGGGAAATACACATCAAAACCACAGTGAAGTATAAAAAGTTAACCAGTGGAAGGAGAGAAAATAATTTCAAGCCCTAGATAATATAATACCCAAAATTTATAAGGAAATTAATCAATAAAAAATAACCCCAATTTAAAAATGGGCAGAAGACTTGTCTAGACATTTATCCAAAGGAGACATTCAAATGGCTGACAGATATAAGAAAAGATACTCAACATCAGTAATAATCAGGAAAGTACAACTCAAAACCACAATGAGATATGATCTCACACCTGTTAGGATAACCATTATAAAAAAGATAATGGTTGTCAAAGATGTGAAGAAATTGGTACCCTTGTTACTGTTGATGGGAATGTAAAATGGTGTAGCTACTAAGGAAGACAGTATGGAGAATCCATATATATATATTACCACTTGTACATACTATTTATCCAAATAATTAAAATCAGGATCTCGAAGACATGTAGTATTAGCACACCCATGTTCATTGCAGCCCAGTTCAGAACAGCCAAATTGTAGAAACAGCCTAAAAACCCATGGTAAATAAATGAATAAAAAATATATATGTGTATATGTATATGCATATGTATATGTATAGTATACACACACACAGTGGAATGTCTTTTAAAAAGAAGGATATTTTGCAATATGTGACAACGTAAGTGAGCTTTGAGGACATCATGTAAAGTGAAATAAGCCAATCACAAAAAGACAAATAATGCATGATACCACCTACACCAGGAATCTAAAAGAGTCAAACTCATAGAAACAAAGAGGAGAACTGTGGGACTTGGATGAGGGGGAAATAGGGAGTTGCTGCCCGACAGATAGAAAGCTTCGTTTATGCAAAATGAGTAAGCTCTGGACAGCTGCTGCACAACATTGAGCCTATAGTCACCAATACTGTATTGTTAAGAGAGTAGATCTCATGTTAAATGTTCTTATTACAAGTTAATTGATAATAACATAGAAAAGAACGTGAGGTGTTACATCATCAGGAAGGTTACTATAATTTTTTAAAAACAGAAAGTAACAATTGTTGGTAATGATGTGGAGAAATTGGAACACTTGTGAATTGCTGGTGGGAATATAAAATGATGTGGCTGTTGTGGAAACTGATGCTTTCTGGAGGGATCGAGCAAAAAAGGGAAAAAAAAGAAAGAAAAAATACTCATGGACACGAACAACAGTGTGGTGATTGCTGAGGGAGAGGTGAGGTGGATGAGGTAGAGGAGGAGGTGGGGGATAAATGGTGATGGACAGAGACTTGACTTAAGGTGGTGAACACACAATGTTCAAAGCATACAAATAATATGTTATAGAATGGTGCACCTGAAACCAGAATAATTTTATCTGGAGTCACCTCAATAAATTCAATAAAAAGGAAAAAAAGAGTTAAACATAGAATTACCTGATGATCCAGCAAATCTACTTCTAGGTATATACCCAAAAGAATGAAAACCATGGACTTACACACCAGTGTTCACAGCAGCATTTGTCAAAGTAATCGAAAGGTGAAGCAACTTAAACTCATTAACAGACGAATGGATAAACAAACATGGGATATATAAACAATAAAATATTGTTTAGCCTTAAAAAAAGGAATAAAATTTTAATACATGCTACAATATGTATGAACATTGAAAATATTATGCTAATTGAAATAAGCCAGACTAAAAAAGGGCTCATATTGATTGACTCCACTTATATAAGGCACCTAAAATAAGCAAATTTGTAGGGACAGAAAGTATAATAGATGTTACGAGGGGATGTGGGAAGATGGAAATAAGGAGTTATTCTATAATGGGTGTAGTTGCTACTTGGATAAATGAAAAAGTTCTGGAAATGTATAGTGGTGGTGGTTGCACAACATTGTGAATATACTTAATGCCACTAAATTGTATACTTAAAAATGGCTAAAAAGTAAATTTTTGTGTTTTTTATCACAATAAAAAATTTTAATACATCATGTATATATTGCATGACCCTGGAAACCTATATAATTTTATTAACCAAAGTCACCTTAATAAATTTAATTAAAAGATTTTTAAATGTTTAAATACAGAACCATCCAATTATATATGAAATTCATACAAACAATGAGTAATTGTTAGTATGAGTATGTCCCCAAAAATATTTGGAACTTACTTATAAAACTTCATAAGTAAATGTTTTTTTGTTTTTCTTTCTCTCTCTCTCTCTCTTTTTGACATTCCAATGTAAGAGGGCATCCTATATTTTATCTGGCAACTTTGATAAGAGATGCTCAGAGTCTTCACTTAGGTAGGGACAAAGAAATGAAGAAGGTCTAAAGCTGTTTTAGGATAAAGAATGGAAAGGAGTTGAGGACCAAATGGAATGCGCATGTGCTGAAGAGGGACGCAGTGAATCTCAGCGAGACTTCTGTTTTGTGACACAGAGATGCCATTTGTGGAGCCGCCACCACCATTCACCTCATTCATTTATTCAACTGACCTGTGTACTTTGCCAACATTGTTTTAGGAGCTGGGCTGTCCCTGTCCAGACCCGACCAAGTAAATACAAAGTCCAATGGGAACTATGGATGGGTAAGGAGACAGTGACAATAGGTTATGAGGAGTTCCGTGGTGGGGGGAGTATGTGCTACCACGGGAGTCTGTGGTGAAGGCACCCAAACAGGACCAGATGCAGCTCACTGGAGTCTGGAATGGGGAAAGGGCATCATCAGGAGAGCTTGGAAAAGAACTGCGGACAGTCCTGGCCTCCTGAATCATCACCTGGGGTGGCCCGGCAGAGCAGACCATGAAGAATTGGTTTATTTCTGCCTCCCAAACCCAGCAGACCTGCTGCCAGCAGATTCAGATGCAATATTGCAAACTGGAATGATTACCATCTGCCCTACTGCTTTCCCGGAACAACAATTTTAAAGATAAAATACATTGTTAGGGTCCTTAGCGATCTCAGGTTTCTCAGGGCCCAATGAGAGGCAGCCAGCAGAACCTGGGAAATGGGCAGCTTTTAAACTGGGTTGATGCCCTGGCTTCACTTCTGAACTCAGTAAACTGACCCCCCTCCTGCTTCGTATACCCTGTGCATCCATAAATTATTACTTCATTAGACACATTGTAGCACCACTAAAATTATATCCGCAAAATGCTCCAATAAAGAACTGGGATGGGCTCAGGAGGAATGAGTCATCGAGATTAAAGAAAAGCCATTTCTAAAACTCTAGCCTTTCTTGGGAAAACCCTGAGGCTGCTGAGCATGAAATTAAATTGCCGTGTTAGCCTGCTGAATTCTTGGTAACTTTCGGAGCCTAGGGACACAGCCTCTCGTCATCTCCTTTCCGATCTTTCCAAATTCACAGGGTGAATTTCCCGTCCAGTTCCGTGGAGATTTAGAGATGTCTGGATGTTAAGTCAGCCAAGATCTTGGGGTGGGGCAGGTAACCTGAATACACGCTCCACCTTGATGTAAATCCAACTGAGTGTGATCTCACCTTATTAAGGCACTGGCCGGGGAGGCGCAGAGGCAGATTTTGAGAACAGCAGGATGATATCATAATGGTGGGTCCATGAGTATACGATGGGTATATGTCTATATATTTGTCCAAAACCATAGAATGTACACCAACAACGAACCCTAATATAAACTGTGGACTTTATTTTAATAATAATATATTAATATTGGCTCATCACTGTGACAAATGTATCACACTAATGCAGGATGTTAACAATAGGAGAAACTGGGTGGGGAGTGAGGGGCTATATGGTGATGCTTACTCAATTTTTCTGTACACCTAAGGCTGCTCCAAAAAATAAAGTTTACCAATTATTTTTTAAGTGGGGCAGGAGCCTGGTAGGAGGGCTGCAGAGTCTTCCCCGGGGTGAAAGTGGGGAAGAGTAAGGACAGGCAAGGATTGACTAATTCATAAATGGGCGAGTTTCAAGCAAGCAAGACTGTAAGCACTTAGAAGGTAAGAACTGTTTTATTAATCTCTGTGTGTGTAGTACATTATAACATAATTGCTATATGAATCAATGAATGAGAGAAACTGATTCATGTAAGATAGTTATCCACAGGTAAATGAAATAGAAATACCAAGGAATATTTCTCAAAATATACAAGCCCATTAGTCCTTCTGCTCAGCCCACAAGCTTTGGAATACACACCCATGTGAGCACACACATGTGCGCACACACACACCTGTCTCTTGGTTGAGAGCGGCAGTTTTTAGAGATCTCCCCACCCTTAATGCACATAGCCATTGGGTAAATGTATTATTGCCCTGTGTTGCCTGGGGGAGACCCAAGCTGAGAAAGAACCATCTTGGCCAGGTTAATTTTCATGTGACAAAGACCTGTGTACAAGCAGAGAACGTAGTTGCTCCGGCAGCCCAAGAATGGAATTCTCTGCTTCCCTTCTCGCTGCTCCTCTCTCCATGGATAGAAGCCTTCCTTCATGTACTTACTAAACTTTATTAAGGACTCTAGAAGGCCTCTGTTAAAACACCTGGACCACTCTTTTGTTTTCCTCACAGTATCTAAACGTGATGTATTTACCTGATGAGCTAGTTAGCACCTTACTTTTTTGAGAAGAGGGGAAGAGGCCAGTCTGGATTTTAGGAGGACAAGAGGAGGCTAGCAGTGGAAGGGGGGTCACAGCTGCATGTCCTTGAAGATCTGTCTAGAAGGGTATTGAAGTCAAGGGGTAAGTTTTGGATTCAGGGAATCACAAGAGAATTAGCATGTAAGCTTGCTTTTAAGAATAAATAGGAATTTTCATATAAGCAGAGAAAGCAGGAAGGTATTAAAATCAGAGTTTGTCTGTTTCAGAAATTGCTAAGAGTTGGCCCTTTGCCCACAGCCCAAATGTGACCACAAGGGACAGGTGATTTTAAGTTACTTATACCTGGTTATGCCTAGTTACTTATATGCATGGTAAGTATGTACATTTAGGGGAAGGGGTGGTCTCAGCTGAGCAGCTACCCAGTGCAGTGAGTTTTATCCCTGGACAGCTTATGCATTTCTGCCCAGACATCACTCCAGCTAGGTCAAGTTTCCTTCCTTCCTTCCTTCCTTCCTCCCTTCCTTCCTCTTTTTTCTTTTCCTTTCATTTATTCTTCTTTCTGTTGTTCTTTCGTTCTTTCTTTTATCCATCTATTTTTGTTAGAAATACCTAGAACATGTTCCAGCTATACAATTTTATATACCTGGACCACTCTTTTGGTCATACAGAATGAGTTTACTCCATGGAAGCTCAGAAAGATTTCCTTAAGCCAGGAACTAGCACAGTATGTCCCACACGGAAGCCTGTGATACCAGCTGAGCAAAGTATTAACTTTATAAATTATACTAGGGCTTGCCAAACTTTAATATAAGGATCCTATTAAATTGCAGGTTCTAATTCAGTACTGCTGGGCTGGAGTCTGAAATTCTGCATTTCTAACAAACTCCCAGATGTTACTGATTGATGGGATCCATTCTTTTTTTAATTAAAAAAAACTTTTTTTAGTAGCAAAGGTTACACCATGTTAATGCATAGGGGAGCAAATTCTTACCTTCATTAGTGAAGTGTATGAAAGAGTGTTCAGCTATCACAAGTCTGCCCATGGTTACTTTCAGGTACCAACTCCTGGGACCTGAAGGTGCACATTGTGGTCTGATTGCATGTTTTAGAACATATTTATATACATTTCATGTCTACCCCAAGAGAGTAGGCATTACCTTATACTAGGTTTCAACAAGGGTCTTTCAATTGAACTATGTATGAACAAGTAAGAGGAGAAGAAATGAATGGGAATGACAAGGAGTAGAGAGCAACCTGTGCACACACAGCCTAATTCAACCAGATTCTTAGTATCCCACTGTAGTAAAGACTGACTAGCTGATTACTTAACCTACTTCCTCTTCCTGGACCCACAATAAGAATACATTTATTAGTCACCCCTGAAGTTCTGGTCTCTCATGGATGGTGGACAGTAGCGTTGTATGCTACTTCCAAGACTATCCCATAAAACCCTCTCAAGGGTATTCTTTTTTTTTTTTTTTTTTTTTTTGACAGTGACAGAGAGAGAATCAGAGAGAGAGAGAGTTGGAGAGAGGGACAGACAGGAAGGGAGAGAGATAAGAAGCAACAATTCTTTCTTATGGCATCTTAGTTGTTCATTGATTGCTTTCTCATATGTGCCTTGACTGTGGAGCTACCACAGAGTGAGTGATCCCTTGCTCAAGCCAGAGACTGTGAGCTCAAGCCAGCAACCTTTGGGCTCAAGCCAGAGACCATGGGGTCATGTCTGTGATTCCATGGTCAACCCAGTGACTCCACGCTTAAGCTGGTGAGCCTATGCTCAAGCTAGATGAGCCCGGACTCAAACCATTGACCTTGGGATTTCAAACCTGGGTCCTCCGCATCACATTCTGATGCTCTATCCACTGTGCCACCACTTGGTCAGGCTCAAATGTGATTCTTGACTCTCCCCTCTGCTATCACAACACCTAGGAGAGGCACAACACCTAGGGGAAGGCAGAGTCACAAAGGAGGGAGATCTTGGGTCCTGAGTCATGTGGAAGGCTCCCCAGGGAACACCTGATTAGACTTTAAGCAATCACATGAAAAAAAAATGAGTTTAGATTTTTAACAAGCACTTTTTAGCTCTGAAATCTGATATATAATTTCTATTGAGAGGCACAGGATAAATAAAGTCAAATAAAAAACAAACATTTACTATTGTTTAACATTAGATATGAATTAATCCATGAGTTTTCTATTCCTGGAGATAAACCATATTCATGGAAATGGCACTTGCCAAGACAGCTATACAAGGGGTTTTCCATCAGATAGATATGAGGATTGCATCAGATGGCCTCAAAACCCTCCTGTAGTAGGATAATTATAAGTTAGACTTAAAGCTCTTTCAGATCTGTCTTGCCCACCATAATACTGCCAACACCTAGCACCATATCTGGCATTTAATAGATACCTAGTAAACATTTGTTAAATAAATGATTGGTGGTTCTTTGATTCTTGGGCCTATGATTCTATTAGTGATGCCTGAGGCACTTACCACACTGTGTTGATGTGATTTTATCTGCCTGGCCGCCCACACTCATTTCTGACCTCCCTAAAGAATGAAGGTTCTTCTTAAGTCTCTGCTAACTAGGACTGTGCACAACAAAAAACAGTCAGTGAACATTTGTTGCAGGGAGGGAGGGACGATATATGAAAAAATGAGTAAATCCTTGATCCACAGTTTGATGATTTATGAACATTCAACTGTACATTTCAAGACAGAAGTGATAAAGACACATCAGCAAAATGGCAGAGGGAAAGATGACTGTGGAAGTAATTGCTAATATTCCAGACAGGACATTTTATATCTTAAATGGGTCAGGTTAAAGTAGAAGCCTACTAGGTTCTTATTCTCTTGCTAAGTGCTGAGAGGTGACAATTCAAACTTTCCAGAACTTACTGTCTCAGCTAGGAGTCACCAACCTTCCCCTGTAAAGGGCCAGACAGTGAACATGTTCAGTTCTGCATGCCATATGTCCTTGGTACAACTATTCAGTTTTGTAGTAAAGCAAAAGCAGCCATAGATAATGTGTAAGCAAATGAATGTGACTGTATCCTAATAAAACTTTTTTATGGAAATTGCAATTTGAAGTCACATAATTTTCACATGTCATGAAATAGTATTGTCCTTTTGATTTCTTAACTACCTGAAGCACAGGGAACTTTTAAGGCAGTGAAACTATTCTCTATTATACTGTCATGATGGCTACGTGTCATTATGCATTTGTTAAAACCGCCAAGTGTACATCATAAAAAGTGAATCCTAAGATAAACTGTGGACTTTAGTAAATAACAATGCATTTATACTGGCCTATTACTATTACCGAATGTACCACACTAATGCAAGATGTGACTAGGGGAAAGGTTGGGGGAGGGGTATGGGGAACTCTATACTATCTGTTCAATTATTCTGCAAATCCAAAACTGTACTAAAAAAAAGTTCTTGAAAAAGTGTTACAAAATATATATATCATACTTGAAGGCTGCCTTGTGGGGCCCCAGAGAGCACAGTGTTCTAATAAGTTCCAATAGTGAATGGAGTGACCTGGCAGGTAGTGACAGAACTACTCACTCACTCTCATCTTGGCTGAGATGAGAGTCGGGGGCACCTTCTGCAGGGTTGATCTGACCCTTGCTCTGTCACACAGCAGCAACCATGGCTCTCCATAGAAATCATAGGTAAAGATGAGAAGTTCCCAGATTTTTATAATGCTGGAATCATTCTCTGTGTTTGTTTCAGAGATTAATTCTAATACAATGGAAGAAGAAACAGGGGTAGGGAGGGGAAAATGGCTAGAAAATAATAAAAAAGGAAGAATATCCAAATCAAGCTCTGTTCAGCCTCCTTTTCTGACTTTCTACTCAACATTATTTAATTCAGGGCCCTTGAGAGGCAGATAGGAACATGCTTCCATGTCCCCTCTCTGCAAACAGACATCAATAATGAGTAGGAGATGAACATGTGTTTGTAATTCGGACAAACATGAACAAACCATGTTATTCTGAGAAGCCTGTTAATAAGCACTTGCCATAGCCTGATTAGGCAGTTGTGCAGTGGATAGATAGAGTGTTGGACTGGGATGCAGAGGACCCAGGTTCAAAACCCCAAGGTTTCTGGCTTGAGCACAGGCTCATCTGGTTTGAGCAAGGCTCACCAACTTGAACCCAAGGTCACTGGCTTGAGCAAGGGGTTAATTCGTCTGCTGTAGCCCCCTGGTCAAGGCACATATGAGAAAGTAATCAATGAAAAACTAAGGTGTCGCAATGAAGGATTGATGCTTCTCATCTCTCTCCCTTCCTGTCAATCTGTCCCTATCTGTCCTTCTCTCTGTCTCTGTCACAAAAAAATAAATAAATAAATAAAAAATTACTTGCCATATATCAGGCATTGCATTGGGTGAGGATAACAAGAAATGTGAGTACAATTGTGTGTCCCTATTGTCAGGGAACTTATGATGTAATGTTTGTAGACACAAAGAAATCATCTTTATTTTTTTTCAGAACAAAATTAATTTTCTCCCTCTGCTCCTTAGTGCATCAAGATAAGCACAATTTTGATGGAAACTCCCTCTAGTTCA
The DNA here is from genome assembly GCA_037038555.1 of Rhynchonycteris naso. Classification (NCBI taxonomy): domain Eukaryota; kingdom Metazoa; phylum Chordata; class Mammalia; order Chiroptera; family Emballonuridae; genus Rhynchonycteris; species Rhynchonycteris naso. Next base: position 298,919,820 of record CM072995.1, read on the forward strand.
GCCCCCGCTTTTGCCTTTTCCCCCAGGACAGGCCTCCACACCTGTGCTCTCCACACGGTAGACACAGGCTACAGGAGGACGTTGAGTACTTAATGTATGGCTAGTACAGCGGAGAGACTGAAGTTTTTTACACTTTAATTTTAATTAATCTTAATTCATCATCTAATACTCAATTCAGCTATTGGAAAACATTTAAGTATGTTGGGAACAACTTAAGTATGGGAAACCACTTGCTTTTAACTGTAAATTTTATAAAATCTAAATACAAATAAAATATATCCAATGAAAATTTAATATCTAAATTGAGATGTGCTGTGAGTATAGGTGTACACTGGCATTCAAAGATTCAACATGAAAAGATTGTTCATGGATCACAGAAATGTACACTTGAAACCTATATGATCTTATTAACCAATGTCACCCCAGTAAATTTAATTTAAAAATAAAAATAAAAATAAAAATAAACTGTTAAATGGTTAATTATTAACTTGTAAAAAGGTTACATGTTAACACGTTGTGATTTATAGATATCAGGATAAATAAGTTACATTATTAAATTAATTTTTCTTTTTTACTTTTTCAATGTGATTGTAAGAATAGTTATAATTTTGTGTTTGGCTTGCATTCTATTTCTAGTGGATGATTACAGTTTCCTAGTTGGTCTCCAACCTTCAGCTCTCTGTTCCAGAAGGTCCTTTTTCAAACTCTTTATTTCCTACGGCAGTTTTTCATTTAGTGCTTCCCAGTTACCTTTCATACCAAACGACAGCCTCTCAGTTTGTAGTCAAGACTCCCGGGAGCTTCGGCTCTATGTAGCAGTACCTCCCCACGCCAATGCCTCTGCAGTCTCACCTTCCTACCAGGCAGCCTATGCCCTAGCTAAACAAATGTTTTGCCAAGTCAATTCTCATGTTTTTATACTTTAATTCCTTTACCCAACAGTTTTTTCCTCAAATCCCATAATTTCTCTTCTCTAATCCACAGCTTCTAAGTGAGTATCAAAATCCAGCTCTTCCAGAAATATTTCCCATCTCAATGTCAGCCCCACCCCCTTGCCCTCACATTCCACATTACCTGGGCCTTTAAATCCTGCTCTATTATGATGCCCTTGTCAATGTGTCTGACTGCTGTGCCATAATTCTTATGCAAGCCACCCTGTGCTCATGGATTGTGTCCCCAGCTATCCAACAAGTTCACACAAAACAGATGCCATGCCCACCCAGTTTCATATCCTCCAACAATACCTTCTGCAGTGCTTAACAAATGCTTATGGATGAATGAACAGCTGATACTATAATAAATCCTAATGAAAGGGATGTTTAAAAAGAATAGGGTTTTATATATTGATACTTCTTTCTACAAGTGTGTTATAAGAGCCCATCTGGTATGTCACTTTTATCAAAAGCTTCATTTGCCTGAAGCATTTTACAATAAAGTCCCCTTGGTTTTAAAGCAAACATCTGTAGAGGCTGAGCTCTTAGCATTCTATAAGAAAGCGTACATAGCATTTCTCCATGTCAAAAGCAACCCTTTACAACAGGGGTCCCCAAACTAAGGTCCACAGGCCATATGAGGTCCCCTGAGGCCATTTATCCGGCCCCCTCCGCACTTCCGGAAGGGGAACCTCTTTCATTGGTGGTCAGTGAGAGGAACACAGGATGCATCCGCACCCATAGTTCCCATTCAAATACTGGTCAGTTTGTTTATTTAAATTTACTTGTTCTTTATTTTAAATATTGTATTTGTTCCCGTTTTGTTTTTTTACTTTAAAATAAGATATGTGCAGTGTGCATAGGGATTTGTTCATAGTTTTTTTATAGTCTGGCCCTCCAACGGTCTAAGGGACAGTGAACTGGCCCCCGGTGTAAAAAGTTTGGGGACCCCTGCTTTACAATGTAGCCTCGGTAGTCTCAGCACTCTCTCAACATCTTTGGTTCTCACTATTGGGACTTTTTGTAATTTGCTTTTTTAATGGAGGTATTGAGCTAATACAGTCTTAGGAGAAAAGTTACCCATAAATATCAGTCCAAAAACATTCTTCCCAACCTCCAATGCACCCACTATGAAAAATGCCTTCAAAAATGAGGATACAATGAAGTCATTTTTAGAGAGATAAAAGTTTGCTGAGTTTGTCACTAGTATACCCACATTACAAAGAATGCTAAAAGATGTTTCTCAAGCTGAGGGAACTACTACCAGACGAAAACCTGACTTTGAGTTCAAGGTGTTGACAGGGTTAGGTTTTTTTCTGATGCTTCTCTCCTTACCTTGTAGATGGCTGTCTTATCACTGTTTCTTTGCATGGTTTTCCTTCTGTGTGTCTCTGTGTCCTAATCTCATCTTCTTATAAGGACAGCAATCATATTGAATTAGGACTCACTCTGATGACCTCATTTCAACTTAATGACCTCTTCAAAGCCTCTATCTCCAAACACATTCTGACATACTTAGGGGTTAGAATTCAACTTATGAATTTTGGGGTGACACTATACAATCCATGATAAAGGGAAAAAGCAGGCCCCTGTCTTGTGAAATCTTTAAGGAGCCCATGCCAGGCATGGATAATATTTTGTTCCTCCTTCTGTGTTATTTTTGTTCACATGGGTACCAAAGACAATATTGCTGAGAAAGGGGCCCTTTCAGTTTCTACTTTAACCTCCAACTGGTGCCACTGTGTTAGACACAGATTTAAGTCAGAAACAAGGCCTCTCCGAGACAAATTTAAATGACTTGGTAAAAGACCACAGGATGTCTGAGGTGTGTGAATCTAACTTTTATCGTTACATTTCCAGAAGGCAAACAGATCCTTCCAGAATAAACCCTTGGAACATTGTTTCTCCAGTGGGTCCCACCAGCTATAAGGATTGGCTGATAATCTATCAACTTGGCTACAGATGGTTTGGTCATTTCCAGGAGGAAAGCAATGAAAATTTTAATTTAAATTATTTTGCAGATTTGGAAACAAAAGGTTATTATTACAAAAGATTTCATGTCATTTCCAATAAAAGCTATACTTTTAAAAGTTGTTCATGCCCTAGAAGTACTGAACTGGCTTAATCTGACCAGTATTTAATTAATAGAAAGTGGTTTGTCTCTGCTAAAGTATTTGACCTCATTTGTATGTTATCATTAATGTTCATTAGCATTTTATGTTAACTATTGTATTATAGTATGTTGCCAATGTGAAAATTGGATCAAAACCTCAAATGTAATTTATTAAAATATAAAAGTCATGATTAACTAGTAACAGAAATAATACATTTCAAAATAAAATCATAAAGAGTGAAAAGGATGCTAGTAAAACTATAAGCTGTGAGTTTGTACTGGGATAAGTGAATCTGATTTCCCACAGTGACTAAAAAAAAGTTACCTCATTCATTATCTGAAAAATTGATTTAATGTTGGGGCAATTGATTCATTTCTGGTGGCTGTGTATTGTCTATTATGGAACTTCTTAAGTACAAAGACATTTTAACTTTTGTTTCATGTTGAAACAAAGCCCAATTGTCTGGATTTTTAAAGAAATTGATTTATCTAGCATTTGAAGAGCAAAAAGTCCACAGAGATATGACTCAAACTTTTACTTCTCAGGACAGAAATAAATAAATAAATAAATAAATATTTCCAAAAGCTTCTAAAACCAGCCTGAAAGCTCAAATAAATAAATAAATACAACAAAGAAAACCCCACAATATTTAAAGAGAATAAAGAAGAGTTAATGACAAAATTTCTATATCAGATGACATTGTGATATCAGATGACATCAACAGTATACACCTGTGGAACAGCAAGGAGGAGCCCATGAACTTACTAGCAAGAATTTTGCTTAAGAGTTGGATGAAACATATGAATGTGAAAAATCTGATTCAGTTCTTGAAGTGAAAAGAACCCATACTAGAAAGATGTGCTTGCAACTTCTCTATTTGTCATTGAAAAACAATTTTAGAGGAGTCGAATATTTTGTTAATTAGCAATTAATGTATGGGCTCTGATGTTGGCTCTAAAAGTATTTGGAATCATTGTTGATAAAGAGATTCTGTTAGGTATGAACTTGAGTGAGTCACTCAATCTCTTAGCCTCACCTATGAACTGTGTGTTAGGCTCCATGACCATTAAACTGCTCTCTAAATCTCCCAAGTAGTTGTAGTTCTCTGGCCACTTAAGTTGGGCAGTCTTGGGCTAGAAGTTGGCGTTGTTCCATAAGCCCTTTGACTTTCTACTGTTCAGACAGATAGCAGTGTATAATAGTTAAGAACAATGACTCCAGAGAGGCTAATCCATATTAGCCCCTCTGTGCCTCAGTTTCTTCATAGGTTAAATGGGGATAATTTAATGAGACCACTTACCATGAAGTGTTGTTAAAAATAATCACTTAGAGTTCTTGATTTGTGGAAAGTGTTTAATAGATATAAGCTATCATTACTGTGGTAGTTACGAGATGATGATAATAATGATAATGGTAATGAATACCACTTCCCTTCTAACTAAGATTAGTTGGCAGTGACAGCAGCTTGTGGGAGGAAATAAATTTAGGAAAGGAAGTAAAGTAAAACTCAAAAGAGGCAAGGACATACAATGGGGTAAAGATAGTCTATTCAATAAATGGTGTTGGGAAAATTGAACAGATGTGTGAAAAAAAATAAAATTAAACCATCTTCTTACACTATACACAAAAATTAACTCAAAATAGATTAAAGACTTAAATTTAATACTCGAAAACATAAAAAATCCTAGAAGAAAACAGAGGCAGTGAAAGCTCAGACATTTCTTGTAGCAATATTTTCTATGATACATCTCCTTGAGCAAGGAAATAAAAGAAAAAATAAACAAATGTCACTGCAGCAAAGTAAAAAGGTTTTGCACAGAAAAGGAAACCATGAACAAAATGAAAGAACAACCCACCAAATGGGAGAACGTATTTGTCAATGATACATCTGGTAAGCTCTGTCTGATAAGGGGTTAATAATCAAAATTTATAAAGAACTCATACTACTCAACACCATAAAACAAAACAAACAAAAGATCCAATTAAAATATAGGCAAAGGACTTAAAAGACATTTCTCCAAAGAGGACTTATAGATGGTTAATAGACATGAAAAGATGCTCAACATCACTAATCATCAAAGAAATGAACATTAAAACCACACACCTGTCAGAAAGGCTATGATTAATAAATCAATATTGCAGAGAAAAGGGAACCCTCCTGCACTGCTGGTGGGAATGCAGACTGGTGCAGCCACTGTGGAAAAGAGTATGGAGGTTCCTCAAAAAATTAAAAATAAAACTGCCTTTTGACCCAGCGATCCTACTTCTACAAATATATCCTGAGTCCCGAAACACTAATTCAAAAGAATATATGCACCCCTTTGTTCATTGCAGTGTTATTTACAATAGCCAAGATTTTGAAGCAGTCCAAGTGTCGATTAGTAGATGAGTGGATAAAAACACTATGGTACATTTACACAATGGAATACTACTTGGATGTAGAAACGAAGAAAATCTTACCTTTTATGACAGCATGGATGTAACTGAAGAGTATTATGCTAAGTGAAATAAGCCAGTCAGAGAGAGACAAATACCATATGATTTCACTTGTATGTGGAATCTAATGAACAACATAAACTAACAAACAAAATAGAAACAAAATCATAGATAACAGAGCACAGACTGACAGCTGGTAGAGGGGAGGGGATTTAGGGGCTGGGTGAAAAAGGTGAAAAAATTAAACAAACAAAAAATTATATATATATATATTATAGACAACACAGACAACAGTATGGTGATTACCAGAGGAAAGAGGGACAGGTAGAAGGAGGTAGAAGAGGGTAAAGGAGGAATAAATAGCAATAGAAGGAGACTTACTTGATTTTGGGTGGCAAACCATGCAATACCATATACAAATTAAAATTGTACACTTGAAACCTACAAGATTTTATTAACGAATATCACCCCAATAAATTTAATAAATATTAAAAAAAAGAGTAAAACTCTAATTACATATTACATCTTAGAGAAGGAAACAAGTCTAGTTGGGCTTGTTCTCAAATGGCGAAACTGAGTCAATGAGCTATAAATTGCAGACCAAAGGCCATCCAATGAGTCTGTAATAAAACCTGGAACCAACTCCAGAAATGGGTTTTCTGAGGATAGTTGCAAAACATGTTCCAATCTCATCAACTCTTAGAAGATTTCTTAACAGAAATAATGCCCACTTTCTCTACATTGACATCAGTTTGGAGGCTATCTATCAAAGAAAGGTGCATGGGCACATCCATTAACAGAGGTTATTGAAATCAACACAATTCTAAGGATATAGGACTAATAATGATACTCCCCCTGGAATGAATTTCTTTTCCCAGAGCTCTCTCATAGAGCTTCAAGTATTGATGAATAAGACAAGTCATAACTCCCCATCCCACTGCAAAGACAAATGTCATGGAAAGGTGCCACAGATGGAAACTCCACCACAATCACTGATCACACACACACTCACTGAAGATAAACATGTTCTTTGTCTTCATCTTCACTTCCCTCCAAAATACAGAGTAGATGCTTGCTAAATACTAATTAAATCTAATCCTTACTTCCTTTCACCCGCCATTTCTCTACTACTAAATACTTCAAATTTATATTAATGAATTGCAGCTATGTTCCTCTTACCAGACACATGTAAATCAAAACACTAAATTTATCCTAGCACATACAAATCTTTGCTATTCTTTAGCACCCTAGTATTTATTCCTTCTGATAAGACAACCACCCCCCTTTCATTCACACTCATTCCCCTCAGCTCAGAAGGGGAGTATGTTATACCAGATTAGATAATCAGGGCACTACATTTCCTGGTCTCAGTATTTGGCTCAGAACATGTGGCTCAAAAGAGACCAATGAAGAAAAAGCAGATATTTTTTAGAACTGCAGGAAAAAGGTAGCTATTCTTTTCCACTATACTTAAACCTTGGAGCACGTAACTCTACCCCCCACCCAGGGTCTGTGAATAAAAGCAGAACAGAAGAGTATAGAGCTGAGAGATGAAAGAAGTCATTTCCTGGTGATATTGGTGGGTCCCCTAAATTCAGCAGTGGTCAGGGCCAACCAACCACCTTTGATGATTTAGTTAAGTGGGCCAATAAATATTCTTTATTAAAAGAAACCTATTAAATTTGTTTATTTCTATATTTGTCATTTGAACTCGATCAGTATATTAGTTTTCTAAGGCTGCCATGACAGCCATAGCAAAATACCACAGACTACATAGCTTAAACATGGAAATTTATTGTCCCTCAGCTCTGGAGGCTAGAAGGCCAAGGTTAATGTGTTGTCACATATGCTTTTTTCTGAGGCTTCTCTTCTTAGCTTGTGGATGGCCACCTCCTCATTGCATCCTCTCATAGTCTTTCCTCTCTGCATGCACACATGGTGTTTCTCTGTGTGTCCAAATTTCCTTGTCTTATAAGGATACCAGTATATTTGATTAGGGCCCACCCTAATGGCATTATTTTAACTTAATCACCTTTCTAAAGGCCCTATCTCCAAATAGAGTCACATTTGGAGGTACTGGTGATTAGGGCTCCAATATGTGAATTTTGGCACAGCTAACTCAGCTCATAACAACTATGTAGTAAAAGTGAAAAGAAGAGTTCAGAAAAACAAAGAGAAAAAAATTATCAAAGATACTGTATGAAAAAACTTAGAAAATAAACATTTCTAAATTGAAAGGACTAACCAAATCTGCAGCACAGACCCCCCATTTAAATATATCATTGTAAAATTTTAAAATGGTAAGGAAAAAGGAAGACCCTGTGAGATTTTAAGATGAGGAAAACGGATCACCCACAAAGAAACAAGAATCAGGCTGGCACCAGACTTCTCCTCAGTGACACTGGGAACTAGAAGACACTGAAAGAAGGCAGTCAGAGTTCTAGGAAAAAACTATCTCCAACTTTAAATTCTCTACCCAGACAAACTATCACTTACATTGAAGGCAATATAAAAAAAAAAAAAAGTCTAGACATTCAAAACTAATCATTTGTTTTTAATATGCCTGCTCTGGGAAGCTCTTGAGGATATCTCCCAGCAAGACAAAAGAGTAAAACAAGAACAAGAAAAATTCAGGCTCCAAAATACTGAAAAAGTGAGAAAGTCCCAGAGTGGTGACTGTGCAGCATCTAGAAAGAACAGTCAGTTATAAGACTAAAAGCCCCAGGAGGAATAGATCTCAGGGGAGTGGATGAAGGGTATTTAATAAAATACCAATTTGGATCAAGTATTTGACCGTAGTCAGTTATTTTATAAATTCATTTATTTTTTAAATTTTAAAGCATTCTGGGATTATTGCCAAATTGATTTTAGACCCTTGCTTCATGTACAGATCCTAATTCTCATGGGCAGCTGCCAAGTCCCAGCGCCAAGAAGTTCTTGGGTGCAAACCCCTGGCTTTTCATCCATCTTGCTATGATCACCATAAGCAGTAAAGCCTCCATGATATTCCACAGGCCAAGGGCTTTTAATAGCATGTGGTATTTATACGCTACCTTTCATCTGAGGACTGCTGTGCATGTTATGACATTATCTCACCATGTTTCTGTGTAGAAAGTAGGAGGCAGGTGTTATTAACCCCATTATACATATGGGAAAACTGAGACAAAGGGCTTTCATTACCAACCTGCTAGGTTGGTTCTATCACTCAGAATTAAGGGGGTAACTGCTGCATCTCAGGACCCTAATAAAGAATTATGGGAAGTATAATCTGACTTTTTTAAGTCCTGAAGAGAATGTTTTTGTGAAGACACTTTTGAGTAGGCTTAATTATGGGCTCCATCTCTTCTTATTTTGGCTGAGTGATCTGGGGCCAAGGAAGGTTGGAGCCATGGGTGAATGGAATAAGTCATAGACCGTAGAGGAGGGTGGGGAGAAACAAGAAAGAAAGGTCTTGTTAATTTGGGGCATAGTCTTATTCATTTACTAAATAGACCAGGAAGTATTTATAACACCCCCCATTAGGTTTTCAGTACTATTCTTGCTGACCAGGAGAATACAAGGAAAAATAAAACTGGGGCCCATTCATCAGAAGTTCATATTTTACTTGAATTTATAAGAAATAAACACATTAAAAATATGGAAACAATATTGCCCTGGGAGGTAGAAACAGAACAGTACATGAAATTAGATTGTAGGGAAAGTAAGGCGAGCAAGGGTTTGAGCAGTCATGTTTGTCAATCTGTAGTTCTTTCATGAGCACCCATACCCACCATAGCCCAGGCACCATGTTAGAGGCTGACTATACAATATACCTGCTCTCATGGGCTTATAGGCTAGGTTACCTGAGGAGAAAGAGCTGGTGGGAGCATGCAGTGGGATGGGTCAGGAAGGGTCAGCCTCCCCAAGGAAGTAAAATCTATAAACTGAGACCCAAATAAAAACTGACATTGTTGCCTGACCTGTGGTGGCACAGTGGAAAAAGCGATCAAGTGTCCAAATGAAATGCTGAGCTCACCAGTTCAAAACCCTGAACTTGCCTGGTCAAGGCACATATGAAAAGTAACTACTACAATTTGATGCTTCCCATTTCTCCCTGCCTTGCCTTCTCCCTCGTTACTCTCTCTAAAGTCAATAAAATGAAATCTAGAGAAAATAAATCAATGAACAACTGAAGTGATGCAACTACGAGTTGATGCTTCTTATCTATCTCCCTTCCTCTCTCTCTCTAAAAAAAAATTTTTTTTAAATGGCTGAAGCTTGAATCTGACAATTTTTTCCTGAGGTCATCCAGCTTTCTTCTCCTAAACCAGAACTCTTCTCTTCACTGATACTATTTTTTCCAATTGAGTTTAAGAAAAGTGTCACCCATCTATTTCCAAATTTTTCTCTCTCTTTTGCTCTTTTTATTTTGTTTTCCTTACCTTTAATGATGGCATCGAAATCATAGCTATTAAAAAACACAAAATCTCCAAATCTCCAGCCAATTTTCCAGTAAAAATTGGGTTATTCAAAAAGCATTCCTTGTTAAGAATATTTTCATATTTGTGTGAGTTTATTGCTCAAGAACTGCTTCTATCATCAAAATGTTGTGCCTTGAACCTGACAAAAGACACCAATGTCTGGTCCAGGACCTACATGCAAATGAACACATAGTATGGAATTCCAGCCAAGCCACCCATGGAGCTGTCAGATCACCTTAGGTGACTCGGGGAGCGAAAGTCCACACAGCATTGAGTTTCCCGAAGAAAGAAGTACACTACATTCTCAGCCCCGCTTTGGGCCTGTGAAAAAGGCCAAGAGTCAGAGGGTGGGGACAGCCACTCAGTTTACCAGCTGAATAATCAAGGAGTAATACTCCCTGACTTGTCCATGACTAGAATTCTGGACTGGGCCAAGGGAAATCATGAGGAAATCATCATTAGCTACAACCCACCTTCACCACATGTCAAAGGAAATGGGTCCCTTGTCTCTCTCTGGAACAAGCACAGTAAGTGGCAAATAGTAAACCATGACTCAGTGGTTTCTGTGTGCTGGGCCAGTCCTTGAAGTTGTCTTCTCAGGTCTGCTCATTCTTGACCCATTCATTTAGGGCCAAGAGCTAAACTCAGGAACACGCTCTATTCATCACAGAAGACAATGATGACTAAGCAAAAAGGCACAGCTCCCCAGTGTATGCAGAGTGCTGGCATGCAGACTGCTGGCACCCAACTACTACCCTCTCCCAGACCCATGGAGCCTGGGGAGGGTGGCTGCACCTGGGCTGGCTCAACTTATCAGGTTCATCTCGCATCTCCACCAAAAAGCACATCACAATTCTGCTGATATCCTCAGCCAGAGCCTGTCACATACATGTCTCCCTACTCTCCTAGAGACAGATGATTGATATTATTACAACTAATAATTAAGTTAGTAAATATTTTATTAGTTGTAACTAATGCTATCAAAGTCAGTATAAATACTTATCATTATTATTAAGAGTAGTAGATTTAACTATTTGTTTGACAAGAATCCCTTAAGGTTAATGAGTTTGTCCATGAACCCTCAGTAAATAGGCATGTTGCTTCCCAGGCATAATATTTTTATTTATTTATTTATTTTTAAATCTTTCTGGAATGAGAAGCAGGGAGGCAGAGAGACAGACTCCTGCATGCATCCGACCGGGATCCACCCAGCATGCCCACTAGGGGGTGATGTTCTGCCCATCTGTTGTGTAGCTCTGTTGCAACCGGAGCCATTCTAGCACCTGAGGTGGAGGCCATGGAGCCATCCTCAGCACCCGGGCCAACTTTGCTCCAATGAAGCCCTGGCTGTGGGAGGGGAAGAGAGAGACAGAGAGAAAGGAGAGGGGGAAGGGGGAAGAAATGGGTGCTCGCCAGGAATCGAACCTGGGATTTCCACATGCTGGGCCGACACTCTACCACTGAGCCAACTGACCAAGGCCATAATATTTTCTTGATTAGTAAAAGTGGTAATAACTAAATAAGAGAATCTATGCTCTGCTGCTCTTTTCTTACTGTCTTCCTTACGTCACCAGGGCTTGATGCTCTCCCAAAGACTAGGCTCCCTCTAATGGTCATAACTAGTTACAAAGGAGTTCCTCAAGTTCACCCACAAGCCTGGGCTGATCTCTCTCTTCCAGGACATTCAGTATTGATGAATGGGATGTCACCTACAGACTCTGTGGTGCTTTCTGATATTCATGATGAATAAATCCCCTAAACGGTAAAGTTCAATCCAAATGTCTCTCAACTGATCTTTGGAAAAGGAGTCAAAACGTATTTTTAAAATATATATGAAAGCTATTCAGTAAATTTTGTAGACTGGCTGAAATGATGAGACGTTCATGCTCGAGCCAAAAGAACAATGAAATTACAAATGGACATTAGACATTAGACAGAGTCATGGGACATCAGAGGTGGGAGAGAACCTAACATTCACCTAGATCAGCTGCCCCCTTGACCTTCATTGCCCTCTACCACATCCTGCAAGGGACCATGCCAGCCTTCCTCAGCCTGACGAGTATATGAGTCCACGTCGGTGCTGGAAGTAAACAAGCTCACGCGGCAGAACCGGAGAGGAAGCTCTCATCGTGCCTTTTTCTTTAATATATATATATAATTTTAATTTCCTATTTAATTAATTATTCAATTTCTTGAAGGTAAATGAATTTATACATGGTGTAGTTTGTGCTTTAAAATCCCAAGCAACAACTACTAAACACAACATCACTGTTTCTGAAGTTATTTTAACATGTGCACCTCCAGCAGCAGTTCTGCAGGAGGTCAACCAGGACTGCTGTGTAACCACAAGGACTGTGCCCGTGTTTGTCTCTGCACCTCCTGAAAGTGCCCTCCCCAAACACAGTAACATAATAGAAAAGATCAGAAGAATGGGAAATGAGATCACAGAATAAGAAATGTCAACATACCAACAGATATAGGTGTGGTACCTGACTTAGAGAGAAAGCTGACCTCTGAATGCCCACAGAGGACACTGACGGGAGTGGAGTGAAGGCCAGTCCTTCAACCCGGAAAGGTTCGGACCTGCAGTTTTCTGGTTTGAGAGGCAAGATGGAGGGTAGAGCTGGAAAGGTCTTGTGGCTTGATAATCCCCCAGGACCTCTGCATGCAGCCAGTGGACAAGGAGGAAAAAGAAGACGGAGAATCACACATGAGAAATTATCATGGACACCATGTCCAGGGACTTTCTGTAGACAACAGGCAGGATGGGGGAGGCCTGAGCGCCCAGAACAGACTGGTAGGACAGCCCAAGATCAAAAAGTCAGCTCAATGTCACAAGAAGAACTCAGAAAGGAGAACCTTGAACTCTCCTTTGGTTCCACTGATCTTGCAGCTCAGATCTTCTCTGACCCTATTTCTCCATCTGAATAATAAGGAAAAACATCTGTCCTGACAGCCCCTGGGGGTTGCTGAAAGGACAGTCAAGGCGCAGCATAGGAAAGCACTTTGCTAAAACGTAGGCTATGAATTACAATATGGTTAGACCTCAGGAGCCAGGTATCAGATTATAGAACTGCTTGGTTCCACTTTCTCAGAGGTTTAGTGACATACTTGTGGTCACTGTGGAGGAAAAATAAGACTTAGATTACTAAAGGGAAATGTGTTCTCATGGGCAGAAAGGAGTGACAGCCAGGACAGAGACAAAGAGGCCGTTCTCCTGCAGCCACCAGCCGTCACTGACTGCGAAAGTCGAGATCAACGCAGAGTAGAGCCATTTGGGGTTCATCTCACTGGGTGATCAGGTAACCAGATTCCTGGCACTGTGCCTCCAGTGGTTACACTTCATCCATGTCTTGCCAAACTAATATCCCAGTCTTGGGGACCAGAGGAATAGGCGAGAAGAGAAGGAGGGCCTCCTTGGCCACCTATTTCCCTTCCTTGGCTGGCTGAGACACCACATCCAGCCAGGAAACCAAATGCAGGAGGCCCCACTGCCCATCAGTGTGGGGTGCGATTGGTCAGCAGCCCCGCCAGGCCCTTGAGCAAGAGAGCTGCAGGATGACAAGGTGATGCTTCAACTCCCCACTCAGTAACCTGTGCCTTTCCCATGTGTCTTCTCAGGGCTGAGGAGCCCACCCTGCCCTCCAGCATCTACAGCAATCACGTCCCCTACACCCCCCTGCATCTCTGCTAGGTGGAAACACATCCGCCAGGGAAACTTTTTGGAGGTTATCAGGAGCGACCCGGGGGTGGGGGAAGCAGAGCGAGGTAAGTGAACACTTTCGAGCTTTTGCAGCTGGGTGGCTAAGCTCCTCCCCTGGGGCCGCCTGGCAGGGGAAGCAGTGCCAGCTCTTACTGGGGGAATTTGAGCCACTTTGCCCAGCTTGGGGGCAGCAGGAGAGAGGTGGGACCAGACAGAAAGAGAGGAGCCCCTGTGTCTCAGAATCCAACAATACCATAGTGCTGAGCTGCCTCAGAGGGGCCTGGAAGGGTTTTGGGCTGCCGCCTCCAAAGAGACAAAGAACTTTCTCATCAAGGGGTCTCCAGGGAAGAGTAGACAGCTGTGGTTAGATGCCTAAACTGTCCTGTAAGGAGGGTGCCTGGGACTTGTTGCTGTCTGACATCTCTTAAGTGTTCATCTTGTGCCTCCTGAAAGGTGGAAGGATCCAGAGCCTGCCCAGAGACTTGCAGCAGCTGAACTAGAAGAGTCCCTGGAACTGCAACACGACCTGCAGGGGCCCTTCACTGTTGCTGGCCTGGTGAGGCCAGGGTGGCTTGCCCAGGAGAGGCTCCCCAGTGTGCCTGTGCCCAACCCCCCACTGACCAGGTACGGGCTTGACGGGTGTGTTTCTGCTTAAGGATGGGCAAAATTGGTGTTGAAAGCAAGTGTACACAGCTTGGCACTGCACAGCTAGCCTAAAAGCCTCAGTGCAACAACCAGGCTGCCCAAACCAAAGCTTAGGGTACAGCTGTCCAATGAGTATGAATATGACTATTTGGGGAGCATGAGACAGATGATTTGAAATGAAGTCTGTGATTAAGGAACTCAAGGGCTTGTATTTGTCTCAGCTGTTGAATCCAAAAGCTATGGGAACTAGGTAGACTCAGAAGACAAAATACCTCTTTACAAGCTGTGAAGCTGTGTGGCTTTTGCCAATTTCCTTAGCTTCTCTGAGCTTTAGACTGTGTCCAGCGGCAAATGCATAAAATGAATCTAATGATGATGTCTCTGTAATGGGACTATTGAAAAATCAAATGAAAGCATGCTTGTGAACATGACTGTGACTATTTTTGCTTTTTTTTTTTTTTATAACTACCTAGCTGTATAATCTTAAACAAATAATTTTAACTCCCTGGGCTATGTTTCCTAGGAAATGAAAGTATTAAAGTTCTGAGCGTTTTTAGTAGCTCTAACATTCTCTGCCATGACCTGAGAGAATAATCAGATTCCTACCTTGGTTGCATCATGGTCCCCCTCTCTGATGTGACCCCAGTTTCCATCTTTCCTCCCTTTCTCTTAAGAATATCTGCAATCTTCTTGGATGGTGAGCACAACTGTGTTCATCGCAGCAAGAGCTGTGATATCAGGTATTAAGGAGAAATGAGGGGCTGTTGGTTTTGTACCTGTTACAGGATGTAAGAAGGCTCACAGCCCTGGCTTCTCGGTGGTCCCCATTCCTACTCATCTGCCCTAACTGAGACTGTCCAGAGGTGGAAATGGACAGACCAACATTTGAGTTGCAGGTTCGTCATTTACTGCCGGAAGACCCTGGAACTTTGTTTGACTTCTATAACTCCATTTCCTCGTGGACCTGTGGAGCTATGACCTCATGGGGATATTCTGAGGATTAAATGAAATAATGTCTATACTGTGCCTGAAGCAAGCTGTTGTTTGTGTTGTTGTTGCTCATCATCCAGTGTTATTTCTCCAAAGTGTTCATTTTTCATTGTCACAGCTGCTAGCAGTCATAATGGGGAGTGAGGTCAGCAGTCTCAATCTCCATCCAAACAAAGGAACCAGAGGCAGCACCCCCATCAGGCATCAGCTTTCTGCAGCCCTGAACTTAGACAACAGATAGAAATAAGGCACCAAGCACTAGCATCCTGCTCTAGCCATTGCTCTTTAATAACTGTTTATATCTTCTGTGGGAGCAGAGAGCTAAGGCCAGATATTTCTCAGTTTTGTCCCCAGAGAGCAGTCCTGGCCGTGCAAATTACTACAGGTTTTCCCCGATGGGAAGGGCCTGTTGGGCACCAGGCCTCCATGGCTGAGGACCAGGAAAGTGAATGAGCTCTTATTCAAGAGCCAGTCAACAATCTCGGCATGAATCTGAGTTGAGAATGGCACAAAGAGGTGTTAGGAGAGCGACACCTAACCCGAAACTGGACACACCCAGGGAATGATTTTTTTTACTTTAATCTCAGGGACCTGCAGGGAAAAATAAGATGCAAAGCCTTTCCCCCTCTCCCTGTTCTCCATCCCAGCTTCTCTAAAACCTCCAGGCTCAGCACAATTAAACAACAAAGAAAGTGTGAAGAGAAGTTTTCCATGTAAATAAAACGCTGCCAGGCATTGAGAGCTTTGCATGAGAACATTTTGAATATATTATCTTATTTTCATCCTCTCAGTGATCCCACAAAGGTAGTGCTATTGTCAGCCTCATTTTGCAGATGAGAAAATTGAGGTGAAAGAGGTTAAATAACATGCCCAGGCTCACACAGCTGCTACAAAGTGGTGGAGCCAGGGGGTAGACCAGGATCTTGTTCATAGTCACTGCAGAAATTCCTCCAGAGTGGATGAAAGAACAAGAACAGGATACCAGCAGTTTCTAAACATTACCTCCATCCCCTAGTCTCTTAAAGAAAACCTATGGAACAACTACCATGAGCCAGCTTTCACACTGATTTTACTTCCTTTCGTTCTTACACCACCATCTAAGAGGTCAGTACTTTCTCAGCTTTACAGAGGAAACTGAAGCTGGGAGAGATGACATGGTTTCCCAGGTCAGACGCCTACCAGTGGCATGGGTGGGCGTGGCACCGGACTCTTGGGGCTCTGCGGCTGGGGGTGCACTCTCTTCTGAGTCTGTAGTGGCCTGAGTAGTGGCTTCCTGGTTGTTTTCTCTCTCTCTTCCAGGGAGGATCTACAATGTGCTCTGAGATGGGCTCCAGGTACACAGGCATGTTGCTCTTGCCCTTGGCCACCTCAGCCATCATTGCCAACCTCCTGCTGTATTTTCCCAATGGGCAGGTGCTGGAGCCTGCCAAGATCACTGACTTGGTCTGGTTTTTCCACGGCTTTCTTGGAGCTGGACTCTTGGTAAGCATGAGGGTTAGCTAGCTTACATTCTCCAGGTGAAGGGTGCCCCTAAACATCCTGCAAATCATGGCAATCATCTCACCTTGGTGCCACCTTCCCAGGGCCCCCAGAACATGGCTGGCTGCTCCTTCCCTGTACCCATGTGACACATGCGGTTCCACACTGTGCTGGACACATTGTACTACAAGCATCTTTTACGTCCCTGCTTCCCCCATTAGGCTTTTAGCTTCTCTAAGACAAGAGTCCAGGTCAAATTAACCTTTGCCTTCTGGATGCCTACCTAGCAATGTGCTGGCTGAGACTAGAGCTTAATATATGGCTGTTAATTGCATGAAAGATACTCTTTACAAAAAGCACAATAACTGAGAATGTGTCAAATTCACCAGGCTTCAAGATGACCCTCTTGAAATATAAATCATGTCACACCCATCAAGGCTTCCCTAGGCAAAATTATGGGGTTAGCAAACTTTTTCTGTAAAGGACCAGATGGTAAATATTTCCAGCTTTGCAAGTAATGTGGTCTCTTGTGTCAACTACATAGCTCGGCAGTCATAGGCAAGAGCAGCCATACATAATATTCAAGCAGGGGTGTGTGGCTATATCCCAATAAAACCCTATTTATAAGACAGGAAACTTGCTGGTAGCTTGTTAACCCCTGAGGTAGACATTGAATGTTTTCCTTTTTACCTTTTTTTTCATTGACTCCTCCTCTTAGAGCAATCCCTTTTGAAAAGATTATTTGATTATGGGATACCCCAATGCCAGGCAGTGAGTAGGTGCTCAATAAATGTATGAATGCATGGGGCATAAAGAAGCCTCAGGTGACCAACCAATCTCCCTTCCTGCTTCTTCCTCCACTCCCACATAGTGTTAGACACAGTGATGACTCAAGTTGTATCCATCACCCCTCCTGTCCGTGGCAGAGCTAGGCCTTCCTGCACAAGAGAACATCTGAACAGCAATACCTGGGCCAAAGTTGTCTGTGTCTCAGCTCAGAGCCCTTCCTAAGGGGCTGCACAGACCTAGATGTCAAACAGACCCGCTCAGATGATGAGTCTGCCCTGACCTGCCGTGTTCAGTGTTCAGATGACCAGCTCCTCCCTTCTCCGTAGACCCACCCAGTGCCTGTCTCCTGCTGCTTACCTTGCTTTTCTTACCTTTGCCACTTATTTCTGCAGGACAGGTTTGCATTTCTCAGCTCCGCCACCAGACAAATTCCTAACCTCACTCTCTTCAACTATAGCCTATGTCGGAACATCAGCACCCAACTCCTCTCAAAATATAAATAAGCAAACTCACTGACTATTGAAAGGGACTGAGCAGTTTGAAAGCTGGGTTTCCCAATAGCAGACTCTCGGAACATTTATTGAAAAAATGTGACTCAGAGGGAAAACTTTCTGTGATCAGGAGGAAAACACAAGGGAGCCTGACTCACTCAGGGACCTGACACCTGTCTCCACAGCCTCCCTTAACACCAGCCAGCTTGTCCACCTCGCTTCAGCTTTCCAACAAAACCTGCCAGGGTCTCCTGGGAAAGTGGTCACATTTGCATATTCTCAGTGAAATGGGAATAAAATAAACAAGACAGAACCGGTCCATGAAGCTGCATAAAGTGAAAAACAGGAAGCTGATCCCTCGTTCTTTTCTTTCTTTCTTTTCCTTTTTCCTTCCCTTTTTTCCTTCTTTTTTTGTTTAGTTAGTCCTTAGTGTTCACTGTATGTCTTCTCCTGTGCCTGGCTCTCTGGCACACTAAGGCCGTGGGCATGGGGTTGGAGAGAAGAGGGTGTATCTGAGCTGTGAGAGCTTAGGCACGGCACCTCTCTACAGTCTCTGTAAAGTGTGCATACCAATAATAGCCATCTCCTGCTGTTATGGTGAGCATTGTATGAGATCAGCAGGGCACCCAGTCCCAAGTCTAGCTTGATGTCAGTCCAAGTCAATGTCAGCCATAAGGGAATCAGAGTGAGAAGAGGTCAGACCATCTATGTGCCTAGTGTTACAGAGTCAGATACACCCACTCCATTAAAAAAGAGAGCTGACAATCAGGCAAACTCAGGACACTTCTCCAGCACAGGGGACACACCCTCCCAAATCCCAGACCTGTGGCTCTCCTCTTACTAAATGCCATGGGACTACCCCTGCTCTCAAAATTTGCAAACCAGCAGGAATGTCTGTATATTTTTACAGTGACTTGGGTGCTCTGGGAAGGAGTATATGTTCTACAGTTCTCCATAGTGCCCACCACTCCCTAATAGAGTCTACCAGGACTCACTTTGTTACTTATGATTATCTGCAGAGCCTCTAAAGTCATGTGAGTTTGCACCCTCATCATCTCACACTTGGCAGCAGACTTTCATCTTTAGCATTAACCACAACCTAGCCCTATTTTCCCCAAGGTTTGTCTTAGTTGCCTTGATGAGGACTGGGCACTGGGAATCTGTCAGATGCTTGCATCAGCAAACACATTATCAACCCTTTCTCAGGGTGAGGCACTTTTTCCATAAAGTTAAATCCATACACTATGTATTTATTTCCTGTTCCTGGCTCATGGTCCCATTATGCCAGTGTCCTTTCTCCTACCCCTCACCACCAGAAGAAACGGGGAATGTCATCACAGATTTTACCACCTCATTGTGTCTGACTCTGTGTCTGACCTCTTTCAGTTTCTGGAGGCTGTCGGCATTCCTTGACTTGTGGCTGCATCAGTTCAGTCTCTGCCTCCATCTGCACAGTCTCTACCTCTGCTTCTCTCCTTCACGTGATTATATGTAGGGCCCACCTGCCACGACCAGCTCGGCAATGTGTGTGCATGAAAGGAAGGTGCTGCTGGACATAAGAAAAAACACACACAAGACACAACATAGAGAAAAGATTACAGGGGACTCCCAGCCTATAGGACTGAGAGCCCAGATCTCTGCAGCCTCATCGTATTTATTGGTGTCTTTGCTCATCAAGTAAATTAGCAGAGCCTGGGTCAAATTAGCCTAGAATGGATTAGGTCCAGAGAAGGATGATTAACTAGTAGCTTTCAGGTATGCAGGAAATGGCTATAGGGATCAGCTGCTTCCCTAAAACAGTCTTATCAGTGCTTGTTGGGGCAGCGTTCTGCCCCCGCAGGACTTGGCATTCCATAGTCCACACCAAAGACTTGTCTCAGGACAGCAGTCTAATTCTTGGCCATTTTCCTACACCCACCCAGAATAAACTCCTACTAAGGCCCTAATTTGACCACATCATTCGTCATATAAGGTAATATTCCCAGGTCCCAAGATTAGGAAGTGACTATATCTTTGGGGGGCACAGGATTTGTTCAGCCTACTATGAGAGATAACATCTAAACTGACCCTAAACTGACTCTTTGAGGGTGAAGAGGAGTTTACCTAATGGCAAAGGGTGAAAGGCATATTCCAAGGCCTAGAGGCAAGAAAGTCCTGGGTCTGGCCTGGGGGCCCAGAAACTGGTATCGTTTCTGGAGGCCTGAGTGACAGAGAAGAGATGAGCCACGAAGGGCTTGTGGACACAAAGTTCAGGGTCTGTGTTGTATTCTACAGACAATGAGGAATCACTGGACATTTTTATTTATTATTATTATATTTGTGTGACAAAGAGAGAGACAAAGAGAGGGACAGATAGGGACAGACAGAAAGTGAGAGAGATGAGAAGCATCAATGCTTTGTTGCGGCACCTTAGTCGTTCATTGTTTGCTTTCTCATATGTGCCTTGACTGGGGCTACAGCAGACTGAGCAACCCCTTGCTCAATCCTGTGACCTTGGGCTCAACCTGGTGAGCCTTGCTCAAACCAGATGACCCCACGCTCAAGCTGGCAACCTCAGAGTTTCAAACCTGAGTCCTCCACATCCCAGTCCAACACTCTATCCACTGTGCTACAACCTGGTCAGGCACACTGGACATTTTTAAAAAACAGGTTTTTTGTTTGTTTGTTTTTTGGCCACAGGTGATGGTGCCGGCGCTAATGCTGTTGAGAGGAGGTGGAGAGGGCTGCTGTGCTCACAGATGTGGGGTAGGTTCCGGGATCATCCTACCCACCCCAACCTCACCCCCAAAGGGCTTGTTTCCTAGGCCATGTGGTTTGGCTCTTTGGATGGTTAGAGTAGACTATTGCCCAATGCTCCTGGTGAAGAGGAGCGATATTATGCAGGGCCAATTGAGATTCCAGGAGAAACAAGCCTGGAGAGGATATGAGGAGAGCCATGCACAGTGAACACAAAAGACCTACGGGCTCTGATAGACCAGCCTGCTGGGCTTTGGTTGTTTGTGTTTCTGTCTGCCTGTCTGTCTATCTGTCTGTGGGAAGTTCTAGGACTCACACATCCTTTGGTTTTCCTATTTCCTTGGTAGCCAGTGGGGTAACACATCATAGAACTAGGATTCAAGCAAGAAGGGACATTGAAGATTGTAGTCTCAAAAACGCTTCTTCAGGAATGCTCTCAAAATGCCCTGGGAAGAACAAAAAGACACCATTCTACAAGCTCATCCATTGTGTATTTATTTCTTGTTCCTGAACTTGGCCTTGACCCCAACAAGCTGTCCGTTGCTTCTACATCTCTAGTTCATAGACCATCTCATTTCTCTTTTCTGCTCCAAAAGTTTCTGTCCCAACCCATGCAGCCTCCAACCAAGCCTTCCACAGAGATGTCAGTCCCATGTAGCCTGAGGACCATCTCCAAGGAGCTCCCTGAACCATTCCATTCAGCTTTGGCTGTCCCCCGCCCTACTCCCTGTGGTAAGAAAGACACAACATGGACATGTCAGGAATGAAAGCTCACTCTTTGAAGCAAACAAGTCCTTCAGCTCTGCCCCAATTGATTAAAGCAGTAATATGCCAGAAGGTCACCTTCCCTTGACTTTGCCTCGCTGTGACACTCACTCACCCTGCCACTCAGTCAGCACATATTTATGAAGTTTGTACACAGTACAGCCCCTCGGTTGGTCACTGACTCAGGCATCAGAAAAACAATTATTCATTTACTCACCCAACCATGCAACAAACATTGACTGAACAATAAACATCAGGATGAAAAATGGGCTTCATTCAGAGTGCCAGCATCAATGAACGACTTACTCTGTTTTGAAAAGGACTGTAAGGTCTCATCCAAGACTGGAGAAAAAGAGTGCTGAGGTGAATTCCTGGTAAGAGTGCAGGCGAGGGAACTGATAGCACCCGCACACTCTGTGCCAGGTGGTGTGTAGGCCCCAGGGGTCCGTGGTGAGTAAGTCACATTTCCCACTCACAATTTTATAGTGGATTATTTCATTCTTTACAGTTGCAAGTGGGGTAGATGAATGGACAGAGGGTGTCTCAGCTCTAGCACCCATTTTTTGTACAGTTGATAACCAAACAAGGTCATCTACCTGGTCTGGCATCTGCAGGAAAAGATTTGGACCTCCTTCAATTTGCCAGAAAATTCAGGGGATGCATCTTCAAAAAGCTGACTTTGCGCCACCTTTCTCCCTCGCCATTGCTGCACTGAATCTCCAACTCTGTTCCATTGCAGATGCTGTTCCCTGTGCTTCTGGCTGTACAGGGCACTATGGGGGCTGTGTACTGTGTGGTCATTTCTGCACTGGGTTTGCTCAGAGGCCCCTTCTGTGACACAGGCAGTGGAAACTACACCTACCCTTTCAGGAACAACAGCCTGGAGTGAGTAGCAGTCATGGTCTTGGGTCAGTGTCTAACGCCTAATGATGATACAGCTGATGACCACAAAGAGTATGGGCTCTCAGTATTGACCATCCAGTAATGGGGCCAGGTACTTTCATTCATACCTAGTCTCTTCTTCCTCTCTCCACACCTACTCCCAAATCAATAATCTCTAGGAAGTGATTGGCCAAAGCGAGAAGTGCCCGTGAATTATAAACAATCTGACACCCAAGGTATTCAGTATAAACTTGACTTTCTTAGCCCCAGTTTTTAAACTCAGCTGAATATGTGCTGAGGGCCTGCTTAGTACTTGCTAGGCACTGTGACAAGAGAAGAGAGTACAAAGGAAGGATAAGGCAACTTGCCTATTTGCAAGTAGTTCACAATCAAACTAGGGAGACTTAATCACCAAATTCAGAGTTGCACAAATATCCCAAAATAGCTAGGCCCTGTGATCATGTGCCTTTATTTTCCTAAAGGAATATGGAAAGAAATAGCAACTGATTAAGAAATACCTGCTTCTCTTCTCATTTCATGTTCTATCCCTGGCAGAGCTCATCCACCCCCATGGCTTTCAGAACCATCCATCTATCCATGTAAATAATCCCAAAGTGTCTAACTCAAGCCTAAATCTTCTGAATTCTTGATCCAAATATCTAATGACATCCTTGAAATTTTTTCTTTAACATCGAGTATTTCAATTTTAATATGTCCAAAACCCTATGTCCACAAATCTCCTGTTAATCACCCTCATCCTATTACATGTCACCTAAAAGCTGTGAGTCATCTTTTATTCTCCCTTCTCATGTCTATGTTCAACCTATTAACTAATTTTGTCAATTTCTACTTTGACAATATAGTTTGAATATACATTTCTCTTCACCTAGTCTGCTATCACCCTGTTCCCAGTCTCTAACACCATCTACCTCCACGCCTTACAACAGCTCTCCAACAAGGAAGTGCTGGGGGCGATCATCAAGAAGACATGACTGCCAATTGACACTCAAGTTGGACCTGGGCAATTGGAGGCTCCTCATCCCCTCCCTGCCCTTGCATTGTGCATGTACTGCCTTTGCTGCCCCCAGAAGCTGTTTCAGGGATACAACTTGGAGAGAACAGTGATGTTGAGATGACCTGGACAGTATATGTGACTGAGTCCAGTTAGGGCCTCTCTCTAAAAACCTTTATGATTCTGGCAGGTGGGTGTGGAAAACTACTCATCTTGTAACCAGTCAATACAAGTATCATAACAGTATTCCCTTGTTTATTACTCCTGCCACCTACCAACCTGGAGTGGTCTGCCTTTTTCTTCAGCATCTCCCAACCCTCCCTCTGTGGGGGCTGAATTCAGCTACACCAGGAAGCTCCTGGCCAGGTTTAGGAAGCAACAGTATCCCAGTTCCATTTTTGCCCTTCTACCCTTTTGCCATCGATTAGCCAAAGGGGTTTTTGTAAAATGTAAACATGCTGCAAAGGCCAAAAACTCTTTACACGTGTACGGAACTTTCAATCTCATTGGGAACTCAATAGATATGGATACAATAGGGGTGAAGGGAGAAATAGAGACAAATGTCAAATAACATACAATTCTGAAATATGGCCTGAAAATCTGTTCTATTTTCTCTTTATCCAACTATACTGCTCACAAAAATTAGGGGGTATTTTATCGCTTTATATTCATTTTGAAATATCCCTTAAGTTTTGTGAGCAGTATAATACACTCTGATTCCAAATTTCCCTTACAGGTTTTGCTCACATGCTATCTCTTCTTATGCTTCAGGGCTCTCCTCTCTGCTGCTGTCTCCCTCAAGGCCACGTGACTCCCGCTTTCCCTAGGAAGCCTTCTCCAGCCACTCTAGACCTGTACACTTCCTCTTTCTCTGATAATAAGTATGATATAACTAAAATATACTACCTACTGCATGGCAGGCCATGTGCTAATATCTTCTGTAATCCTCCTAACCACTCTATGATGTTGACTCCATTTTTAACCCCATTTTACACATAAGGAATCTGATGAACAGAAACATTTAGGAAACTAATGTAGAACTTTTTAGTGAGGACGCTGGAATTAGAACCTGGGTCTATGGGACTTTCATGCCTACTGTTTCTGAGACCCTTTGAGCAGCAATTGAACTCCTGTAACCCAGATTTGCTGCTTCTTTGTGCGGCTGTGTCTGTATCCACAATGCCTTGCTAGGATATTGTGCTGTCGGAGAAAAAGAGGGTGTGTTCAACCTGCCCACCAATGAGCAATAATAAAGCTGCTGTCTTTATGAAGATGAGCCCAGTGAAGATCCTAAAGCTTTGTAGTCTCCTATTTTAGCCTGCTCCCTCCCTTGATTGTCTCTCAGCGCCAGGCTCATTTTCTCCTCTATCCTGGCAGAGACAACTACTTATTCAACCAGCCCACCTGGGCCACTTGCCAGGAGCCTGAGCATATCGTCCTGTGGAACGTGGTCTTGTTCTCCATCCTCCTAGGGATCGGCGTGGTAGAAGCCATGCTCTGCCTTAGCCAAGTCGTCAGTGGACTCTGTGACATCTACTGTGGTACCTGCATCCGAAAAGGACAGGTCAGTGCTTCTAGAACCCAGGAATTTTCAAGTTATTTCCCCTTGACCTCTTCCACACTATCTCTCTCCTACCCTAAGGCCAGTAAGTAGGAAATATCTTTAGAAATGTAGAACTTTATTTGCCACTTGGCCTTCATTTTCTTTCAGGTGAATATAACTGGTTTATAACCAGTCTAAGAAAATACAACTGATTGACAGGTGAAGAGTTTCCCAGGTTTCAGAAGGACCGAATTTCATGAATGTCAATCTTCAAAATTCTGAGAAGCTGACAAAAAACCCTCCAAATTTCTTACCTGAGCAGGTTTTTATAAAAAAAAAAAAAAAAGTTTTGAAAAAGTTTATCTATTTTGCTAGAATAAAAATTGTCATTTTCACCAAGTGATCTAGGAATGACATAAGAAATCATAGAGATGTACAATAATAGAAATAATATAATAATAGGTGCTTAAATGTACTCAGTGTTCATTGTATTCCAGGCCCTATTAAGCACTTTATCTATATTATTTTAGTTCATCTTATAAAGCAAGTAGTATTATAATGCCATATTGCAAATGAGGAAACTCAGACTCAGAAAGGTTCAGTTACTTATTTGAAGTCATTGAATCTAAGTTTTGAATTTGAGCCTGATTCCAACATTTGTATTCTAGACCATTCTCCAGTGGATCTCAGAGATTATTGCTTAGATACTAACCAGTTCCCTGGATTGTAATAGGTGTCACTTATTTACAAAAAAAAGGAGGGTGGCGGGAACTCTGGTCAAATTAATTTGAAATACACTGAATGAAACAAAGTTTAATCAGTTTCTCTAGTGCAGGACTTGTCAGAACCTTTACAAAGCCAGTGTGCTTTGCTAATCTCCAGGAAAAGAAGAGCAGACACAATTTTCCCAGTCTTATTTGACCACAAAGCCTTTTTCTCCTGGAACAATTTTTATAGGGCTAATATTCCATAGAGCACACTTTGAGAAACACTGCATGAATCAGTGATGAGATAGAACCTACTTCACTTAACCCCTGAGACTCTAAGAGATTTTTCCAAACCACTAGAGAAGCAGGAAAATATGGGATAAGACAGGTTAAGAACCACTCACTTGTGTTTTTTGTTTGTTTGTTTAAGTTTGATATAATAGCAGGGATCAGAAGGGTTTTTTTTCAGACTTCTTTACTGTCATTGCCGCAAGCATTTTTGAGAACTCAGTATCTACCTACCACACGAGCTCTAGCAGTTCCCAGAAAGGCATCAGGCAGGGCCTCTGGTTCAGGAAGCTTGCAAACGAATGGATCCTACATCACTGATTGCTCCCATGGATGACAGCCAGAGTCCTGCTAGCCCATATTGTGCCTTTGTACAGATGAGAGAAAATGCAAAGGATACAGCTGAGTAAGCAGGCAGAACCAATGGCAAATTTGAAAAAGATGCCTACCCTCCCGGTTGACTCAGCCTGTACTGGGTTGAATAATGTCCCTCTGAAGTCTGCATTTAACAGGAATCTCAGAATGTGACCTAATTTGGAAATAGGCTCTTTGAAGTTGTAATTAGTTAAAATGAGGTCATACTAGATTAGGGAGGACTCTAAATCCAATATGACCAGTGTCTTTATAAAAAGAGAAGAAACACACACACAGAGAAGCCCACATGGGGATGGAGGCAGAGACTGAAGCAGCCACAAACAACAAAATAACAAGAGAGCTGTCAACCACCTGGAGCTGGCAGAGAGCCAGGAACAGCTTCTCCTTCTGAGCCCCCATGATCTGGCCAACATCTTGATTTCAACCTTCTAGCCTCCAAAACTGTAAGAGAATAAATGTCTATTGTTTTAAGTAGTTAGTCATGGCAGCCTTAGGAAACTCAAACACAGTCCCACACCAGGGTGCAAGGGAGCAGACACCCCCCATACACACACACACAGACACATTCATCTTGGCATGCTGCCTTGTTGCAAGCCAGCACAACTCATAATTTTGCAGGTCTCGTGTGGGAACAGCAGAAGATGAGAAAATAAACACAGAAAGAAAAAGGATGGGATCGGATAGCCTCATTGCTAAACTGATGGCTTGCAAGAGCAAGTCTCCACCCCCAAAGCACTTTATTTATAGAGAAGAGAGCAAAGTCATTTGCAAAACAAAGAGAACTCAGATACAAAGTCACATTTCAGAGGCAAACCAAGAATTCTCCCAAGTACAGAAAACCCCCCATGTATAACATCTTAACTTCACAAAACAAGGGTAAAAAGGAAACTGCCTCCAGTTTCTGTGAGGGACATGGGGGTGGCACAAGTAGAAACCATCGGCATTATAGCTAACATGGAAGTGTGGGGAAAGGCATGTAAATTGCCTTTACCAACTTAATCAAACAATCAGAGGTTGTGGGGAAGAGCTTAGCCCTTTGGCTTAAGCCTTAAACTGAGAGGACTTTTGCCAGCTTGCAGTCTCCCACACTGCTTTGTGCAAGAAAAAAACCCTACGTAAGTAAACAGGGTGGCCTTGCTGGTGTCAGGAACACCTGAGAGCCCTGCTAACCCAGGCTCCTTCTCCGGCTTCCCTTAGTGTTTCCACTGACACAAAGCCAGACGCATGCACCCCAGGTAGGGATATGCTCAGTACCCTGCACTATGACCAGCTCTGCACTGGCACAGCCCTGATGTTGCGTAAAAGTGTCACCCCGTGAAGAAACTGGGTTTAGGGTTTAGGACAGCCAGTCTGTCAGATAGAATGGCTGCATATGGCCCAAATACTGTTTCCCTGTGAAGGAAAACAAAGTCTAAGGCAAAATTTTTATTAGCTCTTCTGTATTAAAACACCCTCTGTGTAAAGTGGTGGATTTGAAGCAAGGGAGGAGAAAGGTTTTCTGCCTCTTGTGGTTCTTCTTTGGTGAGTAAAAGGAACTTGCTGTTAAAGACACCAAAGTACATTCTGTGGCCCATAAAGTGGGTGGAGGAGGCGCAGAGCCGCCCATGGGTGGGGAGCCAGCTTCCGAAGGACGCAGGACACTCCAGGCTCAGCCAGCTCGCTCCATCAAGGGCTTTGGAGGCGGAAAGGGCACTACCAACATTTGAAACGTAGTGCAAACCATAAAACGGTCCATGATTCACCCATTTTAAGACTGGTTTCTGCCAAATAGAAAAGAGCTCTCTGAATTAAGGAGAAACAGTTGATTTTCAAGACTGGCTCAGGTCTTGAGTTTCTACAATGTGCAAAGCAAAAGTGCCTGGAGAAAGGAGGACGGGTGTGTTCTGGGAGAAAGGGTTTAAGCAAAGAGGACACAACCACCCAGATGTTAAGGCAGAGACGGGGCAGGTGACAATTTTCATTTCAGTCTCTATGTCTTCAAGCACATCTCATATTTTTTAATTCTTTACTCTCTCAAGGAAAATTGCATGCTTTTCAGACTGAAGTTGACTGACATTTTTTTTCCCAAACTCATATTCTGGATGTAAAAACTTGTCCTTAACTGCAGGATCTAAGTGTTTATAATATGATACACATGTTATTGAAAATATGGAGAAGATAGCCCTCCTTAGTGATTTTAGAAAATCTTTCCATTTTACTCCTTACCCTTTTGCTATGTGGAATAACAATTTCCACATTTTCCAGAAAAAGCAAGGATGACTTGAATAATTATAAATATATGTGAAAATTGTTTATTTTATCATTTTGTGAAAACCACACAGAAGACTTGTCTGCTCGCCATGCCTGGTGAGGTGCCCCTGCAGGGTTACACTGACTTGAAAGAAACTTCATGGTTCAAAGGCTCATTGACAAACCAACATTCAGTATTTTTCCCAAGTTAAATGGGCAGAAAACATTTCTATTTTATTTATTTAAATTATTTCTTATTAAATTTTTTATTGAATTTTCTTGGGTTTCACTGGTAAACAAAGCTGTACAGGTTTCAGGTACACAATTTTACAGCACATCTTCTGTACACTGTGGAGTGACCCAAGTCCACCTCCCCTCCACGTCACCTCCCCCCGCCCGCCAACAGTCACCACACTCTTGTCTGTGTCCGCGAGTTTTTTCTCTTTCTGTTTTTTACTCAGTTCCTCCACCACCCCCAGCCCTCACCTCTGACAGCTGTCAGCCTGCTCTCTTTCTATGAATCTGTCTCTATTTTGTTTGTTAGTTCATTTTGTTCATTAGATTCCACATAGGAGTGAAATCATATGGTTCTTGTCCTCTGACTGCCTTATTTCACTTAGCATAATGCTTTTCAGGTTCATCCATGCTGTCACAAAGGGGTAAAATATTTTTTTATACCTGAGTAGTATTCCATTGTGTAACTGTACCACAGATTTTTCATCTATCTACTGCTGGGCACTTGGGCTGCTACCGAATCTAGGCTATTGTAAATAACACTTCAGTGAACGTAAGGGAGCATATATTCTTTCAAATTAGTGTTTTGGGTTTCTTCAAGAATATTCCCAGAAGTGGAATCACTGGGTCAAAGGGCAGTTCCATTTTTAGTTTTTGAGGTAACTCCATACTGCTCTCCACAGAGGCTGCACCAATCTGCATTCTTCCCAACAGTACACATGGTTGCCTTTTCTCTACATCCTTGTCAACTCTTGTTGTTTATGGATTTATTGATGATATGGCTATTCTGACATGTGTGAGGTGATACTTAATTGTAGTTTTATTTTGTATCTCTCTGATGATTAGTGACATTGAACGTATTTTCATATTCTATGTACCTTCTGTATGTCCTCTTTGGAGAAATATCTATTCAGGTCCTCTGCCCATTTTTATTTGGATTGTTTTTTCGTGTGTGTGTATGTGTGTGTGTGTGTCTGAGTTTTATAAGTTCCCTATAGATTTTGGATATTAGCCCCTTATCAGATGTATCATTAGTGAATATGTTCTTCCATTCAGTGGGTTGTCTTTTCATTTTGTTTAAGTGAAAAGACACACATGATGTTCCTTTGTTGTGTGAAAACCATTTAGTATGATATACATTTAAAAAGATTGAAATCATGTCAAGCATCTTCTCTGACCACAATGGTATTAAACTAGAAATCAACTACAAGGAAAAAAGAAAAACACACAAGACATGGAGGCTAAATAATATGTTGCTAAACAATAAATGGGTAATAACAAGATCAAGGGAGAAATCAATAGCTACCTTAAAACAAATGAAAATGAGAACACAACAACCCAAAATCTATGGGACACAGTGGAAGCTGTCTTAAGAAAAATCTCAAGAAAAATCTCAAATAAACACTCTACCTTAAAAGAACTTGAAAAAGAACAACAAACAATGCCCAAAGTGAGTAAAAGGAAGGAAATAATAAATATCAGAGCAGAAATAAATGACTTCCCAGTGAGCCATATATGCCCTAATCTTAGCTCACAGGGAATATTCCTTCCCATCTGGAGAGCATGTTTGTCACGCATCATGCTGGCACCAGATTGCCACAGTAATCTCATCATTCTAATCCAGTGGCATTGTATGACAGGCAGGAACAAAGCAAGCAAAGCTCAGAGGAAAAACAAACCAGCCCGGCCACCAGCCCAGATGTCCTGACTCTCGTCCTCCAGGCCCAGCAGAAACCGGTTGGCTTCAGGTGACCCTCCCACAAGCCAGATCAAACACTCTGAGTGAGACTGTTCCGGAAGGAAAATGGGAACTTATCCCTTAATTGCTTCATACTCTAAAATACTCT
Source organism: Rhynchonycteris naso (assembly GCA_037038555.1). NCBI lineage: Eukaryota > Metazoa > Chordata > Mammalia > Chiroptera > Emballonuridae > Rhynchonycteris > Rhynchonycteris naso. The sequence goes on from CM072995.1 coordinate 298,950,477, forward strand.
AGAGCCCATCCTGTCTATGTGGAACATGAGCTCTGGAGTCATTACCAGGGTTTCTATCTCAGCTTACCACTGACTGTGTGACCCTGGGAAAGTTGCCTCAGTTTCCCCACCTCATCAGAATGTTGTTAGAATAAAATGACAGAAAATGAGAACTTGCTATGTGCCTGGAAAATAGCAAACTTTGAATTGATGCTAACTGCTGGTGGTACTTCTGCCCCTCCTTGTCTCTTGTCTGGACTACTATAATGGTGTCTTAACTGATTTCTGGCCTTCAGCACCCCCTAAATCCATCCCATACATTGTCGCCAAAGTCATTGTTCAATCCACGAATCTGATTCCAAAGCCCTTCAGCAAGCAATTCCTCCGAGGGACTCATATACCTGACGTGTCGAACCCTTTGCCATCTGACACTTGTGCACCTGTTCCATGGTGGATGCTCAGCCTAAATGCCTTTCCACCTTGACCACCTGCAAAGCTCCTACTTATCCCTTCAGATTCAACTTCAGCATTATTTCCTCCAATGCCCTCCTACCGCTTCAATCACAGTCGAGCAACCTTTTCTTTGCTTCCTACAGAACATTTAGTGGTAGCTTTTATGGTGGCACTTGCTGCATTGTACCATTACTGTCTGCCTGGCATTCTTCCCTTCTGGACAGTGTGTTTAGCCAGGCCACAGGAGGGGGTGCAGGCTCAGAGACTGCAGAGAATGGCAAGTCACACTCCACAATTCTTTCACTCTGGTTTCCAGCACTTCAACCAGCTAGCAACCCAGAAAATACACACAACACATGCTACCTTCTGCTCTGCGATGCTAAGGACTTCAGGCTTTATTCTGAGGAGGGAATAGTAGCAAGAAACAGGAGTGAAGTGATCAGCTTTGCACACACTAGCTGCATTGTCAAGACCTGATTGTAAGGAGCAAGTCCAGAGGCAAGAGATGAATTAGATGACTCAAGGGGACCCCGCAGATTTCTTTCACTGTGTGGTCCCCTCCTCCTCCTCTTCATTATTCTGCTTTGCAAATTTTAACTGCCTCAGCCCCTCCCCAAACTCCAACCTCTCCTCTGCTCAGCAAGGCCACCAGGTTCTGCTTGGCCTCTTCCTCCTTGCACTACAGGCTGGAAGGTGCTTCCAACCTGGAGAGACCATAGGGTTCTCTCTGTTTGTTTCTAGTTCTCTGAGCTGCAGGTTTAAAAGCTCAGTGTGGTTGTAATGTGGAGATAGAGTAAAAGATGGCAGGGTGGGAGCCAGAGACCAGTTAGGAGACTACTTCTGTAAGCGGGCTAAGGATAAGATAGCAATGGAGGAAGTGAGAAGGGAGATTCTGGATAGATTTTGAAGGTAGAACCCAGTAGAGCTCACAGGGTTTGCAGATTAAGTGTACACAGAGGTGCACAGCAAACTGGATTCACCTTCTGCTGTTGGAACAAACTAGACGTGCCAAGGCGAAGAGGCAGCAATGCTGGGACCCTGCTGAGAGCCTCTGGAGTCAAACAGGTAAGATCAAGTTCATGTCCCTTTTCCTCCTCCAACCTTCCTCTACCGCCCCTTCCTGGTGCTATTGGGGAGCAGCTGGCAAAGCAGAAGCGATTTGCAGAATCCCTGCCCCAGAACCCAGCACGAAGAGTAGATTTGAAGCTGGAAAACACACTCAGTTATTTTGAAATTACTAGAAAAAATACTGGGTTTGTAATATGGAATGCATAATGTAATATTTTTTTAAATTCTTTACTGAGAACTCTAGAGCTCCCTTCATTTTTTATGGTATCTGAGTTATTATACTTATTGGAAAACTTTTAAGCCCAGTAAATAAATGTTCCCCACAATACTCAGAAGGTGTCTAAACATCACATTCCATTACACACCCAGTTATCTTGTCACCCAGTCAACAATGTGGAGTGCCTACCATATGTCACCTGTTATTCTAGGCACTGGATTCTTAGCTATGTGATTTGAGAGTCACCTGAAATAGAGTTCCTCTGTGTCTGACAATGAGGAAAGAGTACTTTTTCTAGAAAGCATAATTAAAATGTACACGTGCCCTGGCATATTGGTTGGTTCTCTGGCCCTCTCTAAACACTGTTCACAAATCTCTTCTTCATATGGCCCTTACCATTTGCTTCCATCATTCTATTGATCCCCAAAACAACTTGTGGAAACAGAGAAAAATATGAATATACTGACATCACTGAGTGAAGAAATCAAGGCCCAAAGAGCTGGTCAGTTAATTCACATCCCTTTGGAGGTAGTTGAGCCATTATCATACCCAAGTCTTCTGATTTAAAATGCAGGGTCTTCCTACCACACTGGGACTTCCTTGAAAGAATTAGCTTATCAGAGTGCCTGGTGGTGTAGACCTTCTGGGAGAAATTCAGAAACTATATCACACTCTCCCCAAGCAGGCACAGCCCACCTGCAGCCCCACACCATCTCAGCCAACTAGCCCAGCACCTCACTGGCCTGAACACAGATGGCATCTCACCTGGAATCCTGTGAGGAGGAAATGCGAGCAGCTTGACAGACCCAGAAGGCAGAGTGAGGATAATAGAGAGCCTCACCAATGTGTGCAATAAAGAAAATCTAAGGACTTCTGGAAGTGAAAGCCTGGAACACCCAGGGTTCTTTCTATCAACAGTGATATTGCTCAGCAGTGGATATGATTTTTAAAAAAATTAAAAATAAATAAAATAAATAAAAATCATAATTAATCTCTCCTGAGACCCATCTTGGGGGACTAAGTGCTATGGCTTCTGAAAGGTGAATGGAAGCCTCCCGGCATGGCCTGAGAAGTGTTCCCAGGCCTGGTTTCCTGAGAACGTAGCTTTGGCCCAAATGCCCAGCTCAGTTTCACAAGCCCTTCATGAGGCTTTCCCAGTAGCAATACATTCTGATTTCTTCAGAGTTGAGAATTTTATTCTGGATCTGCATTTGTTTTTCATTATAGACTCCAACACCAACACACACACCTGTCCCTAGCGCTAGGAACTTCCATGTGTTGACCATTATATATTCTGATTGGTATGCAAAAGAGGAAAAAGAAGATGGCTCAATCCATGTCTCTTTTACCACCTCTACCCTTCCCTACTCCCACACAGACTTGAACAGCTTTGTGTAACTGTGCACACAGTAACAGAAGAGGGGACCCGCTGAATGAAGAAAACCAGAGCCAGTGAGAAAAGCCAGGTAGTTATAGAGCTCCCATGACACACAGGGGACACTCAAGCAGTGAGGACACAAAGTGGTGTAATGCATCTTTGATGTTTGCAGATTGTTTAATTGCCCTCCATTCCCAATAGCAGACAAACAGATCAATGAAAACTAGAAAAGCTCCTTGAAAAATGGGATATGGCCTTTCATCTCAGAAATTTCGAAGACACTTTGAAAACGTTCATTAGGCTTCATCCCATTGCATAGGCAGTGGGTGGAAAACCCAATTTTAGTCATAAATTACCTGTATCTCTTCCAGCCCAACCTCACACAATCACCCCTCCAACAGGGTTTAATTCATCAACCATTTTACTTTATTCATTTACTACTTCTCTCATTCAAACCTTTAGGAGGGAGCCAGGGGCAGTCTTCACGAGGAAGCAGCTGTGTTGCCTGGAGCAGCCTTCTCCCTGTCCGAGCAGTGTGGGAGGGTCACAAGGAGAACCCCAGACACTGCAAGGGAGAGTAGTGGGGATGAGGGGGTTTCTGACTTCTATTTTCAGGGCATTGAGTCATCCCCCAAAGCTAAAAAAGTTACCAATTCACCACACTCTCTCTATTCTATTTATCATGGTAAATTGCTTATTTTGAGTGCTTACTGTGTTCTCAGTGCTTTAGACAGGTCATCTCATTACTGGACTAAAAGGCTACCTCTGAAGTCAGAAAGATATGGGCATTGAACTTTGTCATACAATAACTATGTGACATTGAACAAGATGAATTACCCCAGGAGCTTCAGTTTCCTTATCTGTTAAATGGAAATGATAATGTTATCAATTACAAAGAGTTGTGAGAATTAGATGAGGAAACTTGTGCAAAGTATTGAACATAATGCTCGGCAATAACATATTGCAATTAAATGCTTAATAAATATTAACCAATATTAAAGTTCACCACAACACTGTGAAGGAAGTATTAGCTATGATCAGCCCCTTTTTATATATGAGGAAACAAAGAGTCACAGACAAAGTCATTTATCATGGTCACCAACTGTGAGTGACAGAGCCCACAAAGCTTTCCTGGAGAAAGAAACAGAAGTGCTATTTCTGATTAAGGGAAATCTCACCACCTAACAAAAGGCAGGAGACCCGAAACTCCATTATGGCCCATCTGACTTCTCACATCACACAACCCCCGGGGAAGGCTTAGGGAGAGACTGTTTATTCATGGGCATGGCAAGTCTTGCACATCCTGTAGCCATTTGGGTTTTTTTCTTCAAGAACTCAGGCAGGATAAGCTCAGACTGTTGAGGGAAGAATTGTATTCAAAACACCATTTTATGTCTGGATGCGAAGCTACCTTCAGAACTCATCAGGGATCGGCCCTAGCCGGTTGGCTCAGTGGTAAAGCGTCAGCTCAGCACGTGGATGTTCTGGGTTCGATTCCCAGCCAGGGCACACAGGAGAAGCAAACATCTACTTCTCCACCCTTCCCCCTCTCCTTCCTCTCTATCTCACTCTTCCCCTCCCGCAGCCAGGGCTTCATTGGAGCAAAAGTTGGCTCGGTTGCTGAGGAAGGCTCCATGGCCTCTGCCTCAAGCACTAGAATGGCTCTGGTTGTAACTGAGCAACGCCCCCTAGTGGGCTTGCCGGGTGGATCCCGGCCGGGCACATGTGAGAGTCTCTCTGCCTCCCAGTTTCTCACTTTAGAAAAATACAAAAAAATAAATAAAAAGCTCATCAGGGAGATAGATAAGACCTGCCAGGCACCTAAACTCAGCCTCTTGGAGGCTCCACGAGGAGTGAAGAGGCTCTAGGGCCAGCATGACAGTCTTAAGTAGGCCCATAAATTCCACGGGGACTCGGGATTGGTATCCTCCTGGCTTAATCTGGCAAATAACAGTAACATATAATAATGATGCTTTGCACAGAAAGCTATAAGCTTAGAGGACTCAATTTGACTTAATTCTAAACCTAAAGCTATTTTTCTCCTATGATTACATCTGTAAGTTTGCTTTAAGATGGTTTACTGACTATTTTTCCTTTATTGCAGGTACATTTTGGGCTGTGTGCTGTAATTAGGGTACTTAATATGCCACCAGCTACTGGCTATAATTAATTTCCATCCCTCAAGTTTCAGAGTCTTTTTTCTTACATTTTGTGTGCATGTGTGTGTTTAAAAGGCAGGACCAAGTGGGAAAATCAAGAGTCTGAAGCAGAAGAACATCTGCTTTGAGCCAAACTCTGCCCCATGTTGTAGTCCCAGATGATGGTCCACATGACAGAATGGTGCTGTCACCAGCGCTTGAGATCTGGGTGGTTTGGCTATAATGACAAGCAGAAGCCACGTTTCCTAGGCTGAAAGTTTGGATGTGTGGTCTGATGCCAGACAGCAAAAATACTTGAAACTAGAATGGTGGTGGGAGACCTGGTATATCAGCTCACTAAGCTCGGTGGCAATTCACCAGCATGCCTCCCACACACAATGGAAGGAGAATAGAAGCAGCGTCCCAGAGCTTCCTGTGAGCTGTCCGTGTGGCTGATCTACTCAAGCCGCCCAAGTCCCCTGAGGAACCAACGAAATGGTATTTGGCACACAGGGTAGCATTTGCCATTCCTCAGAGTGTAGGATCAGAGATGAGACCTGGTGCCACCACAAGAGGTCTGCTTTGAGGAAAAGAAAGGGCCTGTGGGACACAGCTGCAGCAGATGAAAGAGCATTGGTTGACTCCAGAAACATGTGAAGGGCTATGCACCATCACCAGGATTGGTTTCACCACTAAAAATAAATTGATGTAATAATATACATAACAAAATAAATGGAGAAAGTCACATGATTATCTTAATCAATTGACAAAATCTAACATCATTTCATTATAAAAACATTCAACAGGTTAGAAATAGATGAGAACTTCCACAACCTGATAAAGTGCATCTACAAAACTACAGTTACGGCCTGACCAGGCAGTGGCGCAGTGGATAGAGTACTGGACTGGGATGCGGAAGACCTAGGTTCGAGACCCCGAGGTCGCCAGTTTGAGGGCAGGCCCATCTGGCTTGAGCTTTAAAAGCTCACCAGCTTGGACCCAAGGTCGCTGGCTCCGCTGGCTCCAGCAAGTCTGCTGAAGTCCCACAGTAAAGGCACATGTGAGAAAGCAATCAATTAACAACTAAGGTGTTGCAAAACTACAGTTATCACACTTCATCTGAAAGAAAAAGTTTTCACCCAAGGTCAGGAGCAGGACAAAGGGGTCCACTCTCTACTCTTCTAGTAATGTTGTACCAAAGGTGCTAGCCACAGCAATTAGGCAAGAATAGATAAAGAAACACTTCCATATTAGCAAGGAAACAGTAAAACTATCTCTATTAACAGATGACACAGACTTTTATATAGAATATCGTAAGGCATCTAATGAACTATTAGAACTTATAAGTAAATTTTCAGCATGGTTGCAGGGTACAAGATCAGTATCACTAAGCAAAACCAATTACATTTCTATACATTAGCAATGAACATTCATAAATAAAGTTTAAAAAGCAATGTTTCTTTCAATGACATCAAAAAGAGTAAAATACTTAAGAATAACTTTAACAAGCCCTGGCAGGATAGCTCAGTTGGTTGGAACATCATCTCAAGGCTTGGAGATTGCAGGTTCAATTCTTGGTTGGGGCACATGCAGGAGCAGATCTGTGTTCCTATCTCTCTTTCCTTTCTTCTCTCTCTCTAAAATCAATACAATAAACATTTTTTTAAAAAAGAGAATAAATTTAATGAATAAACTAAAAACGTTGTTAAAAGAAATTAAGGGCCTAAATAAATGAGAAAACATTCATGTTCATGTATTAGAAGACTTGATATTATTAAAATGTCAGTACTACCATAATTGGTTTGCAGATCCAACATAGTACCTATCAAAATCCCAGCTGCATTTTTTTCAAAAATTAGCAAAACTTCATATACAAATACAAGGAAACCAGAATAGTCAAAACAATCTCAAAAAAGAACAAAATTGGGAGACTCACACTTCCCAATTTCAAAACTTAACACAACACTATAATTATCAACACATTGTGGTACTGCTATAAGGACAGATATATAGATCAATGGAATAAAATTGAGAAGTCAGAAGTAAACTCTTACATTTATGGCCAATTGATTTTTCAAAATAATTCAATGGAGAAAAATATTCTTTTCAATAAATGATTTAAGGAAATTTTAATAGCCACACAAAAGAATGAAGCTGGACCCATACCTCAAAAAATATATAAAAAGTAATCTAAAATGTATAATAGAAATAAAGGTAAGAGCTAAAACTAAAAATATTTTCAAAAAAATAAAAGCAAAGTTTTGTATCCTTGAGTTAGGCAATGGTTTCCTAGATAGGATATCAAAAGTAAGTAACCGCCTGACTAGGCAGTGGCGCAGTGGATAGAGCGTCGGACTGGGATGCGGAAGACCCAGGTTCAAGACCCCGAGCTCGCCAGCTTGAGCGCGAGTTCATCTGGCTTGAGCAAAGAGCTCGCCAGCTTGGACCCAAGGTCGCTGGCCCCAGCAAGGGGGTGCTCAGTCTGCTGAAGGCCCGCAGTCAAGGCACATGTGAGAAAGCAATCAATGAACAACTAAGGTGTCGCAAGGTAGTGAAAAACTAATAATTGATGCTTCTCACCTTTCTCCGTTCCTGTCTGTCTGTCCCTATCTATCCCTCTCTCTGACTCTCTCTCTGTCCCTGTAAAAAAGAAAAAAAAAAGTAAGCAACAAAAGGAAAAATATGTAAATTGGACTTCAACAAAATTTAAAAGTTTTGTGCTTCAAAGGACATGGTCAAGAATGGGAGAAAATATTTGTAAATCACATATCTAATAAGAAAGTTGTATCCAGAATATGTAAAGAATTCTTGCAACACAACAATAAAAAGACAAATAATCCAATTTTAAAATGTGCAAAGGATTTGATAGACATTATACACACGGTGAATAAGCATTTTAAGAATATTCACCTGACCAGGTGGTGGCGCAGTGGATGGAGCATTGGAATGGGGTGTAGAGGACCCAGGTTCAAGACCCTGAGGTTGGCGACTTGAGCGGGCTGATCTGGTTTGAGCAAGGTTCATTAGCTTGAGCCCAAGGTCACTAGCTCGAGCAAAGGAGTCATCTGTCTGCTATATCCCCCTGATCAAGGCACATATGAGAAAGCAATCGATGAACAGTTAAGGTGCTGCAACAATGAATTGAAGCTTCTCATCTCTCTCCCTTCCTGTCTGTCCCTATCCGTCCCTCTCTCTGACTCTCTCTGTCTCTGTCACCAAAAATAAAATAAAGAATATTCAACATTATTAGCTATTAGGAAAGTGCAAATCAAATCTGCAACAAACCAATGTCACCCCATTAAATTTAATTTCTAAATAAAAACAAATTTTAAAAAATCACAATGAGATACCAATTTACATTCTCTAGTATGGCTAAAATCCAAATAGCAGATAATAACAGGTTTTAGAAAGAATGTAGAGAAATTGGAACCCTCCTACACTGCTGGTGGGAAACTTTGGAAAACAGTTTAGCAGTTCCTCAAAATGTTAAACATAGCCATTCCACTCCCAAGTATGTACCCAAAAGAAATGAAAACATGTCCACACAGAAACTGGTAAACAAAGGTTCATGACATCTTTATTTTTAATAGCCAAAAATTTGAAGCAACGCATATGCTTATCAATTGATGAATAAATTTTTAAATGTGATGTATGCATAAAATTAAATATTCAGCATAAGAAGGAATAAAGTATTGATATGTGTAACAACATGTATAAACCTTGAAAACATGATGTCAACTGAAAAAAGCCAGTCACAAAAGACTACATATTGCATGATTTCATTTAGATAAAATGTCAAGAATAGCAAGTCTATAAAGACAGAAAATAGATTAGTGATTGGCAGTGGCTAGTGTGGAAATAGGACTGGGATTTACTACCAGTAGACATAGGGTTTCTTTTTTTTTTTTTTAATTTTTTTTTAAATTTATTCATTTTAAAGAGGAGAGAGAGAAAGAGAGAGAGAGAGAGAGAAAGGGGGGAGGAGCAGGAAGCATCAACTCCCGTATGTGCCTTGACCAGACAAGTGCAGGGTTTTGAACCGGTGACCTCAGCATTCCAGGTTGACGCTTTATCCACTGCGCCACCACAGGTCAGGCAACATAGGGTTTCTTTTTAGCTAGATGCAAGAATTCTAAAATTAGTAGTCATGGTTGTACAATACTGTGGAAATGCAATATACAATATTTTGATCATTCAGTTTAGAGGACACATTTTATGCTATATAGTAAAGCTGTTACAGAGAAAAATAAATAAATAAATAAACAAACAAACAAACAAATAAATAAATAAATAGCTACCACTGGATTAGGAGCCAGCCTGGAGTTCAAATCCCAGCTCTGCTTCTACAAACTTGGCTATGTCCCATCACCATTGAGTCTCAGTTCCTCTTATAAGATGGAGGTAATATTAGCACCTTTAGAGGGGGATTGTATAGCCAAGGCCTGACTCAGGGAGGTTAGTCAGAGTACCTTGTTTTCTCCCTTCTCTCCTCTGCTATCTAGATGTGCTCCTTCCTTCCAGATAACAAGAGAAAGAAACCATCCTGTCTTTCTGGAGCATGGGTGATCTTTATAACCATTTACCGGGGGCTGGAACTTCCTGGTCTCCATTCCAAACTAAAAGATAAAAGAGAGATAAAATTAACTACAAGACAAGTTCATAGAGACAGAACATAGTATAGTGGTTGCCAAGGGGTTTCTGAGAGGAGGTGATGGGGAACTACTGTTTAATGAGCATGGAGTTTCAGTTTGGGGGCTGATGAAAGGTTCTGGAGCTAGATGGTGATGACAGTTGCACAACAATGTGAATGTAATTGATGCCACTAAACTGTACACTTAAAATAGTAAAAAATGGTAATTGTATGTTATATCTATTTTACCACAATTAAACTATTCATTAATTAAAATATATCACTAATTAAAATTTTATTCAACTCAGCTCTACCTAGTAAGATAATATGGTTGAGCCAATAACAGGTGGACCTTTTCTCCACCACCTGGGTCTTAGGGATAATGTAATAAGAGAGAAGCTTCTGGATACCACGCTGAGGGAGGGACGAGCGCAGGCCAGTTCTTCTCTAATAGACAGAAACTGGAGAGACACATTGGAAAAGGACTTTAAGCCCTTGTCAGAGAGGGCTGCTGGAGTGGACATCATCTCTTCCTGTTGCTATGACATCTTGAATCCAAATACTATTTCTCCAGCTTTGCTGGAAGATGAAATATGGTAATTCATCTAAACAAAACATTGCCCAGGAGAAGCCATTAACAGATGACCAAGCCCTGGCCAAATAGCTCGGTTGGTTAGAGCATCATCCCAAAGTGCAGAGGTGGCCAGTTTGAGGTGGTCAGGGTTCATACAGGAACAGCTCAATATTCCTGTCTCTCTTCCTTCCTCTGTCATTAAAATAAATTAAAAAAAAAATAACCACATCCATAGCTCCTTGTGGACCATATCATTTCCCACATTAGATCTTCATGGAATCCTCTGGAGTCACCCTTTTAGGGGGGCTCCAAAATACTATCCGCAATATCTTACAGAGCTAGATTAAGCTGCCTTATTTATTTTCAGGGCATTTCTTCAGAAAGTTCCCAGAGCACTCTACTATTCATTTTTTTTTCATTTTATAAGTATTTCCTGAGTGCCTACTGGGTGTCAGGTCAGTGCTAAGCACAAGGCCACAGGAGTGAACAAGCCAGCCGGGTCCTGGTCCTCGTGTAATTTATAATCCAATGGTGCTCCATCTCTCACGATTGGACTCACTGGCCTCCAGGCTCTTGCTCTTCAGTGGATGCTCAGGACTCACACTGAGCCTTAAGGCGTGATGGTGTAGGTTGTGATTCGGAGGAAACGAGACCTGAGCTCAAGCCCCAGCACTCCCATTTGCAAATGAGCCACCTTGAACCAATGTCTTAGCCGTCCCAACTCTTCATTCCTCATCTGGGAAGTATAGATGGTACTGTCATCAGCTAAGTAAAGTTATTGGGAGAACTGAGTAAGGTGATGTATGCAGAGTAATTTATGTAATAGTTGCCGTTTGATAGCTGTCAATACATGGTGGCTATTACATTAGGAACAAATTTTTTTTCATTTTCTGTTGCAGGAGGTTTTAGAACTTTTTCTATATATTTCTGCATCACTGATTCCAAATCTGAAATCCATTTTTTGGTGTATACTCTAATTTTTATGCGATTTTAATTTCTTTTTGTTACAGTTAATGGCATGCATTGGTTTTTAAGTTGGAGTTAAAGGGCAATGACTCTTGGATTGAACATAACCACAAAGCAATTAATGTTTTACAAACATCACTTTTACATAATTGTAGTTGTTTTTAAATGTAAAAAAATATTATCTGATATAAACACCCTCATATGATCGCATATCCTAATATTCCTTCAGCAATACGACGTATCCTACACTCTGAGACCCTCCTGGTTCCAGTTTTCAACGGTTTTATTTCTTCTAAGGATGAAGAAAGTGAACATGGTGATCAAGTGTATTTTGATAAGATGCATGAGGAAATTGATGTAGAATCTGAAGGGTCTTCTTCTGATGCCAAGCAGTCATTAACCCTTCAGCAGTTCAGCCAACCCGAATTGAATGACTTAGTAAGAGATTTGGGCCTATCAAAGAAAAAAGCTGAGTTCTTAGCCTCCATGCTTCAAGAAAAGAATGTACTTCACCGGTCAACTAAAGTATACCATTTCAGGAAGTGTGAATAAATTTTTGTGTACTATTTTTCCAAGACAAACACTTTGTTTACTGTCATGATATCAGTAGTCTGCTTAGCCAGCTATGTGTTACCACTTACAGTCCCACAAAATGGCGGCTATTTCTTGACAGTTCTAAACGGAGTTTGAAATGTGTTCTCCTACACAATGGTAATGTTTATGCAGTGGTTCCAATTGGTTATTCAACTTATCTGTGAGAAGATTATAATGACATAAAAATTGCCCTCAACTTTCTGAAGTATGAGGAGCATAACTGGATCATTTGTGTGGATCTTAAAATGGTAAGTTTCCTGCTAGGACAACAGAGAGGTTTCACAAAGTATCCTTGCTTTCTGTGTCTGTGGGACAGCCGAGGTCGGGAGAAACACTGGACACAGAAGAAGTGGCCAAAACGTGAAGCTCTGGAAGTAGGGATGCAAAATATTGTGAATGAACCTGTAGTTAATCGAGACATGATCATTTTTCCCCCACTTCACATCAAACTTTGCTTAATGAAGCAGTTTGTTCAGGCTTTGAATAGAGAAAGTGAATGCTTTCAGCATATTATTTCTTCTTTTCCAGCCTTGTCTTTCAAGAAGATAAAAGCAGGTGTATTCAATGGACCTCAAATTCGAACCCTCATACGTGACAAAGAATTTTCCAGGAAGATGAATAATGAGGAGAAAGCAGCATGACAGTCTTTTATGGCGGTTTCAAAGAACTTCCTTGGCAACAAAAAAGCAGAAAACTAGAAACCTCTGATTCAAAGGATGCTGTTGGCTTTCCGCAACATTGGATGTAATATGAGCATTAAGATTCACTTCCTGAACAGTCACCTTGATAAGTTTCTCGAAAATCTTGGAGCTGTTAGTGATGAACAGACTACTGATGGAGCATCAAATGAGATTGTCCTCAACAAGTACACAACCACAAGAGCTACAAATGCAAATTTTTGCCTGAATAGAATTTAAATAAGTTATGCACAAATTTTATGATTAAAATAAGTGTTTTAATATGTTCTATTTTGAAATTTTAGACAAATTCTGATGCAATCATATCTTTTAGTGTATTAGTGTATTTACTGCATTATAGAAATTATATTTTCACAAAACAATGATGCCTAAGAAGACATTCTAATTCATTATGTTAAACTAAGTGTTGAAAATTTGACAATAAGATAAAAACCTAAAATCTTGAATTGCAAAAACACCTGTAGCTTACAGAGAAAAACTAATATCAGATTTGAGATCAGTACACTCGAATTAGGTAAGAACAAGTGTTTTTGTGGATGCAACAAAAATTTTGTTCCCCAGTGTTATTATTATGAAAATACAGTTGATCCTCCAATTATGAATCTCTTTTGGAGGAAGCAAAATCTGTTAGAATACACAGATCTGGCTGCTGGGGAGTTCCAAGGTAGGTCTCCATTTACTAAGATGTACCACAATCTTAGATGTGCCACATAAAATGGAAACAGCACCCACTACCTCCTAGGGCTATTGTAAGACTATACCAATTACTTTTTGCAGAGACCTTTGATGGTGGAAGTGCTGAGTCTTCCCAAATAGAAAATTAAAAGGTGCATCATCTGTTAGAAGAAAAACACCACCCCAGTGACTGCCCATTTGTCACCAGGGCTGTGGCTCCCCCCCAGGACCAACTTTCTTTCTTTGACTCATGCTGAGTGAGATCAGTGCAAATGGGACTGTGCTATATGACACCCTGTCAGCTACCCCCACCTCCAACCCAGGGCAGGGATGACGTTTCCAACAACTGTGCTGACAAAACTGTGCTTTCAAATTGCTGACCATAACAAGAGATTATATATGTATTTCTAACATGTCAGTGGGCATGTTCCTATGAGTACTAAGTCAGGGTTCGCAGAGAAGCAGTACCAGCAGAATAAACAGAGGGAATCAGTAGCAGTGATCACGGAGGCTTGGTTAAGTCCAAGATCTGTAGAGTAGCTGGCAGGCTGGGACCCAGAGCAGAGTGACAGTTCAAACCCAAAGGCCATCTGCTGACAGAAGTCCCCCTTCTCTCAGGGTGATCAGTTTTTTTCTAGTAAAGCCTTCAGCTGATTAGATGAGGCCCACCCACCAAATGTGGGTTTGACCTCTGGGGTGCTTGCTCCAACCTCAGTCACCATTTATGTTTCATGACATTGGGGGTTTCTCCCTTTTCTTATCACCCACCCACTCCTGGGCTGCTGTGTGTGGCGAGGAGCCTGCCCTGAGCCAGCCTCCTGACCTTCCTCCCCAGGGAACTGACAACCTGATCAGCTTCCTCCTCGCGTTCTCCAACAATAGTGCTTCTCCAAGTATGCCCCCCAGACCAGCAGTACCCATCACCCCTCATTTGTTAGAAAAGCAAACTCAGGGGCCCCACTGAATCAAACACTCTGGGATGGGGCCCAGCAAACTTGTTTGAATAAGCCATTCACATGATTCTGACAAAAGCTCAAGTTTGGGGACCAGTGACTCCTGGGTCCCAGTCTTCTTTTCTTCTTCCTCATAGACCTTGAAACCATCTAGTGAATGCCTTTCACCTGTGAGATTTCGGGGTGGGGGGGGGGGGTCTGGGGGCTGCCCAGCAAACCAGAGATTTCCAAAGTGTGAATTCCACTTATTCTATATCCCACACTCTTCCAAAGGGCTTTAGTGACATTCATTTGACTTCATTTAAAATGATGATTTTTCTAAGTTTGTATTATACATCCTTCCAAAAACAACAGACTTGAGACTGAACTAAAACATTGGGAATACCCCCTATCAGCTCTTTTCATAAACCAGGTACTATTATTATCATCACCTCCATTTCACAAGTCAGGAAAGAGACACAAAGAAATGAAGTCATTTGCTAGAGAAACCGGCTCCCCAGTCACATCCCCAATTAGCCTACTGCCAAGAGGGGGTGCCCGCACAGGCCATCAGCTAACTGAGGGAGTCTGCGTTGTCCTCCAGTGTCCACATCTAAGTCCAGGCCTCCGCTGCCTTAGCTTGCTGAGTGCACTTCCCAGAGCCTTTGCCCAAGAGCCTGTGAGCCCTCAGAGGGGTGTTGCCAGCATTATTAAGCCAAGGAATTGGTCAGACTATTTCAACATCTCTCACTACACCGACCAAAGTGGTCAAGGGGATTGTGGATTGCTAAACAATTTACATTGTAGCCTGATTGGTGATTGCACAGTGGATAGAGCATTGACCTGAGATGCTGAGGACCCAGGTTTGAAACCCTGAGGTCACCATCTTAAGCACTGCATCGCCGGCTTGAGTGTAGGATCATCAACATGACCCCATGGCTGCTGGCTTGAGCCCAAGGTCACTGGCTTAAGCAAGGGGTCACTGCCTTGGTTTGAGCCCCCGGTTAAGACACATATGAGAAGCAATAAATGAACAACTGAAGTGCCGCAACTACAATTTGATGCTTCTCATCTCTCTCCCTTCCTGTCTCCCTCTCTCTCTCTTTCTCTCTCTCACTAAAAAAAATAAAATAAAGTAAATAAAAAATTACATTGTGACTTCTCTTCCCAACTTTGTAAGTGCTGGTAAATTAGCCTAATACTAAAGCTTATGCTCATATATTTAGTAGTATTTATTACAAAGCAAAAGCTATGTTCTAACTTACAAAATTACAGCAAACCTTATATTACAGAACATTGCCAAGGACTGGCCCTCCCATTAAGTAAATATTCTGGTTAATAGAGAGCTCCCTATGTTATATATATGGATTGTTAACTTATACAAATTCTGAAATCAGAAAGCATATATTCTAGACGTTTAAAAGAGATCTGATTTAAGTCAACACCCCTCCCCAGTGCCTAGATTCTCTGACCATGATCCATCAATTATTCCTTGAGACATTAATTGATGGAAATCCACCCCCAAGTCTCCTCCATTCCATGCAGAACAGCCAGACTGTTAGGAAGATCTTCCTTCTGACAAGCCAAGAGCTACCTCTCTGCAGCCTTGTAGATTGACCCCTGGCTTTCATCTAGCTTGCACTCCACCTTCAGATACCTGCGACAGTGCTCATGTCCCCCGGCCTTTCTTCCCTCCAGCTTTCGGCTCTGTGATTCCTTCCACCTGTTGAGCATCACCTCCAAACTCATTCTACTTTTATCGGTGTCCCTCTTAGAGTGTACTATCCAGAATTGAGCTCTGTGCTCCAGGGCAGGTTCTGATCAAGAAAAGAGGAATGCAGTGATTTTCTTCCCAGTTAATGGGTTGGCATACAAATACAGTAATGCCACCTTGATATGTCCTCATAGGCACTCATATGGAGTCCCTGTTCGAATATGTGCATATAAATAAATGTCAGACATCCATAAGTTTATTAAATAATAAAAAGCATTTTTGAATACTTAAAAATAATTCTAGACAATTTATAAACACCTGGCTAATCCGCACCCCTCCCAAGCTTCCCTGGGCCTTCCATTTCATCAGTGTCATGAATGCTGCAGCAGTTGGTTGGAAGATTCTGGAATCAGAGGATCTAAGGGCCACTACATGAGCTGCCCCAGGCCCTACTATCCAAGTACAGGGATGTTTCTTCCCTCTGGGTTACTGAATTGGGATGTGGGACCTTCACCACTGCAGATATATAGTCATGATGTCACACAGATGAGGCAGCAAAAGAGCTCACCTTCTCCTGAAAGCTGCATCGTGGTCAGACATCTGGGCATTTGCCCAGCTGCTTTGTAGAAGCAGACTCCACCCTCTTCAGGCCCACTGAAGGAAAGGAAAGAGACAATATGCTGAGCACTAATTGTGTGTCAGGCTCTACGGTGTTCACATACCATGTCTCTCTTGGTCTTCTCATCACCTGATGAGGGACATGTGTTGTCTTCAGGGAGCACAGAGTGTTTGTGTAACCCATCCAAGGCCACACAACTAATTAAAAGCAAGTGGGAATGAGAATCCTGGCATGGCTTCCCAGGCTGCATGTCCCTCTGAGAGGTCACCAGGGAAACCATCACTTTCTACCCCAACCTACACTTAAAATTGTGCTCTGCGTGATGGGGCTGGAGGGATCTGGGTCAGAATCTCAAAGCAATTCCCTTCTCAGAGCAGGGGTTCCAACTCCCAGGAATCCACGGACCCATCAGGGTTTCAGCATTGCCTTCTAATAAGTCACTTGGGCTCCTATGTTGGGAAATTAGTCCCTCACTGGCTCACAGATACCTGGGTTTTCTCTGTGGTCTGGGAAAAGCTGGGGCTGGTCACAAGTTAATCAGTGCATATTAATTAACAATGATGAGCATTTCCCCCCTTCGCACTCAGTGAAATGCTTTGGATTAAACAGGTTATTAATGATCAGACCATTTGGAGAAAATCTCAAAAGAGGGTGAATAAAAGAGAGAGAGAGATTTAAATCACTTTTGGGATAGCTGTAGATTGCCTTCATGTTAAAGTTTCCTTGTGTGGCCAGCCTGGATGCTGTACTGCCTCTCGTCTGAATGAGAAGCTGAGATGCAGTTAAATGACTTAAATCAAGAGGGCTGTCTCCCAGTGTGTTCGAAGAAGAAAAATATCGTTAATCATAATAATGATGTGAACTTATACAGGGCCTTTCATCTATGTCTCTCAAAGTATTTTAACCACCATTAATTATACCTCCCAAAGCACCGGTGAGGTAGGTAAAAACTACTATAACCATTTTATAGGTTAGTAAAGGACAACTAGAAGAGGAGTAAATGATCTGGGGCCACACATGGGCCAGTGGCCGAGTGAGTACTCCCAGTCCCCAGGTCAGGGCTGGGGCTGCCCTGTGGTTATCAGCTCTCCTTCCTGCGAGCCAAGCTCTGAAGAGCATCAAAATAGCCACCGTGATGCTACCTCTAAGAGTCAATGGACTTGATCACTCTTAACCCAGGCTCTTATAAAGAGAAAAGTGACCTATTTATGAAAGGCATAAAAGCTGAATAGTCTCATGCTTTGGGCATCGTCCCTTTGGATAGATGTGGCCAATAGTAGAAGGCTGTTTGGGACACACCTTAGGCTATGATTCAGTCCTGGGCCCTGAACAAGATGCTCCCTCCCTTCAATGAAGTCACAAAGTGGGATGTTAAAGAATCTCTGAGCAGTAAACGTTCTGCACAATAGCTCTTTCGTATAACCAGGACTCCATCTTCTCCAGATGTGTCTCCCTTGGCCTCTTGCCTTCCATTTCCCATTGTCCACAGGACACATAGCAGGAATAGCTAACCTAGTCTTGGGGACTTGGAAAGAGCCCAAAGAAGAGCAGGACAAGCCCACCAGGCAGATGGAAAGGAAGCATTCAGTCAGAGAAAACAGAGGCATGTGGTCCAGAGGTGTGAGACAGCATGAGTGTGAGGAACGCAAGGAGTTCTTTATGGATGATATCCAGTGTGTGCAAAGAAGGAGTGAGTGGTAAGAGCCAAAAGAAGACATCTTACCAAAGGGCATCAATAGAGAGTGGTGAGCTGTGGAAAAGCACAATCAAGTCTGTATTTTTGGAATAGTTTGTATTTTGGAAGTCTGAGAGGAGGTCTAGCTGTGGATGCAAAGATGCTGAGTTCAGTGGGGACATGTTAACTTTCACGTACACACACAGTACCCAGTGCACATCCTCAGTGGGCATTGTATACTGCAGTCTAGAGGTCTGAAGACAGAGACTAAGAGAGAGAGACTGGGATAGATCACCTCCACGTCAGCAGGTTTAAGTGGAAAGGCTTTGTTACAGCATGACTTATAGAATTTAAGAGAGACATGAAGTTAAATTTGGCTGCTACAAATTCAGGGCAAGGCAGCCAAGAGATACATACAACTATGCCATCTGACTATTCTGGTAGAAGTCTGACTCCTGTTCTTGTCTGACACTTGGCAGCTCTGGAACCAGAACAGATGCTCCACCACAGCATCCAAGAAGATCCAATATCTCTACATAGCCACCACCTTGTATTCCGCCACCCTACATTCCTCACTTCTGTCACCCAAATCTCAGAAGGTACACCTAGGTCATGTACAGAACCCTAACTGCAAGGGAGTCTGAGAACTATTATTAGGAGGAGTATTACTACACTGAGAACCTGAGTCTGCAAAGGAGTCTGGGAACTATTATTAGGAGGAGTATTACTACACTGAGAACCTGAGTGTATCTGAAGAGGTAGACAGACAATGATGAGAAACTTCAACAGGCTCATTTCCCAAAGACTCCAGCTATCTGAGGTTTTTTAATACTCCAGATAGAACACCTTAGAGTCCTAAAGTCAAGAGATCTATGAATGACACATAAAAGTTGATGGAAAATAGTGGGAAACTGGAAAAAGGCAATAGTTAAAAATAGAAAAAAAACAACTGAGGACTCCTTATACCATTAAGTAGTCTGAGGGTGGCTTTTTTATAGAGAAAAGGCTATAAAACCAAAATGTTCTTAATTCTTCCCAATTTCAAATATTACCTCTCATAGTTAATGTAAGCATACAAGTTATTCCCAGGCATTGTGATTTTTATTTCATATCACTTTTATTCTCTCATTTTCTGTTGGTAGCCCTACCTCAATTGGAGACTCTTCTTTGACCTCTTCAAAGAATACATCTCCAATCTTCTACCTCTCTTTGTGAGTAGAGGAAGGGATTTGCCATCTAATTACTACTTAAACAGACTTTCAGCCAATCCTCCCATGTTTAGCTCTACCTTTACTCTCTCTTTCCAAAAGGACTTGGTGCCACCAATTTCTGAGTCTGAGGAGGGCCCTGTGGTGAAAATAGATCCTTGGCTTTTCCCCATAAGTCTTTTTCTTCTAGCCCAGAATTAGCTTGGTTCCTTCCCATCTTCCAAAGTCTTGTTTCTATCATCTTTTTTATTTTCCTTCTAGTAACCTTTGAGTTTTTGCCTTCTTTTAAAATTCATCTTACCATTCTTAATTTGGAGAGCATATATGAATAGATGTGTCTGACCTGGCTCCTTTCATCAGAAGCCCAGGTCTTGGATTTTGGTCCCCATTAAATAAGCTTCAGCCACATTTGTTTGAGCATAATTTTCCTTAAATCTGTCCTGGAATCTTTCATATTCTAGACCTGAGTCTGCTGGCAGAATGAATGGTGTTCATCATCTGGGAAGGATGATTAATGATACTTGTCTCCACCACTTTTCATGGGAGTGTTAGGTGCTTTAAGATCCAAAGTATTACCCAAAAGAAGGACTTGCCTTTAACTGCACACATTTTGGGAAGATTCTTTTTAGCCTAAGTATCTCTCCTATCCGTCTTTAATCACATCACTTATCAATCAAATGAATGGATTGGACGAGCACTTAAGAATGGGGCTGACAAGATCTGGAAACAGCCCAAGTGTCCATCAGTGGACAAGTGGATTAAAAAGCTGTGGTACAGAGACACAATGGAATACTACATGGCCATGAAGAAGAAGGAAATCTTACCTTTCGCGACAATGTGGATGGACCTGGAAACTAAGTGAAATAAGCCAGGGAAAGAAAGAAAAATATCATATGACCTCACTCATTTGAGGAATCCAATGAATAATGTGAGCTGAGCAATAGAACAGAGGAAGAGGGGGAATCAAAGGGACCAGAGGGAAAGCAGTCAGAGGGAAAGTAGAAGATGGAATCAGAGAAGGGAAAGAGATTAATGAAATTATATATACATAACACAGCATTATAGAGAACAGGACAGCAAATCCTGGAGGAAAGAGGGGAAGGCATTGGGGGGAGGGGACTTGGGGGGCCAAGGGGAAATAAGGAGGGGAGATATATTTGGTGGGACACTTGAATCTATGTAAACACAATTAAAATCATAAATAAAAAAATAAAGAATGGGTCGATTGGTCTTTCTATAGAAAGTCACCTAATGCAGAGACCCGTGAACATTCATCTGCAATCCACAACAAAATAAGAAAAGTAAAGACACTGAATTAATATCCGTTCAGCCAAATGTATTCAATGTATAAGGCTATTTTGTTATTAGTCCTTTCACCTACTGGTGTTAAAAATCTTTAATGCTAGCCCGACTGGTGGTGGCACAGTGGATAGAGTGTTGACCTGGGACACTGAGGTCCCAAGTTTGAAACTCTGAGGTCGCCAGCTTGTGCTGGCTCACCAGCTTGAGGGCAGGGATCACCAGCTTGAGCATGGGATCATAGTGATGATCCCATAGTCTCTGGTTTGAGCCCAAAGATCGCTGGCTTGAATCCCAAAGTCTCTGGCTTGAGACCAGCCCAAGGTTGCTGGCTTGAGCAAGGGGTCACCGAGTCCCTAGGTCAAGGTACATATCAGAAACAATCAATGAACAACTAAAGTGCCACAACTATGAGTTGATCCTTCTCACCTCTCTCTCTAAAAAACAAAATCAAAAACAAACAAACAAAAACCTTAAATGCACTGCTAAAAAAAGTGGATTTTGTTAGTGCTTGTTGGTTCACTGTTGTTTGTCTTTTCTCAACAAAATAAAATATTGTCAACCTCATGTTACCTAATTTTCTTTTAAATTTTATAGTTTTGTGAAATTCACAAGCCTGGGAGCTATGGGTGCAGTAAAGTTTCCCATCAGAGAGAATGTTTGACTCATGGAGGGGGCGTGAATGGGCCAGCAGGAGATAAAACAGTGGAGTCAGCATGCTGTGGCTTTGACATCTGCCCACATCCTTCCATTTCAGTGTCTCTCAAACTCTCATGCAGCCCTTTGGGGGTCACATCCCCCTCTAAATACCTCTCTTGTTGGCCACACTGCCCAGACTTGACAATTGCCTTTCTCCCATGACTGAGGCATGTTGAGAGGTGTTCAGGGAAAGAGGCTGGAGGTGTCTCACTCATTAGCTGTGTGTCAGGTTTCATTATTAGCTTGTTTCTCTTTGGGGAATTGGTCCCACATTTTAGGGACTTCCTTTCTATATATGACAACTTGGCACATTGTTGTTATAAAATTACTGTGATGCAGGAGAAGAAACACTAGATAAGAGTCCTATACTGAACACCACTTACCAGTCACCTGTCTGGGGCAGTCTCACTGAAACTCTGTTTCCTCACCTCATCAAAATAAAAGTAATGATGCCTCCTTCACAGTGTTGTCATAGAATTAAAATTTCAAAAGTGTATGTATTTTAGTCTATTTGGGCTGCTATAATGAAAGTACCATTGACTAGCTTGCACATTATTTCTCATGGTTCCAGAGGCTGGATGAAGTACAAGATCAAGGCATCAGCAGATTTGGGGCCTGGTGAAAGCCTATTCCTTGGCTCATAGATGCAGTTTTCTCTCTGAGTCTTCACATAGTAGAAGGGCTGAGGGAGCTCACTGGAGTCTCATTTATAAGGGTACCAATCCCAATTATGAGGGTTCTACCCATATGAGCTAATCACCTCCCAAAGGTCCCACCTCCTAATACTGGCACACTGGGGGTTAGACTTCAATGTATGAATTTGGAGGGGACACAGATTCAGTCTACAGCAGACTGTGAAAGCAGGCACAGTCTCTGGCATATGAAAAGTGCTCAGCAAATGTTATTTAAATCTGTTGGTCAGACTATAAGAGGTCAGAACAATTCTTTCCCCAGAAACCATTTCCCTTTTGACATAGAAGAAATAGTAGCTAATGGGGGAGTTGCAGATATGAGTGACAGGCTACAAAGGAGCTATGAAGAGACTCTGACTCTTCAACTCAAGCCGTTCAAGCAGACCTTGCCTTCCAGTCTTTGCTCAAAACCTCCTCATGGCCTGGCTGGATAGTTCAGATGGTTACTGGTTTGATCCCCACTCAGGGCACGTAAAGGAACAGATTAATGTTCCTGTGTTTCTCTCTCTCTCCTCCTCCTCCTCTTCCTTCCTTGCTAAAAGCAATAAATAAATAAACATTAAGTAAATAAATAAAGCTCCTCACATGTGAGTCCCATCAATCACTGACATACGGGGCTCCCCTCCTTAACTTACACTCTTGTGTCGTAACACCTGGGATTTAGTAACCCTGGACACGGACTTGGCCTGAAAACCCACTAGCCTGCCTCCATCCACTTGTTCCCAGAATCCTTCTTTCTGAGTCCAGCCATAGGTGCCACATAGCTATGCTGCCTCCACCCCCAGCCCATGGGAGAACGGAACCACAGACACAAGGACAGCATAACATAGGAAACCAGAGTCACCAGCCTGTGGGCAGAACTTCCTGCCCCAGTCCCCAGCACAGCTCTTCTTTTGGGGTTAAGCAGAACCCTCCCCAGGAAGTACAGGTGACTCTTTTAGAGAGAATGGCCTGCCCAGGATATGTTTATTCTGATTCCTTAATCTAAACTTGAGGCACCATAACTGGCTTGTGAGGAAGACATATCAGCTATGGAGAACTACAAAGCCATATTTTATTAGTATGTCTCAGTGTAGCATGAAAATGTTGGCCTCACTTCACCTAGAGGGTTGGTTACTCAATTAACAGCCAGCTGTCTCTCCCATGAGACCTTGTCAGTTTTATTCGCCATTGTAGCCCCAGAAGCTAGCACATAGTAGTAATTTATAAATGTTTGAAGATTGGGTAAATAAATGAACAAATCGAGCAAATGAAAGAACATAACAGTGTGTAGGTAGAATTTACCTTGGCCAAAATTAAAGGTACCTTTTCCAGCATCATGGAGGAGAGCAGAGGAAGATAGATAGAAATTTGAGTAAATTTAAAGATGCAGAGTTAGAAAGCCCAGGTAGTTTCCACAAGATGTCTTTTACTTTATTTGTGAGTTGGGGGAGGGGGTCGTCTTAAGTGGTAATCTCCTAAAAGGGAGGGGTTGCAAGAAACAGGAGGGAGGACTGAGGAGAAAACAGCAAGTTTGACACAGTTGCTGTAGAAAATGGGCCAGGTGCCCAAAAGAGACTTGTGAAGCGGTTGCTGGGCAGCAGTGTGGCTTTCAGGATTCAACCATAATGCCAGGACAGTCAATGTCATCAACCAGGAAATGATTAGAGCAGGAGGAAACCTAATTCCTGCTCAAGTTTAGGACTCTCCTGAACTTCCCTGTCAAGTCCAGGGAAAAGTTATAGAGGTCAGCTTCCAGATAGGGCTAGCCATCTCAGATCAACAAGAATTTACCAGGTTTTAGTTATGCCTTGGACCTTGTATTGAGTGCAGAGGAAGATAGGAGAGCCCCTGACTTGGAGGAGCTAGAAAACGCATCAAGTATGAGGGAGTCATAAATGCATAAATAAAACCATAGGAGGTCTCATGCTATGGTTCAACTGTGAATACAAAGAATGCCAAGGCCAATGGTGTTTTCTTTTCTCTGTCTCCTCTTTTTGTCTTTTAAATCAAAAATCACATTTCTTCTCCTTGTCCCTGTGCCCAGTATTATTTTTTAACAAGCATGGTCTAACCGAGGCAGTCTTGGAATGCCACCTGGTGGATATTCAAGGTATTAAATAGTTAACTTCAGGTGAAAGGGCTCTAGATTAAAAATAACAGCAAGTTGATCCGGCAATATTTTTTTTCTTTTTTTTCCCAAGGACAGAGAGAGAGTCAGAGAGAGGGATAGACAGACAGGAAGGGAGAGAGGTGAGAAGCATCAATCATCAGTTTCTCGTTGAGACACCATAGTTGTTCGTTGACTGCCCTCTCACATGTGCCTCGACCGCGGGCCTTCAGCAGACCGAGCAACCCCTTACTGGAGCTAGAGACCTTGGGTCCAAGCTGGCGAGCTTTTGCTCAAGCCAGATGGGCATGCGCTCAAGCTGGCTACCTCGGGGTCTCAAACCTGGGTCCTTCCGCATCCCAGTCCGACACTCTATCCACTGTGCTACCGCCTGGTCAGGCTGATTCAGCAATATTTATTACCCAAATCATTGTAACAGGTACCAAAAAATACAAATATATACCATCAAGTTTCTTCCAATCTAATGAGAACAAAATTTAATGGTTTATTAGGACTTACACTAATTTCTGAATGAATCAAAAGCCCATATAAAAACAAATTAAATGAGAACTAAGACCTGTTGACTGAATTATGGTTTCCCATAGAAGAAAAAAGAACACATTAAATAAAAAGATACAAAATCCAGTCCATGCAAACTGCTTTTCTTCTGGTCTCTTATCTTCGCTAGTGCCCCAAATTTAATCTGACCAGACACTGCAAACTACTACAAAAACACATCTTCAAAGTAACAACAGGGAAGGCCACAACAGGCAGGGGAAAAGAGCACCAGGCTGAAGTCAACAGTCCTAAACTTGAGCTAAGTAAAGTCAGGTGAACTGAAGTCAGTCTTTTTCTGCCTTTGAGCCTCTGTCTTCTTACTAGTAAAACAGAAATTAAAATACCCATCTTTTGAGCTGGTTATATAGATTAAATAGGATAATAAAGTGGAAGACACTTGCAAAGTGCTGATGAATTTTTGGTTGGTACTGTTGTTAGTCCATAGAAGGGTACCTTCTCTAAAGGAAAATATGTCCCCTTCTCACTGCTGGGCCATTGCCCACACAGGTGGGCAGAGAAAGCCCTCTGCAGCGGTGGGAATAAGACAAGCAGAGCTGAGACATGCAGAGTAAAAGACAGGCCAGCATCAGCTCCCCCTATTTGGCACCTTTGTGTGAATTCCGAAAAAGCACCTCCCCTCAAATTAAAAGAACTCTTTTGTCGATGTATTACTGTATAAACTGCAAAACCTTAAGGCCCTGGCCTTGAAAATATGAACAGAGGTGGCTGTGCTCAGCCATGTTCAGTGACCCTTCTTCTCTTTAAGCAAGTTTAGCCGGACCTGTGGTGGCGCAGTAGATAAAGCATCGACCTGGAACGCTGAGGTCGCTGGTTCAAAACCCTGCACTTGTCTGGTCAAGTCACATATGGGAGTTGATGCTTCCTGCTCCTCCCTTCTCTCTTCTCTCTCTCTCTCTCTCTCTCTCTCTCTCTCTCTCTCTCTCTCTCTCTCCTTTCTGAAATGAATAAGAAATGAGAAAAAGCAAGTTTAAAATAGGTTTTTATCACTTGTCACTGGACAAGCCCTAATAATACAAACAGATAAATGGAAAGAAGGATGACAGACAGATCAGGGCCTGGATTCCAGGTTCTGGAAGCTTCTGTAGATAACACAATGGCAGAGGGAAGGAAGCTATAATAAGGATGTTTAAGCTGTCAGAAATGGAGCTGTTCTTGGTAACAGCACGGTTGCGAGGTAGGCCCTGGGCATGGAGGTTGACGCAGACAGAGTGAAAGGGAGAAGGCTAGGGTGGGAGGCAGGGCCCCACCCATGGAAGTTACCCCAGCTGGTTGCAGGCAGGAGCTAGAATCCAGCTCAGAGGAGCAGGAGACCTGAAAATGCCCAATCTCCACCCTCCCTCTCCCAACCTGCCCCAGAGCGTCTGTGTCTTGCTGGAAGAAGCTACGACATTTCGATGTTATCACTTTGCTCATCTCTCTCCAAAATTAACTCAAGTAATATGATGTAACTGGGAAAAAATGCGAGCTGTGACGAGGCACAGATCTGGTTTGAATCCCAGCTCTGGCCACGGACAAGCTAGTTCATTTTTCTGAACCTATATTTCTTAATGCTAAAGTGGGGATAATAATTCCCACCTCATAAAATCGTTGTGACAGTTAAATGAAGTAATTTACATAAAGCTGCTACATTAGTGCCAGCATGTAGCTCCCACCACCGATCCTTTACCCGCAAACCCCCACTCCTCAGAGGCCCCTTTGATGAGCCTTGCTGAGCATGAGGATGGCCTGGTGTTGGGCAGATAAAATATATTATGCTCACTTTCTTAAAGATGGCGCTGCCCACGTGCAAGTTTTAAGAGTAAGCTTTTCCCCACACCCTTGACTGATTGGATGATGTGGGTGGTGCATTCTCAAGAGGAATCCTCCCATTATGCCTCAGATGGGTGACTTTGTATCAGAGACTTTCTTGTTTGTATAATTGGATTAAAGGTTTTGACTCTACACTATAAAGTGGGGCAGACCAGTAGCTTGCTCTCTCAGTTCCTGAGGTTAGCATTAGAAAGGAGAGCAGATTAAGGCCACGTGGAGGAGAGGAAAAGCAGCCAAGATGGTGGAGTGCTGAGGGAGAAGCCAGTTTGTTCAGTTTGTGCTGGAGAAGGAGATGGGGAACAGAGGTGAATAAGTCTGGTGAGCTAGAAACCTTTGATTCTAGAAAACTTGGATAAGTCAGTAGCTTTGTGAGCACTGAATGAGTGGGTTTTGTGAGCCCAGTGTGTGTTTTTACTTGCCCGCTGGGTGCAAGCTAGAATTAAAGCTGATGGCTCACCAGTTCCTGGCTCCATTGTTTCATTACCGACTGTCCGAATCTAATGTGAACCTGCATGGGCCAGGCAGCTGTGATCCTGACCCCGGCTCCTGGCTTTACACCCGGGGTGGTGGAATGAGACCCGGAGTAGCTGTCAGTGTGGTAAAGTGCCAAAGAACTATAAAACTTAGTACTGGCAATGCCATATTAAAGAGGAAAAGTCAGGCTTTCTGTGCCATCCTTTCAAAGAAAATGGGGGGAGAAGGATATGAAAGTCTCCTGACTTACAAGGACAACTGGGTCATTTTAGTTTTAGTTCTCTAAAAGGATTAAGGTTATTTGAAGAACTTCCTTTCCCTTTCAATAAGAACCAAAATATACATACTACCTTACACTGATTTTGGCTCTCCCTTCCTTCCTGGAATCCTGAGATTAACGTGTACCTCTAGGCAAAGGAGGAAAGATAGACACTAAAAGGTTTATGAATGCATTTTAATATGTAAAATTACATCACCATTGTGTTAGCATGAAAGCTTTAACATTTTTTAAATCCCCTAGACAAATGTTATAAGCTTGTTAATGATTATGTCTTGCTGGCATGTCCCCCAACCTGTATGTGGTCAAAGGCTAGATAACCAGCCTCAGAGCTATATTCAACACTGCATCATTTGGGTCAGATATGCCCTGTGTTAGTCATATGCAGCCAGCATATTAATAAATCTCCTTATTTTAATAAAACCCTTTAAAACTCATCTGGACTTGGTGTCTCTACATAAACCCGTGGAAATGAGATACGGTACTTTACAACATCAGGAGCCCTGCATTCCTAATGTGGCTTTGGTACTTCCTTCAACTGGGCATAACACCCAGCCTGTCTGGCCCTCAATTTTTTCATCTGTAATTGCAGAGGACAGTGCTGGCCCTGCCGATCTCACAGAAGGAATAGGAGTTTTAAGGGAGTTGATATATGTAAAGCCAGTAGCCAAGGCCACCATCACAGCCGCCTGGCCCATGCAGGCTCGCATTTGATTCGGACAGTCAGTAATAAAACAATGGAGCCAAGAACTGGTGAGCCATCAGCTTTAATTCTAGCTTGCACCCGGCAGGCAAAAACACACACTGGGATCCAAAACCCACTCATTCAGTACTCACAAAGCTACTGACTTATCCGAGTTTCCTAGAATCAAAGGCTTCTAGCTCACCAGACTTATTCACCTCTGTTTCCCATCTCCTTTTCCAGCACAAACTCTGCACAAACTGGCTTCTCTCAGCACTCCACCATCTTGGCTGCTTCTCCTGGCCTCCTCCACATGACCTTGCTCTGCTCACCTCTCTAATGCTAATCTCAGGAACCCAGAGAGAGCAAAATCCAGGTCTGCCCCACTTTATAGTGTAGAAATCCAAACCTTTAATCCAATCTACAAACAAGAAGTCTCTGATACAAAGTCACTTATCTGAGGCATAATGGGAGGATTCCTCAGGAGAGTGTACCACCCCGCATCATCCAATCAGTCAAGGGTGTGGGGAAAAGCTTACTCTTAAAACTAAGCCTTAGGCTATACCGACCCAACCTGCCCACAGCCTGTCCCCCAACACACATTAATATCAACGGACTTGCATGTGGGCAGTGCCATCCCCAAGGAAGTGAGCGTAATATATTTTATCTGCCCAACAATATGATTTGTAAGTATCAGGAAAAACAGACAACAAGAATAAGTTCATATTAAAGTACCAGTGACAGCAGCTTAGAGTGCTGCTTCCCTAGAGAGTAGTGCATTTTTTTCTGCAGTGAAATGTAACCAGACCAATTTAATAAAACTGAATTGGGCAAAAATCATATATTGAATCCTGTTGGGCAGATAAAATATATTATGCTCACTTTGTTAAAGATGGTGCTGCCCATGTGCAAGGTTTAAGAGTAAGCTTTTCCCCACACCCTTGACTGATTGGATGATGTAGGATGGTGCACTCTCATGAGGAATTCTCCCATTATGCCTCAGATAAGTGACTTTGTATCAGAGACTTTCTTGTTTGTAGATTGGATTAAAGGTTTGAATTCTACACTATAAAGTGGGGTAGGCAGGGAGCTTACTCTCTCTTGGTTCCTGAGGTATTAGAGAGGAGAGCAGATTAAGGCCATGTGGAGGCCAGGAGAAGCAGCCAAGATGGCAGAATGCTGAGGAAGAAGCCATTTTGTGCAGAGTTTGTGTAGAGAGGAGATGGGAAACAGAGGTGAATAAGTCTGGGGAGCTGGAAACTTTTGATTCTAGGAAACTCGGATAAGTCAGTAGCTTTGTGAGCACTGAATGAATGGGTTTTGGAGCCCAGTGTGTGTTTTTGCTTGCCCACCGGGTGCAAGCTAGAATTAAAGCTGATGGCTCACCAGTTCTTGGCTCCGTTGTTTCTTTATCGACTGTCCGAATCTAATGCGAACCTGCATGCGCCAGGCGGCTGTGATGGTGGCCTCGACTACTGGCCTTACAGATCCTGTGCAAAGAATTGTTCATAAATAACCTTTCTTCGTCAGTGCTACTAGGTTGAACGTTTATTTGTTCACTCATTCATTCATTCAATAAATCCTTATGGAGCCTTTGACATTTGGAAGGACCTACAGTATTCATCTCTTGTAGGATATATTTTAGTCTTATTTTAGTTGATTGTCACCTCCTCCTGAGCTTTTTGAGGACAGATGGGATCCAGGCAAGGTTCAGTGTGTATCGACTGAACAAATGAACTCAAACGGCCGACCCTTTGTCAAATAACACAGATGCCATCTGAGGCTTCTCTCAGTCCCTCGCAGGGCCTGCTTGTCACCTTGGTCAGGCCCAGGAGAGGAAACTGCATTCATTGTGTTTCCATCATCCCAAATAAACTACTCCTTATTCTCTAGGTGACTCAGCAGTCTCTAGGCCCTGGCCTGGCATCAGGCCCTAGGTTGGCCCAGAGAAGTGCTATCCTTGTAAGCACAGCCTGGCACCTGTCCAAACAACATGTTAGTCCCTTAGTCCCTTTGTATTGCATAGAGCTAAAGGGCTATTAGGGCTGGCTGGGGTTTGTGATATTAATGAGGGACGTTCTCAGCACAACTCAGTTCTGCTTTTTGGATATCAGCCTACCAAGAGCAGAGACGGAGCTCGTGGCAAATGTATTTCTCTCCAGTCTCAGGCCATACTAATGCTGCTGGCTGGATGGGTATCATGGGAAGGATCTGGCTTCTCTCCCTAGCCTTCCTCTTCTTCCTTCGTCCTCTATCTCCATCTTCCCGTCCCTTCCTCGTCCCCACTTTACCTTTTGTCCTTCCCACTATACATACCTCTTGTTTCTCTCTTTATCACTTTTCCTGCTTTCTCATTGTCCCTCTCCTCCTTTATCTGGTACCTACCTCCTTTCCTACACTGTCTCTTTATTTCTCTTGTCTTCACTCCTAACTCCCCAATCCTGAAGCCATCACAGAGTCAAGAAAGCGCCGGGGGTTCAGGGCCCAAGAAAAGTCCAGTTCTAATGGAACACAGAGGAGGGGGGAAGTCAGAGGAGTCTGGTAAGACATTTGAAATTATCTATCATACAAGCTGGAAATCAGGCAAGGAGGGTTTTTTCCCCCCAAATAAAACACTGTAAGGGACTACTTCACACTCACCAGACTGGTGACACATTTCACTTGACCAAATGTTGGCAAGGATGTAGAAACCACTGGGCCTTTAAACACTGCTGGTAAGAGTGCAAAATGTTACACATACTTTGAAAACTACCCTTTTCTCATAAAGTTCAACGCACATCTGCCCAATGACCCCGCAATTCCATTCTTTGTTATTATACCCAACAGAAGTGAAAACCTATAATCATGCGAAGATAAACCATGAATACCCATAGAAGCTTTATTCATAATAGCCAAAACCTGGGAAATACTAAAATAGCCATCAATAAGAAAATGGATAAAGAACCATAATTTCACACTACTCAACAATAAATAGAAACAATATAATGATGAATCTCTAAAACATTATGTTGAGTGAAAGAAGCCAAACACAAAAGAATATGATTCTACTTATGTGAAATTCAAAAATAGACAAATTACCCCAGTTGACCTTAGCTGCATCTTTGTGAGACACTGAAACAGGGGGCTATCTTTGCATATCATTAAAATGAATATAATGTGATACAAATGAGAATGGTGGTCCTGCGGGGCTGGCAGGGTGACAAGGGCAGAGGGAGACTCACATGAAGTAACACTCTCAGGTGACAGAAATGTGCTATTATTTTGGATGGAGGTCACACTGATGTATACATTTACAAAAGTTATTGAACTGGACACTTAGAATCTGTGCATTCTCTTCTATGTAAATTATGTTTATTTTTTAAATTTTATTATTATTTTTTTTTATTTTTTACAGGGACAGAGTCAGAGAGAGGGATAGATAGGGACAGACAGACAAAAACGGAGAGAGATGAGAAGCATCAATCATTAGTTTTTCGTTGCTGTTGCGACACCTTAGTTGTTCATTGATTGCTTTCTCATATGTGCCTTGACCGCGGGCCTTCAGCAGACCGAGCAACCCCTTGCTGGAGCCAGCGACCTTGGGTCCCAGCTGACAAGCTTTTTACTCAAGCCAGATGGGCCCTCGCTCAAGCTGGCGACCTTGGGGTCTCGAACCTGGGTCTTCTGCTTCCCAGTCTGACGCTCTATCCACTGCGCCACCGCCTGGTCAGGCTAAATTATGTTTATTTTTAAAAACCACCCATAATTACATAATCCACAGAAAAATACTACTAAATGTCATCTGAAAGTTGTGACCAATGTTGCAGAACCAAACACCAGGATATATGATCTCACAGATTCATATGTACTTAAAGGGACAATTGAGTAGCATATTTAAAGTTAGGACTGTCCTCAAAAATGAGAACTGTATGATGACATATGGCTTTCATAAAGCGAGGACACTATAAACACACATTATTTGCTTCTCTTGGAAGTGAAGAATAGCTCCTAAGTTCATGAGAGAAAAAATATATGGGTGGGTGTTTTTTTTCCAGAGTGGTTGATTACAGCGAGAAGAGTTAGCAAATACACAAGGGCTATAGTTTGTGCTAAAGACTGCAGAGGAGGAGTCCACATTTCAGACTAAGTGTGACTCTGGAATTACACGCTTTTAGCAAAAGCAAGCATCTTCAATATTCATTGTATAGATCCTTTACATCTCAGCCCATCTACTCTTCTAGTCTTCTTCCCACGTTCTCCTCTCTGCTTCAACCACACTAGTACCATGCCTCAGATCTTGTAGGTACTTAATACCTGTTGAAAGAGAAAGAAATGAAGGGAGGGAGGGAGGGAGGAAAGGGAGGAAGAGAGGGAGGAAGGAAGGGAGGAAGGAAGGGAGGAAGGAAGGGAGGAAGGAAGAAGGGAAGGAAGGAAGGAAAGGAGGGAGGGAGTGAGGGAGGGAAGAAAATCGAAAGTGTAAATTCTCCTCTCTAGGGAACCCTACTCTAAAAAAAGTATCTGATAAACTCATATCTAAATGCCATTGGTGTGACCGTGAGAAGTTTTTAGCTAATCTCAAGCAGTGGTTTTCCATCATGGCTGCACATGAGAATCACTTAGAGAGTTTTTGAAAAATTCTAATGCCACCACTCCCTACCTGAAAATCTGATTCAATTGACCTGGAGTGAGGTCCAAGGCATGATGCTTTTTTTCTAATGTCAGACAGGGCTAACCATTTCTGATACAGTCCAACTGCCTCAGAAGTCCAGAGAGTTGATGTCACTTCTCCATGACCAGAGAGCTGGTAGAGGACAGAAGCAGGATAACAACTCAGAGCATCACTGAGTCACTATAGCTAGCCTTTATCAGCTCTTTATCTCCTGAAGTTCTTCATTTTCTCTTATGTTTCTCAAACTCAGTTTTTCTTGTTCACATATTCATTTAACAAATACCTGTAGTTACTAAGCAGTGCCAGGTGCACGATAGTGAACAAAACAGCCAGTTCCTTTCACCTTGACCTCAGCAGGAAGATCCCATATATCTGAAGGCCTTTCTCAACTTGAAGAATTTTTTTTATTCATTTTTAGAGAGTAGAGAGAAAGAGAGAGAGAGAACTGGGAGAGGAGCAGGAAATGTCAACTCCCATATGTGCCTTAACCAGGCAAGCCCAGGGTTTTGAACTGGCAACCTCAGTGTTTCAGGATGACACTTTATCTGCTATGCCATCATAGGTCAGGCCTCTCAGTTTGGATCATTCTGTCTCCACTAGTTTGTGAACTTCTTAGGACTAGGAGCCATGAGTGATTCATTATTGGAGCTGCAGGGACTGGTACAGGGGTAGATTTAATAAAAGTTTGATGAATAAACAAACTGATACAAGTGATTCCTGAGTCCCCTTAACATGGAATAAAGGGAACAGAAAAATGTCAGGAAGACCATTTGTATTAATTAGAATTTTCTCAAATTTATGTCACAGAAATCCAACTTAAATTTTCTGAGACAAAACAAGATAAGAATTTGTTCATAACTGGCAAAGGCAAGTGTGTAGAATCCCAAACAATGTCATTAGGGCTCTATCTCTCTTCTCAGTTCTCAGCTCAATTTGTATCATCTTGGCTTCATTCTTAATTTAGGGCCTTTCTATGTGACAGGTAAGCTGGTCCCCATCTTTTCTGATTTTAGCAGTCCCAAAATGGCCACATGTAATACCCAGAGAAGACTTCAAGGGCCCTTGTCAATTGACCCTTGTTGGGCAGATAAAATATATTATGCTCACTTTGTTAAAGATGGCGCTGCCCACATGGAAGTTTGTTGATATTAATGTGTGTTCTGGGACAGGCTGTCGGCAGGCCGGGTCGTTGTAGCCTAAGGCTTAGTTTTATAGACTTTTTATTTATTTTATTTTATTCATTTTTTTTTTAGAGAGGAGACACAGAGTGAGAGAGAGAGAGAGAAAGAGAGAGAGAGAGAGAGAAAGGGGGGAGGAGCTGGAAGCATCAACTCCCATATGTGCCTTGACCGAACCAGTGCAGGGTTTTGAACTGGCGACCTCAGTGTTCCCAGGTCGATGGCTTTATCCACTGCACCACCACAGGTCAGGCCTAAGGCTTAGTTTTAAGAGTAAGCTCTTCTCCACACCCTTGACTGATTGGATGATGTAGGGTGGTGCACTCTCATGATGAATCCCATTGTGCCTCAGATGAGTGGCTTTGTATCAGAGACTTTCTTGTTTGTATAATTGGATTAAAGGTTTTGAATCTGCTATAAAGTGAGCAGACCAGTAGCTAGCTCTCTCTTGGTTCCTGAGTTCCTGAGGTTAGTATTAGAGAGGAGAGCAGATTAAGGCCACGTGGAGGAGAGGAAGCAGCCAAGATGGCAGAATGCTGAGGGAGAAGCCAGTTTGTTAAGAGTTTGTGCTGGAGGAGATGGGGAACAGAGGTGAATAAGTCTGGTGAGCTAGAAACCTTTGATTCTAGGAAACTTGGATAAGTCAGTAGCTTTGTGAGCACTGAATGTGTGGGTTTTGGAGCCCAGTGTGTGTTTTTGCTTGCCCGCCGGGCGCAAGCTAGAATTAAAGCTGATGGCTCACCAGTTCTTGGCTCCTGTGTTTCATTGCCATCTGTCCAAATCCAATGTGAACCTGCATGGGTCAGGCTGCTGTGATAGCAGCCTCGACTACTGGCTTTACAAATACTAATTCCTCTCCCATGCTGTGCTCCTTTTCCTTCTTCAGGGGGAAGTACTCTTGCTCTGAGTCCCCATAGCATCCTGGCCTCCCTTATCAAAGTGATACATGCACTGTACAGCATCTGCTCATTTTTCCAGCCCCCTGCCATTTGCTAGGATTTCTAAAGAGGTGACCGACCGTATCTGTCTTGTTGATAGTTGTATCCCCAGCCCGTAGCATAGTGCTTCAGTCCACCAATGGTCTCTAACTAGCTACCTTGTGTCAGGCCCTGTGCAAACAAGGAGGCTCTCAGTGAACACTTCCGGATGGTTAAATAAATGGGTGGATAAATGAATGATGGGTGGTCGATAAATGGACGGATGATTAGATGGCTGGTGGATAGATGGATGGATGAAGGATGGGTGGAGGAGTATCATTACTATCCAATAGCCCCACCCAGGGCAGCCAGTCTGTGGCTCCCTTGTTCCCCCCACCGCGCCCCTTCTCACTCCTCTCCCCCACGCTGCCATTTCACTTTCCTAAAAGCCTTCTCCCTTTCCACAGAGCCATTAGATGGTCCTGCTTGGTCCTCAGGCAACAGCTAGTACTTTCCCTCCCTCCTGCCACCCAGCATCCAGCGGAATCTTGAATCAATACCAGTAAACTGGGTGTGAACGGAAGGAGACTGCTCCTTATTTGTCATTGTTTACCTCTAAGTGTGTGCATTCCCAATGCTTCCCGTTCTCTCTCTCTCTCTTTCTCTCTGCGCCCCCTCCCCCCGGAACTGGTTCAACCAGAGTATAACCAACTCATCTGCATCTGGCCCTGGGGACCTGCAGGAGCCGGAGGAGGAGGAGGAGGAGGAGGAGGAAAGGGGAGGCAAGCAGGCGGCGGCAGCGCCGGCGGCGGCGGCGACCGCGCACAGCCGGCCGGCCGCGCCGCGGGGAGCCCATGCCCCGCGCGCGCCCCGGGTTCGCCCATGAGGCCCCTACCGCGCCAGAGAAGGGAGCAGGAGCACCGCGGCTTCTCCTTGGGGCTGCTTGCCCTCTGCCTGGCGGCAGCCTGCAGTCTGCAGAGTAAGCATGGGCGGGGCGGGAGAGGGGCGGGAGGGTCCCGGGGTCGCGGCTGCCCGGCCGCCGGCGCTCACCCATCCGGCAGTGTCCCGCGGGCCAGGGACACGCGGCCTTCCCAGGACAAAACGGAGGCTCCTGGACCACCTCTGGGTGAGCGCCCCCCGCCACACCGCCCGGCTGTCGCAGAGCCGGAAGCTTTCCGGGAGATCACCACTCCCGGTCGGGGGCCGCCTCCTTTGCAATACATTTCATTTCTCTTTCCTGGAATAACTAGACTGCACCTGAGGTGTCCGAGACCTCAAGGGCTCACGGGCCCCGCCCACTTTCGTTGGGGACACTCCTCCCACCCCGCATCCTCTCGGGTCACGAGCATATTCCGTAGGTCTCCCCACCACTCAGAGAAACCCACAGCAGACTCTTGAAAAGGCGTTCTGGGGTTTGGGTTGGGGGGTGCTTGCCGCTCTGCACTGCGCGGAGGGTCGGGGGTTCCGCACTAAAATCTCTCTCCCGAAGAAAGTGAATGCGGCTCACAGTCCCACCAACTCCCCGAGAAACAAACAACAGATTATAACGCCGTTTTACTTCCTCATTTAACCAATATCGTTACTATCATTTACATCTTACAGATTAGTGAACTAAGGTTTAAAGAGTGACCAGTGCTGGCCCACGGTAGGGGGGAGGGCATGTAGTTAGAGCAAGCGTTTGTTAAGTCCCTCTGTATTTTGTCAGAAAGACTTTACAAGACATCTATTGGTTAATCCTCTGGGCAACCCTAAGAAGTAAGGGCTTTTAAAAAAAATTTTTTTTTTTCAGGGACAGAGAGAGAAAGTCAGAGAGAGGGATAGATAGGGACAGACAGACAGGACAGAGAGAGGTGAGAAGTATCAATCATTAGTTTTTCGTTGCTATTGCGACACTATATTTGTTCATTGATTGCTTTCTCACATGTGCCTTGACCGCGGGCCTTCAGCAGACCGAGACACCCTTTGCTGGAGCCAGCGACCTTGGGTCCAAGCAGGAGAGCTTTTGCTCAAGCCAGATGGGCCTGCGCTCAAGCTGGCGACCTCGGGGTCTCGAACCTGGGTCTTCTGCATCCCAGTCCGACGCTCTATCCACTGCGCCACCGCCTGGTCAGGCAAAGGGCTTTTTAATACCTGTTTAAAAGTGAGAAAACTGAGGCTCAGAGAAGTTGTTACTTGCACGAAGTCACCAACTAGGATTCGAACCTGGGCAATGGAGCACTTTGACCTTTATGCCTCTGGCTAGTGCCCAGCTTTGGCTGCAAACCTCAGAAACCCAGAAAGACTGGCATGGATATACATCTAGCTCTCTGTGGGGCAAGAAATAGCCACCATGAGTCCATCAGGTGGGAGGTGTGTTTGCCTTTGCAGTGACCTTTTCCATTGTTTTTCAACCTACATACATGTTTCTAACCACCGTTCTTAGGCAACATCTGTACAGAGATCCCTGACTTTCAAGGACCTGCCATTCACCACGGTGTGTAATTCATGTATTCACTCACTCATGCAGGGTGTCTGCCTGCAGGAAGCAGGCCACAGTGGGTACTGGAGATAGCATGGTTCACAGTCTTGTCCTAGACCAGCGGTCAGGAGAGCCAGCTTGGGGTGGCAAGCTCTGAGAGGCAGGAGGTGCTGACGTCCTGGAAGCCCTAGAGACTCAAAACCAGACTAGGGGAACGTTCTGGAAACCCTAGAGACTCAAAACCAGACTAGGGGAACCAAGACTCCTCTCAAAGGGAGCCACACCTCTCCAGACCTGATGGATGGACAGGAGCAACCAGGGAACGGGGCAGAAAGAACATAGGGTGTCTTAGACAAAGGGGAAGCATGTGCAAAACCAGCAGGACAGGTAAAAGTTTTGCAATTCCTCAAGAGATAGCTGATTCCTGCACAGCTGTAGCTCCAGGCAAGCAGGCACTCATTTCCAGCTCTGGGTCCCTGGCACTTACTTACCCAGTGCTACCCAGGCTCGACTCCTTAAAAATAATGAGTGGAGGTGCACCTGCCCAGATGAGGCCCATGCTTCAGGGCCAGCCTTGGTGATGTAGAGTGGGCTCCCTTTCAGCAGCTCCCTCCACCTTCTGCCTTTTCAGCCTCTGTTGAAAGCTGCCACCCAGAGCATCTGGTGTTCATCACTTACACTGAAGTTCTGTTAAAGTGCAGAACTTCACAAACACGAGCACACAGTCACCCTGCAGTTGAGGCCTTTTCTCTATAAATGGGACTATTATGTACTGAATGTTTGTGTGTTCCC
Source organism: Rhynchonycteris naso (assembly GCA_037038555.1). Taxonomy (NCBI): domain Eukaryota; kingdom Metazoa; phylum Chordata; class Mammalia; order Chiroptera; family Emballonuridae; genus Rhynchonycteris; species Rhynchonycteris naso. The sequence continues at coordinate 298,988,588 of CM072995.1, forward strand.
CTGAAATCCATATGTTGAAGCCCTGACCGCAGGATGTAATGGTATTTGGTGGTAGAGCCTTTGGCAGGTGATAAGGTTTAGATGAGGTCACAGGGGTGAGACTTCCATGAAAGAATTAGTGCCCTTATAAAAAGAGGGAAGTGCCAGAGTCTGCCCCCTCCACCATGTGATGACACAGCAGGAAGGTGGCTGTCTGCAAGCTAGGAAGAGAGCCCTCACTAAGAACTGAGCCTGTTGGCACCTTAATTCTTGGACTTCCCAGCCTCCAGAACCGTGAAAAATAGAAGTCTTGTTCAGGCCCCCAGTCTTCGCTCTTTTGTTACAGCAGCCTGAGCTAACTAAGACAGTGATTGAAAGGCATGTCCCCTCAGAGCGCTGGTAGGCCTCCTGTAGCGGGCTAAGGCGAGTGCCTTTCTAGGACCCTGGTTCATTTCCTTTCTCAGCTGTTAACAAGGTGAATTAGCCACCAGGGCCATGAGTAGCTGATGCTTCCTCTCATTTGGAAGCGGGTGATCAGAAACCGAAGTAGGAAAGTTTAGTTAATGGCCTGGGGCCTAGTCAGCTTGCTTCCTGTGTTCCAACACCAGCTTCTGCAAAGGAGCCTGCCCCCCTAACACACACACACACACACACACACACACTTGTGCATACACACATGAATACACACATAAGTATCCTTTAACATCCCCACTTTACCACAGTGAGATGAGAACTGGAGGAGCTGACCCCACAGAGTCACTCCCAACCCAGTGCCCAACAAGCAGAGGTACAGAGTGGGGCTCAGTCTGGGTCTGGGGGTGGGGGACACAGGCTGGGAGTTGCGGGTTCTGAATGGAGCTGTGGTTCTGGACTTAGCTGGGGGTAGAATGGGAAGGAAGGGGAGAGAGAGCCAGTGTAGGAAGAATTAATTCCTTTGAGGGCCCTGGGGGAGACCCCGGATCCATTGCTCCAGGACAAAGCCCCAGTGTCATCCAGTGCTACCACTCACGTGGCACATGCTTACTGAGCACCTACTGTGCTCCAAGCTCTGCACTGCCCAGAAGAAACAGACAGCTGACATGTGGTCTCTGTCTGCACTGAACTGCAGGGTTATAGACAATGATCTATGTACATACAGATGTTCCCACAAAAAAACAATTTTAGGGGTGTGTTTTTAAATAATGCAACCATGCTGTACTAGTCATTCAACAACTTAGTTTTTACATTAATTCTTATTAGTTCCATCCACATCGATCAACAGAGACCTTGCTCATTCCTCTCAACCTCTATTCCTGTGCCGTCATAAAAATGTGCTAGTTTTTCCTTAGCCAGCCTCCTTCAGATAGCATTTAAGCTTTAAGTTTTAGCCCTCACTTGGGGGAGAGCAGACCCTAAATACAGGGTGATGAGTGCAGTGCTACTGATGTGCACATCGTGGGGAGGATGTGGAAGGCGGGGGCCACCCCCAGACTCACAGGCGCCCCCTGCCCGCACACCTCCCCACAGGGCTAGTGTACAAAAAATGCCTGGTGAATTCCACTGAAACTATTAAGGGAGTAGTGGCAGAAAGTCACCCAAATTTCTTCATTTCTGGTTTCCAAGGGAGTTCTGATATGCTCCCTGGTCTTCCAAGAAGGGGCTGTAGTCAGGAGACCCTCCTTTCTGCATTATCCCCAGGACCTTTCATCCACTATAAGGCTTTAAAATTTTTTTTTTCTTTAATAAGTCTGAAGTCAGGATGTATGTACAAGTCAATAGCTTTGCTGTAATCTCTGCTGGCCTGGACTGCAGTTGAGTCCCTCCCAAAAGGATGTGTATAGCTTCTGCCATTCACCAGGAAGCATCCTACCGGGGGAGTAGGAACGCTTCATGGGGAAGGTGAGGACATGAGTAGTGTATGCAGCAGGACAGGGTGGAGAAAAACGGGCGTACTGTTCATCGTGAGACCTGGCCGAGCCTGGGTGTGCTAAGCAAAGGATGAGGACGAGGGGTGCTGCCTTAGCAGGCTCGTCCTGGGATTTAACTCATACCCTATTGCCGCCACATCTCCTTAATCCAGTGCACTGAGGTCCCTGGTCTGTCTGCACAGGGCTTTTTCCTACAAAGTGGGCTTGGGGTAGGAACTTATTTACATATCCAGCAGAAATGGGAGTAGGAGAGAGGCACAATTGCCAGGTTCAGGGTTGGAAAATAATTTTCTCCCATAACTGGTTTGCTGGCCTGGAAAGGCACTGGTCAGCCCTGTGGGCAAAGGGGAATTGACACACTGCATCTTAAAGAGAGCACAGGTCGTTCCTTGTTCGCCTGGGGTCCAGGACACATGCTGGTCTTGCCCCAGCTGAGGTGCATGCCAAGGGGCAGCTCTGGTGTGTACTGTGCTACCCCAGAGGAGCCCGGCTGCTCTGGGGCTTCCTTGAGAACCCTCAGCCAGCAGAAGGGGAAGAACCTGGGGACTGGTCCCAGTGCCAGTGCTGGCGGTAAGCCCTGTTGATGAGGACACCTCCCTTCTCTGAGCACACAGGACAGGAGGGTGGGCTAACTTAGTGCTTCTCGGCCAAGGCTGCCCACTAGATCCACCTGGGGGGCTCATAAGACCCACATATGCCCACGTGTCACCCAAGGCAGTTAAATCGGTATCTCCGAGGGCCAGACCAAGCCGCTTTTGTTTCACTCACATTTAAGCTCCTCGGGTGATTCTAATGTGTGGCCACAAGCAGAGACTGGGCCATGTCTGTGCCCCTCTACTAGGCTTGTCCCATGGAAACATTGTGTCAGGAAGCGAGGACATTTCCACCAGCACCACCCCACCCGTTCTCAGAATATCACCACTGTGTGTAGTAGAGCCTCACCTATGTCTTATTTGTGGTTTTATCCTAACACACCTATAGATAACCTCCACACCAGGCTTATGTCAGGAGACAGACAAGGCTGCTTTGTTTCAAAGTTTGGTTTGGTTCCATAAATAGTTCCTGAGCTCCTACTGTGTGAGGGAAACCAAGGCAGGAGCCAGAGATACTCAACACTGTTCTTGCAATGGGTGATCACACGGCACAGAGGAGAAGTCAGATCCAAACCAGGTGGCCCAAGATCAGATGTCCGGGACCACTGAGAAAAGCGCTTAGCTCTCAGTTCAGAGTTGGGAAGAAGCTTCTTGAAGAAGCCTTGAAGGCAAAGTAGGAAGCAGCCAGGTGAGCAGGGAAGGAGACAGTCCTGAACAGCAAGAAATGAGTAGGTATAGCATGGCCACCTTCTCTCCCTTTGGGCCAGTAGAGGGGTGACAGTTCTTGAGTAATAAATACCAGGTTCTTCAACTCTTGCCAATTTCTCCATATTCAATCGGATACATCATCAAACAGTTAAGAGAATGGAGCTTGAAAAGGTCTTGGATCAGGTGAAAATATGAGAAGAGTTCCTCTGATAGACTCTTACAGTAGTGCCAAAGAATCGGAAGGAAAATGTGGGTCCCTCGGCACCAGGCCCTTGGCGGGGGACCCAACGTGAGCCTTCTTTGACTATTTGCCCTTGTATACATATGTATTATCCCTGTCCTGGGTTCACTTTGGGGCAGGATCACATCTTTTGGAAGCCCATGCCCAGAAGCAGAACACCAGGCTGGCTCTTCCTCCCACCGTTGACCAAGCCTTGGGATTTCAAGGATCTTAAAGCAGAACTTGTTTCTTTATCTCAGGTAGGCAGTCAATTCCATCTGACAGCCTCAGTTTGAAAGAGCCCGCTGTGGTGCCATACACTGCTGGAGGCTGGCAATTCAGACCTAAGCGCGTGATAGTGCACTTGCCGGCTCCCTCCAGCAGGGGAGGTGGGCAGTTGCTCATCTAACACAAGTGCCAGGCAGGCTATGAACTGTGCTGTGGGAGGCTGGTGGGGCCTGGCAGAGGAGGGGACATTTAATAGGGACCTTCAGGGGTGTGCAGAAACCCGAGAATGAGGAGGGAGCGAGCTGAGCTGAGGTAGAAGGGACAAAGGTCCAGAGGGAAGTGCCCATAGTGGGTACAACTGGAATTGGGAGATGGTGAGGAGTCTTGGGAGGTGGAGGTGGAAAAGAAAGTTGAAACCAGATGGTTGAGGTCTTTCAGAGCCAAGAGAGACAGAGCCAGATGTGTGGTTTGGAGAGGTCACTAGTCATAGCCTCCAGCCAACTGAAGAGAAGAAAAGCCAATATTCCTGGGTTTTTGTAATTGTTCAGAACAATTACAGGCAGGCTTTGTTTTATTGTGCTTTACTCTCTTGTGCTTCACAGATGTTGTGTTTTTTACAAATCAAAGGCAAGACCCTCCACCAGCCAAAAGATTATGACTGGCTTTATTGCAATAGTAGCTTTGTTGCTGTGGTTGGGAATCTCATCCACAATATCTCCGAGGTATGCCTGCACAAGACAGCAATAGCTGTGACTGTTTATTGAGCCCTCACTTTATGCCAGAAACTATAACAGCAGCTTTCCATTCATTCCGCAGTCATCCTACAAGTAGGTGCGATTAGTCCCCACTTTATAGAGAAGGAAACTGAGGCTCTGAGAGGTGGAGGGACTTGCCTAAAGATATTTATTCATTCGACACCTGTTTAGGGAAAACCCACAGTGCCTGACAGTTTGCTAGACCCTGGCAATGCAATAGTGAACAAAATGGACCTGCCTCTATGTTCATAGCTAACAGCTGATCTGGGAGGATGAACCGTTAATCAAGAGGAATTACAACAGGCTGGGGTAAGTGTGTTGATAGAGAGGAACAAGGAGCTATGGTAACATTGAGCTGGGTGCTGAGAGACCCTTCATGGAAGGAAGTGACATTTAAACTGAGACCTACAGAATGAAAAGGAATTGGCTCTTGAGTCTCCTTCTTTGAAGGAGGAGCTCTACATTCTGTGGTACCCAGTCATATGTGTGCCTGAATTATCCTTTGATCACTACAGCCCCCTTCCAAGTGCCCTCAGGCACCCTGTAAAGTCCTCCCACAATTGTTGGGAGGCCATGCTACCGCATTTCTTCCTTTGTCCTTCTGTTCCACACACGTTCTTGCAGAGGTGTTAAGAAGGCTCGAACCTTCTGGTTTCCCAGGCTGACCATAAATCCCGCAGCCCAGCTCTGCAGAAGACACGCTCAGCGGCGCCCCACCCCCCAACGCTGTGCAGGGCCAGGCAGCTGTCTCCACCACGTGCAGCCTCCTTGGCATCTGAATAGAAACACAGCAGTGACTTGCCCATAGCCTGTGGCCATTCAGAAGAGTTCAGCTTTCCAGCAAGGGTGATTGACTCTTGCTTAAGGTAAAAAGATTCCAGAAGGAATTCTGAAGGGAAGAATTTTGGGTGGCCCAGTCTCTTGCCACACTTACATAAAGGAATCACAGATTTTAAAGTGCTCATTCCAGTTCTCTCCTTAAGTGATTTGGGTTGGAAGAACCAGCCTCCACCATCCAACCATCTCGCTCCCAGTCTCAGATCTACTGCTTCAGTCACTGGTACAATTTCAGCTGCTGCTGAATGGGATTGCACTATCTCAGCAAGCAGCTCACTGCTTCTTCAGAGAACCCTCCTCAATAGTAGCTAACATTTACAGAGTGAACACCAAGGGTTAGAAACTGATAAGCTACTTACATGTACTGTCCAGTCACTTAAACTTTATTCTGCCACCTGTGACCCTAAACTGAAATCAGTAGACTGGAAAAGTATTATCTGAAGTGTTTTTTATTAATCTTTTAAAACATATGCGTAGCTCCTATTTATTTCCATTTTCAATATTAGAAGAGTTTGTGTCTTTATTTAGAAGTTTGGTAACATTTTTGTGACCAGAAATATGCTCTAGAAATTTAACTTTTGTGTACTGCAATTAGCCTATGATAAAATTGGTTTCCTTATACATCATTTCACTTAAAATCACAGCTTCCAAGAGCCTGTCACTGGCATTAGGTAAGGACTTACCATACCCATTTCATAGACAGGGTAACTGAGACTGAAAGCCACTATTTATCGCAGGTCACACAGCTGTTAACGGCTGACCTAGATTCTGACCACAAGTCTGTCTGACTCCAGGGTCCGTGGATGCATCCGTCGTACACACACTGGCTCCATCCTGTTCACCCCTGACCCTCATTCTGGCAGTGACTGGGTGCCCCAAGTCTTCCCGCCTCTCAGATGAGTTCTGCAGCAGTCGCTGGTCCCTGCCTGGCAGGAGTGGCTTAGCAAGCAGTGTTGGAGAAGGAAGGGAGGCTGGGAGCAGCTCCGTGCCTGCTTCCTCTGAAGGTCTTGCAGAATCATTACTGCTGAGGTGCAAAAAGCGTGGTCCTGGGACTGGCCGCAGCATTACCTAGAAAGTTGTCAGAAATGCAAACCCTGGGGCCTCATCCCAGGCCTGCTGAATTAGAAACTGAGGCTGAGGCCCAGCGATTCTGTTTTAATAAGGGCTCCAGGTGATTCTGCTGCAGCTAAATATTGAGAAATACAGTCATAGCACTGGAGAGGTTGGAGAGGGCAGATGAAATGACTTAGCTAACTTGTTCCTTGGTTCGAAAGGCCCACTCTTCAGGGGCCCTGTGAGGAGACTGGGCTGAGCTGGTTGGGCACCAAATTAACTAATAATGAACTCCCATGCGGGGCAGATGACACCAAGTTAGTGCCCTGCAAATGGGAGTCCCCTTTGCTTCCACTCCCAAATGCTCATTGAATGGCATGAGACGGGATTCACATCTCATGGCCTGGAACCAGGGCTTCTTCTGGGTGAGAAGTCGGGGAAGGGAGCTCCTCTGCCCCCTGGTAGTGTTCCTGACTGTTTCTCACTCACGGTTTTTGGTTTGTGTTTTTACTGAATCACAGACAGCCAAGCCATCATCCCTAATTACAAATGAGGAAATGGTGGGCCAGAGAGGTGAAGGGATTTGTGCAATCATCTCACTAGGGCTTGTGCAGCCAAAATAGAACCTGGGTCTTTTGGTCCCACAGAGTGTCCATGGGGTGGCCTCCTAGGGCTTCCCAGCCAGTGCCTAGCTCTCCTCAGCCACCCTCTGCCCGCCAGGGCACGGGGAGAGGGTGGAGCTAACCTCCCACGAAGCCTGCTGAGCATCCACCCTACCATCCGAGAAGGAGCTGGGAAGAATCCCAGGTGAGTGGTGACGCAGAAGTCACAAGGGTGTTTCAAGCAGGTGAGCTGAGTCCGCAGTGTCTCAGCAGGAGAAGGTCGTCTACTGAGAACGAGGAGGAATTTGTTGTACGTTCAAAGAGATGGGAGGGATCTTGTCTTAGTAAATGTGGGAGGGGGGGTGAGTAAATTTATGAGGAAAACATAGTGAGACTGGCAGTATAGAGGGCCCTCTTGGATTTGGTGATCTTGAAGGTATGCTGGAAACAATAGGCTTAGTTCTGGAGAGGGTCTGCCATTGGCCCTTCCTCGGCAGTGTTGGCTGCTGAGGTTTGGGCAGAGAGGAAGCAGAGAGTGGTTGATCTGGGGCTAGAATTTTACCAGGCAAACTTGATGAAATGACAGAGGCTAATAGAGATTAAATAATTGGCAGGACTGCTTAAGACATGGTGAACTTTGAGCCAAGGCTGGATGGGGAGGGCAGTGAGGACTGGGAACAGCAGAGGGAGCTGGTGGAAGGATGGAGGGGCCACAGGAAAAGGTGGAACAGTAAGAGATGGTGGGAAGGAGGCTGTGATCAGAGCAGGCTGCTTTACTGGAGGCCGAGGTAGATAGGGGGAGAATGTTCTTATAGGAGAGGGTGCTGGATGGATTGGTCCTGGGGATGCTGAAACTGGGGGACAGAGTGCTTACTCTGATGAGAAAGGGAGAGAGTGAATAACCTCAAAAAAACAAGATTTTTTTTTTTGCAAAAGGATGGAGCAGTGCCTGACCAGGCGGTGCCTCAGTGGTTCGAGTGTCGGACTGGGATGTGGAAGACCCAGGTTCAAGACCCCGAGATCGCCAGCTTGAGCGCGGGGCCATCTGGCTTGAGCAAAACCTCACCAGCTTGGACCCAAGGTCGCTGGCTCCAGCAAGGGGTTGCTCAGTCTGCTGAAGGCCCGCGGTCAAGGCACATGTGAGAAAGCAATCAATGAACAACTAAGGTGTCGCAGCGACAACGAAAAACTAATGATTGATGCTTCTCACCTATCTCCGTTCCTGTCTGTCTGTCCCTATCTATCCCTCTCTCTGACTCTCTCTCTGTCCCTGTAAAAAAAAAAAGGATGGAGCAGTGGAAGTCTAAACCGGTGTTTTCCAATAGTAATATAGTGCAAGCCACATATGTAATTTAAAATTTTCTAGTGGCTACATTAATTTTGCCTGTTTCTTTTTTAATAATACATCTTGTTTAACCCAATATATCCAATATATTATAATTTCAACACATAACCAACGTTAAGAGTATTAATGAACTGTTTTACATTCTAACATACTAAGCACTAAGCCTTTAAAATCTGGTGTGTATTTTACTCTCAAAGCACACCTCAGTGTGGACTAGCCAATGTCAAGTGCTCAATAGCTATGTGTGCTCAGCAGCTACTGTACTGGAAAGCCCAGGTCCAGGTTCTTGCTTCTTAACTCATCAATCTCCCACATCTATACCAGCAAGAAGCAGTGTGCTCATTAGGGAAATACAAAATAAGTGGAAAACTTCACCTCTTGGCAAAGTGCCTTTTCTTATTGAAGGCAACTGTGGAGCAGTGAAAACAGAGTTGAGTTCGGTCTCATCTCTGAGTTTCTACCTGGCGAGGACTTGGACACTTTCATGCCTCTCAGTTTCCTTGCTTGCCCTGCCATCTCTTCTATTTGGCTGTTTCTGAGCTGTATTCTTTATAATAACATGGTTATAGTTTTCTCAGTGATCAAATAAGCAAGAACGTGTGAAGCAAAAAGCATAATCTCTTAACCCAAGTTTCCTGCCTGCTTCACAGGATCAGATGTTTGTTAAGTACTTTGTCAGTTGCGTAAATGTGAATTACTAACGTTTTCAGACCCAATGTCTGCATGCGTTTATTTTTAAGGTCACGTTGTTTTTATTCATTAAGGAATTCACAAACTCCCTAAAATATAAAATATTCCAACTGTTCAGAAGGGTCTAGAGATAATGTAAGGTTCTCCTCCACCCAGGCATCCAGTCTCCTCTCCAGAGAGAGCCACAGCTCCTGGATTTTAGTGTCCTTCCAGGGATGTTCTACGTATTTATTTGGATAAGTGTGTGTGTACATTCATTATTTTACTCACTGAAAACATTCTCTGCACACTGTTCTGCCCTGAGCTGTGTCATTATCTTTGAAATTATCTACTACCAATGCATGCCGACCTACTTCATATCTTAGTGTCTCTGTAGTATATACTAAAAGACGAACATTGATAATTTGAAATATGAATATTGATCATTTATTTAACTGGTTATGACATAATAATAGATGGTCTCTGCTCCTGGTACTTCAGACAGAGCTCCTCAAACCCTAGTGATTTCCTGAGTGCTAGGAACACCTTTTGTTATATTTGGTCTGAGTGCCCAGTTCCTGACACAAAGCTTTTAAAACCCTTGGAATCACCAGAGCAATGAGTGTGTTCTTTGTTATTGAGGAGACTCTCAGAAGATGAAGGCTGGTTGGCAGAGGAGCTGACCACGTGACTAGAGGGTTGGAACTTTCTGCTTCACCCCCCTGACCTCCAGGGCCCTGAAGGGAGAGTTAATCACCAATGAGTTGGGGAAATGGAATTAATTACCAATGGCCAATGATTTCATTCAATCATGCCTTTGTAATGGAACCTTCCCCCACACAACTCCCCCCCCCCCCCCCGCCAAAAAAAAAACTAAACTGAAGGAGTTAGAGAGCTTCAGGGTCAGTGAACGCATCAAGGTCCAGGTAGGGGCAATGTGCCCGCAGAGGGCATGGAATGCCCCTTCCTACATACCTTGCCCTAGGCATCTCTTCCATTTGGCTGTTTCTGACATGTATCCTTTATAGGAAACTGGTCATGTAAGTAAAGAGCTTTCCTGGGTTCTGTGAGCTGTTCTAGCAAATTATTAAACCTAAGGAGAAGGCATGGGAACCCATGATGTGTAGCCATTTGGTCACAAGTACCAGAGGCCCAGACTTGTGATTGGCTTCTGAAGTGGGGGTCGTTCTTGTGAGACAGAGACCTCAACCTGTGGGGTCTGTGGCGATTGCAGGTAGCTAGTGTCATATGTGTTGGGAGTAGAATAAGAAACCGTTTTCCGCCTGACCAGGTGGTGGCGCAGTGGATAGAGCTTTAGACTGGGATGAGGAAGGACCCAGATTCGAGACCCCGAGGTTGCCAGATTGAGCACGGGTTCATCTGGTTTGAGCAAAAGCTCGTTAGCTTGGACCCAAGGTTGCTGGCTCCAGCAAAGGGTTACTCACTCTGCTGAAGGCCCGCAGTCAAGGCACATATGAGAAAGCAATCAATGAACAACTAAGATGTCGCAATGGCAACAAAAAAATGATGATTGATGCTTCTCATCTCTCTCCGTTCCTGTCTGTTCCTATGTGTCCCTCTCTCTCTCTGTCTCTGTTAAAAAAAAAAAAAAAGAAAAGAAAAAGAAACCGTTTTCCTTTACCAGTGAACACATAGGCTATCTCCAGTCTTTTGCTACTACAATTCACACTACCATGCTTCAGTGACAATGTTTACACTTACGTCTTTGCATCTATGTGCCCTTATTAGTAGTAAGATAAGTTCCTACAAGTGGAATTCTAGGTCAAGAGGTATGTACTATTTAAATAGTTCTATAGATTTTATCATATTGCCCTCCAAGCAGGCTACACCCATTTACAATCCCCACAGTAATGTTTGGGTACAACTTCTGCAAATTTCTGACCACATAATGTTATCAAACTCCTTCATCTTTACCAGTCTGATAGTGGCCAAGTCATTCAAGTTCCCAGGCTGGGTTTCGCTGAACTGTGACAATTGTGTATGACATGTAGTACCTAATAGGCTTTACCAATGGAAATGGTAGTTATTGCTATTTTGGGGTGATTTTTCTGGTTGGGGTATGTAAAGCCAGTAGTCGGGGTCAGGATCACAGCCGCCTGGCCCACGCAGGTTCGCATTGGATTCGAACAGTCGGTAATGAAACACAGGAGCCACAAACTGGTGAGCCATCAGCTTTAATCCTAGCTTGCACCCGGCAGGCAAGCAAAAACACACACTGGGCTCCAAAACCCACACATTCAGTGCTCACAAAGCTACTGACTTATCAAAGCTTTCTAGCTCACCAGACTTATTCACCTCTGTTTCCCATCTCCTCCTGCACAAACTCTTAAACTGGCTTCTTCCTCAGCACTCTGCCATCTCGGCTGCTTCTCCTGGCCTTCACGTGGCCTTACTCTGCTCTCCTCTCTATACTAATCTCAGGAACCAAGAGAGAGAGAGAGAGATCAAGCTACTGCTCTCTCCCACTTTATAGCATAGACTCAAAACCTTTAATCCAATTATACAAACAAGGAAGTCTCTGTATAATGAGATTCCTCAGGAGAGTGCACCACCCTACATTATCCAATCAGTCAACGGTGTGGGGAAGAGCTTACTCTTAAACTAAACCTTAGGCTATAATGACCTGGCCTGCCTCCATTACAGCTTTTCCCCCACAGCCATCTCAAGCATAAGGGCAAATAATATCACCTGGATGACGGGCTTCCATGTGGGCAGCGCCATCTTTAACAAAGTGAGCATATATTTTATCTGCCAAACAGGGTACAAATACAGGAACCCAATGAGGGGAGCAGCTTGTCAGCCTCTATCTAAACCTGCATCTATCCATCTTGTTTGGGTTTGGCTGACATCTGCGAGGCTTCCCAAGGCCATTAAACAGCAGGATCATGGAGGAGCTACCTCAGAGATAAGCTGAGCTTAGGTCTCTGAGTAATCAGGCATGGCAGGGGGTTAATACATAAGCTAACAGGAGGAATAGGTACCCTGTAGATTACATGCAAGTGTTCACCATCAACACTATTCATGGCATCTGTTGGGCAGATAAAATATGTTATGCTCACTTTGTTAAAGATGGCACTGCCCTCATGGAAGCCTGTCACCCAGATGATATTATTTGCCCTTATGCTTGGAATGGGTATGGGGGAAAGGCTGTAATGTAAGCAGGCCAGGGTCGTTATGGCCTAAGGCTTGGTTTTAAGAGTAAGCTTTTCCCCACACCTTTCACTGATTGGATGATGTAGGGTGGTGCACTCTCCTGAGGAATCCCATTATACAGAGACTTCCTTGTTTGTATAATTGGATTAAAGGTTTTGATTCTACGGTATAAAGTGGGAGAGACCAGTAACTTGATGTCTCTCTTTGGTTCCTGAGTTCCTGAGGTTAGTATAGAGAGGAGATGAAGGCCACGTGGAGGCCAGGAGAAGCAGTCAAGATGGCTGAATGCTGAGAGAGAAGCCAGTTTGTTAAGAGTTTGTGCTGGAGGAGATGGGGAACAGAGGTGAATAAGTCTGATGAGCTAGAAACCTTTGATGCTAGGAAACTCGGATAAGTCAGTAGCTTTGTGAGCACTGAATGTGTGGGTTTTGGAGCCCAGTGTGTGTTTTTGCTTGCCCGCCGGGTGCAAGCTAGAATTAAAGCTGATGACTCACCAGTTCTTGGCTCCATTGTTTCATTACCGACTGTCCAAATCCAATGTGAACCTGCATGAGTCAGGCGGCTGTGATCCTGACCGCGACTACTGGCTTTACAGCATCTAAACCCAAAAACCATTATTTGGGTTTGTGTTGGCCTTCTACACACAGCTGTATTTTCAGAATTCCAAGCTCACTTGTCTTAACAGCAGAAGTGAGGTAGGGACATGGGTATTTTAATTGTGTGAAACTGTGCCAATTCCCCTGCTAGCTATTTAACTCTGCAGAGTTGGGGCTAGAAAAGGGTTTTGTCAGTATTCCTCTCCCCGCTCCCCCTAGCCAGACCCATTCCTTTTTCAGCTCAACATAGATCCTTCCTTCCTGATCTCTTCAAATAAGCAGCAGTTTGACAGGCAGGACATACATGCCTTCATTCATTCATTCATTCATTCAATTATCAAACATTTGGTCCTATCAAAAATGTCTACACTTAGGCCTGACCTGTGGTGTTGCAGTGGATAAAGCGTCAACCTGAAACACTGAGGTTGCTGTTTTGAAACCCTGGGCTTGCCTGGTCAAGGCACATATGCAAGTTGATGCTTCCTGCTCATTCCCCCAACTCTCTCTCTCTCTCTCTTTATACCCTCTTGTAAAGCCAGTAACCAAGGCCACCATTACAGCAGCCTGACCCGTGCAGGTTCTCATTAGATTCGAACAGTCGGTAATGAAACACAGGAGCCAAGAACTGGTGAGCCATCAGCTTTAATTCTAGCTTGCACCCGGCAGGCAAGCAAAAACACACACTGGGCTCCAAAACCCACACATTCAGTGCTCACAAAGCTACTGACTTATCCGAGTTTCCTAGCATCAAAGGTTTCTAGCTCACCAGACTTATTCACCTCTGTTTCGCATCTCCTCCTGCACAAACTCTTAACAAACTGGCTTCTCCCTCAGCATTCTGCCATCTTGGCTTCTTCCTCTCCTCCACGTGGCCTTAATCTGCTCTCCTCTCTAATACCTCAAGAACCAAGAGTGAAATAGCTACTGGTCTGCCCACTTTATAGCACAGATTCAAAACCTTTAATCCAATTATACAAACAAGGAAGTCTCTGTGTAATGGGATTCCTCAGGAGAGTGCACCACCCTACATCATCCAATCAGTCAATGGTGTGGAGAAGAACTTACTCTTAAAACCAAGCTTTAGGCCATAACGATCTGGCCTGCTTACATTACAGCCTTTCCCCCACACCCATCCCAAGCATAAGGGCAAATAATATCACCTGGGTGACGGGCTTCCATGTGGGCAGCGCCATCTTTAACAAAGTGAGCATATTATATTTTATCTGCCCAACACCTCTCTAAAATGAATAAATAAAATATGTTTTTAAAATGCCCACACTTAGAAAAAAAATATCCCTGGATTCAAAGGACCCGTAATATTTATTTCTACTTTTGGTTTATAGGATTTATACAAAATACTTTGTCTTCTATTGCTCCAATAATAACCTGTAAAGCCAGTAGTTGGGGCCGCTATCACAGCCTCCTGACCCATGCAGGTTCACACTGGATTCGAACAGATGGTAATGAAACACAGGAGCCACGAACTGGTGAGCCATCAGCTTTAATTCTAGCTTGCACCCGGCGGGCAAGCAAAAACACACACTGGGCTCCAAAACCCACACATTCAGTGCTCACAAAGCTACTGATTTATCCGAGTTTCCTAGCATCAAAGGTTTCTAGCTCACCAGACTTATTCACTTCTGTTTCCCATCTCCTTCTCTCTACACAAACTCTGCACAAACTGGCTTCTCCCTCAGCACTCTGCCATCTTGGCTGCTTCTCTCCTCCACATGGCCTTAATCTGCTCTCCTCTCTAATACCAACCTCAGGAACTCTGGAACCAAGAGAGAGATCTAGCTACCGGTCTGCCCACTTTATAGCATAGATAATCCAAACCTTTAATCCAATTATACATACAAGAAAGTCTCTGATACAAAGCCACCCATCTGAGGCATAATGGGATTCCTCCCTACATCACCACCCTACATCATCCAATCAGTCAAGGGTGTGGAGAAAAGCTTACTCTTAAAACAAAACCTTAAGCTATAACAACCCGGCCTGCTTACATTACAACTTTTCCCCCACAGCCATCACAAGCATAAGGGCAAATAATATCACCTGGGTGACGGGCTTCCATGTGGGCAGCACCATCTTTAACAAAGTGAGCATATTATATTTTATCTGCCGAACATAACCCTTCTCTCCTCAGTAGCCCAGCTGGTCATGACACAGGAGGTTAGATAGATGGGTTGGGGTTCAAATCTCACAGAAGAGCAAGATTTATATTTATATTAACTACAGTCCAAATGTCGCCATGGACCTCTTGGTACAGGATATAATACCAAGGCCCTTTTGATATGAACCAGATGTCCCCCAAGGATTCATATGAGTATATTGTGAGCATCTGCAAAGTGCCTGCAGGTCCTGTGCTGGGGGCTGGGGCTGCTGAGATGGATTGGAAATGAGTTCACTCAGCACTGGTCTCCTGGTCTACTAGGCACGTGTGCACTATCTGCTGCTCCCTATTGGCTCCCCAGCTCACCCAGGTAGGGCCACACCCAGCTGTTCCCAACTATTTGGGCCCCAGCCAGGGTTTCTCCTGAAGGTGCTTAGGACAAGCACATGTGGTAGGCCCAGGCAGTGCAGGTGATGTGTGTAAATGATAAGATAATCCATTCTGCTGCCAGATCACCCTCCTGGAAACCTATCAGATCCTGCACTTCCTCTATTCAAACACCATCCTGTGTCCTCCCTGCCCGGAGGATAACACCTTCAGGTAATCCAAGCCTGTCACAGAGTCCTCATGCTACAGACACCTGCACAGCTTAGTCACCAGGTCCCAAACCAGAGGACACAGTATGGCTCCCTGGATGGGTTCACTGTTCTCGCAGTGGGGACTGCTTTCTCCCTTTCCCGTGCTTTTAAAATCCTATTTTTCCAGCCTCAGCTTACATGAGTATCTCCCTTCTTCCCCAACTCCTGCAAGCCTGAATTTGGTCCTCTAAAATGGACATAATATTCAGCAGGCCAGCACCTGAAGCCAGTGCCCTGCTGTAGAGGAAGTGTGAATGCAGGCTAGGGGCAGTGACCAGTGGGAGTGCTGACCTACGGAAGATATGTTCGGAGCCAGAGGGTTAAGGGAGGAATGGCTTTCATCCACCCTCAGCTTAAGTGGAGCTGGCTGTCCTGCACCCACCCCTGCTGAGACCCTTGGGCACCTTAGAAATCAGCTGTTGTGCCTGACCAGGAAGTGGTGCAGTGGATAAAGCGTCGAACTGGGATGCAGAAGACCCCAGTTAGAGACCCCGAGGTCGCCAGCTTGAGTGTGGGCCCATCTGGCTTGAGCAAAACCTCGCCAGCTTGGACCAAGGTCGCTGGCTCCAGCAAGGGGTTACTCGGTCTGCTGAAGGCCCGCGGTCAAGGCACATGTGAGAAAGCAATCAATGAACTAAGGTGTCACAACGAAAAACTGATGATTGATGCTTCTCATCTCTCTTTGTTCCTGTCTGTCCCTATCTATCCCTCTCTCTGACTCTCTCTCTGTCCCTGTAAAAAAAAAAAAGAAATCAGCTGTTGTATAACTTGGAGTTTACTCTTTGCTCGTCAACATTTCCTTCCTCTTCCTCTTCTTCTTTTTCTCCTCTTCTTCTTTCTTCCCTCTTTCTTCCTTCTTCCTCCTCCTCCTTCTTTTCTTCTTCTTTTAATAAGAGAAAGTTTATTTATAAAGTCACAGAGGTAGAAGAAATGGGCTTTAAGGAACATGTTACAGAGGTAAAAGAAAGGGGGCTTAGGAGAAAAGCATGCTCCTGAGAGGGAGAGTGCACCTATAGCACACTCCTGACAAAAACATCACAAAACCTCTAAATAAAGACCCAGATACTTATAAAATTAAATATTGAAATAAAGGTGAGCTATGCATACATTTAAGAAAGATTAATAAAAACAAGTAAAATAATTCTTTCCCAGCCGGCTATTCCAGGTCAGGGTCATGGTGCAGGGTGAGACCCACCCTGGAAAGGACGCTCTTCATCACAGGGCACACACACACTCGCACACCTGCACGCACTCAGACTGGGACAATGTGGACATGCTGACTTACCTCGTGTGCACATCTTTGGGATAGAGAGGAAACTCATGCAGACATGGGGAGAATGTGCAAGCTCCGCACAGTAACCTCAGCAGAAAATAATTTTTTTTCCTCATCCACGTTATAACTAAACAACACAGAATAAAACAGGGGTCCCCAAACTTTTTACACAGGGGGCCAGTTCACTGTCCCTCAGACCGTTGGAGGGCCGGACCATAAACAAACTATCAACAAATCCCTATGCACACTGCACACATCTTATTTTAAAGTAAAAAAACAAAACAGGAACAAATACAATATTTAAAATAAAGAACAAGTAAATTTAAATCAACAAACTGACCAGTATTTCAATGGGAACTATGGGTGCGGATGCATCCTGTGCTCCTCTCACTGACCACCAATGAAAGAGGTGCCCCATCCAGAAGTGCGGCTGGAGGCCGGATAAATGGCCTCAGGGGGCCGCATGTGGCCCGCAGGCCGTAGCTTGGGGGCCCCTGGTTTAGCATGTGCTACTTCAACATTTTCCTACATATTAGCACATATTTACACAAACATAAATAAGATAATATACTTTTTTATAACTTTATTTTTTAAAAAATCTCTTATTTCGTGTGTGTGTGATAGAGACAGATAGGGACAGAAAGCCAGGAAGGGAGAGAGATTAGAAACATCAATTCTTCATTGTGGTATTTTAATTGTTCATTGATTGCTTTCTCATATGTGCTTTGACCAGGGGGCTACAGCAGACCGAGTGATCCCTTGCTCAAGCCAGTGACCTTGGGCTTAATCTGGTGAGCCTTCCTCAATCCAGATGAGCCCATGCTCAAGCTGGCGACCTTAGGGTCTCGAACCTGGGTCCTCCACATCCCAGTCCAACACTCTATCCACTGCGCCACCACCTGGTCAGGTTATAACTTCCTTTTTTTTTTTTTTTTTTTTACAGAGACAGAGAGTCAGAGAGAAGGATAGATAGGGACAGACGGACAGGAACCGAGAGAGAAGAGAAACATCAATTCTTCATTGTGGTATCTTAGTTGTTCATTGATTGCTTTCTCACATGTGCCTTGACCGCGGGCCTTCAGCAGACTGAGTAACCCCTTGCTGAAGCCAGCGACCTTGGGTCCAAGCTGGTGAGCTTTTTGCTCAAGCCAGATGAGCCTGTGCTCAAGCTGGCAACCTCGGGGTCTCAAACCTGGGTCCTCCATGTCCCAGTATGATGCTCTATTCACCATGCCACTGCCTGGTCAGGCTAAATTGGCTTTCTTGAGTAGAACTTTTGAGCTAGGTCTGAATATTGGTTTAGTCATTAAGTTTCTCTGGACTTGTTCTGGAATGATTTTAGACTTGTTCTAGAATGATGTTAGCATGAGGTATAGAGGTGGTTACTCATTAATTCATCTTTTTAAACAGCTGACAAGCAGTTTGCCTTTAAACTCTTGAAACTGTTAATTTTCCACTTTGGCCATAGATCATTTATTTCTAATTATATGTGGTAGACTGACAGGAAGAGAAACTGTTTGTTCCCAAAACCTAGTTAAATTCCTGGTTAGTTTGCCTGATTAAGAGGAGGTTTTTCTGGTCAAGAGAAAAACAGAAACCAACACAAACTCAGTTTACAGCTGTAACAGTGTTAACCTAAAAAATAAAAGGCCACAGTGTAAGCTAGCAGCATTTATTTGAGATCAAGAAAGAACAGCTACTTGGGAAGTCCTGATTTAGGCAGACATCCAAATAGGGTTCTGATTAGGAGACAAGGGCAAGAAGTATGAGAAAGAGGAAGGGAACAGTTACATAAATAGGAAGGCATTTCTGTTGGTGCAGATGAGTTAACATAATGATGTTAATTCTAAGGAATATTTTTTCATTTTCAGGCTAGTCCAGTAGTCATAACATCTACTTTCTTGTTGTCTTTGCAAACTGTTCTCTGGGGCACAATATTGCTTTAGGTCCAGTCCAAAGTTATTTTGCCATTTTAACATTCCAGAAGTTTGAGGCCTAAGTTCCTATGGCATGGCAGCTCAAGCTCCATTTTGTTTTATTTTGTTTATTTTTACTATAGAAATGTGTTTGTTTTCTTCTCTGCTCCATTTTCCTAAAGGCTGCTACTACTGTCCTTTACGTGTTGTTATGTTTTTCATGATAGTTATCATAGAGGGATGACAATTTTTCTCTCTAACCACCCACTCCCAAGTCCCCACATTCTTCTCATTCCAACGTGGATGACCAAACTCTAATGAAAAGTGACTTCATCAGGGATTTTCAACCCCTAAGGGGCAGAGACAGCTCAGTCTGAAAAAAGTGGCTGTAGAGGAACAGGTCTATGGACATGAAGAAGGACACTGTTGGTTCCCAGACACGCTTGCTCCAGAGGACCAGCAGCCTTGGCTGACTCACCAGAATTCATTCACTCTATTGTTCAAAAGGACTGTCACACCATTTAGGACGTTGGCACTACCCTGGACCATTAGCCACTGCTTAGGCTCCATTTTAAAGTGGATGCATTTCGATTCTTTTTTACATCAGTGTCTGAGAAACTTGGGCTTGTTATTTTTGTTTGTTTTTCAGTTTTGCTGTGTCTTGGGCCAAAATAACTGAAAGGCTCAAGTGAAGGTCTTTAAGGCTATGAAAGGGCCGGTAGTGTCCCTTGATCATCATGGTTAATATAGGATGTATGTGAAATCCACAAAAGTGATGAAGCCGATTTGTCACTAGTTCTAAATACAGTTCTCCAGGTCTTACAGTAATCACTATTCCAACTGCTTATACTTGAGGTCAGAGAAATCATAAAATACAAGTAGATAAGTGATAGTCGCCAAATAGAGTGGGGAAAACACTGGTTCTGCATCAGAGAGAACTGCATTCAAATCCCACCATTGCCATTTCCTAGCTATGTGGGCATATTCTGACTCTCATTTAAAGAAATAGATAAGGATTGCAAAGTACAGAATAAATATATAATATAGTGCTCACAAAAATTAGGGGATATTTCAAAATGAAGATGAAGTTATAAAGTATCCCCTAATTTTTGTGAACAGAATTAGGGGATATTTCAAAATGAATAGGAAGTGATAAAATATACCCTAATTTTTGTGAGCAGTGTTTGATAACTGGCACAGAAAGCCTTGACTATAGTTCTTTCTTATATGTTTATTAGCTTTTATTTATTTATGTATGTATTTTTTTTATTCATTTATTGTTAGCTTTTACATGTGCTTGATTTTTTAAACTACCCAAGTAGCAACAGTCCTATCAGGAATGGTTCATCTTCCTTCTTGCTTTTATAAATATTTGGTCGTTCACTTACTCATTCACTCGGCAAACATTTATTGAACAATAACTGTGTCAGGTGTTATGCTGGGTACAGGGGGCACAGAAACAAAGAAAAAATAATTCCTGATCTCCACAGGCTAGCCTGGAATCTGACCTCTGTGTTTCTCCTGAGAAAGGGTGAGAAAGCAAATGAGGCAAAATGTTAATAACTGGTGAATCTAGGAGAAGGTATATAGACATTAATTGTACTTGTCCTTCAACCTTTCTGTGAGTTTAACACTTTTTAAAAAATTATTTATTTATTCATTTTAGAGAAGAGAGAGAGAGAGAGAGAGAAAGGAGGAGGAGCAGGAAGCATCAACTCCCATATGTGCCTTGACCGGGCAAGTTCAGGGTTTCAAACAGGCGACCTCAGAGTTCCAGGTCGACACTTTGTCCACTGCACCACCACAGGTCAGGCGACACTTTTTAAAATACAGAGTTAGGGAAAAAACACATCTAGTTACTTGGTAGCTATAACTCCTGAAAGCCATCATTCCTGATTTTTCAGCATGGAATTTGTCAGGTTACATCCGGTGACCTAGCCAGGTCTCAGGAGAGTGGCACAAATGTGATATGCTGGGGACAAAAGGACAATGAAAGGCCTGGGAAAGTAACAAGTCTGGTTACCTGGAGCCACACAGCAGGTGCCCGAGGGCAACTGGGCACCCAGAAAGGGAGAGGGCTTCACAGGAAGTGGAGGTGGAGACCAAGGAATGGGCTCCAGGCTTGAACCCTGCCCTACTCATTGTCCGGTCTCCAGCCAGCCCTGACCACTCCTCTCCATCCGGGGCACGTGTCACCTTCTGTGCTCTCCACCTCCAGCCACTGACCTTCGACTTGAGCACAAAAAACACACGAGCTTTGGAGTGGGCAGCCCATGTGTAAAGCTCAGCCTCGCACAGTGAACTTGGACAAGTGAGTCCTGGGGAGCCTGAGATTTCTTATATGTGAATTAAAAAAAATTTTTTTAACTTACTGATTTTAGTGAGAGAGGAAAGGACACACACACACACACACACACACACACACACACACACACACACACAGGAACATCGATCTGTTCCTGTATGTGCCCTCACTGGGGATTGAACTGGCAACCTCTGCATTTCAGGACGATGCTTCAACCAACTGAACTATCCGGCCAGGGCTCTTATATGTAAATTCTTGATAGTATCTCAATAGGTTGTGTAAGACTAACAAGATGATGTATATAAGACAGCACAGGGCCTGTGCCTGGTACCTACCTAATTTAGTGTAACAACATACATGTTACCTTTGCCACTGACCCTACTACTAAACTACCCATTTCATGCAGAAATCTGGGCTTGCTGCCTCTTTGCCTCCCCCACTCCCCACTAGCTCATCAGCATGTCCTCCCTACTCCCAAATGCATGCCCTAAATCTGACCACTCTTCACTCTCTTCAAGGCTGTATCTCCATTTCTTATCCAGGCCCCTGCAGCAGCCACCTGACTGCTCTTCCCACTTCCCTTCTCGTCCCCTCACCCCGAGAATGTTTTTTTCTGCAGCAGCTATTCTTTTTTTTTTTTTTACAGGGACAGAGAGAGAGGTGAGAAGCATCAATCATTAGTTTTTCATTGCCATTTCGACACCTTAGTTGTTTATTGATTGCTTTCTCACATGTGCCTTGACCGCGGGCCTTCAGCAGACTGAGCAACCCCTTGCTGGAGCCAGCGACCTTGGGTTCAAGCTGGTGAGCTTTTGCTCAAGCCAGATGGGCCCGCGCTCAACCTGGCAAGCTCGGGGTCTCGAACCTGAGTCCTACGCATCCCAGTCCGACGCTCTATCCACTGCGCCACCGCCTGGTCAGGCCTGCAGCAATTATTCTTAAGCTTAAAGGAGAATATCACCTTCCCACTTAATTCTCCTATGGCCTCTCCTCACCCTTGACTGAAAAACTTCACCCCTGACCTTTTACCTCATGACCTGGGTCCTGCCCAGCTCTCCAACCTTGTCTCCTGAACTCTGCATATGGCTCACCGTATTCTAGCATACTGGCCTTCTTTCTGTCCCTCAAACCCAGTGGTGCTCACGCTCACCTCCCAGTCTTTGTACGTGTTCTCTCTGCCTGAAATGTGCTTCCCCTACATCTTTACCTGGTTACCTTCTCTTCCACCCTGTCCTTTAAGTCTCATTTCAAAAGTCACTTGCTCGTTGAGAACCTCCATGACCATTCTATCTAATGGTGTTTACCACTTGCATCCCCATTGTCATTGGTGACCCCTTTTATTATCTTTAAAGCTTTTGTTACTATCTGAGATGACCTTGTTAGTTCATTTAGTCCTTGTGTGTGTCTCCCTTGTAGAAGAACTAAAGCTCCAGGGAACAATAAATGGTAACCTTGTGTCTTGTTCACTGTCAGCTCAGGCTGCCATAACAAATTACCACAGACCAAGGGGCTTAAGCAGCAGAAAGTTTTCTCACATTCTGGAGGCTGGAAAGACCCAGATAAAGGTGCTGGCAGGGTACGGCTTCTGGTTAGAGCCCTCTTCCTGGCATGTAGACAGCTGCCTTGGTACTGTGTTTCACGTGGTCAAAATTTCCTCCACCTGTGCACTGGAGAGAGAGCCCGAGCTCTCTGGTGTTACCTCTTACAAAGACCTTAATTCTATGGGATCAGGACCAGACCCCTATGCCCTCATTTAACCTTAATGACTTCCTTCAAGGTTCCAACTCCAAATACAACCATGTGGGGGGTTAGTGTTTCAATATAAAAATCTGGAGGGGGAATATAAACATTCTGTCTGTAACAGTCACCATTGCAGCATTAGCACCGGAACCTGGAAGGCATATAATAGGCACTCAATAAATACTTGCTGAATAAATCAATGAATTATAGAAGTTCACGCCACTGTAGGTTAAGTCGCCCCACATGTAGCCCTTCATCCTGCAGGTCAGGGTGTGTCCCTGTACATTCCCCAGTCCGCCATCAATGCCACCGTGGAAGACGACATCCTGCTCTCGGTGGAATACTCCTGCCATGGCATTCCCACCATTGAATGGAGGTATACGTCCAACTGGGGCATGCAGAAGATTGTGGAGTGGAAGCCAGGGACTCAGGCCAACATCTCCCAAAGCCACAAGGACAGAGTCTGCACCTTTGACAACGGCTCCATCCAGCTCTTCAGTGTGGGCGTGAGAGACTCCGGCTACTATGTCATCACGGTGACGGAGCGCCTGGGAAGCCGTCAGTTTGGCACCATTGTGCTACACGTGTCAGGTAAGACAACTCCAGGGACCCTGGTGCCCTCTGACTGCAGGTGTGTGGGAGGCCGGCTTCATGACATTAAAACAAATCTTCCCCTGCCCCATCCACAGAGATCCTCTATGAAGACCTCCACTTTGTCGCTGTCTTCCTTGCTTTTCTTGCTGCTGTGGCTGCAGTGTTAATTAGCCTCATGTGGGTTTGTAATAAGTGCACATATAAATTCCAGAGGAAGAGAAGACACAAGCTCAAAGGTAATTCTCTGGGCCTTGTGATAATCAATTCATGCTTTTGTGGCTGGAGTTGGCCCATGTTATTTTGTTCTCAGCAAAACACCACCTTATGGCCTGACCATGTGGTGGCGCAGTGGAGAGTGTTGGACTGGGATGCGGAAGACCCAGATTCGAGACCCCGAGCTCGCCAGCTTGAGCATGGGCCCATCTGGCTTGAGCAAAAGCTCACCAGCTTGGACCCAAGGTCGCTGGCTCCAGCAAGGGGTTGCTCGGTCTGCTGAAGGCCCGCGGTCAAGGCACATATGAGAAAGCAATCAATGAACAACTAAGGTGTCATAATGGCAATGAAAAACTAATGATTGATGCTTCTCACCTCTCTCCGTTCCTGTCCGTCTGTCCCTCTCTGACTCTCTCTCTCTCTCTCTGTCCCTGTAAAAAAAACCCCACCTTACGGCTCATTTGCAACTCAATGACTTGTCTTTTGCTTTGCAGAGAGTACAACCGAGGAGATTGAACTCCAAGATGTTGAGTGTTAGCCGAGGCTGAGCCCAATTACATTCCTACCTCAAGAGGATAAGCGTTATTTTCCAATGAAAGGAACAAACATACCAATTGGCCCTAAGAGCCTCCTAATCCGCCTTAATGTCCTGCCACTGCCGTCCATTCCTGATGGGACTGCCGGATGTGGATCCAGTTGACTGAGGATTGGACAAAGTCAGTTCTCATACCTGCACAAAGTTCAAGAAGAGTGTTTTGCATGGCTGTGGCATCAGAGTCGTGCTAACCCATCACCAGTGGCGCTGTGCAGGTGGCGGCTGCTTGCTCCCACGCTCTGCTTGGGCTTGGCAGGAGGGGTGGTGGCCGCTGGAGGCATCCCCATATCAGAGGCTGAAATGCTCCAGATCGGGTGTGCAGCCAGCGTTGGAGCAAGCTGTTTGTGCTCCGTCTGCTCTGCTTCTGCCCTGCAGCCTCTGCTATGGGGGCTTTTGTGAGAAAACATGAGGTATTTAGATATCCTGCTGCTGAAGACAGGTGGGAGGAGACGGAGAGGTGCTGCTGTGCTATAATAAGCTGCTCAGAGAAGGGCCAGGACCCCTCCAGCTGGAACTTTAGAGAAAAGAGCTTAATTTGTTCTTGAGGGACCAGCATTGAGAACAAGGAATGGGGAGAAAATTACCTTTCTCTTCCTCTTAGTTCAACATGAATTGAATTTTCCCTCCTATGGTCCCCAACTTAGGCCAGTGTGAGGAAGAGTTGTTCACTGTGGGTAGCAGCAGCTGGCCCCCCAGAGGGCTGCCTGCCAAGCTGTGTGCAAGCTGGGCCTGCGTCATGGGTGGTACAATTGTAAAGTCCCTCAGCTCAGGCTTCGAATCTGTCCCCCTAAGTCTTCATGTCTCAAGTCAGGCCCTTGCTCTCTCCCAGCCGGGCAAAGGTCCGCCCGGTGCTCGGCTGCCTCAGTCAGATTAGCAAGTGAAGCCACCATGAGCTTAGAGCTCTCAGAGTAATGTGAAACAAGCAGAGGGTTCTTCCATGATCTGGTGGCAATCGGTACTGTACTGAGTACACTGATAAAATGACCCGAGGTATTGGGCTCCAGGTGAAATGGGGGAGGGGACTGGATCCTCTCTGTCCTTGGTCCTTATTCTCTCAGGTGTTGGTCAGCAAGGTTACCTGAAAGGTTCTTTGTCCCAACTTCCATTTGGGAAGCTCTAAAGGTGGCCTGCACTTATTTTCTGTGATCTTTCCTCTCTCCAATATTCGCAACTGCAAACCAAAGCTACCACACAGCCCAGTTATTGGTGGAAGCTGATGTTTTTAGCTGTCCCCAACCCCCTGCTGCAAATTCACCCACGCAAAAGAGAGCTAGATCATTCCCTTCTCTCCCCCACCCTTTCATCCACATCTTTTCTACTTCGCGTGTGGTGGAGTAAGGAATTGCCTGAGAGTTACTATGTTGTCTTTCCGTGAAGAATGAATGCAGGGTTGCAGGAAGAGAGATTTTGGAGTGTCAGACAGGAGCGATCGGGGATCTAGGGAAGGGCTCAGAAGGCACAACCTGACTCAGCAGGCAAGAGAGGAATTGGTCTGCACAACTGATTCCTAGCTCTAGCTCCTGACACAGAAGTTCCCACCTCTGGCTACCTGCTCTACACACACACACACATGTAAACAGGTATGCCTGTTCCCTTTTCCCAGGGAGCAGAGGAACCAGGCCTATGTCAGGACAGGTTCCTCACAGCGGTCTCCACCACCCTGAAAAAGCAGGGTGAGGAGACCCGGAGAGAAAGGGGGTACAGGACAACCTGCTTTTTCCTGTCTCCTTTCACACACAATGTCCAGCAGCAGGGAACTACTTTGGCTCTGGTAGCTGCTGGGGTCTGTGTTCTCTTGACTTTCAGAACTCTACGTCTCAGCCTGTTGGAAGGCAGGAGTGGAGACCTTCATAATAAAAGGAAACATGGAAAACGAATATCCAGTGAGAGGCCTCCATGGGCAAACCCAGATGTAAATTAAATTGTTCTCCAAATATGTCACGAAAGTTTATACCCTCTGCTTTCCATGCCTTTGTTTTGCACTTTGAAAGCTCGCTCCATCCTTACATAGACTACCCACACATGGCGCTGCCACACGCTCACACACCAATCAAGCAAAGCACCTGCATCCAGTAAACCAGCAAGCAAGCCTAACAGCTCTTTTCCCCGCAATAATGAATTTGAAAAAAACTAGTATCTTCATACCCACAAATACATTCACTATATTTACCATCAGTACATCTGAAAAAAAAAGTATATTCTGAAATCCTTTCTCCTAATGATAAATAAAAATAAGGCTAGCATCTTTTTTCCAACTTCCGATTGACTTCTTAGATTAACTGTTGCTTAATGCTTTATAGTTGCAAAGCACTTTACAACTTAACATCCTTTCCCAACCACACTTAACCCTTTGAACCACCCTTGAGATGAGCAGACACATCCTTGTCTACATTTTATATATAAGAAAACAGGTGCAGAGGAGGTAACCTTGCCAAGCCCATAGAGCTGAACAGTGGTAGAGCCAACTTTCCAACACAGCTCTCTTGCCACCTGTTAAATACCTGGTGAGGAACTGATTGGTTTCCTCCCACCTGTCTCCCAAGTTCCAAAGTACATCCTTCCTGCTCCAGGTAATTCAGGTTGAAACATTAAGCAGGAAAATGTAACTACAAGGCACAACAACTGAGCTGCCATTTCCCATACATTTGCTTTAATTTCCACTCTTCTTTAGGTGGGTAATGGCTATTCAATAAACAGTGATTTAAAATATCAGGTAAAAGAATCATATTGGTTTGTAGTTACTCCACTCAGATGAAGCTTAAAAGAACAGGTGGTAGTATCTGTGCATGTATTCTCATAAGTTTTACTCAAAGTGTGGTCCTGTTACTGGTTCATGACAAGGTAATCATGGAAGTAAAAAATAAAGCATCCAGAAATTTTTATTTTTGATAGTCATTTTATGTCTTTTATAATAAAAATATTTTATTTTGTGTTTTTAAAATTTAATATTTCGAGTAATTCATTTTTATATTTTACCAAGTATTAATTTGCAATGGATGGAAGTTTCTTTGTTTTTTAAAGATAGCCCTTTGGTGAAAGTCTGAAATTCACTGTACTAGTGTGAGCTTTTCAAAATGTTAAGACTCATTTGAGAACTGTACAGAAGAGCTAAATTAGCTAAATTTGTAAGCCACCATAATTATGAAGCACTATGCAATTTCAAAATAATTACTTGTAGATTCATACTAATATTTCAATTTCCATGGATAGGAAGATAGGAGATGCAGTACCTTGATCAGAAGGGAAGAGTGAACAAAGAAGGTGTTATGGTATTTTATGGCTTACAAACTCCATTTGTCTTAAAAAAAAAAAAAAGGTGAATAAACACAAAGGACTTTCAAAAGTTCCCGTATTTTTCACTTCATAAGACGCACTTGACCATAAGACACACCTAGGGTTTTAAGGAGGAAAATAAGAAAAAAAATATTCTGAACCAAATGGTGTGTTAAAATAAAATACCATATTTTTTGCTCCATAAGACGCACGGCATTTTCTCCTCCACTTTTTTGGGGAAAAAAGTGTGTCCTATGGAGAGAAAAATAAGGTACTTTACAGTCATGTTACAAATTATTATAGGGGTTCTGGCTGGTGGCTCAGTGGATAAGAGCGTTGGCCTGGCATATAGACCCTGGGTTTGATCCCAGGTCAGGGAACAAAGGAGAAGCAACCATCTGCCTCTCCTCCCTCTCCCTTTCTCTTTGCTTCCTGCAGCCAGTGGCTCGGTTGATTCGAACATCAGCCCAGATGGGGTGCCGGGTGGAT
Organism: Rhynchonycteris naso; assembly: GCA_037038555.1. Lineage (NCBI taxonomy): Eukaryota > Metazoa > Chordata > Mammalia > Chiroptera > Emballonuridae > Rhynchonycteris > Rhynchonycteris naso. The sequence goes on from CM072995.1 coordinate 299,016,406, forward strand.
CCTGGTTGGGATGCACAACAGGACTCTGTCTCATAATCTCTCCTCTCACTTTCAAAGAAAAATTATTGAAAGGGCATTTTTTAAAAATGGAAAGCTTTATTCATAAAGAAACCACTACATATATGCTATTCATAGTGGTACCAAAAGGCCCATAAACCTAAATCTCTTAAGGGATGTTTCACAGGCATTTTCAGTTTGAGGCACTATTTCCAAGAATGCAAGTATGGTATTTGCAAAATATAATCCATTAATCTATTAGCATTTTTCCTTTGAAAAGGCAGAGAGCTGATAGCCTAAAACAAGACTTTTTTTTTTTTTTTTTACAGGGACAGAGAGAGAGAGACAGACAGACAGACAGGAACGAAGAGAGATGAGAAGCATCAATCATTAGTTTTTCGTTGCCGATGTGACACCTTAGTGGTTCATTGATTGCTTTCTCACACATGCCTTGACTGTGGGCCTTCAGCAGACCGAGCAACCCTTTGCTGGAGCCAGCGACCTTGGGTCCAAGCTGACGAGCTTTTGCTCAAGCCAGATGGGCCCTCGCTCAAGCAGGCGAGCTCAGGGTCTCGAACCTGGGTCTTCTGCATCCCAGTCCGAGGCTCTATCCACTGCGCCACCACCTGGACAGGCATAAAACAAGACTTTTAACTGAAAGAAGCACTCCAGAGCCACTGGCTGAAGGCTGGAGAATCCCAGAGGCAGGGCGAGGCAGGCAGGGAGGGGCCGGGCGAGGTTGGCGCATGCACTGTCACAGGGGAGTGAGGTTGTTCAAGTGGAAGGACAGACCAAAAATAGGATCCAAGGAAGCCCTAAAGATACAATCTGCCTTCTTCAGCTGGTGCTGAGACAGTTCTCAGATACCTGTTTCGGTTAGACCCATGCACACATGTAAGAGACAACTGGAGAAAGAGGTCCTTTAAGACAATAGCTGCTGGCAGGGAAGGGAGACAGCTCCTTCAGTTGGCCTGTGCTTTGTTATGCTTCAGGGCAAGGGTCTGTCTAGCAAATTCCTATGTGAAACTTGGGTTATAGAGTGTTTACATATTCTTGAGCAATCTTTCTTTTAACAAACTGCACTGAGACAAGCTGATTAGAGACACAATTCATTTAGGTTGTTAAGAGATCAGAAAATATCTGGTATTTCTAACCATGTGCTTTACTTGATGTCGATATCAAAGGCATATTTTATAAAGCAAATTCCAACCCTTAATTTAGTAATATTTCAAGTTAACTGCATAAAGTATTATCTTATATTTCCCCATACTGTATACCCTGTAACTGTGCATAATTCTGTAAAGAACTTGTCACTTATAAAGTGAAGGTTCCAAAATAATAGGTAAATGTTTGCTAATTATTATTTTTTATTTTTTTAAAACTTCTTTGGAATTTTTCTCTTCCTTTTGCTTATATTTATTCTGCAAATACCTCAACCCAAAGTTTCTGGAAACTTCCCTGGAAAAACAATCTGGAAACTTCTGGGAAAAAATCATAGTAGACAAGGGCTAAGTGCAGACATAAGCAGCTCCATTTTATACACAAAGTTTCGACCTTCCATTTTGTTCCACTGGACTTCTCTGAATGGTCCGCGAATATGATTCCATTTGTTATCTTGTAAAACATCACTTTTTGGGAGGTCTTTACACTGGTTACGTGGAAATTGCACCATAATCTTGCTGCCACTTTCAGGGCCATTGCGAACTGTGGAGCATAACCAAAATACCAACACATTATTTTTCCAAAACAGAAAACAACAAAGTTAGGTAACACAGCTTCATTCTACCATGATTACAAAAACCTTGTTTCAAACTGGAAAGTACTGTTTAAAATGCTTTTCAGCCTGACTGGTGATGGCAATGTATAGAGCAGTGGTAGTCAACCTGGTCCCTACAGCCCACTAGTGGGCGTTCCAGCTTTCATGGTGGGCAGTAGCGGAGCAACCAAAGTATAAGTAAAAAGATAGATTTAACTATAGTAAGTTGTTTTATAAAGATTTATTCTGCCACACTTAGCGAAAATCCGACATAAAGTACTTGGTAAGTAATATTATATGCTTTAACTTGCTGTAACTCTGCTTCATAAATTTTATAAAGTAAAGTTACTTCCCTACTTTATAAATCACCATTACTGTGGAACCAGTGGCGGTTAGAAAATTTTACTACTAACAGAGATACAAAAGTGGGTGGTAGGTATAAAAAGGTGACTACCCCTGGCATAGAGCATTGACCTAGGACACTGAGATCCCAGGTTCAAAACCTCAAGCTCGCCAGCTTGAGCATGAGATCGCTGGCTTGAGCGAGGGATCATCAACATAACCCCATGGTGCTGGCCTGAGTAAAGGGGTCACTGGCTTGGCCTGAGCCCCAGGCCCCGGTCAAGGGACATATGAGAAGCAATCAGTGAACAACTAAAGCGATGCAGCTATGAATTGATGCTTCTAATCTCTCTCCCTTCCTGTCTCAATCTCTCTTTTGCTAAAAAAAAAAAAAAAGTGCTTTTCAGTTTTAATGTGCTAAAAAAATAATGTACTAATTTATATAGAGTAGGCTGGTATAAATATTCATGAGTTGCTATTATACTATAAAATGCAGCAAGATGAATTTTGATTTAGGAAAGTCAAATGTCCCGTATATTTTCAGAAAATCACCAACTGATCTTAAAACTTTAATAATCCAACCATTTAGTGAATTGATTAATGTGCACATAATATACAACGAAACTCAAAATGTTAGAATCAGGACAGGGAGGGATGAAAGAAATATTATTCTGAATTAAGGACTTCAGATTTTAAGGAGGCTTTAACTATTACTCAGGGAAGAACAGTGTGTTTTGAAATTCTTGTTAATAAATATCTAGCAATACCAAGCTTGTAGATTCACAGCTATGATCATGTGGGGAAAAATTTCTAATTCCCCTCTCTTTCAAATACACCCAGCATTAGAAAGGATCACTTTAAAACCATAAGAATTCCAAATATAATTTTCAACTAGATAATATGTGTAAGAGTCTATTAAAGTGCCTGATTCATGGTAGGTGCTTAATAAAACCTCTCTTCCTCTCTTACCCATCCCTTTACCATCCCTTAGGGTCAGATATCATTCTTCCCAAATTTGCAGCAGTACATTTTGAAAAGCTCTTATCCATTAAAGGTTTCTTTCTTTTTTTTTTTTTACAGGGACAGAGTCAGAGAGAGGGATAGATAGGGACAGACAGACAGGAAGGGAGAGAGGTGAGAAGCATCAATCATTAGTTTTTCGTTGCCATTGCAACACCTTAGTTGTTCATTAATTGCTTTCTCACATGTGCCTTGACCGCGGGCCTTCAGCAGACCGAGTCACCCCTGGCTGGAGCCAGCGACCTTGGGTCCAAGCTGGCAAGCTTTTGCTCAAGCCAGATGGGCCCGTGCTCAAGCTGGAGAGCTCGGGGTCTCGAATCTGGGTCTTCTGCATCCCAGTCTGATGCTCTATCCACTAAGCCACTGCCTGGTCAGGCCATTAAAGGTTTTAAGCTGCAGATGTAACTATGTTGATGGCAGTCATCAGATGCCCTTGTAGGAAAATGTGTTGCAAGCAAACACTTTTTATAACTACTAGAAAGAAAATAATCTGTTGCTCTGAATAATAGCTACGATCAGATAAATGTTCACCACAATTACTTCATGCACTCATTACAGAGATAAATTACTCTTAGTACATGTTAACTATTAAAGCTAATTGAAGGCCAAACTCCCAAAAGTTTCTTCTTATTAAAAAAAAGGTAAAGTACCTGAAATAGCATAGTCACCACTCGGGGAGGCCACTGTTATAGCAGAGGCATTGCCAATGCTCTCAATGGGCCCAAGGCCCACATGATTACTGAAGCTCAGTACCTGCCAGCCCATCACCTTGGCTAGCTGCTGAACGGCATGCACCTGGTGCTGTGACATCTGTGAATGAAAAAGGGAACTTGATTGACAATCAGCATAAATATGTACTTTCCAGTGACCTGACATTATGATTATAAACTTTTGGTAGGGTTTTCAGACTCCTCTGTGTGGCCACTGGGGGGGGGGGGGGGGGAGAGGGCAGTACCCCACCCTCCACTGCTCAACTAGCCTGACACTCACTTCCCTTGTCTACTGGAGGCTTCAGTACAGGCACATGACCAACCAGACACAGCCACCTGGATCACTAAATGTGGAGCAATATTCAAAGTAGCAGAGCTTGCCAAGTATCTTCCACTTACCTTTCAAATCCACTCTCCATCCTACCCTGCCCTGGGAGCCTGGCCTGTATGGTTACATGAACAGCTTTTTATGTCCTCTGGTTTTAGGTTGGGTTCAAATAATGGGAGCCACCCCGGTAATGAGAGCTGGCAATATGGCAAGGAAGAGAGTGTAGTCAGGGTACTTATTCTCCTGGTACCTTCCCTGTGAGTTTGTCGAGGCTTGGTTGTATTTGGTGAAAAAAGGCTGCTGGTCTTCTTAAGGTAGTCTGTTTTCCAAGACTGTCCCCTTTAGGGTTCCTATTACCTTCCAACCTCTGTCCCTTTGGCTCCGCTGGCCTGGGTGCGTGATTACTATTAGCAGCAGGTTACCACGCTGTCCCTGATGGTTCTGCTATATCCCCACTTTTCTAAATAGATCTTTAGTAAACATAGCTTCCTAAGTGTGCCACGTGTTTCTGTTAAGACCCTGACTGAGACACAGGAGCCGCTTAGAGTACATTTTGCCTCTAGCGGTGAAGGCAGCAGTGGCACTGCCGTGGCAGCCAGGGTCTCACTGTCTAGCTTTCCTTGAGCCCTATCCACTTGCAAACTTTGCTCTCTAGACTTCCCAATGATTCTAGGATCTACCCAGTAGTAGCCTTCCAATACATTTCTGTGCGTGTTGCTTAAGTTGGCTAAAGCCATTTTAGCTGCAATCACCCAAGAGCTGCCACACCTCACAAACGCAATTTACCTGGCACTAAAGAAGAAAGTCAGTGTAAAATATTATTGCTTCAAGGATGGAGAGCACCAGTAATTTTTGGAATTTTATGTGAAAACATTGTACCTTAACATTAGCATCTCAAAACCTACCCTTTCTCCCATAAATCAGTATTTCATTGGACCATCACTACTCCACGAAGGTAAGAAAAACGTTGTTACTTTACACTTGTTGAAAGAAAAGTCTAGAAATCTGTCCAGTGTCACAGGAGCTGGGTCTAGAACCCAGCACTTTCCATGCTGCCCCTTAATATGGGGGGACTCTTCCATACGGCTTACGATTAAAATATTCCATTCCATAGTACGGGTAATGTTCACAATTGTTTTGATCTAATCTCGTTTTCTCTGGTGTTCTTGGGTTAACACTTCTCCACTGCCATGTAGTCATGGAGTGGCTGTAAACCTTAACAAACATGAGAAATAGAAAGTTTGATAGTTTCAGAACTAATCCTTTATCTTAAACACAGATTAAGTGGAAACAGATCTAGAACAGTTTAGCAACTGTGTCAACTAAACTGTAGACTGTAAGATAGATATACCCTAGAAATAAGATGGCAGAAAAAAATGGTTGTCTTTTTATGATTTGCTATACCTTACCTCTTACCCACTATGTTCTTTAAATGATTATGAGAGGAAGGGGCTTGAGACTTGTCTGCTACTGTACCTGAGACAGCAGGAAATCCTGCAGCTCTTGCTCCTGATGAGACAGTATAATTACTCTTCCATCTCTGTGTACAACCCGAATCTGCTCCACTCCAATATTCAACTGCAACTGAATGGACCTTTATAGACACATATAGTACAAGTCAGAAACGCTCCAAATTACCTGAGAAACACCAGACACTAAACCTTAACATTTAAGAAAAAGAAAGTAACAGACACTTCTGATAACCTACACGAGCACCATGGGGTGGGGGTTTTCTTACATTCAGCTAAACGGTCAGAGTCATACCAGACCACCACGGGCCACACTGCACACCTGTCTACTCAGGACACAGGAGAGGGACCAGAGTTTTCCAGGTGACCAAGGTTAGCTGCTTCTCTTCTGCGGCCGTCCTTGCAGCAGGACATGAAGCTGTCGACACAGCTCGCTGAACGAGATGAGGTCCACACAGGGTACGTGTAGCACCTGCTCTGACTCAGAAACCTCATTCCCACACTCTCTTGTAACAAGCCCACAGGCTTGGTTTCCAGGGTCCTCACAAGAGACACTGCCCAGCTTTAGAGGTTGCCCCATCCACAGACACCCAAAGGCACTACCATCGGTATTTGTAATTCCTCCTAATCCAGATTCATTTTGTTAATTTGAGATTATTTTTGTCATAAGCAATGTTATCTGGTAACACAGATGACATCTTTCCTTATCAGGTTACCAGGGGGCTAGAGCTAGGGAGTTAACCAAAGGTCAAACTCTCACACAGAAAGCAAAACAAGGTTTTGTTAACTTCACCTTCTCCTGAAATAACCAGCAAACAAGCCAGATTATGTATTCTTCATTTGGCTTAGGTCAAATAAAGAAACTCGTAAAAAGAAACAATGAATGACATGCAGACCATCACACTTTTCTAATACATAGTACAAATTTGTAGCATATGACATATACAGGAAACCCAAAACTGCCCAAGTAAAATAACCTAGAAAAATGGACAAAGGTAGAAAAAGTAGCACTATATATTTTCACATTTGATAGTACCTGTTTTCTAACTTTATTTTATAGTAAATATTTAGGAATAAAACATTTTGGCAATCATCTACATAAAATTGTAATTTTTATTAACTAAAATTTTTCAAATTTCTTTCAAAGAAAAACAAAATTTAGAAGGCTTAAAGAAGTCTTATAATTTAACCAAAGTTTTTAATTTCTTTTTTTCTAAATAAGGGCATAAGGAAAAGAAATTCCTTTTTAATTTTTCATTTATTAATTTTAGAAAGACAAGAACATAGATCTGTTTTTTATATGCCCTGACCGGGGATTGAACCAGCAACCTCTGCGCCTCAGGATGATGTTCTAACCGACTGAGTTATCTGGCCAGGGCAAGGAAAGAGAAATTCTTATCACTGTGGGTAGGAGCATACTTGTGGCTACCACTGTGAAAAGCAATTTGGTAACTATAATCAAAATTTTAAATGTCTCATCTTGTGACCCAGCAATTACAGTTGTAGGACTTCATCTTATAGACATACTTGGACAGTTACAAATTCTTTTGCTGGCATCCAACTGTTTTTCAATAGTAGGCTGATTAAAAGTCTTGGTACATACAATGGAACACAAGAAAGCTATAGAAAAGAATGAAGTAGGTCTGTATGTGCCGATAAAGAATATCACCAAGATTATACTACCAAGCAAACAAAGCACATTGATTTGTAATGATTGCTATTGGGATGATGGAAGAGAACAGTATTAAGGTGACCAATCGTCCTCCTTTAGGGAGGACAGTCCTTCTTTTGAAAGCTCCGCCCTCCCTCCAAAAATGTCCTCCTTTTTGATACTGGAAGACTAATCTGTAAATGTCCGTATACGATCGAGGCAGAGTCGATCCACTGCATGTGGTGTGACATATTTGTATCTAAATGAGTACTTTTTCCTTACAAGTATTATAAAAAATAGGCATATAAACATAATTACAATATAAAATATTACAAATGTTTTTATTATACATTTATCATATTATAGTGTATTATTGTTGCAATGAATAAAAGGTTTCTTTTATTTACAATATTGTTTTCTTCAATTTATTTCTGTCCTCCTTCTCACTGTAAAAAAGTTGGTCTCCTTAACAGTATACTGTTTCCTTCTACTCCCCCTCCGGAGTCTGTCAAGGCTGCATTATCACCAACCATCCTTACAGATGTTCACACTGGGTCCTATAACCATAATCCCACAGCTCTTTTAGATGTAAATGATTCAATGCTGATAATTTTTTTTCTTTTCCTCTCTCCTTTGTGATCATACTTTCTCTTAACTTTTTATTACAGAAAATTTTAAACACAAACAAAAGTAGAATATAGTAAAAGCCAATGACCCCATCATCCAAAAAATGCATGCCACAGTTGTTTCATTTATATTTGAAACCTACTCTCCCATCCCCATCCCAAAATTATTCCATCATTTCTTTGTGTGTAGGGAAGAGAGCCATGAGCCGTCTTCACTCCGCCATCTTTTCCTACAAGTTTCAAGACTTACTTCCTTTCCATTGTGTACTCTTTTATTGTCTATATTTGATCTTTTAAATCATACTCATCTACTAGTTTTCATTTTTTAAAAAATAGTAAATTAAAGCCCTGGCCAGGTAGCTCAGTTGTTTAGAGCGTTGTCCTGATATGCTAATGTTATAGGATCCCTGGTCAGGGCACATAAAAAATCACCCAATGAATGCATAAATAAGTGGAACAACAAACTGATGTTTCTCTCTTTCCCTTTCTCTCTCTAAAATCAATACATAAAATATGTTTTAAAAAATAGTAAATTAAAACCTTCATATTAAGAAAATAGCATTATAAATATAAATTGTATTCTACTCCCCTACTCCTGACGGTGGTGGCTGTTTTGAGGCGGGCTTTGCTCACGGACAGACCACTGTGGCTAGGTAGGTCTAATGGTGTTTGGCAACTTTCTGCTCAATGCTGAGAGTCATTTTTACCACAGCCCAAACATCTAACATTTACCTGATAAAGACTACTTTAGACATTTTTACCTCTCACCCTTACACTCTTTGGTTGATAGAATATGCTGGAATGTTATGCCACCCTAGCAAATAAAACCCAGAATCATGAATAGCATTCAGCAGACATCAACACATAAAACAACTTAACTTACTAAATGAATAATTTGTTTTTGATACTTACTTGCATATTTGTTCATAACCTTGTGATGTGATTAAAACTTTCACACTAGACTCATAAACATCATTAATATTAGACCAATGAGCCTGTATCTGAGGATCCTCAATGCGGCTTGCTAAGCTGTCAATGGTTGCAGCAGTTCTTTTAAATAAAAAAGAAAAAATGTTTAAAACCCCACCATATAAAACAGTTAAGTTATAAATCACTTATCAATTTCATAAAGATTTGAAAAGCAGATGACTACTTTTTAAAATAGCACCACTTGGAAAGCAAAGCCTGAAAGCAAGGTCAGCCATGCTGTGGGCCCGCCTGCACGTCACCTGAAGGCTGGCGCTTGGCTTCCCTCACGACACTCACACCCAGTCCTTTCCCCTCCATTTGGTCTCTCCCCCTCAGGAAATATGGTCAGAGCACAACGAGAAGGATACTTTTAGGGAGCTAGCCTCAGCTCTAAACAGAATATAATCATTCATTAATATCAACACTTGATCCTTAGTAATAAATTATTTGGGACACACCCACACTGTAATGGAATTGTAACTATTTTCAGGAGAAGCTAGAAAGACATTTTGCACAATTAAAACATTATACAGTGAAATAAGTAAAACAGAAAATAACTGAGAACAGCATGATTTCATACATAGGTGGGACATAGGAGTGAGACTATGAGACATGGACAAGAGTGTAGTGGTTACGGGATGGGGGGAGGGAGGAGAGGGAGGGAGAGGGAAGAGGGGAGGGGCACAAAGAAAACCAGATAGAAGGTGACAGAGGATAATTTGACTTTGGGTGATGGGTATGCAACATAACTGAATAAGATAACCTGGAGATGTTTTCTTTGAACATATGTACCCTGATTTATTGGTGTCACCCCATTAAAATATAATAAAAAGAAAACAAAACAAAACAAAAAAAAACCCTTCTACTCCAGGAAAGAAAAACATAATAAGAATGAATGAGAACTAAGATTCATCAAGTGCTAATTATATACCAATACTGTAATAAATGCTCTCATGAATTCCGTAACTTAGTCTTACTAAGAACCTTGTGAAGTAGGTACTATTACTAGCTCCATTTTTCAGAAGACAAAAAAGCAGTGCAGCTATGTTAAGTAATCTGGCCAGTGACAGATTGCGAGCCAGGGCACAACACCCGGCATCTAACTCCAGAGCCAGTGATCTTCCCTTTACATCTTATGCACACTAACCAACAGACACTGCCTAGAACCAGACCGTAAGCCACGTACACTAACCAAACTACTGCAGGGACTCAGTGTCTAAAGACCTGATTCTAGCACTTGACTGGAAAGAGAAGGGAGCAGGAGGAAGTGCGAACTGCAGTGGAGGACGGGCTCTTACACAAACAGGCTTGGGCTTTGCTTTCACAGCTTCTGCTCCAGTGCTGCTTTCTTTCAGTGACTCTTAACTCTCTTCCTTTTCTATGATTTGTTTCCTTGTCAGTGCTTCAAAAATTCACACAGCAGGTAAATATCTAAGTGAGGTGTTCATCTAAGCATTATATGTAACAGCAAACTGAAAATTAAAAATATATAGCCTGACTGGTGCTGGCGCAGTAGGGGTGCAGTGACCCAGGATGCTGAGGTCCCGGTTTGAAAACCCAAAGTAGCTAGCTTGAGCGTGGGGGTCATCTGGCTTCCGTATAGAATCACTAACATGATTCCAAGGTCACTGGCTTGAGTCCAAGGTAGTTGGCTTGAGCAAATGGTCACTGGCTCAGCTGGAGCCCCCAATCAAGGCACACATGAGGAAGCAATCAATGAACAACTAAGGTGCCACAGCTACAAGTTGATGCATCTCATGTCTTAGCAACTAAGAAATGGTAAAAGAAAACGAAACATAAAATATTCACATAATGGGATATGTTACATCTTTGAAGGCAGGGTATAAGATTTTACAATTCCAGATTTAAGATGCACAAGCCCTGACACATATACAGGGATGAGTATGCTAAAGCTTATTCCTGTATTATTATTTATTGTATTATTTCCCATGCAAACAACTGTAAACCTACTTTTGTCCCACCTTTTTATCATATAAAATATTTGCCTTATTAATAGATCTTACTGTGTATAATATTATACAGATGGGGTAGACACATTGGAAGATTGTTTCTATCCTTAGGGATCAGTAACATTAAGCTTTGCTGCTTCCAAGACTATAACTACTTCTCTGAAATGTATAATGGTTCTAAAAGTAACTATATCCATGCCCCTTACTTATTTCAGGGAACATTTAACTTTATGGCCAATCTGAAATTTGCAAGATTAAAAATATAAGTCAAATTAATAGCTTTCATAATTGAAATATACAAATGAAAAGTAACGGTAACCTACCATGTAACCTTTTATTTGTAAGGAACTTCTGTATACATTATTTAATTTGATCCTAAGACCAGGCTCCTATACTTCCAGAGGAATAGACTGATGGCCATGGATAGTAACTGGCCCATTGTTCCTAACAAGTGGGTGAACTCTGGCTTACAAATCTTTTTCCGCCTGACCAGGCGGTGGCGCAGTGGATAGAGCGTCAGACTGGAATGTGGAGGACCCAGGTTTGAGACCCCGAGCTCGCCAGGTTGAGCGCGGGCCCATCTGGCTTGAGAAAAAGCTCACCAGCTTGGAACCAAGGTCGCTGGCTCGAGCAAAGGGTTACTTGGTATGCTGAAGGCCCATAGTCAAGGCACATATGAGAAAGCAATCAATGAACAATTAAGGTGTCTCAACAAAAAACTGATGATTGATGCTTCTCATCTCTCTCCGTTTCTGTCTATCCCTATCTATCCCTCTCTCTGACTCTCTCTCTGTCTCTGTAAAAGAAAAAAAAAATCTTTTACCCTTAATTCCTTACTCCTTTCACTGCATCATGCTGCCTTCTCTAACATGTCTTCCTATTTTATTTTACTAAAAGTGGAAGGACCTAAGTTTCCATTCTAAGACTACAAACTAACATGCTGATAAAACCACGACTGTACTAACAGGGAAAAAATCAATAATCAAAAATAACAAAATATTGCCCGTATAACAACAGTGTGCACACACCCAAAATTCTGAATATTATCAAGGCAATTATAAAGTAGAAACAGACCTCTTCACTAAGTAGCAATAACAACATAGAAGAGGATCTTTTAGCATTTGAAAAAGATGCACTTAGGTCCAATCATGCCAAGTCATTTGTATGGAAGAAAGAAAATAAGCTTTGGAGCTCACAGACCTGGGCATAAATGCTGATGTTGCTATTTTAGCTGTATAACCTTGAGAAAGTTGCACAATGTCTCTAAGCCTCAACTGTCTCATCAGTAAGAATGAGTTAACACTATCTACCCTCAGAGAACAAAGCTTAAATTAAGTCAACATATGGAAAAGGGCTTTCCAAAGTCCTAAAATGTACAACCAAAAAATAGAGAAAGATTTGAAAAATGATTTAAATCAGTTCAGGAATAAGTATATTGTGGACACTGGAGACAGTATGTGTTCGAAGGCACATGCCTCGTCAATGTCTCACACTTTGAGAGTCACGTTAGAAATCATATATGAAGTTCACAGCTGTGGGTCTGAGCCCCCCCAAACCGGACAGGACTGCTTATGGTGATAAACTCCCGCACTGCAGCCACCTTCCTCTCCCTGGAAAACAGGTTCAAGCCTGCCCAAAATAACATGTGAGATAACTAATAAAGGAAAAAAAGGCTGCAGTTTCAAAAACAAAACCCACAGAAAAGCAGAAACTTTGTTCATCCTTACCTACTTCTCAGAAAAATGTGCTTTGCTTGTTTAATTATTTTTTCCAACAGCCCTTCACTGGACTGTAATGAATTAATTTCATTTTTATCAAAAGCTTGAGGACCAGAAAGTCTCATTCTCTTGTGGCCAAAAGGTGCACTTGCTGGATGAGGCATCATGATGGAACTCAGGCTCTGTTTATGGAACTGTGACAAGAACAGGTGTTATAAACGACCCATACCCAAGTATTAAGCACTACACAGTGCTCAGAGCAGCTCACATTCTGGAAACATGGCAGCAATGGACCTGAACCACATGTAAAGGCAGACTTGGCACACAAATAAATGCTAAGACCCCCAGAGTCGGCAAACGACTCTTCCACAAAATACCAAGTGCAGGCACTACCTCGATAAGGAATGTACCTACCTATATAGTTTAAGTTTAAAAAATTTGGCTCTGAAAAGAAATTTCAGCCTGACCAGGTGGTGGCGCAGTGGATAGAGCGCTGGACTGGGACACGGAGGACCCAGGTTAGAGACCCCGAGCTCGCCAGCTTGAGGGCGGGCTGATTGGGTTTGAGCAAAAGCTCACCAGCATGGACCCAAGGTCGCTGGCTCAAGCAAGGGGAGCAAGGGGTCACTCGGTCTGCTGTAGCCCCCCGCCCCCCATCAAGGCACATATGAGAAATCAGTCAATGAACAACTAAGGAAATGCAACGAAGAATTGATGTTTCTCATCTCTCTCCCTTCCTGTCTGTCTGTCCCTGTCTGACTCTCTCTGCCACACACACACACAAAAAAGAAATTTCAATCGTTGTACTGTTGATATTTGGCTCTGTTGACTAATGAGTTTACCGACCACTGTACTAGGCCATGCATAATGTGAGTTTGTAAAAAGAAAGATTCTTCTCAAGTTGTTATTTTTCATTTAGAAGTTTTAAAGTACACAACCAAATACTCTTCAGTAAGTCTCAATGACAGAACACATGCGATCAGTGGATAGTTACCTCACCATACCCTAGAGTAGAGGTTCTCAAGCCTGGCTGCCTAACAGAACCCGGAGGACCTTAAAAATACTGATTCTTACACCATCACAAACAACTGAACCAGATCTGGGGATGAGGTAAGGGCGGTGGGAATATCTACTATGAAAAGTTTCTCGGGACTCTTGAAATTAGCCTAAACTGTGAACCAGCGCTCTAGAAACACAGTTCTAGATGACCTGTAAATAGAGTAAGTCCCAAAGTAACAGAACTCCTTGACCATCCAATCAGAATCACTCTTCCCTCTGCACCTTTCAGCATGCGCTTCTTCTTCCTCTCTATAAAACCTGTAGTGTCTTTCTACCACTAGATGCTAAGCTAGGGAAGAGAGACTGTATTTTGATCTCCGCTGCATTCCCCAAGTATACAGCAAAGATCTTTCACATCACAGGAGTGAACACCATTGTTCGGAGAACAGTGATTACAGCAGAGGGGAGCTTGTCTGTATTCACTGCCCTGGATATGCTTACCACAATGCAGACAGCAATATTTACTTCATTACCTCTCTAATCAGTAGATGCAAATTATGCTCTAGGACATAAAGGTGGTCCTCTGGACTTTGCTTTTCAGTAGCAGATTTTTGGGATTTCTTATCATTTGAGGAATGGCACAAAGAAATTGATAACTGCAAGCCTATTTATAAAAAAAAAGGATATAAATAACCTGAACTATGAAAAGGCACAACCTGTCTTTACACAGTATAATCACAGCCCATTGTCAAAGACTCCTTCTAAACTTAAACAGTAAGCTTCGTGATTAACATTTTTACACCAAAATGACTATTCATGAATGCAGTAAGTCTGCCATGTATTTTAACAATTCAGATTCTGTTGACCTACTGACCTTGAGCTGTGGCAACAGAAGCTATATATTAATTTGTTTATTCTTGCCTTTAAATAAAAAAAAATAAAAAGCCCCCAAACTTTAAAAAAAAAAACCCATAGAGTTGGTATCAGGTCTTACTAAAAAGGAGATAGATACTCTTCCCTGTTCCCGTGAGAACCAGGATGAAAATTTTCCTTCTTTAAACCTATTCCCTTGAGCCTGACCTGTGGTGGCGCAGTGGATAAAGTGTCGACCTGGGAACACTGAGGTCGCCAGTTCAAAACCCTGCACTGGTCTGGTCAAGGCACATATGGGAGTTGATGCTTCTAGCTCCTCCCCCCCCCCCCTCTCACTCTGTGTCTCCTCTCTAAAAAATAAATAAAAAGAAATTTAAAGTTTATTAAAAAAGAAAAAACAACCTATTCCCTTGACAAGATCTAAGAAGATATTCCTCAGGATTTATAAGAAACAGGCACAGCTGACTACAAACTGATCTCCAGCGGGGGTCTAATGGCTTTTAAAATATATAATTAAAATCTAATTTCCACAAATTTAGAAATATTATGTGTACTTAATTAACTAAGCATTTTCTAGTTGATGTTTCATTTGGAGAATTAGGCAGGATCCCTGAAAAATCTTCCACAAATGGTGTTAGCACAGACATCTCAAGGAAACTGTTGTTGAGAAAGAGCCTTGCTATTGCAAACTTTGAATACACACAGTTTAAAATCTGCAGCTCTACTACTTAGGACACAATTAGCAGTGAACACAGCACACGGCATCTCTTTGCTCTTACTGTTCCTTCCACGTACCCAAATAGCTGCCCTCTATCCTGTTCTCCAAACCACAATACCCTATTTACAAATCTCAAAAGGGTCAGCTGCTCTTACTTGGAAAGGGCTGAGAGATAATCTGGTTTTTCACCACAATATGCGGGATCTGGGATTTAATTTGAACAGCTTCCCGAGACAGCTGTGCAAAAATTTCTTTACACAAGAGAACATTCTGTGCTGCTTCTAATTTTGTCTGCCAATGTGGGGAACCTGCAAGACGGAAGACACACAGATACATACATATTAATTATCTAAGTATATTATACATTGACTAGATTAAATGATGATGTGAATACAGAAAACAGAAGTTAAGGAAACATTTTATTATAGCATATCCTTTCAAAAATGTAATTATTATTACTTCTTTTACACACACACACACAAACACTGGTAAATAAATTAACCTTAAAAAAAGATTA
Organism: Rhynchonycteris naso; assembly: GCA_037038555.1. Classification (NCBI taxonomy): domain Eukaryota; kingdom Metazoa; phylum Chordata; class Mammalia; order Chiroptera; family Emballonuridae; genus Rhynchonycteris; species Rhynchonycteris naso. Next base: position 299,032,069 of record CM072995.1, read on the forward strand.
TTTACTAACAGCTAATTAACAAAGTATAAATAGTATATTTCCAATTGTTCTTACTCCAAAACACCTTTTCCTACCTATATTTATCTTCAATTTATTTGTGCATGTAAGCTCAGTTAAGACTGAGGATGAGAGAGGATAAAATATAACTATACCTGGTTTGGATTTGGGCAAAGGTCGTCTGAAGAGGTTAACTGTGCCAAGATCGCCGATGTCCGGAGCCTGTTTTTGAATGGAAACCTATGCAACAATGAAAACACACGTCCCCCAAATGTTACCAAATCAGCTTCTGGGCTATTAATAACAAGTAACTTGAAAAATTCTCCTGACAAATACCTTGATATAAGCAGAGCCCTCTAAATCACTAGGAATTTGAACATCAAGGGGACAGTAATCTTCAGGTATCTTCTTATCCAGATCAATATCTGTATTCTTTATTACTTCAAATGTACCATGATGGGGAAAGAGAGAGCCTAGTAGGGCATTAAAAATAGGAAAACGAAAGCAGTTAACACATTTAATATATGTTATTTCACACCATCATTGAATCCTAAAATAACTGCTGTTTTATAGCACGGGAAGATGGTAAGGATCTTCCTATGATTAGAAACAAATGTAATCAAATCCTTTTATAATCGTGGGTGACTGCCTGACCAGGCGGTGGCACAGTGGATAGAGCGTCGGACTGGGATGAGGAAGACCCAGGTTCGAGACCCCAAGCTCGCCAGCTTGAGCGCGGGCCCATCTGGCCTGAGCAAAAGCTCGCCAACCCAAGGTCGCTGGCCCCAGCAAGGGGTGGCTCGGTCTGCTGAAGGCCCGCGGTCAAGGCACATGTGAGAAAGCAATCATGAACAACTAAGGTGTCACAATGGCAACGAAAAACTAATGATTGATGCTTCTCATCTCTCTCCGTTCCTGTCTGTCTATCCCTGTCTATCCCTCTCTCTGATTCTCTCTGTCCCTGTAAGGGGGAAAAAAAAAATCATGGGTGACTGTTCCACAGGGACAAATTAGGTAAAGTATTTGCACAAAATTATTTCTTGGAGAGAACTTACAATTTCCACAGCCAGAAAGTAGTTTCTACAGATTACCTAATAAAATGCAAAAATGTCTTTGTCATCTTGAATTTATCTTTGTAATGGGGTTTTGCCTTCAGAATTTGAAATTTCCCAATTCATATCGATACTGAGATACATAGGTCCTCCAATATTTGACTTAACCACCTCAACCTACCTTCCCTTAATTTCAGAATATTAATGGTTGCTCCGGCAAATGAATTCTTTTAAAATATTGATCTACTATTATTATCTCAACAATTATAGCCCAGGCTTCTTGTTTTATCCCTTGGCATTCAAAGCCTTTACCCTGTTGAGCTGTGAATCTACACTTTTACTGTGCAGTTCCTCTGAATACACTTCAGCAGCTTAAGGAGGTTATCATAAACTCCTTGAGAAACCTGCTTTTACAGCACAACAACAAAGAATGCATACCAAGAAACAATATATTATAGAATATGAAACATTACAATCAACTCTCTATATATTTTTTAACAAATTATAATTTAAAAGCACAGTTTTTAACAATAATCTGTACCTGCACTTCTGTAGCTGAGATCCCCAAGAATTTTATCTCCAACTTTTCTAAGTTTCCAGTGTTGCCTTAATCTCAAAAGCTCAGAGTTGAAGTCTCTTTGTAGCTTATTTTCTTGGTTTTCAGTAACTGATTTAGTCAGTCTTTCTGCCCCCTTCAGTAGGATTTGTGCTGCTCCAGCAAGCGACTTCTTTTTAGATATCAACTGCAGTGTCTGAGGATTCTATCAAAATCCAAAAGTATAGTTCTGTATTATTTTTAAATGATTTTAAAATTACATATTTTTTCAATAATAACATAGCTACTCAAGATTACAAACTTAAAGCAAGAGAAGAGGGGGGAAAGTACGCATAATAACATTTTTAAAACTTTAATAACCTTAACCTATTTCTCTGATCGACTCACATAAAGACTTATATTAATGCTTTAAGTAGTATGAACGTTCATGTATGTCCTTGTGCCTCCTGACCATCCAGAGTATGATCGATTTATTTTTTAAATATGTAAGGCAACATTAAAAAAAGGCAAATGTATGTTCTTCTTGTTTCCATAAATTCGTTATCAAATAAACATGATTTTAAGTTAATAAAACTGTAACTGGAACTAATTTCACTTTTTGAAAACAAACTCACTCCCAGGGGTCAGCAAGCATGAAAAAAACTCACTACCTAAAGGGTTAAACCAAAATCACCACCGTGGACTGTCAATCAGAACTGACCAGAGCGTCAGCTCTGCCCAGCCCACGTGAGATTCCTCCCCTCCTGTGTCCTGTCGTTCCTCTCCTGTGCACTGACACTCCCCACCTGCCACACACATGGATACTCTTGTGGCACTCATGAAACTTCTGGTTAAGGTCTGTAATTTCTGCTTGAATATAACCTATATAATGGCTCAAACCCCTATAACCACAGACCCTAAAACAATCCCTGGTTCATTATATTTGATTTAATAAATAAATGAATGATTCCACTGAATAGAGCTATAAAGTTATCTTTTATTACAGCAAGCTACCTAAGTACCTTTCAAATGAACACTGAAACCATGCAGATTATTAAATGTATTTCACTGAATGCTAATTTTTGAAAAACTGAAGAGAAATCAAAAGCTACGTGTTTTATATATGTAGACATAAATATAGTCACCACCAATTTGTACATCATATTAACCAGACATAGTTAAAGAAAAAAAGTTTTCTGACTATCTAAGAATCAAAATCATTAAGTTTCATAACAATGTCACAATAATCTTTTCATTATATTAGGGAACCGAATTCTAGGCTCTTGAGGAGTTCAAGAAATTCCTGGGGACTCCTTTCTGGGAAAAGCACAGAGGTGGAACAGGCAGTGGTTTTGAGGGCGGGGCTAGTGTCTCAGCGTGGCTCTCTAACCACTGGTTTTACTGCAATCTGAACACATCACTGATCTCCCTGGGCCTTATTTTTCTCTTTGTAAAATGAAGGCAGCAGGTTTAATGATCTCTAAGAAGTCTTCCAGAGCAATGTCTCTGGATTCTAAAACTATTACCACATGAGTAAATATATTCACTTGATTTTATTTACAAATGGGTTCTTCCAACCATCACCTCCTCTCCGTGCCACTACCTTGGTCATGGTCCTGACGCTTATTTTCCTTAGAAACTTTCTCAGCTGGTCTCCCTGATGTCACTCTTCATTCACCAAGTCTAAGTTTTGCCGCCTGCCTTTCATCTTCCAATGTTCAAAACTTGAATATGCTCTTCCACCAGATCTCAGGAATATTACCTCAATTTCAATAGCCTACAGAATTTGGCCTAATTTTTCTAACCAGGAGGGGAAGGGATTAGAAAGGAAATGGAGACTTAGAAAATATTCAAGGTCACGGGGTTGGTGAGGGCAGAAGCAGGATTTGTACCCAGGTCAATCTGACTCCAAAGCCATTTTATAATCTCATTTTTGTATAATATATTATAGACCAAGAATGCAGGCTGCTAAGAATTTGTTAAGATTTGGTAAACTTTAAAGCATTCTATTACTAATGAGACTTACATCTTCTGAGGGTCACAGACATATTAATAAAATGCTAGATAAAGGAGATACAGTTATGCCTTTATTTTGAACCAGTTAGTTTTTTTTGTGTGTGTGTGTGTGCATGAGAGAAAGGGACACAGACAGGAAGAAAAAAAGAGATGAGAGGCATCAACTCGTAGTTGTCTCCCTTTAGCTGTTCACTTTATGCTTCTCATACATGCCTTGACCAGGAGGCTCAGGCAGAGCCAGTGATCCCTTGCTCAAGCCAGTGACCTTGGGCTTTAAGCCGGCAACCATGGATTATGCTGATGATGCCATGCTCAAGTCAGTGACCTCAGGGTTCCGACCCTGGGACTTCAGCGCCCCAGGTCGACACTCTATCCACTCACTAGTCAGGCTGAACCAGTTAATTTTTAAATTTTCATCTTGACTTAATTTTGCATGAAAGGAAAAGGGAACGAGAGGCACACAGCCTAAATAATGATCCAGGGACTTAACAAAATGGTGCAATTATTCTGTTAAAGCCCACAGATACCTGTTTTGGAGGGAGTCCATCCTGAGAAACAGGATCAAGAGTCATAAACTTTTTATCCCTAACAATACTGAGAACATCGTAGAGAACACACATCTCCGTCAGGGCGCTTCTCAAATTGTTCCTCACTGAGTCCCAGGGCCAAAGGGAAGGCTGGAATTTTACCAACCCTAAAAAAAAGAAAGAAAAAATACACGAATGTTAGTTACAATGAGTAGATAACAGAACTGCTCATTCAGAGGTTTTAAAGTTTTAAAAGAAAGTAAATTTTATTTCAAAATTGTATACTCTTATCCTACGCCCTCCACCCTTTCTTGAATCTTTGTTAACATTTATATTAGCTTTCCTACAATGGCAACACAAATATGGTAGATTAAATCTAACATTACAACATGGTAGCTAGGCATTCAAATGTCTTTTTATATTTATGCAGGCCTTTTTAATAACTTCTAGCTTTTCTTTCAGCTTTTAAAATGCGAGTAAGTAATTATGGAGAAAGAATTTCTAAAATACAGAAAAATATAACCTATAAATGGTAGCATTCAGAGAGTAAACACTATTAATATCTTTTCCAAATTCTTAGTTATTTAAAAATATTTACTTTTGAAATTAAATTTTATGGCCCTGGTCAGTGATTCAGTGGATAGAGTAACTCCCTGGAGTGCTGGGGTCATTAATCCTGAGGTTTCTGGCTCAAACCTGAGGTCCCCAATTTGAACCCAGGGTCACTAGCTCGAGCCCTGGTCAGGGCACATATGAGAAGTAATCAATGGCACAGCTAAATGAAACAACGAGGTGATGCTTCTCTCTCTCTCAAAAATAAATAAATAAATAAAATTAAATTTTATGAACATACGCTTACTGTATAGAATCCTAAAATAGAGAGTTACAGTGTAAAAAGCAAGTTTCCTTTATTCCCCATGCCTAATTCCCCTCCTGAAAGGTAATCACTATTAATAGTTAGGGTACTTCTCCATGTTTTTCTTCACATTTGCATACTTCTATTACTTGCTTCTTTCTGCTCACTTAATATGTTTTAGAGACGCTTCCATATCAGCACATACAGCTCTACTTCATTCTTTTAACACAATACAGTATGATATTCTGAAGTATGGCCATACAATAAATTAAACCATTTCAATTTACTGGCTATGTAGATTGGTTCCAACAATGCTAGTAGTGGTAAACATCTTGAACACACATGTGTACATGTAGTTCTCTGTAGGTTAAATTTTAGCCATAACATTAGTGGGTCAAAAGAGAAGCAAATTTAAAAGTTTTTGACACTTGCTGAACTGCCTAATTGTTTTCCAAAAAGGCTATCAATTCACATTTCCAATCCTGGATGTTAATAATTTTTTAAATTTCTGCTAATCTTATGCATGAAAATAGTATCTAAATGATGTTTTAGTTTGCATCTCCCTCCTAGTGAGATCTGAAGTCTTTCTGCTGTGGGCTGTTCATGTCTTTGGCCTGTTTTCCAGTGAATTGCCTTTTTCCTTGCAGGTTGAAGGGACTCTGAATATGAGGGATATCAACCCCTTGTGTGTCACATATGTTGCAAATATATTTCCCAGTCTGTTGCTTATCTTTTTACTTTGTTTACAGTCTCTTTTTCCATTATTTAAAAATTTGATGTAGCCCTGGCTGGGGGGCTTAGTGGATAAAGCATTATTCAGGAAAGCTGAGGTCACAGAATCAATCCTAGCTCAGGACACTTAGGAGAAGCAATCAATTAGAGCACAGCTAAATGGAACAACTAAGTGGAACAGCAAGTTGATGGCTTTCTTTCTTTTCTTTCTTTCTCCCCCACCCTTTTTCTCTCTCCCTCAAACAATGGAAAAAATTTTTAAAAGGATGCTTTAAAGTTTTTTATGTAATATATTTATCTTTTATAACTCGCATTTCCTATCTTGTTGAAGGTTTCTCCTACTCTCCAAGTTATATAATTGTAACTTCCAATATTTTGTTTTATTCTCTTCATTTGCATTTCAAATCTTGTGAAAATAATTTTTGTGTGAGGCTATGAGGTGGTACTTACCTTTGATTCCCAAAAGGACCCCCAATTGTCTTAAGACCACTGACTTGAAAGTCCATCCTAAATTTCCCATTTATACAGGGTCTGTTGCTGTTACCCATAACTAAATCCAGCACTGTGAATATTATTTTATCCTTGCCAATCAGGAGAACCCAAACACCATTCATACTTTTCCCACAATTCTCTAGCCTCCCTCCTATCAGTTTTGTTTTCTAATTACTACATAGTATTCTGAGTAATCTTTTTATTTATTTATTTTATTTTTTTACAGGGACAGCGAAAGTCAGAAAGAGGGATAGATAGGGACAGACAGACAGGAACGGAGAGAGATGAAAAGCATCAATCATCAGTTTTTCGTTGCGACACCTTAGTTGTTCATTGATTGCTTTCTCATATGTGCCTTGACTGCAGGCCTTCTGCAGACCTAGTAACCCCTTGCTCGAGCCAGCGACCATGGGTCCAAGCTGGCGAGCTTTTGCTCAAGCCAGATGGGCCCGCGCTCAAGCTGGCAAGCTCCGGTTCTCCAACCTGGGTCTTCCGCATCCCAGTCCAACACTCTATTCACTGCGTAATCTTTTTAAACAGAATCACCTGTCTACTTTCAAATCTTTCGGTTGTCCTAACAAAAGACAAATGCTTACCCTGGCCTACTGGTTCTACAGGATTTTGCCCCTGCCGACCTCTCAAACCTTACCCCCCACTCCGGTCAATACAGACTTCTTTCCAGTAGGTGTTTCCATCAACATTCTCACTGCACAGAGAAACAAAGCAACTCGCTCAAACTCACACAGTTAAAAAGTGGCAGAACCACGATCTGACTACAGGGTCCTTCACTTGACTACAGTGTGCCAAGTGACAAAATTTCTATGAAAATCGTATTTAAACACTTCACCAGTAACAGTGTCTCGAACGCTGCAACTCAAGAAACCTGCAGAAAGATTACGGAGTACTGAGTCAAGCAGTGAGTGTTCTAAACTGTCCAGCTATTAAAAAAGAAAAGGCACAATTACTGCTCTGTGCAGTATTACTTTCAAAAAGACACACAGCACCGCACCTAGCACAGGGAAGGAACAGTGATATTTCCCGGGCGGGAACCGGGACCCCCGGCGGACTCGAGCAGCTGCCACGGCCCTCACCTTCCTCGTCGTCCTGGTCCGCGCTGGACCCGGCGCCCGCCCAGTCCTGCGCGTCGCCCTCGGCCCCCGCAGCCTCCTCCTCCTCGGAGCCCGAACCCTGGCTGAAATCAATGCGCTGGGCCAGACGCGCCAGGTTCTGGGACATAGACAGCGGCTGTAGGTACGTTTCGGTACCATCCAGGCCCACCTCCTGGACCTGCTTCTCGCAGGCCGACTCGATGCTGATCCGCACGGCGCGCACCCCAGACATACCGGCGGCGTGGGCAAACAGCGGGACGACCGTCGCACGAGCTAAAAGCCGAGGGAGGACGCAGAAGCGCCTCCGCGCGCAGCCGGAAACCTCGAAACCGCGGCGCTCTGCGGCTCTCGGCAAACCGGGCGCAGGTTCTTAGCCAAACAAAGCGGAGGGCCCAGCTGCTGTCCCAGAATGCACTGCAGGACCTCTTGCTCTGTCTCCCGGAACTAAGGTACTCGGGGCTTTCCGGCGAGAACTTCCGGTGAGTCCCCGCCGGGCATGGGGAACACGCCTCCTCCTGCAGGCGTGGACCGCAGCGGGAGGTTACAGGTTCTGGGCGGGATAATGAAGAGAGGTTGGTTCCTGCTGTTCGTCCGCATTTTCAGTGTTAACTTGTTTGGAAGTCGTAAAGAAGAAATAGGGAAAACGAAGTGAATGGGTCCCTGGATCTTAGCAATTAAGTGCCCTCTAGAAATGCTGAAATTTGAGGGCTTACACCTAAGTTAGAAAGATGTCTGAAGCGTTATAAAATAGGGCGTAGTCTGAGGAAAACAATTGTGCTTATTACGAAGTAAAATTATACTTCATAATTAGCTTATTCTCTGCTTTCCCGTTACTTGAAAATTCCACCACGGCGACTCTCTCTGGCAAGCGTAATAAATACTGGCGGGCCCTGACCGGTTGGCCCAGTGGTAGAGCGTGGGCAGGAGTGTGGAAGTCCTGGTTTCCATTCCGGCCAGGGCACACAGGAGGAGTGCTCATCTGCTTCTCCACCCTCCCTCTCCCTTCTCTCTCTCTCTCTCTTCCTTTCCCGCAGCCAAGGCTCCATTGGAGCAAAGTTGGCTCTGGTGCTGAGGTCGGTCAGCCTCAGGCGCTAGAATGGATCCAGTTGCAACAGGCCAAGGGCCTAGATGGGCAGAGCATTGCCTTCTAGTGGACAGGCCGGGTGGATCCCAGTCGGTTGCATGTGGGAGTCTGCCTCTCTGCCTACCCTCTTCTCACTTCAGAAAAATACAAAAAATAAAATAAATAAATAATAAATACTGTCATGTAGAATGCACTTAATAAATGTTTATTTTATGGCCGAGTAACAGGGAATAAGTAATATTTAAAAGATTAAGCCCTGGCTGGGTAGCTTAGTTGATTAGAGCATCATCCAATATGCCAAGGTTGTGGGTTCCATCCCCAGACGGCACAATTTCGTTCTCTCCCCTGCCCTCACCTCAAATCAATCTATCAATCAAGATTAAGAATTGGTATAACTTAAGTCTCTGAATCACCAAGAAAGTATTTCATTAGTAATAATTTCACCAGGGAAGATGGATTCTTTTCTATTACAGAACTACTTAATTTAAGGAATTATGTATAGAACTTACGAATCCTTCTAAGTTTTAATCTGACCAAGGTATTTAGGATTTTAAAAAATACTTACCAAAGGTATTCAGGAAAATAAGGATGTCCTAGTGTTAGTCTCTATGGGAACAGAATATATGTGGCAAAGTGTGTTGGGGACGGGGGATGAATTTTCAAGAGTAACCTATTTTTGGCAAGCACAGTCATACTTGAAAACTACTGTACTTGTTCTAAACATTATACCAAAATTTTAAAAAAAATTAATACTTTATTTTGCATTTAATACTTATCATGGGTTCTATTTGATTTGTGCCAGTCACTGGCCTGTTTGAAACTTATTTCTCATTTAATCTTTATAAGTTGCTCATACTTTTGCAGTTTGGCTTGGGCATCTGCAGTCTTAGCTGGGCTTGTTCACATACTTGAGGGCCCGCTAATCTAGAGTGGGTTCAGCTGGCTGATTTTGTTTCAAGTTTAGGGCTACAAGTCACCCAGATGACTCTGTACCATGTGTCTCTCATTGTTCTTGTGCTAGCAGGCTGGTCAAGTATGTTCTTTTTATGGTAATGGCAGAGAGGTACAAGAGGTAAACCTTGCCTGCATGGGACTTGACATCCACAAGTGCCATCCGTGGTCAAGCCCAAAAGTCAAGGGTGGGAGAGGGGACACTTAGCTTTCTTACTTGCAGAAACTGCAGAGTAAGATGGAAAGGGTTATGGATGAAGGGAGCAGCAGGGCCAACAATCTATCATATATGCAAAATAATCTAGTTACATTCCCCTCTCTCATACCATAAATAAAAATGAAATCCAAATGTTTTAAAGATCTAAATATACAAAAAGATTGAAGTCTTCTGTAAATGTAGATATATGTGAGACTAAGTCCTGCTTAGTGGGGAATGTTCCATGAAATATATTTGTCAGATTTGAGGCTCCATGGAGATCAAATCTTCCAAAGCAAAGAACTGAACTCCCTATCATTTTTCAGGGCTGAGGAGACAGAGGTCTGCCAGGCTCTCAGTTAATACCCCAGAAGAGACATGTGGAATAATAGGCTCTAAGCAGAGATGGCCTGAGTATTATTTAAATTTAAAATGCAATCCAGCCCCAATCCTGCTCAATCTCTGATTATGTTGAGGCAATCATGGTCAGTACCAGAAGTTTGTGTATGCTTTTAAATGTATTTTTGTGCTTGTGATATGCAGGTTCCTTTAATGTACAGTACCTTATAAGACAATAGTAATAGGACTTACCCTATTTTTTCAAATTATATTTTCATATGTCAGCCAGTAACCCCACTAGAGTGAGCTCTGCTGGGACAGAGACCACCATGTCTTAGTCTCCTTTGTATTTATATCACAGGGCCTGGACACTGATGATGCACAGTATATTGCTGTTGAATGATGGGACAGGACACACAGTGGCTTCACAGATAACCTAAAAGGAATCTGGGGTTCTAACCCAAAAGCAAAGGGGCCTGCTCATAGAGATCTGCCACAGTGGCAAATACTAGGTTTGCTAATGCAACTAATCTCAAGCATTATTCTAAACTTAAAGAAGCCAGTCTTCTTTGCTGTAGTTAACGCACTTCAGAAAAACACCCCACTTTGGAGAAAACTGATGGAAGAGTAAAGGCAATATTCACACTCTCTAGTTAGGGGAAGAGGCCCTGGACTTCTTCAGAGACACCCCCACCCCCCATATCTGAAATCAGATGGGAAGCAAGCAGTCTTAGAGTAGGACCCAAGCTAGTTCACTGTAGAAGTATTTTAATATAGAAGAAGTACTCAGCTAGGGTCCTCGAGGTGACTTCTAGAGACCTCAGGCGTGAACTAAACAGACAAGCCTGCAGGAGGGCAGCTCTCTTCCCCCAAGGGCCCTGATCCTTAGTAACCCAGCCTATCTGCTGGTTTCCAGTTTGGAGAAGCTTCCTGTTTGGAACAGGTTCTTAGCCCATTCTGCAGTTCTACCTTCACTTTTCACCCTCATGGAATGTAGCACCCTCTGCCTAATAATACTCTTTTTTTCAGAGCCAAATCCTCTTAACCCTTTACCTACACTTCTTTGATTTTCTTATTGCTACACCACAGCGGGCACTTGAAAAATAAGCTTGTCATTTCATTAATAATATGCCTCATAGGAATTTACTAGTATTTAAGAGAAACAAATTGGTATAGCATGAGTAAGTCTTATTAGAGAGATATTCTTAACCCAACATTTCATAAATGAAGGTAGGTGAATACACAGTGAATAACTCCTTAGGAAAAAAAAATGTGGTGTTATATAATATCTAGGAATAGGATGTCAATATATAAGAAAAAAATTTTAGCCTGACCAGTGGTGGTGCAGTGGATAGAGCATTGACCTGGGATGCTGAGGACCCAGGTTGGAAACCCTGAGGTCCCTGGCTTGAGTGTAACCTTACCAACTTGAGCTCAGGGTTGCTGCTTGAGTGAGGGATCATCAACAGGATCACATGGTCACTGGCTTGAGTCCAAAGGTCGCTGGCTTGAAGCCCAAGGTCACTGGCTTGAGCCCAAGGTCACTGGCTTGAGCAAGGGGTCACTCACTTGGCTGGAGCCTCTTGGTCAAGGCACATATGAAAGCAATCAGTGAAAAACTAAAATGCCACAACTATAAGTTGATGCTTCTCATCTCTCTCCCTTTCTCATTCTCTCTCTCTTGAAAGAAAGAGAGAGAAAGAAAAGAATCCAAACCAAGTTAAAAGAATAAAAGGGAAATACTTAATTTAAAAATAATGAAGCATTGAGAGGAATGGTGGAATAATAGATCTCCTGATCTCTCCCATTGAAATTTCAACAAACTGAACATGTATAATTCAATAAAGGAACCCCAGTGGGGTGCACAGGCATGTCTGAAACATCTGCACATTGAAGCAACTAAAAGTGGGCAGGGAGCAGTGGGCAGGGTGGGGGTGGACAAATGATAGGGACACAGCCCTGCAGCAGAACATGTGAGGTGGGGCTCCAGAGAGGAGAGAAACCCAGCTGTGTCTGTGTTTCCTCCTGCTAGGAGGAGCAGAGACTTAGTGGAATAGACTCTCAGGAATGAAAAACTAAAGCAGGGGACACAACTTTGGGACACTACTGGTTTTCCCAAGGTCCGCCTGTGGCCTGAATTTTAGACAAATGGAGACACAAAGTGCCACAATCCCCCAGCCTGCTGGAACTTTGTCCTTGGTGTCAGGGTGCCGGGTACATCAGTGGCATCTCCAAGAACTAATTTCACAGAACCTATTTCTCCTGAGCAAAAGGGGCACTCTGTGTCTGTTCCCTGGTCCATCCAGGCTCAGGGGAGAACATGCAGATGCCTGAGGTCACCATTACCAGGAGGAAGAACAAAGAAGGTGACCAGGTCCCCCCAGCCTACCCCACCCCCAACAGTGCAGTGGATGGCAGCCAGCATTGTGGTGGGGGTCAGCCTGGGGATTTCACAGAGCTAAAACTTGCAATTCAGCATCACCTACTAGTAAATAATAGAAAAACCTCTTGGAAGTAAGCTTCTAAGAAAGAGCCATTCACAAATGCCTAGACCAGTGGTTCTTAACCTGGGTTCTATCGAACCCTAGGGGTTCGATGAGTCGGTCTCAGGGGATTGGAGAAGCCTCTGCCACAGAGGCCAGAATAAAGTAATACCATAATTTGTTGTGAGTTCATGCACTTTGTTGGTTTTGTTCTTTGAGCAAGGTGATGTTCATGCACAGCTCATTTTGTGCACCAGTAAAAAAACATATAACTATGTCTTGAATTTGGGGGGAAAAATCATATTTTATTTATCACTATAGAAGGGTTCGGTGAATGCGAATATGAAACTGGTGGGTTCGGTATCTCAAAAAAGGTTAAGAACCATTGGCCTAGACAGAGGAGTCCACTGAATACCATGAATAAGAAAGAAAGACACACAGCTCAAGAAGAAATTGAAAAATCTCCGGAAAGCAATTTTAAACACATGGAAACTTGGGATGTCAGTGATAGAATTCAAAATTGAAGTTCTGAAAAGAGTAAGATGTGAGAAAACACTGATAGGCAATTTAATGCACTAAGAAAACAAATTGAACAAAACAAGTACTTTACCAAAGAGATTAAAACTTTAGAAAAACAAAATAGGAATTCTAGAGAAGAAGAACTCAATAAATGAGATACAGAATGAACTAATGAACATAGCTAATAGAGCTAGCCAGATAGAGCAATGAATAAGTGATGTTAATGATAGGCATCTAGAAATGATGCAGAGGGAAGAAGAGAAAGACTTAAGAATAAAAAAAAAAAAAGATAGAGCTCTACAAGAATTATCTGACTCCATCAGAAAGAGCAGTATGACCTGACCAGGCGGTGGCACAGTGGATAGAGCATCACACTGGGGAGTGAAGGACCAAAATTCAAAACCCCGAGATCACTGGCTTGAGTGTGGGCTCATCTGGCTCGAGCACGGGCTCACCTGCAAGCACGGGTCACTGGCTTGAGCATGAGATCATAGACGTGACTCCATGGTTGCTAGCTTGAGCCCTAATGTCGCTAGCTTGAAGATCAAAGTCGCTGGTTTGAGCCCAAAGTCACTGGCTTGAGCAAGGGGCCACTCACCCTGCTTTAGCCCCCCAGTCAAGGCACATATGAGAAAGCAATCAGCCCTGGCTGGTTGTCTCTGTGGTAGAGCATCAGCCCGGCGTGTAGAAGTCTGGGTTCGATTCCTGGTCATGGCACACAGGAGAAGTGCCCACTGCTTCTCCACCCTTCCCCCTATCCTTCCTCTCTGTCTCTCTCTTCCCCTCGCACAGCCAAGGCTGCATTGGAGCAAAGTTGGCCCAGCCGCTGAGGACGGCTCCATGGCCTCTGCCTCAGGTGCTAGAATGGCTCCAGCTGCAATGGAGCAATGCTCCAAATGGGCAGAGCATTGCTCCCTGGTGGGAATGCCAGATGGATCCTTGTTGGGTGCATGTGGAATCTGTCTGACTGCCTCCTGGCTTCTAACTTCAGAAAAATACCAAAAATAAAAAAGAGAGAGAGAGAGAGAGAGAGCAATCAGTGAATAACTAAAGTGCCGCAATGAAGATGCTTCTCATCTCTCTCCCTTCCTGTCTGTCTGTCCCTATCTGTCCCTCTCTCTGACTCTCTGTCAAAAAATTTTTAAAAAAGAGCAGTATAAGAATAATAGAGATATCAGAAGAAGAGAGGGAGAAGGGAACAGAGAGTCTATTCAAATAAATAATTGATGAGAACTTCCCAAATCTATGGAGCTAGATCCTTGAATCCAAGAAGCAACCATAACACTTACTTACCTCAACCTAAAGAGGGCCTTCTTCAAGGCACATTGAATTAAAACCGTCAAAAATTAGTGACAAAGAAAGAATCATCAAGGTAGCAAGGAAAAAGAAGAAAGTAACATATAAAAGAAAGCCCATCAGATATCATTAGACTTCTCAGCAGAAATGCTACAAGCCAGAAGAGAGTGGACCCAAACTTTCAAAATACTGGAAGACAGGAATTACCAACCAAGAATAATATATCCATCAAAGTTATCCATTAAATATGAAGAGGAAATAAAGACTTCTAGACATACAAAAGCTGAGGGAATTTATCACCAGAAAACCCCCATTGCATGAAATACTCAAGGGGATTATTCTGCCTGATATAAAGAACAATATATCAGAGCCTGACCTGTGGTGGCGCAGTGGATAAAGCATCGACCTGGGAACACTGAGGTTGCCAGTTCAAAACCCTGTACTGGTCTGGTCAAGGCACATATGGGAGTTGATGCTTCCAGCTCCTCCCCCCTTTCTCTTTCTCTCTCTCTCTCACTCTGTGTCTACTCTCTAAAGTGAATAAAATAATAAAAAAAGAACAATATATCACAAAACTACAAGAGTGAGCTCTAGCAAACTTACAACATAAAGAGGGATAATTTGTGACAATAAAACATAAAAGGGGAGGGAGTTAAGGTCTGAATTAGCAAAGAAGGATGGGGGAAAGAAGCATTCATAAGACAAAGGACTGTTGTATATATGAAACTTCCTTTTTCAATAACCTAATGGTAACCCCCCCCACACACACACACAAACCCTGAAATATATAGCTTAAAAAAAGAAGAAACAGGAAAGAAGTATGGAATACCATCAAACAAAAACAACTGACAGAAACACAAGGGAAAAGAACCAATGCAGTCACAGAGCTACCAGAAAACAAAACATAAAATGGCTATAGGATATCCTCATGCATCAATAATTACTCTAAATGTGCCTAACCAGGCGGTGGTGCAGTGGACAGAGCATCGGACTGGGATGCAGAAGGACCCAGGTTTGAGACCCCGAGCTCACCAGCTTGAGTGCGGGCCCATCTGGCTTGAGCAAAACCTCACCAGCTTGGACCCAAGGTCACTGGCTCCATCAAGGGGTTACTAAGTCTGCTGAAGGCCCGCGGTCAAGGCACATATGAGAAAGCAATCAATGAACAACTAAGATGTTGTAACACAACAAAAACTGATGATTGATGCTTCTCATCTCTCTCTGTTCCTGTCTGTCCCTATCTATCCCTCTCTCTGACTCTCTCTCTGTCTCTGAAAAGAAAAATTACTCTAAATGTAAATGGAGTGAACTCACCAATAAAGAGGCACAGAGTTGAGATTGGATCAAAAAACCAAATCAAACCATATGCTGACTTCAGAAGACACATCTAAGCTGTAGGACAAAATTAGACGCAAAGTGAAAGGGTGGTAAATGATTCTCCAAGCAAATTATATCCAAAGAAAAGCAGGTGTAGCTATTCTTATATCTGACAACGCTGACTTCAAGACACCAAAGGTAACAGAGACAAAGATGGACATTTCCTAGTGATAAAGGAGACACTACATCAAGAAGACATAACACTTCAAAATATATGCATACCAAAGCATGGAGCACTGGAATATATAAAACAACTACTAACAAAACTATAAAGAGAAACAGACAAAAACAAACTCATAGTTGGGGACATTAACACTCCCTTAATAGTCTAGATAGATAATATAAACAGAAAAGCAACAAAGAAATACTGGCCTTAAACAACACAGTAGACAAAATGGACATAATTAACATTTACAGAACCTTTCATCAGATTATACATTATTCTCCAGTGCACATTGGACATTCTCAAGGATAGACCATATGTCCATATGTTGGGTCACAAAACTAAACTCAAAAAATTCAAAAATACTGAATTTATACTAGGCATATTCTCTGACCGTAATGCTCTGATATTAGAATTCAAAAGTAAAGAAACCCTCAAAAATGTGGAAATTAACATACTACTACAAAATGACTGGGTCAAAGGAGTAATAAAAGCAGAGATCAAAAGATATATACAGACAAATGAGAATGACAATACAACATATCGAAACATCTGGGATGCAGTGAAAGCAGTAATAAGAGAGAAGTTTATATAAGTACAGGCTTATATCAAGAAACAAGCGAGATCCTAGGTAAACAACATTACATCTTAAAGAAATAGAAAAAGAACAAAAGCAACCCCAAATATTAAGAAGAATGGAAATAATAAAAATTAGAGTGGAACTTAATGAAATAGAGAACAAAAAGCTATAGAAAAATTAATATAAGAAAGAGCTGGTTCTTTGAAAAATTAATAAAATTGACAACCCCCTGGTAGACACACTGAGGAAAAAAGAGAAATTACTCATAAAAACAAAATCCAAAATGAAAGAGGAGAAATGACCACAGACATCATAGATATACAAAGGATCATACTAGAATACTATCAAAGACTATTTGTCACAAAATTCAATAACCTAGAAAAAGTGGGTAACTTTCTAGAACTATATAATCTTCCTAGCCTGACACATGAAGAAATGGAAAACCTAAATAGACCAATAAACAGTGAGGATATTGAAACAACTATCAAAAACCTCCCCAAAAATCAAAGCCCAGGATCAGATGGCTTTAGTAGTGAATTCTACCAAACATCCAAAGAAAATTTGGTACCTATCCTAAAAAAAAGTCTTCCAAAAAATTGAAAAAGAGGCAATACTTCCTAAAACATTTTATGAGATCAGCATAACCCTGACTCAAACTTGGCAAGGACAACACAAAAAAAGAACTACAGATCAACATCTCTGATGAACACAGATACAAAAAATCCTAAACAATATACTAGCAAATCAAATATAATAATATATTAAAAAATAATATATCATGATCAAGTGTGGATTATTCCAAGAGCACAAGGATGGTTCAACATATGCAAATTGATGAATGTAATATACCACATTAAGAAAATAAAGGACTAAAATAATATGATCCTATCAATAGATACAGAAAAGGCATTCAATAAGATACAATATATATTTCTGATGAAAACACTCAATAAAATGGATATAGAAGGAAAGTACCTCAACATAATAAAGGCCATATATGACAAACCCTCAGCCAATATAATGCTCAGTTGTGAAAAACTGAAAGCTTTCCCTCTAAAATCAAGAATAAGATAAGGATGCCCACTCTCACCATTCTTATTCAACATAATACTGGAAGTCTTAGCTAGAGCAATCATGCAAGAGAAAGAAATAAAAGGCATCCATCTCGGGAAAGAAGAAGAAAAAGTATCACTTTTTGCAGATGACATGTTCCTATATATAGAAAACTCCAAAGACTCCAAAAAAAGAGAAAACTATTTAAAACAACAAACAAATACAGTCAAGTTGCAGGATACAAAATTAATATACAAAAATGTACTGCTTTCCTATATGCCAACAATGAAACCTCAGGAAATGAAATAAAAAAATTCCTTTTACAACTGCAACAAAAATAAAATACCTATGAATAAACTTAAAGGATGTGAAGGTCTTATATACTGAGAACTACAAAGCATTATTAAAATAGATTGAAAAAGACACAATGTAATGGAAATATATTACATGTTCATGGATTGGAAGAATCAACATAGTTAAAATGGCCCTATTATCCAAAGTAATACACAAATTTAATGCAATCCCCTTCAAATCCCAATGTTATTTTTTTTAAGGAAATAGAACAAAATATAATCAGGTTAGTTTGGAACTACAACAAACTCTGAATAGCCAAAGCAATCAAGGGAAGAGAACAAGGCTGGAGGTATCACACTACCTGACTATAAAATATACTACAGAGCCACGATAATCAAAACAAAAAAGCATGGTATTAGCAGAAAAACAGACACACAGACTAATAAAACAGAATCAAGCCTGACCTGTGGTGGCGCAGTGGATAAAGCGTCGACCTGGGAACACTGAGGTCGCCAGTTCAAAACCCTGCACTGGTCTGGTCAAGGCACATATGGGAGTTGATGCTTCCAGCTCCTCCCCCCTTTCTCTCTCTCTCTCTCTCTCTCTCTCTCTGACTCTGTGTCTCCTCTCTAAAATGAATAAAATAAAAAACAAAAAAAACCCCAAAAAACAAAAAAACAGAATCAAGAGCCCCAAAATAAAATCACACGTATATAGGAAAATAATTTTTGACAAAGGAGCCCAAAACACACAATGGAGAAAAATTCTTTTCAATAAATAGTGCTGGAGCCTGACCAGTTGTTGGCACAGTGGATAGAGCGTCAGACTGGGACACAGAGGACCCAGGTTGGAATTCCTGAGGTCGCTGGCTTGAGCGCCAGTTCATCTGGTTTGAGCAAGGCTCACCAGCTTGAGCACGGGGTCAATGGCTTGAGCGTGGGATCATAGATATGACCCCATGGTCACTGGCTTGAGCATGGGATCATAGACATGACCCCATGGTCACTGGCTTGAGCCCAAAGGTTGCTGGCTTGAAGCCCAAGGTTGCTGGCTTGAGCCCAAGGATGCTGGCTTGAGCAAGGGGTCACTTGCTCTGCTGTAGCTCCCCAGTCAAGGCACATATGAGAAAGCAATTACTGAACAACTAAGGTGCTGTAATGAAGAACTGATGCTTCTCATCTCTCCCTTTCTGCCTGTCCCTCTGTCTGTCTCTCTGTTCCTGTTTCTCTTGCTAAAAAAAAAAGAAATAGTGCTGGAAAATTGGAAAGCTACATGTAAACAAATGAAACTTGACTACAGTTTGTCTCCATGTACAAAAGTTAATTCAAAATGGATCAAAGACTTAAATATAAGATCTGAAACAGCCTGACTAGGCGGTAGCGCAGTGGATAGAGCGTCGGACTGGGATGCGGAAGACCCAGGTTTGAGACCCCGAGCTTGCCAGCTTGAGCGAAAAGCTCGTCAGCTTGGACCCAAGGTCGCTGGCTCTGGCAAGGGGTGGCTACATCTGCTGAAGGTCCACGGTCAAGGCACATGTGAGAAAGCAATCAATGAACAACTAAGGTGTTGCGACGGCAATGAAAAACTAATGATTGATGCTTCTCACCTCTCTCCGCTCCTGTCTGTCCCTATCTATCCCTCTCTCTGACTCTCTCTGTCCCAGTAAAAAAAAAAAAAAAAGATCAGAAACAATAAATTACACAGAGAAAAACATAGCTACTAAACTTATGGATGTTGGCCGTAGAGAACATGTTATGAATTTGACCCCAAAGGCAAGGGAAGTAAAGGCAAAAATAAATGAATGGGACTATATCAAAGAAGCGAACAACAGAACAAAAAGGCAGCCAATCAAATGGCAGATGATATGCGCAAACGACAGCTCTGGAAAGGGGTTAATATCCAAATATATAAAGAACTCACAAAACTCAACAACAAAAAACAATACAATTAAAAAATGGGAAAAGGAAAAAAAAAATGGGAAAAGGACCTGAACAGACACACTCTTCTCTTTGAAGACATACAAATGGCCAACAGATAAATGAAAAGATGCTCATCTTCACTAGCTATTAAGAGAAATGCAAGTAAAAACAACAATGAGATATCACCTGACACCTGTTATAGTTACCATATCAACAAGAGATGTAGTAAGAAGTGCTGGAGAGGCTGTGGAGAAAAAGGAACTTTCATTCACTGCAGGTGGTAATGTTAACTGGTGTAGCCACTATTGAAGACAGTTCTTTAAAAATATTAAGAATAGCCTGACCTGTGGTGGCGCAGTGGATAAAGCGTCGACCTGGGAACACTGAGGTCGCCAGTTCAAAACCCTGCACTGGTTCGGTCAAGGCACATATGGGAGTTGATGCTTCCAGCTCCTCCCCCCTTTCTGTCTCTCTCTCCTTCTCTCTCTCACTCTGTGTCTCCTCTCTAAAATGAATAAAATCAAAAGAAATTAAAAATATTAAGAATAGAATTACCACATGACCCAGCAATTCCTCTAGGGTATCTACGTGAAAAACTTGAAAACATTTGTTCGCAAAGACATGTACCCCATGGTTCATTGCAGCATTATTCACAGTGGCGAAGAAATGGAAACAACCAAACTGTCACTCAATAAGAGAACTGGATAAAGATGTGTTGTATGTATACAATGGAATACTACTGAGCCATAAGAAAAGATGAAATACTGCCATTTGTGACAACATGGATGGTCCTTGAGAATATTATACTAAGCGAAATGTCAGTTACAAAAACTAAGAACTATATGATTTCACTCATATGTGGGATATAAAACTGAGACTCATAGACAAAGACAAAAGTGAGGTGGTACCTAGAGGGAAGGGGGGTGGGAGGCTCAGAGGTAAAGGGGGCCAAACATACAGTAACAGAAAGTGGTTTGACCTTGGGCGATGGGTTCACAACACAATGAATAGATCACATGTCATGGAGATGTACACCTGAAACTCATGTGTTCTTGTGGACCAATGTCATCCCATTACATTTAATTTCTAAATAAGTAATAAATATACAAAAAAATAAAATAAAAGAGCATTAAATTAATTACTAAATCACTCTACTTCTTTATTTTAAGAAATATATAAAAAATTATGTATAAAACTACATACTTCATTCAACAAAGGAGATTCATAGTACTATGTCCTTGACTTTATATTTAAGAGTTAAAAAGAAGGTAACAACAAACATCTGTGTATTCACACTTATAGGAAGTAAAGTATTACTGATCTAGTTAGAGCTCCATTTTATTCTTCCTAGTTCACTTATCCCTTTCTCGTCCTAGAAATAACCAGGACATATCATTTCCATGTGTTTCTTTATAAATCAGTCCCCTATTGTTGTGAAATAGAGCTCTGCAAAAGTCACAGGTTTAAACAGCGATCATGCATAGGGAGCATGTAGCATCCATCAGTCTTGGGGGCTGCTGACCCAAGATGAGTTTCCGTTCTCTCTCAGACACTCAGAGCTCACATTCCAGAGGGCAGGATAGGTGTGCAATACATATTTGTTAAATGGATGAATACTAATATTATTTTTGTCTGGAGGTAGAATATTAAAAAGAAACACAACATCATATTATGATTATATAACTTTTATTCATTTCTTTTTGCTACAAACTAGTGCTCATTTAAAAATAATATTTAGTAATTTATACTCAAAAGACATTTTATAGCTGACATCCAAAGAAGGCAATCAAAAATATTTTTAAAAGATTTATTATGTGCTTGGTACTGAAGAGCTCCTAAATCTGCTCTTTATTGACATTAGTAAGATTAGAGAGTTAATTTCTAGCTAATGATTATAGAAGAACACTGAGGAAATTTTCAGCCATTATAATCAGTAAGAGTATAATTTTATATTTCATGAAGGACAGTGGTCATTTATAGCAATAGCCTCACTTATAAATTAAAATATACTCACTTAAATATTGTATTTTGATGCTATTTCTTTTCCCTTCTCTTCTTGGAAGTAACCAACAAGGAACAAACTGTTTCCAGTTGGCAATCTAAATGAAGGAAGAACCATGGCTAACCAACTAGTTGCTAATGTTTGTGAAAGGCAAATTGCAAACTCTGAGTATAGTTGAACTTCATAAGTGAAGTTCATCCTTCTAACCACTTTACTCCATGAAAAAAGCATACTCTGACTTCTAAAATATATGTTTAAAATTCAGTACAAAGACTCAACAACTAGCAAATTTCCAACACTGATCTTTTAAAATATCCAATTAGCAGTTTTGAGACTAATTTGAAAATTTTAATAATTTAAATAAATATAAGTCATTACATATGCCATTTCTCCATATCCTTCCAGAAATTTAAGTTAGGTAAAAATAATCACATGATTCCAGCTTATGTTTATATTTAAGGTATAAATATAAAACTGATTTTTAGAATAAAAGAATAATAAAGAACTTCTCCATTATGTATTTTTGTTCCCAATAAACTCTTTCAGATATATTTATGAAGTAACACAGCATAATGTCAACATACCTTTCATTTCAAAGGCCAAAAATATAGGAGTTAAGTAGTGAGATAATTTATATTCAATTTTATAGTTGTATCAATTAATTAGTTAATCAATTAGTTTAATCATTTTTTTCTAAATGAATATCAGTTGATTTAATCTCGCCCAAATGAATGGGTCTCTTTTGGTTGATCAATGCGATAGAGGAACTCTGCAGGTAAAAAGTAGCCAAGATATTCCACTGTATCTGGGGTAGTGTCATAATGGTAGTGTCCACCTTCTCCATGATGACTAAAACAGTGAGTGTGCTCCAGTCGCAAATCCAACCCCTGGGACAACAAACAAGCTACTGTTAATATTCAAGTTATTTTGGATAGAATTTAAGGGGGAAGAAGACCTTTTATATTGGGGTTATGGTGATTTTTTTTATAGTTTAAGTAGGTAATACATGCATATGATTCAAAATTCAAAAAATATGGCCCTGGCTGGTTGGCTCAGTGGTAGAGCTTTGGTGTGGCGTGTGGATGTCCAGGGTTTGATTCCCATTCAGGGCACACAGGAGAAGCGACCATCTGCTTCTCCACCTCTCCCACTTCTCCTTCTCTTTCTTCCCCTCCCATAGCTATGGCTTGATTGGTTCTAACACATCAGCCCTGGGTGCTGACTCCATGGAGCCTCTGCCTCAGGCACTAAAAATAGCTCAGTTGCAAGTATGACCCAGATGGGCAGAGCATGGGCCCCAGACAGGAGTTGCCAGGTGGATCCTCGTCTGGGCACATGAGGGAGTCTGTCTTTCTATCTTCCCTCCTCTCATTTGGAAAAGAAAAAAATTCAAAGAATGCAAAAGGATATATTCAGTAAAATATATCTTTCCATTGCTTGCCCTCATCACTCACTTCCTTACTTTGCAGGCAGCTAATGTAAGCAGTTTCTTCCATATCCTTCTAGAGTTACTTTTATTTTTTTTCACTCAAGTGGTAGTACTCTATACATGCTGTGATGAATATTATTTTTTTCACTTAACAATATAGCTTTGAGATCTTTGTATATCACATCATAAAAGACTTCCTTATTCTTTTTCACATATATGGTATTCTATTGTATATACATACCATTTTCCAACCAATATTTAGATTATTTCCAATTGTTCTGCAATTATAGCAATTCTGTCATGAATAACCTTTTAACTGATAATTTTACACACTTATGTAAATATTTAAGTATAAATTCCTAGACATAGAATCATTGGATCAAAAGATATCACTAGCTATTATTTTGGTAAATATTTGCTTTGAATTGGTCTATACTATAATATTTTTCCTAGTGTGTAGTATTAGAATATAATGAAAAGTATAATGAACAGCAAATAAAATTAATCCTGTTGTAATTCTACTGTTTAATAACATGACTTTGGGGATTATTTAAAATGCCTGTGCCTTCATTTTCTCAAAGGTACAATCTGCTCTGCCTAATTCAGGGTTGTTAGCCACCTGCTCCCTTATCTTTCAAGATAATACTAAAGACCATCTTAGTTCTTAAATAACAATACAAAAAGTATATTATCCAAAGAAAAAGAAATTGTAAACATTGAGCATCATCACTGAGGTATAAGGCAATGCAGAAAACAGATACAGACTTACGGGGTCCTTGGACACAAAAACTGGCAGACAAACCAAAGGCGCCTTCATTTCATAAAAACGCAACCATTTATTCACCTCTTCATCAGAGTTCAGTGCGCAGGAAGAGAATTCTTTAGGCTACAATAAAAGATCATTAGACAGGTAAACATATGGAATATTATTGAGAACTAAAATTTTATATTGTTACAAAATTTAAGCCTTTTTATATTTTCTGTTGACTAATTTTAGCATCAAAAGTAGTTATACAGCCTAGTTTTCAAAAGGATCACCAATCAATGTGTACACAATAAAACGTATGAATGAATAAATGCAGGAATGAATCTACAGTGTGTCTGTAAAGTTATGGTGCACTTTTGACCGTGTGACCCTGTGACTGTTCAAAAGTGCACCATGACTTTACGGACACAGTATATATTTTTATTTTCATAGCCTCAGTTTTTCTGTGAATATATCCTCATCCTAATCTTACATGTCATCCTATAGTACACAAGTCTTTATTTATTTTTTATTTTTATTTATTTTTTACAGAGACAGAGAGAGAGTCAGAGAGAAGGACAGATAGGGACAGACAGACAGGAGCGGAGAGAGGTAAGAAGCATCAATCGTTAGTTTTTCGTTGCCGTTGCGACACCTTAGTTGTTCATGATTGCTTTCTCACATGTGCCTTGACCGCAGGCCTTCAGCAGACCGAGTAACCCCTTGCTGGAGCCAGTGACCTTGGGTCCAAGCTGGTGAGCTTTTTCCTCAAGCCAGATGGGCCCGCGCTCAAGCTGGCGAGCTCGGGGTCTCAAACCTGGGTCTTCCGCATCCCAGTCCAACGCTCCATCCACTGCGCCACCGCCTGGTCAGGCCATTGTTAATGTCTTATAAACTTACTATATTTAGTCCATAGATTGTAATTTTCATAGTAAATTCTTTTCCCAAAACCACAATCATGCTAATAGCAATGTCTATGTATTAAGTATGGGATTCTGGCAATGAAAATAATAATCAGTTTCTCAGGTTTATACTTACATTTATCTTGATCTTAAAAATGCTGAAAAGAAAGTTCTAATATATTAACATGAAAAAAGGACTAACCATATATTATGGCATAATATGACTTACAGTATTGTTTGTCATTTAAATTTTAAAGCAATACAGTCTAGTAAAGAAATTTATTCAGGGTATTTTTACAGGTAGAAGTTTCAATGTGCATTTTAAAAAATCCCAAAGATCTCAAGTACATACACACATACATACCCACAAATGTTCACATCCATGCCCCCACAGGTCCTTACCATAATGTGAGTCCTCACTTTTCCCTTTTGAATTACGAAAGTACCTCCCATCCCTACAGGCTTATCTCCATAATGTTTTTCAAGAGTCTGTCTCATACAAGTCACAAAATTAAGTGTTCCAGTTCTTCTTTTGGCTTTTACCTCAATGACCTAGGAAGGACATAAAGACAAACACCATTGTTATAAGGTGCAAACTTTTATATAAATAACTACCAAAGTGAAACATTCTACAATCTAATAATGCCATCAAGCAAATATTCACTTCTTTGCATAGAACACCCAAAGATGAGTAGAAGTATCTCAATCCTTTCTAAGTTTTAATAATGTATATTTTATATAAATATAAATGTAATAGGTTATATAATAATAATTCTTATTCATGCTTTCTTGGACTGAGAAAGAATTATAGCTAAATCCAACACTGAACTCTAAAAGATTCTTATCATTGTCAAAGTTGTCAAAGGTTAAGAACACCCTGGCTGAAAGGGTATTGCTTATTACACATTATTCTTAACCTCAGTTTTTTGTGTGTATTTTTTTGTATTCTTCCGAAGTTAGAAGCGAGGAGGCAGTAAGACAGACTCCCGCATGCGCCTGACTGAGATCCACCTGGCATGCCCACCTGGGGGTAATGCTTTGCCCATCTAGGGCGTTTCTCAATTGCAGCAGGAGCCATTCTAGTGCCTGAGGCGGAGGCCATGGAGCCATCCTCAGTGCCCAGGCCAACTTTGCTCCAGTGGAACCTTGGCTGCGGGAGGGGAGGAGAGAGAGAGAGATAAAGAGAGAAAGGAGAGGGGGAAGGGTGGAGAAGCAGATGGGCACCTCTCCTGTGTGCCTTGGTTGGGAATCAAACCTGGGACTTCCACATGCCAGGCCGACACTCTACCGCTGAGCCAACCAGCCAGGGCTTAACCTCAGTTTTAAACAAGAACTTCACTCTGTCTATAGTACTTTCTTAATCGTCCATAACTGAATTATTTAATTGCAGGGGAGGGGAAAATGATTACATTTTCTCACTTCTTTTACAATTCTGGATTTAGGTTACCTTTACTTTATTAGTTATTTTTACTCTACTACCTCATTTATCAAAGTGTCAGAAGTAGTTATCTGTATTTATAAAATCTCATAAGAGTGTTCACAACTGCTAAAGCGGAAATCATGTATTTGTGTACTGATAGGAAATAATCTGAAGTGAGGCATTAATTAATCATTCTTGCTACAATTTTTTTGCTACCATCATTTCTATTTAATTCAATCAATGTCTGATCAGTCACGAATAAACACATTGCAAATATACTAATTATCAGTAGACATTAGTTATTATTAGCCACATGGTTCATCTACTTGACTAACTCACTCCCCATATGAATATCCTGTTGCCTTTTAGTTCCTCAGAAAAGATTGTATTGCTTACTAAATATTATTCTTAACCAAATGAGACTTGTACTCTACCTATAGTACTCTCTGAATCTTTCATAACTGGGTTAAACAGCATTGACTTAGGCACCTTGTGTTTTCTTTATAAAAACATATTTGTGCAATAAAAGTTCAAATTTTTAGTTGACACTTTTGAAGAACAATGTTTTTATGGACAAAATCACCTTTCCAGGTTGGCCCTCACTGGCAAAGAGATTAGCCAGTAATGCACATCCAAAATCATGGTATTTCTCACTGTATTTCTCCAGTAGGCACCCTCCATCTTCAGGGTTAATGTAGGCAAAGTAACTTCCATTCACAGGAGCTCTGTGTTCACTTTCTGTCTGAATAACTGGCATAAACTGAAAAGTAAATAAGGTAAAAGTAGTCAATCCTGTATGTCTCTGCAAACAGGATATCTTGAATGATGTGGCAGAATTTTATTCTATACTTTAAGATATTTTATTTCAAGATCTAATAAGAAAACATGGAATATGAACTATTTAATTTTAGATTCAAATCAAATGTTAAAGATATACAAATATCATAAAACTGAACACATTTTATAAAATGTTTACATATTATAGTGTTCCTATTACATTGTAACATTTCCTTTATTTAAAATGTCTAGCCTGACCAGGCAGTGGCGCAGTGGATAGCGCGTTGGACTGGGACGCAGAAGACCAGGTTCGAAACCCTGAGGTTGCTGGCTTGAGCGCAGGCTCACCAGCTTGAGTGCAGGATCGCTGGCTTGAACATGGGATCATATATGTTATCCCATGGTCACTGGCTTGAGCCCAAAGGTTGCTGGCTTGAAGCCCAAGGTCGCTGGCTTGAGCCCAAGGTCACTGACTTGAACATGGGGTCACTTGCTTTGCTGTAGACCCCTGGTAAAGGCACATATGAGAAACCAATCAATGAACAACTAAGATGCTGCAACTAAGAATTGATGCTTCTCATCTCTCTCCCTTCCTGTCTGCCTGTCCCTATCTGTCCCTCTCTCTGACTCTCTTTGTCTCTGTAAAAAATAAAATAAACTGTCTAAATAAAATGTTTTGTTTCTTGTATACTAGGCAAATTACAGTAATGATTCCACAAAAGAACCTGTATGATTATTGACTAATGGTCACATCTGTAAAAGTTATCAGAGAATGGGCAGACTAAAGAGGTCATTCACTCTTCTATTTATGAGACATGAGAAACAGTGCTTTCCTACCAAAAGCAAAGAGTGATGGGGAAACTAGGAATCCCCTGATGTATAAGAATTAAAATCTTTCACAGTCCAGATCCACATCAGGACCTTGGATTCATCTAAGATTGAGTGCATACCCTAAGAAAATCTGAAATTAGATGTTAGTGCTCCATTATAGTTGCACCAATTGGAGCATGTGCTAGATAGTTCAAGTCTGTTATCAAATAGTAGCAAATCTGTACAGAGACACATGACATCAATTCATTAAGATTTCTGATAGGGAAGTAAATGGGAAAAGGCAAACCAAATGTCTAATCAATAAAATAAAATAAGTATATTATATATATATATATACTGACCTCAGAATTGAACCCAAGACTCTGAAATGGGCCGGCCCCTGCTCCAAGAATAAAAGCTCCAGGAAGCTTGATTTCTTTTGCAATCTTATTTAGATCATAGACCTATACAAGAGGAAAACAATACTATTTAAATCATAATTTATACAAATTCCCCGCTTTGCTTTTATTACTGAGTCTATCAACACTTCTTTGCCACACTGGTCAATGATCTTCTAATACTACTGATAGAAGTCAACCCAAATTATACAATGTTCATGTGCTTATGAAGAGTAAAAGTACACTTACTTTTTTTTTATTTACAAGAGGCAGTAAGTAAGGCACACCTCCTACTTCTGCAATTCTAGTTTTCCCACAGATGCCTAAAAAATAAAAACCATTTTAAAACAGACAAGCACCTAACATAAGTACTATAAAATGCCAGAAGACACTAATTTAATTTATTAAGAGTAGATAACTTTTCCATTCTCATAGTTTTACAAATAGTAGAAGCTGGATGATATAAAAAGCTAGGATCCTGTCCTATTCTACATGTGATTCTAATATTGTCATAAGCAATCATGACTTGATATAGCTGGTAGCATAAAGGTAATGCAAAGTTGATTATAGGGCAAGGGCTAGAATTGGGGCCAAAGCTTGTATTGGATGAAGTTTCTAGAATTTAATTTCCAGCCTGTAATTACTTATTCCTCTATGAACCTGTTTTTCCCCTCTGGGTGGGGAGGGGTTTAGCTAAAATTGTATTTTTTTTTTAGAGGTTAGAAAACCGGACACCGGGCCTGACCTGTGGTGGCGCAGTGGATAAAGCGTCAACCTGGGAACGCTGAGGTCGCCAGTTCAAAACCTTGCACTGGTCTGGTCAAGGCACATATGGGAGTTGATGCTTCTAGCTCCTCCCCTCTTTCTCTCTCTCTCTCTCACTCTGTGTCTCCTCTCTTAAATAAATAAATAAACAAACAACTGCAATTATAAAAAAAAAAGAAAACCGGACACCGTGGGAAAAATTTATTAGTTGTACAAGTTGATTTTGATAAAATATTGACTAGTTACAATAAATTAAGATTTTCATTGCAACAGTATTTTTCCACATACATCAAAATCTGGAAGCAATAAGTCTATCTCAAATTGACATTTAGTGTTTTTTCCCCAACCCTGAAAACACAGACATAGGTTCTTTAATATAACAAGCCATTTATGGAAGTCATAAGATACAGAGATATTCATAAACATGACACAAGCTACAATAGAGGCACCTGGGTAAACACCACCACCATTTATTGAAAAAAAGTGTTGGTTTAAAAGTGTAAGTAATAACATGAACTACATAAACACACTATTCTTGTCCTTCCAAAACCAAAATGGGAGAAAACCTTATTGCCATTCTGCTAGACACCATATACCTAAACATTCTGCACAGAGAGTCATAAGTTCAATGCACATAACGTACATGTCACACAATTAGAACTCCAGTTAAGCAACTGAGCTACTCATTGAAGTAAATTAAAAGGTAAGACCAAACTTCTCTAACACACCAATGCTATTTTAGAAGTATCATCAGAACAGAGATTTAATTATAAATTGGCCTGGATTGCATCCTGTAAAAGGAATTTTGCTTCTTAGTATTAAAAGAGAACCTATCAGCAAAAATCCTAGGAAAGCTGTGGAATCATGCTCTTTGTTATTCCTGAAGAAATTCACCAGGCTGAGACACATGGCATCTCCCCAGTGGTTCTAGGAGTTCTACATACCAATTAATTCAGTAATTAAGCGTATTTAAGCAAAAAGAAGACCAAAAGTAGACCTTGTTCTCAATGCATATTAGATAGGTGGATTTTAAAATCACATGATAAATGTAAATCATAAAATCAAATGTACTTATAAAGGTACACCAATTTTATGTTACAGACAAAACTGTAGACTGCAAACTGCATGTTTACCGTAATGTTTTACCTGGAAAAGCCACTGCGTGGAATTTCTTGCAAATATTTACTGCCATGATACAAAACAAATATGTGCAAACTGCAAGGTCCCTAAAATAGCAGTTAAAGAGTTTATATACAGAAAGATGTTCCTATCTGATCAAATATGCAAGAGATGGCATTTCCCAGAGTTTATAACACAGAACAATAACCTCCACAGGTTCCTCCTCCATGGCCTTCCTCCCTGTGTGACAGTTTGACTCCTTTATTCTGGTTCTCACTTTCCCACAGTCCAGGTATCTGAATGATCTTTTCAACAAGTTCCTCAAAGGCACACTGCACACCATCACAGGTTTTTGCACTTGCCTCTAGAAATAACATGGAATGCTTTCGTGCAAATTTCAGGCCTTCATTTCTGTCAACTTCACGATTTTCCTTATCAGTTTTATTTCCAACCAGCATGTTTACTATGTCATTTCTTGTGCAGTACGTTTCCAGTTCATTTAACCAATTATCCAGTTTAACAAAGGTGTCTCTTCTTGTGACATCATAAACTAATATAACACCCTGTGCACCTCTATAATAGCTGGGAGTAAATGTTTTGAACCTCTCTTGACCAGTTGTATCCCATATTGCAAGTTTTGCCTTATTTCCATCCACTGAAATTGTTTTCACCTTAGAGTCAACACCTATTGTTGCTGCAAGTTCTGGAACAAAAGTATCATCTGTGAACCTCAAGAACAAGCTAGACTTGCCCACGCCACTCTCGCCGATGATGAGGATCTTTAGGGTGGTCAGCACGTCCTTGTCCATCCTGACCCTTGTCGGCTCTGAGCCCAGCCACCTGGGTCTGGCTCTCAGCCCTTCACCAGAGAGGGCTGGCCGTGCATGCACCTAGCTAAAATTGTATTTTAACTGAAAATATTTTGCTGTGGTAGAATATAATATTAGTTCTTTTAAAAATCCCTATTGGAGATCCTCTTGTCAAAGTTGTGTTTTTCTTAAGGTTGTTAATAAAAATGACAAATAATTAGAGGTAACTTCATGTGCAGGAACTTTTTACTCACATTTTTAATTAATATCACAGGTACAGCTAGACGCCATTTGGGAGAAGGCACTTTTTTGTTTAAATGTATAGTGGAAAAAATAGTCTCTTTTCTGAGAAAAAGTGGTGTTATCAGTTTCACACTAACATTATTTACACAGTAGATATAATTGCTCTGTTTCTTCAGCTATACAGAGGATAGACATATACAATTCATTTACATTGCATTTATAACTAGGGATTTTGTAAATGTTTTCCACAAGGTCGGCAGAAATTACTCATGGATAAGACTTTCTCATAAGTAACAATAACACTGAAGTTTCAAGAAGCCCATTAGAGGACTATTTTAGTAGTCCAGGGAAAAGGTAAGTAATGAGCTAAAAATGGTGACTTGTAGAGATGGAGAAGAGGAAATTAAGAAAAAGAGCAAAGAAAGAATAGGCAACTATAATGAGATAATGAGTTGAATTTTAGACATGTTGACCTCAAGCTGTCCTTAGCAACTATAGGTGGACATATCCTATAGACAGCTGGAATCACTAATCTACAACTAAGAAAACAAAGAAATCTAGGTGACATGCACGGATTTCAAAGTTGTATTCAAATAGTAACTAAAACCACAGGAATAGATAGAAAACCCCCAGCATCCCAGGTGGATGCTCTATCCACTGTGCTACCACCAGTCAGGCTGTAACCATACGTTTCATATGTACTAGGAAACAAACAACAGGAAAGCCCTGGCCAGATAGCTCAGTTGGTTAGAGCATTGTTCTGAAGTGCAAGGGTTGCTGGTTCAATCCCTGGTCAGGGCACACATAGGAACAGATCAATGTTCCTATCTCTCTCTCACTCTTTCCCTTTCTCTCTCTAAAATCAATAAAATAAATATTTAAAAAAAATAAAAAGAAAGAAAAGCCCAGAGATATTGTAGAATAAGAGATGCTGAGGAAAGAATTCTGTAAAACATCCAAATTTAGAACCTGCTAGAAAGAGAAATGAGTCAGGAAAAATGAGGAACAAAGAACATCAGGGAGGTAGGAAAGGCACCAGGAAGAAGAGGTGAAAGAACAGAGAGGAGAACCAAGGGGAGAGAGAATATCATGTAATAATGGGAAAACGGTATGAAATATGTAATACTATGTAGTAAACATACCAACATCACTGGAGACTTGAGCGTGATGAATTCATGTAGAAAGTGCCTATGTTTATGAAAGGTCATACGTACATATCTGGCTTCCTTAGTATTGTAATTTAAAGACTCACAAAGTATTGACCAAAAAACTCTTTCAAAGTATAACCCTTTGCAGACAATAAAGTATAACGCTTTGTATGAAAGAATTAAGATTTAACATTTTTTTTCTTTTTCCTTGTACCTTTTGTGTTTTCTAATTTTTATTTAATTTAATTTATTAATTACTATTTTTTTAGTGGGAGAGAATGTATTATTCTTATAATTGGAAGAAACATGGCTATAAAAATATCATGCTAAATGCTTTCAAGGTGTGCAGATAAACTGCCATCTGGCACACAAAACTGCACAGGTCAGGCGGCTGTGATGATGGCCGTGGCTACTGGCTTTAAAAAGGGATATAAGTATCTGTAAAGCCAGTAGTCAAGGCCACCATCACAACCGCCTGACCCGTGCAGGTTCGCATTAGATTCGGACAGTCGGTAATGAAACAATGGTGCCAAAAACTGGTGAGCCATCAGATTTAATCCTAGCTTGTACCCGGCGGGCAAGCAAAAACACACACTGGGCTCCAGAACCCACTCATTCAGTGCTCACAAAGCTACTGACTTATCCGAGTTTCCTAGAATCAAAGGTTTCTAGCTCACCAGACTTATTCACCTCTCTTTCCCATCTCCTTCTCTCTGCACAAACTCTGCATAAACTGGCTTCTCCCTCAGCACTCCGCCATCTTGACTGCTTCTCCTGGCCTTCTCTACATGGCTTTACTCTGCTCTCCTCTCTAATGCTAATCTCAGGAACCCAGAGCGAGCAAGCTTCCAGTCTGCCCCACTTTATAGTGTAGAAATCCAAACCTTTAATCCAATCTACAAACAAGGAAGTCTCTGATACAAAGTCACTTATCTGAGGCATAATGGGAGGATTCCTCATGAGAGTGCACCACCCTACATCATCCAATCAGTCAAGGATGTGGGGAAAAGCTTACTCTTAAAACTAAGCCTTAGGCTATAACGACCCGGCCTGCCCACAGCCTGTCCCCCAACACACATTAATATCAACAGACTTCCATGTGGGCAGCGCCATCTTTAACAAAGTGAGCATAATATATTTTATCTGACCAACATGCATAAAACAACATTTTTCCACAGAGTACAAACTATAATTTGACCAATATAAGAAAACAGTGAGCACAGAAATTAAGCACTATTTAATCTAAAAGTTAGGACAATATCATTTATTTGTAGATACTTTAAAGTAATCTTTAAAATAATTCCAGTTTAGGACTGAAAAATAAAAGCTAATTGTAAAAATTGCTTACCTTTTGCTGGAAAGGTAAATGGCTCCTTAGTTAAATCAGGACAATCAACTACAGAGACCTGGACATCAGCAAAGTTATCCTTTAGTCCCTTCTGCAAAACTAATAAAGACAAGGAAAATAATTATTTAACATTAGATAAATTGTCACCACATATCAAATCTTCCCTGAAATTTTGTGTGTCACATTTTCAACCTAAACTTGTGTTGTAGTAATATAATGTTATAGTAATTAAATATAGAAATACAAAAAAAGCCTGATCAGGCGGTGGCGCAGTGGATAGACTGTCGGACTGGGATGCGGAAGATCCAGGTTCGAGACGCCAGCTTGAGTGCGGGCCCATCTCGCTTGAGCAAGAGCTCGTCAGCTTGGACCCAAGGTCTCTGGCTCCAGCAAGGGGGTGCTCAGTCTGCTGAAGGCCCGCGGTCAAGGCACATGTGAGAAAGCAATCAATGAACAACTAAGGTGTTGCGATGGCAATGAAAAACTAATGACTGATGCTTCTCACCTCTCTCCCTTCCTGTCTGTCTATCCCTCTCTCTGACTCTCTCTCTGTCCCTGTAAAAAATAAACAAACAAACAAAAAAACCCAAAAAAACCCAGAAATACAAAAAAATATGAAAGATATATAAAAATAATTAAGATATTATATTAAAATTAATTAAGGAAATTAAAGTTATGCTGTCTGAATAGGAATTAATATAGTGTGTGCAGATGTGATAAAGAGACTCTGACTTTTGAGCAGGGCCCAGTTACTGTGTGTGTGAAGTTGTACATAAATAAGAATTGGCTTATAACTCTGTAAGTTAACATGAACAAGAAGCTTCCCTAGAAACATCTTAGAAGTGGCTTGATGTAACATTTCAATAGATTAATATAAAAAGGGCTCCCTGCGAGAAACTCCCCAAAAGGTGGTTTGAGGTGATAATCCTGTAGATTGACACCTGTTAGAAGGCGCTGGCCAGAAAAGGTACTAGAGCTGAGGGGACCCCTGCTGGGGTAGTCACCCAGACTCCAATGTGAACGTGGACTGTCTCCATGCTGCTCTGACAAAAGACAGCCCAGAGGAGCATGCCGACGGGGCCCCCTTAAACTGTTCCCAGGCAAGCCAAAAGGATTTGTGAGTAATAAACTGCTTGTGTGATTCTTGCAACTAACTGTATGCTTGTATGTCAGTCGTGTCTTTCCTCCCATGGCAGTTGGTCTCTGCACTGATAAGTAGAATCCTCATAGCCGCCTCAAGATGCGTGGGAATGACACTCCAGCCAACTGAGCTGCCTGGCGAGGGCAAGAGCAATATACTTTTACATTTGAAAAGTTCTGATAAAGTTCTGAAGAGGCTGCCAGCCCTGCTGATAAGCAGCAGTGTCCCACTGCACCGGGAAGTCGAATCAGGGATTGCCTGATCTATGTAGAGCTTGGGATCTACTAGGACAACTTGTATAATTAAAAAAGAGGGGGAAAATGACTTTATTAATGAATAATATTCAACCTTAGACACATAATCACAAGATATCATGAAGACTAAGACACATAAATACCAGTATAAGTCATCATGAATATAAACTACTGAGGAACAGTGAAACCAGGTGAGGACACCTTCATTTTTGGGCAAGGATTCCAAAGACCTACTGAAATGTAAATATTTAAAACTGATATAAAGTAAGCAAGCAAAGTAATTACCTGCAAGAAATTCCTTGAAGATTACAGGTTGATCAAAAGAAGCAGGGCACAAAAGAGTATATATTATATAATTGCACTTATATGTATTTCAAAAACAGGTACATGATCTAAGGTGACAGGTGTTGGAACAGTAGTTACCTCTTAGGTAAAGATACTGACTGGGAAATTGCATGAAGGAGCCTTCTGGAATGAGGGCAATAATTTATATTTTGATCTTGATGGGAGTGGCATGGGTGTAAATGTCTTAAAATTGATTAAGCTATATATGTAAGATTAGTGTACTTTACTACAGATATATTATAATTCAATAAAAAAGTAAAAAGCAAACATAGATATCTCAAAGTTGTAAATCTAAGAGCAATCTACACTTTTAAAAACTGATTTCAGTCTGACCAGGTGGTGGCGCAGTGGATAGAGCATCAGACTGGGATGCGGAAGACCCAGGTTGGAGACCCCGAGCTCAGTCTGCTGAAGGTCCGAGGTCAAGGCACATGTGAGAAAGCAATCAAGGAACAACTAAGGTGTTGCGATGGCAATGAAAAACTAATGATTGATGCTTCTCACCTCTCTCCATTCCTGTCTGTCTGTCCCTATCTATCCCTCTCTCTGTCCCTGTAAAAAAATAAATAAAATAAATAAAAAGAATGATTTAAAAAAAAAAACTGATTTCAGAGCGAAGGGAGGGAGAGAAAGAGAAAGAAACGTTGATTTGTTGTTCCACCCATTCATACAGTCATTGGTTGACTCTTGCATACGCCCCGACTGGGTATAGAATCCACAACCTTGGCGCATGGGAATGACACTCCAGCCAACTGAGCTGCCTGGCCAGGGCAAGAGCAATGTACTTTTACATTTGAAAAGTTCTGATAAAATTTTTTCTGATACTAGTGTCAGCCATTCTAGATGTCTAAGTCTTGTAGAATCAGACTCCCTAAAAACAAGTCATCCTAAATCTAGCCTTAGGTGTCTTATCATATTAAGGAAGACAGACCGATAGAAAAGAAATAAAAACACAGTAATAGCAATATACATTGCAATGGGGAACAATTCTTTTTTAATTTTTTGTTGCATGAGGTTTTAGAACGTTTTCTATATATTTCTGCATCGCTGATTCCAAATCTGAAATCTGTTTTTTGGTGCATGCTCTAGTTTTTTTTTTTTTTTTTTTTTTTGGGTTGCATGTGGGAGTCTGTCTCACTATCTTCCCTCCTCTCACTTAAAAGGAAAAAAAAAATCTATATCTGGCCTAAGAATATAAAGATATTTTCTGTGTTATGTTATAGGAGTTTTATCTTGTACTACTTTTCACATTTAAGGTGTATAATTTATAGTAAATTACATATGGATTGTAGGGGTCAAGGTTTACTTTTTACCTATGGGTATCTACTTGACTCAGCACAATTAATTGAAAATACTATCCTTGCATCTCTGCAATTTGTGGCACTTTTTCATTATCTGCTTGTTAACTTTACAAATTTTGGAAATTGGAATTGAATCTATTTATCAATTTGTAAAGAATTGGTATTTTAACAATCTTGAGTTTTCCAATTTATGTTGAGTTTCCAGTTTATGAAAATTTCCACTTATTTAGATCTTTAAAAAATATTCTCAGTAATGTTTTATAGTTTTCTTTGTAAAAGTCTTGCACATCTTTTTAAATTTTTTTTTTTAATATATATATTTTATTTTTATTAATTCTAATGGGGTGACATCAATAAATCAGGGTACATATGTACAATGAAAACATCTCCAGGTTATCTTATCATTCAATTGTGTTGCATACCCATCACCAAAAGTCAAATTATCCTCTGTCACCTTCAATCTGGTTTTCCCTGCGTCCCTCCCCTCCTCCCTACCCCACTCTTCCCTCCCTCCCCCCATCCCATAACCACCACTCTCTTGTCCATGTCCATACCCTCACTTTCATGTCCCACCTATATATGTAATCGTGCTGTTCTCAGTTTTTCTTTTTTTCTGATTTACTTATTTCACTCCGTATAATGTTATCAAGGTACATCCATTTTGTTGTAAATGATCCGATGTCATCGTTTCTTATGGCTGAGTAGTATTCCATAGTATATATGTACCAAAGCTTTTTAATCCACTCGTCTTCTGACGGACACTTGGGCTGTTTCCAGATCTTCCCTATTGTGAACAATGCTGCCACGAACATGGGGGCGCATTTCTTCTTTTCGAACAGTGCTATGGTGTTCTTAGGGTATATTCCTAAAAGTGGGATAGCTGGGTCAAAAGGCAGTTCGATTTTTAATTTTCTGAGGAATCTCCAAACTGTTTTCCACAGTGGCTGCACCAGTCTGCATTCCCACCAGCAGTGCAGAAGGGTTCCCTTTTCTCCACATCCTCGCCAGCACTTATTCTGTGTTGTTTTGCTGATAAGTGCCATTCTGACTCGTGTGAGGTGATATCTCATTGTGGTTTTAATTTGCATTTCTCTGATGATTAGTGATGTTGAGCATTTTTTCATATGCCTATTGGCCATCTGTATGTCCTCTTTGGAAAAATTTCTATTCATTTCTTTTGCCCATTTTTTGATTGGGTTGTTTGTCTTCCTGGTGTTGAGTTTTATAAGTTCTTTATAAATTTTAGTTATTAACCCCTTATCAGATGTGCTGTCGAATATGTTCTCCCATTGTGTGGTTTGTCTTTTTATTCTGTTCCTATTGTCTTTAGCTGTGCAAAAACTTTTTAGTTTGATATAGTCCCATTTGTTTATCTTGCCTTTTATTTCAGTTGCCCATGAAGATAAATCGGCAAATATACCGCTGCTACAGATGTCGGAGAGCTTGCTGCCTATGTTTTCTTCTAAGATGCTTATGGTTTCACGGCTTACATTTAAGTCTTTTATCCATTTTGAGTTTGCTTTTGTGAATGGTGTAAGTTGATGGTCTAGTTTCATTTTTTTGCAGGTAGATGTCCAATTTTCCCAACACCATTTGTTAAAGAGGCTGTCTTTACTCCATTGTATGTTCTTTCCTCCTTTGTCAAATATCAGTTGTCCATAAAGCTGTGGGTTTATTTCTGGGTCCTCTGTTCTGTTCCATTGATCTATGTGCCTGTTCTTATGCCAGTACCAGGCTGTCTTGAGTATAATGGCCTTGTAGTAAACCTTGATATCAGGAAGAGTGATACCTCCTGCTTTATTTTTTCTTTTTAAGATTGCTGAGGCTATTCGTGTTCTTTTTTGGTTCCATATAAATTTTTGGAATATGTGTTCTATATCTTTGAAGTATGCCATTGGTATTTTAATTGGTATTGCATTGAATTTATAAATTGCTTTGGGTAATATAGACATTTTAATGATGTTTATTCTTCCTAGCCATGAGCACGGTATGTGCTTCCACTGCATGCTCTAGTTTTTATGTAATTTTAATTTCTTTTTGTTACAGTTAATGGCATGCATTGGTTTTTAAACTGGAGTTAAAGGGCAACGACTCTTGGATTGAACATAACCACAAGGCAATTAATATTTTACAAACATCACTTTTACATAATTGTAGTTGTTTTTAAATGTAAAAATTATTATCTGATAAAAACACCTCTTATTTTGTTTTAAGATTGAATCACGGCTTCTTTGAGTAGGCGTAAATGTAAGAATAGCCCTGACACCTTCTGTTACATATCTGGCTGTTACACACTTCAATGTCAAAGGCACAATATTTCATCATTTGTGACACATGCATATATTGCCTATTTACAAGTTCCCCTTGGCGATCAAGACAAGAATTGGGCTTCTCATATTGTGTGTCATAATTGTGAGGAAATGCTTCATGACTGGACAAAAGGAAAACACAAAGGAATGCCTTTTGGTATTTCCATGGTTTGGCATGAACCTAAGGACCACAGCAGTGACTGTTATTTCTGTCTGATCCATACAAAGGGCATCAGCAAGAAAAAACGGCATATGATCGCATATCCTAATATTCCTTCAGCAATACGACCTATCCCACACTCTGAGACACTCCTGGTTCCAGTTTTCAATGGTTTTATTTCTTTTAAGGACGAAGAAAGTGAACATGGTGATCAAGTGTATTTTGATAAGATGCATGAGGAAATTGATGTAGAATCTGAAGGGTCTTCTTCTGATGCTAAGCAGTCATTAACCCCTCAACAGTTCAGCCAACCCGAATTGAAGGACTTAGTAAGAGATTTGGGCCTATCAAAGAAAGCAGCTGAGTTCTTAGCCTCCAGGCTTCAAGAGAAGAATGTACTTCACTGGTCAGCTAAAGTATCCCATTTCAGGAAGCGTAAAAAAATTCTTGATGACTTTTTTCCAAAGATAAACACTTTGTTTACTGTCATGATATCAGTAGTCTTCTAGCCAGCTAGGTGTTACCACTTACAGTCCAACAGAATGGTAGCTATTTCTTGACAGCTCTAAACTAAGGTGACCAGATTTTAAAATTGGTAAAGCGGGACGCCATTGACGGGGGGATGGGGGTTCTTGATTAAAAATTTGGTCTATATGGAGCAAAAAAAATTTTCATAGAATGCAAAAATAGTATTGTAATATATTTTTTAAAATTTCAACATAAGTACAATTTACAAATATAATATTTTAAAAAAATTATGTATAGTATTTTATTCTTTGGCATATTTCTCATTTGAGTGAATTTTAGTAGATTGCTGTCGTTTAAAAGGTCATGAAATTTTTCACAGGAATTTGTTAAATTATATTTCACACATAAAATGGCTATCAAGTCTCAACACTTAATTGTGATTTTTCTGATGTCCACACTTTATTTAGCGTAGAAAAACCGTGTTCAGTCGCAGCATTAGTTCCTGGTAAAGACAGCACGTGTTCCACAATTTTTAGTGCATTACTGTATGGAACATGGTTTGTTTCAAAATGATGAAATATTTCTAACCATTTGTTGTGTATTGTGATTTTTGCTGATGCCCAAGATTTAACCTTTTCCTTATCAATCTATTTTTTTTAATAATGATACCTCATTAAAAAGATCATTTTCGGAAATATTACAATATGGGAAATGTTGAGTGAGTCAGAGGGATTGGGTTACACGGTCCTGAAACCAACCAATGCCGGAGCTGCACAAGTGGGCAGGAGCAGGCAGGGCAGCGCCGCTGGTGCACTTGTACACAAGTGGTTGCGCACACTCCCCTCCGGGACTTGTCCTTGTGGCCGCTGCGCTCCCACGTCCAGCCCTGCTGCCCGCTGGAGACTGAGCGGCTTGTGCCTCGCGGAGCCTGGAGCAGCACGCTGGCATCCAGGAAGCGGGCCTATGGGCAATTAGGGGACTTGACAGCCGCCACCCCAGCAGGTGGAAGTTCTTTGTTTCCGGGCCCGCACGGAGCAGCCAGCTCTTGCGGCAGTGCAGGTGCTTCCAGGTTGAGGTGGGTTCTCCCCGCCAAAAACCGTATATTCCTTTCCCATTCTCCCGCAGTTCCCTAGCTTTTTGTGCACTCTTTCCAAAAATCAGGACGTTTTTAAAACGCCGTGGGACGTGGGACAAATTGTTAAAAATCGGGACTATCCCTCCAAAAGTGGGACGTCTGGTCATCGTTCTCTAAACAGAATCTAAAATGTGTTCTACTACAGAACAGTAATGTTTATGCAGCGGTTCCAATTGATTATTCAACTCATCTGAAAGAAGATTATAATGACATAAAAATTGTCCTCGACTTACTGAAGTATGAGGAGCATAACTGGATCATTTGTGTGGATTTAAAAATGGTAAATTTCCTGCTAGGACAATAGAGAGGTTTCACAAAGTATCCTGGCTTTCTGTGTTTGTGGGACAGCTGAGCTAGAGAGAAACACTGGACACAGAAGGAGTGGCCGAAACATGAAGCTCTGTAAGTAGGGATGCAAAATATTGTGAATGAACCTGTAGTTAATCGAGAC
Organism: Rhynchonycteris naso; assembly: GCA_037038555.1. NCBI lineage: Eukaryota > Metazoa > Chordata > Mammalia > Chiroptera > Emballonuridae > Rhynchonycteris > Rhynchonycteris naso. The sequence continues at coordinate 299,073,118 of CM072995.1, forward strand.
AGGATCATTTTTCCCCCACTTCACATGCAACTTGGCTTAATGAAGCAGTTCGTTCAGGCTTTGAATAGAGAAAGTGAATGCTTTCAACATATTATTTCTGCTTTTCCTGCCTTGTCTTTCGAGAAGATAAAAGCAGGTATATTCGATGGACCTCAAATTCGAACCCTCATGTGTGACAAAGTATTTTCCAGGAAGATGAATAAGGAGGAGAAAGCAGCAAGGCAGTCTTGTGGCTGTTATAAAGAACTTCCTTGGCAACAAAAAAGCAGAAAACTATGAACTTTTGGTTCAAAGGATGCTGTTGGCTTTCTGGAACATTGGATGTAACATGAGCGTTAAGATTCACTTCCTGAACAGTCACCTTGATAAGTTTTCTGAAAATCTGGGAGCTGTTAGTGATGAGCCGACTACTGCTGGAGCATCAAACGAGATTGTCCTCAACAAGTACACAAACGCAAGAGCTACAAATACAAATTTTTGCCTGAATAGGATTTAAGCTTTGCACAAATTTTATGATTAAAATAAGTGTTTTAATATGTTCTATTTCAAAATTGTAGACAAATTCTGATGCAATCATATCTTTTAGTGTATTAGTGTGTTTACTGCATTATATAAATTAATATATTTTCACAAAGATGATGTCCGAGAAGACATTCTACTTCATTATATTAAACAAAATGTTGAAAATTTTACAATAAGATGAAAACCTAAAATCTTCAATTGCAAAAAAACTGTAGCTTACATAGAAAAACTAATGTCAGATTTGAGATCAGCACACTCGAATTAGGTAACAACAAGTGTTTTTGTGGATGCAACAAAAATTTTGTTCTCCAGTGTTGTTTATGAGTTGCCATTTAATTTAGGAAAACAATAGGAAGGTGTAAGAGGAGAGCCACAACCAAGTAAGACATGGGTACACTTCCTGACTTTAACCTTATCAGAGGGAAAGAGGAACTACCAGAATAGCACTTTGAGAAATAAAGCTAGGTTTTAGAGTTACCACCGGAATAGAATCTAAAGGCTGTTAAACAAAGGTTAGCATTCTGACAGGCTATACAATTTTGGATTAATAATTTTCTGTCTCATTTTTTATGCTTATTTTCCTTTTCTTTTTATTATCTATCTCCCCTCCTAATTAATCTTTTGAAGCTGGCTTAAATTCTTGTTCAAACAAGTGAACAACACAAAAATAAATGTAGACAAAGAAACATAAGCAAGTAGTAAGTTCACTGGCAGTCTGTCATACGAGGTGGGGAACACCATACTGGGAACCTGATTAATACACCATAGCAGGTTATATATTCAAAGAATACTGTAACTGGTAAAAGTTAAAGCAAAATTGTGTAGTTCTTTGGGCATTACACACCCTTAAATCTTGGATTACTATATTTTCATTCTGTAAAATTATAATCAAGAATTTTCAAATAGTTTAATTTCTTTTGGAGGAGCAGAATTTTGCACTCTCAATAAAAATAGTACAGAATAGATACTGAAAAGGAAAACGAGTTCTGTAATGAAAGTACTATTGCATAATCATATCTTAGAATATTTTAATTTTTTCCTTAGAATAATTTTAAAAACTTAAAGTTAGTATTGTATTTACCTCCAACAAGTTCCTCTAGACTTGGCACATGAAAAGAATACTCAGTGCAGGCCATTTTCTCTCTTCTTTTCGCGTGAGGATGTACAAACAAAGCTATTGTAGGATAATTATGCCAGGAGGGCACAGTGCACCGAGCACAAACCGCTGCTGCTCTGGAAGTGAACATTCAGAGTTGCGTGATATAAAGAGGGCAAAGGGCAACAGGTTTCTGTTCTCACAGAAAGGCAGTCACAGCTTCTAGTATTCTATATTTTCCAGTGACAGATTGCCTAAGTAACCCCTTTTAATACTAATACTTTAAATAATTCACATTTAAAATAGACAAAAAGAAATGTCAAACCAAAAGGACACATGCTTCGTTTTCTTTAGTCATATACCTGTATTGAACATGGAGCATTCTAATGGCTGGGCTAAGGAATACAGGTCCTGAAGCAAAAAGAGTTATTAAGATTCATGAAGAAGTGATTAAATGGTTGTAGAAAACAGTGCAGAATGATCAAGTACTTTTATAATAATTTGTGTTTTCTATTCTATGTTTGACGTTTGAGCTAAAAAGTTTCTTAGACTATCACTTTTTAAAAAAATTTAAATTACTAAGAGAAATAGAAACCTGCAAATGATTAGCTTTTGAAATTAAATTTACTTTCATTTACAAATTAACATACTTTCTTAGTAAGCAGCTTTAATGTTTAATTATTCTTATAACCAAATCAATTATCATTTGGCATTTTAAAAATATATGTAAAGTATATTTTACAATAAGTAGGCATATATACACAGAAATTAGTATCATACCTCAAATGTTCAGGTGATGAAGTATGCAAGCAGAGGGAGATAAATACAATGAAGGCAAAGGAAAAAACAAACAAAAGTAATAAGGTAGGTGAGGAATCTCACTCTAGGCCAGTTGCCAAAAGGAACAAAGGCAAAACTCTTCAGAGTGTCTCTACCACGAGCACAGTTGGAGCACTGGATTAAAATTGTTAATGGTAAACCTCATTAACCTGATAGTCTCTGGTACATGCTTACTTAGTAAGTGAAAGGTGGTCCTTCAGCATTGCTGAAAACATTCTTTCAAAAAGTTTCTTTTTAACTTTTCCAAAGAGTCACAGGTTTCTTAAAAACTGGGTTTTTAGTTTTGATGATAATTTCCAACTAAACATCCTCACAAACATGCTATTGCATACACTTAGGACTTGACATTTACTTTAGTACTTTATGAAATATCAACTTTTATTATCCTTTAAGTTATATGCATAATCTGGTGTCCCAAGTAAAAGATGAATTGTTGGTAATCGATGTCAAATCCTAAATAATTATAATTCAGTTTTCTCAAACATATTTTTAAATTGAATACTCTATAATGTTCAGGAACTAGATATTTCAATTTTTTCTTTAGAAATAATTTCAGATGGCCTGACAGGTGGTAGTACAGTGGATAGAGTGTTGACCTGGGAGGGGCACTGAGGTCCCAGGTTCAAAACCACAAGTCGCCAGCTTGAGTGCTGGCTCGTGCAGCTTGAGCGTGGGGTCTGGGCTCGTGCATGGGATTATGAACATGATCCCATGGTTGCTGGCTTGAAGCTCAAGGTCACTGGCTCGAGTCCAAGGTCGCTGGCTTGAGCAAGGGGGTCATTGACTCAGCTTGAGCCCCCTGGTCAAGGCACACACTAGAATCAATCAATAAACAACTAAAGTGCTACAACTATGAGTTGATGCTTCTCATCTCTCTCCCTTCCTGTCTGACTCTCTCTCACACTAAAAATAATAAAAAAGAAAAAATTTCAGATGGAGAGAAAATACATACAAATAATACTTTTATACTCTTCACCTAGATTTTTCAAGTGTTATATCTTATCATATTTTCTTTATCATAAACCAGCAAGTACTAATTAAGAACATGTCAAAATCTTCTCTATGAACCCCATTTATTTATAATGAGGACAATAAAAGCACTCCAGCTATTTCTATTTCCAGTAGGAATAATAAAGATTCAAGTTTAAATTAAAATATCCTAACTTTATACCTCTTACTATCTTTAAAAGAAGGTTAGTTTTTGTTGTTGTTGTTGTTCTTTCTCACTAAAACAGAAACAAAGTCCAACCCTAGGGGACTACAGCCTGAATAATGTGTTTAGAAATGTAGAACTTCTGGCAAGCCAACAGCCCAGAAAGCAGTGTGGTAGTGTGTAAGGGTTTAAGAGAGAGTGGGAGGGAGGAGGTTGGACTTGGAGTGGGGAAGAAAAGGGATTAGATTATTATTTATTTATTTATATATTTTTTGTATTTTTCTGAAGTGAGAAACAGGGGAGCAGACAGACAGACTCCCGCATGCGCCCAACTGGGATCTACCTGGCATGCCCACCAGGGGGTGATGCTCGGCCCCTCTGGGGCATAGCTCCGCTGCAACCAGAGCCATTCTAGCACTTGAAGCAGAGGCCATGGAGCCATCTTCAGTGCCTGGGCCAACTTTACTCCCATGGAGCCTTGGCTGCAGGAGGGGAAGAGAGAAATAGAGAGAAATGTGAGGGGGAAGGGTGGAGAAGTGAATGGGAGCTTCTGTGTGCCCTGACCGGGAATCAAACCCGGGACTGCCACATGCAGGGCCAATGCCCTACCACTGAGCCAACCGGCCAGGTCTAGAAAGATTCTGAATATAAACTCACAGTGGCTCCAGGAGGACAGTTTTGGACCACATGGAGGCACAATTACTTTTCAGATTCCATTGCTAAGAGTCAATGGCCTTGAAGTAGGGTCTAGAGCAGTGGTTCTTAACCTGGGTTCTATCGAACCCTAGGGGTTTGATGAGTCGGTCTCAGGGGTTCGGAGAAGCCTCTGCCGTGGAGGCCAGAATAAAGTAATACCATAATTTGTTGTGAGTTCATGCACTATGTTGGTATTGTTCTTTGAGCAAGGTGATGTTCATGCACAGCTCATTTTGTGCACCATTAATAAACATATACCTATGTCTTGAATTTGGAAAAAAAATCATATTTTATTTATCACTAAAGAAGGGTTCGGTGAATGCGCATATGAAACTGGTGGGTTCGGTACCTCAAAAAAAGTTAAGAACCACTGATCTAGAGACAGGAATAGAAATAGGAGCCAGTTGGATAAGTGGAACTATAGTAACAATGCCTTAGAGGGTGAACCAACTATGGCAACCAAGCTGATAACTATTTATTAATATCAACTGCATCTTATGTACCAGACACTATGTTAGGCACTTTACTGACTTCTCTCAAACTCTCTTCTTCTTCTTTTTTTTTTTTTAAGTGAGAGGAGGGAGAGATAGATTCCCGCATGTGCCCAGACCAGGATTCACCTGATAACCCCCATTTGGGGCTGATGCTCAGATCAATCAAGCTATCCTCAGTACCTGGGCCACACTCAAACCAATCGAGCCACTGGCTGTGGGAGGTGAAGAGAGAGAGAAGGGAGAGAGGGTTGGGAGAGAAGCAGATGGTAGCTTCTCATGTGTGCCCTGACAGGGGATCAAACCTGGGTGGATGCTCTATCCACTGAGCCAATCAGTCAGGCTCAAAACCTCTTACAACCACATCTATGTTTTCCTCATTTCATAAGAGGAAACTGGCTAGAGAGAATACATTATTTACTTGACATTGCACAGCCGTTATATGTGGCAAAAATAGAATTCAAACCAAATCTAACACACTGTAAAGCCAGAATGCATCAAAGCCAGAATGCATCATATATGCAAGTTAACCAGTGAAGGAATGACACAATTCAGCTCACAATAAAGGAAAAATTTGTAGTGATCTTACTGCATTCAGATTATAGCTGTGATCATGTTTGTTTAATTCCTTCCCCCTAGACTGTGATTTTTTTGAAGCTAAGAGAGTGTTTTTCATATCTGCCTTCTATTAAAGAACACAATTCAATCCAGTAAATTTGAGGATCTAATTGGCTTTATTAAGAGATCCATGAGTTAGGCAGCATCTCATCCAACAAGTAGAAGGGCGCTCCCAGGGGTTGTACAAAATAGAAGATTTTCACAGTCAGTAGGGTATGGCAGACAAGTAAGTTATTAGCAAAAGAAAAGAAAGGATTTTCTTTAGGCTTGGTCCTCTTCTTTTGGTGTAAAAGGGCTGGCAGGGGTTTTATCAAGCAGATTACTGTACCTCACTAATTTTGATCAGGATATTCTAGACTGATTGGTTTAAAATTCCACCACCAGAGAGGCTGAAACTGCAATTAGATTAGATTAAGTTTTGGTTTGACCAGGGGCTTAGCAAAAGTGATTCCATTCTGCTGTCTCTTTAACACTTTCAAGTACCCAGTAGACCAGGGGTGCTTAATACCTCGATGGCGAAGGAAGTGTGGGTAGATCACATGACATTAGAAAGACATTTGTCTTTTGATTGGCATACAGGGTAGCCAATCTGACATCTGAACTTTTGACACCCTATGCATGCATTAAACCGCGCTAACTTGTTCAGTTACATTGCTGCGTAGTTAGCCTTCAATTTATTTAAACTAAATACAACAAAGGATATAAAAATGAGTGCCGTAGCTGGTCCGAGTAAGAAGCCTAAAACCTACCACTTTCATACAGAATGGGAGGGGATTTTTTTCACTATGTCATATTCTAAGTGCGTTTGCCTCATCTGTCTGTGTGCCATTGCTATTCCAAAGAAGGGAAATGTGGAGCGGCTTTTTCGGACTATTCATAAAAACCATGACATTGACTTTCCTTCCGAAAAGAGAGCTGAGAAGGAGAAAGGTGAAAGAAGAATACACAATATTAAAGAGTAATAATAGTAACTTAAATAATGATAATATAGAAGAAATAAATTTGTTTTGCATTTTTATTGTAGGTAGATCATTTTGACTTGGTTATCTTATAAGTAGCTCGCAAGCTGAAAGTGTGGGAACCCTGCAGTAGACCATGGGCACCAGTTCAGCCTTAATTATTTAACATTTACAATGTACCAGACTCAAGGCTCTGGGATAGGGTTGGCTTCATTTTTGTGCAACCAGTGTAGTTACATAAGACCATATGCTCAGAATGATACTTGGCTTAATGCATGTTGAAATTCTTAATTTTATATTTGAACTTTTGTTTAAGACTGATAGGGCAGTGATTTTCAGTGTGCTACAAGAGGCATACTGGTGTGCTGTAAGAATTTAAATTTTTTTTTTTTATTCACTAAGAGGAGGGGAGGTAGAGACAGACTCCAGCATGCACCCTCACTGGGATCCACCCAGAAAGCCCACTAGAGGCAATGCTCTGCCCCTCTGGCAACAGAGCTCTTCTTAGCACCTGAGGTGGAGGCCATGGAGCCATCCTCAGTGCCCCTGGCCAACTTGCTCCAATCAAGCCATGGCTGCAGGAGGGGGAGAAAGGGAGAGAGGGAGAGAGACAGAGACCGAGAAGTGAGGGGTAGGGTGCAGAAGCTGATGGGCGCTTCTCTTGTGTGCCCTGACTGGGAATTGAACCCAGGACTTCCACATGCCAGGCAGATGCTCTACCACTGAGCAAACTAACCAGGGCCAAAGATTTTTAAAATATATAATACCTGACTCTTTAATCAGAGGCACTGACCTCTTTTACCCTTAGATTGTCCAAAAAAATTACAACAGCCAAAATAACAATAGCAGTCTGGTGTGAATGAGTCAGAATTATACCTATATTTTTTGGTCAGATTGGCAAAAAACATATTTTTTTGGTGTGGTGCAGAATTTCAGTAATTAGTTTGTGTGCCATGAGATGAAATAGGTTGAAAATCACTGTGACAGGGCAAGGACCATGCAAGGAACGAGAGGAGAGAGGAGTAGTGTACACACCCACCACCATTCCTAACTATCCCCATTCACATAAAGCATGTGTGAAGTTGGGAATGTATAGAATTCTGGTGGACCCATTTTCCACAGGGATTTAGCCGTACTCAAAGTTCCTGGATTCCTACTGGAGGTAGAGTGTTCATCAAAAAGTAAAATAAATACAGGTGAGTTAGTTTTGTGCATTTTATGCTGTTCTATTGTAAGAACAGGAGGTGTTTGTATGAGTTATGAAATGCAAATTGTGAAATTTCAATGATTTTGCATATGAGTTAAATGTTCTTATATATTAGTATTTAAAACTGGCACTGCACAATATAAAGAATAGTTAAAATTCATGCTAATCTAAATTTAAAATTTTTATTAGAGTGAATTAAATAGAAAATTAATGCTAATCATTAATAATAGAATAATATTTAAAGCATGGTTAATAATGCTATCAATAATTAATAGCAAATTAATATAATTAAAACACTGTGATCAGTCAAAAGAGATACTACAGAAAAAAGAGAATGATTATATTTTAGTACCTTTTTTTAAAAATCATTTTTATTTATTCATTCATTCATTTTAGAGAGGAGAGAGAGAGAGAGAGAGAGAGAGAGAGGGAGAAGTGGGGGAGGAGCAGGAAGGATCAACTTCCATATGTGCCTTGACCAGACAAGCTCAGGGTTTTGAACTGGTGACCTCAGCGTTCCCGGTCAATGCTTGATCCACTGCACCACCACAGGTCAGGCTATTTTAGTACCTTTAATGAAGCTTTTCCCCTCATTTTCTGCATTTATATTTTGTATTGAGCCTCACAAATTACATGACCAGGCCTTCTTCCAAATATGGCAGTGGATAAGACATGATCATGTTCTGGAACTCACAATATTTCATAGACTGAATTGCCTTCAGAATTAGACTTTTCGTGCCTGGGATTGGTTGTTCAATATCTGGAGCAAAATTGAGTGAAGCGACCAGATTACCTTCCAGGTCTGTCCAATCCCGAGATGACACTAACTATAAACTAAGACTAGACAGATTTATTGATTTATCATATGGTGCAAGAGGTCTGAAAATGTACAAATCTAACCAGTTCATTCAGTTTTGTAACTACTTTGGGGAAGGAGCCCCACGAAAACTAAGCTAGTTTAAACTGTTTGATCTTTATACTCAGTAACCTTTCAGGGAACTAAGAGGGGAAAATACTGAGGAAGAAATTTATCTCTGGTAATGTGTTAACCAATTCCTGGGAGACTGACCCTAGTTTAGAGTGAAAGATGAGCTAACAAAGTCCAAAGGTGGAGAGGGGAATTGGGTGTGCTATGGGGTAAACAACGGCTTCCAGATTTTGAGTGACAGCCCAAGCACGATCCTTTCACAGTTTAACACGGAAGAGATTTTCGAAGGGCAAAGCAGATATAATACGACAAAACATACTTGGTACCACACACATACACACATATACACATACAGTCCTACCCACCCAGCCACCTTGGACGCCAGATTAGCAAATGCGAGAGCACCAGATACTAATCAGGCTGAATGGCTGTTTCCCCGCGGTTCATATCCATTCCATTCATTTGACCCCACAATTTCTTTTTTGCTTTTGCCTGCCGAAATGTTCTTGACTATATAGCACTTACCAAATCGGTTAGGGATGCCTGCACTGGAATCTTGCCTCAGTCAACTCCGCCTCCTCTGGGTTAGGGAGTTCAGGCTCCGCCTACTTACAATTGCTCCTCCCCCCCGTGGCGACTAAAACGGCGCCCCATGCTCCCTTTTCTCCCGTTCTTTCCGGAGCTAAATTGATATCGCGAGATTTTGACCCTCCTATTAGTTGGGTCGCGGGGCCTGCTCAGTCGTTTTTTCCGCGCAGTTGTGGGAGGCGGGTGGTTGATTTCTGTTGGATTGCTGAGGTCCCGCGGTTCTTGGTTGCGGAACTCCGAGGCCTGGGTTGCGGGTGGCTAGACGCCGCTGAGGCCCTTACTGAGCCGGCGCTGGTTGGTGCACGCAGTCTGCTGACTTGGATCGGTAAGGAAGAGGACAGGGCCTCACGGGACCTGTAGGTGACAGAAAGCTTGCTTTTTTAGTTTTTCCTGGGAGCCCTGCTTTTTCTTGGGAGGGTCGATCCGAAGAAGTCAGACCCTGATAGTTGGGAGGCTTGCGGGTTTTGTGGGCTCGGGCCTGGTCGTTGGGCTGCGACGTACACTTACACGGTTATAGAATGGGCGTGATCGATGTGTCTAGGTTGTATGTGTTATGGACAAGAACAGGTGTTCTGAGTTAATCAGCGCACGGTAACAATTATCCCATTTTCTATGCGAGAGGTTAGGTGATTCGTGGACAGTCGGCCCAAGGCCACGTGGTGAGTGGTTAGAGGTGTGCGCGCCTTTGCTGTGCTTTGCTGTGCCTGGCCACGTGGCCTCGCACAACCTCGGAATAGGAAGGGACACTTGAGTAGGAATGCTTTCTAAGTAAGTTTACGAAAAAGTGATTTTTGAGTTAGCTACACTTTATTCTGATAATGTTCTAATGATATGTTTTTAAAAAATATTAACCTCATAATGCCACCAGTGCCATTGGACCAAGTTTTGTTGAATTTCGTTTTTGAGCATTTCCAAGAAATTATCACGTGATTTTGTTGGACATTATGAAAAAGCCAAGATCTGTGTGACCTTACTAACGATATTTGAAATATTTTGCTGTTAATTCTAAGATTCTTCTTATCTTATTTGTTGTTCTCAAGTATGTTAAACACTGTGAACAATAAAACAATGGAATAAAATTTTTTTTTTACAATATATCAATATATCATCTTTATTTTTACTTTAAATTGCTCAAACTATTGTAAAATTTTCAAGGAGGTTCTTAAAAAGGAAGATGAAGAACATTGTTCTGGTCGTCCAATAGCCTTTCATTGAAGTTTGGAATTCAGAACTCTTAAATTAATACCCATTATGGCAAAAGGTCTCACAGTGATTTTGGTGATGGACAGTATGAATAAGAAAAGGCTGTAAGTGAAAAATCCCAGACCAGGACTTTAAAAGCAATGTGTTGGATTGAGAGAGTAAAGCATGATTATTTTTTCTGGCATACTGAGGCCACACTCTGCTTTCTGGCTTTGTTTGTAAAACTTTTTGAGGCATTCCCATCTGCTCTTGGAAACTGGCTTTTTGGATATTAATTGTACATTAATACTTGTAACTGCACGTTACTATATTGCTAATGATAAAATTATATTTCTTGCTATTACGGAATGTTTGATTTTTTGGGGGAGGGGAAGACATTTTTCTATAATCTTGTTCCACTGACTGCATAGCTTTAGAGGCACTGCTGACGGGTAGAACCTGGCTGCATTTTAGAATTTGATGTAAAATAGATGGTTCCTACATGAAAATATTAAAGGCCTTGTAAATAATTGTGCCTTATTTACATAGAATGGTGTCTGACTACGTCAAATTTTGCATTGCTTGTATACTAGCTGTGTGCTTTTGTTTATTCAGGGAAATTACATCATATATGCTGTACTTTATGTGAAGGCAAAAAACAAGTGACGAATAACAATTTTTAGAAGGACTTGGAGAATATTACATATCTGGAATGGATTCTGTGAACTGCATAGCAGCATCTGATTCAGCTATGGAAATGGAAAATCATAGGTAAGTGCATTATTTTTATATCAACAGCAACCACCAAACTTTTACTAGAAAACAGTATATTTGATGTTAAAGTTTAACTGTATTTGAATTACCTGGAAAGCATAAATGATTGTAGATAATGAGTGGTGGTTAAAGTAATTTTTAAGGATTAGAAAGGAAAAGAAAAGGCTGGTTGACACAGACGTCAAAGTTAATCTACTTGTATAGTTAACAGTGGGACACATTCTTAATGCAGGGAAATAGGAGTATATTCTTTGGGCCAACTTGGTATCTCATCTTGACTAAATCACCCTAATGTTGCAACAAGAAAATGGACATCAGTGTGGACTTCTATTGCACATCAAGGATGCTGGCTAAGGTACATGCCAGAGGTATTTAGTATTTAATAACCTCATCCATCCATCTCACTGAGATATCAAATCAGCACTTCTAGTATATTCACATCAAATATCTGTCTACTAGGCCATAGAGGAAGTCTAGTGGTAAAAAAGACTGCCACTAGACTTGTATTTCTCTCAGAAGATGATTTGCTAATTAAGCTCTATGGCATTTTGGGCCATTAGGTAGTGCTCAGAACTAAGTGGTTGCCTAGTACTGAGCCCATCTTTTTCAAAATTATCCTTAGCATGTTTTCCTGGTTTGGTTTGTGGAAGAAAAGTACATTGCTGGTAATGAGCTTTCAGTTATATAAAAAGGATACAATTAATTTTGCCTCCTCCTTTTTTTTCTAGTGATAACTCTTCTTCTGGTAGCAGCTTATTTAAAACTCAATGTGTTCCTTACTCACCTCAACAGAGGCAAAGAAATCCTATTAGAAAATTGGTTCATTCACTTTCTGAAAGGGTTCAAGCAACAGATTCATCCAGTGACTCATCTATAGAACCAAGACCATTGACTTTAAAAGCTATTTTTGAAAGATTCAAGAAAAAGAAACGTAAAAAGAAGAAATATAAGCGAACAGGAAGACCACAGGGAAGACCAAAAGGAAGTAAAAATACTAGGTTACAAATAAGTAAGAAACAATTTAAAGATAAAAGACCTCAGTTGCCATTTTTAGAATCAGAATATGGGAAAAAACCGTTGCCTTGGAAAAAAATGTTAAACTTTGAGGTGAGTCAGTATGTGTGGGTACCTATAGCTAAAGTGCCTAAATGGTTTGTTGGTCACTTAGAATTTAGAGGTGCCTGACTTACTACTGTTTAACAGCCACCCCATCCTTCAGGTTAAACTTCACTGGGACTACTGGGTAAAATCTTAAACTGGTATAAAGGGACTATCCCTGTATATGAGGTGTTCCAAGGCTGTTTATATAGTCCTTTGATCTCATCCTATCAGATTTTTAACAACATCCCTAAAACTCAAATGATTCTCTGTTGTATCTGAGGTCAAACCCACAGCCAGTTTCATGTTCAGTAACTTGAGTGGATTTCATTTCCTTATAGATAAGTACTCAGTTTCTGATAGAATGCCTGATAAATGCCCAGTATTTAGCAGTATACTCTCTCAAGTATGAGAGTTGATGTTTGAATAGTTAATTTTTAATTCCTTGATTTAGAATATAGTACATATTTATGTTAGGGGATTCATTCTAGGTACCCTATGTTTTAAGGTGATTATAATCAACCATCAAATCGTTTATGTGCACTTAAAAGTTTTTAGTAATTCCCAGACTACACAAGTTTTGTGTTTGGTTTTCTTGGTACTAACTTCAGTAAGTTTGATAGCTTTGCTAGGTTGCAGCGAAATCTTACATCCAGCATTTGATGTGTGTGAGCCAGATATGATAGTCATTGAATCAAGACCACCAAGAGTTGGCAAAGGGGATCCTTGCTGGTTTGGAACATAGGCATCTCCTGAGGGATGGAGGAAGATTTTATTTTGAAAGGCCATGACTTAATTTTTTTTTCCTGATAATGTAGCAAGCAGTGGCAAGAGGATTTTTCAATTACCTCGAAAAACTGAAGTATGAATACCACCTCAAGGAATCCTTGAAACAGATGAATGTTGGTGAAGATTTAGAAAAAGAAGACCTTGATAGTCGTAGATACAAATTCTTGGATGATGATGGCTCTATCTCTCCTATTGAAGAGTCCGTGTAAGTTTAATCGTCAAATTTTGGTCGTGGGTTTTATCAATTAAGTGTTGTTAAATTTTAATGTTAATTCTTCCATAGGCTGTTGATTTGCTTATATTTTAATAGTGATGGGAGCAAAGATACAATAGGCCATTTGGGTTTTTGCAGTAGAGTGGAGTGGAGCTATGAGCTTGGCACATGAGAGGCAATTTTGGGTGTTATACAGACAACGTAATTTTTCTCTGAGTGGAATTGCTGTTGAGTTGTATGTCATGACCATGTACTATTAATGGGGTTTTAGAAGATTTAGCTATCTGAGTGATGATATATTTAATATTACAGAGAGGATGAGATTGCAACAAATCTTGAACACAATGATGAATGTGATATCAGATTGGTGGTAAGTGACATTTTTACCCCATTTTGGGGGACCTACAGGAAGAATTTCATCCAGTAGTTACTGTCTTAGAGTCTGTATTTCATTTGGTGTAGGAAATGCATTTGGTATAAAAAACATTTGTCAAGAATAAAAATGCATTTGGTCTAGTTGAGTGTGACATGGACGTTTCGGTACCATTGTTACCAAGTTTTATATGTGACACTGTTATGAGGATATCAGATGAGAATAAAAGCAAAATTGGATTTTAACATCTTTGACGTAATCTCCGAAGTTGTTATCACCCAGAGCTCAGTTATATGTAATTACTAAAACAGTAAAGTTTGTTATTGCTTAATTATTGGTATTTTTTACGCAGGAAAGTAATTACTTCATAATAAGTTCTGAATTTCCAAAGAAGATGAATGTATATTTAGAACAAGGATATACTGAAGAAGCTGCTCGGTCTAAAAAGTCTTCAAAGTTCAAAAACATGGGATTGAAGGCAAATGGCCTGAAAAGGAGATAGGAATATGAATGTCAAGGTAAAGAGACTAGAGGAAAACTACAGGAAGTAAAGCTGGTATTAATATGTATGCCAGCTCAGTGGTAAAACTTCTAAGGTGAAAATAAAAAGAACCTCTGAACAAATGCATGAAAGAAATTGCTAAGGAAGTAATTATTAGAAAAAACATTTGAAAGTAGAATTATGTATGTGCAAAAAAATTGAGGCTTTCATAGAAATGGTATGAAGTTGGATGGTATAAAGTTCTCAAATTGTAAGAATTGTTTTGTTTTTACTGTATGGTCTCAGAATTTCATAGGCAAAACATTGCAGTACCAAGGTAAAAAAATCAAGACTTCAATTTTTACATGGATAATTTCTTGCAAAATATTACAAAGGGCCCTACTGTTTTTACTTGTTTATTTCAGGGTGAGAGAGCTTAGAGGAATCGTTTGAGCATTGAATCAAAGTATAGAGATTGCAATCCAAAAAATGTCTTAGTTACAGAAATCACTAATGAATGACAACCAGTCACCCTGTATTTTTATCCCAGTTTTATTCAGACAAAAGTGACTTTGAATGTCAAATATTTAAGACTAAAGAATTTTTTTGTTTTTGTGTTTTTCTGAAATGAGAAGCGGGGAGGCAGAGAGACGGACTCCTGCATGTGCCCTACCGGGATCCTCCCGGCAGGTGCACTAGGCGGCGATGCTCTGCCCATCTGGGGCATTGCTCCATTACAACCTGAGGTGTTCTAGCGCCAGGGCCAACATTGCTCCAATGGAGCCTTGCCTGTGGGGAAGGTGGAAAAGAAGAGGGGCACTTCTGTGGGCCCTGGCCAGGAATTGAACCCTGGATTTCCACACAGCGGGCTGACACTCAACCACTGAACCAACTGGCCAGGGCTAGGACTAATAAGAATTTAATATCCTCTTCTTACAATCCAGAATATTACAACTATCATTGTTTTCTGTCACCACTATGCATTATAGATTATGCTACTATATATACTGCATTTTAAGGTAGCACCTGTGTTTGTTTTTGTTTGATTTGTGGGCAAAGACTACACACAGGTGCAAAAAATAAATCCTCTTTTGCAACCCAGAACTCATGGTGCAGTATGAGTTTTGATACATATAAGAAGGAACATGATACCTAAACAGATTAAAATGACAGGGCATTGATTAACAAATGGTGGTTCCAGGACTTTAGAATTGATAATTAAAATGCATAGGATATAAGGGAAGTCTCAACTATACTGATTTACTGTTCTAATTTTAATGTTGATATGAAAAATGACTTTTTTTTATTAGGGTTTTATCTTGAGAACACACTGGACTTAAAGGTATGTTTTATCTTTTAGGTCAGTTTTTGGATCAGATGTTTAAATTTAGCACATTGTCAAACAATCTCAACCTCCAGGTTTCATTAGTAAAAGATTTTGCTAACTTAATTTGACATAATTTCAGAAAATGAATCTTAGGAATTGCTCTTTAATAGTGGGTACTGTGCCAGTTTCACTTTACTTACAGGAAAGGGTCCCAGACTGTAAGTTAGGTATAGCAGTGCTCGGGATCTTGGTTATTCCCACTTCAAGCATCTGTTGATAACAGTTTTGATTAATGCATAGTCTATAATGTACTACTAGGAATGATTACACCAGACACAAGATTTCATAAGTTTGGATGGTATACAGTTCTCAAATTGTAAACATAAATATAGACACATTAAAGTTTTTTCTGTATTTTTATACTTGATGTCAAGGCTAAGGAGAAGATATTTTATACAGACCTGCAATTCTGAGGCAAAAGTTGTTTTTTTTTTTCTCTTTTCTGTAACCTCAGTGTTTCACATTGTAGTATCAGGGCTTATAAAAAAAATCAAGGCTTCAGTTTGTGAATGGATATTTCTCCTTTGGGTTATCTATAATGGCTACTTGGCATTTTGCAGGTTATTTTGAAAAATGTGGGGTTTAAAACTGGGTGTGTCTTATACAGTGGTTGTGGCATTTCAAATGCCATAGATGGAACTGGGGACGAGGCAATATATGATAGTGATTTGTTATCATACACAGATGAGGACAAGCTAATGGATGTTTTTTTTTTACAGGGATAGAGAGAGAGAGGGATAGATAGGGACAGACAGACAGGAACGGAGAGAGGTGAGAAACATCAATCATTAGTTTTTCATTGCCGTTGCGACACCATAGTTGTTCATTGATTGCTTTCTCACATGTGCCTTGACCGCAGGCCTTCAGCAGACCGAGCCACCTTTGCTGGAGCCAGCGACCTTGGGTCCAAGTCGGCGAGCTTTTTTTTTTTATTTTTGCTCAAGCCAGATGGGCTCGCGCTTAAGCTGGCGAGCTCGGGGTCTCGAACCTGAGTCTTCCACATCCCAGTCCGATGCTCTATCCATTGCGCCACCGCCTGGTCAGGCTAATGGATGGGTTTTGACAGTAATGAGTTATATGAATTTTATGATGAATAAAACGAGTTCAGTAACTTTAATAATTTTTTTTTCAAATTTCAGAACCCCAAAATAAGGTGCTTATACATGGGAGTGTCTTATACATGGGGATCCGTACTTATAAGTATTGTTAAAATCTTTATGGGATTTCTTACATTCTTTATAAATGTGAAGGTAGTTGGCTTTATACAGTTTTAACTCAGAATGGCTGGAGCAGATCATTTCTAGTAATTGTCTTCCTGTGGAGTCTTAGACTTGTTTATATTTTTAAAGTGTAAATGGTTGAGGTCTATCCCGATGGGGCTTTCTCTGTAGACCTACATCGTTGGAAACGCCTCATAGAGTAAATATGTTGCTTCCTATATTCACAGAACTACATGTTAGATCTGTGGGTAGGAACTACAAGACAGAGCTGCTCAAACTATGAAAGACCTAATCAATTTTTTTAATCTTAGGTATTGGTATATTCTGAAGATCTGTACTATTCAATCAAGGATAGCTTAGGTAAGTTTTAATTGGCAGCATTGTACCCTTAGGGTACCGCTGCAGTTCAGATGATGAATTTTACTGTTCAACTGCTGAATGATACAGGCATGAACTAAAACGTAATTCTGACAGCTGAATATAGCTCTGTGTAGGTTTTAGTTTTTAATCACACAGTTGTCAATCTTTTATTTGTTTTTTTATCTGTAGGTGTGAATATGATTTGGATTTACTCATGTTTAGAGGTAAGTGGAACATTTAATTTGCTAAGTTAGCCTGACCAGGTGGTGGCGCAGTGGATAGAGCATCGGACTGGGATGCGGAGGACCCCAGTTCGAGACCCCAAGCTCGCCAGCTTGGATCCAAGGTCGCTGGCTCCAGCAAGGGGTTGCTTTGGTCTGCTGAAGGCCCGCGGTCAAGGCACATGTGAGAAAGCAATCAATGAACAACTAGAGTGTCGCAATGGCAACAAAAAGCTAATGATTGATGCTTCTCACCTCTCTCCATTCCTGTCTGTCCCTATCTGTCCCTCTCTCTGTCCCTGTTAAAAAAAAAAAAAGATAATTTGCTAAGTTATTAAGGATTTAAAGTTGTGAGCAGAGTAAGTCCTTGCTTAACACTGTGATAGGTTCTGTGACTTAAAGCAGAATGATGTATTAGGAAGCCAGTCTGACCACAGGCTAATTGATGTATAAACAGAAGAT
This sequence comes from Rhynchonycteris naso, assembly GCA_037038555.1. Taxonomy (NCBI): domain Eukaryota; kingdom Metazoa; phylum Chordata; class Mammalia; order Chiroptera; family Emballonuridae; genus Rhynchonycteris; species Rhynchonycteris naso. The sequence continues at coordinate 299,090,777 of CM072995.1, forward strand.
AAGTTCCCATGGCATCTCAACTTGATAACAAAACATTGAAAAAAAGGATGTTATTCTATACAACATTCCATTACTGTTGTGAATAATAGTTGCTTACATATAAAACAATTATCAGTTTTTGGTCAAAATATTTGCCATAGTTGTATTGAATATACAGAATAAGAAAACGTGAAGAGATTGCAGGGCTACCTAACGAAAATGTCCACTTTTTGTACCGTTTTATTAAACTGACTGTTCCATATGGTTCATCCTGCTAACATGTAGACTTGGGTATGTTAAAATAGTGAAGGAATTCTACCTAACAAGAATGGTTTGAACTGTGGTTTTATTTCCAGCATGAAGAGAAGACAGGATATAGATAATGGTGACATGTTTATATACTGCTCACAAAAATTAGGGGATATTTCAAAATGAATATGAAGCGATAAAGAAAAGCATTTGATTTTTTTTATTAAACATCAGAAAAACAAGTCAAAGAAAGTTGTTAGATAATGCAAATGATTTGCAAAACCAACTTTTATTTCATTGGTGAAAATGCACTATACAAAAGACTGATAAAGTACTGAAGTATCAGCACGTTCCCTGATCCCCTAATTTTTGTGAGCAATGTAGTTTAAATGCATTAATGTGGTTCGCTCATTGAAGTGACAGGAATTTTTCACAATTAGAAACTTATTCCTGATACTTCAAGTAGAGGTGTTTTTTATAGTTAAGTCAAATTGCACTGCATGGTATCTGCATTCAGCAATTTATTCCTGCTGGGTGTTCAAAGCACAGTGCGATAGAAATTCAGTATCTGGCATCGTTGGTTTTCTTGGCTTTGTGCATGCTAAACCTGGTATTTCTATTGATACAGTATTTCTAGTTTCTCACTGTTCGGTTAAGACATAATGTACAACAGAAACTAATGCTCTCTTTTTTCTAGGGTGTTTGAAATTGAGAAACCAGGCAGACCTATTTTCTCTTGACTCTAAGCGTGTAAGGCTTTGTTTTTGTTGCTTCTAGCTTCTTTCCTTTATTGATAGCCTAAACTTCTGTACAAATGGAGAGTGTACAGAGCTTTTTGCAGAGTGTATGTACAAGCTTGAGAAAAGCTTTTATAAAGCCTCATTCTAGATGAAAAATGGGCACCATTCCTGTCCATCGTGTCCAGACGTTAATGTGGCTACAATGAGACAGGTTATGCTTCCACCACAGTAATGTTATTGCAGTGGTGACAATGAGACCTGTAACATTTTGCTGGGCTCAGTGAGTAGAAACTGGATGTAATAAAGGCTTTCAAGTTTAGAAACCATTAACGAAGTTTAGAAACCATTAAGGACTTAATATTATCTTACATCTGCCAAAGTAACAACATACTATCTAACTTCTAGGGCCCTAAAGTAAATTACTTGAAGAATCTGGGTTCCAGTGATTATAGGTAAGATTTTAATTTTTTTCCTTCAAATTCCCTCCTAGTCTAGGAGACTTAAACTCCTTTATAAAACTTCAGCTTTACTGTCCTTGCATTTAATTCTTACAGAAGCCCATCCTGGTTTATTACTATCACAGAAAAGGCTAGATTTTAAGAGGCCACTGTGTGTGTGCTGTTCACCACCATGATGTTATGATGATGAGCAAAATGTTCAACTGCTCTGAATGGGCTGAGTGAAGATAGCCATCTGAACATCTGTCTACATCAAATACACGAGAGGTCTAAGATAAAGTTCCCTGAAACCATGTACATATTTCCATGTAGCATAGTGTCTCCTTTACACATTCTTTTCTCCTCCTGCCTCAGCAGTCAGTGATCAAAGGGCCTTTCATATGCATTTAATTGTCAATGGAAATGGATTGGACCCTCTTTAAATGAACTGGATTGAAAAGATGTTTGCTCCAACTATATTGATAGTTGGGAACTGGTTTTCAGGACACTTTGGAAAATGTAGTCCAGTATGAACTTTAAAATCTTTCTCCACAGGTGGGGAATTTTTGAAGTATGGCCATATTGAAGTGGAGATCAAGAAGCTCGACTAAAAGAATCATGGCAAGGTATTGTCTGTCTCACCACACCAGATTATTTGTCCAATTATATCGGTCATTACCAAGGCTTTTAGAATGCAGTTTCTCATTTGCCGTGGACATGACCACAAAACATTTTCCCATTAGGTTTTCTTTCTGCTACATTGCTAGCATTCAGCCTATTGGGAACATTTTATTAACCCCTATTTTCATAACAGGCGGTTAAGTGACTAAAATAGCCATTGGTAATCAGTGAGGTTTTTTAATAGCTGTCTCAAACCTCTGGAGTTTGTCTCACTAATTGTATGTTGCTAGTGACCAGATAGTTTGTGATGACACGATTCATCTCTGTTACTGTTATACAGGACTGACTGACATGACAACTAACTGGATTGAGCAAAAAAAGGTATGTACACAAGAAAAGATAATAATTAATAGGTCATTTCAAAGAGAGCTTATGGGACCCAAACCAGGAGCTCTTAACGCTGTGACCTAAGATTGACGTTCTCCATAGGATCTAACAGACACTCAATAGTGCTATGTTTCCCTGAGGAGAAAACATTTAGCCCATATCGATGATTGGATGACTGGTTAGTGTTTTCCTAGTTTAACCACTGCCTGTTCTTTTTTAGGGATTAAGACTCAAACTGGAGGAACTGCAGTGAAGGACTCAACATGTGAAATTTGTTAAATAAAAATTTATTAACTTTAAATAATTGTACCTATGTTACACGTAATAAAAAAAACCCTTTACACTTTTTGTAGAAATTCAGCATGTATTTTTGGCTCGAAGTTTCTCTAGTGTTTTCTGTGGAGGGAATAAAGTGAAATTTAGCAGTTTCAGCGGTGGTGTATCCTTCCATGAAAATTCCCTTTGCGCCCTGCTCACCTTATGGAATTCCTTTGCCCTTGCTCTGTTTTGGGCATAAGCATCTTGCTTTGCTTTCTCTTCCTTTTGCTGTTGTACTTCAGCTAACTGATTGTATAATCTGTAAGACATTTATATGGAATCAGAGACAGAGTTCAGAAACGTGAATTATTCAGAAATATGCACATATCCATCTACCTTAGAGCCCTCTGATGCATGAGGACTTCTGCAGTCTTTCTGTCTTCAGGAAGTGACACCCTAACTTTACTCAGGCACTTTAGGTGACTCACAGGTGAACCTGAGCAGAGAACAGTTAACTTAATTGATAAGATAGATTCCCTTTTTGAAGTGATACAAATGTTTCTGGCAACATACCTGTAGAAGTTTTACCCTTGATTACTTTTTCAGATACACGTTTTTTATTCCTTATTTCTGTCTGTCTCTGGCAGGATCTCTCTATAAATGATTTTTTTCTCTTTACAAATGCTTCTTGTAAGCTCCCTGATGCAGGTGTAAATTTTGGAACGGTTTCTGTTAGGGAAAAAGACATTGAAGCTATATCTATTTTCATCAATATGCAAAGAATGGAGGCTGAGACTTGAGTGGGGAACTCACACTAGCCCCTGGGTTCACAAACCGTTTCAGACACTCAAGGCATACCTGCAGGTACTGTAGGTGACTTCTCCAAGGGTAGCTCTGACCCAGCTGGATAATCTGGGTTTTCTGTTTCTGGTACATGAGGCAGAAATTCACTCACCTAATTTTAAGAAATTCATAGATGAAGTCTCTTTCGCCTCAAAGTTCAGCCATGGTTTCTACATCTTACATCTTACCAGGTTTCAGCTACACCCTGGTTCAGCTTTAGAACAATTTTATAGCAAGGGAACTTCTTTAATAGTTTTAATCCCATTGAACGCTTCATTTGACCAGCAGTACTAAAAAATTAGTAGCTCCCACACCTACCTCCCCATTCTATCTTAGCCAAAAGCTTTTAGATTTAACTCACCTGATTACTTGGGGATATCCTGGAATATTCTAAGGTAGCATCAGGTCAAAAGACTTGTATACTATCACTACTAACCTAGAGTCCTTACTAAAATGGAATTGGTGAAGTTACGAACCAAGTAAGAATCCAATGCTTTGCTTGTGGAAAAAAGAGGGAATGTAGTTGATAGAATTTGAAATATTTTTAAAATTAACGCATATCCACCTTGGTCTGGATTGCCTTCCTTAAAGCACCTCTCTGCTGTCTCATACCTTTGGAACAAAGTATCTCTCATTCGGAAAGGCAGGCAGGAGTTTTAGCCCAAGTCAATGAACTAGCATCAGAAACGTATGTACTTAAGAGAAGCATTTGAGATCTTGCTCCCTGGCATGTGCCACCAGTGTATTCAGGACTATTAGTCTACAAAACAATGTTCTTTGGTTGAGAGGCTTTTCTGTTGCCTGTCATCTTTCTGTCAGTTTCTCCTGTACACTTTGTAGCTTGCACTTGCATAAACCACAATATGAGGAGGTTAAGTTTGCAAATAATTCTAATGAAAAGTGACAAATAGAAAATGTGAAAAAACTAGTTCCCCAATTCTCAGCTATGGATTGCTCTGACTGCTGATATTACCTGAGAACTTTTCTCCTCGTCCTCTTTCTTTTCTTCTAGAGTTAGGTTTGTAAAATCCATTTCAGCAATACTGATATCACTGGTGCTTACTAACGTAAGTTCTGGTTCCTCCATTATACCATGGCCAGACTCTGTCTCCTGTGCAGTAAAATTAAAGAGGAAACTGTCCAAAAATAATATAGCCTTAGACATTCAAAATGTGAAAATGTACAGAACACACCAGTGCCCCCCTCTACCCCCTGCCTTTCAGATACACTAGTGAGGATCTGGGGGTAGGTGAAATAGTGTGATTAATTGAAAAGGCCTACAAGGACTATAAACCCCAAGGCTCACAGGGCTAGGCAATTAGGCACATGTTACCCATGCTGTGGAGAAGCAGAGGGTATAGCCTAAGGGGAGTGGTGCTAATGGGTTGGTTGCAGCCAAATATGGCAATGTTGGCAGATTAATTTCTTATGGGAAATGTCAACTTTTAAACATTGAGCAAGAGTTTGCAAAAGAAATCCAAAAACCAAATCATCTGTGGTCTAGATGTCAACCATATATTCTATCTCTATTCTCCTATGCTTATGCTTAGAACAATAGTATATTCAAGTGGTGAGTTATTAATTCAATGTAGTACAGTAAGGCTGAACACTGGAGGTGCTGAAGCACAGGTGGGCCACCACTCCTCAGGGAAGCTGAACAAATATATGACTTGGGAGGAAAACCTGCAAAATTCAGGTATCTCCAGATTTGAAGATTTCTTCTGATGATTACGAGATTGACTATCTCAGGCATATTAATAAGTAGCTTTGTTGTTTCTCTTGAAATTTGTTTTGAAAAATCCTCCTGGATTTGGACATTTTATGCTTTTTCCTTATTTATTTTTTTGGATAGTATATTGCCCTTTTTCTGCCTTTGATTGAATTCAAAATACTGCTGTATTTTCATTTTATTCTCTGCTGGTTTGGAAACCATTTTATTTCCACTCTATTAGTAATTACTCTCAAATTCAAAACATGCATGCTTAACTCGATTTATATATTTATATGCGTTTTTGACCAGTGTATCTTAACTAAAAAATTCAAATACCAGTTAAAGTCTTCCTGGAAAACCAATCTAAATGCTAACTATATAAGACGGATTCCACTCACCCAGACTGGAACAGAGCTCGGTAGTGAACATGATCCGGAACTGAAAAAGGGCTCTGACTGTGACAGCAGAGAGAGATTTGGTATGATTTTTGGAGTTTGTGCTGTAACTGACTTCTCAAAACATTTTTCATTCTGAACAGTTAATGAGTATGGTATCTGAACTAAAGTTCCCCTCTCCACTGTTCTTACACACAGTTGTGAGTCAATTTCCTGTACATGTGGATTCACATTTAAATCTCGACTGGTTTCATTTTTATCCCTTTCAGTGAGTCCTTCACTTTGTAACACTTCATCATTCCCTGTTTCTGATAGTTCTTCAAAGCCCTGTCCTCTTCTGCCTTCTAACTGGTCTTTCACTAAGCACTCACTAGCGGTAGAACCACATGGAGTGCTATCCTGTGAATTTAACTGATGAAATACATTAGCTTCAGTAGATGAAGTGAAGATTGAACTTTGCAAATTTCCAACAGAAAGCTGGGAATGGACATTTTCCCCCTTGTTTTGTAATGTTTCAGTTGGTTCAGAGGAGTACTGATTTTCCAGGCCTTGGGAAGAATCTCTTGCTTCAATGCTTAAAATACTTGGTAGATCAGCATGCTGGCTCCCCTCCTGTGCAGAAAATTCTGGCAGAAGCTGTTGAAAAGACTGTTCAGATCCTGCAATAAGTTGAAGAAATCAGTTAATCGTCGTATGTGATAAAACTTGGATACCAATACAGCCCCTAATACTTTGAGAAAATTGCATAGCTTAGTTTCTACAATTTTAGGAGAGAAAGTTGATGTGTGTAACCATGAATAGGAAGCTAAAGGATGGTCAGTGACTTTCAAATAACTACTGCTCACACCATGTATTTTCTCCTAATAGTAATTAAAAACACGGCTATTAGACATAATGAGTATGTTTTCCCTCATTATGAGAACCAAACATCGATTTTGTTGTAACAGAAGAACTTAGGTTAAAACATGTGTGTATCTCATGTATGTGTATGTGTGTGTTTAAGTACATGTATTTGTACAAAAAGTTTTAGCAGAATAAACTAAGCATTGAGGTAAAGAGGCAGCACTTTATCAAGTTCACTTATGTGAAACTGCTAAGTGAGCATACATTACTGCTGTTATTTAAATGAAGACACAAAGAAACAATTTGTAACACTGGGGGCAGAGGTGAGGACGGGACTGGAGAAAAACCAGGAACTGCTAGGCACAATTTCCAAGAAAAATGCATATAAACAATCAAGAAAAAACGTATTGGGTTTTAAATTTTTCTAACTCAATCATACATACCCTGAATAATATTTTCTGTGTCAAAACCATGAGCTGCAGAATGAGTGAAGTCGGGGGCAGGCTGCTGACTGAGGCTTGTATTAAGGGAAGACTGCATGCTGGTCCTCCTCAGTGCAGTAAAGGAAACTGTCCCTTTGGATGACAGAGCAGCGTGGTGGCTTCCATCTGAAGTGTCCGAGCTCTGATGCAAAATGACAGGAAAATGCTGAAATACTGATTATGTATTACAAGTTGCATCAATAATTATGTTCCTCGGACACTATTCTTCCTTAACTGCCACTGTGCCACCCCACTAATAATATACTTACTTAGTCAAGCCTAATTCTTCCATTTCAGTTCATATGAAAGGGCATTTTTAAAAATATTTAAATTAAAATAATTTTAGAAAATTATTAAGAAAAATTGTGAATTAACCATTTGAGTTTAGAGCCTGATAAGTTCATTTCTGATCAGCACAAATGGTGTCCAGCAGCCCAGATGTCAGGGTGTAGAGGTAGAAAGACTCAGGCTTGGATCTTAGCTTCTTTACTGGATGGAAAAAGACTTTTTAAAATTTGCAAAATTATATTTACCTGAACTGTTCAAGGATGAATTCCATTAAAGTAAATAAACAAAAATACTATAAGGTCACTTATGAGTCATACTCACTATCTGGAACAAGGCTGACCAAATAAAATTCTAAAGCAGCTACGTTCAGTCTTGGTTCCACATTAGACGCTCCTGGGGAGCTTTCAGAAAGTCTTCACATTGGAGCTCTCTTAGGGATTCTGATTTCATTGCCCTGGGTGCAGTCTGGGCACCGACATTTTTTTTTTTTTTACAGGGACAGAGAGAGAGAGAGAGGGATAGATAGGGACAGACAGACAGGAATGGAGAGAGATGAGAAGCATCAATCATTAGTTTTTCGTTGCCGTTGCGACACCTTAGTCGTTCATTGATGGCTTTCTCACATGTGCCTTGACCGCTGGCCTTCAGCAGACCGAGCAACCCCTTGCTGGAGCCAGCGACCTTGGGTCCAAGCTGACGACCTCGGGTTCTTGAACCTGGGTCTTCCACACCCCAGTCCAATGCTCTATCCACTGCGCCACCACATGGTCAGGCTGGGCACCGACATTTTTAAAAGCTTTCCACCTGATTCCAATTGGTAACCAACATTAATGACCACTGTTCTGTTCTAACAGAAAAAAAGCGACAAACTATTCTGGAAAATTCAGGGAAATGAAGCATGTACTTTAAGATACCTGATAAAAGTCTCTGCCCTCTTGAGAAATCCCAGAGGATAATGACGACAAATCAAAATCTGGCTGTGGTTCTAAGGGTTTAAACAGCTGGTGATGCAAGTTTGGAAAAATGAATTCCAATTCTGGAAAGTCAAGGTCAACTGTTGGAATTTTAAGGAAAATAAAGTGAATTTATTTTTAAAATAAAGCCTAGAAAAGTAGTACTAAGAACATACAGTGGTCCCTCATCTATCGCAGGGGGTTAGGTTCCAGAACCCCTGCCATAGGTGCAAATCTGCGAAGTAGCAACCTTTTATTAATTTTATTATTTCTATATATTTTAAGGGTTTATAAACCCTCCCCACACTCTTATAAACCTTTCCCACACTCTTATAAACACTTCCTATGCTCTTAAATACTTTCTACACTCTTAAACCTACATAATTTTAACAACATATAAAATTCTATATGGGTACATACCAGTGAATACTAACGTTTTAGTTAATATTTTTAGGCTAGCAAATGCTTTACCACAAAAATAATTAAAATAATAAATATATAAAAATACCTATATACCACAAAATCCCTCAATATAGCAAAAAATCCACAATATAAAATTAGATATATACAATTTAAAAACGTGGTATATTGAGACTGAAAAAAGTGAATCACTATATGGCAAGGGACTGGTATTCAGAAAAGCTTATTTTTAGGTAAATCCCATTCAACAAAATTAATCTTTTTTTTCATTATCAGAGGAGGTTTTCAAATTAGATCCTTCTATCATTACTTATAATGTACAAAAAAATGGGGATACTCAGTGACCAAAACCTTTGACATATGTCTCCATTTCTACCACACCCAAAATTTTGAGGTTAATTAAGAGACCATTCTGATCACTGCTTTGCTATAAGCTTTGTTATTCTCGCATAGCTCATTTCAGATTAATGATTAAAAAAAGAAAAGCTGAGGGTCACTCTGGGCCAGAGTATTCACTTTGTGTATACTGTCTCATCTAATCTCCAAGACACCGTCGTTATAGAAAATGAAAGAGTATTCTGCTCATGATCTCATGGCTAAGATAAATGGTCAAACTAGGAGTTAAATCCAGGTCTGTCTGATTTGTGAGTTCTTGTTCTCAATACTGTCAGTTGTACTGCACTCAAGCTGTTATAGTGAACTGCAGCCGTGAAGGAAGATCCGCCAAACTCTCCTTCTATGTGTTCTTCTGTGAGTCCAATTGGTTCCAAGTTCCCTCTCTCACTAAATGCCTCGGTGTTTTCCATGGCATAACTGCTGTGGTGGCCATGAAAACGTGCAGCTCAAACACTCACTACTTAGAACTAGAAGGGATAAAAAGTCAAAAGTTATAGTTTACATAAAAGTATTTACTCAAAATAATTTTACCCCGTAAGTCTGTCTTTTCAGTCATCAAACTGGTTTCACCTATGTACTTATTATCTATCATCTGCTGAATGTGTGCTTGAGCACATGGAAGTTTTTCCTCTGTGGGCAAGAGAGGTCTATGAACATCCAAAACGCCAAGCCTTTGATAAGGAACTTGTGATGGAGGAACTGCAGAACTTAAAATCGTTTCTTGTTCTTTGTCAGTGGTAGGTTCTTGTTCCCTATGTTCCACATGCTCTGAAAATGACTCTGCAAAGAGATTAATGAAAGTATTTAATGGCTAGGTACTTCCTTAGAGACAAATTTGGTAAGAGGCATAGCAATTTACAGCAATATGGGATCAGTACAACCAAGAAATTTGCTTAGATAACTTGCTACTGAATGGGAAAATGTGACATTAGTGGACACTCCTCAGTGTTGTTGGGGATCCAGATCATTCTCAAGGGTCTGCAAGCCCATGATTTCCAACCATGTTATAATATCATACTGTCCAATATTCTATCAGGCACGAAAACTTTACTTCTGCAATTTAAAGAAACAATCCCTCTCAGCACAATGTGAAAGGCAGTGTCACTCTCACCACTGTATTGCAACAGCACTGGTGCCGGTCCTTCAATCTATTTACAAATATTCTGATGATATTACCTGGATCTGTAAAGCTCAAATCTGTGTTTTCATTACTTAAGCTCCCAGTAGAAATAGTTATTGGAGATAATGGTTCATGATAAATCTCTTGTGTTTCAGCCTGAAAATTAAGGGGAACATTAGGCCATAATGTAGAAAGTAATATCTAGAAAAAAAACAAATCACCAGCATCAGCAGTTATCAATTCTGAGCTCAGATCAAGTGTAGAAACCTTCATAATTACAAAGGTCAGTAGTAGAACATTTTCATCATTGCTCAGAACTGATCAGCCTTTCATACACATATGTCCCCACCCTCTCAATCTCATTCATCAGCAAGTCCTTAGGAGCCACACTCACCTTTACACACACACACACACACACACACACACACACACACACACACACACCCGAACACACACACATTTTAAATTAATTTACACTTTGGCTTCTCAGAACTACAGAGATCATGCATCAAGTAGACTAGAGGGTCTTCTGATGCTCAGATTTGGCTATTTTCATCACTGATCCACTTCAGTAAGAGCAGATCTCAGAGGGCACAAACTTTATTTCACCACTTCTGTGAACTAAGTGACAGAGATTACAAAGCCAAACAGCACCCACATGGCAGTGCACCCTGAGACATGACCAACCTTATCACCTGGCTTCACAGCTGTATTCAGAGATGCACGTTCTCCTTCCTCCACAGCATAACTTAACACTGCGTGATCCTCATCCACAGCCTCCGGGACCTTGGCTGAAATGGGGGAATAAGGTTTGGATTAAACAATGCTAATGCTTAGAACCAGAAGGCATCATTTCTTGCTTTCCTACAAATTTCTTTCATGTTTTGCTTCGCAGAGCTGCCTTATCTTAGACCCAGATAAAAATTTTCTTATTCAAACATTTACTAGTTAGCACAATACACTTTTGTCCTGGAAAAAATGCAGTTGTCATTGTTATTCTATGAGTACAACCCTTTTGAAAAAGAGGCAATATAATGGGAAATATTTTTGTCATCATTTTAAGTGAAGAAGCAAAAATAATCCATCATAAATACAGTATGATCTTAAAGGTGAGAAAAATGCATATAAAAAAAGACAAAAACAACTAGTGGTTGCTCAGGAATGGCAGGATGGGGTAGACTTACATCTTTGAAAGTTTTAGTGCTTTCTAAAATCATAATGAGCATATATTACTTTTGTTATGAATTATCATTTCTAATTACACTTGACATACTACTCATAAAATTATACTTTCTGTCTCATTCAATAATTCAGGCATTCTGAGCTAATTTTTCTCTTACTCCTAATAGCCAGTATTTGTGAGAAAGCCGGCCACGGCATATCGCTACCTGTGGCTCTGAAACAGATTAAAATCAAACTGCTCCGTCAAACAGACACTAAAATTTTCTGCCCATTTATCACCATAATATTTTTTGTTAACCCTTTCAGTGAGGACGTACATGAACGTTTGTGCTATTCAAAGGGTTAAGAGATTATGCACATTAAAAGTATAGTTGTTTTTTATTTGTTTTGTTTTTTTACGATAGAGACAGAGTCAGAGAGAGGGACAGAAAGAGACAGACAGACAGGAATGGAGAGAGATGAGAAACATCAGCTCTTTGTTGCAGCACCTTAGTTGTTCAGTGATTGATTTCTCATATGTGCCCTGACTGGGGGCTACAGCAGAGTGAGTGGCCCCTTGCTCGAGCCAGCGACCTTGGGCTCAAGCCAGAGACCACAGAGTCATGTCTATGATCCCACACTTAAGCCAGCAACCCCACACTCAAGCCAGGTGACCCTGTGCTCAAGCTGGGGACCCTGGGGTTTCAAACCTGGGTCCTCCATGTCCCAGTCCGATGCTCTATTCACTGTACCACTATTTGATCAGGCAAAAAGTATGTTTTTTACAAGTCCCAGGACACACACAGAAACACCTGTTAATGTGTATATATACTAATTTGTAAAATAATATCTATATTATGAACAATGAAGTAGAAACAAAGCTAATACAAAATAACAAAAGTACAATTTATTTATTTATTTGGTATTTTTCCAAAGTTAGAAGTGGGGAAGCAGTCAGACTCCAGTATGTGCCCGACTGGGATCCACCCGGCATGCCCACCAGGGGGCGATGCTCTGCCCATCTGAGGCATTGCTCTGTTGTGCTCCGGAGCTATTCTGGCTCCTGAGGCAGAGGCCATGGAGCCGTCCACAGTGCCCAGGCCAACTTTGCTCCAATGGAGCCTTGGCTGTGGGAGGGGAAGAAAGAGAGAGAAAGAAGAGGGGGAAGGGTGGAGAAGCAGATGGGCGCTTCTCCTGTGTGCCCTGACAGGGAATCGAACCCGGGACTTCCATATGCCAGGCCAACCAGCCAGGGCCTAAGCACAATTTATTTTATTATTATTTATTATTATTATTTTTTTCCCCACGCCAAACTGTATCCAACTTTATTAAAGATACTTTTCATAAACAATCATAGTATTTTAGGCAGGACATGGGCAGACAATCATTAACAGTATACAACTTTCAAACTCGCTTCTGCAATGGACTACCCAAAATCAGAAAGCCACTATAAAACCCAATGAAGTCTTCATTTGATGCTCTGAACAGGGAAAGTTTAGAGTGAGGGTTGATATTTCACATTAAACATGTTGTTTTAACAACTTTTCACAGGACAACCCTGACTTTCAGGAAATAAAATGAAAATAGTAGAATTATCAATCTGTAGATCTACAACCTAAAAAAGGAACTGTTGCTCTTTTGAGGGATGCCACCTTAATGGTGACACTATAAAGTCCAGATTGCCCAATATACTGATAACTAGTTTAGGGGGGGGCAGGTCCTAACGTCTCTGGGCTTAAGGTCTATGCTTAAAGTGGAGAGGAAGAAAAGGACACAAATTAATTTTTCCAAACCACATGGTGTTTGTGCACGGTGGCTAATGTGTGTCAACATCAAGGGATCCCTCTTTCCAGGAACCAAGAGGAAGTCTCTCAAAACTGGAAGGGAAAGGTGTTTTTCCCCACATCACTCCAGCTTTGGAGACACTCTATTGGTACTGTATGTCCTTCCCCCCAAAACAACAATGAAGTGTTTTGTGGGCTAACAACATAGCTTAAAAAAAATGGCACCAGAAATACACAGTTATGAAACATGCACACACTTCGTTGGCATCTCCAGCACCTGCAGCTTTCTGTGCCTGGTCTGTTCTGGCATCTCCATGTTCTGCAGGGCTATTCCCATCCCTGCCAGCATCAGCTTTCCCCTTTTTCCCTTTGCGTACCTTCTCTCCCTTCCTTGCAGGGGCCTTTTTAGGCCTGGGCTCCGGCTTTGGAGGAGCAGGACTACCTGATAACCTGGTGGACCCTCTCTGTGGTTTGTCCTTCACCTTGGCTTTACCTCCCTTAGCGTCCCCTGCAGCCTTTCTCTTGGGCATGATGGTGACTTTCTCTTGGGCATTATGGGCGGGGCGCGGGGATGCAGCAGCGCGTGGGCTTTGGTTGTTCTGAGGGTGGTTCTTGCCTCTTCTTCCAGTACAATTTATTTCTAATGCCACTTTTACTCTCTCCCTAGTCTAGTTCTTTAAAAATATGTTATTGTGATATAATGATTAATCATTAAACTTTTATTTGCTTACTTCTAAACATAGCATTTTTAAGTAAAGAAATTTTAAGAAAAAGAGATGATAAAATTTTATAGAAAGGTTATATTTTTTTCTTAGGCAGCTCATTTCAAAATCCAGTTGGGAGTTTAGAAGTTAATCTGGGGTCTTTAAATTCATACCTCAAAATTTACTGTTCTCTATTATATACCAAGAAGACTTCCCTCAGAGGAGAGATGAGTGAATAGGGTTAACATTTGAGTAGTGGTAAAAAGTGAAAAATAAAAATTGGAGAAAGCAGCAAGGTCAAAGTTCTTTAAGACATTGAAGAATTCAGCGAACAGGTCCCTGAAAGTAGTCAGAAGAGAAATAATTGTCATTGGTTTGGAAAAGTTCACTGGGAGTAGGGACCTATTAGGAGGAAAGAACACCAGGAAAGCAGTGCCTTAATGAGGGTAATCTTCCCATGCCCCGCAGAAAGGCAGCATGTTTGCTTTCCTTCAGGAGCAATGCATCGTTTCCTGCTTCCCTACAAAAGCAAGGGGACAGAGATCGAGGTTAGTGACGCCACCTAAAAAGATATTAAGAAAGAGGTTAGGTGATAAGGACCTGGATGAAGTGGTAGGGAGGGAACGGAGAAGTAACAAAATAAGACCCTCCATTCTAAGACAGAAACAGCATAAACCTGGGGATGATTATGAGAAGCAGAAAGCAGCTAGAGGGCCAGGAACCGGTCTGGCATGATCAGCCAGGCCTTGGTGTTCTCCTGTTAAGCAGTAACTATTTCACACAACACCAATCAGAAAAGGCCACTCCGACCATGATGGATCAAGAGAAAAATGAGACCACCTACACTCATCTCTGAACAAAATCATAAATATAGCCCAGACCACAAAAATGACCAAGCATCTCCCTATCTTGGCTGATCTGGGTGACTGCTGCTTCTTGACATGCTACAGCTTTAATTAGCCTCACTCCATTATTCCTACCTCCTAAATAAGAATTTTCTAGGTACCCCAAAATAGAATTACCCTCTCCCTGATAACAACCAATATTAATAAACAAAGCCCCATTTCTTTGAATCCTCGCCAAAATCACCTAACAGAAGCCCAACTCTTACAGCAAGTCCCTTCTAATACCCTCTTATTGAGACACCCCATTGTCCCTTTGGTGGCATTCTACCTTACTGCATCAAGTCCAAACCCCGGCTTTAACTACAGGTGCGTTCCTGCTCCTCTTTGGCTAGAAGAAATCAATGGGCAGAATAAAAAAGAAAATATCAGTATCCTTTAGCTAAAACTAAAGTTATAAGTTTTATTTGATGTGTCAAAAATTACATATAATTCACTGGGATGCTTAAAGTCAAATTTCCTGTAAACTCAAAGAATAGTACTCTCATCTCTTTATTAAACTATAGATGCAACTAAGATAATCACTCAAGGACATGTGAGAGCTAAAATAAAAAAATCTCATTAGAAATGGTAACTATTTAAAAGGTGCTTTAGAACTGATAAAGCAATACTAGAACTATGCTTTGTATGGTTAAAAAGCATAGTCTACATGTAAAACAGCTTGTTACATACAATGCATAAATTCAAAAGTGAGAAAATCAACAACACTGGTTGTCTTTGCAGGGCAGAATTAAGTGATTTAATACTTTTTTAATATAAGCCTCTTTATTTTCCAAATATTTAAAAGTAAACAAAATAGCTCATTCAGAAAGCTATACATAGATTTTTTAAAGATAAAATTTCATAGTATTTAATTAAATGTGAATTGTTAGGAATAGGCTAAACAAAAAATTTGTAAATGTTGCCAACAAAAACCCCATACCTTCAAGTAACTCTGCTAGCATTTATTTACTGAAAAGCAAATTTAATTATTCTTTTAATAAACTTCACTTCCTGTACTAAACTTTTTCTGTATAGAATACGTTTCTTATTTTTAAAAGTCTACAGTTGTGTGACCAGGCGGTGGCGCAGTAGACAGAGTGTCGGACTGGGATGCAGAAGACCCAGGTTCGAGACCCCAAGCTCGTCGGCTTGAGCGCAGGGCCATCTGGCTTGAGCAAAAGCTCGCCAGCTTGGACCCAAGGTGGCTGGCTCCAGCAAGGGGTGGCTCAGTCTGCTCAAGGCACGTGGTCAAGGCACATGTGAGAAAGCAATCAATGAACAACTAAGGTGTTGTAACGGCAATGAAAAATTAATGATTGATGCTTCTCACCTCTCACCGTTCTTGTCTGTCTGTCCCTATCTATCCCTCTCTCTGTCCCTGTAAAAAAAAGTCTACAGTTGAACATATAAAGTAAAAAGTGAAACCCAGGCCCAGGCCGGTTGGCTCAGCAGTAGAGCATCAGTCTGACTGTGGAAGTCCCAGGTTAGATTCCCAGCCAGGGCAAACAGAAGTGACCATCTGCTTCTCCACCCTTCCCCCTCTCCTTTCTCTCTCTTCCCCTCCTACAGCCAAGGCTCCACTGGAGCAAAGTTGGTCCGGGCACTGAGGACGGCTCCATGACCTCCACCTCAGGCACTGCAGTGGAGCAACACCCCCTGGTAGACATGCTGGGTGGATCCTGGTCGGGAGCATGCGGGAGTCTGCCTGCCTGCCTGCCTCCTGCCCCTGCTTCTCACTTTGAGGGGGGGGGGGAGTGAAACCGAGTCTCCAAATATGTAAACCTGTACCAACACTTTGGAGTCCATCATCCAGACATTTTTCAATGCATGGCCACAGATTCTTTCCTCCCATCATTTACACAGAACTGCATAGCATAGGTGTACGATAATGACTCTACATGATATATCTTTTGTCCACACACCCTTGTGCACGGCAATTCTACTTTTAATCTCTTGATGATCTCTCACCTGCTTCCTCAGAGTCGTCACCACAGACTTTCTCCTTGGCATTCAGGTGAGAACGAGGCAATGGAGCACAGTACAGTGGGGTCCCCAGGAAACTTTGTTCTCGACTTACAGACACCCTCAGGGGGTCTCTGTCTTGATGAAAATCTGGTGTATCTGGCAGGGAAAAAAATGACTTGTTAGACTTCCACTAAGTTTCTGGTGCTAGCCAAAACTAAAATGGCAATTTCGATTATGGGGCAAAATATCTAAACTCTTAAAGATTTGATTTATGTTACAAGAGAATAATAATTACTTATCTTTTACACAGGCCCTTAAATTATTTTACTGAGTTTTTAATGATATACCTACTTAATATTAGATAATGCTTCAGTACTAAATCACAGAAAAAATACCTGGAGACTTTACTAACCATTAATAATACTGTAAGATATAATCTACATTCATAATATAATGTTCAAAAATAGCCACAGCTACTCTGGGGTATAAGAAATCAAGACAGGGGCTTACCCTGGAGAGAACAGAGTGGACAGTAACTCAGAGGGTACAGAGGGAGGCTTTATGGAGTTCACTAACATCCCAGTGCTTGACCAGGGTGGTATTTATATGGAGATGGTTAGTACAGTAATAATCACTGAAATAAACACCTATAATTTATGCACCTCTCTGAATATTATACTTTGATACAACAAGAAAAACAAGTAAGCAAACAAAGGAGTAGGAGATTTCCAAAAATGAAAGCTAATTTACTGAGAACTCCACAAAATTGGGAATTAAAGACAACACGTATTACTAGAGGAAGATGTTTGTCAGGGAACTAAAAACAGGGAGAATGTCGCCTGACCTGTGGTGGCGCAGTGGATAAAGCGTCGACCTGGGAACACTGAGGTCGCCAGTTCAAAACCCTGCACTGGTCTGGTCAAGGCACATATGGGAGTTGATGCTTCCAGCTCCTCCCCCCTTTCTCTCTCTCTCTCTCTCTCTCTCTCTCACTCTGTGTCTCCTCTCTAAAATGATTAAATAAATAAATTAAAAAAAAAAAAAAAAAAAAACCAGGGAGAATGTTTACAACTATTCAGTTGGAACAGATCCCTCCCACCCAAGGACCCCTTTCCTCTCAACACCATCCCTAGGGGAGACTACAGGTTTATTCTCTGGAGAAGTCGAATCTAATACATTCTGAATTTGGGGTGATCAGGCACTGGAAGGTGCAAGGGTGGAAGGAAGAGACAGAATGCCATTAAAAAAATAAGTGGTATTGCCTGACCTGTGGTGGCGCAGTGGATAAAGCGTCGACCTGGGAACACTGAGGTTGCCAGTTCAAAACCCTGCACTGGCCTGGTCAAGGCACATATGGGAGTTGATGCTTCTAGCTCCTCCCCCCTTTCTCTCTCTCTCTGTGTTTCCTCTCTAAAATAAATAAATAAAAATAAATTAAAAAAAAAATAAGGGGTATTAAGAGAAAAGTCTGCCCCTCACCTCAGGTGCCCCACCCAGGTCTGGCTGCAGAGCAGCACAGGCTCTATCAGGTTTGAAGGCTTTTTTTTTTTTTGAAAAAATTAAACTATAAACTGACTTAGGGAAAAGAACTACAGAAACTCATTTGAGAGACCCAATGAAAAGCCACCTTTTCCACTGAAGTTCAGTAATACATAAGGCCCCCACCTACAGAATATCCAATAAGCCCTTAAGTCTCATTGCAATATGCAAGCTACTAAAGAAAGTCTCTAAAATATAGACAGAAACAACAAAAGAAACAAAACTCAGACACACAGAAAATATAGGAAACCACACAAAGAAAACAACATAAATACACTTAGTAGGTAAAATTTTGCATTCATGAAAATAGCAGAATGCTATGAAAAAGAAAAAAATATCAGGAATAAAAGCTTTTAGAAACTATGATTTGATAGTCAAAACAAAAATTTGTATGAAAAGTTAGAAGAAAAAGTTGAGGGAATTCTCCCAGAAAGTAAAGTCAAAAGGAAAAGAAATGAACAACGGAAGAGAAAACTAGAAGATAACACAGATCAGTGCTTCCCGGGGACACTGTCATCCTCACCCACCTGAGGGGCCTTTTTTGGTTTTGTAAAAATTGCCTCCTAACTCCATGAATTTGTAGTAACTACACACACACACACACACACACACACACACACACACACACACACACACACTGTATATCTTTCTATGTACATCTGTGCTTTGGTATATAAAAAGAGTAAGACTTTTTCACCTCTCCAAGAACCAATTTTTATCTCCTTTGGAGGCAATAGTACTCTTGTTAAAAATACCTAATTGGTTATCCAACTGTGGTAAGGTACCGAAGAATTGCAAAAATTAATATTTTAGAAGGAACAGTCAAGTTTCTTGCCCTTTCCTTTCTGTGAAGAATGGAGGGAAAGGAATGTGGGAGTTTCCTGGCTTACAAGGACATATTACATACTAAGATAAGAAACCCCTTTTAATAAGAGGCTTAAAGGCATTCTATGATTTAGGCCAAGCATTCAGAGAGATTTTGTAAATATAATTTTTATACTTGTGTTTTACACCAGCTCAAAATGGCTGATTGCATTCATGCTTAGGAAGGGCTATTATATTGTAAATAGAGTGGTTTTTGTACTAAGTTTTTTGTTGTTTTTTTTTTTACAGGGACAGAGAGAGAGTCAGAGAGAGAGATAGATAGGGACAGACAGACAGGAACGAAGAGAGATGAGAAGCATCAATAATCAGTTTTTCGTTGCGACACCTTAGTTGTTCATTGATTGCTTTCTCATATGTGCCTTGACCATGGGCCTTCAGCAGACCAAGTAACCCCTTGCTCGAGCCAGCGACCTTGGGCTCGAGCTGGCGACCTCGGGGTCTCGAACCTGGGTCCTCCGCATCCCAGTCCAACGCTCTATCCACTGTGCCACCACCTGGTCAGGCTGTACTAGGTTTTGAATGAAAAGAGGAAGGAGGTGTGGACCCCCTCTCTTCCCCTCACCTGTGAGGAAGAAGGTAAACAGTTAGCCAGGTGCGGGGGAAGGGAAGAAAGATTTAAGTAGCCCTTTCCTCTCCCCTTTCTTTCTCCTTAACGAGCGAATTACAAATGCTTATCCTCTGACATCATGCAAACCCCCTCCCATCCTGAAATCGTGTGATTGATGTATGTACCTCTAAACAAAGGAATGGGAGGTAGACACTGAAAGATTTGTGAATGTCTTTGATATGTAAAACGACATCACTATTGTGTTACCTTGTAAGTTTTAATATGTAGGAATGCTTTTTTATAGATCCTATAGACAAATGTTATAAACTTGTTAATGATTATGTCATGCTCCCCCTTGTTTTCCGACCAACCTGTATGTGGTTAAGTGTATATAACTAGACTCAGGGCTATATTTGACACCACACAATTTGGATCAGCTATACCCCGTGTAAGTCATATGCAGCCGGTTTATTAATAAATCTCCTCTTAAAAATTCTTCTGTATCCTGCCATGGTGTCTCTACATAACCTGTGGAATTAAGGTACGCTACTTTACAACACAACTTTCAACTAAAAGGTGTCCCACAAACAGAAAATGGCGTGACCTTAAAATATACAGAGGTATTTAATAGAAGTATTAGTATGGGAAGACAGACATTCAACGGAGGCTTTAAGCAAATGAAAATAAAGACACAATCTACTGTAGGTAAAGTTTAACAAGAAAGAAATATAATCATAGTATACTAACTGTCTTAGCAGTATAAAACTATACATGAGCATGATGATAATTTAGCTTAATTTTTGCTAAAATCCATTGCCAACTACAGAGGTAGATTCAAAAACCACTTAAAAGACTTGTCAAGTGATTGCCCCTGGTGAGTAGATTAAGGGGTGTGAGAAGGGCAAGAAGAAATGCTGTTTCATGTCATAACCTTTTGTATCAAACCACCCGTATTTTATCAAACCATTTCTTTTGGTACTACGTATTTACCTTTTTAAAGGCTTTGCCTGTAATACTTTGATTGAAAGTATTATTTAAAGCAGTGTGATAAAGGCTATAACGAAAGCTCCCAGAGAGTATAGGAGAGACTCTTGACAGTTCAGGGAAAGTTTACCAGACAAGTGGTACTTAAGCCAACCGTTGAAGGGAGAAACAAGGTAAGAAGAGACCTAGGAGGTGAAGCCCCGGACTTAAAAGAAGGCTAAAGAATGAGGAAGTGGAGGTAAAGGAACAGTATAGAGCTTGCCCTTAATTTAGACACAGACATTATGAAACATGACTCAGCAAATTACAGAAATGAAGGATGAGAATTTCCCATGCGCACTGTGAATTACAGAAATTATCAATCAATTTCTGAAGTGGCAGTTTGCCAAACAGTGAAAAATAAGAAAATCTTCCAAAACCGAGCAATAAATAAAATCATTACTTTTTTATAAGTTCTATAAGATAAGCATAAGAAAACAGAAAGGGGACTGATTCTTAAGAATTACTCTCATTTTCTACCATCTTTATTTCTTTCAGACAGAAACAAAGACACACCAGTTTATGGATGAAGACCAAAATATTAACATTATACTTCCATGTACTTTCCTATTGACAAAGCTAATGTTTTCTTAAAAAAGGATTTACTTTAATAAATTTGATCAAGAAAACTATGTGGTGAGTATGAAATATAAAAATAATTGTGAAATTTATATAGGGCTATTTACTAAGAATCTTAAGGAGAAGTTTTTCTAGACAATTTGAACTAGGAATAAGTACAGTAAAGAAATACACCTAAATTGTTCTTAAAGTCAGGATTTTAAGCTTAATACTACTTATCCTATAAAAGATACAGGAAAAGAACAATGAAGGTACTGAAGTAGAAAAGCAACAATGGAAAAGAGAAAAAACCGAGTTATATCCTAAAAAATAAATGTAGAAAACTGGCAAACTATTAAAAAAACCCTGTGTTTTATCAAACCATTTGTTTACCTAGTATAGAAGGCCTGCCACTTCCTGGTGAGTCTACCTCTTGTATAGCGCTAAGTTCATGTTGGTTCAAGTCCAATCCACATTTAACTTTAGCGACAGGTGGCTTTGAGGTTCTCCCTCCCAGGTCTCTGCTCAGATGCTCACCTATCAAGTCAATGAGAAAGTTAGGCAGAATAAAAGTCTATGAACATACTACAAAATTCTCTTTAACCAGCAAGTTGCAGGAAGTGAAAGCAAAGAATAATCAGCGTAAAAACTACAATAAAATCCAACTATCTTACCACTTTGTTTGGTACTACTACCTTCTGAAAGCAGCTGATTATCATCAGAGTTGTTCACATTTGCAGAACTAATGTTCTTATGATCAACTTTTGCTTGATCTTGGAGATAAGGAAGCCACTCTCTGAGCATCTGGGGTTTTAAATCATTTTCAAAAGTGGACTCACTTGTCTGAAACAGTAGACAGATGAGGGTGGGATGACAGAGGATAAGGGATCATGTGAAGCATTCTTTAGACTTTTTTTTCTTTTACAGGGACAGAGAGTCAGAGAGAGGGATAGATAGGGACAGACAGACAGGAACGGAGAGAGGTGAGAAGCATCAATCATCAGTCCTTCATTGCCATTGCGACACCTTAGTTGTTCATTGATCACCCTCCCACATGTGCCCTGACTGCGGGCCCCCAGCAGACCGAGCAACCCTTTGCTGGAGCCAGCGACCTTGGGTCCAAGCCGGTGAGCTCCTTGCTCAAGCCAGATGAGCTCGTGCTCAAGTTGGCGAACTCGGGGTCTCGAACCTGGGTCCTCTGCATTCCAGTCCGACGCTCCATCCACCGCGCCACCACCTGGTCAGGCTTTAGATTTATATTCCCCTCTTAAATTAGAACCGCATCCAAATAAATAGTTCCATCAATCATATTATTACAACCTTATCCACAGATAAAAAATGAGAAATGCCCCTAACAGTGAAAGGATGATATATTTCCACTGGAAAGTAAAACCACTCATAGCTTCTGACCTAAAAACTTGATGTCCATTGTACATTTCAAAAGAGACTTTACCCAAGTACCCTGCCAAACACACTTTCTTTTCTCATTAATTTTCCTTCAAACAACAAGCAAATTCCTAGAACTCAAGTTCTCATGAACTCATCTCAAGCTTCTTCTGAACATCAAAGAATTACAACATTCTACCTAGGCGATATCATCAGTTTAGGTAATGGCATTTCAAAGTAAAATGGCCACATTCAGATTTTGAAAATTATACTTTTATCTCCCATATGGAGAAACTATGATTGTCTGAGTAACGATGCCAGTCTTCTCAATAATTCAGCAGCAAGCAGCAGGTCCAGCTGTCCATCAGCCTAACATCAATCATGTCAATTTACAACAGACTTTAATACTGTTACTTAAAGAAAAGAGGGTACTGATTTTGATTTACACACAAATGTCAAAGTGCTATATACAGCCTGACCAGGCAGTGGCAGACCAGGGTTCGAGACCCCCAATGTCGCCAGCTTGAGCGCAGGCTCATAGGGTCTGAGCAAGGCTCACCAGCTTGAATCCAAGGTCATTGGCTCAAGCAAGGGGTCACTTGGTCTGCTGTAGCCCCCTCCCAACCACCCCCCCCACCCCCCCACCCCCCTCAAGGCACATATGAGAAATCAATCAATGGACTACTAAGGAACTGCAACGAAGAATTGATGTTTCTCATCTCTCTCCGTTCCTGTATGTCTGTCCCTATCTGTCCCTCTCTCTGACTCTGCCTCTTACACACACACACACACACAGTGCTATACAGAAAGCACAAGTTCTGCTATTTGTATAAGAGAAAACCTGCTAATTGGTTATTTTATAATGTAATGTTATGGTAAGTTCAAAATCCTTTGTAACAAAACTTTAAATGACAATCTACATTTTTAAGTGTTTGCATTTGGTGGTATTTTAAGCATTTGCATTTGGCTGAAATCAGTTGGGCTTCAAATAACTAATAACCTCATAAACACCATGTGAAGTAGTATTTCTGTTTTAACTTCCACATTGTTTAAGGTAGAATATTAAAGCAGTTAAGGTCCTATCACTTATTCTCAATAAATAAGAATTTATTTAGGCCTTAAGACGAAAACATTTAGCTTGTGTGAGTCGGGTTAACTACACTGTTTAATTCTTAGACACTCAAGTTTAATACATACCTGACCATCTTTAAAGAAATTCTCCAAAGTCTCTTGATGTTTCTGTATCTGCTGCTGCAACGCTGTTTGACTCTGTAGCAGCAGCTCTTCTTGGGCTTTCTGGCTATATTGCATAATTTCTTTTTGCAGTTCCAACTGCTTCTGAAGTACAAAGTTATCCTGCTGAGCTAAGATAGGCGGTGAAAAACTCAAAAGTCTATCTTGAAATTTTGGGATCACAGAATCACTTGAATAAACTGCATGTTCATTCTTGGATGAACCCAATTCACAAACATTTTCATATTTAACTGCAGCAAAAGGTAGTGGAATAAATGAATGCTCTCTTTTCTTGGGTAGAAACAAAGAAGAAATAGCATGCTCAGAAGATTCACTTTCAATCAAGTTATTATTCTTGTTTACAAGCAGTTCTTTCTGGGCCTTCTCATCAGATGGCACCACTTCCCTTTGCGAGTCCAACTGTGCTGTCAAATGACCTTGCTGAGGAAGAACAGGCTGCGATAAACTATCACGCAATCTGGAGAGCTCAGGATGACCCGAGGGAGTAGTATTGTTACTTCTGGTTGGAAAAGACTTGTGGATTCTTTCAGAGTCAACAGGCAGTGCTCCCTCGAATAAGGATGAAGAGCCAACCTGCTCAGAAGATACCCTTTTCTCCAATTCACTTAGTCTCTGCAAAAGCAATTCTTCTTGGAATTCCTGTCTAAAACGAATGGCTTTTCTCTGTATATCTAATTGCTGCTGAAGTACCATCAAATCATGATGGTGAGGTTGAATAAAATGCTCAGAAGAAAACTTTTCCTCAAATTTATTTTGTGTAGGCAATATAACTTGAGGAAAAATAGGCTGTGATAAACCTGAAAGACTATCAGGCATTCTTGGTATCTCAGAATGACTTGAGGAGGCTGTATCATCACTCTTAGTTGGACAAGGTTCTTGGAATCTATCACATTCAGGAAAAGTTAATGAAGCAAATGAATGTTGTATGCTTAGAGGTAAGAGGGGAGAGGTGCCAACCTGCTCAGGAGATATTTCTTCCCTCCACTCTCTCTGTTCATGTAGTTCTTCCTGGGCTTCCCGTCTAGATTGAAAGATGGCTTCCCTTTGTGTAGCTAACTGTTCTTGAAGAGCCTTCAAATTATCTTGTTGAGGCTGGATAAGTTGTGATATTCTCAAAAGCCTATCCTGCAATTGTGGGATCTGAAGATGGCTTGAAGAAATTTTACCATCACTCTCTGTTGAAAGAGGCTTTTGGGTTGTACCAGGTTCCAAAGGTAATGAGGTAAAGGAAAGCTGCTGTAACTGAGGCATGAATGAGGAGGAGCTAGTTTGTTCAGAAGATATATTTCCTTTAGTTGTCTGGCTAAATTGAGGGGCCTCTGTTGGGGCAAGCCATTCTTGTTCCTCCGAATTATCTTGTGAAAATCTCAGAAATCTTTCCTGAAATCTTGGGCTCTTAGAATGGCTTAAGGGATCTGCACTGTCACTTGTCATAAATTGCTGGGCTCTTTCAGCTTCAGCAACCTGGGAAAGGGATAAAGAGATGCCAGCACGTTCAAAAGAAACTCCTTTTTCTAATTCACTTTGTTTGTGTACCAATTCCCGAGTTTCTTGTTCAGCACCAAGTTTTATCCTCTGTATGTGTGACTGTTCTTGGAGTGCTGTCAAATCTTCTTGCTGGGGCACACTATGTGGGGGACAACTGAGAGACTCATCCTGAAATCTTGGGACTACTGCGGGACTTGAGGGGACAGCATTCTCCTCAGACAAATAAAGGCTCTGAATTCTTCCAGGCTCTGTTTCAGCAGAAGCTGGCAAAGCAACTGAACACGGAGCACCCATTGGTGGGAAGGAAGAACTCCTCTGTGCAGGTTTACTGTCCCCCAAATCCCCTTGTCTATGTAAAATTAATTCTACCTGGGCTTCATGCCGAGCCTGAAGAGCGTCTCTCTGTGCAGTCAGCTGCTCTTGGAGCATCTTCAAACTATCATGCAAAGGCAGGAACTGCTGGAGGAAACTCAAAGAGCCATCCTGAGATGCTGGCATTTCAGATCGGCTTGAGAGAAGTCCCTCCGAACCCCTAGATGAACACTGCTCCTGGATTTTTCCAGACTGAGTACCAGCAGAAATCAATGAAGTAAATGTATTCTGAGCTACCTGAGATTGGAGAGAAGGTGGCTCAGTCTGTTTAGACCATACTCCACCATCCAGCTCACCCTGTTTATGTACAGGTAATACTTCCTGGGCTTCCCGCCTGGCCTGAAGGCTATCCTTCGCAATATTTAACTGTTCCCAGTGAAATTTAAAATTACCTTGCTGTGGTAAGCTAGGCTGTGAAAGACTCAAATTCCCACCCTGAAGTAGCAGGGCCCCAGGATGGCCTGAGGAAACTGCAGCATCATTCTTGGTTGGAGAAGGTTCCTGGATTCTCCCTGACTCAGCTTTGGCAAGCAAACCCCGAGGTGCCAATGGAAGAAACACAGAAATGCCGGTTTGTCCTTCCAATTCTTTCTGTTTGCGCAAAAGCAGGTGTTCGTGAGCGTCCTGTCTGGACCGAAGAACTTCCTTCTGTAGAGCTAACTGCTCTTGGAGAGCCTTCACATGACCCTGATGGACTGTGATGTTCTCCGAGGATGGCAAAGACTTATCCTGCACTTGGCTGATTACAGAATGGCTCATAGAAACTGAACTTTTTCTCATGGTTGGAAAGGGTTCCTGGACTTTTCCCGAGTCACCTGTACCAGGCAGAAAACTAAAGGAAGGCTCTAACATTTCAGCTACTTCACCAGCATGCTGCAATACCAGAGGCCTGTCACATGATAAAGTCCGTGAAAGTACATGAGAATCTTTAAGGAATGAGTTATAGTCTCTCTGTTGTGGTTCAGTCTGTGAAAATTGCTTAGGCTGTTCTTGTGATTCCAAATATTGCTTGGCTAAACCATCTGTTTCTGTTGTTTTTACTTGTCTTTGAGGAAAGCGATTTTGTCTTGGAACCTGAAAATACTCTTGTTCTAATCTGGGGGTCTGTATGGGTTGTAAATGTTCATATTCGTTAGGACTCAACTTGGGTCTCTGACCTGGATCCCAATGTTCTGATTTAACAGTGGGTCTTTCAGAGTCCTGGGGCGGGGCCGACAGAACGGAGTCAGACACTAAAGATGCAGCTGACATGGACTGGTACTTTCCTTTTAACATAGCCTGGTATTCAAGCAATCGTTTCCTGGCTGTTTCAACAGACTGTCTATGTAACCTACCAAAAAATAAACACAAAAACATAATATTATTCTTTTCTGATTAAAATTACTCTATATTCTCAAGTGTCTATACATTAAATTCAACAGCAATCAAGGACTGGCCAGAATCATGGCGGAAAAGAAAAACAATTCACACTGCTCTCTGAAAAATCTACATACCATAATTCTAAGGGAACCACAATTAGATCTTCATATAAATAATAAATCCTGAAGATGTAGTCACACACTGTAACACATGAATTGCACCCTAGCTAATACCTGTTTTGCTGTAGAAGATGATGCTGATAGTTACGAATCATCTGCCTATGACTGTCTTCATCAGTACTTATGGTGTCTGATGCTGCAGCAGTGTGAACCTAATACAAGACAAAGCCACTAATTAAAAGGCAAATCTAGAAACAAGTACTAAAGTATTTACTATGAACTGAAGTCCTATAATTAACTTCCATACAGCTTTATTGTTTTCATAAAAAAGACTGGCACTTCCATTATTAAGAAACAAAGTTATAGCTCCTTCCCAGGAGAATACCTCGCCTTTCCCTTCCCTCTCTTCTTCCCCCACAGGCGTGCATCTCCTAGACTCTAAGGGTCCCCATGAGACTTGCAAGCAGGGGAGCAATGAGTAGTGGCAGCTCATCCAGCACTAACCCTCCAAACCTGTCTGCAAAACCCCCTTTATTCTGACTCTCCAGTGAGCCGACAACAGCCTGCTTTGGCTCATTTCTTTCCTGTAACATTTCTAGCCCTCTGAGTAGTACAAATGTTCATGTACATCCTCGTGCCTCCTGACCATCCACAGTACAAGTGATTTATTTTAAAAATGCGTAAGGCATCATTAAAAAAGGCAAATGTATGTTCTTCTTTCCATAAATTGGTTGTCAAACAAACATGATTTTTAGTTAATAAAACTGTAACGGGAACAAATTTCATTTTTTGAAAACAAACTCACTCTCGGGGGTCAGTGAGCGTGAAAAAAACAACTGACTACTCAAAGGACTAGAGAGCCTAATGAGCAGCCCTGCCTAGGATCTCCTATTGTTTCTACCCTAAGCCCTTTCCTTGTTTCACTGTCCACAGTTTTAATAAGCATACTTTAAAAAAAACAAAAAAAATCCAACAAAGTCATCTATCATTCTTTTAGCGCTAAGCCAACCAAGTCCAAGAGCTCAACACACCCATTACATACAAATATGGTCACATATGCTGGCACATGAAAGATGAAAGCCATTAGGTTAGCATAAACTTATTTATACATAGAATATATACAAACATTGTTAAAGGAATTACCAAATAAGAATCAGAAATGCATTTTACTTTGCTGAATGCTAAGATGGCTTACATTTTCTTATCCCCCAATGACTGAGTACAGAGGAGATTGCCCCGCGTCCTACCCCAGTCTGAGTTTTTCTCCTTTCTTCTTCCAGCTGAGCCCTGAAGCAATCAGTTTCTAATCTTAACTTCTGTTGTTCAATCTGTTCAAGTAATTCCAATTGCTTTTGCTTCTGCTCTTCTATTTCCATTATCTAAGTAACAAAAAAACTACTGATCTATTAACAAACTCACACAACAGAAAAGTTTATAATATGCATGACTTTGAAAAGAAACAGGTATTATCACCAAGGGTTTCAATTATCCTAGAAGACTGTCTGTTATTGCCACTGCCATAGGGAGGAAGTGAGACATAGGAAGAATTTAAAAAGAGGCAGAAAGGGAAGAAAAACACTTTATTTCTTTTTCCTGGAAGCACGGAGAAACCTTGATCATCACTGAAGACTCACTCCAGAGAAGGAGCAAACAATGCTCAGCCAAACTCAGTGATCACGTCTTTAATTTCACAATATACACAGTGAGGAATAAATAACATAATAAAATTTCAAGGCTTCCCCAAACACTCTGATTTCTTAGGCATAACCATTAAGGGGTATAGTTATCCAGAAGCCAAACAGCAATACAACCTTTTCTCTCAGGCATGAAACAGATGGTCAGACAACAGAACAGAGATGTCACCTAAACTCTAATACACCTATACACACACAGATTCAAATGATAAAAATGTATGTCACAGTGACTAAGTTCCATGAGGTCAGGGATGGGACTAGTCTGGCTGCTTGCTAAATCCAGAACCTAGTCGAGTCCCTGGTACATATGTGATACGTAATAAATATTTACTGAATAAGTAGAGAAATGAACGTATGTGAAGTTTTATTAATAGGAACACTATTAGAGGTAATACAGAACAATCTGGTTTTCAAAATAAAAATGTCTCAATCTGAAACTTTCAGCCCTGGCCAGCTGGCTTAGTATAGCGTCGGCCTGGCATGTAGATGTCCCGGGTTAGATTCCTGGTCAGGAAACACAGGAGAAGCAATCATATGCTTCTGCACCCCTCCCACTCCTCTTTCTCTCTATCTCTTTCTTCCTCTCCTGCAGCCATGGCTTGGTTGAAGCAAGTACTGAGGATGGCCCCATGGCCTTGCCTCAGGTGCTAAAATAGCTCAGTTACTGAGCAACAGAGCAATGCCCCAGATGGGCTGAGGATCGCCCCATAGAGGGCTTGCCAGGTGGATCTGGGGTGCATGCGGGAGTCTGTCTCTGCCTCTCCACTTCTCAGTTCAGAAAAAAAGATACTTTCCCTATTCTAATCAGGCAATAGTTAATGGCAATAATTAATCAAGCTACAGCTGAGTCCCTATCTTTGTCTTCTTTACTTTACCTCACTCATAGGAGCCACTGAATCTAGCTCTTTACAGTTCTGTGATACCTCTAGAACAGCACTATCAATACAAAAGTCACAAGCTATATGTGTAAACTAATTCAAATTAAGTCAAGTTTAAAATTCAGTTCCTCAATTACACTAGTCGTATTTCAAGTTATTTAACAGCCCATGTGGCTAACAGCAACCACACTGGACACAGATATGGACCATTTCCATTACCGCAGAAAGTTCTGTTGGACAATACTGCTTTAGAATACTGATTAGAAAACATTTATCTGAAAAGCAGTACTGTCTCATAGAATTTGCACTGACCAGCTGTATTTTTATAAAAACTGTAATTATAAACTGGCTAAATAATAAGCAGACTCTTTCAAGGTAAATTTGTATAAAAAACAAAATAACCAAAAACCTTTAGCTAAAGTATATGGGGACCAATATTATAGTTAAGAAGGCTAAATTTAAGTTTTTCTTCTGAAATACTACCGCATTTTTCAAAAAATCTTTTGAGATTACAAAACCCAGCTGAGTGTTCTACATTGTAACAGGTACTCATTTACTGAACAAATATTTATTGAGCACTTATTATGCAAAGAGCATTGTACCAGAAACTATGTAGGATAAATTGAGTTTTAAGAAGAAAGCCCTGACCTGCGGTGATGCAGTGGATAAAGCGTCAACCTAGAATGCTGCGGTTACTGGTTCGAAACCCTGGGCTTGCCTGGTCAAGGCACATATGAGAGTTGATGCTTCCTGCTCCTCCCTTCTCTTTCCCCCACTCTTTTTTTTTTTTATTTTAAGTTTCTTTTATTTTTATTATATATATATTTTATTATTATTAATTCTAATGGGGTGACATCAATAAATCAGGGTACATATGTACAATGAAAACATCTCCAGGTTATCTTATCATTCAATTGTGTTGCATACCCATCACCAAAAGTCAAATTGTCCTCTGTCACCTTCAATCTGGTTTTCCCTGTGTCCCTCCCCTCCTCCCTATCCCACTCTTCCCTCCCTCCCCCATCCCATAACCACCACTCTCTTGTCCATGTCTCATAACCTCACTTTCATGTCCCACCTATGTATGTAATCGTGCTGTTCTCAGTTTTTCTTTTTTTCTGATTTACTTATTTCACTCCGTATAATGTTATCAAGGTACATCCATTTTGTTATAAATGATCCGATGTCATCGTTTCTTATGGCTGAGTAGTATTCCATAGTATATATGTACCATAGCTTTTTAATCCACTCGTCTTCTGACGGACACTTGGGCTGGTTCCAGATCTTCGCTATTGTGAACAATGCTGCCACGAACATGGGGGCGCATTTCTTCTTTTCAAACAGTGCTATGGTGTTCTTAGGGTATATTCCTAAAAGTGGGATAGCTGGGTCAAAAGGCAGTTCGATTTTTAATTTTCTGAGGAATCTCCAAACTGTTTTCCACAGTGGCTGCACCAGTCTGCATTCCCACCAGCAGTGCAGAAGGGTTCCCTTTTCTCCACATCCTCGCCAGGACTTATTCTGTGTTGTTTTGCTGATAAGTGCCATTCTGACTGGTGTGAGGTGATATCTCATTGTGGTTTTAATTTGCATTTCTCTAATGATTAGTGATGTTGAGCATTTTTTCATATGCCTATTGGCCATCTGTATGTCCTCTTTGGAGAAATTTCTATTCATTTCTTTTGCCCATTTTTTGATTGGGTTGTTTGTCTTCCTGGTGTTGCTTTTTATAAGTTCTTTATAAATTTTAGTTATTAACCCCTTATCAGATGTGCTGTCGAATATGTTCTCCCATTGTGTGGTTTGTCTTTTTATTCTGTTCCTATTGTCTTTAGCTGTGCAAAAACTTTTTAGTTTGATATAGTCCCATTTGTTTATCTTGCCTTTTATTTCAGTTGCCCATGAAGATAAATCGGCAAATATACCGCTGCTACAGATGTCGGAGAGCTTGCTGCCTATGTTTTCTTCTAAGATGCTTATGGTTTCACGGCTTACATTTAAGTCTTTTATCCATTTTGAGTTTGTTTTTGTGAATGGTGTAAGTTGATGGTCTAGTTTCATTTTTTTGCAGGTAGATGTCCAATTTTCCCAACACCATTTGTTAAAGAGGCTGTCTTTACTCCATTGTATGTTCTTTCCTCCTTTGTCAAATATCAGTTGTCCATAAAGCTGTGGGTTTATTTCTGGGTTCTCTGTTCTGTTCCATTGATCTATGTGCCTGTTCTTATGCCAGTACCAGGCTGTCTTGAGTATAATGGCCTTGTAGTAAACCTTGATATCAGGAAGGGTGATACCTCCTGCTTTATTTTTTCTTTTTAAGATTGCTGAGGCTATTCGTGTTCTTTTTTGGTTCCATATAAATTTTTGGAATATGTGTTCTATATCTTTGAAGTATGTCATTGGTATTTTAATTGGTATTGCATTGAATTTATAAATTGCTTTGGGTAATATAGACATTTTAATGATGTTTATTCTTCCTAGCCATGAGCACGGTATGTGCTTCCAATTGTTTGTATCTTCCTTGATTTCTTTTATCAATGTTCTATAATTTTCTGAGTACAAGTCCTTAACCTCCTTGGTTAAATTTACTCCTAGGTACTTTATTTTTTTGGCTGCAATAGTGAAGGGGATTGTTTCCTTAATTTCTTTTGCTGATATTTCATTGTTGGTGTATAGAAATGCCTCTGATTTCTGAGTATTAATTTTATATCCTGCCACCTTGCTGAAATCATTTATAAGGTCCAGTAGTTTTTTGACTGAGACTTTAGGGTTTTCAATATACAATATCATATCATCTGCAAATAATGACAGTTTTACTTCTTCTTTTCCAATTTGTATGCCTTTTATTTCTTCTTCTTGTCTGATTGCTGTAGCTAGGACTTCCAGAACTATGTTGAATAAGAGTGGTGAAAGTGGGCAACCCTGCCTGGTTCCTGATCTTAAGGGGATTGCTTTTAATCTTTGTCCATTTAGTATGATGTTTGCTGTCGGTTTATCGTAGATGGCCTTTATCATGTTAAGGAATGATCCCTGTATTCCCACTTTACTGAGAGTTTTGAGCATGAATGGGTGCTGGATTTTATCAAATGCCTTTTCTGCATCTATTGAAATTAGCATGTGATTTTTGTCCTTCCTTTTGTTTATGTGGTGAATCACATTGATTGATTTGCGAATATTGAACCAGCCTGCCACTCCAGAATAACTCCCACTTGATCGTGGTGTATGATTTTTTTCATATATTGCTGGATCCGGTTGGCTAATATTTTGTTGAGAATTTTAGCGTCTAAATTCATCAGGGATATAAGCCTATAATTTTCTTTCTTTGTGTTGTCTTTGCCCAGTTTTGGGATCAGAATTATGCTCGCCTCATAAAAGGAGTTTGGAAGTCTTCCTTCCTCTTGAATTTTTTGAAATAGCTTGAGGAGAATAGGAGTTAGTTCTTCTTTGAATTTTTGATAGAATTCACTTGTGAAGCCATCAGGCCCAGGACTTTTCTTTTTTGGGAGTTTTTTGATAACTGTTTCGATCTCATTTGCTGTAATTGGTCTGTTTAGGTGTTCTGATTCTTCCAGATTGATTTTTGGAAGGTTATATGATTCAAGAAATTTGTCCATTTCACCAAGATTGTCTAATATTTTGGCCTATAGTTCTTCATAGTATTTTCTTACAATGCTTTGTATTTCTGTTGTGTCAGTTGTTATTTCTCCACTGTCCTTTCTAATTTTATTTATTTGAGTCCTCTCTCTTTTTTTCTTGGTGAGTCTAGTTAAAGGTTCATCAATCTTGTTTACCTTTTCAAAGAACCAGCTTCTTGTTTCATTGATCCTCTGTATTGTTTCCTTAGCCGCTATGTCATTTATTTCTGCTCTGATCTTTATTATTTCCTTCCTTCTACTTGTCTGGGGTTTTATTTGTTGTTGTTTTTCTAGTTCTTTTAGATGCAGGGTCAGGTTGCTTATTTGAGCTATTTCTAGCTTCTTATGATATGCCTGTAGTGCAATAAACTTCCCTCTCAGAACTGCTTTTGCTGTGTCCCATAAATTTTGAGCTGATGTATGCTCATTATCATTTGTTTCTAGAAACTTTTTTATTTCTTCTTTGATCTCATTGTTAATCCATTCATTATTTAATAACATGCTATTTAGTTTCCAAGTGTTTGAGTATTTTTCATTTTTTCTTTTGTGGTTAATTTCTAGTTTCATGGCATTGTGATCAGAGAAAATGCTTGATATGATTTCAATCTTCTTAAATTTATTGAGACCATTTTTGTGTCCTAACATGTGGTCTATCCTAGAAAACGTACCATGAGCGCTTGAGAAGAATGTATATTCTACTGCTTTAGGGTGAAAAGTTCTAAAGATATCTATTAAATCAAGTTAATCTAGTGTATCCTTTAAGCCTGCTGTTTCTTTATTAATTTTCTTTCTTGAGGATCTATCCAGTGTTGTTAGAGGGGTATTGAAATCCCCTAGTATGATAGTATTGCTGTTAATCTCGCCCTTTATATCCATCAAAGTCTGCTTTATGTATGTCGGGGCTCCTATATTTGGTGCATAGATATTTACAATAGTTATATCTTCCTGTTGAATTGTTCCCTTTATCATTATGTAGTGCCCTCCTTTATCTCTTACTACAGCCTTTGTTTTAAAGTCCATTTTGTCTGATATAAGTATTGCTACCCCTGCTTTTTTTTCATTTCCATTTGCATGAAATATTTTTTTCCATCCTTTTACCTTTAGTCTATGAGCATCTTTTGTTTTAAGGTGTGTCTCTTGTAGACAGCATATGTATGGGTCCTGTTTCTTTATCCATGCAGCTACCCTATGTCTTTTGATTGGATCATTTAATCCATTTACATTTAAGGTTATTATTGATATGGAGTTGTTTATTGCCATTTTATTCTTTAAAGCTGTATTCTTCTTTTGCTCTATTCATTCCTCCCTTTAAACTGTTCACAAGAGGCCCCTTAGTATCTCTTGCAGAATTGGTTTGGTTTTTATGAATTCCTTGAGGCTTTCTTTTTCTGGGAAGCTCTTTATTTCTCCTTCAATTTTAAATGCTAGCCTTGCTGGATAAAGTAGTCTTTGTTGTAGGTTCTTGTTCTGCATTACTTTGATTATTTCTTGCCATTCCCTTCTGGCCTCAAGTGTTTCTGTTGAGAAGTCCAATGTCATCCTTATGGGGGCCCCTTTGTAGGTGATAGTCTTTTTTTCTCTAGCAGCTTTTAATATTTTTTCTTTATCCATTAGCTTTGGTATTTTATCTATGATGTGTCTTGGTGTAGATTTTTTTGGGTTTCTCCTTAATGGAGTTCTGTGTGCTTCTTGAATGTGTGGAGTGTTTCCCAGCCTTAATTTAGGAAAGTTTTCTGCTATGATTTGATTGAACAAAGTTTCCATTTCCTGTCCTCTCTCCTCTTCTTCAGGCACCCCTATGATGCGAATGTTGTTTCTCTTCATGTTGTCACAAAGCTCCCTTAGACTTTCCTCACATTTTTTAAGTCTCTTTTCCTTTTTCTTCTCTGCTTCTGTGCCTTTGTTTATTGTGTCCTCTAACTCGCTTATTCGATCCTCAGCGTCATCCATCCTGCTTTTAATTCCTTCCATTGTGGTCTTCAGTTCTGATACTGTATTTGTCATTTCTGTCTGATTCTTTTTTATTATTTCAATTTCATTTTTTATACTTGTTATCTCTTTATTTAGGTGTTCATAATGACTATCCATTGTTGCTCTAATTTCTTTGAACATCCTAACTATCATTATTCTAAATTCTGCTTCTGGTAATTTGGTTATATCTGGTTCATTCAGGTCCTTCTCTGGGGATTTCTCTTGATTCATTTGGTTTGCATTCCTCTGCCTGCCCATTTTTTCTGTGTATAAGCAAGTTGTGGCCACTGGAGTCCAGTAGGTGTTGCTTTTGTGTTCTCCAGGCGTGGTCTATCTGCAGTCCCCCCACCCCTCTGCCGGTGCCTAGGGTGGTTGGGTATGAGCGTTGCCAGCGCCGGCCCACTGTGGCTTTTGCTATGATTTCTGCCTCTCCTCCGTGGGAGGGGCTGTGACTGAAGCCACAAGATTAGCACCAAGGGTAGAGGTGAGCACTTTGCTCAGCTGCGGACCCAGCCTATTTCCGGAGTTCCGCCCTGAACCAGCAGTCGGAGCCTGCTCGCTACAGTTCCGCGGGTTAGGCGGGGCTTTTGACATGCTCTCAGCTGTAAGCTTTTGCCCGTCCGGTGCTTTAGCCCCGCCCTCGAGGCCAGGGCCCTTCTGCGCAGGGTCGGAAACCAAGGTTTATTGGGGCGGGCGTGTTTGCTGGCTTCCGTTCAGCTGCGTACTTCCGCTCGTCCCGGACTCTACCCCGCCCCCGCGTTCGGAGCCCGCTCGTGCACTTATGAATGCTATCTGGGGTTTCTCCGGCCGGGCGGTGATAGTAGCGTGGGCTCAGCTGCGAGCCTCCACTTGTCTCGGGGTCCACCCCGTTCCTGCGCTCGGAGCCCGCTCGTGCACGTATACTGGCCAACCGCAGTTTCTCCGGCCCGAGGGGGGCGGGGTCTGGTAGCGTGAGCTCAGCTACGAGCCCCTGCCCGTCCCTGGTCCCAGCCCGGTCCCCGCGGTCAGGGCCGGCTTGCGCAGGGCCTGCCCGTTCCTGGCCTCCCGCTTTGTCCCCGTAAGTGGGATTAAAGGCGGGCCCGCAGCTTCCGGACAGCTTTCGCGGTCCCCTCTGACCCTCTGGGCTAGACCGATCTCCCACCGGCTTGGCCTCTGCCCACCCCGACAGAACCGCCTTTCAGCGTCCTGCCGCCCCAAAACCTTAAGCAGCCCTCAGCAGAGTAGGAAGGGACCTAATACTCCACACTGTAGGCCTGGGAGCTCCCTCACTTGTTTCACAGCTCAATACTGTCCAAACGCCTCTTCTAGGCTCTAGGACTGGAGGCTCGGGCTTGGTTCCTGGGACCCAGGTCCCTCCCTCTCCGCCAAACTCTCCTCCCGCCCCGCGGGTCTCTCCGGGCTGCCGTTTGCTCCGGGGAGCTGGGCAGCCCTCTTCGCGTTTTCGCTATTCCTACCAGTCTCAATGTGGCTTCTTCTGTGTTCCTTGGTTGAAGAGTCCGCTTAGTTTTGTTCAAAGTTGGTTTATCCCGGTGCTGGTTCTTAAAATTGAGTTGTAATCCACTTTGGTTCTGGGAGTTGGAAGTTGGTACGTCCGCCTACTCCGTCGCCATCTTGCTCCCCTTCCCCCACTCTTTTAAAATAAATAAAATCTTTTAAAAAAATTTAAAAGTCACCAACTTTAAAAAACTGATAAATTTTGTAGGAAAATAAGATACATACAAAACAAAGCAGAATGCCATCAGCGTCAAATGAGTACAAGTGAAGGTGAAGTGCATTCTCTCAGCTGAGTGTGTAAGTCAAGGTAGAATCAATGGTATCAAATGTATCCAGGTATTAAGGTCAACTTCACTGGTCAAACAAAACTACAGTATGTAGGGGAATAAAAAAACCTTTAAAAATAAGTTTCAAATTACCTGTTTCTGTCTTGCTGTCATTCTAATTCTGGCTGCTTCTTCTTGAGGATGGAGTAGAACTGAACTCTGAGCTACAGCTGTGAGAGGCTGAGTCTCATTTCTTTCTAAGAGAATCCCCAAAACAAGAATTAGTTTTAATTATTTACAATTTTGGTACCACTCTAATCCTCTTTATTCATTCATTACATGGAATTTTATTGGGAAAAAAATTGAAGAGTCACTCAAGTTTAATTTAAGGATGTAAAAAGAAATACCTTGACCTTGTTCCTTTTTAGAGTCTGTACCACATGAAATTGGTTGATCTTCACTAGTAAGTGGTCCAGAGTCAATAGTAAGTGCATCACTTTCATCTGTAATAGATAAATACATATTACCATTGTTAAGCTTAAGACTCAAAGTAACAAAAATCTGCATTCAGATTAAGAACTCAATCTTGGCACACCTGAAGGTACATATTTCAGATGACCACATATTTATACATTATGGAAGATTAAAAATGTAAATGAAAAACAAAAAATAGAAGAATGATTAAGAAGGATGCTGACAGCTTTGAACACAACAGAAAAGCTTAAAAGGAGCAGAATAAGCAAGGCACCAAAATTTATAGAGAAACTAAAGAAATTTAAATGTATCTTTGATATTTAGATATTATGATTTTTATTATTTATGAAATCAGAACAGAGAAGAAAGTTAAAGCAATCTGGCTATCAGGGTAGCCAGAAACTCTGCATCAAGCATTCATTCATTCATTCATTCATGCTCTTACTGATTTAGCATCTACTTATGTTGGGGACACTATGGTAAAAAGAAAATGGCCTTTAGGAGGTTTTACAGGGTGAGTGGGGACAGAAACATTATATAATTATCCCAGAAAAAAAATTATAGACAATGATAAGTACTATATAAGGGAAATAAAGGAGTTTTTTTTGCAGGGGAATCTGAATGAGACTTAAAGGCTCAGGTGAGATTTCTCTTTGGAAACGAAACATAAGCAGACACCTAAAAGGTAAGAAAGACCCAGCCAGATATGCAGGTATCAACACCTGTG
Organism: Rhynchonycteris naso; assembly: GCA_037038555.1. Taxonomy (NCBI): domain Eukaryota; kingdom Metazoa; phylum Chordata; class Mammalia; order Chiroptera; family Emballonuridae; genus Rhynchonycteris; species Rhynchonycteris naso. Next base: position 299,129,066 of record CM072995.1, read on the forward strand.
AAGACAAAAACAACTTGGCTCGCCTGACCAGGCAGTAGGGCAGTGGATAGAGCGTTGGACTGGGATGTGGAGGACCCAGGTTCGAGACCCAAGCTTGCCAGCTTGAGCACGGGCCCATCTGGCTTGAGCAAAAGCTCGCCAGCTTGGACCCAAGGTCGCTGGCTCCAGCAAGGGGTTGCTCGGTCTGCTGAAGGCCCGCGGTCAAGGCACATGTGAGAAAGCAATCAATGAACAACTAAGGTGTCGCACTGGCAACGAAAAACTAATGATTGTTGCTTCTCACCTCTCTCCGTTCCTGTCTGTCTGACCCTATCTATTCCTCTCTCTGTCCCTGTAAACAAACAAACAAACAACTTAGCTCACTCAGGGAACTGAAAGAGGATCAATGTACATGGGGTGAACAAGGGAAAAACGAGCAAGATGAGGCTACAGTCTACTCACACAAGGCCTTTCTCAAAATAACATGGTTGTGAGCTGAAGATGAGAGCTCACTGCAACTTCGACGGCCACCACTTTTTATTGCCTTTGCTGTGTGCCCCCTCTCCAGCCATTCTCTAAATGCTGGAGTTCCTCAGATGGTCTCATTAGCCTTCTTCTCACTGAGTTTGCTCCCCTAAGAGTTCTTCTGTGCTCATCGCTTTAATTATCACATTTATGTCTGACTTCCAAAGTTACCTCTCTTGCTTTAAGCTACTCAATTAACTCAACAGTATTAACTGAGCACCTTATATGTACAAGGCATTAGTCTAGGCTCTGGGAAATAGCAATGAACAAAATCAAGTTCCTACCCTCATGGATGTTATATTGTGGCACTGGTGGGTACTGAAGATAAGTGTCAAGATAAGAAGCTCATGAGCAAAAAAGTAAATTTATGGTCCATAAGGCTTCCTGTTGTACTTGAGATGAAATTCAAATATGGACAAGCACTTCTTTTAAAAGCCTGGCAGCACAACATTTTCATACAAATCCAATTACATTTTTTTAAAAAACCCAGAAGATAAAATTCTAAGAATAAACACATGATACAAGCCTGAGTGGTGGTGCAGCAGATAGAGTGTGTCAACCCAGAAAGCTGAGGTCCCTGATTCAAAACCCTGAGGTTGCCAGCTTGAGTTCCGGCTTATCCAGCTTGTCTGTGGGGTCACTGGCTTGAGCAAGGGTTCACTGGCTCAGCTGGAACCTACCCAGACCTCAAGGCACATATGAGAAGCAATCAGTGAACAAGTAAAGTGACACCAGTACAAGCTGATGCTTCTCATCTCTCTCCTTCCTCTTGCCTTTCCTATCTCTCTCTCTTAAAAACAAACCAATAAATAAAACTCAAGCAACATCTTTAAAACACACAAATATGCGCACCTAACCATACAGTGGCTGGCACAATGGAAAGAGCGTGGGACATTGAGGGCCCGGGTTCAGAACCCTGAGGTCGCCAGCTTGAGCGTGGGTTCATGGGGCTTGCGCCCAAAGGTCGATGGCTTAAAGCCCATGGTCAATGGCTTGAGCAAGGGGTCACTGGCTCTTCTGGGAGGCTCCTGGTCAAGGCACATATGAAAAAGCAGGCAATGAACAACTAAGATGCAGCAACTATGAGTTGATGCTTCTCATCCCTCTCTCTTATCTGTTCCCTCTCCCATAAAAACAAAACAACAAAAGCAACAATAACACACATATACACACACAATACAGTACAGTCAAAAGCTGTCAACATGTTCATCTCCTGTGATTCTTTCATGAGTTATTCCTAAGGAAATAATTAAAAATATGGGCAAAGACTTGGCCAAAATGTCTCAACAGAAAACTGGTTAATTTTGGTTCACCAATTACACTGGAATTAATACATATATGATAAAATAAAAGTGGTCTGGAAGAAGAGTCACTGAAATTTTTTTTTTAAATTATTTCCTTTAAGTAGCAGCATTATGAGCTCTAAAATGTATTTTTGTTTTGCTTTTGATCCCTATTCTTTGATTTTTCAGGAATGAACATATTGTTAGGTAACTTAGGAAGACTTTATGGACTACAAAATGAGACCGCTGGACAGACCCACCTTGTTCTTGCCCAGAGGGCAAAGTTCTCTCTTCGACAGCAGTTGTCCCTGATTCAGCTGTGGCTGCCTTACCCTCAGTGTCACTAGCAGGCATAATCACTTCACTTTCATCTTCAGACATGGATTTAATTGTCCAGAGAGATTTTTGGTTTCGGATTTTATTCAATAATTTTTTAAAAAGAATTTTTGAAGGGAGCTGTTGGGTCTTCATTGCCAAGGGAACTAAAAGAAAAGAAACTTATTCAGCATCTAACATATATCTTAGAATATGTATTACATATTATATATACTACCTTATACTCAGTTACCATTGCAACTACTAATTAAAATAAAAGCACAATTTTATTTTCTTCACTACTTACAATTTAACAAAATGCACAATGCTATTCAACCCTAATCACAATTTTATAACCAGAAATAACTTTTTTAACTTAAATTTACGAAAGACACCAGAATTAAACTATTTCCCAACAATATACATTCAACATAAGTTTCAAGCTAAAAACACACTGGGAATATGTTTACTCCGCTTGTTAAATGGGGAAAGAATAGACACCCTTTATCTGTGAGTAGATTAACACTGAAAATATGGGCTATAAGGTTCTACACTCTCTACTAGAGTCCCAAATATGGCTCTGTACTCAGTAGGCTAGAGAGAAAAACATCAAATAAGCTATAAAATCAAATCAAGCCCTCCCAAATTATTCCAGGTACTATCTAGGAAAATTTCTCCTACTTATCATAAAGAGATCCCTATAGTTAAAAATTCTTAAGTTGTTTCCTCAAAACATCCTTCCATATAGGCTGAGAGTCAATGACAAGACTCAGTACAGTACCAACAATTCTCTAAGAGGACAAAACCATGTTTTAAATATATAGTTCTCTGACTTAAGAAATAAAATTTAAGAACTCTACAGAGGTTGAAAACTAGCAGACTGTAGTTCTGTTTGACCTATATTTTTCTTTCAATTTTCTGAGTTATAACTTAGAAACAAAAGAGCACAAAACCTAAGTGTACAGCTTGATGAATTTTACATGTGTCTCTGCAAGACCACCCAGATGATGCAAAACATTTTCAGCACCCAGAAAACTCCTTCATGCCCTTTCCAGTCACTCCACCCCTAAAGATAACCAGCCACTATTCTACCCTGAGACCAGATAAGGTTTGCTGTATTATTTTCCTTTACTTCATATAAATATGGAATGATATTTAGGTATTCTTTTCTGCTTTGCTTTTTTCACTCCAGAAATAAATTAACTGCCAATATTTAAAAATAAGAACTTAACAACGGCATTCCTAAATTGTTTTGAAAATTCCAGAGTTGCCAACACCAAGCCAGCAATCCCGAAGGGTAATTAGCAAGAGCTGAAGAGTGACTGTCCTTTTAGATAAGGCAGGACTTGCAACTCTGACAAAATAGATCTGAATAATATTCCCAATGAAAAATACTAAAAGAGTTGATCTGGCAAAATAAAAGATTCTGCAGAGGCCAAAAATGAAGCTTAAGTGGAAATTTTGGAAGGTAAGGGAGCCCTGAAACAATTTTCTGAAGTTTAAGCAAAACACAGTAACCTTGCACTTTGCCTGGATAGCAGTGTGGGCCTAGGGGCATGGACAAAGCCTATAGCCTTCACCCAAGGAGTCTCAACAGGAGACCCACATAAAGCTAGAAGCCCAAAGAGCCACCTACTCACAGTGTAGGGTAAAAATGAGAAAGCCTGAGTGGTTTTGAACAAAAGCCATTCGAGTAGGTATGGGGGTAAAAAGAGGTCAACATGGAGATTACTTGGGCCCTGGGTGGTTTGCTCAGTGGTATAGCATTGGCCTGGAGTGTGGAAGTCCCAGGTTCGATTCCCAGTCAGGGCAGACAGGAGAGGTGACTATATGCTTCTCTACTCCTACCCTTCTTGCAGCCTTGGCTCAAATGGTTCAAGCAAAAGTTGGACCCGGGCTGAGGACAGCTCCATGGCCTTATCTCAGGTGCTAAATAGCTCAGTTGCTGAGCAACAGAGCAGTGGCCCAGATGGGCACAGCATCACCTCATAGGGGGCTTGCTGTGTGGATCCCGGTCAGGTCACATGCAGGTGACCTCTCAATTAATAAAAAAAGAAAAGAGAAAAGATTATTTGGTCCCTAAAGAGATATAAGAGTAAAAGAAAGGGAGTTGTTACAGGTAACTCACTGGTCTGACTTGGATAACTGCCGACTGTGGTACCATTTACTTAGGATGAGAAAAGCCAGTAAGACAAGTTTTCAGGAGGCAGGAGATGATCAATTTACTGTTTTAAGTTCCTGTGTGACAGCCCAGTGAGAAGGTTTAGAATGGTGGGGACAGAAGAAGTTTAGAAAAGAGAGATCTATACTATTCTGATCTCAGTGCTATTTGTCATTACACATGAAGTTCCTGACCGTCAAGAACACAGTAGGGATCTCTTTGGTAATTTGAAGAAACTCTAAAAAAAATTCAGACCTTTCAAATGAATTCAGAATTAAGCATCTAAACCAAATAATCTAAAAATCTTCAGACTTTATGTACATATGAATAAAAGAGTGTTCCTCCTATGTATATATAAAGGATCTTTAATAACAAAAAGCTCTAACACTGTTTCCTCCTTCCATCACTCCTATTAGCATTACTCACTGTTTGCACTTAAGTTGGACCAGACTTTTCTAACTGTTGGGAAATGACTAGCATTTTATTCTATAACACACTATAACATTTAATTCTGAAAAAGTCTTTACCGTCTGCTTCACCAGAACATACTGTGTCAGCTTCTGTCAATGGAAGATTTTCAGTTTCACCTAAATTTTCTTGTTCCATTGAAAGGTCCAGTTCTTCATCTCGGACCTGATCAGTCACATTGGGCAAAGGCTCTGGTTCAAGGTGCAAAATCAGGTTTCCTTTCAACTCTCAATAAAGAAACACAAAGACATGTTTCCACTTCAAAATGACTGAGAAGAACTTGAGCACAAAATAAAAAAGTAAAGGCCATTATAGTTTCTAAGTCTAAAATATGAGGTATTCTTTCAAATAAACAACTCATTTCAAAATAAAAACTGCTTTATCAATACCAATGTATTCTCCCACCAAAACATTTACAAGCATTGCTGTCAGCTTATTGAAAATATCTTACTCCTGTCTGCATTGTACATATCTTCAAAGGCGAATTCTAGCTCTCTCTGCCAGTCTTCTTTCATCTCACTGCGTCTGTATGGAAGTTCCACTAGCTGTGGTGGCATCTGTGCTACAGTCTGTCTCCTACGTGCCAGGTCCTCTTGTTGTAGTTGTTTCAGTTCTTTCATTAGTTTCTCTTGACTCTTCAAGCATAAAGAGAATTAATTAACAACAGCTGACCCACAAACTTTGTACAGTAATATTAACAGTGAAGGAAAAGTGGAGAAATCATGAGAAACAGGGACTGGAGTTCCCTTACCCTTTCTATAATTTGTTATGCCACAAAAAGACACTCATTTATTCTTTCAAAAAATATTTACTGAATGTCATATACCTTTCTTGATGCTAGAGATATGATCTCACCCCTAACCTAGAGACCAAAAAATGGAATCAGTATTGTTAGTAAAAATCTGAGATGGTGGGTGGTACTGATTATGCCACAACGCTTTAAAAGTATCTGCCAGTTACAGTTCTTCTTTCTCAGGACAGTCATCAAGTTAGGTTCTAAATAAGCTGCCATGGCTCCTGCAATGTATTCTGTCATTCTCCATGCAGACAGCAGCATATACCCGTTACCGGTAAGCACCATGACCCAAAGTGACTGTGACTTAACAGATTATACTTTTACTTTACTCTTATGGCTCACCATGTAAATAAGCCCTATGTGTATCTCTTCAAATTTAAAGATTATGGCAAATTTGGAGGTTTAAACAAGAGTTTCAGTGAGGGTATCTAACAGAATTTTGGGGGTGGAGCTAGGGAGAGGGCATAAGAAAAGACCTCTGATTCCTTGGGATGAGGACTTAGCCAGATAAAAGTGGGTGAGGAAAAAAATAACTATAGCATAAAAGTATGGAAATGAAGGCACAGGGTAGTCAGAGAACATATGCTATTCAATATAGATAGGACATAGAGGGCAAGGATATTCAAGGCCAAAAAGATCAAGCTGAAGAAGGCAGAGGCCAAATACAGTTTTAATAGACACTAGCAAGAAATAAGGTCCCAGGGCACAACAGGGTCTACAGCAGAAAGGTCCAGAGAGGGGAGAGGACATGCTTTAATACTAATGAGAAAGCATGGCTTTGATGACAATTTAATATAAGACACTTAAGACTACAAAAAGGTGCACAACATGTATAATACAGTGTCTGTCAAATGGTAACACACACACTACTTATTTTTATGTAAAGTTTTAAGTATTTTGTCATTTGGAGACAAATATTTTTTGCCATGCCCTAAAAAAGAACCAAATTATGAACAAATTCATTTCATTTATATTGTTTCAAATTAACTTTAATAAGATAAGTATTTTACCAGTGTCACCCCAATAGATTTAATAAAACAAGATAGGCATTTAATTCTCATAAAAGCACTTAAAAACTGTCCCAGATGAGCATTTAAAACATCCAAATGCATGAGTGAAATTCAAAATCAGACTTCTAAAAAGACGAATCATTTTTATGCTGTTTCAAGAATAAACATTTACTGAATAAGCATGACAAAAGTGAAGCTAAAACTATAAAGCTAATTTTCATTATACATATCTTGCACGTCTGAAACAGGCACATTTTCAAAGCTCCTTGACAACAAGCACCATGACTCTAATTTTGAATTAACACTCTGAGAAGTCAACAAGGGCTTTGCTTAATAAATATTTAATGAATTGAATCCTAAAATTTACAAAACACAAATGTAATTCAAACAATTAAAGTGATTTATTTCTTCTCAGGCTATTTTTGAACAGATTAAAATAATTAACTTTAATAAATCCATTATTAGTAAAAGTTTTAGGACAGCAATAAACTATAATAGAAAATATAGAACTTTTTGAGAGCTTCATCTAACCTGAATCTGAAACAACTGGGAAAGAAAGTTGAGAACTTTGAAGTCATATAACTCAGAGACTGTATTTTCACATTCTTCATATCTCCTTACTTTAAGCCCATTCACTAATCAGTTCAGCAGTGCTATTGGTTAGTCTATGAGTAGCAGTCACAGCCAGAATTTAATTCTTACTTGAGCCAAATGGATCTTTTTCATTGCTTGGAAACCCCGTAAATGAGCCTTTTCACTCTGTTCCATTCTCTCTTTTGCTGCTTGTTTTTGTACTTCTTCTAGTCTTTTAGCTTCTTCTTCAGCAGCCAAATGAGGATCTGGCTAGCAGTCAATCAATAACATTTTAGGTATTTTAAAAGTGCAAAACGAAGGAATAACTAAAAAAACAAAACAACTTTAAAATCATATTTTTCTATTTATATAAAATTAAATAAGAATTGTACTTCTAATGTCCAGTTATCAATAGCATATATTTATGAAAAAAGATGACAATGTTAATGTAAAATTTCACAAATTGTTCACTTCAAACTGAATTACACTATACCAGCGATTTTCAACCAGTGTGCTGCAAGAATTTTTAAAACACACCTATTTAGTCATGGACACTGACTTCTTTTCCTTTAAACTGAAAAAAAAAAAAAAAAGACAATATCTAACACAACAATAGCTATGTAGTGTGAAGAAATAAAAAAAAATTTTTTTTTGTCAGATAGGCAAAAAATGTGTTTTGGTGTGCCACAGAATTTTGGAAATTAGTTTATGTGTGCCATGAGATGGAAAAGTGTGAAAATCCCTACACTATACATACTCATCCAAATGCAGTCCTCATCATTTTTTGTTAAGGAAAACTATTAAAGCAACTAATGTTGAAAGTCAACATCCACAAAGCTAGTGGTAAAGAAACCACAAACATCAAAGGTCATGTAAGTCATTTAGGGAAGCACTGAGATTGCTTTTGGTTTTCAGCCAACATCTGCTGCTTGGCTTCAGCCTGAAGGCCAGATCATCAAAAACACGTACTTTAATATAATTTCTGGCTTCTTAGAACTTGTGCGTAACCCATGATTATGTGATTGCACTGTCAGTCATGTTCATTAACATAGCAATAATAAAACTAAAAGGTAGAGAGGCATAAAACCTAGATAATTTACCAACATTCACTTTCAAATGTTGGTAAACATTCCAAATGTTATATGTATTTTATATGTTGAAAGCCTATTCTCAGTTGAAATAATTAGTGATGATGATGAAAGCTATTAATTATATATGTAAAATTATTTAAAATTCTCAAGCAGTTAAATAAATAGGTAGAAACTGACATTAATATACTAAGAAGGCGCACTGTCTAAACAACTCTTTGAAAAATATATATCACTTTGGAGCCAATAAATATTAATCAAATCTAAATATGCCAGATAAAACAAAGATTCAATTCAATCTAAATTATAATCTCCATAAAATTATTTAGTGCATTAACATGCATAACATTAGACACAATAACCGTTAGTAACAGTATTTCATTCCATTTAGGTCATGAGGTTTAAAAAAAAAAGTGGGAATTCTTCACACCATTTAAGGGGAAATTAAAAGCAGAATGTCAATTTTGGAAAACCAAAATTTTAAGGGAGGAAAAACCTTTAAAATACAAAACATTCATGATTAACATGGTAAGGCCAGACACAATGAGTAATTTAAAGGATATAAGAAAAATAAAAAGTTAGAGAAAAATTAGGTGCCCTAAATATTATTTTTATTGCCCGAACCTCAAAACAAGCTTTTACAAGAATGTTCTAGGAAGACAATCCTTTATGTCAATTAAAAATTTAAACAAAAATATGGTTGAAATTATTAAGATTCCATTTTCAGTAGTTGAACTCAAAAGGTATGTAAACTTTATGAAAACTGTGAATCCCAAGAAAATTTCTTTTTAGAAAACATGTTTCTAAAAAACTTGTTCATAACTTATAATCTGCAGTATACAAAATAATAAATACTATTAAATATGCTACTTCTGCATCTTGTACATTAGACATTTGTCAGAAAATTTTTTAAATTGATGATTTTAGATTTTCTGCTTTGTCTGCAGACATTCCTCGGTCTCACAGTAACCAATAAAATAGCCCTAAGGGAAAAATATTTCTAGAATAAAATATCCATTTTTAAACAATGGAAGTGTCATTGACAAAGGAACAAACATGATGAAGGCCATGAATGATTAAAGAATTTAAAATATGTGATGCTTTTTTTAGTTGTGTACAGAAAGTAAATGTAGCAAACATAATTTAGAGAATTATTGGCTCTAACAAGAATACAGCAGGCCACTTTGATCATTTTTCAGCCACAAATTTTGTGGTGTATAAAATTTTAGAACTAAATTATCAGGCTATTCAACCAATAAATAGCAGCTCTTACATGTTAAAAAAGCTGAGTGAATAAATGAGCGTCGTTTCTTTGCAAAAAACTAATGCAAAGAGTGCAAGTATTTTTTACAAGATACCTGCTATAAAGATCCTATCACTCCATTTCAGAAAAGATGCCAAATTATTGTGCCTGTGATATTAAGCCTAAATGCACACAAAAATCCAGACATAATTTTATCATAAAAACCGAGCACATTGTTCCATTGTCACATTTAAAACCAAGGCTTAAGGACAGAGTTTTCCTAAGTGACGATGTGAATGAAGAAGCAAATAAATGATCAAAAAGCAGTGAGACTGCTTTTATAAAACTCCCATGCAATCTTGAAGTCTGGAAATTGAAGAGGAGGTAGGTCTTTTAATTACTATCAAAAGAAAGTTTAGTAACTTACTCTATCACCATCAGTGATATCCTCCTGTACTACAACTAGGCAAAAACACAAAAAAGTCTTTCATCAATCTTAATTGAAAGGGAATGTCTATTCAATACTGCAAAAATGCAGTATAGTAACCGAAGTTATTGTTCCTGTTTTATAATATTGAAGTTGTGATAATCCTCTGTGATTTTAAACAAATCTCAAAATTTATTCTAAGTTCTCAGAAGTTAATTCTGTGATGATGAGATTTATTTTAGGTCTTGACCAAACACTGATTTTACCACCTGTTCATAAGCAAGCAGTCAACCAAAATGTGTATTTGCTGCATTCTAAACTCCAAACAAATGCTATATTGAGAAAGTTTATTTTCTTAGTAGCCAAAATATATTTGACATGAATAAAAATTAAAACCCACTGCTACAAAGAAATAGCAATTATAACAGTGGTTCTTAACCTGGGTTCTATCGAACCCTAGGGGTTCGATAAGTCGGTCTCAGGGGTTTGGAGAAGCCTCTGCCGCGGAGGCCAGAATAAAGTAATACCGTAATTTGTTGTGAGTTCATGCACTTTGTTGATTTTGTTCTTTGAGCAAGGTGATGTTCATGCACGGCTCATTTTGTGCACCAGTAAAAAAACATATACCTACGTCTTGAATTTGGAAAAAATAATCATATTTTATTTATCACTAAAGAAGGGTTCAGTGAATGCGCATATGAAACTGGTGGGTTTGGTACCTCAAAAAAGGTTAAGAACCACTGAATTATAATAAGAGATATCATCTGTCATTCTTAAAACTGATAAAAAAATGTAAACCATGATATTCTATACAGACAAGAGTATAATAAGCCATTCTCATAAATTGCTGATACTTTTTAGAAGGCAATTTAATGACCAATATCAAGTATCTGTATCTAATGTGATATAGTCTGGAAGCAATCATTTCTCTTCTAGGAATCTATTCTAAACATACAGTCAGATTTGTAGACAAAAATGTACAACATGATTATATCTACATTATTTACAGAAAAAATGGAACAAAAGAAAAGTGATTAAATTATACAATAAAATATTAAGTACTTGTTAAATATGTTTTGAAAAGTGTGTACATATGTTTATATATGGAATATACTGAATTCAGTAATGTATTAATCACATTTCCTTTTGGTGATGGAATCATGGGTGTTTTTCCTATAGCTTATTCTTGTGTTAGTATAATTCTAAAATTTTCACAAAGAACATGTTATTATTTTTTCTTGAAAGTTTTAAAATTTGCTATTTTAAAATATAACCATCCAAATAGCTAATTCCTTTCATTCGTATTAAACCTCATTTACATTAACGGTGACATAATTCAAAGCATATTTGAAAAATTTTTAAATCATTATTACTCTATAATTGTTAGTTGTTCCAATTTTGACAACTGGGCACAACTTCCATAGAACCAACATACATGAACACAGAAATAATAAAGCGAGGGTCATGAACAAACATTAAGTCACCTGCTTTGTGTCTATCTCTCTGTTCACGAAAGTGTGAAGATGATGGTATGTAGAACTACTGATTTTCACATTAGGAACTTTCTTTACTTCAATGTTCTGAAAAATGAAACAGGAAACAGACTGTTAGGTTAAAAATATTGATTTTCATTAAAAGCTGGATCCATTACAAAAAAATAATTTTGTATTTTCATCAGTTATTCTTTTACATTTTTGTTACATGGGATCATGCCCTCTATTTCCATGAACCTTTGAGTAGTGAGTTTTTGTTAACCCTTTGAGTGAGGACATACATGAATGTTCGTACTACTCAACGGGTTAAAGTGGAATTTAGGTTTAAAAGCCTAATGATGTTTAGGCAGTAATATTAAAGAGGTGATGCCACACAGTTCACTGCATCACATCAGAAGGCACATAATGGTAAGTTGCTGCACTATTACTGATTCTAAGTTTGATTGTTTGGTTACAGTGGTTCATGCCCACTGATAAAGTTCTGTTTCCTTTTTTTTCAAACAGAAGTAGGCCAATGAATAAATGAAGGATGATAGATACCTGTCTGGTGCCAAAGTATCATCTCCCAGATTACTTGGTAATTGGAAAAAAAAAAATATATATATATATATATATATACTTTTATGATTGACATATCTTGTAGTCACCACCATAACCAAATCAGACAAATACAGAATATAAGAAACTAGTCTAGTCTCTTCAAACTAGTCCCTTCAAAAAGTCTGAAATAAAAAACTTGGCTCAGGTTGGGGAGATGATGTTATACATTAAGAAAGGCCAAAGAGCCTGACCAGGCGGTGGCGCAGTGAATAGAGCATCGAACTGGGATGCGGAAGACCCAGGTTCGAGACCCCGAGCTCGCCAGCTTGAGTGCGGGCCCATCTGGCTTGAGCAAAAGCTCGCCAGCTTGGACCCAAGGTCGCTGGCTCTAGCAAGGGGTTGCTTGGTCTGCTGAAGGCCTGCGTTCAAGGCACCTTAGTTGTTGCGATGGCAACGAAAAACTAATGATTGATGCTTCTCACCTCTCTCCATTCCTGTCTGTCTGTCTCTATCTATCCCTCTGTCCCTCTCTCTGGCTCTCATTCTGTCCCTGTTAAAAAAAAAAAAAAAAGAAAGGGCAAAGAGACAAAACAAGCAGAAGTAGGAAGTGAACTTTAACTTAGATCCTGGTTTAAAAAAAAACGATAATACAAGTTAAGGGCAACTGGAGAATGTTGATTACAGACTAAATATTAAATGGGTTTAAGGAATTAATTTTCTTAAGGTGTTATGCAGTTGCATAAGAGAATAACCCAAGACTTATGAGGAAGTGTTTAGAGCAAAATGTCACCTCTACAATTTACACTCAATTACATACACATATATACAACTATTTGAAATCTATACATAATGCAAACAGCTATTCACTGTACTCTTCTAACTTCTGTGTGTTTTGAAAATTTTCTCAATAAAAAGTTGGTGGAAGGGGAGTATACATTCTACATATAATTCATATTTGCCAAATCATGCAGATAGTTCTTGCATTTTATAAATTTTTGTCTTTGGTTGGTTCATTAAAAACATTAGTAATTAATATGACAAAGGTAAATGAAGTCATCATAGATAAAATACTGACGGCCTTTTAACAAGGTACTGGGGGAGTGACTGAAATTTGACTCTTCCATTTGAGTCTTGCTGGATCAAATGTTACATGGCAGATGGCTCAACATAAAAGGAAGAAAGCCAACACATGAAAGGCTTATGGGGCGAATCCTGGGAACTTCTGTTGACGAGACACACATAAGATACACCTGTATACACAACTAAATTAGACATCCCTGTATTTGTATGTCTTTTCTTTACTACGTACTTAATTTTTTATATAAAAATAACTATATAATGTTGATAATCATTCAAATAGCCATCTCAATAACCACAAAAAGTTCAAGTAAATAAGAGAATCAATACCTTTTAAAATTAATTTCCACTTTATTTAATAAATGTTTTTCCAAAAATAAGCTCCAAATCACAATAGCACACATTTTACTCCCATAGAGACCTCTTTCAACACTTTACATAATCTTATTTAATTTTTTAAATTTTATTTTTTAAAATTAATTTATTTAAAGAGAGAGAGAAGGGGGGGAAGAGCAGGAAGCATCAACTCCCATATGTGCCTTGATTGGGCAAGATTAAGGTTTTGAACCAGTGACCTCAGTGTTCCAGGTGGATGCTTGATCCACTGTGCCACCACAGGTCAGGCCATTTTACATAATCTTGTGCAAATTTATTAACTTACATGAACCTAATTTCTTTTATCTTATAATAAGGTAACTATTTACAATAGCCAAACCTGAATGCAGAAAAGTCTATAGAGCAAATAATCCAGTTTTTAAAAAATAAAGGGCATTTTTTTAAAAGGCTAAACTATTCAGCCTTTTAACAACATTACAAACATTACAGGATTTCAAACAACAAAAGAATATTTTGAGAAAACTGAACCCAGACCGTGTTTTAGATGATATTGGGAACAATATTAGTATTGTGCTAAAAAAAGGAAGTTTTTATACACCAGAGATATACTACAGTATAGCCTTTATGTGTAAACTGATAGCCAGCATTATTTTTAAATACTCCCAATATATACACGTCTTACTTGTACAATTAAAATTAAGTTAAAGTAAATGATATAACCTGCACTAAATTCTAAGAGTAAAGAATTATTATAACCTAGTTCTTCTAAACAAAGTAATTCACCTCAAAAAGAGCTGGAGGAGGTGGTGGCAGACTTGTGATTTTGGCAGATCTCTCTTTTTCCACAAGCAGTGCTTCCTTTCGAGCTTTTATGTGCCTTAAAAAAAAAACAAAAAAACAAGAGATGTCTTAAATTACTTTCTCAGGTAATATTACTGTACAATCCTTAAGGTTAAAAATATAAAAGCCATGAGATCTCAAGAAATCATCCAATTTGATTTCACAGGCTCAGTTGCTGAACAAAGTCTATACACGGTAGACATGTAAGAAAATGTTTACCAAAGGAAAGAGAAGTATCTTAAGAGGAAAAGCTCCACAGTGGGGACTAATCCAACAAACATCTAATGTTTCCTTTCTTAGAGTCATAAAAAAATAAAAGGATAAATAGTCAAAAAAAAATAAAAGGATAAAGATGGGCCACTGTATAAGATGACTGCTACTGACTAGTAACACGCTTTCATTTTTACAACATGCAAACAAGTCACTAATTATTTCCAAAGATTCTACAACCTTTTAGTGCTCTTAATCATACCGATTTTCTTTCATATTTTTTACGAGAGAGATTTTGATTGACATGCATTCTGAACTAGCCATGCATTTCTACATAAACTTAGTAATTGTTGCTAAAGTCAGCCTAGAAGAGAAAGTTCATTTGTTACTATGTTCACCTATGCAAACCACCTCCCCCAATGTATTATTTTTAAGCCAAGTTAAAAAACACAATGTATATAGTATAACTTTTATTTAATAGCTGCTTAAACAATATCCAATGAAGCTTCTACTTCTAACCATACCAGTTTCAGTGGAGAATATGGTAAAAAGAATTCCTTTACCAGGTTTTTTCTTTCATTAACATTTCTCTTTGATTCTTCTGTATTTTCAGGGCCTCTTTATGCCTCACATCTGCTCTTCTTTTTCTTTCTGCTGCCTGCTGTGCCAGAGCATCCAAATCAGGCTCCTAAATATATATGTAAGATGTTAAATCATGTTAAACAAGGTTAAAAGGTAATATTGCAGTACAACCCTTGGCTACTTCACTAGTCAGAGCAAAAATTCCTGAAGATGATATGCAAATGACTGAAGTTTAGGCAATGCTGCACTAAAGTACAAAGTTAATGGTGGCATAAATGAAGCTACAAAAATCTGATGTCAGAACTAAAGGTCATGCCCAGGCCAGGTAGTTTCAGTTAGTTACAACATTGTCCCAGTGTGTCAAGGCCATGGGTTTCATCCCTGGTAAGGGCATATACAAGAACCTACCAATGAATGCATAAATAAGTGGAACATCAAATTATTGTTTCTCTCTCTCTCCCTCCCCTCCTCCCTCTTTTCTAAAATCAATGAAAAAGGAATTAAAAAGAAAAAGAACTTAAGATTATTACAAGACTAGAACCAGGGGCTGCGGCACATATTAACTGCCACATTCTTTATAGATATTTCTTTTCCTCACTAGTGGTTTAAAATCAAAGACTAGCCTTCTCTGGAACCAGCTTGTTCATTTTGTGTAACTAACTGTGTCCAGGACTGCAATCTGGAACCCCAGACATACTTCACTGTGCTTCACCTTACTGCACTTGACAGAGAGGTTTTTACAAATTAAGGTTTGTGGCAACCCTGCACTGAGCAGTGGTCTGAGACCAAGCCTGCAATATCTCCGATGTTTACCTGTATTTTCCAACCGTAAATCACAATAAACAAAATAAGGTTCAGGGAGCAGTCTTAAATAATCAGTTAAGTTCTACTTTGCCTCTCTGAAAGTCATTAAAGAATTTTTATTATGTGTGAATGAAATCCAAGTGTATATATACATTTAGCTATATCTATTTCAGAGGTACGAGGAATTGGGAAATTTGAATTCACCCTACTGAACCTGTCCAAAAATGCTCAAAATAACAAATTCTGATAAAGAAGGTTACTATCTTATTTATCCAGACAGTTAAAGACTGGAAGAGAATGATACTTTAAACATCACAGGAAGATAAATTTTACTTAACACCACTCTTAAAAAGGAAATAAACCTAGCAGTATTTGGCTCAGTGGATAGTGTCAGCCTGGCATATTGATGTCCTGGCTTCAATTCCCAGTGGGGGCACACAGAAGCAACCATCTGCTTCTCCTACCCTTTTCTTCCTTTTCCCCTCTCATAGCCAGTAGCTCAATTGGTTCGAGCATGGCCCTGAGAGCTGTGGATAGCTCAGGTGAAGCTCATCAACCTCAGGCACTAAAAATATTCCAGTATTGGAGCATTGTTCCCAGACGGGCGTTGCTGGGTAGATACTGGTCAGGGCACATGCGGGAATCTGCCTCACTATCTGCCCTCCTCTCACCTTCCAAAAAAAGAAAAAGAAAAATTTAAATAGTTTGGGCTACCCAAAACAAATTCTCTATATGAAAACATTGTTTTATCAAACAAACATTTAACAACTACATTTACTTTTAACCAAAATTACGACTACAGATAGGGAATCAAGTAAGTGTTCACTTACATTTTCTTTTGCATGTTGGTGTCCCTCTCCCATAGTTCTTAAACTTGCCAAATACAGTTTTTCCAAGTTGTTTATTTTCTGAGTTTGTGATTCTTCCCACTCGGTTCTTAGTGCTTCTGCCAAACGAGTAAATTCCTGATTTCTCCTCTGTTTTATATTTTCTCTTATCTGAAAAGCAATATCCCTTTCTTGTTCTCGAACCTAAAGAATATTTAACAGATTAAATGAAAGAGTATTTAAAATTTTTTGAAAAATTATTTGGAAACAGAAATTTAAATGACTTCTCTTTAGGTCTACCAATTCTCCTGAATATTCATATTATATTAGATAAGCTCTATGTAAAGCAAAATAATCCAAATTATGTAGAAAAAACTAAAATCTCAAGACAATTTCTAAAGTTTCCTAAATGATTAGCTATTATACCCCCAAGCTCTAATGGTACTGTCATTATCATTCTAATAACCTAATTTAAGAGGTTAAAATGGTTAATTATGATTCAACAAAATTTATGGTCCAGATGAACACAGTGCTAGATGAGAACTCTGTATCTGTCATACATTATCCCCAATTCTAGGCAGAATGGCACCTAAAGCAGGCTCCACAAAGACTTAACTAACATTAATTCTAAAGACTTCTAGAAAAGAAAAATCTGCAACTTCTTAATAAATTTGTTTCATGCACTAATAGTCTTTCCAGTAAGACTTCTTCAAAGTAATGTTAATCTTCCTGCTCTAATCTTCATCAGTTACACATCACTTAAAAAAATATTTAAAGAACTATCTTCCAATAATTATTGAGTCAAAAGATTCTATCCTCAAACTCTTCTTCAATCTATTTACCATTTTGGTCTATATCAAATGTTCCAAAACTAGTTAGTATGCAAGAACCAGGGCTCTTGTACAGCCAGAAAAGGTTTATAAATCCAACATTTTATTTAGAACACTCTAATGCAAAGATACTAATAATTTGGGGAGGACAAAGAATTTGAAACTTTGTTCCAAATAAATCTTACCTGTAGCAATCTTAATTTTCGTCTTCTCTCATAATCTTCTTTCAAAATGAAGGCTTCCTCATTAGGACTCAATCTCACCTTGCCAGCATTCACCACCTTTCTTTTCATATCTGTGTTCTTCAAATATAAAGGTTCTAAATATTTTAAAAAGACAAGTGCCTATTAAAATAGGGCAGCAAAGATAATTTTTAAAATATATTAATATATTCAACAGTTAAAGGGCTGTATACATGCAAATAAAATAACTTGGGTAAACAAAGTCCAACTTATTTACAAAAATAAACTATTAATTCAGCACTTAAATTAGTGATTCTCAGACGAGAAGGGATTAAGTGGAGGATAATCAGAATTACTTCAAAAAAAATGTCCTCATCAACAGCAGATTATTTTTTACCTAGAGTATCTAGAACCTAACTTTTTCTTGATTGGGATTTCCAAAGTTTTACTCAGCTGAAATGTAAAAATCACAAAGACTTAAAAGATGTGTTAGCACAGAATAGATATTTTCAAAATTACAATTTAACACTTTAATAACTTGTTCATAACCAGCAAGACTGCTATAACTGCAAGGGCTTCTGGTCCCTAGATTCAGTTTCTAATCTGCGTATATGGCTTGATCACCAAGTGTCATTGTATTCTATGGAATCATGTCAAGCCCTAAATAGTAAATAATTCTCCAATAATGACAATGGTATGATTTTTAAATAAATAACAATTTAAAAAATCCTCTTGGAACAAATCTTTTATTTGGACGAGCTGAGTGTTTAGATTTTTAGTTCTATTTTTTCCAGTGGTACTGTTTATACTCAGGTGTTTTCACTCTCCCTCCTAGATTAACGTACCCTATTTTTTGGGGGGAGGGCTACTAGAGAAATGGAAAGAATGTAAGGATCTATAAATTTCTGTAACTTGAAAACCCTCTGCAGGTTATTCTGATACTTCCTCATCCCCATCAATGTCAATTCCAGAAATTCTGAATATTCACAATTTCTATTCTATTCATTAGCTAAAGAATTATAGGAAAACAAACATACATTTGTTATTTTTACCTAGATGTAATAGAATAACTGTTTTCTCTTGTATATAATTTTAAAAAATCTTCACATTTCATAAATTATCCCACTAATGTCCATTTTCTGGACCAGGGTCCAGTCCAGGGAAAACACATTGCATTTGATTGTTGTGGTACTACTTACTCTGCAGATACCAAGGTGGGAGTAAACCCACAATGATTTTATTTAAAAAAAAAAAAATGGGGAGAGAGCTGGTAGAACACTTCAGACTTCCATGCAAATATGACATTGAGGGGAGGGATGTAAGTTGGGTAGATGCCTTTTAAGTGGCTCCACAGTCCTTGAGCTCAAGTCCCTTGTTTCTCAGGAACAGGCCTGCTATACTGTTATTGGCTAGGCTCTGTTGTTGGCTAGGAGCAGCCCATGGAAAGCATCCACACAAATGAACTTCAGAATGCAGGTACTTCATGTTCTCATGGCTGTGTGGGTGATCAATGTCTCCTTCAACTCCTTTAATCTGGGGCAGTTCCTCAGTCTTTCTTCTCAAGATCTTGACACTTTTGAAAAATACTGGCCAGTTTTTTTTTTGTAGAATGTCCCTCAATTTGAATTTGTTTAATCTTTTCTTGTGGTTAGAATGAGGTGATGCATTTTTGGCAAGAACACCACAGAAATGATAATGCACCCTTCTCAGAGCATCACATCAGGAGGTAAGTGAGGTTAACCTGTTTTACTACTTGGTGGTGTGAATTTTGGTCGTTAAGGTGGTATCTACCTACCAGCTTTCAACACTGTAGTCACTACCTTTCCTTTGTAAGTATCTGCTGGAGAAATAACAGTTGAGTTGAAGCTATATAAACATCATGTTGCTCACCAAACTTCTGCCCACTAAGTTTAGTATCCATTAATGATTGCTGTCTGAAACAATTACTCTGCCATTTATTAAAAGACATTTTTTGTTCCCAATTCCCTCTACACTTATATACTGCTCACAAAAATTAGGGGATCAGGGAACTGCAAATACTCCAGTACTTTCAGCCTTTTGTATAGTACACTTTCACCAAAGGAATAAAAGTTGGTTTTGCATTCATTTGCATAATCAAACTACTTTCTTAGACTTGTCCTCTGCTTTTCTTATGTTCTTGTTTAATAAAAAAAATCAAATGCTTCTTTTTTTTTATCGTTTTATACTCATTTTGAAATATCCCCTAAGGAAGAATTTTTCCTGCTCCCTCATTTATTCACAGCAATACGGTTTTCTAAACCCTATGTATTACTGCTATCCATAAGAGAGATACTACTTTTCTTGCAAGATTTCGTTCAGATTACATGGCACCCGACACACCGAAATAAAAAAATGATAGACTTAGAAGATGAGTTTCAAAACCCAACACTGCAACTTAAAGCAGGAAGGCAGGCACTGGCCAAGTCACTGAAGTCACTCTGGTCTCCTTAAACTACATAATGGGAGGAATATCTACCCCAATAGGTTGTCCTGGTGATTACGTGACTTAATGAATGTGAAACTGCCAAATATTTCCTAAGTATTAAAGATTCTAACGTTCCCCAATGTCTTCAAAGCTCAGGACTTAATGCCTGAGAAATTAAAGGGGTCACAGACGAAAAAAGATCACGCTCTCCCCATAAATCGACCAAAGGTGGTACTCTTAAACGGCCAGCAGGTTTCAGGCCACGTCCCCGGTGATCTCGGGGGCGCGGTGGGCAAGGCACACGGAGAAGAGTGTGTAGCCGCAGCAGACGCAGCCGAGGGGCTCCCGACTGCCCACAACTTGGAATCCCAGGGACCCCTCGCGCTCCGACCCCGGGTGCGGCGCGAAGCCCCACGCGCAAAGGCCGAGCGGCAGCCTTCCTCACGAGCACGCGGGTCTGTGTCCGGCCGTGTCTCCTGCCCGAAGCTCCTTAGCCCGACCTGAGCCAGAGGAGCGCCCTGCCGAGGTGTGAGAACCGCCGGTCTGGCTGCGATCTCGGCGTCCCGTCCTTCCGAGCACACTCCCAGCTCCCAGGCTTTAGGGAGTCGTGCACGCTCGGCACTCACCTGAGAACCAGCAGCCGGGAGACAGGTAACGCAGCTCAGACAAGGAAGGCCGCGGCGACCGCCACCGATCAGCTTCCCAACAGCCGTTCGTACGCCTGTGGGACGGCCATCGCCGAACTGCCGTCATTTCCGTCATTCAAACCGCCCGCCAATGGCGGGGCCAAACCGCGGGAATCCGGCTGGTCCCGCCTCCCCCCGGGGGCCGCTGGGACGGCCGCGCCGGAAAAGCCTGCCCCCTGCGCACGCGGATGGATAGGCGCCTGCTGCTACGTAGCTCCCCATTATTTCTCACGCCGCGGCCCTGAAGTTTTGTTTCATTTCTTTCAACGTGCTCATATAGCAGTCCAGGAGACAAGAGGTCGGGAAAGGGGAAGATATTTGTCCAGAGGCTTGAGGGTGGCTTTGGTCTTAAGTCACCGCGGTAGAGATGCGTTGGGATCTGCATCCTTTTGCGTGCTGATTACACAATTTGGTACCATTATGCTGGTTTCTGATTGCTTTCTTTAAAGGCCTCCAGCTCGTACGACAGTGAACCATATCGTGACACTCTGTACCTCCAGAGGTCCGACACATCTAGAACATGCCAAGGATTTATCTGATGTAAAATAAACTATAATCCGAAAGGGAATGCATATAGTTTCATAATTACTGACCAAATACTATGTGCCAAGTAGAGTGTGCTCTGTGCAGGGAGACAAGGGTATATGAAGCACAGCCCTTAGCCTAGATTTTACAGTCTAGTTAAACATACTAGGAATCGAAATGGTAAGTAGGGGAGAGGGAAGCTGCTGACATGACCAGATCTATTCCTCGTGCAGAAGAGGTCAGAGGGAGTGGACTGACAGCAGGGGCACCGATTAGAATACTGCCATGTGAAGTAAGAGATGATCACACAGAGAATGGAGAGAGGTAGGTAGCTTTAAGAGACAAAGGGGATGCCAAACATTAGGAATTGGCCATTACATAATCATTGACGTAAAAGGAGAAGGAGAAATCCATCTTGATGCCCAACTCCATATTTGGCAACTTAAGTGGATAGGGATGACATCCTCCTAGAACACAGGAAAAAAGCAGGTTTGAGGGAGGACGTAATTAGTTAAGCTTTGAATATTTTAATTTTGTGCTGTTTGTGGGATATTTAGACAAGGAATAAATGGCAGACATTCAAGAGGCCAAACTAGCAGTACTGACAAACAATTGCATGTGACGTTGAAGGAAAAGGTTAACCTCACAGCCTACTACTGTAGCTTGGGGAGCAATGTTGATGATAGTGTCACCAACCAAGGAAGAAATCAGAAGTAGGTGTCAGAGAAGTGGCAAGATAATGAGCTCATCTCTAGACAGGTTGAACTTCACATGCCGGTGGAGTGTCTAGGGCAGGGGGCCAGTTCACTGTCCCTCAGACCGTTGGAGGGACAGACTATAAAAAGAAACTATGAACAAATCCCTATGCACACTGCACATATCTTATTTTAAAGTAAAAAAACAATGCGGGAACAGATACAATATTTAAAATAAAGAACAAGTAAATTTAAATCAACAAACTGACCAGTATTTGAATGGGAACTATGGGTGCGGATGCATCCTGTGCTCCTCTCACTGATCACCAATGAAAGAGGTGCCTCTTCCGAAAGTGCAGCGGGGGGCATGGGTGGATAAATGGCCTCAGGAGGCCGCATGCAAGGGCCGTAGTTTGGGGATCCCTGGTGTGAAGTAAATAGGCGAATACAATGGTAGTCTACACATCCTTAGTAATAGTTAACCTGCCCTCTTCATAGGGTGGTTGTAAGACTCAAAATTCATGAATCACATTAGAGCACTTTGTAAACTTAAAGAGGTTGTTTAATAACTACTTTACTTTTTCTGAGCAGCACCTTTCTGCCCTCTTCTAGTGCAGACCTGGCCCTCCAGGCCACAGCGTAGACATGTGACCCAGACTGGGCAAATCATAGTTCCTATCTCCCTTGCCACTGAGATTGACCCAGCGATGGGGACACAATCTAAATTGGTTCAATCAGAGTCTTTCACGTGAATTTTTCTTACCAGAGCCATGAGGGACAGATCTTTTTCTCTCAGGGCTCATGTTAGGATTTGAAACTGGAGCTTGCCCAAATGGCCCACCATGTGGACTCCCATAAGCTGGTTTGAAAGAAGGAGTCTGATATTTAAGTAGAAACACACAGAGAGAATCCTGACAGTGTTCAAGTCCCTGGATCCAGCAGTCCCTGATGTCAGCCCTTTCTTTAAGTTACTGATAGGAGCCATTAAATCACCTTTTACTTAAGCTGCTTTGAATGGGAATGTCTCTTTTTTGCAAATTAGAAGAGCCTGTAGATTTATATTTAAATTTTCACAGACAACATCTGGGCATCTTGGAAAATACTATAGAATCAACGTTAAGATCTAGGACCTGGAGTCTAAGTGCCTGGATTTCCATTTCTGGCTTAGCAACTCTGTGACCTTGAGCTAGTTCCTGAACTCCATTTTCTCATCTTCAGAGGGGATGTAGGAAAGGTACTTGAAAGGTTATTGTGAGATTTAAAGACAGTACCAGGCACAAAATGTGCAATAAATGTTATCTTTTTTGGCATTCATTTTAGACCACAGGGGGCCAAAAAAAAGCCACCTCTCTTAAATGCGTTTATTGGTACTTTTGGTTTAATTTTTAATTAGGTCTTTTTCTACTTTATAGGTCTGGGGAGAAGTATGTATGTTAAGCTTCTAGTGTTGTTATCCCACTAGGAATTAATGCTAATAAACAGTGATCTAGAGGAAGAGTTGTCCCTAGGCAGTAATGGCGTTAGTGTGACTGATCACCATGTAATACTGCCTCATCTCAAAATGCAACTAAAGCCATTTAGGATTTGAGCTGTTTAAGATGCTTCTTTGATGGTAACAGTTTCTTTGTTCTAAGTTCATTTTCATCTTTATCCATATCCAGTATGAGAGATAGACATTAAATTGGGGGGAGGGAGCTCAATAATTCTCATATATAAAATCCAGAAGAAAGGAAATCTCTGCTAGAACTGACATAACTTGCACCTCACACATGGCCAACTGCTTTCTTTCTCTCTGGCATAAATACCATGAAAGCTTAACAAGTGACATTATCTCAGTAAGATAATTTAGAACTGCTACCAGGAGTGAGATTGAGAGTGTCCAGAAAGTGAGAAAAAAGGTACTGGGAAAGGCTTTTCAAAGCTGTAAATATTTTTTTAAAGGTGTGTGGGTAGGTCCTCAGGTGAGGTGGAATTGAGCCATTTATTTAAGGAGAGTGAGAAATGAGAGGAGAGAATGGGAAAATTAATTGATTTTGCTTCACCTTTTAAATCTTTTTTTGGCACATTGCTAATATGATATTTATTAATATTTATTAAACCATAATAAGTGACTGTGACCTACATACTTAAAAAAGACAGGATGCCTAAAAGAAAAGATGAGAAAAAGGAAATTCAAAACCCAGAGAAATACATAACATTTGAGGAGTACTGGGTGAGGTGGCAAAGAGGTTTGCAGCTGTAATAAGAAGAAGTGGGTTTGAACATCTGCTTGATCAACAAACAATTAATCACTCTGAGGCTCAGCCTCTAGCTGTAAAATGGAGATAAAAATACCCAAAACTTATTGGGCATTCTATGTGCCAGGAATTTTAATACCTATCCTATCTTGTAGAGCAGTTGTAAAGACCAAACAGAAAAAGTTGCAACTATCCTACACAGATGCATATAAGTAACTGTAGAAGATCATACTACAATTTGGCCACCAGTACGGACTCTGGGCCAGCAACTTCTGCACTGCAGTTTCTTTGTTACTGCCATGTGACCTGCTTTAACTGACCCAGCTTTTATACAACATGAATCAGCATTATTGAGTCAGTTCTCGTCACCCAAAAAGATTTATATTTACCTGTGAACATAACTCTAATCTACACACTTGTTACACAAAGTGTAGTCCGGGACCAGAAGCATACTCAGCACCTGGGAGTTTGTTATAAATGCAGACTTTCAGACCTCATCCCACATCTGTTGAACCAGAGTCGGCATGTGAGCTAGATCTGCAGGCAGTTCCCGCACACATTGAATTCTAGAAGAAGCAGTGCTCTTTACAAAGTCCGACATGGGATAAATTTAGACTAGAAAAGGAGAAGCATATAGGTCATAATATGAGTAACAGTGACAGATTAGGCCACCATTTAAATGAGGATAGTGGTTCTTTTTATTAATATAGGTCTTGACCACTTGTGGTAGAGGTATGAGGCATGGTAGAGGATATTGGATTTAGAGTTCTTATCCTAGCTCTGCCACATACTAATTTAAAAAATCAGTTACTCAATTTCCTCACCTATAAAATGGGAATTATAAGATCTATAATTTACACGAACCATTGAGCACAGAACTGAGAACCCATTGTTCTTTTCATGTCCCTTGATGGAGGGTGTCCAGAAGAGTAGTAATACAATGGGTTGATGTTATCTTTATGATGTATCATATTTGTCTTCATGGGCGCTCTCACCCAGAAGCCTGGGATAGCCTGACCAGGCGGTGGCGCAGTGGATAGAGCGTCGGACTGGGATGCGGAGGACCCAGGTTCCAGACCCCGAGGTCACCAGCTTGAGCGTAGGCTTATCTGGCTTGAGCAAAAAGCTCACCAGCTTGGACCCAAGGTTGCTGACTCGAGCAAGGGGATACTCAGTCTGCTGAAGGCCCCCGGTTAAGGCGCATGTGAGAAAGCAATCAATGAACAACTAAGGTGTCGCAACAAAAAAATGATGATTGATGCTTCTCACCTCTCTCCATTCCTGTCTGTCTGTCCCTATCTATCCCTCTCTCTGACTCTCTCTCTGTCCCGGTTAAAAAAAAAAAAAAGGAAGAAGCCTGGGACATATGTATGTCCTGGGCATCTTAACAAGATGGTAATTACCCATTTATAAGCATTTTGGCTGCACTGTATTCATTCATTGAATATTCATTGAGCATTTACTAAGGGTCAGTACTTTGGTTGAGAATGCAATGATTAACCAGATATTGAGGATACAGCGATGTGCACGAGAGGCACGATCCTGACCTCAAAAAGGCAGTGCAGACATGAACAGGTTCTTACAAGACCACATACTAAGTGCAATCACCTGTTCATTCCTTACATACCTGTATACCTGACCAGTGCCCCATTCAAGCCTCAAGTGAGGTTCCCAAATACGTAACTGGTGAACTGAGGGCTAGGATTAGCAGAAGGAGGGGGGCATGATTATTAAGGAAACAATTGATGGTCCTGCTACCCCAGAGAACCAGCACATATGATAAACACTCAATGGTCCCAGAAAGGAGGAATTTCAGCTATAAATCTTTGGTCCCAGGAAGGAGACTGGTGGGGATCTACGCTCTTCTAGCAATTTCAAAAAGAGCAATTTTTGATGATATAATGCATATGGTATTTTTGTATGTTGATGGTGTAAAATATTTATTTAAAGGATGTAGTTTGGTTAAACAGGCATATTGAAGGAAATTCTGCTCTTCTAGAACACTGCCAAGCACAGCTGACAGAATAAATTTATGCTTGCTTCAATGTCTGTATGTTTGGACTTGATTTTTCCCTCAGCATTCCAGAGAGTGGTGACCTGGGATAAATCTTTCAGCCAGACATTCCTCTATAAGCATTCTTGTCCTGCTTAAACCTACAGTGGTTCTCCTTTACATGACACACCAACTCCAAATGTCTCTTTAATAGCTTTACAAATCCTCTAGGATACGGCACTAAAAAGAGCAGAGCTCAGGGTTTGAGTTTATTACTAATAGCTTTGAGTCTTAGTTTATTTGTAAAACAGGAATGAATAATAATAGCCACCATGCCAAATTCACAGGACCGTATGACAGTTAAACAATATGATGCATCTGAAAGCACTTTGTAAACCACCAAGTACTATGCAAACATTATTATTATTGTTGTTGTTGTCATGCTCTTATTCACGCAAGCTTATTTCATGACACCCCTTCTGCTGCTCTTCAGCTGTGCCACACCTTGCAGTGATCATTCACATGTCTGAGTTGGTGCCGTTCCCCAGCATGATGGGGAAGAGAGCAGAACCTGGGGCAGATTGCATGGGGTCTGAATGGTAGGGGCACTTGCTCACAAGGCTGTTGTGAGGATTAAATGAGTTACCGGTATAAAGTTCTTAGTACAGTGCCTGGTCTGCAGTAAGTGTTATGTAAGTGCTGCTGCTGTCACTCATGGCACAGTTATGGCCTGTGCTCTTCACATCCTTCCATGTCTTTCAGTTCTACTTTCTCCTTTATGAAGTCTTCTACCTGTGAAATGTAACACCTAGAGCCCGTGTTACACAGGTTGACTATTTGTCTATTATGTAGTGAGATAATTCCTCTCCCTGATTAGATGCATTAATTCAACATTTAAGGAATATCTGCTCTTACCAGGCTCTTTACTAGACAATGAGAATAAAGATATATAGAAAACAGAGCCCTTTCTCGAAATGCTCATGGCTAGTGGGAAAGATGATCAATCACTTCCCCGTCTGTGGCCAGATGACGAAGCAGGCAATTACAATGGCATCACTATAGAATGAATGTTTATGCCCCCACCCCAAATTCATATATTGAATCCTAACCCACCAAAGTGATGGTGTTTAAAGGTGGGACCTTTGGGAGGTGATTAAGTCATGAGGGTGCAGTCATCCTGAGCGGAATTAGTGTTCTTATAAAGGAGGACCCAAATTGCTCCTTGCCCCTTCTACCAGGTGAAGACACAGCAGGACAACCATCTATGAACCAGGAAGAAAGCACTCACTCGTCACTGAACCTGTTGGTGCCTTGATCTTGGACTTCCCAGGCTCCAGAACTCTGAACAATAAATTTCTGTTATTTATAAACCACCTGGTCTCTGGTATTCAATACATGAATTCTTAGAGGGGGGACTATTCAACTTGTCACACTTCCTCTTGAAGCTAGTGAAAGGACTGTGATGTACACTAGATGACTATAGTTCACGTGCTCACAACTCAGGGCTTCACAGCATAGAATCATAATATCATAGATGTGCAAACTGTTTGAGATCCCTTGTGTCTTCCTAGTGTGGGACCAACGTTGTGACGTCCAAGGTTGCTTGCGTCTTTCTGGTATACTGCTGTGCTGCTTGCTTATGTGGGGCCTCTTGCTCCGAAGGTTGATTCCTAGAGTGCCAGGCCAAGTATGTGTATGAGGAGCAGTGGGACACAGTGCCCCTCTCTTTATTTCTACACATCTATACCCTACCCATCCTTCAAAGCCAAGGTAGTCTTAAACATTCTAATATCTACCATTATATTGAGCCCTGGAGTTGCCCAAGTGACAGAGCCGAATTTTCACCGTGGTGTTTCTGACACTAAACTCCATACTCTTCCCATTCCTCTCTGTTCACTCCATTTTCAGCTCCACCCGAATCACTCAGTGAATATTTACTGAGCACTTATGGGAACAATGCTCTGAACTTCCGTTTCTCTTTAAGCCAATTGCGATGACACTGTATGCTGAACTGTCTTTGCTCAACATTAATGGCACCTCCTACCTAGTTTCATTATTCTTTTGTAACAATGCTACATCCTCTGAAAGACTGCAAACACCTTGAAGGAAACAGCCACATCTAATTTATCTTGCACCCCTGCCCGGCTGAGTGGAGCACACAGTGTTTGAACCTTGTAGGCCAGGGGTCAGGAACCATTTTGGCTGAGAGAGCCATGAACACCACGTATTTTAAAATGTAATTTTGTGAGAGCCATACAATATGTTTAATACTAAATACAAGTAACTGTGTGCATTATATGTAAGACCAACACTTTTAAAGTAAAATAAGTCTCTGAATTCTCTTTAATAACATTGTTATGCTGTTGCTAACCAATGATGAATAAAGTACTTCTTACCATTAATGCGATTTCTGGTGCTGCATGGTTTTGCTGATGGCTTTGTAGTCTGGTTGATACGTGGTGAGGTTAAGCTTCATGCAGGTGTTGAGACTTCCATCCGTTAAACGTGATCATAGGTTGGTCTTAGCATTCTTTAGATGTGAGAAAGACTGCTCATATGCATACGTAAAGCCAAACATCGTCAGTATAGCAATACTCACATGCTGCAGTGTGTGGTATGTGACGGGAAGCAAGTTCCAAGTTTTGACAATCAGCTGGTCCACAGGTTTAAGTTTTTTTATTTCTCCCCACTTGTGTTTGCTCACCAACTCTGCTTGTTGTTGTGCAAGTCTTACCAAATCTTCATTCACTGACTTGAACTTATTCATTCACATGTCTGAGGCCTTCAGGTCAGCAGCTTGTAGCTCAAAATCTCTGAAGGAGACACTGGGGATGTAGATCAGGTTGGCGCTGTCCACTGCACACTCGTGTGGATGGGTGATGAACTTAAAAAGATGAGTGCGCTCACAAAATTCTCCAAAGCGTGCTTTGAATGACTGCAGAAGATTAGATGTGAAGCCAGCTAGCTTCTGGAGATCAAGATGTTGAGCAGACTCACTTGCTGTGCACGCATCTTCAAACTCTTCCAGTTTTTCAAAGTGTAGTAAACAACCTGTTTCAATGTTGGTGATGAAGAGTTCTAGCTTGTTTTCAAATGCAAACACTGCTTGCTGAAAGGATAAGACTGTATTTCCAATGCCTTGCATTTTCACATTGAGCTGGTTCAGATGTTCAGTCATGTCCACGAGATAGTAGAACTTCAGGAGCCACTCAGTGTTAGCTAACTCAGGATGTTTTTCATTTCAAGAAACGTCCGGATTTCACTCAGACAAGCTGTAAAACGGCTGAGCACCTTCCCTCTTGACAACCAATGCACATTGCTGTGCAGAGCAGACCAGGACAATTATTCCCAACTTCATCTAGCAGTGTTTTAAACTGGTGATCATTTAAAGCTCGGGTAACAATAAAGTTGACCACCCAAATGACCAGCAACATCATCTCACCAAGCTGCTCACCACACATCTGAGCACAAAGCGCCTCCTGATGTAGGATGCAGTGAAAACTTAGGATGGGTCTCTTTTCATGTTCACGAAGAAGCGCTACGAATCTTCTGTTTTTCCCCACCATGCACGGAGCACCATCAGTACACACCGAAATAAGTTTATCCATTGGTAGATTTTCCTCTTTAGTGAACTCAGTGAAAGACTTGAATAAATCCTCCCCTCTTGTTGTCTCTTTCATAGGCAAAACAGCAAGACTTTCCTCAGGTAGTGTGTCACCGACAGCATACCTTGCAATCACGCTGAACTGGGAAAAATGGCTTACATCTGTTGACTCATCCAAAGCGAGAGAAAAGAATGGTGCTGCATTTATGTCCTTCACTTGTATTGCCTCAGTTTGATTTGCCATCATGATGGTATGATCATGAACAGTACTTGTTGACAGAAGCATATCTTTTATTCGTTTCATTTATCTTGTCTTTATCCAAAAAGTCGTCAAAATTTCATTGGCAACATCAAGCATGAATATTTTGGCATACTCCCCATCTGTGAATAGCTTTCTGTTTCTCACAATTGCTAAAGCACCAGCGAAGCTAGCCAAATTCCAGTCACCTTGTTGGGTCCAAACACGGGCTTGCTGCTGACTAGCTTGCACTCCCCACCGAAGCTCTTGACACGCTTTCTTCCTGCTCTCCCCTGCTGGATATTTCAATGCAAATGTAGTATCGCGTGTCGAAGTGCTACTTTATATTTGACTGTTTCATCGATGCAATTTTATCATTGCATATTAGACACACTGCAGAATCTGCTCTCTCCACAAAGGCGAATTCCTCTGTTCATTCCTGCTGAAAAGTACAATACTCTTCATCTTTTTTCTTCTAGCCATCTTCTTCGTTAAAAGGGTTTCTGCAATTAGCTAGCTGACTACTTGATTAAAAGGAGGGAAGTTTACTTCCTGACCTCACAACGACCCATGTACGTTATGCATTATCCAATAAAAATTTGGTGTTGTCCTGGAGGATAGCTGTGATTGGCTCCAGCCACCCGCAACCATGAACATGAGCAGTAGGAAATAAATGGATTGGAATACATGAGAATGTTTTATATATATATATATATATATATATATTTACAGGGACAGAGAGAGAGTCAGAGAGAGGGATAGATAGGAACAGACAGACAGGAACAGAGAGAGGTAAGAAGAATCAATCATTAGTTTTTTGTTGCCGTTGCAACATCTTAGTTGTTCATTGATTGCTTTCTCACATGTGCCTTGACCGTGGGCCTTCAGCAGACTGAGCAACCCCCCTGCTGGAGCCAGCAACCTTAGGTCCAAGCTGGCGAGCTTTTGCTCAAGCCTGATGGGCCCATGCTCAAGCTGGCGAGCTCGGGGTCTTGAACCAGGGTCTTCTGCATCCCAGTCCGACGCTCTATCCACTGCACCACCGCCTGGTCAGGCAGAGAATGTTTTATACTTTTAACATTATTTTTTTATTAAAGATTTGTCTGCAAGTCAGATGCAGCCATCAAAAGGGCCACATCTGGCTTGCGAGCCAGAGGTTCCTGACCCCTGTTGTAGGCTTTTATAAATATCTACTTAACAAGTGAAAATACATATGTTACCACAAATATTAGATATTGGACTCCTTTCAGGTCTCTGTTCTGATTCTTATAATATGGCCCAGCTTTAAAAATAATCTTGTGCTCTAGTTTAGAAAAAGCTTTATCCTATTTCTGTGAGATAAATCTCTTACCTCCAACTTATTGGTACCCGATCCCCAGGCTTTTGACCCAAAATATAAGGTTCTTTATGCCAGCACAAATGCGTACTAATATATAAATGAAAGAGAATAACCATATAGCCTAGGAAATTTTTGCATTTCTTTACTTCAAGGCCTAATTTCCAATCTTATTATAGCAATTACTATTTTGAGGTATTATCCCCTAGATAGACAATGGCAATTTCTGAGGAAATAGAAGAAGCATGTTGGGGATTCTCTTCTCCTGCTCATCACCTTTGGAATAGCCAATAGAGGCTCCTCCAAGCTCACTTTTACGGCTGACATCCATGGGCTGGCTGATTCATCTCGCTGAGTCCCAGGTTGGCTGAATTCGAGCTAAAGGATTCACGGGCACACCATTCCTCCTAGGCACAGTCACAGGTTTGATTTTAAGAAGAACCTTCAAAGTCTTAACACCAGGCAGTGAGCATCTTTACATGGTGGTGACAGGACCAGTAGTGGGAGGGGAGGCAAACACTTCATATGCTACCATTTGGGGGCATTTTCAATTTGAACTCCAGTTGAGAAAAGAGGTGGCAATTATTATATCTACCACTAGAGGGCAGATAAGTGAAATTTTGGAATGTTTGCCGGCAATTGAGAAGCAGTGGGAATTTTTTTCCCTTGTTTTCAATAATTTCCCATAGCATTAGACAAGAGAAGAGACCCGGTCACCAGAAACAGTAAAGAGCAAAGCCAGTGCCATTGCTATTGATAAGAGTGGGCTGTTCTCCTCATTTTTTTCCCTCTAAATGTGTATAGCATATTAGGCTTGCCTCAGGGAAATGAACAGGTAGCACACCCAGGTAGTGACAGCCTAGTATTTAGTCCCTGTTATGTGCCGGGCACCATGCTGGTCATTTGACCTACATTATCTTCTTTGATCCTCACTGCAGCCTTCTGAGGCAATTTTTTAAAATAAGTATTATATAGATGAAGAAAGAGGCTTATGAAGTTTAAATATATTGGCCAAAACCAAGAAGCTAGTTAGTGGCAGACCTGGGGTTTGAATTGATGTTTGTAAAGGAGGGGTAGACAGCAAAGGGGAGCCTTAGAGGTGTGAATGATTCACCATTCAAAGCCTCTAAGAGGGCTTCAGGCAAGGCATGGTCTGCTTATGGCAGCAGGTAGCTCTAAGTGGAGAAATACTTTTGAGCAATTATAAATATTCAGTGTTAAAAAAGTCATTTTTTTTTATTGTGGATACATCACTGCATAGATAAATACAGAATCTTCACTATCAATTTTAATTATTGCATTTTATCACTTACCTAGCTCCTATTGATAAACTTTTTATTAGTTTCCAGTTTTTTTTTAATATTAAACAATAGTGTAACAAATTCTTTGCATCTGCTTCTATCCAAGGCATATCTTCCTTTGTTAAGTGGATCTCATCTCATCTCTCTTAATTCCCTTGTCATTATTTCCTTTCTGCCATACCCTTTCTTTTGCAAACAGCTACCAGATAATAGCTCCCATCTTTAAAGCTAAATCTTCCTTGATGTCATTCCACCTTCAGCTATAGCTCATGTTCTTTGTTTACCTAGGTACCTTAAATTCTTGCCAGCCTCGCTTTCTATCCTCCTGCTATGTCTGGAATCCACTCCAATTAGTCTTTCATTTATAGCCCTCCACAGACGGTTCTTATAAAGGTCATCAGTGACCACCATGTTGTCCAACCCAATGGTTGGTCCCCTGTCTTCAACCTCCTTTAGGCATTTGACACCTTGACCATTCCTTTCTTTCTTGGAATTCTTCACTTGCCTTCTAGGAAACCATTTTCTTGGGTTTTCTCCTATTTTATTAGCCACTGCTTTTCACTGCTCGCAGTCCCTTTGCTTTTTTCTCCTTGTCTTCCTCACCTCCAGTTTTGGGGCATCTCAGTATTCAAAACTCTTTTCTTCTTCATCTACATTTCTTCCTTTGGGGACTTCCTCTGATCTCAGGACTAAATATCACCCATATAACCATATCTTTCTCTGAACTCCAGATTCCTAATCCAAGTGCCTATCTGACATCTCTACTTAGATATCTAATAAACAATTCAAACTTGACAAATTGAAAGCCCTTGATTTCTCTGATCTCACCTCACCACAGTTCTCTTTCTATAGGCTTCCCACCTCAATGAACGTACTTCTCAGCCAAAAATCTCAATGTCATCATCTACTCTATTTCTCTTACAACTATAACTTCAAACGTATCTAGAATTCATCCACTTTCAGCCATCTCCAGTGTCATCCTCCCCCATTGTGACTCATCTGGATTACTGTAATCACACCCCAATTGGTCTTCCTGCTTACACTTTTGCCCATATCCAACCTATTCTCCACCCAGGAGCAAGAGAGTCTTTAGAAACTCAAGTCATAGACCATTGCTGCTTTGCTCAAAGCCCTCCAATTCTGCTTGTTCTGTTAATGGTAAAACCCAAATAGCTTTGCCATGGCTGACAAGGACCTGGGTAGTCTCAGAGGACCACTCCCTCTGCTTCTACCACTTTACTCTTCCTCACTCTCTCTAGATTCACTGGTCCCACATTTGTACCTGTTCTCCCCTCTGCCTGGAATCATCTTTCCATAGGTATTCCCATACCCTGCTTCTATACTTCCTTCAAGTCTCTGCTCATTGTCTCCTTCTCAGAGAGGCCTTTCCTAATCACCATGCTAGGAGCAGCGCGCTATTGTTCTTGCCCTTACCTTGCTTAACTTTTTGTACCACCACCAAAGTACACACAACACACAATTGATTTCTTTGCCACTTGTTTCCCCTGACTACAATGCATATTCCTTGAAAGGAGGCATTCAGCTAGTTTCATTCTCAGCTGTACCACTAATTCCTGATCCAATGCCTGGCACATAAAAATGGACATCAATACAGAGGTTTTTTTTGTTTTATTTATTTTTATTTTTATTTTTTTACAGGGACAGAGAGAGAGTCAGAGAGAGGGATAAATAGGGATAGACAGACAGGAACGAAGAGAGATGAGAAGCATCAATCATTAGTTTTTTGTTGCCGTCGCAACACCTTAGTTGTTCATTGATTGCTCTCTCACATGTGCCTTGACCGCGGGCCTTCAGCAGACCGAGCAACCCCTTGCTGGAGCCAGCAACCTTGGGTCCAAGCTGACGAGCTTTTTTTGCTCAAGCCAGATGGGCCCGCGCTCAAGCTGGCGAGCTCAGGATCTGGAACCTGGGTCTTCCGCATCCCAGTCCGACGTTCTATCCACTGCACCACCGCCTGGTCAGGCCAGAGTTTTTGAATGAATGGATACTCATTTTCTAGTGAAATCATCTCCCTGAGGTAGATTTCTAGGAATGGAGTTACTAACTGTAGGATCTGAATTTTAAAGACATACCTGGGGTCCTGACCGGTTGGCTCAGTGGTAAAGCATCAGCCTGATGTGTGGATATTCTGGGTTCAATTCCTGGTTAGGGCACACAGGAGAAGAAACCATTGGCTCCTCCACACCTCCCCCTCCCCCTTCTCTCTCTCTCTCTCTCTCTCTCTCTCTCTCTTTCTCTCTTTCCCCTCCCACTTCCATGGCTTGACTGGTTCAAGTGCATCTTCCCCAGGTGCTGAGAATGGCTCCTTGGAACTTCTGCCTTACATGCTTAAAAATAGCTCAAATAATTTGAGTATCAGCCCCAGACAGGGGTTGCCGGGTGGATCCCAGTCAGGGTGCATGCAGGAGTCTGTTTCTCTATCTCCCTTCTTCTCACTTGGAAAAGAAGAAGAAGGAAAAAAGATATACTTGACACATTTGACTGATGTATATTCCTATCAACAGAGTACATGACAGTGCAATTGATCTAATGCTCACCTAGAGGCATTTTTTCAATACTTTTCATCTTTAGTAATCTCACAGGCAAAACAATTTTTTTCATTTGCATTAGGGGATTATTCGAATGTTTATGTATAGATTTATCAACCGTTTGAACATGCGTTGTTTGTGTGAATTCCTAGATTATGTTCTTTGTCTACTTTTCTATTTTGATTATTTCTCTTATTGATTTGTTCTTTGAGTATTAAATCTCTGTTTAAATTAACAGTATTCTACAAGCTTTCTATTTGTCTTTCAACCTTGCATTTGGTGTTTTTGCCAAAAAGAAGTTAACAGTGTGTTAGGCAGGCAAATTTATTCATTTTTTCCCTGGTGATTTTTTTTATTTCTCCAACAAGGCTATGGTAATCAACTATTTGAATATTGAGCTTGCTCAGGCTTTCTTGGAAATGTTTACTAAAAAATATTTTTTCTTATCAATAAATTTTCTCCTAAAAAATTAAATCCCTAGTCAGGTAGAAGAAGTTGGTATAGAATGATTGGGCTATCAAACATACAGTCCCAAGAAACTGGGGGGTATGAATGCTATACCAGGAAAAAAATGCCATGAAACCAGTTGCCTGAAGAGTTCACAGAAGGGTGAGCTGACACACTGTTAAGCATCTATGCATAACGCAGGTGCCTGAGAGAGAACATTGTATAGCTCCTGGACTTTGTGCTTGCATTGTTCTGCTCCAAGGAGAGACGTGCAATGAACTTAACTACGCAGTTCTGGGGAATCAGAAAGGTTTACGGTGACAGGTTTCCCAGCTTGAAGAACCACATCATCACCAGCTAGTTCCCTTCTCAATAGTATTGGCTTCTATTTTTCTCACCACAAAGTGGCGCTATTCTTATGCACGGATGTAGATGACTTCCTATCCACCGTTTTCCCATGGACATGAGGCATTAAAGATGCCTTCCGGTACACAACACATTCTGGTCCCAATATAAAGTATGAGTTAGCTTAAATTAATGTGAGTGAGAATAGAGCTTCCCATTTATTGAGCCATAGTTGTATTAAGGTGTACTAAGACATCAATTTCTCTCTGGCCCGCAAGACTGCTGGGACTGAAACTGGGTGGCCTGAATCCACAACCCTTACTCCCCAAAGTACTATCCACAGATTGGTAGTCTGGGCATCTTCGGGAGGGCTTGTTAGAAATGCAGAATTTCAGACTTCCTCTCAGAATCTGCATTTTCAAAAGATGCCCATTTAAGTTTTAGGAGCCGTGCCCAAGACAATTGACTGGTCTTGAATAACCTCATCTTTTTATCCCAAATGTGATATATAAACATTATCATGCTTTGTTTATTTGTTCCTTGATCGTGGAAACATTTGGAAAGCACTGATTCTTATAATCAGAACTAAAATGAATGTCAGATAATATCTTTGGGTTTTTTTTTGTTGTTGAGATTTTTATTTATTAATTTTAGAGAGGGGAAGAGAGAAAAAGAAGGGAGGAGGAGCAGGAAGACTAAATTCCCATATGTGCCTTGACCAGGCAAGCCCGTAGTGTTAAACCTGCGACCTCAGCATTCCAGGTCGATGCTTTATCCACTGCACTGCCACAGGTCAGGCAAATGTCAGATAATATTGCTGCTGTTGTTTTTTATTGGTTTTGATTTCTTGAAAATATGCACAGTCCTTAGCACTTAATTTTGTTGGCTTTGTACCAATCTTTAATTGTTCATGTATAATATATGACTTGATTCTTTCTAGCAAGACTGTAGGACCCTAAGGGATAAGGGCTATTTTATCTTACAACACTTCATGCTCATTTTAAAATATAATTAAACAGTGTTTTGCAAAGGAAGCACTGGGTGTGAGGGGGAGTATCTTGTTAAAATGCAGATTCTTATTCAGTAGCTCTGAGATTCTGTATTTAAATAAGCTGTCAAGTGATATTGCTGGTCCATGGACTACACTTTGAATAGCAAGGTTATACAGTAGTCATTTGATTCTCCCAACAAGCTGATGAAGTAGGTGGGCTAGATGTTATCCCTATTTTACAGATGAGGTACTTGAGGAGTAGGGAGTTAATGTACCATGTCTAAGATCCCATAGCTACTAAGTGATGGAGTTGGATAGGCCCTTTATGGTGTTTGCCTCTTTCCTTTCTCCCTTGGTATAGTAAGGAACAGAAAAACAACTGAGAGTGGCCCTATGATGAATGGCTAGAGCAATCTAGGAGCTAAGACTAAAGTTTCTTTTCCTTCTGTTGATGGCCATGATTCAGGCAGTACGTTATAGACTGGAATCGTCATATCTTAGTCTTTCTGAACTGCCATAACAAAATGCCATAGGCTGCCATTCTGGAGCCTGGGAAGTCCAAGATCAAGGCACCAGCAGACTCAATGTCGAGTGAGAGCCCTCTTCCTGGTTTATAGACTTCATCTTCTTACTGCGCCCTCACATGGTGGAAGAGGCTCGGCACCCCTCTGGGGCCTCTTTCATAAGGACAGTCATCCCATTCATAAAGGTTCCATTTTTATGACCCAGTCACCTCTCAGGGGCTCACTTCCAAATCCCATCACCTTGGAGATTAGCATTTCAACATATACATTTTGGGGAAGACAAAAACATTCAGTTTATAGCAATGGTAAATAAGCGGTTTGAACTAGGGGGACATTGTGACAACTTTTAGTGGCTACAAAATAAATTTCATCTAAGACACTTATTTCTTTAGATCCAGTGGTTCTCAATCCTGAGTCACTCGCTGCACTTTAAAGACAAGGATTCCTGGGCTCCACCATAAAGATACTGGATCAGAATCTCTGGAGATGGGAGCTCAGGCACCTGCATCTTTTCAAAGCACCATAGGTAATTATAATGGATGACCAGGATTTTAAAAATCCCTGACCTTTCTGTCTTTCCATCCTTGCCTAGCCAATTCTCATAATGGAATAGCTAACATTTATTTAGAATTTATGTGTCTGGCAATTACTCAAAGTGTGGACAGCAGGGCAGCAGCATCGGCTTGACCAAGGAGCTTGCAGGAAAAAGTCAGAAAGAATCTCAGGCTCCAACAGAATCAGTATTGGCATTTGAAGAAGATCCCCAGGTGATTTCTGTGCATGTGGAATTTGAGAAGCACTGCTTTGCATGCATAATCTCATTTCATGTTATCTTTCCAAAACACTGTGGGGTCATATTTTCAGATGTGTGGATATTGAGGTTTAGGGAAGTTAAGTAACTTGCCTAAGGTCACATAGCTAGTAAGAATTCAAAATATGGTAGGTCCCATCTGGCTTTAGAACTTGTGCTCTAACAGATGTACTAGTGATTCTTATAATTTTGTCTGAGGAAGATTTTCCTAGGCAGCTTATTCAAACTATTGATTCCCATGCTTCCTTTCCTGAAATTCTTGCTCCAGCCCATGGGAGTGGAGTTCAGAAGTCAGCATTTTAACCCACCCATATCATACTAGGGATTTTGAGACAGGTGGTCACAGAACACAATTTGCAAAGCACTGCATTTTAGTGTACATTCTGAATGTGCTTTTGGGAGGGGAACTACCTTGTATTTTCAGAGCACTTTAAAATGATGGTGTAGTTCAGTGATGGGCAATCTTTTGAGCTTTGGTGTGTCAAAATTCGCCAAAAAACCAAGCATAACTCGGGTGGTATGTCACTTTGAGAAAAACGGCCTAACTGGAAGTCCCAGAACTAGTCGCTCTGTGCCAGAGTTCTGTTGTTTTGGCCTACAGACCTCTGGCACAGAGTCTCTACACTACAGCAAATGTTTTATCCTTGGCTCCTGCACCTGGCCATGCAGGAGCCGAGGATGAAACGTCCTTCTCAGCATGTGGCCCTATACGTCTCTCGTATGCGGCTGCTTGCGGCCGCGTGTCATCGAAAATGGCTATGCGTGTCAGTGCTGACACGTGTGTCATAGGTTCGCCATCACGGGTTTAGTTGATGGTAATAAAGATTCAGATTCCCTAAAAGCCTCTGAAACTCCATGCCTGGCTTTGGGACGAAATGTGGAGGAGTCCCACTGTAGCGGAACAGATGTACCAAAGCGGAGTTTTGGTTGAATACCAGACAGACACAGAGGACAGGTAAGGGAAAATCTGGATCTATTCAAGAACAAAAGCAAAAGCTTGTAA
This sequence comes from Rhynchonycteris naso, assembly GCA_037038555.1. Lineage (NCBI taxonomy): Eukaryota > Metazoa > Chordata > Mammalia > Chiroptera > Emballonuridae > Rhynchonycteris > Rhynchonycteris naso. The sequence continues at coordinate 299,168,386 of CM072995.1, forward strand.
TTATTTACAATCTACAAAATTGAACACAGGCTGGGATGTTGGCTACCTTTTTAAATTTTTATTATGGCTTCATGTATAATTTAAATCACTGGATGGCCATAGTTCCTGTTAATAAATTGTGTATACCCTGAACACAGTAAGAATCAGCCAGCACAGCAGAATCAGTCTGTTTATTGCTGAACCCCTTGGGGCACGGTGGAGTTAAGGAACTATAAGCAAGAACTAGCCACAGAGGAGCGGGACCTCTCCTCTCCAATTTTCTTTCAACAGAATACATTCTTGAACATATTTTTCTTACATACTCCTAAAGAGCTCAGTGTGTAACACACACACACATTTATATTCCCTACTTTTGAGAGAACTAAGGGGAAAGATGTAGAAAGAATAGGTAAATTATGTTGTAAGATTCATTATATTGAGTCTGTTCACTCATTATATTACTGAACAGCCTGTATTGAACATTTATCACACTCCGAGCCATTTGGTAGCAACTTGACCTTCAAGATAGCACGGTCTTCTGGTGGTGTGGGGTGTGGGGAGGAGTTGAAACACAGAAATACACAATTATGACACATTAACTTAATGAAGGGAATGCCTCCCAAAAATATGTCTCCCTGGGATTTATCTGCTTTCAATAAGGAGGAAGTTTGGGGCTCAGAAAATGTGAGCACAGTGAGCAGCCCCTGTTTTGGGAAAGCCTTGGCACTGATGAGTGTCAGGCCACCCCAAAGCACATGGCAGGCTCTGAATACTTATCCTAGACTCAGAGGCAAGGAGGGGAATCCCCAGGGGGGTACAAACATTCCCAAGGTCACCCAGGGGGAACACAGCACAATCAGAACCTGTGTTTGTCAAACTCTTTGAGCAGCAAGCCTTCTTTTGAACTTGCCACCTTATTTTCATGGTTGAGAAGGTGAATAAAGAGAAGAAAGGGCCTGACCTGTGGTGGCGCAGTGGATAAAGCGTCTACCTGGGAACACTGAGGTCGCCAGTTTAAAACCCTGCACTGGTCTGGTCAAGGCACATATGGGAGTTGAGGCTTCCAGCTCCTCCTCCCTTTCTCTCTCTCTCTCTCTCTCTCTCTCTCTCTCTCTCTCTCACTCTGTGTCTCCTCTCTAAAATGAATAAAATAAAAATAAAATTAAAAAAAAAGAGAAGAAAGGAAAAATCCGTATGTGAAGAAAATTTGACATAGAAAGTAACACCTCTAATGATTATGGCTGGGTTTTTAGAAATTTGATGCTGTAGTTGGTGTTGGATAGAGTTTGGTAATTTTCCAGATGAGTAGACATCCTGGGTAAGGCTTGATGGGTGACTTGCTCACATAAGGCCTGAACGAGGGGGCCATGCCATGAGATTTCACGATGGCCTTCTTATACGATAATGCTTAGTTTACCCAAAGGGGACCCTGGTATTATGTAGCATGCTAGATTCTGGGATGAGATTTTGTTAAAAGGCCATAAACCCAGAAAGACAGGTGAAATCAAGGGGCTCAAAACATCACACACCATGTCCCAGGTGCTGAATCTTCATAGAATACCTGAGTATGTTGCTTTTCCCTTGCTGATGGGTTTATGTTTTCTCTCTGAACAACAAGGTGTGTTGAGGCTGGAGTCACATCTGGTGGGTCTGTGTATCTTGTCAGTCTATAGTTTCTGTAACGGTCAGAGTCCAAGGATGTGTGGATCAGTTACGCTAAGGTAACAAATAAGCCTCCAAAATATCCATGTTTATGATGACGAAGGTTTATTTCTCAGGTTGTATGTTCAACCTGGCTCTGTTGCCATGCCACTCTACAACTCTGTGCTGAGACCAGGCTGAGAGAGGAGCCTCTACCTAGAAACTTATCAGTGGTCACACGAGCCCATAGCAACTCTGGACTCTAACAGAGTGAGCTTTTATAATCTTCTAACAAGGAGAAAAATAAAAATATTTAGTGGTGAGTAAATTCAATCTACTACAATGAGTAGAGTTCTGAGGATCAAATCTGGAATCTAAATTTAGAGGTCAAGTGCAATGGATGAGAGTAAAGCCAGAATTGTAAGGGAAAACCCCTGAAGTTAGAATCCACCAGAATGGAGGAGCACAGGAATTTGGAGGTAGGGTGGGGTCAGGTTGACTGCCATGGATACCCTGGGTGTTTTGTGTCTATTGACCAGTGACTAGCTGAGGCATGAATGAGCTAACTAGTTTAAAGATTCACAAATGTCTAGGCTTGGGGAACAGTATTCATTAGGGTTTACTAGGGAACTGTGAGCTACCCATTTTGCTTAAATTAGTGCTGTCTTCTCATTATCTTGTCTTTAGCTCTCCAGACACTGATCACACTGGGGAAACTGAGGCAGCATGTTACACCAGTAAAAGGTTCTAGAACACTTTCCTCATCTACAACCTTAGAGGATCTTTTGTAGAACCCTGAATGCATTTGTCTCAAAATACATAACCTACATTGGACAAAAGCCTTCCACTCACTTTAAAGGAATTTTGACTAAAGATGATATGTTTAGGAAAGCCTTGCTGATAATTACTTGTCTGGCATAAATAATGATTTACAATGAGTAATAGTCAAGATTGTTAAGTTAGCTTTGTTTGATTTTCCATGATCTGGAGCAATATCAAGCTAATTTTTGCTACAGAGAGGAAAAGGAAAAACAGAATTGACCCACCGAGGGAGCCAGACTAAGTAAAGGTACAGAGAATTCAATTCTTCCCCTTTCAGATCTTGAGAAAAAGTATAAAGCAAGTTTGATGCAGCACTCTCCACCATTATGCTATTTAGTATCCATCTCAGTAGAGTGGACTTCCACCTCCTATGAGGCCCCATGACCACCTGCATCCCGCTGCAGCACTGTGCCCCGGTCAGCCGCTCAAGGCCATGTCTCTGTCTCCAAAATTCTCTTTTCTCCACTATCAAAATTACCTTTCAATTCCCTTGGTTGGGGAGTTTAAGAGCAGTACTGAAGGAATCTGTTGTTAGACTAATTCAGACTAAAGTATAAGAGACCAGCAACCAGTTACCAAGTTAACCTTCCCGAGGAATATTTGCATTTCAAGGCTTCTTAAAGACAATGCTACAGCAAATACTCCTCTAACAGTGGAACATGAAGCAGTGTGGCTTGCTACTAGGGGAGCTCCTTGGGCAGGTGGCTTTTATTCCTAGTCCCTTTTAAACAACCTGTATTATACCTTACACAGTTTGTTAGAATCCAGCTTGACACATAATTCAGGCAGCCTAGAAACTGATGGCTTTCTAGGCCATTTTAAGCACGATAGTGTGACTTTCAAGTATCTATCTGTGCTGGTGTGGCCAAGAAACAAGTAGTATAACACCATACATATATATCACCTGGCTTTATGATAATAAAGTCATGAACTCCCAAGCACTTTTTCATGACTTAACATAGTTAATACTCAAAAAGTCTACAATAGAGGCAGGGTGGGTTTGTTGTTCCTCATTTTGTGGATGTGGAAACTGAGGTTTGGAGACAAGTGATTTATCTAAGGTCACATGACTAGTTCATCTTCCCATACTGTTTCCTCTGTGGGGTGCTGTTCCTTCAGCCTCTGGTACCACTGGGACGGCAGGCACTTGGATCAGGCAGGGCAAAAGTGCAAGATGGTGGTGGCTGTGTCATCAGTCAAAGCCCCTGGTACCTGGCCCCACCTAGGATGCAGCCAGTGTTTTGTTTCAGAGGATGACCTTAGCAGATGGGGTTGGGGGCGGGGGTGATGTTTTCTATATTGGTATTCTGCATCCGTGTGGGTATTGATTTCTTTCTCAAAGGGTTCCATCTGCCTTCTACCTAATTATGTTACTAATCTTGATCCCAGTCCTTTGAGCTTTTTTATCTGTGTTCTGTAGAGGTGCAGGTTTCCAGGGTTACCAGAAATTTATAGATGGAAGGAAGCCTTTCCCCGGCTTTCTTACAAAGGTCCTTATTAGTGGTATTCTTACTTTTTGTCATCTTTGTTTTCTGGGTGGTGTGTCTCTCACAACTTTTCTCTCTTTCTTTTTTTGCTTCAACTTGTAGTTAATCTGTTAAGAATAACTCCTGAGAAACTGCTTTGTGCAGAAGAGGATGCAAAGTAAATAATAGACATTGTGTTCTCTTTGACAGTTATAAATAACCAAACCATACAAGGCCAGTGTCAAGAGGTGCAAAGTGCTCTGCTCTTGAAATCAGCAGATTTGGGGCTGGTTTCGGCTTGTCAGTAACTAGCTGTGTAGTCCTGACCTGGTCAGGTCATGAATGGCTCCGTCTGGATCCCAGTTGCTTCATCTGTGCGATGGGGAAATAACTGCCACAATGCTGAGGATTTGATGAGATGATTCTGTCAGATAGGGCTTCTTACACTTTAATGTGCATAGGAATCACCTGTGGGAAATGCAGGTTCTGAATCACTAAGTCAGAGGTGGAGCCTGAGATTCTGATTTCAATCAAAATTTCAAAAGATAGAAAGAAAAACCAAGGGTGAGAATCCCCATCTAAAACAATGCTGGAACAGCATGTGGTCACAGCCACCACAGAGTGCCTGAACCCTGAAGGGACGGGAAAGCAGAGCCGTGTTGATAAAATGGCCTGCATTCATTGTTCTTGATATTTAAGAGCTGCCTCAAAGCAGTGTTTAAATGCAACATTTATTGTTATTTTCACATTATAGAGGGAATGAGTGTTGTTTGTGGACACACGGCTAACTCACATCTCAACAGTTCTCTGGCTGACATTCAGACTGATTTACAGTGCCAGGGGCTAGAGGTTTGAAAGTATCCCAGCAGCTTGGCACACAGGCAGCTAAATTAAACTCAATACCCAGGACCTGTGTGATTAGAATAATGAACTCTTCCAATCTACCTTGAAGACCTGTCAGTAGGGGAAGATTGTAGGAGCAGGAGGAAAGCCAAATTTGGGAAGCAGAGACTTGATTACAAAAATAAGAAGTCCCACCAACAGTTTACATATTAAATTATTGTTTGGGATGGTTGAGAAATTTGCTATTTCAATTTGCCTTGAAGTTTTATGGATTTTTTTAACCCAGGAAAAAAAAAAGTTCCTTTTTCCCATTTGGAGAAAGCGGGCAGTCTTGTGATAGTCACCATCATGTCCCTCCCTCTGTATTTCCATGTCCAAATTCTCCATCCCCGCCCCCACTCCCCAGGTACTAGACAATCTCGGGGAGGGGTATAGGCCAATCATGCTGCTTGCAATCCAAGACCTTGTCCTCATCAGAATGATGAGCTACAACTGCAAAGTGTTTTATGGTTTAAAAAGCACTTTTACTTACATTACCTTATTTGATCCTGTGATTATTCTTCAAGCCAAATAACATTATCTCTGTTATCAATCTTGGGGAATTTATATGATATATCTATGTTTGTACTGTAAGTGGCAGAGCTAGAAGGCAAATCCATGTTTTGATCACTTATTTATCCTTCATGCCACAATAATGCATCTATCCTTGTTCTAGAACAGTGGCCGTTTAACCCTGGACTCCCATTAGAAGCTTAAAGAAAAAAAAGAAGTGGTGCTCAGTTCCTATCTCACATCAATTAAGTCAGAATCTTTGGAATGGAGCCAATATCCATCTGCATTAAAAAAAAAAGTTCTGAGAGTGATTCTAACGTGCATCCAGAAGGGAGTGATTACCCGGGAAGAAGTTTTGGGGACTGGCACAAGAATTTTTTTGTCAAAAGGGAGGTTTTTGTTTACTAGATATTGTCGTACTAGGATCTTTGTGTGATTTCTAGCACCTCGCCCAATGCCTGGAAGAGTGGGAAAAAGGAACCATAGTTACTACCCACTATGGGTCAGGTGCCCTGTTGGTCTTTAAACTGGCCTACGCCTCCATGAAATTGGTATCATCAGCCCAATTTATAGATGAAGGCACTAAAATATGTCAAAGTTAAGAGAGTCATGCAGAAGCATGCCACTTGTCGGTATCAGGGCTGGGATTTAAATTGGCTCTGCCAGTACTAAAGCTCAGCTGTGTTCTTCCATGCCAGTGGCTTTAAACCCTGGCTTAGAGTCTGATCATCAGGACTGGAGTATGGGCACATGTTGGTATGTTTCCAAAGCGTCCTAGGTGATCTTAATGTGTTTTCAAGGTTGAGAGTCTCTGCCCCACATCATACTGCCTTTCCAAAGTGCTTAGAATACATTTGTTGAACTTGAATGGTGCTAGGGAAGGCATTCCTTCGTCCTGTAGATATATACACACACATGCACACACATCAAAACATACATATTTTACCTATCCCTCCACCCCAAATTAGGAGGGATAAAGGCTTTCATTCCAGAGGGAACACTTTTTAGAATAGTAAACCCAGGTATTTAAATACACAAGTCAAGCCTCCCCTGAGAATTTGTGCCTGAGGGCGTGGGTATCTCAAGGGTGGCTGGGCAGAGGGACGTGGCACAGAGGGGTTAGAAACTTGAGCTGGGGGATCACAAAAATAAACGTAGACATCTTTACAGTTTTACCTGGAGTCAGAGTCTGTGCTAGAAAGCAGCCATATCTTGGCAAGCAGCTGTGGCCATTTACACCAGGCTGTAAAGGGAACAGCCTTGGGATTGGGAGATCATTAAAAGGTTTAGAAAACACCTTATTAAATCCCCAGAGCCTGGCAAGATCTCTGGGAGAATGAATTCACATTTTGAGGAAAATGCAGCAGATTTTCCTCTTTGCTTTGGGTTCTGGCTCTGCTAACCTTCAGCGGGTCCCACCTGCCGTGCAGTGCTCTGGGTCTCAGGGAAGAGGAAGATGCTTTTCAGTCTCAGGTTAAGTGATTCTTAAGCACTGCCACTGTTTTCAAAAGCCTATCTAGGTCATTGTTATTTAGATTCTAATTAAGTGCTTCAGAATTACTCCAGAGAGAGGGAGAGAGATGCATCTCCCTATTAGTATTCCTACAATGTTAGAAAAAAACACAATCTAATTTTTACATTACTGTTTGAAATTCGTCCAAATGAAAAATTTCTTAGTCAATTGCATTCAATTGGCTTCTCTCAACCTTAGATAAAACTGAGATTCCAACCTTTAAACACCACATTACTACTATTTGAGGGTCACAGCTCAGTGACACCAAACTTAAAAAGGAAACCTTAAGATCTAAATTAGATTGGGTCCGAATTAATTTGCTTTTGGCCGCAGGTTATATGCTGCCTAAGCAGGAGGATCATTGCTTTAGTGAAACATTTTGGGTCTCCTAAGCCACCAATTTTAGATAGGTCCCTTGACCTCTCTCTGTTAATGACATTTGAATTCAATTCAAGAAGTGTTAATTGAAGGAATACTTAAGTGAACAATTCTAAAGGGGGTAAAAAGGAGTCCTAATCATTTGTCCATCAAACATTAATCAAGCTGTTACTATGTGCCAGCTACAGGCCTACGCTGCTGTCTCCATCTGGGAGGTGGCACAATATTTCCTCAGCATCTCCCTGCAAAGTAGGAGTGGTGTTTTCACACCTGCTTTACAGATCAGGAGAAACAGAAGGAAGGCCCCTGGCATGGGCTGTCCTCTTTGTTAGCTCTCCATTGCTCATTCCTCTTGCTGATCTGAGCCACATGAGAAATCAGACTCTAGTGAGCCCAGGATGTTGGTACCTCCTGAACATTTTAGATGGTTTAGCTACAGAACTTTTTTGGAGTTCATCAAGGTAGTGATGATACTTGCTAACTTCCTCTATGGGGTTAGTTCATTTTATAACTAGGAAAGGGGAAGAGGTTTGCTCTAATATGGTGACCCCTTGGCTGATCTCTTAAAGCCAGACACTTCTTTCTGGATCCCAAAACCTTAGAGGGATTGGTTGGGTAATTTCACTCAGAAAGGGGTAACACATCATAGTAAGAGGAAATCTATCATGACTGCATTTATTTCCCATTATTATAATGTAACTCACTTAACTGAAGCAAGAATGCTGGATCTTGACCTTCCACCCAACAAAACACACAATAGGACTCCATCAGGCCAAGGGGAGGGAATAGTAGGAGGCAGCTGTGGTCTGGGCATTAGCCAGACCACTAGGTGGGATAAGTCAAAGATGCATGAAAGTAGGATATCAGTTGACAGAGAGAGAGAAAAGTCAGGTATCTCAAAGTCTAGACAGGGGCCAAGGAGTGAATGGGGAGTTCTGGTCAGGAATAGGTTAAAAGTGAGAAGCCTGGGGAACCATTAAGGGCCAAGCACTACTAGCTTCTGTCAGAGTCAGATTAGGAGATCTCAGAGGTGAGGAATCTTTGCAACCATCTAAGCAGGAGTGATGCCAGCATTTGAGTGTGTGCCCACATATGGTCACTGAGAGGTGAGAAGGAAAGGCAGCTGGTCAGGGCAGAAAGAAGTGCAGGTTATAGATTGTTAAGAAGCTGTTTCTACTCATTAAGGCAGAGAAATTCTTCTATATATAGCCTTAACCTTTTCATTGCATTTACCTTTCTCTATCTATATATACACACAGAGAGATAAATGCATATGTATATTTTTTCATGTTACTTCCCCAGCAGACTTTGAGGCTTCCAGGGTAGGCATGTAAGCTTGCTCCCTACGTTTGGCCACAGGAGATGTTATTTGCTCCACCTGACTCCGAATATAGTTTCTTACTGTTCTCCTTGGGTTTCCACGTGGATGTTGAAACCCACAGAAATGACATCTCTAAAAATTATCAAGATTCTTTTTGTCACCATTATCTCTGATACAAGGCTCACACTGGCTTGCAAACAGTGGCATAATGTTAGAGACCTTGCTTACACATGCTGCCAAAATAGCTGAGACAAATACCACTATTGAGAACGGCTGCGGGCTTGGCCCTGTACTTATTGGTGCCAACCTTGGTGACAGCTGCCATCGACCCAGCTGGCTCAATAAAACCAGCCTCAAAGATGTGGCTCTTTTCACTTCACAGTTGTGAGCTGTTCCCTTGTAGCTCCTGGTATTCTGCTCCCAGGCCTCTTACTGGGATTTTTTTTCTGGCCTGACAGTCTTCTAATGAGGTATGGCATGCATTCTTCCTAATTCCCTGAGCCCTGTGATAGAGCAAAAGCAATGTTGTTAGTTCCTCTGTCTTGTAGTTTCTGTGAAGGAAATAAAAAAGGAGGAAGAATAGAAAAAAGGAAAAGATCAGACTATCTCGAGGGAGAAAAACAAAAGGAAAGATAGAAGGAGGTTGAAGGGAAGGAGGGGTAAGTTTAAGATGACAGTGGAGCTTTGCCTTGTTCAGAAAGCTGTTTAAACCCATCAGAGTTTCTCCTTCAGGCCAGTCCTCTGTAAGGACTTGAAACAGCACTTATTCTGCCTGGGAGGCAAGATGTGGGGAATGTGAAATACACAAAGATACCTACCTAGATTCTTTTTCTATTTTGTATGTACATGTGTGTATATGTGTGTGTGTCTGTCTGTGTGCCCCGTAGAAGGGTATGGCAACCATTTCTTATTTTTTTAAGAGAAGGAAAGAATCATTAACCCATCGTGCCATTGGTTGCATGTCGTATGTGCCCTGACTGAGGCTCAAACCAGCAACCTCGGAGGTCGAGCTGTGACCTCAATGCCCCAGGACAATGCTCTATTCCTGTGTCACTGCCCAAGGCCCACTTTTAAATTTGAAAACCAAAGATGAATTCCCTACACCTTTCAGAACACAGGCTCTGCTAGTAGTTTGCTTCCACTGTGATGGCTTAGTGGGATGGCTGTAAGGACAGTAATTCAGTTATTTATATTTAGGCCGCTGGTGAGCCAGGAGACAAGAAACAGGAGATAATTAACTTTCTTATTTCTATGATTGCTATGTGAATTTTGAAGAAAGAATAAAAAGTGTTCCTTTCCTCCCCCATCCTACTAAAATCCCTGGATTCTTGCTCTCCTCTTTCCTGTATCAGCCTGTTGCTGGTCAGACACTGTCCCAGTCCTGTGCCCTGTCCCTCTCGGGACTGAGCCTTCCCACCCAAAGGAGCATTCCTTTCTGTTGTTCCCCAGACACCCACTAGGCAGGCCCTTTTAGGCTCCTTTCCGGTGAGCCTTTCAGTAATAATCCTAATTTAAAAAAATGAAATAAAAAGCCAAAGCATCAGGTCCTAGGAAGAAGAGAAATAAATTCTCAACAGTGGAATCCACAGTTGTCAGGGATTAATGTGTGTGTATGTGTGTGGCTGGGTGGGGGGACGGATGAGATGATGTTGTGATGGAGGATGAGGAGGTGGCACTGCTTGGACATTGCCAGTGGTGGTTTTTTTCCTGCTTTTTTCATTCTGCCTCCCCATCCCTCACACACAGTGGCCCTCTAACCTTCCCTGCCCTTCCCTGGTTCCTTCCCTATTCCAGGATGAAGGTGAAGTGAGGAGAGGGTACAAGTACTGTGTCACATGGGAAGTCTTCAATAATCGTAGAGGTGACAGGAGGTAATCCAAGTGCAACACAGGGAGTAAAAGAAGGGAGTGCTGTGATGGAATGAGGGCAGGAGTCGGGAAACGTTTTGGCTGAGAGAGCCATGAATGCCACATATTTTAAAATGTAATTCCATGAGAGCCATATAATATGTTTAACACGAAATACAGTGTGTCCATAAAGTCATGGTGCACTTTTGACCAGTGAGAGAAAAGCAACAAAAGATGATAGAAATGTGAAATCTGCACCAAATAAAAGGAAAACCCTCCCAGTTTCTTTGGAATGATGTGGCAGCATGTGCGCATGCGCAGATGATAACGTAACACCGTGTATACAGCGGAGCAACCCATGGCCATGCCAGTCCAGATGTGGACGGTACAGAGGAAAGTTCAGTGTGTTCTGTGGCTCGCTAAATTCGAATCCGTGACGAAAGTGCAGAGTGGATATCGGCGTGTTTATAATGAAGCGCCACCACATAGGAATAACATTATTCAGTGGGATAAGCAGTTGAAGGAAACCGGCGGTTTGGTGGATAAACCCCGTCCTGGTAGGCCATCAGTCAGTGACGAGTCTGTCTCACTGGGATAGCTACCTAAGGAGCCCTAAAAAATAGGGCTCTGTCTCACTGGGATAGCTACCTAAGGAGCCCTAAAAAATCTGTGCGTGTGTGTGCTCTACAATTACACGTAAGCAAGACTACAGTTCATAAGGTGTTAAAGAAACGTCTCTGTTTTATGGGGTACAAATTGCGGCTGTTGCACGCTATCAAACTGGTGGATAGACCCACACGATGCGCGTTTGCTACAAATATGCTTCATGAGACTGACAATGATGCAAGATTTTTGCAGAAGATTATGTTTAGCAATGAGGCGACCTTCCATATCTGTGGACATGTTCATCGCCATAATGTCCAAATATGGGCTGCTGAACATCCTCATGCCTATGCTGAGTATGAACGTAACACACCTAAAGTGAACGTGTGGTGTGGCCTGATACATGATAAGGTGATAGGTCCATTTTTTTTTCATGGAGCAGTCTGTCACGGCAAACACCTATCTTGACATGTTGGAATTGTACGCAGTGCCACAATATCCAGAAGGTGTCATCTTTCAAAAGGACAGCGCTCCTCCACACTACGCTACCATTGTTCATGAGTTTCTGGGTAGAACATTCTCCCGGTGGTGGATAGGCAGGGGTTCTGTCAAGCCATGGCCACCACAATCTCCAGATCTGACACCCTTAGACTTTTACTGTACTTCTGGGGTTACATGAAGCAACATGTGTACATTGAATGTATCAACGACATTAATCGCTTAAAACAGAGAATCACAGACGTTATTCACTCTGTTACACCAGAGGTCCTTACCCGTGTGTGGCAAGAACTTCACTATCATTTGGATGTGTGTAGGGCAACAAATGGAGCCCACATCAAACTGCACTGAATAGGTATAAAACTGGGAGAGTTTTCCATTTATTTGGTGCAGATTTCACATTTCTATTGTCTTTTGTTGCTTTTCTGTGACTGGTCAAAAGTGCACTATGACTTTACGAACACACTGTACAAGTAAATGTGTGCATTTTATGTAAGACCAACACTTTCAAAGTACAATAAGTCTCTGAATTATTTTAATAAAGTTGTTATGCTTTATGTTGTTGCTAACCAATGATGAATAAAGTACTTCTTACCATTAATGCGACTTCTGGTGCTGCATGGTTTTGCTGATGGCTTTGTAGTCTGGTTGATACGTGGTGAGGTTAAGCTTCATGCAGGTGTTGAGACTTCCATCCGTTAAACGTGATCATAGGTTGGTCTTAATGTTCTTTAGATGTAAGAAAGACTGCTCACATGCATACGTAGACCCAAACATTGTTAGTACAGCAATACTCACATGCTGCAGTGTGTGGTATGTGATGGGAAGCGTGTTCCAAGTTTTGACAATCAGCTGGTCCGCAGATTGAAGTTTTTTATTTCTCCCCACTTGTGTTTGTTCGTCAACTCTGCTTGTTGTTGTGCAAGTCTTACTAAATCTTCATTCAGTGACTTGAACTTATTCACCCACATGTCTCAGGTCTTCAGGTCAGCAGCTTGTAGCTCAAAATCTCTGACGGAGACACCGGGGATGTAGGTCAGGTTGGCGCTGTCCACTACACACTCGTGTGGATGGGTGATGAACTTAAAAAGATGAGTGCGCTCACAAAATTCTCCAAAGCGTGTTTTGAATGACTGCAGAAGATTAGATGTGAAGCCAGCTAGCTTCTGGAGATCAAGATGTTGAGCAGGCTCACTTGCTGTGCATACATACCTTGCAATCACGCTGAACTAGGAAAAATGGCTTACGTCTGTTGACTCATCCAAAGCGAGAGAAAAGAATGGTGGTGCATTTATGTCCTTCACTTGTGTTGCCTCAATTTGATTTGCCATCATGATGGTACAATCGTGAACAGTTCTTGCCGACAGAGGCACGTCTTTATTCGTTTGATTATCTTGTCTTTATCCGAAAAGTTGTCAAAAAGTTCATTGGCAACATCAAGCATGAATGTTTTGGCATACTCCCCATCTGTGAATGGTTTTTCATTTCTCACAATTGCTAAAGCACCAATGAAGCTAGCCGAACTTCAGTCACCTTGTTGGGTCCAAACACAGACTTGCTGCTGACTAGCTTGCACTGTGCACAGTAGCTCTTGACATGCTTTCTTCCTGCTGTCCCCCGCTGGATATTTTGATGCAAATGTAGTATGGTGTGTTGAAGTGCTGCTTTATATTTGACCATTTCATCGATGCAATTTTATCACTGCATATTAGACACACTGCAGAACCTGCTCTCTCCACAAAGGCGAATTCCTCTGTCCATTCATGCTTAAAAGTACGATGCTCCTCATCTTTTTTTCTTTTAGCCATATTCTTCATCAAAAGGGTTTCTGCAATTAGCTAGCTGACTACTTGATTAAAAGGAGGGAAGTTTACTTCCTGACCTCACAACGACCCATGTACGTTATGCATTATCCAATAAAAATTTGGTGTTGTCCCAGAGGACAGCTGTGATTGGCTCCAGCCACCCGCAACCATGAACATGAGCGGTAAGAAATGAATGGATTGGAATACATGAGAATGTTTTATATTTTTAACGTTATTATTATTTTTTTTAAAGATTTGTCTATGAGCCAGATCAGCCATCAAAAGAGTCACATCTGGCTGCGAGCCATAGGTTTTCGACCCGTGAACTAGGGTGTGGGCTTTAGACACAACTGGAGTCCCAATGTTAGCATGCAGCAACCAGTAAGTCATTAACTTCTCTAATTGCAGCTTTTGTACATGAAAACGAAAATAAATTAGATTAGGTCTTTAGAGCAGTTAGAGTGCTATACATTTAGTAAAAGCTCAAGAAGCGTAGATGTCATTAGCATAGAATGCCTGGAGGGCAAGGGCTTTGAAGGAGCATTGTTTGTCTGAGGCTGCGTGAGCAATGACGCCAAAGCAGCAGAAGCAGGAGCCCCACGTGCCATCCACTTGTGGAACAATTCTGTGGGCACATGTTGGGAAGGGGCGAATGGGTGGCCTCCATTCGAGAGGACTTCAGGGGGGACCAGGGAGGGGCAGATGCACACTTGTCAAGGACTCCATCTGTTTAAAAAATTATACCTTCTATCTCAGCTTCAAATAGATGACCCCAAGGTCCTTTAAAATCACCCTAGCCCCAGTCTTCAGTTCCTCTCAGCAGATGCAACCACTATAACAGTTTAGCTATTTAATTTACATGTGTCCCAAGTGTGCTAGTCTATGAAACCCCGTTTCAGAATATCCTATTCTCCTTTAAACCTGCATTAAAAACTAACTTTACTTAATCCCTGGTATAGTTTTTTTTTGAGAGCTTCCGCAGCTGTCATAGCTGGTTGGATTATGACCCCATCAACTGCTCACAAGTACAGCGCACTGGTGGGAGCACCCAAAATGGGAACGTGGAGAGGATGGGAATGTAGAAGACATGCCGAGGGCGGGAGGGGGGTGGGGGCGCTTGCCTGCTCTTGCACCAGGACGCCCCGCCCACCTCCTCTTCCACAGGCCTCATTGGTCATTGCTCTCCATCTCCTCCCTCCCTCTAGTCCAGGCCAGAGTGAAGCAAGATAATGTTAAAGCAAGCTAATGCAGTTTGATTAGGAGAGGAGAGAGAGAGAAGAGCAAACATACGCAAGAGTTAGTGGGCAGAGGAAGGAAAGGGTGTGTCCTTCTATTAAAAGTCTGAAGAAAAGATCCCTAGAGTCAGGAGAAAAAGCTCAACTAGAAAGGAAAAGGAATTCAGGGGACAGAGTGTCTCCCACATTGGTGATTGCAAAACTGAAAATATAAGTGCTTTCTCCTCTTTCTGTTGCTTCAAGACTACCTAATTTTATATTCTTTTTAAAAAGTTATTTATTGTTGTTTCTTTTTTCTTTTTAATTTTTTTGATGATTGATTTTAGAGAGACAGAGAGACACAGAGGGAGTGGGGAGAGAGAGAAGCATGAACTTGTTGTTTCCCTTAGTTGTGCATTCACTGGCCACCCCGGTATGTGCCCTGACCAGGATCAAATCTTCAACTTTGTCATTTCAGGACAATGGTCTGACTAGGCTGATAGACCAGGGCTCTAATCCTATATTCTTGCCAAAGGTGACCTCATTGCATTTGCTATGCTCCATGACACTGTCCGTGTCAAATAATAATACAGTATTTGTTGATTTTGCCAGGAAGCCTTTACGGGACTGCTCAGCCCCCTTTTAACAGCATAGTCTGATTTCACTAATTTCATTTTTTAAAATTATTTTTTAATTGAATTTTATTTGATTGACACTATTACCATAATTATACAGGTGTCAGTTGTCCAATTCTACAACAAATCTTCATACAACGCATTGGGTGTTCAGCTTCCCAAGTTAAGTCCTTGACCATCACCACGTATTCTCCCTACAACCTCCTCCACCTCCTCCCCAACAGAAATCACCACACTGTTGTTCATGTCCATGAGTTTTCTCTCCATGTGTTTTCTCTCCCCTTTTTTTTAAATAAAGATTTTATTTAATAAAGCCAAAGTGTGAACGTGTTTATTATTTCTTTTTATTTATTTATTTTAGAGAGGAGACACAGAGAGAGAGAGAGAGAAAGAGAGAGAGAGAGAGAGAGAGAGAGAAAGGGGGGAGGAGCTGGAAGCATCAACTCCCATATGTGCCTTGACCAGACCAGTGCAGGGTTTTGAACTGGCGACCCCAGTGTTCACAGGTTGACGCTTTATCCACTGCACCACCACAGGTCAGGCGAGTTTTCTCTCTTTTTTTTTTTTTTTGCCCCTTTTTGCTCTATCCCTCCACCTTTCTCACCCAACAACCCTCCCCCCACCCACAACAGCTGTCAGCCTGCTATGTATGAGTCTGTCTTTATTTTACTTGTTAGTTCATTTCGTTCATTAGATTCCACATAGGAGTGAAATCATATTGTATTTGTCTCTCTCTGGCTGGCTTATTTCACTTAGCATAATGATCTCAAGGTTCATCCATGTTGTCACAAAAGGTAAGATTTCCTTCTATGGCTGCGTAGTATTCCATTGCGTAAATGTACTATACTTTTCTTATTCAGTCCTCTACTGATGGGCACATGGGCTGTTTCCAGATCTTGGCTGTTGTAAATATTGCTGCAATGAACATAGAGGTGCATGTGTTCTTTTGAATTACTGTTTTGAGTTTTTTTAGATATATTTTCAGGAGTTGGATTGCTGGGTCAAAAGGCAGTTTCATTTTTAAGTTTTTATATAATTTGATACTGCTTTCCACGGTGGCTGAACCAAACAGTGCATGAGGGTTCCCTTTTCTCCACACCCTCACAAACACTTGTTTTTTTTATTTTTTTATTTTTTATTTTTATTTTTTTATTCATTTAGAGAGGAGACACAGAGTGAGAGAGAGAGAGAGAAAGGGGGAGGAGCAGGAAGCATCAACTCCCATATGTGCCTTGACCAGACCAGTGCAGGGTTTTGAACTGGCGACCTCAGTGTTCCCAGGTCAACGCTTTATCCACTGCACCACCACAGGTCAGGCAACACTTGTTTTTTGTTGATTTATTGACGGTAGCCATTTTGACAGGTATGAGGTAATATTTCATAATGGTTTTAGTTTGAATTTCTCTGATGATTAGTGACATTGAGCATCTTTTCACATGTCCTTTAGGCATCTGTATGTCCTCTTTGCAGAAGTATCTGTTCAGGTCTTTTGCCCATCTTTTACTTAAATTTTTTTTTTAAATTTTGTTTATTTTATTTTTTTTTTGGTGCTGAGTTGTATAGTTTTATCATTGGCAAATGTGTTCTCCCATTAAATGTGTTGTGTTTTCATTTTGTTGATGGTTTCCTTTGCTGTCCAAAAGCTTTTTAGTTTGATGTAGTCACATTTGTTTATTTTTTCTTTTGTTTCCCTTGACTGAGGAGATATATCAGAAAAAATATTGCTACAAGAAATATTCAAGATTTTACTGTCTGTGTTTTCTTCAAAGGATTTTTATGGTTTTGAGTCTTACATTTAAGTTTTTAATTCAGTTTGAGTAGGATAGGTGTTAGTTCTTTGAATGTTTGGTAAAATTCCCCTGTGAAGCCATCCAATCTTGGACTTTTATTTGTTGGGAGTTTTTTGATTACTGCTTCTGTTTCACTAGCTGTAATCTGTGTATTCAGATTCTCTGATTCAGTTTTGGAAGATTGTATGTTTCTAAGAATTTATCCATTTCATCTAGATTGACAGATTCGTTGGCATATAATTGTTTGTAATATTTTCTTACAATGCTTTGTATTTCTTTGATGTCTGTTGTTACTTCTCCTCTTTCATCTCTAATTTTACTTATTTGCCTCTCTGTCATTTTCTTGATGCATTTAGTTAAAGGTTTGTGAATTTTGTGTATCTTTTCAAAAAACCAGTTCTTGGTCATTGATCTTTTGTATTTTTTTTGTCTCTGTTTCATTTATTTCAGCTCTGATTTTTATTATTTTCCTCTTTGTACTCAATTTGGACTCTGTTTTTCTTTTTCAAGTTCCTTTAAGTATAAGGTTAGATTGTTCATTTGAGATTTTCTTGTTTCTTGAGGGAGGTCTGTAATGTTATAAATTTCCCTCATAGGACTGGTTTCACTGTGTCCCATAAATTTTGGGTTGTTGTCTTCTCATTTTCATTTGTTTCAAGATATCTTTTGATTTGTTCCTGACCTCATTCTTAGCCCATTCATTGTTTAGTAACATGTTGTTTAGCCTCCATGTCTTTGTGTGCTTTTTGTTTTTTTTCTTGCAGTTTATTTCTAGTTTCACACCATTATGGTCAGAAAAGATGCTTGATATGATTTTAATTTTCCTAGACTTATTGAGACTTGTTTTGTGTCCTAACATGGTCTATATTAGAAAATGTTTCATGTACACTTGAAAAAAAAAGTTATATTCTACTGTTTTGGAGTGAAATGTTTTAAAGATATCAATTAAATCCAGCTGATCCAATGTGTCATTTAAAGCTGCCATTTCCTTGTTGATTTTCTGTCTGAAAGATCTATGCTTTGATGTCAATGGGGTGTAAAAATCTCCTACTCTGACTGTATTGCTGTTGATCACTCCCTTTACAGTATATCCATAAAGATTTGCTTTACATATATAGGTGGTCCTACTTTGGGTTGAATCCTGTTGTTGGATTGCTCCCTTTACCATTATGCAGTATCCTTGCTCTTTTACTGCAGCCTTTGTTTTAAGTCTATTTTGTCAGATATAGGAATTGTAACCTCAGCTTTTTTTCATTTCCATGAAATATCTTTTTCATTTCTTTAGTTTTAGTCTGTGTGTATCTTTCATTCTGAGGTGGGTCTCATGTGGACAGTGTATATATGGGTCTTGCTTTCTTATCCATTTAGCTACTCTATGTCTTTTGATTGGAGCAGTTAAGCTATTTACATTTAGAGTGATTATTGATAGTTATGTATTCATAGCCATTTTGTTCTTTCAATTTTTTTTCTTCCTTTTCCCCTCTTCCTCCTCCTCCTCCTCTTCTTCTTTCTTCTTCTGCTTCATCTCCTTTCTCTTCTTTTTCTTCCTTTCCTTTTTATTGCAGGCCCTTAAAATTTTTTTGTAATACTGGTTTGCTAATTAATAAATTCCTTTAGCCTTTTTTTAAATCTGGAAAGCTCCTTATGTCTCCTTCAATTTTATTTATTTATTTATTTATTTATTTATTTATTTAGTGAGAAGAGGGGAAATAGAGAGACAGACTCTTGCATGTGCCCCAACTAGAATCCACCCAGGAACCCCCATTTGGGGGATAATGCTTGAATCAACTGAGCTATTCTTAGTATCTGGGACTGATGCTTGAACCAATTGAGCCACTGGCTGAGAGAGGGGAAGAGAGAAAGAAGGGGGAGGAAGGGGAAGAGAAGCTGATGGTCATTTCTCATGTGTGCTCTGACTGGGGATTGACCCTGGGACTTCCACACACTGAGCAGATGCTCTAGTCATTGAGCAAACTGGCCAGGGCCTCTCCTACAATTTTACATATAGCTTTGCTGTGTAAAGTAGCCTTGATTGTAGCTTCTTGCTTTTCATCACTTTTGCCAATCCCTTCTGGGCTGAAATGTTTCTGTTGAGAAATCAGCTGACAGTCTTATGGAAGCTCCCTTGTGAATAACTATCTGCTTTTTTCTTGCTCTTTGTCCTTAACCTTTGCCATTTTACCATTGGTGTGTCTTGGTGTAGACCTCTTTGGGTCCATGTTGTCTGGGACTCTTTGAGCTTCTGGGATTTGTGTGTCTTTTTCCTTCACCAGGTTAGGGAAATTTTCAGTCATTATTTCTTCAAATAGGTTCTCAATTTTTTGCTCTTTTTCTTTTTCTACTGGTACACTTATAATATAGATGTTGTTACATTTCTTGATGTCCTAAAGGTCCCTTAAACTATTCTTATTCTTTTAATTATTTTCTCTCTAATTTCTCTAATTTTCTCTCTCTTTTAATTCTTTTTACTGCTCTAATAAGGTGTTTTTTTCTACCTTGTCTTCCAAATCACTGATTTAATCTCTTGCTTCATTCAACCTACTGTTTATTTCTTACAGTGTATTTTTTCTTTTGACAAGACAGAGAGAGACTCAGAAAGAGGGACAGATAGGGATAGACAGACAGAAAGGGAGAATGATGAGAAGCATCAATTCTTTGTTGCAGCACCTTAGTTGTTCAATGATTGCTTTCTCAAATGTGCCTTCACTGGGGTGGGGGCTACAGCAGAGTGAGTGACCCCTAGCTTAAGCCAGAGACATTGGACTCAAGCCAGCAACTTTGGGCTTCAAACCAGCGACCTTTTGGATTCAAGTCAGTGACCATGGAGTCATGTCTATGATCCCACACTCAAGCCAGCGACTCCAGGCTCAAGCTGGTGAGCCCATGCATAAGCCTGATGAGCCCATGCTAAAGCCAGTAACCTCAAGGTTTTGAACCTGGGTCCTCCATGACCCAGTCTGATGCTCTATTCACTGCGCCAACACCTGGTCAGGCCTTCCAGTGTATTCTTCATGTTGAATATTGTATTATTCATTTCTGACTGGTTCCTTTTTATGGTTTCTATGTTCTTTTTTTATGCTTGCTGTCTCTTTGTTGAAGTTCTTACTTTGTTCCTTGAGCACCCATATAACCATTACTCTGAACTCTCTATTTGATAAATTGTTTATCTTCATTTTAGTTAGATCTTTTTTGGAGATTTCTCCTGTTCTGTCATTTAGGGCTTGTTTCTTTTTTCCCCATTTTTGTGCCTCTTTGTGTTCATTGCTATGAATTAGATCTTCTATGATTCCCAGTCTTTGTGGGGTGTCCTTATGTACTAGGTGTTTTGTTGGGTCCAGTGGTATAGACTGCTTGATCACCTGAACTGGGTGCTATCGGATGTCCCTTGTGTGGGTTCTGTGGTCCCTCCTATTGTAACTGAGACTTGATTGCTATTGGTTCATTGTGCATGGGGTCAACTTTCAGGCTGGCTGACTGTGAGGCTCTACCTCTCTCAATGCATGTGAATTGCTGTGCAGGTGATTACAAGGAGCAGATTTGCCTCAGCTGGGTTTGATGCCTGACGAGCTCACCCTTTGGATATGCTACTTGTAAAGTTAATTGGATCCTGTTCTGATGTTGTCTGATATTTGCCACTGGGTGTGTTGGTTCTGGGTCTCTTTGGAGGGAACCTAGTGCAGGCCAATATAAGATATTACCTGTGCCTGACCCTCAGACACCTGTTTGGTGTTATAAGCAATCCAGTTTGTGGCAGCCTCTGCTGGACTTAGGTGCATGTGAGAAAGACCAAAATGCACACAAAGGCCTGCTTTAACGAGCACATGGCCCAGGTGCCTGTTTGCAAAAGTCCCAAGGCACCCTGAGGTCTGCCTGTAGGTGCCTCCATCTGCTGGCTGCCTGTTAGGCTCTGTCACTGAAAGATCATCTGGTGTATTTGGGAGGATAGGGCTATTGCTCTCCCTTGAGGGAGGCTTTTGGGAAGGTGGTGGGTGTAGCCCCCACCCCAGAGTTACATGTCTCAGACTGTCCTGGGTTTTGGCCTGATTACAGTTGAGCCCTTAGGAGTTGGGGGTCATATTTAGAGCCCTGACTGTGGTTCTACTGAATCTCCCTTGAGAGGAAGCAACAGTCAGATTTATGGGAAAAGTGGGGGAAATGGCTCTCCCCTCAAAGTCAGACAACTGATGCACTGTTACTCCCTAAGTCTATCCAGACCTTTACTCCCTGGCCAAAGCTGATGGCTCCTCAGCAGGGCCTAATCTCCACAGGGTGGGGCAAATTTCTTTCCCCCAGTCTAGTGCCACATGGAGGGGAGTGCTCTGCCCAAAAATGATGTTTATGCAAAAATATCAGCACAGGGATTTTGGTAGCTATCCCCCAGAGCCACAAACTGCAGACTCTTTCTCACACAACTCTTGTCTGCTCAGCCCTTCCTCTGCCAGAGCTCTAGGTAAGTGGCTATGAATGAGAATATTTGTGTTGGCCTTTTAAGAAGGTGCTTGAGTCTCTGCAGACTGCCATCTCTTTCTGACAGACAGAAACTTCACTGCTTTTTAAAGCTGAATGCTATGGGGGTGCCTCTTCCCAGCTCTGGTGCTCTGGAATGGGGAGCCCAGTTTGGGGGTTAAGACCCTCCCTTCTCAGAGTTAACCATCTCCACAGCTGAGCTATCCTTCAGGAACCTCAGCTGTAGCTCATGGAAATGGGGCCAGCACTTTTTGCATCTCTACCCTTCCTGCCAGTCTTGATGTAGCTTCTAGTTTGAATCCTTCATTATGTCTCCTCTTCATTCAGTCTTGAGTTGGTTTTCAGGATAATTGTTCTTAAATTTAGTGGCAATTCCAGTTTGGTCCTAGAAGGAGGTGGGTGTTTCATCCACCTACTCTACCACCATCTTGGATCTCCCTGATTTCACTGATTTTATCGTTAACTCATTAAAGGCAAGTTGGGGGTGCCAGAACAGCAAAATAATCTGTTAAGCTATCCATTTAAAAATAACAATAATAAAAATGTTAATAAACATCAACATTTGCACCACAGTTTATGATCTCTCTCTCTTTTTTTTTTTACAGGGACAGAGAGAGTCAGAGAGAGAGATAGATAGGGACAGATAGACAGGAATGGAGAGAGGTGAGAAGCATCCATCATTAGTTTTCATTGCCATCGCAACACCTTAGTTCATTGATTGCTTTCTCACATGTACCTTGACCATGGGCCTTCAGCAGACCGAGCAACCCCTTGCTGGAGCCAGCGACCTTGGGTCCAAGCTGGCGAGCTTTTGCTCAAGCCAGATGGGCCCACGCTCAAGCTGGCGACCTCGGGGTCTTGAACCTGGGTCTTCC